>BSBM01000434.1:21122500-22395000 GCA_027924585.1 Larix kaempferi | reverse complement strand
ATTGGTGATTTGGAAGAGAAATGAACAATCCATCAATATAAAGCATGGTAAACATGAATTCTTCCCTAATTCCTCGTAGCAAAATAATCTTAAGTACATCTTTTCCAATCTCAATGTGTCCAGAACTTTGTAAATTGTACAGCAATCTTTCCACAAAGTCTTCCAAGCTCTCTTCTTCCTTCTGAACCTTTTTAAACAACTCTTCCTTTCTATCCCTAGTTCTACAATATTCTTGATACTTAGAGAGAAAGGTGTTTTTCATTTTGTCCCAAGTAGTGATGGTCTCACGACCTAGACTCATGAACCAGCATAGAGCATTTCCTTTCAATGTGGCTGGGAACAGTTTCGGCTTATGAGCACTAGAGGTTGAATTTGTTGGGGAAAGGGGACATCTCAAAATAACCCTTCGATAAAATCGTTGAATTATGTCGAAGGTACTCAAAGGGATCCTCTAGAACTAACAAACAAGACAAGGATCGAGATTAGGATGTCTTCACTAGGACACAGAAGTCAGCTAGTGGAGGAGCCACTCAAGCAGAGATAGGCAACTTGCTAGAGAATTTTAAAACTGATATGATCAACTCCATTTCATCAGAGTTAGATGTCCTGAGAGAAAAACAGAGGCAAGTGGTAGAAGATCTTACACTTGGTGTATTCTATCCCAAATGTAGGAAAAAACACCCACTGAAAGAATGCCCACTGGACAAAGCAGAAATGTGTAGAATATGTGAGTTGGAGCATGACACCAAGGAATGCCCCTCCTACCTAAGGTCAAGGCAATTCTACAGGCATCCACTTCAGATGTGGAACAGGCTTACTTCATTGCACAGAAGAAACCATGGCAACCTTGCAATGAAGGTATGAATCAAGACCCATCATTTTTTCTGAATAATATGAACGGTATGAATGTTGATGTATATGTAACTTCGGAATGGATTTCATCTGTGTATTTTATATATATTTATTGTACCCTTATAAGAGATGTGTCATTCCTCTATAAGGAAGTGTCGTCATGTGGATTGACAAGTGTCGCAAGTGTGTGTACTTGTCAATGGGTTATTAGACCACCATGTGTGGGGTTGGCCCTGAAATATATATTATAATGTGGATGTACTTAACTAGACAAGTCGGCCCCATAAGGTCACTGGGCAAACAGATTAGTATAAATAGAGATCAAGTGATCTCTATTTAGATCACTCGGAAAAGTATCTCACTCTCACTCAGAAAGTGGCGCACTAGTGAGGAGGAGGATCATCTGCTACTAGGAGACTATCTCAGTGTATTTTGGTTGTACTTTGGTTGAGCCATTGCTCTCTCTATCTCTTAGGAAGTTGTGGGGTTTTTCACCTAAGGGTTTTCCCCACGGAAACTCTGTGTCTCTTGTCTCTCATGCTTTTGATTCTTGTGATGCTTGTCATGCTTATTGTGATTGTCATGCATTGATATACTGTATATGTTATTCTCTCAGTAAAGATCCTAGAGTATTGTGAATTAATGCTCAAAATTTAACATGGTATCAGAGCTAACCTGAGAAGAAGACATTTTGCAGTGACGGAAACTTGAGTTTCTTGTTTATTGGGTTTCTCTCCACAGATTTAGGAAAAGAAGTATAGTAGATTGACTCTACTCCTCAAGGCGCATCTATCTGTCCAATCAGAATTCAATTCCGAGCATTTTCATATTTGGCCCTAAAATTTAGGGTTTCCACAAAAATAGGAATTTCTGAAATCTGAAGACATAGCTGGAAGCACCTTGCAAAAATCGAAGTTTAGAGCTTTGGATCGATATTTTTCGTTGGGTATATCTCCGGGAAACTCAAACCCTAATTCAGGGCTCTCCCTAGTGAACCCGGGAGGACAAAAAGGCAAATCTGAAGGGTAAAACTTTGCTGATCTCAAATTCTGAATACACCAGGCTGATCAGCTCATCAAGGCGCATCTTTCTATACTTTCAGAAAATTGAAATTCACATTTTGAATTTTTAGGGTTTTTCTGGCAAACCCTAATCCGGGACCAGATCCAGTTT
Organism: Larix kaempferi; assembly: GCA_027924585.1. Classification (NCBI taxonomy): domain Eukaryota; kingdom Viridiplantae; phylum Streptophyta; class Pinopsida; order Pinales; family Pinaceae; genus Larix; species Larix kaempferi. Next base: position 22,392,975 of record BSBM01000434.1, on the reverse strand, counting down.
TCAGCATTTCAAGTGGTAAGATCTAAATCTTTTCTATTTCCATTTGAAGTACTTTTTAAGATGTCTCACCACACCAAGCTTGAGGATAAGCTTGAAGGAACTGATAACTTCCAAGCTTGGAAGTATAGGATTGGGTTAATCTTGGAAGAGAATGAGTTAGACTCATATGTGAAAGAAGACATCCCTATCCCAGAGGATGAAGAGGCCAAGGTATTGCATAAGAAGAACTTGGTCAAGGCAAAGAGAATCATTGCTGATTCTATCAAAGACCATCTCATACCCCATGTGTCTTCTCTAAAGACACCCAAGGAGATGTTTGACTCTTTGACCAAGCTATTTGAAGGGAAGAACATAAATTGGAAGATGACTCTGCGGAATCAATTGAAAGGGGTCAAGATGTTGAATGGAGAAACCATTCAATCTTACTTCTCCAAGGTCTCTCAGATCAAGGAGCAACTTGAAGTTGTGGATGAAGTAGTGGACAATGGTGAAGTTGTTATGACCACTCTGAATGGCCTACCTAGGTCATGGGACTCCTTTATTCAAGGAATCTGTGCAAGAAAGAAATTGATCTCTTTTAGTAAACTATGGGAGGAATGCTCTCAAGAAGAAGCTAGACTTGTGGCTCAAGAAGAAAAGATGGGAAATGAAGATCAAGCTCTCACAGCACATGCCAGGAAAGGCAAGTCCAAGAAGGAATCATCTCCTAATAGAAGATCCTCACACCACCATTATCATAAAGATAAGAAAGATCTCAGATGCTTCAATTGCAATGAGAAGGGACACTTTGTTTAATATTGTCCCAAGAAGAAGAAAGACAACAACAACAACTTCAATAAGAAAAAGAAGAATAACAAAAGAAGATATCATGCTCATGTTGCCGAAGATGATGAACCCCCAAAGAGGAAGGCTAGGGCAGAAAGTAATAGTGATGATGACTCATCAAGTGAAGAAGAATATGTTCTAATTTCTGCTCTCACAAGTACTATCTCCCATGGTTGTAATGATTGGTTGATTGACAATGGGGCTTCCAAACACATGACTGGGTTTAATGAATCTTTTGTGAATCTATCTGAACATGAATCACCCCATAAGGTGAAACTTGGGGATGATTATCAATACCCAATCAAAGGAAGTGGTGAAGCCTCCTACAACCTAGATTCTGGAAAATATTTGAAGATGAAAGAAGTCCTTTATGTACCTGGGCTCAAGAAGAACTTACTCTCCATCTCTGCATTGGATGCAAAAGGTATGAGGGTTGCATTTGTGGATGGCCAAGTCCTAATGTGGCCAAAGGGAAAGAACATAGATGATGCAGTAGTGATTGGAGAGCAAGAGGGAGGTTTGTATAAATTGAAGGGACAACCTGAACATGCCATGGTACATAAATCCATGGAGCCAAGTGAACTTTGGCATAGAAGACTTGCTCATATGCACTATAGAGCACTTCCAATTGCAAGCAAGGCTGTAGAGGGTCTTCCTGAAATCAAGACGAAACATGAAGGTGTTTGCAAAGGATGTGCAAAAGGTAAGAACATTAAGAAGGCTTTCCCAAGCAGTGAAAGCAAGGCAAAAGACATCCTGGAAATCATCCACTCAGATGTATGTGGTCTTATGTCATCCAGTTCTCTGAGTGGGTATGTTTACTATGTCTCATTTATTGATAACTTCTCCAGGAAGACTTGGGTATACTTCTTGAAGAACAAAGATGAGGTGTTTGATAAATTCAAGGAGTTCAAAACCTTGATAGAGAATCAAACTGACAAGAAGATCAAAACATTCAGATCTGACAATGGTGGAGAATTCACCTCAAGTGACTTCAAGAAGCTTTGTAGTGATTCAGGGATTAAGAGGGAGTTGATTGCTTCTTATAATCCTCAACAGAATGGAGTTGCAGAAAGGAAAAACAAAACAATCATGGAAGCAGCAAGGGCAATGCTGCATGACCAGGATCTACCTATGCATCTATGGGCAGAAGCAGCTAGAACAGCTGTATATGTGCAGAATAGAACACCCCACAAGATATTGGACAACAAGACACCAGAAGAGGTCTTTTATGGTAAGAAACCTGAAGTCAGTCATCTCAGAATATTTGGTTGTCCAGTATACACTCATGTTCCAAAGGAAAAGAGGACTAAACTAGATCCTTCAGGAAAGAAGGGTGTCTTTGTGGGTTACAGTGAAAGCTCGAAGGTTCACAGAATATACTTTCCAGGTTTCAAGAAGATTGATGTCAGCAGGGATGTAACATTTGATGAAAACTCAGCATTCATCAAATCAAGGAAGGCACCTATCAAAGTTTATGAAGAACCTAAGGAAACTAGATTTCAAAACACTACCATGACTGAAGCAGTTCCAGAAGTTGTTCGTGAGTTTGAAGATCCGCAAGAACCTGTAGATCCACCCCATGAGGATAACTCTCACAAGAGAAAACCTGCATGGGCTAGAGAGCTCATTCAAGATGCAGAAAGATTTGGCATTCCAGAAGAAGAACACAGAGCAAAGAAGAGAACCAGATCACATACCAGCTATGTTGCTTTACTCTGTGACATTATGAACAAAGAGCCTTCCAGTTATGAAGAAGCAGCGGAAAAGAAAGAATGGAAGGATGCCATGGTTGAGGAATACCAATCAATAATGAAGAATGATGTTTGGGATGTTGTCCCAAGACCTAAAGAGAAGTCTGTTGTGACTTCCAAATGGATCTACAAAATCAAGCATGCTGCAGATGGCAGTGTAGAGAAATACAAGGAAAGATTCGTAGCTCATGGCTTCTCTCAGAAAGAGGGAATAGACTATGAAGAAACTTTTGCACCTGTAGCAAGGTATACTTCCATTAGAACAGTACTTTCCTTGGCTGCAGCGATGAAATGGAAAATACACCAGATGGATGTCAAGACTGCTTTCTTGAATGGTGTAGTTGAAGAGGAAGTATATGTAGAGCAGCCACTCGGTTTTGAAATACATGACAGGGAGTCATATGTGTGCAGATTGAAGAAAGCCTTGTATGGATTGAAACAAGCTCCCAAAACCTGGTATGGTAGGATGGACAGTTTCTTATCTAGTTTGGGCTTTACCAAGAGTAAAGTGGATTCCAACCTTTATTACAAGGTTGAGGAAGGGAATCCTGTGGTTCTACTCTTGTATGTGGATGACTTATTTGTAACAAGAGATGACAGATTGATTACAGATATGAAGAAGAAGCTTGCTGCTGAATTCGATATGAAAGATTTGGGAATGATGCATTATTTCTTAGGCATGGAGGTGTGGCAGAGTGCAGGTGGGATTTTCCTTGGTCAAGGGAAGTACACAGTAGATATCCTGAAGAGATTCGGGATGATGGATTGCAAGGTCATGGCCACACCTATGGCATCGAATCTGAAGCTTCTATGTGATGCTTCATCTGAACCGGTTGATGTCTCTATGTATTGTCAGATGATTGGGTCCTTGATGTACCTGATGAACACGAGACCAGATATTTGCTTTGCAGTGAACACATTGAGTCAGTTCCTGACAGATCCGAGGAGTGTTCATCTAGTTGCTGTAAAGCATATTCTGAGGTACCTGAAGGGTACAACGGATTATGGGCTCAAGTATGAGGTGAATCAAAAGTTTAACCTGCAGGGTTATGTTGATTCAGATTGGGCTGGCAGTGCTGCAGATAGGAAGAGCACATCTGGGTGTTGCTTCAGTATGGGATCAAGTGTGATCTCTTGGTTTAGCAGGAAGCAGTCCTGCGTAGCACTGAGTACAACTGAGATAGAGTATGTTGCAGCCTGTTCAACTAGTTGTGAGGAAGTATGGCTACGGAAGCTATTATCTAAGTTATTTGATCTCCCGTTGGATGCTACTGGTATCTTCTATGATAACCAGAGTTGTGTGAAGCTATCCGAGAATCCAGTGTTTCATGACAGGTCGAAACACATAGAGATAAAATATCACTATATCAAGGATACGGTGCAGAGAGGAGCTGTGAAGCTCCTGTATGTTGCGACGAACGAGCAGATTGCAGATGTGCTGACGAAGCCACTAGCCAGGGTGAAGTTCGAGTACTTCAGAGAGAGGCTTGGCGTTCTTCAGATCGAGGACACTTCGAGGAAGAAGTGATGGACACATTTGTTGAAGCCATTCCAAGCATGTTGGAAGGAGGATCCTTCACATGGCTGTGGATGTAAGCGCTGGAAGACGAGCACCAGGATGATGTTCTGGTTTCTGCTTGGATATGATCAGTTGGATCATTTTTGTATATGTATGTACGCATCATGTTGGATGCTGGATATGATCAGTTGGATCATTTTTATGTATGTATGTATGTACGCATCATGTTGGATACTGGATATGATCAGTTGGATCGTTTTTATGTATGTATGTATGCACCATGTTGGATGCTGGATATGATCGGTTGGATCATGTGTATGTATTTTGTATAAACATCATGTTGGATGCTTGGACCATATATCTATATATGTATCAGGTGGATCATGTATGGTGATATGTATCATGTATTTGTATTTGTATCAGGTGGATACACTATATGATCAGGTGGATCATTTATGATGATATGTATCAGGTAGATACTTGGTATGCATCAGGTAGATGCATTATATGATCAGGATTATCATGGATGACGAGCTTCAGGATGTTGCTCCAGATGACATGCAGCAGGATGTTGCAGTGATGATCAGGATGATCATGTGTACATCAAGATGATGTATGGTGAGTATCAGGTTGATACTCTGTGGCCATGGAACAGGTTGTGCAAATAAGCATGTAATTTGTGCCCTGGGAGATTTGCAGATGGTCTTTCGAGGTTTTGCCTATGGCATGTAATTCGTACCTTGGGACATCTGGCAAATGCTCTTTCGAGGTTTTTCTTAGGAGGACATATAATTGGTACCCTGGGAGATCCGCAGATAGTCTTTCGAGGTTTTGCCTATGGCATGTAATTTGTGCCCTGGGATATTTGGCAAATGCTGTTTTGAGGTTTTGTTCTATGGCATGTAATTTGTGCCCTGGGAGATCCGATAGGTTGAGTCGTGTGCTCGTAATCAGTCCTGGGATGCTCTTTCGAGGTTCTGCCATGACCACATGTAATTTGTGCCCTGGGAGATCTGATAGGTTGAGCCTTGTGCTCGTAATCAGTCCTAGGATGCTCTTTCGAGGTTTTGTGGTGACCACATGTAATTTGTGCCCTAGGAGATCCAATAGGTTGAGCCTTGTGCTCGTAATCAGTCCTGGGATTCTCTTTCGAGGTTTTGTGGTGGGGTCACATGTAATAAGTCCTGGAGATCTGGACAGGATGAAAAAGGCCTCAGATGCTCTTTAGGGTTCTTGCTAGTCAAGAGACTCTTTTAAGGTTTTGTGACGCACGTAATAAGTCCTGAGATTTCCACAGTATGGCCAATGATGATGAAGACTTGCAGGTGGTGGGCCTACATCCAGTATGAAAAAGGACTGGCTCTGTAGAACTTCCTATGACGAGTAGAGTCAGATATTGGTTTGAGATAGCAGCAGCAGTGACGATGATGATGATGATGCATCGATGACGATGATCCCGAGAAGAAGACTTGTCTAGCAGATCTGTGTCGAGAAATACCTTCCTAGTTAAGACGGAGTGTTGATGTATATGTAACTTCGGAATGTATTTCATCTGTGTATTTTATATATATTTATTGTACCCTTATAAGAGATGTGTCATTCCTCTATAAGGAAGTGTCGTCATGTGGATTGAAAAGCGTCGCACGTGTGTGTACTTGCCGATGGGTTATTAGACCACCATGCGTGGGGTCGGCCCTGAAATATATATTATAATGTGGATGTGCCTAGCTAGACAAGTCGGCCCCATAAGGTCAATGGGAAAACAGATTAGTATAAATAGAGATCAGGTGATCTCTATTTAGATCACTCAGAAAAGTATCTCACTCTCACTCAGAAAGTGGCGCACTAGTGAGGAAGAGGATCATCTGCTACTAGGAGACTATCTCAGTGTATTTTGGTTGTACTTTGGTTGAGCCATTGCTCTCTCTATCTCTGAGGAAGTTGTGGGGGTTTTTCACCTTAGGGTTTTCTCCACGGAAACTCGTGTCTCTTGTCTCTCATGCTTTTGATTCTTGTGATGCTTGTCATGCTTATTGTGATTGTCATGCATTGATATACTGTATATGTTATTCTCTCAGTAAAGATCCTAGAGTATTGTGAATTAATGCTCAAAATTTAACAATGAACAATATGAATACACAATTCCCTTCACATTATTCTGGTAACCAGTGGCATCCATCTCAGAATCCAATGCAAAATCATAATTCTTGGACACCATGGTTATAGCAGTCAAACAATCAAGCCCCTTGGAGTTCCAACTAGAGAAATTCTTACCAAGGAAATAACTTCCCCCATCACCAGACTCAGTATCAACAGTATCCTCCTCAACAGTGTCCTCACCAACAATACCAATACCCATAGTTGTTATTCCAAAACAATGTCGCACCTACGAATGCACCACTTCGACCATAGCTACCTGCACAACCTAACCCAAACCCGAACAATAAAGAAGTCCATCAATTTGAGATTGCCAACATGCCTGCATATTCCATTTCCCAAGTTCCATCCCCAGTGACTGAAACTGGAGTGAGTCAGCACTATGAGAATATTGTTCATTTAGCAATCCCCATTATTGAGGATCTTGATATTCCTACTGAGACAGTGGCTGAAACTAAAGAAGTAACACACGATGAAGCACAACCTACACAATTGATGAAATAACCGCCATACCCTGAACGATTGGCCCTATAGAAAACAGTGGAACAACCTCGATTCAATCTCTTAGGAGAATTGAAAAATTTGTATGTCAAAATTCCACTGTTACAAGCCCTCCATGACGTGTCCATTTATGCTAAGACTGATAGGGATTTGTGTATCAAGAAACCAAGAAGAAAGCCTAGGGATCCTCCCAGTGTCCATGTATTGGGAAAACTTTCCGAATTGATAATGGGGAAGACTCTTGTGGAAAAATACGATGACCCTATAAATCCTACTGTGACAATTCACATAGGAAACACAAAAATCCCCAACGTCTTGGTAGACTTAGGTGCAGCTATTAACGTTATGACCATAGAAACTGTGAAGAAACTTGGACTCAATAACCTTCGGCTGACCCCTACTTTTTTGGAACTTGCTGATAGATCAACAATCAAGCCTGAGGGGATCCTAGACGACCTCATAATCTCAGTTGACTCATGGGAATACATAGTGGATTTCTTGGTGTTCAGCCAAAATCCCAATTGGGGGGACATCCAATGATCCTGGGAAGACCGTGGTTGGCCACAGCAGATGCATGTATCAGCTGTCAGTCAGGATCTATGACCATCTCAGACGGGACTGAGATCAAAAGCTTAACCTTGTACCCTCCAGCTCGACCAAGAATAGAAGCTGAAACTCCACTTTGGGTAGATTTGGAGGAAGAGGAAGGTGTTCAGCCGTTATTACCAATAGCGAGAGCCTTAACATTTAAAGATGAAAGAGAGGACGATGCCATTAACATTTTCATCAATGAGCCCACGTCTGTCAACAAGCATGTTTACCAAATTCTTAACAGTACGTTAGATGAAGCAGAACAAGAAAATCTTACAGATTAAACTCTAGTCAGTGATGCCAGTATAATTCCAATATTCCAGAATTCACAGTGTACCAATAGAGATTGAGCCAGGGAAAACATTGAACATCAATTCAAACCTTGCACCTAGTGAACTGGAACAGCTAGTCACTTTGCTGAAACAATGTAGACACTACTATATTTTTGGCCTTTAGGGGGGGTTGTCTTCCGCCCCCAAAAGTTACCTATGGGGGGGGGTTTTGGAAAAACCACCCCTAAAGGCACCGATGTTAAAAAATTTTCCCTTTAAGGGCGATTTTTGACGAGATTGGAACCGCCCCCAAAAGTGACTTTTGGGTGTAGTTTGTGACCGCCCTCGTAGAGGTATACGAAGGCAGTTTTAAACCCCCCTCGTAGACCCCTTCATAGAGACCTACGAGGGCGGTTTTGAACCCCCTTAATAGAGACCTACAAGGGCGGTTGTGAACCCCCCTCATAAAAACCTACAGGGGCGGTTTAGAACCCCCCTCGTAGAGGATTATAGGGGCAGCTTCAAACCCCCCTTGTAGAAGCCTATAGGGGCGGTTGTGAACCCCCCTCGTATTGTCCTATAGGGGCGGTTTGGAACCCCCCTTGTAGAGGCTTATAGGGGAAGCTTTTAACCCCCCTCGTAGAGGCCTATAGAAGCAGTTTGAAATCCCCCTCGTAGAGGCTTATAGGGGTGGTTTTGAACCCCCCTCGTAGAGGCCTATAGAGGCAGTTTGAAACCCCCCTCTTAGATGCCTATAGGGGCAGTTTGGAACCCCCCTCGTAGGTACCTACAAGGGTGGTTCTAAACCCCCCTGGTTGTAACATACAAGGGCAATTTCGAACCCCCCTCCTAGTGACATATGAAGGTGGCTTAAATCCCCCCTCCTAGTGACATATGAAGGCGGTTTAGAACCCCCCTCGTAGCAACATACAAAGACGATTTGAAACCCCCTCTATAGCCATAATAAATCATAATAAAATATATTTTATTAAAAATACCAATATTGCAATATCAATAGGGCATGAAGGAATCGAACCACCAACCTCCTGCTTGTAAGGTAGGTGCTCTTCCATTGAGCTAGAACCCTTTCAGAATTGGGGAATTCCAAGTTAGTCAAGAATGTAATATAAGTGCTAAAAGCTACCATGCTGCAACAAAAAACAAAGAGAACTAATCCATAATAACTACATTGGTTTGCATAAAGTAAAGATAAATTGTACCATAAAGGATGACGATGGAGGCATTCTCAAACCCCATACACTAGCAATAGTAGGCACATTGACAGTTTGGGAAGGTAGATTATCATTAATCACAGGTCTTGGCTGCTAACAATATGTTAAAGAAAGCACATGTGATGAAGGTGTTGATAGAGGCTGCTAAGGATAAGGTGTAAAAAACACTTTTGATAAAGAAGCTAGTGGAGGCTGCTGAGGTAAGGGCACATAAATCACTTATGAAGAAGGAGGTTGTGGTTGTTGCCCTTCAAGAAGAGGAAACTGATGAACTTGTGGATTATACTGTGCAAGTTGTGGTTGAACTGACGGATACACACCCATGGTTGTCTGTAGTGTACCTTTCCTATTGGAAAAAAATTCTATGTGAATCTGTTGGCTTGCTGGTGGCATAGATTTATGCCCTAAATGTGGTAAAATTCCAAGATGAGGCTGCAAAATGTCAAAGTTAGACCACAGGAAAGTATTAATAATTTCTGTGTATGCAAGGAAGACAACAAGGAAATGGACGTTTAGTAAATAAATACATTTTGATCACATACCTGCAATAGTTGTGGAGCCCCAAATCGCTAATGCGATTAAGAAAAATCCAAAATAGACAACAAGGGAAGGTCTGATTAGCCTAGGAGGATTAGTTTCTTTGTTAACAACCAAAGAGTATTGATCTATACTCCATTTGCCACCTCTAGTATTGGCAGATGCAAGCCTATCCATGGCCCCACTAACGAAGAGAGGGTTGGGTAAGAGTTCTTGGTCTTCATTCCTATATTCCCTTGTAAATGCTGACTGGACAGTAGTAAATACTATTAGATGCTAGAAGTCTACTTCAACCATTGGAAGTGTTTCTCTTTGGAAGAGGAATTTATACTTCAACTAGCTGGACCTGGAATGGTTTTGTGATAAGCTAGTCATGGTCACAGACTTGTTGGAACATCAAGACTTGAACCTCCTCCCATTGCAAGCCCATGAACTATTGAGACCTGGGATATAAAAACAAAATATTATGCATGCAATGAACTATTTATAACCATGCATGTAGGTTATTCTTTGTCATTGTCCTCAATAATTGCAGGTTTGTGTCAAGATGGTTTCAAATCATTGTTTACAATTCGCAACATATTCATTAGTCCTAGCTTTGTTATACTATCACAAAAACATCTAAAACCTGCATTAAAACAAAGAATAAAAATTCACCTCATCAAAATAACCTCAAAAATAAGACAAATTAGAAGTTACAGTTCCATATTGAACATTCATTATGTTAGCTACCTGCTCAATGGCCGCACGTACAAGTGTTGGGGGAGTGAGGTAGAAAAGAAAGCAATGCATCTACTAGTACGTCCATTAATGCAGGCACTTCACTCTCATCATCATCATTGCTTGCAACAAGATCAATAACATTCCCAAAGGCCTTATTGGAGCATATCAAAAGTTCAACAATTATTTCAAAAATTTCCCCATGCCTAAGGGGAATCTCAAGTAACAACTATATAAGTAAAAAGCGCATTACTCGCATTTTGCTAAAGTTAGATTCACCCTTAGAATTCTATGATGGAAAGACAAGTATTAGAGATAATGATCATACTTTAAACAAACAAAATTATTAACACAAGGGATAACAAATTTCATTGAACACAACATGAAAAATATGAATCCTGCTTTTGATGAGAATTATCAATTTTACTCTCAAAATGTAAGAACAAACTATTTATATGGAAAACAAGAACAGAAAGGCCATTATTTTAATTATTGATATGATAAGTTATATCTTTTCAAGTTCATAAAATAAAGAAAAATTAGCTAATTCATGAGTCTACTTACAGCTTGGAAAAGTTGTGCTTCTACATTATGTAGTTTGTTGAATGAATCTTCATCATCCCTACTTAAAGGAAAAAATAAAAAGACAAATGGAATATTCTGAAATGTCCCCGAAAAGCTCATCATATATGCACCTAAATAATTGGAATCCAAGGGACTCACTTCATGCTGCATACTTTTAATCAATTCTGTGTTTATGTGAAATCATCAATTTTTTTGCATCAACAAATAAATGTTGCATTTGCTCAATGTTTACTTTCCCAATCTGCAGTTCTGTTAACTTTAGCATATGTCAACGTCTCCCAATCTGCAGTTTTGTTAACTTTGGCATATGTTAACACATCAAGAATTGACAATTTCAAAGCCATGAATTTACACAATGGCAGGAATTCTGAGTTTGATTCTTACATGGATAAAATCTCATGCTACAGGCTTCAAATAACAATTTACCAGCAGGACACGCCCACCTATGATTCAATCCATAGCTTCTTATTCAAATAATTCTTGAAACGTCGTTCATCAACCATGCATATACTATGTAAATTGACTCATAGCAGTCACAACTTACCTTGGTTGGAGATAGAGCATTCTTCACACATTAAACTCACTAATACCCTTTTCAATGCTGATGTTTTTCTTCTTGAATCAAAACCTTAGTCAACATATGAACTTCTGTTATGACATGGAAATTGCTATCTACTGTCAGCTCCGATTCATACTTATATAGCTACATCTCCTCTAACTCGTTATAGCATTCTCCTTAAGAAGCTCTCTACTAGCTAGTGATGTTCCATCTAGATCCTCTGAGACTCTTCTATTAGCTAGTCCATATAGACCTGGTACTCCCTATATAACTCGTCATCTTACTAGTCCAAAAGAGACACCTCAACAGAGCTATAGTGCTCCCATAACAAATATATATGACTCTTCCATAATCACATTAGGAATATTAGTCTTAGGACTTGTGAATTCCATTAAGAATATCTTACTCTATTAGTCTTCTTAGTTTTGATTTCCTCTTTTATAATGCCATCATTTCTTTTTTGGACTATTTCTTTGGCACAAGGTTATAGTCTTTCACCTAGCTGGATAGTTTATGGACTCCACAAAACATAACCTCATTTTAATCACTCTATGATTTTATCCCAATATAGGTTTCAATACAACTCCCTCCTATAACTTTTGATCCATACACCTACGATCTGATCTAAGTTTTGAAATTCAGATCCAACAATCCAATCATAGTACTCTGTATCCACAATGGAGATAACAATTTCTTCGTAGGGTTGCATTCAAAACACAATGATCCCCTTATGAACCACAATAATCAGTTAAATCTTCGATTCCATAATATGACCCATATTCAGGAAGCTTGAAATATCAACCAATTGCAGCAAAACTATGCATCTTGGAATCACCCTCGATTTCTTATCTTCTTGACTATTCATACACAGTCCTAATTCACATTCAGATCTTCACTGCTGGACATAAAATACACAATTTACTGATCAATAATTCGTCCATTCAACTAAACATTAACAGATTAACATAGAGAGGCATATATAGATTAACACAATACTTCATTAGCTATAAAATCTATACATTCATCTTCAGGGCCTGATTTTACATCTCTTGGCTACATCTAGCCTTGACAGATTAACACAACACTTCATTAGCTATAAAATCTGTACATTCATCTTTAGGGCCTGATTTTACATTTCTTGGCTACATCTAGCCTTAAACTCCTCTCGCTCTCTACTACCCTGAATTGCATTCGTTTGGCAACTCTCTTTCTTCATACCCTCAGGCTTACATTATATGGAAGAGTACAATTGCTTCCATCTCACCAACTAAATTTTTAAATTCTTGTGACTGACTTCTAACAACTCTATTGCTCTATATCTTTCAACAGCGAGTAACCCCCGAGCTAGGCTATGATTTCACTTTGCATTTGCACGAAGAGAGGGGCACACTTCCTCCACTTGGACTAATCGATCTAGCTTGGAACTCTTTGGATCTAGCTCAAAATTGTAACTAGGTGAAGGGATCATCATTGCATTTGGTGGCCTCAAGATTTACAAGTAAGATCTATCAAGTTTTTCCCTTATTCCAATTTCTATTCCATAACTCACATAAAAAATTAAAGTTTAAAACCCTCATTTCTTAGAAGTTCAAGTAATAGATCAGGTGATTTTTTGGGCTTATAATTCAAAGCCTAAGTTGGAAATCCTCTTAAACCCTTAGAGACCAAATTTGAGCTAAAACCGACTCCATTTACCCTCTATCAAGCACTGGTCCTCTTTGGGGCAATTCACCCTCCTTGGGAAGTTGATCATTTGTCCTGATATACAATTTGGATGTTGCCTGTTTCTCTTCCAAAGCTTAGATCTAACCTCAAGCAACCAATTCAAGTGCCATTATCCCTCAAAACCCCATTTGTGGCCATCATACAATTTATTGCTTAAACCCTAGGTGGAGCAACTTGGGTGTCTTTCATTGGAACTTGATCTATCTAAATCTAGTCCATAACCTTCACTGTGGTGATAATTCTTTAAGGTTGAACACTTCTCATACCTCTAAAGCCTCTCAACCGGTCCTTAACTCCTCTATCTCATAGTTACCTTGTAGATCTAGAGTAATCAACTCAAGGCATCATTGTTTTGGTCTATTTCATATTTTTTTATGTGTCTTGTGTTGGTTCACTAGCCTTCATTGGTTGGTTAGGGTCTCCACCTTGATCTTGCTTGTAGCTTGATCTAAAGTGACAAGATCCCGTCCTGCATGACAACCACTCCAATCAAGTGGTGGACGAAGCCCTTGCAGTGTCACTGGTTTAGTTGTCCCATCTCTACTGTCCCGGATAGGATACCTTTAGTGGCACCTACAATCTATGTGATAACAGGTCCTCCCATCACCCCCTTTATTAATTATACTACAAAGAGGCAAGCATTTTGCTAGAGCTACTCTTCACATCACCTTGTCCTTGAATGTGTATAATCCTAGTAATCCTATCTTAGGGAAATGCCCCTTGAGCTGGACAAGATCCAATCGAAAGTGAGAAGAGGGTTGGTGTGGTGACATTGGCCTCCCTCTTGAGTTGCCCTTGGGCTAACATTGCTTCTTTTGGACTTTAACCACACATGTTGGTTTGGGAGGTAACATTTTTGGGTGACAGTGGCACCCAACCTGAGCTTGCCTCCAAAAGGTTGCACTAGTGGGTTAATGACTTTTTTCACTTAAGTGCAAACTAGGTGGTAACAGTTATAACTTATCAAATTATCAGTTATGGTACATGAATGGCTAATAATAATATTTTGTATTATCGGATCATCCACCCCACTAATCAACGAATCCAGATACATATGCACCAGGATCAACCCAAGATATGTCATGTAAATGGATCCCCTGGAGAAGGAAATGGATCCTTGGCCCATGAAAGGAATCTCATGGAAAATCAAACAAATCATCAAATTTTAAAATGGATCCTGAAGCTTCGAATGATTTTGTAACCCACTGATCCCCCAAAAAATATTTTAATGAAGAAACTTCTAAAACCCTAAAGATCTAAATGTTAAAACCATAAACCCCATCCTTGGTCAAGTTCTGATCTATCGTTATGTCAAGATCTACTCTCGAACACTGATCTATCAAGGTCTACTCTCGAGGTTTTCATTTGATCTATCTTTATAGTCAATGGCTGATCTAAAAGTCTAATCTATCCTTGTGTGTTAAATTGTTAGTCACTTTAGCCACACTATTATTTAGTCTTGCTATAGCCTTCAAGAAAACAAGCTTTATTCATTGTTGATATGGACATGTGGATTTGGCTCACAAAAACATTGTTATGACCTACTTCATGTTCATGTTGAAATGGTCTTAAAAATGATCAATTATCAATCATGGTCATAACTTATCAAATTATCAGTTATGGACAATGTTACATGAATGGCTAATAGTAATATGCATGAAAACTCTCTTTTTTTACTAGAACTTATATTACTACTATTGTGTTTCCTAAAGATTTTTGATTATTCACTCTATTTTTTATTTGTTATAAAAATATGTTTATATCTTTTTGTACTTGATATTTCCTCGTCGCATCCAAATACTGGATTTTCAAAAATCTGGCGAATCTAATTTTGAATTCAGATCTCCATCCATATTTGTATCCTAGTACCTTAGGTAATATGCATGAAAAGTTGAAAACTCTCATTTTTGGTAATCACTTATAGTTCTACTCTTGTGTTTCATGAATAGTTTTGATTCTTCCACTCTCTTGTTTTGTTTAAGAGGACATGTTTGAACTAATTGCTCAAGGGATAGCCCTGGTACTAGTGTAATCAAAGGTAGCCAACTAGACCGATAGGAAGTCCGATCGCAAACCAACTAGTTCGGGACAAAACCAGTCAAATTGGGCGGTTTAGGATAGTTCCAAACTAAACAGGTCCCCATCCCGCAGACCCACTAGCATGCAGTTTCCAGGGGGGTGGAGGAACAAAAATGAACCAGAAGAAAATGGAGAAATCAGCGATAACTGGTATATTAAATTATTAAAGTAGAAGGTCAGATTCTCCTTTATCCTTCCTTTTCTATCCTAAAACCCGCAAACCCACAGAAGATTGAATTAGGGTGGTCTGACCCTTACACAATTTGACAACTCTATTCTACTCTTAGGAGATCATGTCACCTCAGGTCCTCAATGATGATGAACTTAAGAATGAAGAATCATAATAATGTGTTACAAGCCCAAACGAAGACATAGCTTTTGTATACTTCGAGGACAAAGCATGTTTAAAGTGGAAGGCAATGTAATAGACATAAATATATATAAATAAGCACCAATTAATAATAATAGTATTATTATTATTAATTGGTGCTTATATGTATGTATATGTGTGTGTGTGTGTGTATGTATTACAACTTTGCATATTTGGTGTTTACTGGTTGGGATTTACATTGATACACATGAATATATATACATGTGTGTGTTCCATTAAATTTGCATATTTTATGTATTTTTTAGTAGACCATTTCTTCTACTCAGTTCTCTGAAAATTCTGATCTAGTCTCGGTTTGACCCTCGATCAGTGTTAATTCTAATAACATTGCCTGGTATGCAGGTAATGAGCACTTCCCATTCACGGGTGCATTCTTATACTATTCCCTTATGGTGTAGTCAAATAAGTTTCACAAAAATAAACTAAAGGAGGCTACGGTTTCTGATCTGACTTCTACTTAGAGATCTGGGTTTTATGACTGAAGATATTGCCCACTATTGGCATTTACCACTTTGGATAGCAGGGAGTGCATGCAAACCAAAGGCTATGGCCTTTTGTGCCTGTCCTAAGGCCAGAGGTGGGTGTTTAAATGGCCACACCACTGCCTATTAACATTATTGTATGGACTTCACAAGCAAAGAGCTGGACAACATGGTACATCCCAAGGCCCCACGGAGCTCATCGACATGAGGTAATGAAATCCCTCCGAATGTATTTTGATGCAAGATTTTGAATATGCTAAACTCTGCGAAAATCTTAAAAAAAACACATTGGTGGGGTATTTTGTGGGACGTATCCCACCAGATGCTATGATTAAAGCTCCTAAACGCATGGATAGATTTCCACAACCATTTACACCCTGGAGGATTTTTCAAGTTCCTTTTGGGGAAGCTAGCCATTGCCATAAAGTGATATCCCACAACCCATGGAAATGTCGAAATACCCTAGTTGTGTTTGTCAAGTGGCATGAGGATTTCTCCACAGAGGAAGCCTCCCAGCTTCACCGTTTGGTCTAGGTAGAATTCCCAGGGCTCCACATGCAATGCTGTGATTTTCTAGAGTGAATTTTGGCACAAAATTGCAGTTTTGTTTACTATGAACCAGACCGGTTTTCAACCCATGCCCTCAAAAGCAGGTTTGTTTCAGGGCTAATATTTCCAAAGGTTTTAAGGAATTTGTGGGTATCTTGGGGGAGGGCTAGTATCTATTAGAAAGTGTGATAGGTCAATCCCCCAACACCTCCTTCAAGCGAGCTTGAGACCATCTATATATGCCATGAGATCACCTAGACATGTTAGTCCTTGCAGCCGATAAAGGGGTACATCCCCCTCACCATTCCCCAATAAAAAGTCATAGACAGATGCCCATCATTGGACTTCTCCCTTCCTAAAGGAGTCCATCAACTCCAGATGTTGGGACAACTTCAATAAAAATCACTCAACTTCCCCCTAGGGCAGTCCAACCTGGCCCTCTAATCCTTAGACATTCTCCAAAAGACATAGTTGAGATCAAACTTGCTGCTATCACGGAAGCTAGCGGACCTGCAGACTTCTCCTTTGATTCTGATGCAAACCAAGATTTATTTCTTTTTTTGGCCTTTTCTCATTATCTAACCAACCGTCTATGCTAAAGGAGTGCATGTTCTTCTTCTTCTCTTTTGTAGGAATGATCTCTACTTCATTTTAGAGGGTTTATTTATCTGGTTTTATCCCTTTGTTGTCATTTTGTTATTTGTCCTTTTAAATTTACTATCTCGATTCTTGTTTTTTGACTGTCCTTTTCAAGAGATGCCTTAGGCACTCCGGCATTACAATTGCCCCTTGTACTTTTGTGATCCCATAAACCTAGTTTTCTTATTTGTGGACATTAATATAATTTCATAACTACAGATCTCATGCCCTAAGGGAGATGAAAATGATTGGACTATTAATTTTACATATGTAACACTGTTTAAGTGAAATTTAGAAATTCCAATTTGGAAAGAAAGAAGGGCATTAAAAGCTTGGAATTCAAGGAGGTGACAATTAGAAATGCAATTTCTTCCTTGTATATCTAAATGTTCCTTTAACAAACTTCTAAAGCTGAGGGAGCTTAAGGTTGACAAGTGCACATTGCACATTATATTGTATCAATATTAATTGGAAATTTTCTTGGCTTTTTCTGCATTTAATCTTGTCAACCTCTATGGACCGACATCATTGTTAAGGACACAGGCTTGCATCATGAATTGTGACTCAAATAAACCCGCCAAAATTCAGCTTTAGATTTAAGTATCTATGCCAATATGGTGACCAGAGTTAACTTTAACCATGTTTCAAACTATAGAATCCTGGTACCAAGCTTATCAGTTTTTGGTTTCAAAGCTCATCGGAGTTTTGATCATATATTTGGTATCACAGCTGGTTCCAAACCAACAGACTCTGCAACACTGAATGCTGGACTAGTCCCTGGAGAGTCGAAACTAGACAAGAAGCCAATATTATGCAACTGCAGAGCAAACTTTGAAAACAAAAATTCCTAATAGAAGGTGGGAGCACAAGGTCAAAAATGGACATGAAAAGTCTCTGCAGCACCTAAGACGAGAAACATCTTTATCCTAGCAAATAAGATGAGAAAGGAAGCCAATATTATTTTGGCAAGATAAACAACATTATCCTGACAAGGGAGATAAAGGAGGAAACCAGATCTATTTTCGCAAGCAACGCAAGACATCCATAATAGTCAGTAATCTATATTGAAACACGGTCCATTTCATAGACCATGGACTTCTTGAAAGCCCTACAAGATGGAGCTAGCTTCCAATAACCAAAAAGTCCTTCAACAGCATGTCCAGCTGTTATACAGGATGAATCTAAGAATAGAGAACATGGAATCAATGGAGTTAACCAATAATGCTAAGTTTGGGACAATAATGAAGGAACAAAAGGGGAATATGTAGGAATTTTGTCCAGCTGGTTAAGTGAATTCTTGAAGCACAAGAACCTAGGGATTATGACCCAATATAGTTGAAAGGGTTTAGCAGGATCTGTAATCAATTTTTCTTAGTTTTCATAAGGATTTAAAGTTTGGGTGCCACGTTTATGATAGAAATAATAATGGTTTTATTGTATAGGGGCTTTGATAAAGCACCCTTCTAATGGTCAATGTAGTTATCATGTGGTTAAAATTTTAAAAACCTCTTAAAAAAAGGAGGAATTTTGACTCATAAAGATCAAATTTTGCAGCTCTTATCCTCCAAGCATGTCATTTGTTCCAATCTAATTAAGGAATAGAATGATAGACTTGGTCCTCAACTGAAAAACCAAATGAAGTTAAAGACATGATATTTCATCTTAGACATACATAAATGGTTCGAGAGAGTCAAAATCAATGAATCTAAAAAACAAATGACATCACAGATCAGTTTAAAAAAACAAATGACAACACAGATCAGTTTAAAAAAACAAACAAAGGAAAATAATAATCTGAATAACTACAATTGATATCATACCAGAATCCCTAAGTTTTTAAGTTGATCATATGCCTTCGTAAATTTTACTGCGTTTTTCCAGATAAGCTTTTGCAAATCTTTGTGAAGGCCATTCATCTCATAAGTGGTGTCATTAACAAGAGCCTCTTTTTGCATGGAATCACGCTCAATATGGGTTCCAGCAAATCGGCATGCTACCCCATATTGGCATGGCTCTGGTTTATAAAAAAAGGGGCACTTTCCAGGCAGATCTGGTAGTTTCTGCACAGTGCAAAGAAAAACATGTTCGTAAGATTTGAATAAAGGACCATATAAATGCAAAGGAGCATGCAGCATATCACAAAAGGAACCAAGTTTGCTTAAGATGCTCCAATGGAAAACACTTTTGAACAAGCAACCTGACTTCTGTGCCAGCATACCTGCGCCAGAAAACCTTCCAAATCATGACTATAACGACAATTTCCTCCATAGCCAGCATACCTGCGCCAGAAAACCTTCCAAATCATGACTATAACGACAATTTCCTCCATAGGGACATGCTTCGACAACTCCTGCCTTTGCTACAGCAACACATATATTTTGTGCTGATTTCTTTTCCTGGAACCAAAAAGAGATTTAAAGAACACGCTATGGATAAAGTTCAACATATTTTCTATTTATAACCATCATAACAAAATAATTGTCCTAAATCAAAGGAATAACCATCATAACAAAATAAAATCATAGAAAACTTTAAATTTGGCCAATAAGAAGATTAAAGCAAGGAAGTCAACAAAATGCTGATGGTTGATGAAGGAAACTTTCACAAAATGTACCTTTGGAAAAATCAAATACCATTTATCTATTATTTGTAGTGGCTCTGGTAGCTACACCTGTTATTTATATTGGTTTGGTTAGAATACAATCAATGCCTATAGATTGAAAGCAAGCACACACTCACAGACAAATTGCTAAAACTTTTTCAGGAAAACAAGAAGAAAACCCTCACCCTTCAAACTCATTATCAAAGCATGCATATGAAACAAGTAGTCTAAGATATCTACAGCTGTCATCGTAATCCTTAGTGTGAATTGAAAAATATAAATACTTCAAAAATATATATATGCTTCACTTTAAGATGGAAAAAGCCTCTGCTCACAAATGTCTTAATACAATTATATGAGCTAAGTAGCTAGCACAATACTTCATATAAGCAAGCCACTAAGAAGATTGGATCAGCTCTCCGACATGAAAGGTGAATTTTCAAGTCCTGTATCTAAGCTGGCCCAATACTGTAATACCCTGGTTTCAACCGTGGTGTACATTTGATCAGATTTTATAAATAAATAATGGCATGGCCAATTGTTGGGTATTGAACCATCTGGGCTGAGTCTAAAACACATCAATGGTGATTTTATTAATGTACAACAAATGATAACAAAAGTAGGTCAGTGGGACTAAAAGCATCCAGTGTAGGTACAAATTGGGAGTGCACAAACAACTCCTAGAACAATATTGAATGCTACAAAAGATAAAGAACTAAGCATCCAAATTCATATAAAAGGAATCGCACATCAAACAACAGCAAGACTGGTTTTCTCTCACGCGACTATTATATTAGATATTCCAATTCCTGTGTGTTTGGGTGTCAGATTTGTTAATTTTCTTAGTTTCAGAGTTGAACCAATAAAAACCTAGATCTCAATACACTTAAATTTAGTTGACATAATTCTTGAACCCACGTGATGCGAGAAAATACACCCAAGGTTTTTCCAATCTAGCTAGGAAATATTTTGTTGATGATATGGGATGAATCACCATACAGTAATAAAAAAGGGAGCTTCTAAAAAATAGAAAGATAAATAATCTAATCTTGGTGTATGTCATTCACACTAACATCTACACCAGATGAAATGAATTTGTCATGACTAGTTGACAATTGCTGCCCAAAATGCACTCAAGATAATACACTTTCCCTTCCCAGACAACATAAAGGAGAAAAGAATGGAAGGGGTGTACAGAAGAGAGTGAAAATTATCACAACATAGCTTTGCCACATGCTCAAGAGTAACAACATTGACAAAAATAGCAGTCCTCAGAGCAATATCCACAAACACCCTGCTCCCCTTCAATAACAAACACTCATCAGGTTCCCCATAGCTCGGTTGCAATACCTTACCCGTATAAGGATGGATTGGATTTCCTGTCTTGAATAAAGATCCAACTGCGGCAAGCCCCCATTTCCTTCCATTCCCATAAAAGTACCCTTCAGAATGATGCACCACCTTGCCACTACCCATGCCCACATCATAATCAACCATTCCCAACCCGTCCACAGCATGCCTCTCAATCTCCGCTTCAACCATTGCCTCACCACCGCCCTGATATCATCGAAGATCAAAGCCTGCCCCTCTCCCTCACTCGCCCGCTTGTCGACGACCTGATTCAAAAAATCCAACACTTCGTCCTTTGTCAAAACCCCTGAACCCTTCAACTTCGTCCATTGTAAAAACCCCTGAACCCTTCAGCTTCATTAGTGATTCCTCGATGTCACCAGTGTGCGCCTTTAAATTTTGAAGCTCCGTGTAAAAAGCAGTGGTGTGATCTTCTATACTCTCCTCTAACTCCTTCGTCAGCCCATCTACTTCCTTCCCGAACTTCATATCCACCAATTCTAGCTGAAACTACAACATCGTCATCGTCTTCTTTAGAAACTCCTCCAGCTCTGCAACCTAGCCCTCCGATATGGCATCACCAAGGCCAACAATATTCTTAGCAGAGGATTGCATGGTCCAATACCACAAAGTCTATCCAATTCCGCCCAAAATAATGAAAATAATGACCTACTTGGTTAAATACCTGGCCGCTAGGTGTCACTTCGAAGTTTTATGAGGATTTCCACCGTGGACAGGGATTTTGTTCCTGTGCACAACCTTGACCCCCTTTTTCACCCCTTGATCATGGACCTTGCTCACTAATTTACCATTCTGCTGAACATGTAAAGCATTTTCTCTCCCAGAATCCCAAACATAAACTCTACCATAACTCGAATCCTTACCTTGCCACAAATTCCAATCGGCTTCCACGGCCAAATTTGCAGTTTCCCAGTGAATATTTTGCTCACTTCTATGACGTTTCTATCCGGTTCAGAGGTGTTTCGCATGCCAAGAGCAGAGGTTCGCTTCCCTGCACTTTGCCACAGTGGTACAGTAGCTCCCCCTCCTCCTACGAGGACGTTGACGTAATGGCAGACATTCTGTTAAATTCGTGTCGAGCATTCAATCAGGTTTCGGTTCTTTTTCTGCCAGTAAGGTTTCTGAAGCTTTATAAAAAATACAATGAGGTTTGATTCGAAAGATAAATAAATGCTTGCATCTTTACTAATCCTTGCCCCTTCTAATGATATTCTGGGACTCTAAAATCGTGGAATGGACTGACTGGGGCAACTACTACAGCTGCCCTTCTCAAAACCCTACAATGGCGTTAATAAGGACTTCTGAGTCAAATAATCTGCCGAAAACACTTGAGCATATAGATATTGAAGCTCTACCTTCAGTCGTGGGGAGCGTTGAGGAGAATACGAGACAATCAATGCACTGTAGGTGTTGCTGTAAATATGGCGGGATGCCTTTTGCTTTGTGAAATATGGCCCATATTCGACTTTGGATTTGCAGAAAGGCATAGAGCAAATGGGAGGAGATGTCAGTGGGTTTTGGACGCAGTTTGGCTGGATCCAAGGGCGAGGTTGTGCGAGAAAGGAGGGAGGCGATGTACATCCCCAGGGAACGAGAGGCGATGGTTTCTTCAAAACTTTCTCCATTGGTGAACAATGGACCTCCTTAACAAGAAGAAAGGGAACTTGATCTAGTTAGAACAAACAACTAATTCAACTGGTAAAGAAAATTATTTTGGACTAGTATTCTAGGAAGGGGATTTAATTAATCACCATGGGTTGTTGGACGTTTTACTTGACTAGATTAAAGGAAGGGTTTGCAACATATTGCAATTTTCAATGTTGATAGGCTCTACATATTCTATGTAAGATAAAAATAAACTTGGTAAGGGTTTTTTTTATGACTTGGGATGTGGCTGGAGGGATGGTATCAGCAAAATTGGCATATGAGTCAATTTTTGCTGATACTCCTTCTGTGGTACGTTGGTGGGATAAAGCTATATGGAAACTTGTTTTACCCCTCAAGATAAAATGTTTTGTTTGGCTGGCGCTGTGTAACAAGATACTTACTTGGGACAACCTTAGCCGTCATGGGTTTTATGGCCCAGGATGGTGTTCCCTGTGTTGCTCATAGGCGGAAACAGTTGACCACCTTTTCACTACCTATCAGTTCATTCGTGACCTCTGGAATCGTATTGCATACAATGCTGGGGTGCATTTTCGTTGGCACCATCGTACACTTTGTGAATGTCTGGATGCATGGTCCCGGGATTCTACTGGCTGCAATGAACTTCCATACTTTATGATCTGGGAGGTTTGGAGAGCTCGAAACCTTTATATATTTGAAAACAGGATTCCCTTTCGGGATGGGATTTGCTTCAGAACTCTTGCAGCACACAAAGAATTTATCACTATTCATGGAGCTGTTGTAGGCAGGGATTGTCCGAGACTACAACACCCATATGCCCCTCCTGTGCTCATATATCCATGCGGGTTCTTTGATGGGGCTGCTGTGGCTCGGCATGGAAGGGGTGGTGCGGGTGCTACTATACATATTTCCATCAATGTATCCATACATCTCTGGCTGAACCTGGGTAATGGAACCAATACAAGGAGTGAGTTATGTGCCTTCTGGCTCTTACTATTCTGGGCTCGGTTGAGAGAGATCTCCTCACTTGCTGTATTTGGTGATTCACTATCTATCATCAATTGGGCTAGAGGCGTGACATCCCTCAATGTTATGCTTTTTCACACCGGATGGATGCGGCTCGGATTCTTATCCGTGATTTTGAACATATTCATTTTGAGCACGTCTACAGGGAGGTTAATTGGGAGGCGGATATGCTATCTAGGTGGGCACTTGACTCTCCGGTTGGGGTCATCATGTGGCAGGAATGGCGGGAGGATATACTTTTCACTCATGGCACACATTTATTACATTGGATATGATGTTTTGTTTCTTTATATTATGCACTTATATATGGTATTGCTATCCTCTTATATGCGGCTGATATACTTATGTGTATAATAGTTCTATGTGCAGATCCTTCATAGCTACTGGCTCCAACTACTTGTTGGACGATTTTGTATACTACTCTACTTATGCGACACTATATCAGACTTATATGGTTGCTGATCGGTATTTATAGCTTTGTTAGATCCATATTTTGATGTATTTGGATGACTGTATATGAGGCCTATTATTTCTTTTGATATGGACACATTGGAATGATGACTTTTGGGACTGTTTCTTTTACCGGAGGGTATCCGGTATTCCACATGGACATATGGTGCTTTTTATTATGGTATTTTCTGTTGTAGATGACAACATCTGTCACTCTGGATGGTATTTCCCTGGTCTATATGATAGGGATGGAATGTTCTTGTATTGTTCTGACAGCTGGAACTATTTACTATTTCGTATATTAATAGTAAGTTAAATTTTTCTGTGAAAAAAAATACCTTGCTATATTTAAAGACTATGTGAAAGTGTTGAAAGTGTGAAATCCATTTTAAATGTCATTGCTCATAAAGATTAGACTAGAAATTCAAAAATTAAAGGCATTGGTGATCAATGTGTAAGATAGTTTCTTTGTTGGAGATATAGTGTCATTATTCTTTAAGTGCTTAAACTAATACATACAATTTCTTATCGTAAGTGTTGTAGTTGAGCTTGGCTTGGGACAAATAATGGCCTACAATTTGTGTTACTAAAGGAGGTCCAAATTTGTCAAGACACGTTGTAAGATTGAATCAAGTTCTATTAAAAAACAAAATATCATATAAGTAAACAACAACAAACTCACTAGGATGTGGGAAAAATTTGTTGTTAAGGATCCAAAGTACTAGGGGAATTGGTGAGGTTGGAGGGCATAACCAACTACCCATAGAGACCAAACATGGTATTGAAAGTATTCTTCCATGCATCTGTAGGTTCAATATGAATTGAGTTGGATTCTATCAAGATTCTAAAGGAAGTATGGTTTATGGATAGTTCATACTTGTCTTTGAAGTCATGGCCTACTTTGTTTGATGCTATGATGGAATTTACAAAATACACATTGGTATGGTTCAAGTTACTAGTGTTGACTATGGAGATATGGATGGAACAAGGTATCTAGGCCATTGGAGATAGAATTAGTAAGACCCTCTTAGCTGATGATAGTTTCCTTACTAGTAGTTTTCAATTAGTGGCTAAATTGTTGGTGGAATTAAGCATTAGTGGTGGGTCATATGAATCAGTTGATCTAGTTATTAAAGGGTGTAGATATAACTAGGACCTATATTGTCTTAATGTTCCCTTCAATTTTTCATGGTGCTACCGATACAATCATGTTCACAAGGATTGTAATAGGCCACTAATTTGAAATATTTGGAAATAAAAGAGGACTTTGATGTGATATCGTGGGAGCATGATTTAGGGCATGCCTCACCTCTATGGAAATATGGCACTACTATGGTTTATACTGTGTTGGGTTCAAAGGAGGTGGAGTAGGTTGGTCTAAATTTTATTCAAGGTCAAGGGGAAGTGTGTTTGAATATAGGGGACTTGTTGGTCCCTTTTTTGGACTCCTTGTTTGAACATTAATTATGCTTCTCTAAAATGGGTGGTAGGGTCTAGTCCTATTGGCGATCCTTCTCTAGCAAAGGAAGTGGTAGATATTATTCGAGATCATTGGGGGCTTGTTTTAGAAGCTAAGGAGGTTGTTTTATCAAAAAGTTGTTCTTAGTCAAGGTGGGATGATGAGCCAAATTTGGAAGGGGGTGATGTAAATTTTAGGGCCACTTCTTCAAGGGGAGGTGGACATTATTCTTTGAGACCTCTTAAAAGTTCCTCTTAGAGGGTGCATATTTTTAGGATATATGGGTTAGTAATTACACAAAGATCTAGGCCTGGGAATGGCAGGTAGAGAGTCTGCTCTCAAATTAGCATAGGAAAAAGCAATGAAGGAGGTTAATCATGGAAATAAAATACTTGTTACTAGTGCCCTTGGAGAAGGGTTGGCCTCTAGCATAGGTTCTCAATGAAAGTCATTTTTTAAATATTGGAGGATTGGAGGTCCAAGGTAAGAAATTGGCTTTGAAGAGGTTGGTTGAACTTAGTAATCGTGATGATATGCTTATGCAAGAAACCATGGGAAAGAATGACTCAATTGTTTGTTATATTAGGAAGTGGTTGGTAGGGTGGTAGTTTTTGCACTAGATTCAAAAGGTTTATTAATGGGTTTGATTCATAGTTGGAATATCAATATTTTGCTAATGAACTCTTTTGCTTTTCACTTAAAATTGGGCACTTAATTTTTTATGAAGGAACTAGGTATGTCCTTGATAATATTAAATGTCTGTGGTCCTTGTGAAGGTAAGAAACATTTTTGGGAGTGGGGGGGAATAGAAGAGAGAGTATGGGGAATAGAGAGAAGGAGAAAGAGAGGGGGGGTAGGGGGGACATAGAAAAAGAGAAAGAGAGAGAGAGCGGGTGGGGGACATGGGGAGGGGGTGAGAGAGGAGGGATATGTAGGGAGGGGGGGGAGAGAGAGATGGCGGGGGGGATAGGAAAGGGAGAGATAATGAGATCCCATACAAACCGCATATCTCACTGTAAGCTTCGATTTCAGGATAAAGAATTGAGAAGTTCTCTTCTTCAATGATGCCATACGAATTTAGCTCGAGTGCCTCAATTGTAAATAACTAAGAATTTTCCCTAGCCTGAGTGCCTCAATTGTAGAAATCTAATGGGATATGGTGTTGAATGATGATGTGCACTCTTTCTAATACCATAATAGCTCATGCAGAATTAACTCTAACGTTTTGATGAGATGCATTGTCAAACCCATGTAAAACACCTAACCCACGTACATAAATGACACACCTAACCCACACACATAAATGATCCACATAATCTACACACATAAATGATGCATTGATGGATCTCAAGGACATAACCATGGTTAGGGAGGAAACCCATCCTTTAGGCCTCAAAGGACTCTTTAAGGGCTTGAGGATAATGAACAATCTATATATCCCTAGATAAAAGTATGGTTCTCCAAACTTGTAAAAAATGTCAATATCCCCGGCTATAAGATAAATATTCCTCATGTAGGTGTGTGTAGCATCCTCAGGTGTCATTCATAACCTACATCACTAGAGAGATGATTATCGGGGGCCAGAACATTTTTTTTCATTTTTTTAATCTGTTTATCCATGAAAGTTTCGATTTTAACTTATTTGTGGCAATATTTCGTGGAGCTTTTGAGCCATATGTATTAGTGTTCCTTGGAATACAATTCCCAAGGCCTTTAGACACCTGCATACTTCTCAAAAGCACCTAATGTCACTGACATACTCAATCATAGGCCAATGATACACTCAAAATACCATGCGTGATTAGTGGAAGCAACTTCCTTATCCTTGGATGACTAGAAGATTCCTTTAGGGATCGAATTTTAGGTGTTTTCTGTTGACCATGTTCTTCCTTTAGGTCCCTAAGTTCAGGTTTCCTCCATTGACCATGTTGAAGTTTCCAAGGACACAAGACCTAGATACATAGTTCCTTGGATACCCCTATGAATTCATTTATGGCATTGTTGATGACTCTAGATGCCTAAATGACTTATTTAGGGCTAAAGGCATGGTCTTTTTCCTTATAGCACCATTTTGAAGGCCCTAAGACACATACATACTTCTCAAAACCACCTAATACATACTTCTCAAAACCACCTAATACAATCAGCATCCTCAATCATAGGTTAATGATATCCTAAGAAGGCCATGTATGTATGGTTGATATTATTCTTGTAATCTACTTTGATGTCACTTGGTGAGATCTGTCTCTTTCAATTGGCTTCATTCTACAAGTCTTTGAGGTTCATTGGTTGATTTTATGATTTCTTGATTTATGATTTTTCATGAATAAATCATTTAATGGGTTTCATTTGTCCTATTCACGTGTACTCTAATTTCCCTATGATGTTCATTGATTTTTCTTTAATTTTTTATGCATTATGAGATTTTATATCTTTTGATTTCAATCTTAATGGAACTTTGTTTCACTCAATCTCGATGGTTTATTGTAGATGATGAATGTATCAAAAGAGTGGTTGAATTAATGTGGGGAAGGAGGTCAGAAGAAAGGTAGGTGAGTTGCGAGATTATTTATTAAGTGGTTGATTTGAAGGAGGATATAAATCCCAGAGTTCCATGTTTGTGATATAAGTTGGGTGATGGTTTAAGTGGTGTCGAAAATGCATATGATTATATTTGTATGTCCTCTTAGCCTCCCAAGGAAGTAGAAAGCTAGTGACAACATCGATGGATTATGTCGATCAAGGGGGTAAATCTGATAAGTGATTTGGTCTTTTAATATTTTAACGATGGAATCACTTTCATTGGAAATGATATAATCCATTGAAAATGGTTGGATGCATACTTGGTTGTAGCCTATTAGAATCTTATTAAAGTACAAGATAATATGTTATGTGCATGGAAATGTCATGAAAAGAATGATATAGTTAAAGCACATACAATCACTTACCTCCATGTATGCACTTGTACACAACCTAAATAACAAAAAAAAAAACTTGTATCATTAATCAACCACATGAAATATCAATATTCAATTCCAATTTTATAACAATCATGTGAAATTTTATAACAAATAATAGACTTCATAAGTTTTCACAAGCCTCCCCAATCTTCAAATGGACATTTGTGATCCCTAATTGGGAGAGAAATACAGGTTTGAACTAGTTTATAAGCACAAAGCTTACCAAATCCAAATTTGCTTAAGATCCAAATAGTAATTGATAAAGACAGATATTCCACATAGATCCATATATTCATAGTTGGTTCCCAGAGTTTGATCCTTTGTCTGCCCCAGCCATGATCACACCCGTCTGGGTAAGACTCTCGAATATACCCCTACATCTCTGGTCTCCATTCTCTTTAACTATTAGAGAGTCTAACCCAGAGAAAGAATTCTACCCCTATCTGCCACCTCCTTCTTCAGTTCGAAAGGGGGTCTATTCAGCTGTGATTTGGTGTTAATATCTAGTGGCATTTGGGTAGTCAAACAATGTCATATCAACAAGCGTTGGAAGGGAGAACAAGGTGTAGATCTGATACAACAATCATTGACAAGTGCATGAAGTTAGTGGAAGGAGCAACCCACAATATTGATGCATGAAATATTATCATATCTATGAAATATGTTGGGCATCAATATTCATATCGGATCTATATTACATTATTTGACTGAGTATAGAGGATAGTTGTGGGTCTCTAATCTAGATCTTAAAGTTGATTGGCTTAAGGAAGTTTATGGGTTACTATTCTTAGCTACATATCCTTGTCATTACTAGTTGCATATGCTATATCCTTTGTGGAAGAAGCGGCCATGTTCCCTTAAGCATACAGGATTGATAGAACCCCATTTCACTCAAAAATTGCATCACAACCTTGGCTTGATTTTTAAGATAGTTTGTTGGTTTTTACTAGAACATATTGAAGGATATTGCACACAGGGACAACAGCTAAACATTCAGGTATCATCTTCATCAAGAGGGTTCCTTTTCTACTTGGAGAGTGGGCATCTTATCAACTCATTAACAAGGCATTTCCAGGCATGTAGTTTGTTCATTCTAATAAAATACATCAATCTGTGTTTGTTGGTTGTCTATTTATTATAGTCTATTTAATTTTCTTTCACTCTACCTTACAGCACTAATGATTCACTCTACCTTACAACACCAAACGAAAATATCAACAAGGCATTTATCATTAAAACTATATTAGAATAAACAAGACCGCATGAAAATATGAGGAGGTACCTTTCCCTTTCAAGGTTCTTCAATTATACCACGCCAATTGAATGGATCCCATGGTTTGAGATCCGACCCCAGTGCTAGCGTCTATGGTAAAGCTAGTCCCATATTTTAATGTAGTTCGAGCACTTGGTATGAAGGATCCCCTGGTTTGAAAGGCAGCCCTAGAGTGTGATCGATGAAGGATACCAAGTTCTCATAGAACCAGTTTGTCCAAATTGCACGGGATTGAACCAATTTCTTAAAAAAATATCACAAAATGGAGTGGCGGGAACAAATGGCGTGGGATTCCTAAACATGAATTTGATTTTGATTTCATTCCCATGATGAAAAAGTTAATTAGACATTTAGTACAAGGCTAGGCACATCACATATTAAAATACATTTATATGGATTCGCAAGAAAGCTACTAAATTCAATAAATTATTAAATACATTGTTTAAGTAAATAATTATGATTCCACTTTAGAACTGAGCGGAGCGATGGAGGATCCATCCAGGACAGAAGCTTTTCAGGTCTCTTCAGGGTTTTTCTAGTGTTTTATGGTGTTTTAAAAGTGCATGAAGACTTTCTCCATTTAGATGTGTATATGTGGAAGAATGGTGTATTTGTTAGACGTGGAATGGGAGGCGGAGACTTGAGTCACCCTTCACAAAATGGGGAAAACAATGAGAAGAAAGGGTGATGGAATGAAAATTACTAGCATGTTGAAATTGGTAGGAAAATTTTCATTTTTGGTGTTACAGATCTAAAAATTACCAACATATCCCACTTGTAGTTGAAATTAGATTCGGTCTTTAGAGATTATGTGATTTTGCAAGGCCTTAATCATCACTCAAGAGCAACAGAGGGAATTGTTACATCTAGGCTAGGTATTCCATATGTAGGTAATATGTAGTAGTTTAGGTTAACATGCATGGACCATCAACCCCATAGCAAATTAATATGGTATTAGCCCCTAAAATTAGTTTATAGGCCATGGTATAGGCCACAAGAACCATCGTCAATGTTACAAATATTGAAATGGCCACAATATCTCGCTTGTAAGGTAAAGTAATTATGTGCATGGCCCTACACATGGACCATGAATCATATAGTAAATTTATTAACCATGGACCATTACTTAGGTTATGAGAACCACTATTGGTTTACATAACCTATAAATATTAAACCATGTTTGGTTTATTGGTTTACATAACCATGGACAAACCAACAACAACAATGACATCGATGATGGTGACAATGATGATCATGACGATCTCACATGTAAGCTAGAGATTCTTATGTGGTAATCTAGGTTAACATGCATGTACCATAAACCCCATGGAAAATTAATATGGCATCAAACCCTAAATTTAGTTCACATGCCATAGTCCAGGCCACAAGAACCATCATTTGTGTTACAAATATTGAAATGGATACCATAAACAATGCCACTAATTAGACACTGAGATAACACAACCAACCCATGTAAATGACTCATGCACTTGGCACACTTGATCCATGCAATGAATTCATGCACCTAGGAAGCTTCAATCTCTAACCCCCTCACCTCGTACCTAACGTTAACATCTAGCCCCAAACCAAATAACATGATAACTTATAAACCACTTAACCACTAGTACCAACAAAACCAAAACCCCTTGCCCACTAACCCACTGATGCCTTAGGGACCTCACTTCTAATCCAAAAACTCCCCAAAGCCTACCACGTTATGAAATTATAGAAAATATCCCCTTAAGCCAGTGTCCCTCTAACCCTAAACCACTACCCTCTAACCCTAACCCACTACCCCCTAACCCAATCACTAACATGCCTATTGCACCAAATCAACACACTAACACACTAAAATTTGACCTTGGGTTATTTATAACCAAGGTTTTAGATCAAAGACTTTGACATCAAGGTTTGAATGATCACTGTATGGGATTTTATCAAACCAAAATTAGTGCAAAAATAAACACAAGAACTTAGACTATAAACAAAATATTCCCTATCTAGGGTATGTACGATAACTCAAGTCCCTATGCATGGCCCATGAGTCTCAAAATAATGTTTTATTGCCCAAGAACCTACGTTTTGGCCCTAGAGCATAACTTAGGCTCCTAGAACTATCCATGACATGAAAATACTAAAAAAAATGACAATGTGTTACTCAAAAGCTAAATATTCCTTGCCTATGCCCTATGTGGTGGTACAAAGAAGCACCCATAGGTCACAAGATCTTGAGGTAACTACCAGTCATTATAAACTAGATTTTTATCTAACACCATGGACACCATGGATTAGGCTTCAAGAACCATCCATGATGTTGTAAATATTGAAATGACCACCATACCCACTTGCAAGCTAAATATTCCTTGTGTAGGAACCATGTGGTGATTAGGTCCCTACACATGGCCCATTAGCCATAAAGGATAATGTTATGGCACATAAATTTGTATTTTGACCATGGATCATGGAAAGTTGGAGTGTGAGAACCATCTTTGATGTGAAAAAACTAGCATGACTGCCTCAATTGTAGAGCTCTAATGGGATATGGTGTTGAATGATGATGCACACCCCTCCTAACACTACAATATCTTGTGTGCACTTAGCTCCAATGTTTTGATGAGATGCATTGTTGAACCCATGTGACACACCTAACCCATGTACATAAATGACTTTTAGGGGGTTTTCAAAAAACTTCCTCGAAAATTTCAATTCTCATTTCTTTTAAGGGGGGTTTCACAAAACCGCCTCCAAACATTCAATTATCATGATTTTTAAGGGGGGTTTTTAAACAAGTGCCTTCAAATTTTTAATTTGCATGACTTTTAGGGGGGGAGTTCAACAAACTACCTCCAAAAGTTCAATTCTCATGACTTTTAAGGGGGGTTTCAAAAACTAGCCTCCAAAAGTTAAATTCTCATGACTTTTAAGGGAGGGTTCCAAATAACCGTCTCCAAAAGTTTAATTCTCATGACTTTTAGGGGGGGGGGTCCAATAAACCGCCTCTAAAAGCTCAATTCTCATGAATTTTAAGGGGGGTGCCAAAAAACCGCCTCCAAAAGTTCAATTCTCATGAATTTTAAGGGGGGTTCCAAAAATACTGCCTCCAAAAGTTCAATTCTCATGAATTTTAGTGGGCGTTTTGACAAACCGCCCCCACAAGTTATGAGAATTGGACTTTTAGGGGGGGTTTTCAAACAACCGCCTCCAAAAGTTAAATTATCATGACTTTTAACAGGGATTCCAAACAAACCGCCTCCCAAAGTTCATTTCTCATGACTTTTAGGGGGGTTTTGACAAACCGCAGCCAAAAGTTATGAGAATTGGGCTTTTAGGGGGGGTTTTCAAACAACCACCTCCAAAAGTTCAATTCTCATGACTTTTAAGGGGGGTTCCAAAAAAACCACTTCCAAAAGTTCAATTCTCATGACTTTTAGAGGGGGTTTTGACAAACCACCCCCATAAGTTATGAGAATTAGGCTTTTAGGGGGGGCTTTCAAACAACCGCCTCCAAAAGTTCAATTCTCATGACTTTTAAGGGGGTTCCAAAAAAACCGCCTCCAAAAGTTCAATTCTCATGACTTATAGAGGTGGTTTTGACAAACCGCCCCTAAAAGTTATGAGAAATGGGATTTTAGGGGGGGTTTTCCAAAAACCGCCCCCAAAAGTCAAATTTCAAGACTTTTGGGGGCGGATTTAAAAAAATTGGCCCCAAAAGTCCAATTTCCATGACTTTTAGGGGTGGTTTTAAAAGACCACCTCCAAAGGTCTGAAAAAATTTTTAGGGGGGGTTTTGCCAAGACCCCCACAAGCCAAAACCTCCCCTAAAGGGCTATTTTGTTGTAGTGAGAGGAGCTTTCACTTGGGAGTATACAAACATGAAATGGATTCCTTCTAATTTGTGGACCCATTAGATTTACATTAAGAGCGACTCCAGGCCTATGTGTCAACCACAACGAAGGATGAACTCGAACCTAAGAGACATTGTGAAAGAAGAGATCCAAAAAAATTTGGATGCAGGATTTATATACCCAATTTCAGATAGTGAGTGGGTTTCTCCACTCATGATTGTGCCAAACAAGAATGGGAAATGGAGGGTCTGCATGGATTACAGAGAATTGAACAAGGCAATGTAGAAGAACCACTTCCCCTTACCTTTTATTGATTAGGTCCTTGATACCTTGTCTGGGAAGAAGTGTTTTTTCTTTCTGGATGGTTTTAGTGGCTGCAACCAAATCCAGATTGCTCCAGAAGACCAAGGAAAAACCACTTTCACCTGTCCCTGGGGGACTTTTGCATACCGGGTACTTCCTTTTGGGTTGTGTAACGCACAAGCCACATTTCAAAGAACATTGATTGGAATCTTTTTAGAGAGGGTAAATGATTACATGGAGATTTTTATGAATGACTTTACTCCATATGGTGATAGTTATGAAGAAGCACTAAAATTTTTAGAAAAGGTCTTGAAACGTTGTGAACAAAGCCAGCTCTTTTTAAGCACTGAAAAGTGCCATATGATGATGAGTGAGGGCATAGTGCTCGAGCACTTCATCTCTTCTGATGGTATACAAGTAGATCCATCCAAAATCAAGGTAATTGAAAACATACCAACTCCTGGAACACAAAAGGATGTACGTAGCTTCTTGGGGCATGCTGGCTATTATAGAAGGTTCATAGAAAATTTTTCCAAACTAGCTTCTCCTTTGTTTACTTTGTTGATGAAGGATGCACAGTTTTTCTGGAATGATGCATGCCAAACAACGTTTACTGAGCTAAAGAAAAGGATGTCTACAGCACCCATCTTACAAGGGCCCAACTGGGCTCTTCCTTTTCATATTTCTTCATATGCTTCAGACACTGCCATTGGAGCAGTTTTGGGACAGCAGGAAGGTAATGCTCCTTATGCAATTTATTACATTAGCAAGGATTTATCTCCTACTGAACTAAACTATACTGTCACAGAAAAGGAATTCCTTGCCATTATTTATGCCATCAACAAATTTAGACATTATATTACTAGATATTCCACTTTTGTGCACAGTGATCATTCTACTATCAAATATTTAATGAATAAACCAATCATGAATGCTAGAGTTACTAGATGGTTGTTACTGTTACAGGAATTTGATATCACAATTATTGATAGACCAGGGAAGGAAAATGTTGTTGCATATTTTTTATCTCGACTTACTAATAGTGATGACAATTTACGAGTAGAAGATTCCTTCCCTGATGAACATTTGTTTGCAGTATCAACTCATTCCCCATGGTATGTAGATATTGCTAACTTTTTGGCTGCAGGTAAGCTTCTAGCACATCTGTCGAAGAGAGAAAAAATAAAGATCATACAACAGAGTACTAGGTACTGCTAGATTGATGGCCATCTTTTCTACGCAGGTCTTGATTTAGAAATCAAAAGATGTGTTAGAGAGGATGAGATCTTTAGCATTCTTAAAGCTTTCCATGATGAGCCCTGTGGGGGACATTATGCTAACAAAAGGACAGGTCATAAGGTTTTGAGGATGGGTTATTTCTGGCCCACATTGTTCAGGGACGCAAAGAATTATGTTCAGGCATGTGATAGGTGCCAAAGGATGGGACAACCCAACAGATAAGATGAAATGCCTTTGTAGCCACAGCTCGTGGTTGAACCATTTGACAGATGGGATCTAGATTTTGTAGGGCCTATCAACCCTCCCTCAAAACAAAAAGTTCACATATTGGTTTGCACATATTACATGACCAAATGGGTGGAAGCTATAGCCTTGGTTAAAGCTAATGATCAGGCTGTGATTGATTTTCTATATGAAGAAAATTTTACTCGATTTGGAGTACCAAAGGAAATCATCACGGATGGTGGACCGTAGTTTGTGTCTCACAAACTGGAATCACTGTTACAGAAATTTCATATTCATCACAGAATAACCTCGCCATATCATCCATAGACCAATGGCCAAGTGGAGAGTTCAAACAAGGTCATTGAGTCTATTTTGACAAAGACAATGAAAAGCCATCATAAAGATTGGGCTAAGAGACTTCCAAGGGAACTATGGGCCTATCGCACTACATGGCATAACACCACTAGTTTTTCCCCATATGAGTTAGTGCATGGAAAGAATTTTTTTTTCCCAATTGAATTTGAAATCAGGACTTTGAAAACAGCTGTAGAAGAGAATATGGATTTATCAAAAGCACAGAGGAACTAATTGAATCAGCTTAATGAATTGGATGAAAAGCACACAGTAGCAATAAATCATACAAATTTAATCCAACAGCAGTGCTCTAAGTGGCATGATGGATTCATAAAGAAGAAAGTCTTCCAAGGAGGAGACTGGGCTCTGTTATATGATTCACGGTTTAAGAGGGATTTCAAAGGCAAGCTACGCACTTGTTGGTTGGGACCTTATCAAATAGATCGTGTATTTGACAATGGAATAGTTCGGTTGATCACCATTGATGAAAACAAGACACCATTATTCTCAAATGGTCATCTGCTGCGACTATATCACACACCGATCTCAAGGGATGCTTTCGTTTCACAGGTTGCAATAGATCTAGATTATCAGTTAACGCTAGGGCAGAGAATTTTCTGTTACATCGTAATCTGCCACCCTGTGAGCATCAGCATCATTTGGCCTGTAAGATCCATTTCAGTGAATCAGATCCACTTATATCCTTCAGAGATACTAGTTTTCCCTATTTTTATTCCTACCCGCCTATTGCATCCTTATAGCAGGCGCACCCACGAGTTGCATCACAATAGCCCACGGGTATCAAGTAAAATGGTAAAAACCACTATTAATTACTTTTTACTCCCAAAAAGCGGTCATTGGGTGACCTTTGGCTCTCCATCTGCCTGAGTAACGCCTCGATGTGTCCTTTCACCTACCTTTGAGAGGACTATATATTGAGCACATATGGCTTATGGATGGGAGGAAGAAGAGAATAGCAAGAGAACTCTAGCGGATTTTTTCCCTATCTTGAGTCTGCACTCATTGATCCTTGTAGTTGTGAACCATTTATGTTCACCTTCCAAACTCCTATCTAGTTTGAGTTTGCCATGCATGGAGGATTGAAGTGGTGGAGGCACAAGTGGATTGATCTAGATCTTGGTTCAGATTGGTTTTCGGCAGGAGGTCGTATCACTTTGTACTTCTTCTTGTTCATTAATACAAATACTCATATTCTCGTCCATTCATGGTGTGAATGTTGTTAATTATACATTGGGTTACATTTGCTTATGATATTATGGACCATTGTTATTGATAATGTTAATGCCATTTATATATTATATGTACTTGTTGGATATTGGCTGTCAAGACTAATTTGCAGATTTCAAGTGCATGGATTGAAAGCTCCAATGGGGATCTACATCAAACGTTTGGATCGAGGTTGGTTACATTTCTCCATTATCTTAACATTTTCATTTATAATAGCATTGTTTTAAGAATTGAGTTGATTTCTAGTAGTCATCTGTCTGTTGTGGTATTCCCAAGCCATAGTGAGTTTTCTCCAATACAAAAATGGTGACTCCGCTGGGGAAAACATCCATGTTTGGGAAATTTTTTGACCATTAGTCCTTAATTAGAGTTGTTGTTTATCGAAGCTCTGTGTCACTAATTGGCCGTTAAGATACACCATAGAAAACTTGCTTTTTATGAGCCTCTGGACTCTTTATTTTCCCATTTGCCTTTCCTCACCCATGGGCTAGATTAGTTGTGCCCACGTCTACCTGCCTCTGTTTACTCTACTACTCACGGGTACCTGCAGGTATTCCTTCGATAGTAGCTTGTAACTTCGGCTTTTGTTGTTTTATGGCTATTGGTTGTTGCTGGATTGGATTTGGTGGTTCTCGAGTCTTTGTTGGCCTCTTTCTTGATTGTTTCATGCCTTGGTTGTGACCAGAACTCTTCGTTTCTCTTGGTTGAACCTTCTTGGTTTTTTACCAATCTTTGGATTTAGCCTTTTGGTTTTTTCCTTTTGAGCTCGTTCCTTTGGCTGAGTCTTGTTGTTTAGGATCTGTTGGGTTGTCTTAGTGATCTTCTCGGCACTTCAGTGACTGAATAGTAGGATTTTGCTTGCATTTTTTCATTCCATTTATATTGAAAAAATACAAAAATATACATCTAGTTTTTTGCATTTTCCTTCTTGTTTATAAGTGAAAATACAAAAATATTTTACTTTCATGTACTGCATCTTGCATTAAGTGCTTGTTGCCTTCATTTTAGGTTCTTCTTGTGCATCGAAAAGATAAAAGATTGCATCTTTATTTCAGAATTGTTGGTTGACTTTGCATATTAGTGACATTGTTTTATTGGATAGATGAGTCTAGGATTGGACGATTTTGCATACTATTGAGTCTACACATCACTAGTTTCACGATCATATCCCTTGAGTAACCACAGCCACTAAAATTAACTCTTAATCATTAAAATTGATTAGACTAATTTTATTTATAGGGTACACCAACTAGCATAGGTTTAAAGTCTTGGAATAAATCATTGTGAGTTAACAATCCAAGACTACTAGATGAAACATTAGGTGTCTGACCAGGGAGTGGAGGAATCCATGGTAT
This sequence comes from Larix kaempferi, assembly GCA_027924585.1. Lineage (NCBI taxonomy): Eukaryota > Viridiplantae > Streptophyta > Pinopsida > Pinales > Pinaceae > Larix > Larix kaempferi. The sequence goes on along the minus strand of BSBM01000434.1, from coordinate 22,354,522 downwards.
AGATCAGTTTTCTCAGGAAGCTCTACTCAATCCAGAGTTAAGCACGAGGTCACGCGAGGTTGGTTGAGGAGATATCCCTCTGATACCGGCTGAACGTCAGAGATATATCCAAGATTTGTTCATATCTGGGGGTACCGGAGGTTCGTCCTCTTGTGCTTTGGGCTTAGCTACCTTGCCCATACGACGGATCCCACCTGCGACTGTCCCCCTGAGCATTGGTTATATTGCGGTGACCATAGTTTCCTTACCTAGGTATCGCACATGGTACTTGCAGTGGTTATGTTGTTTGTGTCCTGAGTTAGATAGGGATTGGACAACAAAGTTGTGTTTGTGCAGTAGACTTGACCCTATACACGCAATGAAGCCTGGGTGTCTCTATAACTGATTATGTTACCTCCGGCTATAGTTTGGGAGTCTCAAGCCTCTCCTAGGCGAGACACACAGGCTCTAGTGTCGGGAGCTCATTAAGCCTCTTTGTTTGTCTGCTCTTGGCTGTAGTTTCTCTAGGTGTGTGCTTTTGATTTACTATTTTTTATCGATAGTTGGCCTTTAGGGGATGTTTGATTACATATTCTCTACGGAGATATCGTGGCAGGGAGCACTGCTCTCCGCTGGTCCCATTGGTTGGATGGTTTAAAGCCACTTGAGCTTTCACGCCATGTTGTTAGAGGATGCCGGAGGGCTCCCTCTGAGTCTTGGGATTCTTATGTGACTTACATCGAAGAATTCATGGCTGCACATCCCGATCCTGAAGAAAAACCTTCGATTCCTTCGCGTAGAGTTGACCATACTTCCGATCCCCATACTCCTCATGAGGATTGGGGAGGTGATCCACCTGAGACTCAAACTGGTTCTGTTTGGCCTAATCCACTTGATCGAGATCTATTTGACCCTTCAAATCTGAATAATCATCTTTATGGAATGCCTGACTTACCCGAGGACGTAGAACAGGACGAGCCTTTCATTCCTTCATTTCCACGCAATTATAGATACGGGATGCTTGACTCACATGATGACACTACAATCAACCCCACCTCACTCTCTTTTGGTATGCCTAGTCATAGTACTGTCGAACCATGCATTACGGTTGGTAGTCACGCTAGGGACACTACCCTCGCAGGGGGCACTACGTTGTCCACCCACTCACATAGTATGGGGACTAGTCAGATTCCTAACAATGCTAATGTTGGAACATGACCTAGGATTACCCAACCTAATCGCAACGTTGTTCGGAACATGACTTGCCATCCACAAGTTAATACACGTGCCGCTACTCGTCAAACCACGACTACTTTTGCGCATGATTATTTTCCTCCCAGCCAAGGGGGTGGACACATACATCATACTTTTGCATCCATTGCTGCCACTAGTAACGCTAATGTAGGGAGTGGGAATACTTCCTATCCACATGGACATCACGCCACTAACCCTGCTACTAGTCACACCAATGTTGGGATTGGGAATGCTTCTCATGCTTTTGGTCACCACACGACTGCTCAAGCTAATCCTAATGTTGGGGGTGGGAACATACCATACCATTACAGTCATTACAACATGGTTCCCGCTATGAATAGTACATACATGCCCCATACTCATGGTGGAAACCCTTACTACAACATAGTCGGTGCTGGCCACTAGTATCACCCAACATCCCAATATGGTGCCCAAAACACGCATATACCTGCTTACTCTCAAATGGGTCAGGCAGGGGGAGGTTATCAATCTTATGGCCATCGGACAGCTTATGGTCCGTCAGGTCCTCATTATCAACAGTTTAATCCTCATGGTCAAGCTTTTGGTCCATCTTATAACACAGTTCCGTTTAACCAACCTTTTATGGGAGCTTATAATCAAGCTTTCCAGCCTTAGCTCCCGTTCCTTGCACGCTTGAATCTCCCGGATCTTTCGAAGCTCACAAATGATCTGGTGTGTCACAATCCTACTTGGCCCCTGGTCCCTACCAAGCTCCCTTCGAACATTCCAAATTTTGAGGGGAAAGGTGGTGAGGACCTGGGAGATCATGTCATGACGTTTCACCATTGGTGCTCCTCCAACTCCTTGAATCATGATTACATTTGATTACGACCATTTCAACTCACCCTCATGGGGGCAGCCGCGAAGTGGTATGTGGAGTTTCCCAGAAACACCTATAGGGGATTCAACAAGATTGCTTTGGTTTTCTTAGACCATTTACAGTTACCGGTTCGTTATGATACTAGTACTAAGTTGTTGTCCACCTTCCATCAGAATAAGGCCACACATATTTCTGACCACGTTCAAGAGTGGCGTCAGCAAAAGAGATTAAAGAAAGCCAACATTCCTCCAGAGTTCCTGCTGGAATGGTTCCTCAAGTCTCTTATCCCATACATTGCTAAAGATGTTTCGATGTCCGGCATTGTGACTAAGGAACAAGCTATCTTGAAAGTCCAGCACTTAGATCTACTTTATTCTCAGTCTGGCATTTTGTATGACATTATTCCTGATGCACCGAGAACAAGACATAAGCCTACGTTAGTTCTTGGACCACATGTCGATGGCATCGTGGGGTCTGCATGCAATCACCCTGTAGACTTGGTAGCTAATAAAATGCAAAATTTGTCGCTAAACCAGTCTGCTCCCGGACAGGTTCATACCTTGTCCACTTCCACTCCATCATATGATGTACACAATGTGCAATCAACGAAACCGTCGGGTAACCACCAACCTGGTGGTAAGAAAAAGGGAAGAAATAATAGTAGGGGTGGAAACAATGGAAGTAATAACAATAGCAATCATAATACTCCTCGTAAAGAGAATGCCAACCCTTCTCGGGAAGGCGGTAATGCTGGCGAGGATCGTAAACCTAGGCGTAAGGTGAAATTCCCTTACAAGCTTTGTGGGGAGGATCATCTTACTCACTTATGTCCTCGAATTGAAGAAGCATAGAAGCATTTGGCACAGATCCCAATTGTGTTGAAGGATCCCCTTCCTCATCATCAAAACATGGCTTCGCATGCCGCCACCACTGATTATGGTACTAATGAAACGACAACGGCTTCTTCCAATACTAGTGGTTATGGATGTGTGAATATGGTTCAGTCGGAGGTTTGTGTTGCTACTCGTCAGCGCGATTATGGTGCACCACAACCTAATTTGGGGAATGAGCCTCCCTCTCCTCCTGACAATTCCTTGCATATTGAGAAGCCTTCCATTATGCCGTGGATACCAAAAGGCGTTCTCAAGCGTTGCACGCATAATCCCAATGCTCGAGCCGCCTAGAACTACTCCATCGTAGAAGATTTGGGCCAAACTACATGTGCCATGTCGGATCTTGAAGTTTTGCAAGCTTGTCCTTCTTAGAAGCATGCCCTTTTGAGTGCGTTAGGAGTTCAGGATGGGGGAAATCCTAGTGTTATCAAGTTCGATACTACTGATGTCTAGCCTTGCTTACCTTACCACGTGGCTTTTCAAATCCAGGTGGTTTTCCTTGAGAGCTTCGTCAAATGTACTATGGTTGATGAAGGTGCCTCCGCGTCAGTAATGTCGTTAGCTTGTTGGAAAGCCGTTGGCACTCCTCCTCTACTCGCGTCTAGAACTACACTCACTGCATTCGACGATAGATCTTTTATGCCGCATGGAATTATCCCTTCCCTTGTTGTCTCCTTGGGAGGTAAGTCTGTGCCTATTGAAGTCGAAGTGGTCGATGTGCCCATCGACTACAACCTTTTACTGGGTTGGAATGGGATGTACGCTATGAAGGCTATCGCGTATACTGTATTTAGAGTTATTTGCTTTCCCCATGAAGGCAATATTGTGACAATCGATCAACTAGATTTTGTTGGCACTCCTTCCACAGCATCCACGCGATCTGTAGTCCCGCAAGTTTCTGATTCTCAGCCAGAAATTGGGAACATAGGTGTTGGAATGTACCCCTCATTGATGGGAACTTATAATCTTTCTGCACCTGTGAGTTTTATTGGAACCATTACCGACAATGCGTCTCCTCCTTCGAATAATATGTTATTCCGGACCTCCTATTTAGATGATCTGTGGACTTCACCATCCACGAGTTTCACGTCTAGAAACATTGCACACATCAGGATGCCTATGCCTTTATCTGTAGCGGAGCTCACTTACGATCATATCCAACAAACTAGTGCAGATCTGGATCTCTCTTCTTCCCAGACAGTTGAAGAAGATCCCGTTACGCTGCCAGTTTGGGCAGTTAACTCATCTTGTTCCCACAATTTCCTTGATGATACTTTACCATCTGATGAATCTATCCTCGAGGCCATGTGTGGTAGTGAGAGGCCTTGGGAAGATATGCACCATCGCTTTTATTTCCTTCCCAACCTCGAGCTCATTGAGCAAGAGAAGTTTAGGATGACTCTAGCTGAGATGGTTGGTCACCCTGTAGCTCTTTTGGAGTCGCATGATGTTTTTGCGGAGGGGAATATGGCCAATATTTCCCCAACCACTTCGATCAACATCTCCCGCACTCCCAGAAAGATACAGAATGTTTACATCGGTGCCGATTTCACTCCTGAGGAGATCGCTATTTACACTGACTTGTTTACAGAACTCCAGGAAGCTTTCGCCTGGTCATACGAGGAGATGCTAGGAATAGACCCCCGCATTTTTGAACACGAGATTAGAATGTATCCTGGTGCTAAACTGGTTCGACAATGCTTATGTGCTGTGAACCCTAGGAAGGAATCTGCTATTAAGGTAGAGGTGGAGAAACTGCTCAAAGATGGTTTCATCTACCCTATTCCCCTTACCGAATGGGTGTCAAACCTTGTTCCCGTGGATAAGAAGCAGGGAACGATCCATGTATGCACTAATTTCAGAGATTTGAACTGTGCATGTTCGAAAGGAAACTTCCCCATGCCATTCAGTGATCAAATATTGGATGCTTGTGTGGGGAGTGAGATTTTTTCATTCATGGATGGCTTCTCGGGTTATAATCAGATTCAAATCAAACCCGCGGACCAACACAAGACGACATTTATTTGTCCATGGGGAACATTTGCATATCGAAAAATGCCCTTAGGCCTTAAAAACGTCGGAGCTACTTTTCAGCAAGCCATGACCTATGCCTTTCACGATCTTAAGATGATTATGGAAGTTTTCTTGGATGATCTTGCTGGCCATTCTTGCAAGAGAGTGGACCACCCCAAGCACCTCCATATGATTCTCGAATGATGTATCCATTACAAAATTCAATTGAATCCAAACAAATGCATCTTCGCTTTTAGGATGGGTCACCTTCTAGGATTCATAATTTCGAGAGAGGGTATTAGAGTCGATCCTCTCAAAGTTGAGGCAATACTTCAGTTGCCTCCTCCGTGTAATCTGTTACAACTTCAAAGCCTCCAAGGGAGAGCTACTTTTCTACGTCGGTTTATAGCTAACTATGCTAGTATTACTAAAGGTTTCGCACGCTTATTGAAGAAAGACACACCTTTTATCTAGTATGAGCGAGCCCAGCAGTCTTTTGACGCCCTTAAGAAAGCTTTGGTATCGGCCCCTGTTCTTAGTCCACCGGACTTTACACAAGATTTCATTCTTTATGTGGCCGTGTCTCAAGAGACTATTGGCATGGTCTTGGTTTAGGTAGATGATGCACTCGTTGAGCATGTTATCTATTATCTCAGTCGAAATTTAGTAGACGTTGAGCTGAGGTACACCCACGTAGAAAAGATGGCACTTGCGACTGTCCATGTAGTCCAGCGATTACAGCATTACATTTTGCTTCGAACAACCACAGTTGTAGCTCATATCAATCCATTTTAGTTCGTTCTATCGCAATGCCTTATCGGGGGTAAATATAATAAATGGATTGCGATCCTTCAGGAATTTGATCTTGATTTTGATTCGGCAAAATCGGTGAAATCATTGGTGTTCCCTGAGCTTATGTCGGACATTCCACGACTTGATGAGGATGTCATTCATGAAGATTCCTTTGTGGATGAACACTTATTCCTTATCTTGTCCGAGGACCCTTGGTATGGGGATGTCATTGTATATCTCCAAACTTTGAAGTTTCCTCCACATTATTCACGAGATGAGCGACGACGTGTGAAACATCACGCTAAAGATTATACTATCGTCGGTGACACTTTGTATCACCGGGAAAGGATTCCATTCTCCATCATTGCTTGACTCACGAAGAAGCAGAACAAGTACTTAATGATTGCCATGCAGGGGCGTGTGGAAGTCACTTATCCGGGCTTGCTCTATCCCAGCATATCATGCGAGCTGGTTATTTTTGGCCTACCATCTTTAAAGATTGTATTAACACTGTGAAGAGATGTCACCCTTGCCAGGTGTTTTCTCAGAACATACACTCGCACCCAGCGCCCCTCCATCCAGTCGTCACTGTCGGTCCCTTCACTAAGTCAGGGTATATTTCATGCATTGCAAACCAGCTTCGGCTAGGGGGCATCACCATATTATTGTGGTCATGGATTATTTTTCCAAGTGGGCTGAGGCCATGCCTACTATAAAAGTTGACGGTGCTACTGCAGCCCATTTCGTGTCCAACCAGATTATCACTCGGTTTGATATCCCGAAAGAGATTGTCACTGACCATGGCAGTCACTTTCAAAACAAGATGATGGAGGATTTGTCTCTCAAGCTTGGGTTTCGTCAGGAACACTTTTCTTCCTACTATCCTCAAGCCAATGGTCAGGTTGAAGTAGTAAATAAGTCTTTGAAGACCATTCTCCAACGTACCATCTAACAAAGCAAGACCAAATGGCATATCATGTTATATCCTCCTTTGTGGGCATATCGAACCACAGTTAAGATGGCCACCGGGTTCTCACCATTCCAATTAGTTCATGGTGTGGAGTCACTTTTACCGATTGAATGTGAAATCCCTTCGCTCAAGCTAGCCATAGAGCTCCTCCCTGATACGACAGAGATTGAGCAACATTTAGTACACCTCGAGCAACTTGATGAGCACCATCGAGATGACACTGTGGCTATTGATGTTAACAAGCGTCGTGTCAACGTTCAATATGATTGCTCTGTCCGTCCCAAGCAATATGCTGAAGGTGACTTGGTACTCTTGTATGACCAAGCTAAAGAACCCCTGGGGGCAGGCAAGTTCAATCCCATGTGGCACGGTCCTTACATTGTGAAGTGTGTCCTAGAAAAAGGAGCTTATGGGTTAGAAAATTATGAGGGAGTTTCCTTGAAGGAGCCTAGAAATGGGCTCTACCTCAAGTGGTATTATGCTTGAACCTTTGGTTCGAGCTGATACTTTTGTACACTATTGTATAGTTTTTTGTACATAGTTTAGTTTTCCCTTTTTGGTTATCAAGTATGCTGATTAGCCTATGTTTGATTGACATAATTCAATGGGATTTCCTACATTCTTAGGTTTCGCGGATGGTGCTAGCCGACATACGCAGCAACTTGCTTCTACTGCCTTGGTTCTCTTCTCACCTGACCACCTAGTTGTGTCCTCAGGAGGTGCTTGTCTCGGTCCTACATCTAATAATGTGGCTGAGTATAGTGCTGTTGTTGAGCTACTTCGGGATGCTATTTCACATGACATCCAGTCTTTAGAAGTCCGCCTCGATTCACAACTAGTTGTGTCTCAGCTGAATGGGCAGTACTGTGTACGAGACCCCACATTACTACAGATATTCCTTAAGGTACGACTCTTGGAAAGACATTTTGTTTCAATTACATATATTCACATTCCGAGAAGTCATAATTATCTATCTGATGCATACGCTAACTATGTATTAGATTGGCATTTGTCACATTCATCATGAAGCACATAAATAAAAAGACATTCATACATTTGTACATACACACATGTAGTAGAACCGAGAACCAAAGTTGTATATATATATAAACATGTCCAAAAATGGTAGTGTCATACAAAACTGGAGCCCGTAGCCCTCAAAAATATACATCTCGATACAAAAAATAATGAGACCCTGGGATATCTATTCTCTCCGAGAAGGTCTAGCTGCCGTTTTGACGGGATGTGTTTCATAGAAGTACTGTACTACATTGGCTACCCGTTGTAGTAGTCGCACCCACTCACCAGGAACACCCACTACCTGGCACTGCATGGCCTCAGGTAGTCGGGCTACCTCTATCTGTGGTACTTGGGCAACCATACGTGATATGTTGCGCCGCAACTTCTGAAGTGTGCGCCCTACTGTAGCATCTATTGCCACCTCATCTCTACCCCGACGACCATGTCTCGGGAAGCCCTCGGGTCTCACTGGGCCTTTGTCTGCGAGCAAACAGTCACCCATCAGCACATGATACTACCACCAAAATTTTTTTTTGCATTTCAATCATAATAAAAAAATCCATAAAAATTTAATAAACACAAAACCAAAAAGAGTACTCACCGATGTCTCCGAAAGCTACGCCAGGAGGGAGCAGCATATCATGGTCTTGTCTGAAGTCTATCCCTGCATAGGGATAATCCTCTATAGAGATCACCTGCCGGTTCCACCAGCGGAAGAACTCCTTAGTATATGGTGACGCTAGACGGCCACCACCCTGTCGTGTCAGGATCTCAGCCCACTGGGTCAGGGCTGGATCAAAGATACTATGAGGAGGGACATCCACCCTCGGGCTAAGCCCCAGAACCCTCTCAAATAAGAAACTGCATAGGATGCTACCATACCCAAAGTTTTTGGCCTTTCCCTCTTTGCATTCCGTCAATTGTGTCTTCATAGACACCAGCATAGTAGTACACCAGTCGAATATAGTAGGTTGCATGCATTGTGATGCATAGAACATCACCAGTCTGGATGCCTGATGTAGTTCTTTGGATCCCGTGATCCGCACTAGGGTAGCCACAATGATATTTGTACTTAGAGCTACTATGGCATTGACAGGCACTTGGCTTCCCACTGCTCGTGTGTTGGCAGGACAATACCGCGCTATGTAGTCCTGCAGAGTGATCCCACCACCCACGGTCCGAGATCGAAGATTAGCCACCTCCCCTCTATGGGACAAACCGGTAATGAAATAGATATCCTCTACTTCCAGTGTCAGAGTTTTCCCATTGAGTATGAAGTGTTGAGCATCCACATCCTAGTAGTTTATCAGATGACGGAGTAATAGGTTTTGGGCCCTTAAACCCCCTATACTCCAGAACTTATATAAGCCACATGCTTGCAATGCTTGTTGCACTTGTAAGTCATTGCACACGACCTCATCAACCTGGTCATGCTCTCTTTCCCTCCACTCTAGAACCATTCTGTAGTGCAAAACAAGTAAATTTTGGTCAGTTTTATGATTAAATTTTTTTTCAAGGCCGTACCCGTGGGTAAATTTGTAGACAGTGGCGGGTACCCATGAGCAGTCTATTTTTTGACTGCATGTTTCGTGCCCTGCCCGCGACCCGCATAGTTATAGCTTGCGGGTAGAGCCGAAGCCATCTAGGGCTTAGCCAAACAAAAAATTCCACCAACCAAAACTGAAATAAAAACATTAAAATGAAAGGTATGGGAGTAACCACCAACCTGCTCCGGATGGTTCGCTGAACAGTCACTTGTAGCTCCCAGGATCGGCAATTGAAATTTCAGGTGAAAACTACCCAAATAACTCCAAATTGGTGAATAGTGCAAATGAATTGTAATTTGGAAAAAAATTTACTATTTATAATTTTTTGGACCCACTTTTCTATAGTTTTTGCCATTTTGAGCCGTTATGAACAAATATCGTGTCATGGAGTAGTGATTTTTCAATAGATTTTCTTGGCAAAAGTTGTTCTGAACCATTTCACACCTACGGAAGGTACATTTCACACTTGGAATATAGTTTAGATGCCATTTTCACATGCATTATGCATTTAACCTATTGACCATTTTCATAAACCCTAGGTGCAACCCCGCTTCGTAACTGACATGGAACCTTCACACTGCTATAGAAGTGTCGTTATGTGGCGGTAGGGCTTTTTCGAACATGGGTACCCTAGTTAGAACCCCTTTATGCATTCTGGTGCCCATGTCGTTGTTTGTCCTTAGGATTGGGAGTCCTTTGTAGTCATGCCATGACGTTGCGACAAAGACTCATACTCTACTTTGTCTTATGCTGTCCATCTCCCTTAAGGACTCCCCTCAGTTATATCATGTTGTGATTGCATTGCATTATTCTACTTGTTTCTTGAGCCTTGTGCCGGCTCCCGCTTACTCAATTGTTAGCTTGGTGCCTGAGCACTTTTCGCCTGTCGAGCCCTGCGGAGCTTATATTTTCCCTTCACAATTTGATGACCTTTTGACCCTGAGGGAACATACCCCCGAGTGTCAACATCCTGCACGCACTTCCTTGCATTGAGCATAGGTATGTTCCACTGCTTGGGACTAGTCTGCTAGCTATTTGACACTCGTTCCCTCACTTGTTGTACTATAAGCAATTTTATTCTTTTCCAAGATTTTCCCAAATATGAAAAAGACCAAAAAAATCAAATATTCCAAAAATCCGGATGGGATTATGGTCACTATTTCTTGTTGGTAACTGTTGTGTCGCCTTTGAACAGAGCATTCATTCCACTCCGTACATTATGAGTCAAGACTATAGTTGGGCCTTAGGAGATGTACTTGTTTCTCAGTTTTCTCCACCGATTGGTTAAGCTTCCAGTCATTATGGAGCCCACTTTAATGCCTCCTGCATTGCATAGTTTATGTCAAGTCTATGCTGCCTGAGTCTATCCACTTGCTCATACTCTTGTTCAAAGGAAGTCCTGAAACCAATGTCGGCCACTCCTCAGACCTCTTGAATATTGCATGTCGACCATCCTTATTGAGTCAGTTCGTTTCACCTGAGATCTTCCAAATCTTTCAGCATTGCTGGTACCTCGTGCTGGTTGATGGGGGATGCCTTAATACCCTCCTTCCAGCGAGTCTCATTCCGTCGACTTCAACCCATTTATTCTGGGTCTTGAGGCTTAGAGTTCAGTTGAGTACCTTGAGGCTTGAAGTCATTAGTGGCAGGTTCTCTCACCATCGACAGTCTTAGCAATACATCAATGTCCCCTGATCGATGGATTCATCCTAGTGTTCAAATTCAACCCATTTATTCACAATCTGATGATTGTGCTATGTGCCTTGATGCCCATTTTCATTATTGGTGGGTTAGCTCGTGTCTATTAACAATATACATCATTGACAGGTAATCAGACGATGTCTCATTAGGTTCGACCCTAACTCCTTTATTCACTTGATGGGACTTGCACCATCAAATACTTGTGTAGAAGACCCCAAGCGATTGTGGCATTCAATATGCTACATATGACTTTGACTTTACATCTGAGATATCACCTCTCAGATTTCAGCAGTTTGTACCTCAAGTTTTGCACCAGTCGTCTTCTTTTTAGCAGGAGACCATATCTTACTATAGAGGGAGCATGGCTATGATCACTTATGACATGTATCTATTATATACTACCTATTCATGGCCATTGTATTAGATTGTTGTACCATACCGACATGTATTCAGAGATACTATTGTATTATGACGAGTGAGTTGCTCTTTCCACTTGTGTCTCCATCACTCCACTTCTGAGTTTTATAATGTATTTCGGCCATCGTAGCACTTTCAGTCTCTGACCTCACACATTAGGGGGCATCTGTTACATTGTAATCTTCCACCCTATGAGCATCAACATCATTTGGCCTGTAGGATCCATTTCAGTGACTCAGATCCACTTATATCCTTCAGAGATACCAGTTTTCCCTATTTTTATTCCTACCCGCTTGTTGCATCCTTATAGCAGGCGTACCCGCGAGTTGCATCACTATAGCCCGCAGATATCAAGTAAAATGGTAAAAACCACTATTAATTACTTTTTACTTCCAAAAAGCGGTCATTGGGTGACCTTTGCCTCTCCATCTTCCCGAGTAACGCCTTGATGTGTCCTTTCACCTACCTTTGAGAGGACTATATATTGAGCACATATGGCTTATGGACGGGAGGAAGAAGAGAATAGCAAGAGAACTCTAGTGGATTTTTTCCCTATATTGAGTCTGCACTCATTGATCCTTGTAGTTGTGAACCATTTAAGTTCACCTTCCAAACTCCTATCTAGTTTGAGTTTTCCATTCATGGAGGATTGAAGTGGTGGAGGCACAAGTGGATTGATCTAGATCTTGGTTCAGATTAGTTGCCGGCAAGAGGTCATATCACTTTGTACTTCTTCTTGTTCATTAATAGAAATACTCATATTTTCATCCATTCATGGTGTGAATGTTGTTAATTATACATTGGGTTACATTTGCTTATGATATTATGGACCATTGTTATTGATAATGTTAATGCCATTTATATATTATATGTACTTGTTGGATATTGGCTGTCAAGACTAATTTGCAGATTTCAAGTGCATGGATTGAAAGCTCCAACGGTGATCTACATCAAATGTTTGGATCGAGGTTGGTTACGTTTCTCCATTATCTTAACATTGTCATTTATAATAGCATTGTTTTGAGAGTTGAGTTGATTTCTGGTAGTCATCTGTCTGTTGTGGTATTCCCAAGCCATAGGACTTTGAAAACAGCTATAGAAGCGAATATGGATTTATCAAAAGCACAGAGGAACTGATTGAATCAGCTTAATGAATTCGATGAAAAGCGCACAGTAGCAATAAATCATACAAATTTAATCCAACAGCAGCGCTCTAAGTGGCATGACAGATTCATAAAGAAGAAAGTCTTCTAGGAAAGAGAATGGGCTTTGTTGTATGATTCACGGTTTAAGAGGGATTTCAAAGGCAAGCTACGCACTAGTTGGTTGGGACCTTATCAAATAGATCGTGTATTTGACAATGGAACAGTTCGGTTGATCACCATTGATGAAAACAAGACACCATTATTCGCAAATGGTCATCGGCTGCGACTGTATCACACACTGATCTCAAGGGATGCTTTCGTTTCACAGGTTGCAGCAGATCTAGATTATCAGTTAATGCTAGGGAAAAGAGTTTTCTCAACCCCTGTGAATTTTTAAGAACTGCAATATCGACATAATTTGTACATAAATAATTTTTTTTTCATTCTGTAATTTATCTATTTTTCATTTTGCACTTGATCGGTTTGTTTTGAATATTTGTGTGCGGGAATTAATTGGAGGAACAGCAGTCATGACTGGGCTAGACGATTGCAAGCACCTTACATTGTTTCCTGATTTAATAAATCTCTTTGAAGAAGATGGATGATTTGTTAGTTTTTCAGCAGCGAGCTGAAAGTACGCCTGTTACTCATTTTTCACAGTTGCGACTCCTTACCTTCCTCATTCTTCCTATTTTCGCAGCTGTAACTCCGCCATTTTTCCAATCACCTCATTTTTGCCAGCAGCTGCGACTCCGCTATTCTTGCCTATTCTGCTAAGTCTAGTAGTTGCGACTCCACTATTCCCATTTCATTTTCGCTTTTTGCCAGCAGCTGCGACTCCTCCATTCTTGCCTATTCTGCTAAGTCTAGCAGCTGCGACTCCACTATTTCCATTTCATTTTCGCCTTTTTCCAAGCAGCTACGACTCTGCTACTTTTTCCTATTCTGCCAAGTCTAGCAGCTGCTATTCCACTATCTTTGCCTTTTCTCCAAATTTTTGCAACTGGAACTATGCCATGTTTTGCCGAAATCTACTTGAATCCTCTTATTCATCATCTGCAACTCTGCTAGATTGTCTCTCTTTTGGAACAGTCTCGCCGTCAACAATCTGACCTGATTGAAATTTAAATGATGACTCCATAGTTTCAATCACAGTCTGCCAAGAATGAAGGAAATTATTAAGCCGTCTTGTTTTCCTATCAGCATGAATGTACTTATCAGCTTGGTTGGCAGTGTCCAACTCATCTTGGCACATGCGTATTCTACTAGATATCCAACTGTGAAACATCATGCAACGACAAAATGGCGGCATGAGCATTAATTTTGAAGGTACGGGTTCTAACTATAATCATGATTACGTATCTATTGACATCGCAAGCAAGAATGGTTATACTTGTTATTTATCCTTGTCATCGATCCACAACAAATCAATTGAACCAAAATCACAATAAAGCTGTTACCCATACTTATGATTTGATCGCCATTCTACCTGACTTGTGCAATAATCCTGCCATGGTTTTTATCTCAAAAGTAACTGTGCCACCTTTCCAACAATGCTCAATCCAAACTTCGACTATCCATTAACCGTATCTGCATGCAGTCAGTTGATGTTCGAAACTGTAACTGGTGTATTCGTTACGATATTTTGCAAAAAGATCAGTGGTATGGGTATCCCTGTGAGGTATGAGTCGTTAACAATAGAATCTATGTATAAGAACAGGGATGTCTTTGCTATCTTTCAAGAAGCAGGGTGGACAGATTATTTTCAATGCTTGAATGGTTTTCATGAGGAAACAACCCTTGAATTTGCTCGAAATTTGACGAGCAATCATTTAGAGGTTCGAGGCATAAGGGTAGATGTTTCAGAGGTAATCTTGGTAGAGGTAACGAGACTTCCCAGAATCGAGCAACGTTGGTTTAGTTAGAAATGATGTCACCCGACTGCAACTGAGGATTTCCTGGTGGCAGGAGAGAGTGTTCGATCACGGGGTAGAGGAACAACCCTAGAGACTCTTTCGAGTCCTTGGGATCAAGTTGCACTCTTCTTAAAGAAATACATCACATGTGAAGGGAGGTATAGTGTTGTTTACATTTATGAATTTTTCCTCTTATCAAATTTGCATTATCGCAAGCTGTTAAATATGCCATACTATCTTTTTAGATCTTTGCAACGCATGGCTTATTACGCCAAAAGATCTCAATACCCCTTATCATCCCTCTCGAATCATGGGCTAATTAAACATTTAATCTTACGAGCCCTGGCACATAACAAACTGACCTGGGGGCAGTTTTTGGTTCATCTGGGAGCACTCCGTGAATTCTCTGTAGGATTAGTGGATGAGGACTGGAGTTCCTCAAATTCAGTCGAGGGGGGGGTGACTAGAACACCAAAAGTTTGATTGGAGGATGAAGAGGAGATTGAAACTAAGGCATCCAAAACTGCAGCAATGGAAGAGGAACGTCAGGCAGAAATAGTAGCAGAAAGCGGTCTAGAAGCTCTGAATGTGGAGACCTTCCCTGAAATAAGAAAAAAAATAATTCGAAAGGAGGCAGTTGCTCTTGTTTCTAAGGCAATAAGATTTTTTCTGCCTTAAAGGAGAAAAGAAGGGCTAATAAGTAAAGGCCAAACATCCAGCCTAGCGAAAAGGAGAAAAATCAAAATAGCTACTATAGCAGAAGCAGGTCAATTTATTAGGGCAGAAATTGGGATTCCCATCTTGAAACCCCGATCACCTGTTGATACACAAGAACCTGCTGTAGAAGAACCTCAACTAGAGAATCTTCTGTTTGAAAATGAGTTGTTAAAGGGAGAGGTGCAAGTGCTTCATGTAGAACTAGAAAAATGGAAGGAGACATGCCAAAAACAGGCAAAGAAATATGTAAGTTCAATGGTGGAAGCTACAGACCAATTGGGGAATTTATAGTCCATTCAGGGGAATGAAGGACATCCAAAAATGATATGCTCGGAGTGTGGAGATATTTTTAATGTAGCATGGAATAAAGTTACAGTAGTAGACCTAGCATTACAGAAACCCTCAGGAGAAAAACAATCAAAGGAATTATCCCAGGGCACACCCTCATTGTTTCAGGAACATTGAACCAATTCAGCAGGCCAAGAAGAATTAAGCAATAGTACGTTGTTACACAAGAACCAGCGCTCTCCAAATTAAGAACTAGGACGTTGTTACATAAGAACCAGCGCTCTCCAAATTTCTTTTTGTTTTGTTGGAATTACAACTCAGGAAAAAGATGCTAAGATAAGGA
This sequence comes from Larix kaempferi, assembly GCA_027924585.1. NCBI lineage: Eukaryota > Viridiplantae > Streptophyta > Pinopsida > Pinales > Pinaceae > Larix > Larix kaempferi. Next base: position 22,338,686 of record BSBM01000434.1, on the reverse strand, counting down.
CATAAAGAAAAGATCTTGTTTCAGAAGACCCAACACAATTGGAAATATGGTGAGTTCCAACATGAGATAAAGCTGCTCAGGGTAAGGAGAAGCTGTCACACAAGAACTCGCGTTTCCAATGGCTAAATTGTCAAAATTGATTCCTTCAACTCACTTGCATAATATGAACAAGGATGAGAATCATGATCGAATTAATCGGCTGTTGCATGGGGACATGCAAAAGGATAGTTGGGGGGAGATGTTGGGCCCTAGAAATGCCCCTTTTTTACCATACATATTACACCATTTTTCCCAGTCACACCCTACTTTCGTAAACCATATACATGTCTTTTTATTGATTAATTAGCAGTCCTGACAAGGTATACATCATTATTGTTTCATTCAATTAAATGCCTAAGATTGCTCTGGTTAAGAATTCTAGCCTTTGATTTATGCTAACTTGTGTGATTTAATTAAGTTAAGATCAAAGCACAGGTGTATCAGTCGCCATTCCTTGGGAAAGAATCATATGTGGGCCAGCTGTTACTCTTCTAAGTCCATTCCTCATATTTTCAAGGGACAATGCATCTCTCCACGTGAAGCTATAACAGGTCATTGAAACAGAGCATAGCTGCAACAGACAGGACACCTCCCGATTGGTTGAACCGTTGATCCATTGACTTCCAGTGTAACAATATCCTTCATGACTAATGGCCTCATTCATTATGGCTGTAACAATTAGCTGTAACTTTGCAGCATGAAGATTGTAGATCTTCATTGCTGCACAAAATTAGTGGATCACGAACTGTATTCCTCATGTATAAATTCAGGAAGGATTTCCAAGTCCGGGTTTGGACAATTATTATTTTGTAGGGGCTGTAACAGAGGACTGATATTGTGGATTACCATCTTTTAATGAAGATTAGAGTTACTTCCATTTCTGTGTCTTAATTCGTGGTAGTTCACAGTGTCTCTGTTAGAAGGCCAGGGCCCTCCTTCTCATAGAGATTGCCGAGTTAAGTAGGTAGTTAGATTTATTCATTTCCTGTTGTGTGTTGTGAAATTGCATTAGGTGTATTTCTGATAGCTCCAACAGAGAGTTTATGATTGCATTCTTTATTGGTAGTTTATTTCCTGCATATGAATAGCTGCAACTACGTGGTGTGACAATTGACTGTGTAGGTTAGTTTGATTAATGCATGTGTGTTCAATAGTTGTTATAGCCAAGCTGAGCTCCATTCCTTTCAGCCATTTATACTTTCTAGGATTTCTAATGGTTATCAATTTATAGTTCAAGTTTATTTCTTGATTTTAGTTGCTATTGTATCTTTCATTGAGTTCATAGATTAGGAAGATCATGGTTGAGTTACAGTAGTTACTGGATGGATCATTTTGGTAAAGATTGAATACTATAGTTTGATAATTATAGGATTTAACTTCTTGCAAAAGTAATCTAGTTCAATTTCATTCTTAGATCAATATCTGTCAGGTTGATTTCTGTAGGAAGGTAGTTGCACTTTGAATGCCTAGATGTATGATTTAGATTAGTTTTCTTTATGGAATGAGTTTTGCTGAGCAAATAGGTAGGATTATCCTCTTTATTTATTCAATCAACTGCTAGAGATGTTTATGCATAGATTGTGCTTATTGCCATTGAAATAAAAGACCTCCCTGGGTTTGACAATTTATATTGAGCATCATGTGTGTTAGTTGTAATTAGTTGACATATAGGGTGACCAACATGACCTACAAGTTCCGCATGTGGACTGCGGATTGTGGAAGTCGGAAAGGTAAAATATTTCAGAGTTGTAAAGTTGGAATTCTGACTTTCGAGTTGCGCAAGGAGGATTGCGGAAGTCAAGTGAGTAATTTGGAGAGGTGGTGAATTGAAGTTCAAATTTTCGATTTCCACATTGCGGATTATGGATTTTGGAAGTCAAATACATGGTTTTTGGAGTTGTGTAATTCGACGCTCCGATTTACAATTTCCGCACTGCGGATTGCATATCTCGAAGGTGCATTTATTCGACGACATCCGATTGGGGATTCCAACTTTCGATTTACGCAAGGAGGATTGCAAATTGTGGAAGTTGGAGAGGATATTTTCATCGGAGTTGTAATTTGTAGTCTGAATTTCAACATCCGATTACAGATTGCAGATTGCGGATTGAAGATCAATGCGGGTGCAGAGTTGCAGAACCTTTGGATTGCTTGAAAAAGAAGAAAAAAAATTTAGCAAGTGATTCAAAGGTTGCCTCCCATAACCTCTAAAGGGAACCGAGGTGACTAGGGAATTTTTTTGGGGGGCCAACAAGAACCCATCTGGATCAACTTATCTTGTTCTTGGATGAGATATTCAGTGAAAATATCAAAGGAGGGAATCTTCCAACCAGGGATTGATATTCTCTGAGAATGGAAGTTAGAGACAAAGATGGAGAACTTAGGACCTAGCTTACTTAGAATGGATTGCACCAACTCCTCATCCTTCTTCTCAATGCCAAACTGCTTGCATCGCATAACCAAAGATTTGAATTTTGAAAATAATTGTTGGATGGTCTCAAAACTGCTAGGTTGAAGAGAAATCAACTCATTTCCCAGAATATGGCCTCTTAGCTCATATTATTTTCCTAAGAGGGTCTCTAACTTCAACCATAACTCTCTTGGAGTCTTCAATCCTTCGATGTGGAAGAGTATATCTATGGAAATATTAATACACATGAAACCAAATGATTCATCCAATCTATTGAGATACTTGGTTTTCTCCACAACTGATTGTGGTTCAGGATCCTTTCCCATTGTTACCCTGTACAATGATTTGTTGCGCAATACCATATGCATATCAGCCCTCCAATCAAGGTAATTGAAGGTTTCAGAATCCTGGGAGAGAGAGGAGATTTTGAATTGTCCATTACAACTACTGGAGCGAATACAAAGTGAAACGACTGCTAAGAAAATTTAGTGTAGAAACAAAGGTGCAGAAAAACACAGGTGCATAAACATTAGTGCATAAACAGTGGTGTAGAAACAGTGGTGCATAAAAACACAGGTGCATAAACACTGGTGCAAGTGCAAAAAACTGCTACAAGTGCATAAAACTGTTGCAAGTGCAGAAAATTGTTGTAACTGTTGTTGTACTCAAAATTTTTGAATAACCTTGCAAACAAGTCTCAATAATGGAGGTAGACTACTACTGAGCACTTATTTAGGACAATAGGAACTTTTATCTATATCCTTCACGCATGGCTAGACCTGATTGGATTTCTCCAATGAATTCAATGCAATGGCAGCAGGATTTGCTGTGGAAATACAGAGGCTTCTGGTGCACTACCAAAAGTAGTTGCTCAAACTATTCACTCAATGGTTGTGATACCATGTGAAATTCTATTTCAAAGTAGATCTAAGGGATGAGTATACCTCACGAAGAAAGAATAAGCATAAAATTTCAATAAGAATGAAAAAAAAGTAAAAAAAGAAGAGAAATAATTATGCAGGAGAACTCAGATAGGAGCAAAATACTGTCACACTATCCAATAATCAGTATAATCAACAATGATGTTACAATGGAGAGAATTCAAATCACTTAGTAGAATTCAAACCTTAGTTGGTCTAGCATAGGGATTATCACCACTTGAGTGCTCCGAAAGGCTCAAACTCAACTGAAATGAACGTAAAATCATCTAATTGAAGTCACAATCAATTAATTGACTAAGGAGTGTGCAATAGTGATTTTTTCCTACATGTCCATCAGAAATGGATGCATGAGGCCACAATTAGTGGCATCTAGAGCTCTAACCACCCAAAAGAGTCAACTAACAGTTGGAATGCACTCGATCACTCAGTTGGTTCCTATAAAATAGGGAACTGATTGAAGTGGTCCTAAAATGATGCATGCTTGGCTCATAAGGTTGTAAATGGATCATAGATGACATATCCATACGACTAGGGGGAAAACGAAATCATCAACAACTAGGATAAATAAATAATGCTACCTAGGACAAGGATGGAGTATTAAAAGATCCTAACAAAATCACTGTTGAACATGATAAAACCCTAGTTTAGTTTATGGATAACTCCATGAATTTTCTTTGCACACAAAATTAATTTCTAAGTATCATATATGTAGTACACTTGTATTGGATAAATGATTTAGGGATCTTTTATATTATTCTTTTCACTTATTTTGCATGGTTAAAATCATAATGTAGTTTTAATTTTTGAGATTGTTCATGATTTTAGTAGAGTTTCTCAAGTTCCATTGCGTTATATGCTTTTATAGGCATTTTAGTTTTACTTGATTAGTAAATGTTTATTGATTTTGACTAGCTACTAGGTGACATAGTGACATACTTTTCTTCTCCAACGTATTCTCAATAAGTTGCATAGTTTTCTTAGTTTTTTATTTTTGAGATGTGTAGTGTTGGAATGAATATTAACAAGGACTAAATTACTAATATGAGATACTAGGAAGACGAATTACCTTCTCTCTAAGCCTCCAATAGATCACACAAATTAGATACACCACTGGTTGAAGTATGATAGAGCTGAAACACACTCTCACTCAGTCTACAGTTGTGGTATGAGTTTGTTCTACATCCAATATGTCAATATATCTCCCAAAGTGAGACATTATCATCAAACATGTAATCCTTTCCTCAAAGTTGCGATTGTATTATTGCTATAGGTTGCATTGAAACTAGGTCCATGACTTGAACAAGGATGAAACAAAACTACTCCAAATGTGACATGCCTTTCCAAGTCAAGTCTTCAATTGGATGTTGTTGTGGAAATTTTTTTACAAGTGTGCACTCTTCCACTTGGTAAGGGGCTAGGCCTTGTAGGATGTAGAAAGGCCTCAATCCTTGGATCCCCTATGTGGGTGAGTTAGTTGTCCTCTAAGTGATCCTGCAATAGATTGTTAGTGCAATTCACATAAAACAAATAAATATGGATAAAATGAAAAATAAAAGAGATGGGGGGAGAATGCAAACTCCAATAAAAATCCAATATATGCTAAACCACTTTTGTATTTCCCAATGGTCAAGCTATACAACACCTAGGAGGTGTGGGATTCAAGGGAAGCCAACAATACCCCTTAGGGAGGCCTTTTTTGTCCAAAATTAATGCCAAGTCAATGGTGCAACAATGGAGAGGAACTCTTTCCCCTTGAAGGAAGGTGGAAAGGGAGATTTGGAATGCTTATAATGGTAGGAAGAGGTGGGCTATGGGGAGGCTCCAACAAAAGTCCAGTAGCATAACCTTTCTCTTGATTTCTCTCAACAAAATGCATGTCAATGGTCTCCTTTTATAGGCCATGAGGTGGCCAAGTAACAACTAGATCCAAATGTGAATGCCATCACCTCATGAAGTGGTTCCAAATACACAAAGGGGGATCTTTAATGCCAGAAGGAGTGTAAGGATCCCTGAATTCAAATTTTGGAGGTGATGGGTCATTAATGAGCCTTTAATGCACCATGGGTAGTTGATATTCCATCTTTTTTTTTCACAGTAGCGCAACCTTAATGAAGAAAAGTCACACATAGCATGACCTTTATGCAGAAAAGTGGTGTGATACACTAGCGTGGGTACATACTTATAAACCTACACAATAGTGTGACTTTTGAACGAAAATTCGGGTGAGTGGCCCAACATTCATGCATTTTGTACTCTAAGGCTCAAATTGTTTTATGGATCTATTGAGGATGTCTTTGTTGAATTGCATTCTTTATGTTGATGACGCCTTATTGCAAGAATTTCCAAAATGTCACATGGGTGTGAAATTTAGGCATTAATAGCTTCCCATTATCATCGAACACTATTGTATGTAAATGCTGGAACAACCCCTCCATAGTGTGCTAATAAGCTTCTACTTGGTGTAGCATTCCATCCCAAGTGATCTCAAACATACATAAAAGAGATACCTGGATAAGGGGGGATTTCTAAGGCTGCGACTTGCTCTTTATCTCTACCACAAAATGGCCTCCCAAACTATATATAAATACTAGTAAGCCTTTAAATCATCTTTGCTCAAATTTCTACTCTAACATTTTGCTTGAAAATAGGTCACACCTAATATTTTGCTTGAAAACAACTCAAATCTAGTGTTTAATGGGACAATTTAGCTCCTTTTGCACCCCTATACTCAGGTCGAACCTAAATTTTTTTTCACTAGATTTATTATTTTTGTTATGGGAATCCACCTTCAGGCCTTTTCTCCTTTTTCGTATTCTTAGGTTGTCAAAATATACCATAATACTGCCTAGACTGTGCCCAAAACTGAGAGATGAAGTGCCATTGTTGATTTGACACCAAGAAATGGGTATTTACTAGTGAAACATGCACAGTGACACTTTGATACATTTTTTCCTCACCTAGATCCAACCAAATTTAGAAAAATAAGGCTTACTTGCTTGTTTACTTATTATTCCCACACTCAGACTTGGAATTGAAGCCCTTTATTGTTGTTTCTATGACCAGAACTACCTTTTTATGGATGCAAGAAGCCCTAAACATGATCAGGTTTTGCATTTGTTTTGTGTTCAATACCTTTACCACTGTCTTGACCTCCCAAATATAGCATTTCTCATTGAGGTTTTATTGTTATATCAGATCTCCTCTTTTATGAGATTCAAAGCTTGATGTTTATTTAATCATAAACTAAAGTGCTTCCCCATGATTGTAGGTGAAATTTTAGTTCATGGTAATGCCCAATTATGCATATATGACCTAAGTAGAGATTCATTCAATCTCTTCCATATTTAAACCCAATTATATAATCTAGTATTATTTACCATTAAGTAATCTCACGTGATTTGAAATATCACACAAATCATGTTTTGTTACCTTTAAAACAAACTAGTGTTTCTATTCTCCTTGCCTTGTTCTATAGTGTGATAATTTGAATGGGTAGCTTCTTTATAGAACTTGAGACTGTGAGTGTATTTAATATTTTCTCTCCAATACCATCAATATTAGATTGTTCAAAGCTCAAACTATTTATTTTCATTTCCAATGGAGTAGGAGAATCTCCAATAATTCTATAATCAGGCCTCTATTAGTTATGGAAGTAACTGTCAACTAGAAGCTCTAGTTGATAGACCTTCGATACAACAACATAAAAAATGTTCCATTGGGAAAAATATTAACGAAGACACGGGTGTATGGGAATTTTATGATAACCCTTTAAACTGATTCATATAGATTTATGATTCATTGATATGCATGGGAGACCTTGTAGTATCAATGAGACTAGGAAGAGGAAAAAACATTGCATCTGTGAATCTTTCTGGCAGTTCAATGATGGGATATTTGAAGGATTCTGATTTTTGAAGTAATGAGAGGGTCCAAAATCCAATCCCAAATATGTGTATTTGTGAATTAGTGAGAGGGGTAAAAAAACGAACCCAAAATATGAGACATAATTTAATTAGGATGAATGTATATTTATTAAATATTTAAGCCTTTGAATCTACATAATTTCTAGTTTAATTGGTTGGAAAAACATGATTACGACTCCATATTTATTAATCATATTTATGTGGATGATACTTCACATTCATCCAAAATATAGCAAATGTATACTAATATTTGTAATTGGAGCCACACGGTATTGATTTTTCCCACAATTATTTTAGCAGACACAGAGTGGAAGGGAAGCCAATTTTGAGATGGAATGTACCATTCCACATTGTTTATTTTTCCTTAGGAAAACCATCTCACATTATTGTGTCTTAAAAAATGGAATTTAATTAGGAGGGCAATGATGTTAATGCGATTTTGTATTTTAGGTGGGAAAGAAGCTATGGAGAAAGCACGGGGGGTTCACTCAGTGAACTTGTTACATAGCACTATCGTTCATAGGATATTAAAGAATATCCTTAATTTCATTAGATATTGGAAAATTCCTTTTAAAATTGTATTGCTAAACCCCCTTCCCAATATACCTTTCAAATTAAGAAAACCCCTAGTTTCACCAGATATTGTAGGCATCCATTTTTATCAACCCATTTTTAATACCCCCTTTATATCATATTATCAATTTGTAACAAATAGTCCCCCTAACGCATCGGAGTACAAGCAAACAAGATGCTAAATAAAATAATAGTATAATGTTAATAATGATCCCACCGAGATTGTAGGGGTGACTCATCAATTTGTAGTGTTGGATAGTGGAAGGCCCAAAAAAATAGTAATGGGGAAGGAAAAATGCGTAAAAGGAAACCTAAACAAGAGATCAATGTAACAAAGAATGTAAAAGACTGAGAGTCTAAATAGTCAGTGCAATGCTTAGAAAATATGAGAATTGTAGATGTTTCACACCACATCCTGTCAATCTACCAATTCTATATCATGTAAATAGAAGTATAGACATAGAGAGCTCATGTTTTCTATAAGGTTAATAAATTAAACTCCATAAAAATGAAAAATTGAAACCCTTTCGTGGATGGACTTTCCTACCTTTCTATCAAAACAAATATCATTGATCTGTTTGAACCCAAATGAACATAGAAAAGTTCCTCTTTCTTTCCAATAACACCATATGATCATATGCATAGCTTGGATTTGGTTCATTCATAAGATGCAATGAATTGCCTCCACTTCCTATACATTTATTCTTGCAAGCAAGGGAATTAACAACATTTAGTTACCTTTTCTTGGGTTATATCTAGTTTTTTTAATCTTTACAAGAGGGAAAAATCTCCATTATTAAGTTTCAAGCATGCAATATTTATAAACACACAGATATTGTGAAACATATATGATGCCATTTCATGGTAACGATAACACATAGGGTATGTAAATAAGGATTTAGATTTTCACCTATGTTAATGTTAGTTCCAATACAATGTTAAGACAAATTCCTTGCATGTAAGAATTAAAATTACAGTTATGAATGTGCCAAATATAACTCAATCTAACAACTATTCCTAACTCGCAATGTGAAAATGTTAAAGAAGAATACAAAAAGTTGACTAAAATAATTAGTCAAGAAAGATTGATCTAACTTTTCTCGGTTCCAATGAGCCAAGAAAGATTGATCTTACTTTTCTTGGTTGCATGGAGCAAGGTTTGATTGAAACAACCACTGAGCATTGGAGTTCTCCCAATCCTCTTTTGTTTTTGTTTTTTTTTGCAAAAGAAAAGTATCTATAGATGTTTAAGAACAAATGAAAAGGAAGGTATGCAGATATCTAAGAGATGGAATATGTTTTTTTTTCTTTTTCTTTTTAATTTATTCTACATGAATTGGCCCTTATGTGCATAAAAAATAAGCTTTTTGGGGGGAGATGTGCTTTTAGAGTATGTTTGTCTTTTTTGTCTTCTTTTAATTTGCAACAACCACACAAATGGAAATCATGCTTCATGCAAAAATGAAAAAATAAGTTCAATTGTTGAGTTCATTGCAACTGAGTAGAAAATTTAAACCCACATCAAATTTGTATAGTTCGATTTACCCATCTATGAAGGAGCACCAAAATTCAATGTAACTATAAAAAAATATGGAGCTAGGAGTTTCCCGAACATTTCCTTCCCAACTGGACTACAAGTGGTATAAAATAAATAGCAAACTATGAAGGCCCAACGAGGAATTCAATGGGTGACAAAATATGGATGGGAAAATTGCTTGCATCATAAAAATGTGAACCTCAACAAGCGAATGGAGGCACATATCACACTAAATTATTCAAACATAACTAGGAATTTAAAAGGATAGAACACATTTATGGATGGAGACACAATTGGCTTGGAATTTAAGAGCACATCTCATCAAGGGAAGATCACATTTATGAATTTTATTATTTTCCTCTGATTTTTTTACTACCCATTTTCATGGCCTTGGGGCTAATGAAAGCTTGGATAAATTCCATTCATGAAGAAAATTATTCTTAAAAAATGAAGACTTTATAAGTTCAATTATTTGGAGGTATAAATCTAGCCCATGATTTGGAGGTTATTCCTTAGCATTAGTTAGGACTAATATGAATCCATCCCATGATTTGGAGGTATGAATCTAGCCCACGATTTGGAGGTTATTCCTTCGCAAAAAATAGGATTGGTATGAATCCAACCCACAATTTGGAGGTATGAATTGAGCCCATGATTTGAGGGTATGTATACATCCCATGAATTGGAGGTTATTCCTTAACGCACCCAAATAAAATAACCCCCAATATTTATATTACTATGTCAAATTAAAAACCCCCTCTTGACCCCTTAATACAAGGGAATACATTTTTGAGTTTTTTAGGAGTATTCAAACCCCCAATATGAATGGATGTGATATGATATTACCTAGCTAGTGAACCCCCCGTGGGAGAAATCCTATGTTGGTGGACATGATTGTCTTAGTCAATAGATGAACATGTACTAGTCTTTGTTATTTTCATAATTGGGAATATTGGTTTTTCAAATGATACATAGGTTATCCCAGAAAACCTAAGGAGTGTTTTGAGTCTATATCAATTCTCTACAAATGGGGGAGAGCATGTTAGCTGTGATGATTGAATGGGTGGAATGTAGGTCCATTTTACTGCTCCTTCCATTTATAGATTTTGATGCTAAAATGGATATGATCATTCCAAATCATACTGCAAGTCCCTATTTTAGTCGTAAAGGTGTTGTCCTTTATGGTGGCAGTGTGCCCTCTTTTCCCAACTTCTACTAGCCATTGCAGGCCTTATGATTATTCTCCCACAATAAAAATGAATTGGTCATCACCGATCACATATGTTATAATGAATATCAAGGGAATTATCCCATCGTTCCCTGCCAAAATACACATGATTAGTACATTAATATGTAGAGGGGAATTATTGAATTACAATGAACAAGTTATATGCACCAATTCATGGCTGAAGATTATCAAAAAATTCCATTGTTTTATATTAGAAATTATGGGCCTTCAAACATGGAGAAAGCTTCAATGGAAGATGTAAAATCTTGTCTTCAGTTTCTTAAGGAGCATGGAAAATAAATGTCCATTCATAGATTTGATTTACGTTCCTCCATATCTTGTATAACGAGGATTTTATTAAATAAGTTAATGATTCATACATGTCAATTTTTAAATATAAGGATATTACTTGCTTATCTATAGCCTCCAAATTTTTGTTTATTTACATCTATGAGAGACCTGTGTGATATTACTAGCTTAAATATTGAGGATAAACCCATATCACATCCTTTTGAAACATATTTCACAAGTGACCAATATTTTTTCTAATGGATTCTAACCCAACCTCATCCTATGGAGGTATATGTAGGGTTGAGTTTTTTTACGTTCAATTAAGGTAACAAGGGTTTATATGAGAAATCAAGTATTTTTCTACATAATAGTGTCTAGTTTTACCATTCATGACCATATATTTCAGAATTTCCTTTGTGTCTCTTTGAATACATTTTACCAAATGCTCTTACTCATAATAGAAAAGTACTAATTGATAACCAGAGCTTGGAAATATAGACATGTATGGTGAGTATTTCTCCACGTTTTGGCTCCAAAAAATCTCACTTTTAATTTTGTCTAAATAAACTTGAAATTGAGTTTATAGTCGGTGGAGCAGCTGCAACCATTGGAACCAACATTAAATGTATATAAATAGGCCTAGACAATGTATAGAATGAAACCGAGTTGCTCTAAAGTTAGATGAGAACACTATGGGAATCTTTGTCTTTTAAAATATGCCAAATACTATCTTTAAAGCATGAAATAGGTCTTAATAGTTCTTACAGTAGATGTGCTACAACATTGAGCACATAATATCACAATAGAAATAGAATATCATGTTTAGTGTATTATATCGTTATGCCATTGCTCACTTATATAAACCAAAATGATTTGGATCCTAATTATTCATATTAAAGGGAATTCATTTTTTTCACTCTCAACAAATTACAAGTTTATTTGAACAATTTGGTCAGCTTTGGTATGCAATTTACGACTGTTAAAAAAAAATTGACTTTAAAGTTTGAAGAAATAAAGTTAATTTGGATTTACCAAACTAAAGTTTACTTCCTTTTTGTTTTGTGTCCTCATTCTTTCGAGAATTAATTTTTTTCAATATGCTTATGTGACTTTTAAGCAATCTTTAGGTACTACATTCCATATATATATATATTTATATTTCAATGGGTTTTGAGTCTTTGATTTCTACAAAACTAAGACATGTTGGACTAATTTAGCCATCTTTCTTAGCATGTAATGATAACTTAAAAGGATGTGATTCTCGATCCCAATTGCAAATGAATACAATTGACAAATGTGCTAGTCTTAAAAGGATGTGCTCCTTGTTGAAGAGTAATTTCTCCTCTTGTAGCTTGCTGTCAGTTGACATTAAATGTAGTAGGTAGATGTCAGGTTAGTCGCTACTCTTAATGCATGTAGGTAGGATATTTTGTAAAGCAGTTAATCCTAGGATTTCCTTCTTGATCGCTAATGTATCCAGTCCTTTTTGCTGTTTTTTTGGTTAATACGTTGAAGAGCCTAGAGCTCCTGTTTTATTATTGTAAGCCTCCAAAAATACTCTGTTTCTATGCTCTGCCTCTGCACTTTGACATGGTATCAAAGCACAAGGTGAGTCCTCCTTCACCAGCCTCGTGAAGAATATTAGAGCGGTGGCAAGAGGAGCTCGTTGTAAACAGAGGAGCTGCCAATCCTTTGTAAATGTCCTTGCCTAAATCCACAGGTGAAAGAGAAGTTGTTTGTTGTTCACTGTGCCTAGTCTATGGTTTTTCCACTTCTTCTAACAGAGAAATTTTTTTTCCACTCCATTCCTTGTGGACTGGCGAATTTAGAGAAGGGTTGCATCCTTGCTGTCGAGGCCGAACCCTTGAGGAAGGGACACAACTTGTGGAGGCGCCCACACAGTAGAAGATAGTCGGGCTAAGAGTTTGAGAGGGGTCAAATAGCGGAGCCATCGTGAAGGCCAATGGTGAAGGCCGTGAATATTTGTGGAAGGTTGAGACTATTGTGAAGAGAGCCGACGCTTGAAGGGGATTGTGAACAACAAAGAGAACTACTCTCTGAGCAGTGAGGGCCCGATTCACCTATTTTTCAGAATCGTGAAGAACCAGGAGTGTAGAGCATGAGTCTAGACCCCGTAGGGATTCGAACGGACTGAATCGATCGGCGTTGGTGTCGGTTCTACATGGTTCCTACATCCAAAAGGAAAGAATCAACATAGAGCTCCGTCACAACTAAGGAAACGAGCTCTGTCACAGCCAAGGAAACCCTCAGGTAGTGACCAGGAGCTTGGAGGTCGAGTGAGGGAAGTCCAAGCAGAAAGAAGAGGATGGCATCAACCAAAAATCAAAATCAGACTCCAGGACCAATTCTAACAAGAACAAATTATGAAATGTGGGGAATGAAGATGAGAAGTTTTCTACGATCACAAGATTGTTGGGAAACTGTAGTAAATGGGTTTACTGAGCCAGATCCAGCAGATATGCAGGAAATGACTAACAATTAGAGGAATGCAGTTGCAGAAAATAGAAAAAAAGGACTCAAGGGAATTGTGGTTTTTGCACAATGGAGTAGAATATGCAATATTTCCAAAAATTGCAGCAACTGAACATGCAATTGAAGCATTGGAAACTCTTGAAACAGCCTATCAAGGCACTGATAAGGTAAAAAATGCAAAGCTGCAAACACTTAGGAAAATCCTTGAGACTCTTCACATGAAGTACATAGAATCATTGGACAAATTCATGACACAAACCATGAATGTTGTAAATCAACTTCGAGCAAATGGAGAATCTGTTCCAATTCCAAAGGTAGTTGACAAAGTGCTCAGAAGTCTTCCATAAAAATTTTATATGGTTGTTACAACCATTTAAGAATGAAAAGATTTAAAACAATTGTCTATTGAAGAGCTCACTGGATCATTGTTGACCCATGAAACAAGAATCAACAGGCATAGTGACTCTTATGAGAATGCATTCCAGTCTCAGACCCCATTCAACATAGGTAGAGGATGTGGAAGTAGAAGCAGAGGCGGAAGAGGAAGAGGTCATTTTCAGACAGGAAACAAGCCAATAGCTACAGAACAGACAGAGTAACCACAAAATTTCTCTTATAACATAAGAGGAAGAGGTCGAAGCAATAGTCAACCAAGGAGGTTTGAAAAATCAAATGTTCAATGCTTTTACTGCAAGAAGTATGGCCATTTTGAGAGTGAATGCAGAAAGAAGCAATCAGATTTGAACAAAGGCAGAGCCAATGTCACCAATACAGAAGAAGGGACATCATAATCCATGTTCCTTTCTTTCCAAGCTACAGAAGAATTCAACAACAAAGATATATGGCTATTGGACAGTGGTTGTAGCAATGGCATAATAGGTAATGAAGAACTTTTCTTAAGCTTAGATAACTCCATCAAGACTGAAATCAAATTGGGTGATGATCATCATTTAAATGCTTTAGGAAAAGGCATAGTATCAGTCATAACCAAGCAAAATGAAAAGAAAGACATTCCAAATGTTTACTTTGTCAAGGATCTAAAACATAATCTCTTAAGTGTTGGTCAGCTGAGTCAAAATGGTTATGAGGTCATATTTAAAGGACCATCATGCACAATCTTAGACAAACCACCTAGTCAAAGGGTTGTAGCCAGAATTAAATTGAGCAGAAATAGGATGTTCCCATTAGTCATGAAAAGTGCAAATCTGTCACAATCTTATGCCCATACAGCTACTAGTTCGTATGAAACTTGGCTATGTCATTGTAGGTATGATCACTTGTCTTTTAAAGGTTTAAATGATTTGCAAAAGAAGTCTATGGTCGAAGGTTTACCCATGATAGATGATCATCATAATCCTTGTGAAAGTTGTATCTTGTCTAAACACAAAAGGGATAGATTTCCAAATGCTGCTACCTATAGAGCCAAAGCACCTCTTGAGTTAATCCATACAGACCTTTGTAGTCCTATGCAAACTGAGTCTATAGGAGGAATTTTTTACCTTCTAACATTTATTGATGACTTTAGCAGAATGACGTGGGTGTTCTTTATCAAGAACGAATCTGAAACATTTGCAAAATTCAGAGAATTCAAAGCTGCAACAGAAAAACAGAGTGCCAAGTACATCAAAGTGTTTATATCAGACAGAGGAGGTGAATATGATTCCAAGGATTTTGCAAGATATTGCACAGAACAAGGTATCCACAGATAGTTTACAACAAGATACACCCCACAGCAAAATGGAGTTGATGAAAGGAAAAATCAGACCATCATGAACATGGCCAGAAGCATGTTAAAATCCAAAAATTTGTCAAATGAATACAGGGCAGAAGCAGTTGGATGCTTAGTTTATATTTTGAAAAGATCTCCAACCAATAGTGTAAAAGATAAAGTTCCATTTGAAGCATGGAGTGGAATGAAGACAAATATTTCTCATTTAAGAGTTTTTGGTTGCGTTGCTTATGCACATGTCCCAGTAGAAACAAGAAGAAAACTGGATGATAGAAGTGAAAAATGTATCTTTGTGGGATACAGTGAACATTCAAAGGCATACAAACTGTATAATTCGGTCACTAAGAAAATCATAATAACTAGAGATGCTAAATTTTTTGAAGACCAGGCTTGGAGTGAAGAAGATGAGGGAACAATAGGGAGTAATCCTTTCCCACATGCAAGTGAATCAGTGGATAGTATAGAACAACATGAATCTACACATAGACTTCCTCGATTACAGGTTCAAGGAGAAGTCTCAAGACAAGAAGGACAAGCCACACACAGTCCAACATCAACTAATGAATCAGATCCCACATTGGACTCGCTTAGAAAACAAAAAACAAGGAAGCTAAGTGAAATTTATGAGCAACATGAAAATGTAGATGAGCAATTTCATTATGCTTTGTTATCTTCTCAGCCAATTTATTTTGAGGAAGCAGTCAAGGAGAAGAAATGGGTTGATGCAATGAATGAAGAGATTGAACCAATAGAAAATAATGACACTTGGGATCTTGTGAATTTGCTAGCAGAAAAAACCAGCATTGGAGTCAAATGGGTTTATAAATCCAAATATAGTGAGAAAGGCAAAGTAGAGAAATACAAAGCAAGGTTAGTTGCAAAAGGATTTGCACAACAACCTAGTATTGATTATGGGGAAACATTTTTCCCTCTTTCCAGATTAGACACAGTTAGGACAGTTTTAGCTGTTGCAACCCAAAAGTATTGGCCAGTTTATCAATTGGATGTTAAATTAGTGTTTTTAAATGGCATCTTGAAAGAAGAAGTTTATGTAAATCAGCCATCGGGATTTGAAGTGAAGGGTAAAGAATTGAAGGTCTACAAACTGAAGGCCTTGTATGGCTTAAAGCAAGCACCAAGAGCATGGTACAACAGAATTGATACATATCTGCTCAACAATGGATTCAAAAGAAGTAGCAATGAACCCACTTTGTACACAAAATCAAATCAGCAAGGTAATCTAATAATTGTTTGTCTTTATGTAGATGACATGATATATACAGGAAATTTAAAACTTTCAGATTTTCAATCTACAATGAAGAAGGAATTCGAAACGACTGATCTTGGTCTCGTGAAATATTTTCTTGGGATCGAAGTTGAGCAAACTGAAAAAGGAATTTTTATCTTCCAAAAGAAGTATGTCAAAGATATTTTGGCAAGGTTCAGAATGACCAAATGTAAACCAGCAAATACACCAATTGCTACAGGCACAAAACTAAGCAAACAAGACAAAGGTCTAGTAGTCAATCCTACATTGTACAAACAAGTTGTTGGTAGTTTGATGTATCTTACAACAACAATACCAGATATAATGTTTGCAATCAGTTTAATTTCTAGATTCATGGAGTCTCCCAAGGATTCACATTGGCAAGTTGGAAAAATAATTTTGAGGTATATTGCAGGTACAAATGAATATGGAATCTTGTATGAAGCTTCTGAAGAAAATCATCTAGTTGGATACATAGATAGTGACATTGCAGGAAGTATTGATGACCGGAAAAGCACATCAGGTTATGCTTTCCATCTAGGCACAGGTCTTATCTCTTGGGCATCTAAGAAGTAGCCCATAGTCACTATTTCTTCAGCTGAAGCAGAGTATGTGGCAGCGACATTGGCAGCATGTCATGCATTGTGGATGAGAAGAATGTTAAGTGATCTTGCACTTTAAGAGATCGAGCCAACTCCAATCTTTTGCGACAACAATTCAGCAATTGCTTTATCAAAAAATCATGTGTTTCACCGCAAGAGTAAACACATTGACACTCGTTTTCATTTCATATGAGAGCTTGTCAACAATGGAGAAGTCAATCTTCATTTCTGTGGTTCTAAAGACCAGCTTGCAAACATCTTCACAAAGCCATTGGGCAAAGAAAATTTTGAATTTCAAAGACAACAACTAGGAATTACATGTGCTCCTGAATATTATAAATGTAAATTTGAAATTAAGGGGGAGTGTTGAAGAGTAATTTCTCCTCCTGTAGCTTGCTGTCAGTTGACATTAAATGTAGTAGCTAGATGTCAGTTTAGTCACTACTCTTAATGCATGTAGGTAGGATATTTTGTAAAGCAGTTAATGCTAGGCTTACCTTCTTGATCGTTGATGTATCCGGTCCTTTTTGTAGTTTTTTTGGTTAATACATTGAAGAGCCTAGAGCTCCTGTTCTATTATTGTAAGCCTCCAAAAATACTCTGTTTCTGTGCTTTGCCTCTGCACTTTGACACTCCTCTATCCCAATTGCAAATGAATACAATTGACAAATGTGCTAGTCAAAGTAGATGCTTTTAATCAATTTTTTATTTTTTATGGAGATTAACATCAGTCTCGCTAAACCTTGTTCATTCAATAATGTTTTTCCACCTAATGTGGGGATTTAGAAAGATAGATTTCTACTTTTCATTTGACATTTTTCGATAGCATTGCTATATCTAATTCTTCACCTCTCTATCTTCAAATTATACTTATTTAGTTTCAAATATTAAGAAGACAAATTGGCATGGACAAAATGAAGGAATTTTTTTAATTTATACTTTTCATTCAATGGGAGTGGTTGATGAAATAAACCACTACTCTGAGAAGTACAACCCAAATACCAATATTATTCATCCTCCACTTTATACGATTATAAATTTTGTTGCAACATATTTTCATTCAGAGATATTAATAGATAGATGCATCAATAGGCTCATCACTCGAACTTAATTTGCGATATAGGAAAACCCTCAACCAGGAAGGGAAGTTACGGTTTTTACTTCCATGAAATGTATTTTCTTTCTTTTATACTATTGTGACTCTTTTCAAATTACTGCAAACTCTTTTCAAATTTTTGCAAACTGGATTGGCAAATCTTCCTTTTCGATGTTATTTCAAAGGATCCTATAAATGCGTGATGTTTAGTTTGTAGCATAATATCAAAGGGAATTGAGTTGCTTGTGTCTACTAACGAGTGGGCCTATTTTTTATGTTATTTTCAAATACCTTGGATGTGAATGTTATCATTATAATAAACAGATCTCTAAATATTGTTTTCATTTGAACACACCCTTACGAATCAGTAATGTAGATTAAGAGTCTAGTAACAATATGATTCATTTTCATTTGAATATGCCCTTACTAATGGCTAATGTAGTTTAAGGGTTAAGAAATTATAATATGGTTTTAAATTTTTTCAGGTTACTTTGTGTGGAGTATGTGGTCAAGAATTCAAAACAAATTATTTACCTTGTCACATAGTTAGTAGCTTGGAAACTAACTATCGAAATACAAGAGTGGAAGTGTTAATGACCCTTGCATGGGTAGAGAAATTTGGCAGGTCAAAGAACTAACATAAACTTTTGAGCAAGTGGTGGGCTTAGGGGAAACAATTGAAATCCTGTCAAAGGGGGCTTTTCTGCACCACCAATCTAAGGGAACCATACATGTATGTTGTTGCATTGATGAGTAAATTGCATGGGGAGAAGGGCACATAACATTTCAAAGAAGCTTGGGTGCCCCTTCTATACACTATAGTAAAAGACAGATCAATTTTTAACTGTGTTACCATCATATCCCACATGATGATTGAATTTTATTTGATGAACTCCACTCTTCCATGTCACGGTTCCTTCAGTTGCAATGTTTAAAACAAAATAATAATGTAGAAGCATGTAGTTTTGTGGCTTGCAAACAAAAATATTTGTGAGAACTGCATTGTGGCTCAAGTATGGTAGCAATATCCACGAGAACTTAATTCTGGGCAAAGCAAGCATAAATCTTTATAAAAAATTAGAACCCCTTTTTTATAAAATTAGCCAAAATATTATTTCACGCTTCTTGTGTGCTTCTTGTGTTCACTGTCCAAGAAGAGTTTTTCTTATAATATGAAGTTGCACGGTGCTAGCTCAATGGTAGAGCATCTACATTGTATAATGTAGAAGGTTGGTGGTTCAATTCCACAGTGCCTATCATAAATATTTAGAGAGCCGAATGATATGGAGAAATATGGAGAAATTTGTTTTGAGACAATACCAATTTTTTAGAGACAATATCGTTTATAATTAACTTATTCAACAATATTTTAAGACAATAATTTAAGACACTCTTAAAGAGAATATTTGAGACAATACTTGAGAAAATACACATTTTTTTTTCTCAAATAGAGACAATAATGTAAGACACTAGCTTACAGACAATATTTAAGACAATAAAAGAGTTTTTTTTGTCTCAAGTTGAGACAATTTACACAAATATTGTCTCAAAACTCTAGTGTATATTGTAGTGTTCTTCAATGTATGCAAGTTAAATAAGAAATTATTATGTGAAATAAAAATGTTTTCTTTGACATTATAAAAATTTGAAGAGTAGTGTATGCATTATCTTGTAAAAATATTATTAACTTCTTTATTTAAAAAATCTTAAATTTTATTTATATGAATTCTCGGAAATTAAATTATAGAAGGGTTAACCAAAAAGAAAACTGTGTAAAGTAATCAGTCATGTTCCATTTTGGATCATGGAAACAATAGACGCCTTGTACATACTAATCCTTATTTATTTATATGCAGGAAGTAAATAAAACCAAAGAGAAACCTAAAAAACAGATTATAGAGACATAAGATTTATAGAGTTGCTTAGCTTGTGAATGCACTAAAACAAATTTCTAAATTGAGTTCACTGATCTGCACATTCCAAATTACGTGTATGACATATTTAGAAATGCCCCAGCCCATCACATTAATGCTCTGTCATTACTTGAACATATACGAGTATAAACTATTAAATACGCTCATAAAAATAACACCAAATTGTAAATATTTAGCTCACAAAAATATGTATTAACAGAAGCTCGAGCCAATAAATTATTATACATCAAGATGTGCACGAAATCAATGCTTGGGTGGTTGGGAGGAATGTTGTTATCTTCCCCACCCAGGCTCAATTCTTGTAAGTGACATATTGCTCTTTGTTGAGCCTATATTGTAATGATTGTAATTCATGCCACCTTGATTCTCTAGAATAACAGGTGGTGACCATTTCCCAGGTGGAAAAATAAAATAAAAATCAATACCACGATAAGAGCTGCGAATGTGCAAATTGATTCCTTTTTCTCATTACTATAATTCTTCTCATTTTATCTTTCTCACTAATAGATTCCCTTGATCAATATCATCTACATTTAAGTACGCTTTGAATGGATTCATCTTGTCTATTCCAAATATTTTCCTCGACTAGATTCTATCCCAGCAACCAAAACCAAGTTCAGAAAGAATTAGAAATAATGCCAACTTAAGTGATACTAGTAACTGAAGACTAAGCCTCTCCTTTGTCATTCGATCTGTTTGGATTTTATAGAAATAATCCCAACTTCAATGATACTAGTAACAACAAAGATGTGCTGGCCATATAATGTTTGTAAGATCTATGGGATCGCAACTACAAGGATCTCAACTACAACTAATAAATATTTATAGCAAATGTGTTACACTTGATACTTTAGTCTTTGAAGATGGTCATCATATATGAATTTGGATTCAATAGGATTCGAAAATAATTCATACCGAAAAGATATATATGAAAGTATACCTTTAATTAATATGAAAATCATGCAAATATTCAATTTAGAAAAACATATTTAGTATCCTCTCTAAAATCTAATTCGATCTAGAACCTTCAGTGAACTAAAGTTTATCGCAGAATGTATTTAGAAGCGTACACATACCTTAATCACCATGCCGCTCCAAGTAAAGTGTGACCAACAACCATGAGGGAACATGGGACAGGATCCAAGCAGAGTGCAACTTGCACCAAAAGGGTCGATGGAAGTCCAACTAAAATTCTGATGGAGTACTTTGAAGTCAACCAGCTTGACACACAAATCCATTTATTGGGTTTTTATTTACAACTGAAACGAATCCAAATTTAGGAGGAGTTTCAACTCAATCTAAATCTTCCCAAATTTCTCTACAAAAATGGTCAAGTTTGGCTGAATTCTACTACAAGCTTCTAACCCTTGGTAGAAATTGGGCGCAAATGGAACTCTAAAAAGTTCCATTGCTGGAAATCTGGGGGAATGGGTCTTTAAAAACCATCATAGCTGGAAATGAGGGCTAATCGGGTTCTAGAAACATGCATTGCTATAAATAAGGGGTGAATTGGGAGCAATACTACAAATTTAAGTGTGTTAAAATATTTTTTTCTCTATTTCTTACAAATACAGTTGGGCTAAACAGTTTTGGAATATTTTTTTTAAATAAAAAGTGGGCCAATTATTAGTAAATATAAAACTATTTTTATATAAAAAATTTCCCATTGAAAAATTCAAACCCTCTAATTTCACGGCTAATTATTAATAACTATAAAACTGTTTTTATATAAAAAAAATTCCATGAAAAAATTCAAACCCTCTAATTTCAACTAGGGCCAAATTTTGCCCCTAATATTTTCTATGGAATTCAATTCTATCTCTATAATTCTAGGGCATCCAACTTAAGAATCTCGAATTTTTACCTTCTCATTTATAATATAATCCATATATCGCAATAGCTCTAGGAATTTGTTCACATATCCCTCCATTTTCATATATCACAGCTTTAGCTCAAGGAAATCCTTGCTCTTACTATCATAATATATTTTAGAAAAATAATTTTGCTTGAAATAATTTTCAAAGTTTTTCTAGTTAATATTTCTTTCCTTGAGGCCTTTCATTTGTTGGAGCTCTTCCCACCAAATAGAAGTTATGCCATTCAAATTAAAGATGAAAATCCTAGCTTTCTCGTTTCGTGAGAACTCACTAATCCTTAAATATTTCTTCATTCCTAGAAGCCATGCTTAAGCCTCCCACCCCGTCTTACTTTCCCCCCCGAATGTAGGCAGCTTTACCTTCCTAAATTCTCCATAGGAAATCTCTTTACAAGGCTTCATTCTCTTAGATCTTTTGGCCAAGTGCACTGAATTGTTAGAAAAACAATATCACAAAGCAATCAAAATAACCAAGATGCAAATATAAAACACATAAACACAATACAAGAGAGACACCAATATATGTAGTTCACCCAATCTGGGCTACGTCCACGGAAAAATTTGCCAGATGGAGAAATGCTCATTCTCCTCCTACGCTCATTTGTTTCTTGGTGTAACGACCTTCCTCTAGAATGACTACTCGCACTCTTTCCATCCTTAATTCCATTGTTCTATTTGATGCCAAATTGGCTTGCAAATGAAGGTCTATTAGGCTCTTGAGTATGGCAGCGTTGATCTCATGTTTCTCCTCTTGCACCTTATGCATCCTTTCATTGAAGCTCCTCATAGTTTCATACAAATCTAGAGGTGTGATTGTGCCCTCCTTCCATTCAACTATGTTTCTGCATTACCACCACGAACATACTCTCCCATAGCATCTGCTGTGTGATCATAGAAATCTCATGCATCATCCATGATGATCATTCAACTAGTTAAATCATATCCTTCTACCTCCTACCTTATTTCCTCTGTTGTAATGGCTTTTCTACTACTGCTAGAATTGTACACAAAGGAAAAATATATTAGCAAACACATTAATAATCTTAATAATCACTTTAATATTACCGTGTGGTGTTCATTTCACACTCAAAGGCCAGTGTTGAAATCATTTTTCTGATACCACTCTCTCATGTCCCCAACAGCTTCTATGGCCTATCATGACCATAGGGGATCATTTTTTATTTTCTTTCTACTTTTAATTCCAAGAAATTACCATGTTTAAACTGAGTTATTTCATTGTACAATAGTCAACACCGCATATTTTTAACTCACTGTGTAACACACTACACACAACATACTTTAGTTTACAGGAACATTCACACTTATCAATTTCCTTATTGCACAACTATAATGTGTCTTGAGAACATTAATCCCTATAGTCGTGCGATCCACTATGAAACTACCTTCAACCACCACAAATATACCACCCCTCACCATAACCATCTTTTGCCATCTTAGCTTGTAATTCCAGCTCAAAGGATACTTACAGAGTTCGCACTATATATGTAATGGGACTTTATATACATACAATCATCTATATGTGAGCCATTAACATTCATAATCATTATACACCATGCATCTCATCATTCAATCATATCATCATTCATACAATGGAAATTATTAACAATAATAAAACATCACATTACAATTATCTTGAAAGAAATTTCTCTGAGCAACTAACTGCACAAGATGAATTTCCACCCAACCATAGGAACTCTGTCTAGCATATGCTATCTCTTCTAAGAGGCCACTCCCATGGTGGGCATGATTCCCTTAAGAAAAGGGGAACTATCCATAGCTATCTCCTAAGGTAAATAGGACCAAATCCACAACCAAGATAGCCTATTTTGGGTTAACACGGTTGTCACTATTTGACAAAATCAATTCTCAATCCAAGCCTTCCTATGGTGGGTTAACAATCTTTCCATGTGCTAAAGGGGAAGTGATAACTAGTCACACACCACAAAGTTAAAGGAACCTCACACGGACTTGGTTATCTTGGGGTTCACAGTACCTGCCCCTGTACCCCTTCACTACTCAACAGTCCCTCAGGCATCAGCTTCATCTAGGTTCTTTACTGGTCAATGCATAGAAATACCACCCAAACACTACTATTCCACTAGGAGGTCTCATCCTTCGCTAGTCTCTTATCTAGATCCACACTCTATGCCATTCTAGTACTCTATACTAGCAATCAATGTCACAAAGACTTAGTTAGTTTTGGGTCAACAATACCCTCCCCACACAACTCCATGTAGATGCTATTCTAGTGTGTGTGTGGAAATACCACTCAAATCCCGCTATTCCATCGGGAGGTTTTGCAACCACTATTGGATCTTAGTCCATTGAGTGCTTAGCACTTTGCCCACTTTTAAAGGATCACAATAAATTTAGTAGGACAAATAGTAAAATCTGGTCTCCATTTAGAATCACAGACACCTCGCACAAACTTGGCTAGCTTGGGGTCGACAATACCCTCCCCACAAAACATGAATAAGGTACCCCTTCACTGCTCAGTAGTCCCTCAAGTTTCACCTTCCTCTAGGTGTTATACTAGTGTGTGCCTAGAATTACCACCCAAACCCTAGATCATCTACCCATCGACTCTATTTTCCTAGGGCTTACAAATCTTGACTGCACACAACTAATGGCTCAAAGGAAATCACTTCAGTCACTATCTAGCAGACCACTCTTTTACAATTAGACTTAAAGATAACCTCACTCGGGATGACTCGACATCAAGGAAATGGGGCTTCTCATGCCAACAACCGAGGATTCATGATTCTTCACCACTCTATTACCACTCTGCTGAGACTTACTTAGAAACTTATGGGAATAGACTTTGTCACACAAGGCTTCGACACAAACTCAATTTGGCCAGGATGAAGCTAACAAATCAGTACTTTGGTACCATTTTGTTGCATATATTCATAGAAGAGAATATAGCAATTGAATTCTCCAGTTTCCTCCTTGACTTCCATTCATGGACACGAACCTCAATGTAAGTCCACTCTCCACTCTATTTCTATTCAGTTTCGACTTCCTCTCAGGAAATGGTCGACCCTTCCTCCTTACAGTAACTTGGATAGATTGGTCTATGGATGGATGAGTGAAGAAAAATAATCAAAATTATTTCCTCTCAGGTATAGTTGAGATGGATACACCCATGAAGGATCGAGTTACTTGACTATGTAACTTCATTAACTAGATGTCCAACTCTTTGTCAAGCTACTACACCACCCACAACTAACAGGTTATTTAAGGATGACACTGATGTAACGAATTGCTTACCCAATAAGTGATCCCCATTCCTAGCTCTGTAGGGAGACTCGCACTACTCTGCTACAACCCTATCACAATGTAACTGACACCCAAGTCTTCCTTCTGCAAGACAATAACTACCTCAACTACCTCCCTCTTAGAAGCATTAGATGATTGGGGCGCATGAATGAAACTAAATTCTAATGGATTATACTTGTACTCTCTAGGATACTAGGCTCTCATTTATTGACTTCATGGATTCAATACATCCCTCTCTAACCTTAGGATAATCATGCCCCTTGCTCTTATCGCCTTCAATAGTGAGCTATGGTTTTATTTATTATTTTCTTGCACATCTATATCATATTTACATTGCAATTGTGCTTTGACGAGTGTATGGTTTACTCAACATATACCTTGTTGATATTTGAGATTTCAATGGTACGACCTTCTTTTTTATCTCCTCACCATGTTCCATCAATTACACCATCGATATTAGATCATTAACATAAGCTACGTTGAGGGTTGAAACTAGGTGCATTACAACTTGCGTGGTATTGTTGATAGAATATCGTTAAAATCTATACATAACTCTAATATTATAAAATAGATTTATCCCACATGCATCATCTAATTGAATTCTATTATACCCATTATTTATATTTAAGATAGGTGGAAACTTATTTATCCCTCATGTGTTATGGGATGTAAATATTCCAAACCTCTTGGTACATAATATAGGTGAAATAGACCCTATTGAATATGTTGTGATATATTGTGATACCACACATGAATTTTTGATTAAGTTGAGTAATGTTACTTGTATAGATAAAAGGCTAGACTAGTAGTACAAATGACATACACAAAATGAGATGTGTGATTTCACAATATATCACAACACACTCAAAAGGGTATCCTTCACCATTATTATGTACTAACATCCCAAAACACATGTGGAATAAATATCTTTCTACCTCACTTATATAAAGAATGTTTATAACACGTGGAATAAATATCTTTCTACCTCACTTATATAAAGAATGTTTATAATAGAATTTAATTACATTATGCATGTGGCATAACTCTATTTTATAATACTAAAGGTATTTATGCCATTTTAAGATTTTACCTACAACATAACACATATCATCAGTACATATTATAGCAAGAGGAACATTCATGTGTTTCTTTTATCTAAAAACACATACAATTTTTTTTTAATTTAAACCATGATACATTGAACTATAATCCATTTTCCATAGCTTAGGTAGACTTTCAAGGACCCAATGTATTTAAACATGAACATGTGCACATTCCAAAAAAAACAAAATGCATTTCCATTAAAATGAAAGAGAAAAGAAACCTTATAAACTCATTATTAAATAATCAAATAATTATTATATACGTACTAAATTATAAATATTACTACATTATATTACACTTTATAAATTTTTTAAATAATATAATTTTTTCTATTATTACCCTTCCCAAGGTAGGGATATACTTTTATTTTACAAGTCAATGGAGATTGACTTGTATTAGCTTGCCTTTCATTAAATAAAATTTACAAAGTTTTATAATGTTTTACAAAAAAATTAGTATTAAATTGATTATTTTGAATACACAAAATATATTTTTTTAATTTTTAAATTACATGCATACTATTTTTTAATTGGTTGGTAGTGTTTTCGATGGGACATAAATCTTTGAAGGAGAGACTTGAATTTTAAGATTTAAAAATAAATAAAATTTAATTTTAAAAACTAAATTTCCTAAAATGCGACTTGTATATGTATTCTAACAAGGCTGGGGCCAAGGTGATATTAGCATTAAGTTTGCCATAAACCGAGCTGGAAAGCATTTATAATCACAACCAATGCGCGATATGGTCCACTAATGGATCCCATGGCCCCATGGACATCGACAGCATGAACGCTTTTAATCTCGAAAGATAGATAATTTTCTAGTCTGTTCATTCTCGATTTTCGGTCTTTTGATCTCTCTGTATATTAACGATTAATCGGTCACTCTATTTATTAACGAGATGAACTTTAAATTTAGTTTTTGTCACATTTTGGGAGATTTTATTTTGTGATTGTTATGCTAGGCCTCGAGACCAATTTGAGTCTTAGTGAGATATTAAGTATCAATCTTGGTGATGTAAGTCTACTTGGTTAACGAATTGACATGTAAGAATTATGTACATTTTGGCACTATGATCAGACTTCGTTCAGAGAGAAAGATGAATGTAATTAATGTTTGTTTTTATACAAATGGAGTGGTTGGTATATATTTCCAAATTTACAATGAGTGGGAGTAGAACTGTCACACGAGATCTTAGAGGGGAGTAGCTTCTCATGCAGCGAACGATTATATTAGTGAGAATCTAAATCCAATCAATCACCATTTCACTGAACCTATTCACTTTTCCCATACCTCATCAGAGCGGTGGATCATCTCATCTATTGGGTATGAACTAAGGACTCTGCAACAAGTGCAGCTCCGGGCTTTGGACTCGGATTTACACTTTCAAGCAATTAAGAGAAAGCTAGCGATAGAGCTAAAAGCGAAAATGAAGCAGATGTGGAAGCGGAATACGGCGAAGGCTTACTAGAAAAATCTCATAATGAAGAATTCTTCATGCTCAAACTAAGCATCAATTGAGCTAATTCCCCGGTCAACTAACGAACGTTTCGTGCCAGAAGCCACAATGGGAAATGTGGTGGCATAAGTCGTTATACATTGATAGCTAAACTATGCATAGGTAGCACATACTAGAAACTAAAAAAGACACAAACTTCATTAGTGGCTGTGTTCTTATGCATGAAGTGGTCGTGCTCTTATCTTTTTTTACTCGCGTGTCATTTTCACAGGGATATGCTGCAATGCAACTCTCTCTTGTTTATAAAAAAATATATATTATAAAAAATAATATTTTATTAAAGATGTGTAGGTTTATTACTCCCCCAAACTTAAATGAAACTTAGCATAATATGAGATATGTTGTGAGGTTAATGGAGGGCGTATAAATTAAATAGAAGTTAATAAGGTGATTAAAATTGATTAGTTGAAAAAAAAAGATAGAAAAATGCAATGGAGATAGATGCTTAAAGATAATAGAGGGATAAAAAGTAAAAAAATTAATACGTTATTTAAGATTAATTAACTAAAAAAATAGTTAAAAAATATTTATAGGATATTTCTTTTGTAAGTTAGAGTGAATCCTGATATTTCCTTCATCAAACTAAATAGAGTATTACAGGGCCTAATCCACATCGCAGTTTGAATTGTTGTCGAATACTAACTTCGACGCATCCTTGACCAATCATCGGTGTCGATACAACTTTGACAAGTTTTGACGGGACATGACTTCGTCAAACTCAACAACTCCAATAGGTTCCGATTTTGACACAACTCTGACAAGTCTCAACTTCGACATAGTGCGACACGCTCCTCACCTTTGACATGTTCAACAACCTCACAGTTTTGCAACATCGAGATGCAACATCGACATGTGACCAGTGACTATCGAACTTCGACAAATTGTCTCTCTGTCTGCAGTCAACTGTAATGGTTGAACTGTTTAACAGTTCTAGCTTCTTCTTTTTAACTGAACGTAACGGGCAGGAACCCAAGCGTCTTAGAATTCTTTATAAGCATGATATAGATCACTGGTATCAGAGAAAAAAGACTCAAATCAGAGCATTCAGTTTTCATGCTTAAGTTATGCGTATACACTTCTCTCGAAGTTACCTGACTTATGCCAGTTCAAACTCACTCGCAATCTTAGAAATCCAGGTAGACGCTACCACCAGAAATGGCAGAAGAAACAGACGATAAACATGCAGCCAACGAGAGAACACAGCTTATTAAGGAAGCTCTAGCTCTACAACAGACTGAAATGTTCTCCCAGTTCAATGAAATTCTCACGCGATTTGCTTCGACATCCGGAGGATTTTTTACGCAAACTCACTCCGATAAAATCATCCCCTTCAAAGTGCAAATGAATCTGGACATACCGAATATTGAAAGCAAGATTGACATGGAATCCGTCGACAATTGGGTACAACAATTGGAATCCTATTACACTGTGAATCAACTCTCAAAAGCCGAAAAGATCACCATTGCATCCTTAAAGATGTCAACATATATGCACTATTGATGGGAGAACCTCTCGACAAAGATGGAGAAAAGTGGAGACCCCATCAACACATGGGATAAATTCGTCGAACACATCCGAAAGGATTTCTACCCGCTGAAATACCTAGAGCAGTACTATAAGAAGTGGTAGCAGCTAAGGAAATAGAAATAGCAATCACTACAAAGTTACACCGACGATTTCTACCAAATCATCGCTAGACTTGGCGTCCAAGAAGAAGAGAAATTGCTTGTTCTGAAATACGTTAGTAGATTTTACCAGTACATTCAACAGGAGATGGAATTTATGACTATCACTACGCTTGCGAGCGCATTCCACTACGCCAATAAACTGGAAATGAAGCAAAAAGGGAATGCATGTTTCGCGACAAAGCCGACATCAGGACAACCACCAGACAGAAAGGAACCAGTTGACTTCTACAAGTTGAAATCTTCTCAGCCGACACCGCCAAAGCCAGACCATGTCAAGAAGCTTTTTCACAAGAGGGAGCATAGCAAACAACCACCAACCGGAAAATGGTGCCATTACCACCAATCATCTTGGCATGATACATCTTAATGCAAAGCTCGGAAGACATTTTTGGAAAAAAGTGTCGACCTCCGACGCGTTCGACAAGATGATGGAAGAATATGATCCAGACGCAACAACCCTTTTGACATAGACCACTACAGTAGCCTCAACTATCGTTGACAAGGAGGAACGACAACGCCTGTTCTATACACGAATATGGGTCAAGAGCATCCCATTACATCTGATTGTGGACAACGACAGCCAGAAGAACTTCGTTTCTGAAGATCTCGTGAAGAAACTAGGTCTTGTTACTACTCTACATCCTCAGCCTTACAACAACGGTTGGATGAAGGATGGACAAGAACTATGGATCACTCAACAATGCAAGCTCACCTAATTCATAAATCCTTTTGAAGATGAAGTACTCTGCGACGTGGCACAACTCTCTATAGCCGATGCCCTGTTTGGGAAACCATACCTATGGGATAGACATGGAAGTTATCAGTCACGGCCTTAGAAGGTGATTGTCAAAATCCAAATCCGATGGTTCAGCATATGAGAGCATCAAGCTACACCAATAGTTGCACTGATATCTGCCAAACAAACAAAGAAGCTCATCAATCATGCTCAGAAGTTCGCATTAATCATGATCAAGCCGTAACATTATAAGAAGACTGCAACAATGAGTTCATTCACTGACCAATGCAGCTCCCGATAGAAGCAGCAAATCGATCATATTCTCGATGAGTACCAGAACCTCTTTTAAGACCCAGACGTAGTACCTCAACATTGTCAGGTAAAACACTACATTGAACTTGTTCTTGGTTCTTCTTTTCCTAACGCATCTGTTTACAGAATATCCATTCTCAAAAATGAAGAGATTTGTAGACAAATCCAAGAATTATCGACAAAGTTCATATTCGATCCAACTCCTCTCCTTGTGGAAGTCTAGTTGTCCTAGTTTTGAAGAAAGACGGGACTTGGTGCATGTGCATCGACTACAAAGCTCTCAACAAAATTTCGGTAAAGAATCGCTACCCTCTATTGTAGATAGACAAGCTCATCAATTGTCCTAAAGGTGCTAAATTATTTACTAAGCTCGACCTCAAGTCAGGATACCATCAAATCTCAATCGAGCCCTCAAATGTGTGGAAAACTGCTTTCAAGACCAGGGAAGGATTGTTTGAATGGTTACTTATGCCTTTCAGCTTAACCAACGCACCTGCGACCTTCATGCGACATATGGATAACATTCTTCGACCTTTCATCAGAAAATGAGTCATTTTTTATCTCGACGATATACTAATTTTCAGTCGATCACGGGAAGAACATGTCGGACATCTTCAACAAGTCCTTGACACTCTCCAACAACATTGACTCTATCTAAACATGGACAAGTGCTCTTTTGCGATGACCAACATCAAATATTTGGGGTATGTAATTGACTCTGCAGGAATTCACGTCGATCCATACAAAGTGTAGATCCCCAAAGATTGGCCCATTCCTAAAAGAATTCAAGAACTAAGAAGTTTTATTGGATTGGCGAATTTCTACCGACGATTCATACTCGGCTTTAGTCACATAGCCTGGCCCTTGAATCAGTTGATGAAGGGAAGTGGGAAAACTGTCTTCTAGTGGACAACAACACATCAAGCAGCTTTTGAATAGCTCCAGCATAAGCTTTGCACTGCACCAGTACTTGTATTACCTGATTTGCATCAGCCCTTTGATATTGAGACAGACACAACGGATTATTCCTTGGGCGCAGTGATCACCTCAGTCTGGTCACCAAGTCACTTTTCATTCCAAGAATTTTAATGACACAGTTAGAAGAGACTTGACATATGAAAAAGAACTGTACACCATTGTGCAAGCTCTCAAGCGATGGAGGCATTACATCCTTGGAAAGGAAATGATCATTCTCACTGATCACAAGCCTCTACAATTCGCTCCAACACAATCAAAGTTGCAAACAAACCGACAACTCAAGTGGATTAATTACCTATACAAATTCCAGTTGGTGATTAAGTATTGGAAAGGTAAATCTAACATCACTACCAATTGCCTTAGTCGACTACCCATTACTCTCCTTTTAACATTGATGAGTATGCATGGATATGACACGACCACTTGGCCATAGTTGCATGAGGATGAAAATGAATTCTTAGCAGTCTACCGACATTTATAGACTAACAAGTCGTCAAACTCCAACTACTTCCTGAAAGACACTTTGCTATACAAGCTTGGACAACTTTGTGTACCAACTGGTGAGAACCGACAACAGCTCATTTGGGACGCGCACTGCAGCAAGACTACAAGACACTTTGGAGTAGCAAAGACACGTTCTATTCTGCAGAAGTATTTCTTTTGGCCTACACTTAAATCTGACGTCAACAAGTACATTCGATCATGCGTGGTTTGTGCTATTGCTAAACCGCCTAATCGACGACAGGGATTGTACACACCTCTGCCAGTTCCTAGTCGACCATGGGAATCTATTTCTATGGAATACTTGACGGGTTATCCTACTACCAGACATCAACATGACGTGATATTAGTAGTATTCAACCGATTTTCCAAGATGGCCATACTCATACCATGTTAGAAGACCACGAGAGTGCAACAGACCGCTTAGCTCTTCTTTACACATGTTTGGAAATAGTATGGTTTACCAATGACCATTATGTCCAATTGAGATGCCATATTCGTCAGCATATTTTGGAATACCCTCTGGCAACTGCTAGACACATGACTCTCATTGGCTACAACTTTCCATCCTTAGACTGACGAACAGACGAAAGTTGTGAATCGCCTTATTGTACAACTTCTTTGCATGTACAACCACAAGCATCGACACACATGGGATGAAAGTCTTCCATACATCCAACACAGCTACAATCGAGATCAACACATATCTACATGCAAGAGTCCATTTGAGATCTATTACGGACTTCATCCCTCAGCACCTATCGACTTGATCATCTCCTCGACACATCAGAGTGACTCCGACTACAGCCAACGAGAAGTTGATAAAGTAGTCAAGTTTAGAGATCAGATATGCGACATCCAGAAGCAAGCACAGGAAATGTTGCACAGAGGAAGCGAGAAAGCTAAGGTTTGACATGACAAGCATCGTATCCTTCATTCATTCCAAATTGGGAATAAGTTCTGGCTACATCTCAAGAAGGAGCGCTTCACTGGTCCATTCAAGAAGCTCAAGCCTTTGCAATATGGTCCGTACAGTATTCTTTGACAGATTGGAGAGAACACTTTCCAGCTCGACATTCCTGCATGCCTGGGTCTGCATCCAGTATTCAATTTGGATCTACTTTGACCATACCATGCACCTCTGTTGGAACATAATGACTTACCGACAAAAAAATCTGAAGACATCCATCCAGATGTTCAGGAGCCTCTTCGTTGTAACACCATCGTGGGACCATGAGTACACCTTACAAGGGCAAACAAAATTCTGTAGTTTCAGGTTGCCAAAGCTGGCCAACTCCCATCTCAAGGAAAGTGGTACTCTGTTACTGAAATAACCGAAAAGTTTCCTCACCTTCGCAGGCAAGCAATGGGTACCATTGTTTCTTAAGGAAGGAGGTCTAATCCACATTGCAGTTGGAATTGTTGTTGAAAGCTAACTTCGACACATCCTCGACCAGTCATCTATGTCAATACAACTTCGACAAGTTTCGACTCGACATGACTTCGACAAACTCAGCAACTCCAACATGTTCCGATTTCGACACAACTCCGACGAGTCTCGACTTCGACATACTGCGACACACTCCGCACCTTCGACATGTTCAACAACCTCACAGGTTCACGACATTGACATGCAACGTCAACATGCGACCAATGAGTGTCGAAGTTCAACAAAATGTGTCTTTGTCTTCCAGTCGACTATAATGGCTGAACTGTTGAACCGTTCTAACTTATTCTTTGTAACTGAACGTAACATGCAGGTGCCCAAGCGTCTCAGAATTCTATATAAGTATGTATAATATTGTAACATACATCTTATCAATCTTATCATCAATATATCTGTTACAAGTAATAGAAGATCAGATTGCATTCTTGCATATTGTCTATGCGTATTTGTTGTTTGTGTAGTGTAATCCTACTTTTGCTCATTCTGCTTATTCTTATAGCTTCCGTCATAACAAAGCCGACTCATTCAGTCGAACTATTGTCCCCCTCGTGCTTCCTGAACACGACACGGATCAGGGCTCTCTCATAACTGAGAAACCAGACTGAAGAACAAAATTAAAGGAAGTCTTCCTCATAGGGAAATAATATTGTTTTGAGTTTGAGACTAACACACTAATAACAAGATTGCCATGAAACTGAAAATAAAGAATTGCAAAAGAAATAGTAAAAATAAAACTAAACCAAAAAACAAGAGCTAAGTAGAACCTAGCTAAAGGTTCGAACCCATCGATCCATCCTCAAAAGTAGGCTCCTTAGAGTTTTTAAAAAAACCACAAACTAAAAGTTATTATATAAAATAGAAAAGTTTTAGAAAAACCACTCTTTAATATTATTAAAAAATTGTTTATTAAAATAAAAGTCCATTATATCACTCATCATAATTGCTATAAGCGTGAGAAGAAGAATATATTTTATAATTATTATAGAACATATGTATAACATCCTATCTATAAAATATGATTAATAAAATGGTGGAATGAAGAAATAATAATAATAATAATTTGTATTTTTTTTAAGTAGTATTACTGTATTTTTTTCATTTATTATTTTAAATACCGGAAAATATGCAATGGTGTCCATCTCAAATTTTCTTTAATGTAACTTCTCTTCTTATACATTTTGTCCGAAAAACAACGATTAATAAAATGGTGGAATGAAATAATAATAATAATAATAATAATTTTTATTTTTTTACCCCTATTTTTTCATTTATTATTTTAAATACCGGGAAATATGCAATGGTGTCCATCTCAAATTTTATTTAATGGAGACTTCTCTTTCTTATACATTTTGTTCAGGCGTTCTTCGGGTAGACTGGGTAGACTGTGTTAGAAGAGTTCTTTATATATTTTTTCAGTTCTACAATATCTTCTAATAGTTATGGACAACGACCAGTCAAAAGAAGTGTCTGAAAGCAGCTCTGAACATCTCTCTGGAAAAACTACTAAGCGGACTATGAAATCGGAGGCCAATCTGGAGAAACTACCAAGCGATCTGCGGAAGCAACAACGTCCGAGACTGCACGTGCCTTTGGAATGTAAATCAACGGTAGAAGGCCTTACTAAAAAGTTGCGCTCGAGATCTATGGGAGCTGCAGTTAGTTGGATATTACCATCTCACAGAAAAACTTGGGTAGATCTGACAAAAGAGCTGGGGTATGAGAAGGGTGGACAAACTATTGATTTGTTATTACAAAGGGGCAGCAACAATCTATTAAGTCTCACCAGAGAACTGAGCTTCCAGACTACCAAAGAAACCCTAAAATGGTGCGTGCCAACAGACACTAAGCGTTTGATGGAGCTTACTAAGGAACTAGGGTTTGACAATAGCGCGCAGACCCTGGATTTGCTTTTATCGGTTACAAGGCCTATGTTAGAGGAGCTGAAGAGCATTGGCGGAGTAAAGGACATTCCGCCAACCTTATCATCAGCCATGAACAACCCTGGTGAAAATACATGGCTCGCAGGCATGCCATTGGAGATACGAGTGCAGAACAACCGTATTGTTCCTGGAGAGACATCCCAGCGGATTTATTGGAACCAAGCTTATCCTGACGTTCAAATGAATCCACACATCCAGCATCGGATTCCGGGACAGAGTGAATTTGAGGATTATGACTGGACGCGGTACCAGTGCCAGGGTGCGACTCAAATGGGAGGAACCCATGGAAGGCACAGAGGATCATCATCAAAGGAAGAGCAGCAGAAGTATGTGGGCACTGTTAATAAGTTTGTGACACACAAAGCTCCCAAAAGGTAAGGCGATATACCTGAAAATTAATAGATTGCTAGTCTCATACTTCGCTTTTCTGGATTATATTGATTTTGCATATTGTCAATTACTTTCAATTAGGGTTATTTTCTACGTCGTGAACGGTATGCAATTATGGGACAATGACAGAGCTTATAACGCAAGTGATGTCGATTATATTTATTTTGCATATTGTCAATGGCTTTCTATTATAGTTATTTTCTCCAACTTATTCTGACGTTCCATTCCAATAAATTCAGACATAGAGAATTTGAGGAGGTTCCAATGAATCAACATATCCAGCATCGGATTCCGGGACAGAGTGAATTTGAGGATTTTGACTGGACGCGGTACCAGAACCAGGGTGCGACTCAAATGGGAGGAACCCATGGAAGGCACAGCGGATCATCATCAAAGGAAGAGCAGCAGAAGTATGTGGGCACTGTTAATAAGTTTGTGACTGACAAAGCTCCCAAAAGGTAAGGCGATATACCTGAAAATTAATAGATTGCTAGTCTCATACTTCGCTTTTCTCGATTATATTGATTTTGCATATTGTCAATCACTTTCGATTAGGGTTATTTTCTACGTCGTGAACGGTATGCAATTATGGAACAATGACAGAGCTTATAACGCAAGTGATGCCGATTAGATTTATTTTGCATATTGTCAATGGCTTTCTATTATAGTTATTTCCTCCAACTTATCCTGACGTTCCAATAAATTCAGACAGAGTGAATTTGAGGACGTTCCAATGAATCAAGATATCCAGCATCGGATTCCGGAACAGAGTGAATTTCAGTATTATGACTGGACGCGGTACCAGAACCAGGGTGCGACTCAAATGGGAGGAACCCATGGAAGGCACAGAGGATCAGCATGAAAGGAGGTGCAGAAGTATGCGGGCACTGTTGATAAGTTTGTGACGGACAAAGCTCCCAAAAGGGGACGCGATATACCTGAAAATTAATAGATTGCTGGTCTCATACTTCGCTTTTCTCGATTATATTTATTTTGCACATTGTCAATTGCGTTCGATTATAGTTATTTTCTAGGTCGTGAACGGTATGCAATTATGCGACAATGACAGAGCTTATAACACAAGTGATTGTCAATTGCTTTCTATTATAGTTATTTTCTAGGTCGTGAAATGTATGCAATTATGGCACAATCACAGAGCTTATAACGCAACTGTATGCAATTATGGGACAATGAGAGAGCTTATAAATTTAAGTGATGTTAGTTGCGATATAATGTTTTTAGATTATATGAATTTTATTTACTGTGTGGTATTGGCAAACATTTTAGAAGCAAACTGTTTTTCTTTGAGTAATTATTTGAATATTATGTTGCAGTACTTTCATACTTTATACTTTACTCTTATTTGTTAGAATTTTCTTTATACTTGAATGGATATTTTATATTGATGTTATGCTTTATTTGTTGGAATCTTCTATCTAATTGAATATATATTTTATATTGATGGGTTATTTTTTTTTATCTTTTAAAAGTTTTTTTTTTGGGCATAAAGTATGATTTATTATAGTTATTTATATGGATTTTAAAGTTAATTTTAAAAGGAGATTATATAAAATTTATGGATTTTAAAAATTTAAAAATTTACAATGTTTTTTCTTTTGAAAATTTACAATGTTTTTTTAATGTTTTTTTAAGAAAAGATTATATAAAATTTTTGAATTTTAAAATTTTAAATTTACAGTTATAATTTTTTGATGTCTTTTATTTTTAGCATGTATTCAATTTACTATATACTATCTCTTTTGGTGTTCTAAAATGTTTTTCCTTTTTTAATGTTAAAAAATATTTTATTCTCATGTAATAAGAATAAAATACAATATCTTAAAATAGGTTAAGAGATTAATGTGTAGGATTTATCGAATGCAGAATTCTGAAAATTTACAATTATAGTTTTGATGTCATTTATTTCCTGAACCTATCCTACTGTATATCTTCTTTTTAGGTGCTCTAAAATGTTTTTCATCTAATTATAAAGATTTTTGGATACTTAAATCTATATAGTAAATTGAGTGGATTTTTTTATCTTATTGTTTTACTACTAGGTTATGAGAAGTGATCTTGAAATGACAATGTAATATTTTTTAATGATATTTTTACCACCCCAAATTTTTTATCATTCTCACTTGTAAAGGTATTGAATGGTAGTGATGCATCTAGCTTATCTTCTTCTTCAAATGTTATGTATGTGTGCTAGAAATTTATTATTCTCTTCTGTAAAAGGATGGAATTCAAATGTTATGTATGTGTGCTACAACTTTATTGGAATGCGAGTTATGCATCTAGGTTATCTTCTTCAAATTTCAAGTGTGTTTGTTTCTCTTGTATGATAGAGTAAGGTGTTTGTATTTGAACTCCTAATTCCTCTACTAAGAACATTTTAAAACTCTTTCAACTTTTTTCCAAGATTACTTGGAAATAACTAGAGCCCAAAGATGGTAGCCATAAACAATAAAATTCTTAATAATGTTGTGAAGAGCAACTTCCTCAATTTGCAACCCCACAACATAATTATTTTCTACATATAGGGCCACATAGAATAGATGGCCTTCTTATCTCTATTTTCTACATTAATTCCACATAGAATAGAATATATATATCCTCAATTTAAGTGTGTCTTTGAGCAAAAAAAAATAGAAGTGGGAACTCTTATGTTGAAAAAAGAATTAATAGAGCTTGGAAAGTTTACTTGGTCATGAGAGCAACTCTAAATCTAGAGTATTTTAATTCAAGGTTGGTCAAATGGGACACTAATTAATAATTGAAATTGAAAATGGGTATGTTATATATGGATAGAGAACGTTATGTCTCTTAGGTAAATTTCTTTAAATGAATTTGTGGAGGCCTTCTACACTCAATTTGAAACATAGATTGATTTTTATGGATTCTTGTGAGTTATCCCAAACTATCATAGTCACTTAAAACATATCTTTTTGAGTGATTAAAAAAACTACCATAAATTTTGGATGATGCCTTAAGTATTACATTATTAGTTGTATTAGAGGGGAGATAAGACAAAATCCAAGATGTATCACCTAGATGCATAGTTAGGGACCTCTCAACTAGCTCCCCGTACATAGCTTGTGATTGTTGTCAAGGGAAAATGCCTCAAATTTGTTTAAAGAGTGAATCTTAACATAATGTCAACTCCAAACCCTTTTCTATCCCTTGAGATTTAGTAATTGTCATGAAGAAATGGTTGAAT
The DNA here is from genome assembly GCA_027924585.1 of Larix kaempferi. Classification (NCBI taxonomy): domain Eukaryota; kingdom Viridiplantae; phylum Streptophyta; class Pinopsida; order Pinales; family Pinaceae; genus Larix; species Larix kaempferi. The sequence goes on along the minus strand of BSBM01000434.1, from coordinate 22,299,612 downwards.
TGCAACTTAAGTGTATTGTATAGATAATTGAGATGATAAATATTTTGGACATAAATTTAAGAAACATAAATTATTTTTCATTGATATCACCCCATCTAGCAATTGTAAGTAAATTTCAAATGAAAACACAATAGAGCTAGACCTTGTAGAGCTTTTTCCCCTACTAATGAAGTTCCCACTCAATAACATCATTGCGAGTAACCCCATATTTCAATATAATATTTGGAAGAATTGCATCTACCAAGACCTTGGATATAGGAGGATATATCAAGAATAATAAGGTGGTGGTATTAATAGATAGTTTCACTACCCACAAATTCAATCATCACTCAATAGAAATTTAATGTTAAAGGTTATGTCCATGTCATTCATAATTTCAAATTATGATAGTTAATGGGGCCACTATGAGATGCCATGGTTAGTGTGAAAGAGTGGAACCTACTATGAATGTAAGTTGCATATCAATAATATTCTTAAGGTCTCACATTAACTACCCTAGTGAGGAGAATAGGTTATTACTTAATGCATTGTGGTAATCTCTATTAAATAAGGCCTATGTGGTTGAAAATTGTGAAATCAATAAGTGGGAATGATTAAGAATGTCCAATCTAGTCAATGCTTGAGGTCCCATTAATTAAGGTTCACTAGGAAATTAGGATTTTGGTTAGTTGGAAATTATATCTAGTATTGGATTCATGTAATCAATTGGTAGCTGAAAATATTGTATTTGAATATATGCGGAATTATTCTTTTCACCTTTGAAAAGGAAAGAGAACATTGCTATAAATTCTAAATTTCAATAAGTCCCTTTTTTTCTCTCCATAGTTATATTTTGTTTCTAATGAAAAGGAATATCACAAGTGTTTTAAAAAAAAATTCTTCTACGAGAACCCACTCAATTTATATTTTTTTTAATGGTAGAGATGTGTTCCAATGCCTTTAAAAAACACAAAGATTCATCATGAGTAAAGTTGTGGTTGGGGAAGAATATATGGATAAAATACAAGTGGGAATCACTTGGTTGGACACCATTGTAATATTTTTCAATCCTTTAACTTCTACTACATCATACATCACACTTATAGCGATTGATCTTCCACATACCATTGGGTATATTAGAATCCCCTTACACACACCTAAAACCTGTAAAATATGATGATCGCCTACAAGAGATCAAATAAATCAAGAAATCTAATGAAAAATAACACACTTATAAATTTTGCAAGGGGAAAAGAAAGGAGAGAGTGAAGAGAGAAAAATATTGGAGCACAGGGTGAATTCTCGTTCAATTAATGCAAAGAATCACGGATGATGGTACATAAAGAAATTCAAATACAAAAAACGATCAATGCTAGTATATAAAGCAATTCAAATTACTAAAGGAGGGAATTCAAATTGTATTATTATATATGAAGACCGAGTTGGGATTAACTTGGAGCTCACATGCCCTAGTTATCCATGCAATCTAATAAAGGATGAAAAGTGATGGATTAATTTCCTAAAATAAGGGATTTAATCAATGCATAAATCAAGCATGATAGAAAATAACTTAAGATGATAAAGGAGATTTCTCTGCTACCTTGATTCATCGGATAAGGAACCTTGAATCACTACAAAAAATCAAACATACGAATTTGGATCCTAAAATTAGGGATAACATCTTCAAATCAAGGAATTGGTTTTCATTGCATAAAAATATAATATTTTCCCCTTAGATTTAAGGATGAAGCACTCACATGGACAAATTAGTCAAAATTGAACAATTTGAATCATGATGTACCAAGATCTAAAGTATCTAGGTGATATATTAATGATAACCCGAAGCAAAATATGATCTCAAACCCCCCATAGACATAACTTAGTAAAATGGGTCCTCACTAAACTGATGCCATGTTAGGTACAAATATACAACTAAAATCCTAATGAAGTGAGGAAGGAGGGAAAATCACGTGGCAAAAAAACCCCTCAAAAGAGGCCGATGAGAAGAAGACTAGGAAGTCTCCTCTGAAGTCTCCACCACTCCCAAAATTGTACCAACAATTATTTTAATTGTTTCTCTCTTGATGACATGGTGAATATGTCTACAACTTGATTTGATGGGTGGTATTGTAGTGCAATAACCCAATTGTGTGTGAACCCTCAAAAGCAATGCTTGGTCCTTTGGCTATGTACATCATCTATGGAAATCTAAATAACAGTCTTATTTTCGCATAATATGATAGTTGCATGTGCAAATTTAGACCTAAACCTATAAGAATACCTTGCAACCAAATAAATTATGTATTTGCATTCACTACTCCCCTAAATATACCTTTGTAGATGATAAAGTAGTAGCTAAATGCTTCTTCATTTCCTAACATATAGGCCTTGATCGAAAGATGAAAACATAATCAAATATGGACTTGGAATCAATGACATCGCCAACCAATTTGAATTTTTGTAACCAACAAGACCTAGTTTGCAACTTGCACCATAGTTGTCACCCACCCAAATTTTGAGAATATTTATTTTATTTCCAAAATATTCTATGTTAAATTATAATTACAAAATTTTGTAATTATGACCAAGTTTGGTCAAGGATGATTGTAATTACTGATTATTATTATTTAATAAATTAAAATAGGAGAAAAACACCCAAGGGAATTGTTAAATGAGTGTTCACTGACCCACTAGGAGGAATGGAAGCTGTTAGAAGGCATGGGACAGATGGCAGCATTTGCGCTTTACCACTAGCTATTGGTTATGGGAAAACTACCCCTAAATTTGTGGCATTATCCCCCAGGTGGGTGGAAGAGAGCAGTCAACTCATTAATGACCAGTTAACCACTAAAATGCCTAGGAAACCTAGATAAGGTAATTCGAATTGAGCAGGTAGCTCCCACAATATTCTCTGCAGAAATATTCCTCAAGTGTATCAGGTGATCGCTGAGAGATTCGAATAGGGAGGATAAAGTGTGAGTGCATTGTGAGTCTTCTAGTTATTCTAAGAAGGAAAACCAGAGGTGCTGGTGCAGGTCTCTTAACTGTTGAGTCTGTATGACTGCATAAGCTATATTCTACTGCAAGTTGATGAACTAAGGCTTCTACAAACTCTTCTTCCTAGTGGTTCAGTGAACAGGCTCGGGGGTCCTAAGGCAAGTAATTTGGCTGTCTTCAGGAATAGGTTGGGTGGAATAGGTTCCTAGGGTTGTTTGTTTCTCCTAGAGTCAACGAGGTTCTACTGTTCTGATTTCTTATTTACAGTTAAATGATTTTCTGCATAGTAGAATTATTAATTACAGTTATACATAAGAGACTATGTTATTTTCTGACTTAAAGATGATATGTTTTAAGAATGATTAAGTAATTTAAATGAATGATTAAATTATTTTCTTTATTTTTTCCCATACTGTTATCTGTATAGTACTCTAGTACAGAAAAATAAAATTAATAGAAATGAGTGATAGGTAGAATGCCATTTGAATGAATAGATAAACATAGTAGTATTTCTTTTAAATTATTCCATTTCAATCATAAGTTTAAAATGCAGGAAATAGTACAACATAAAAGAAAAAGAAAAGAAAAGAAAACACTTTTATTTCTATTTCATAATAAAAGAAAAACAAACACTTTTATTTCTGCACAGATCTATATTTTCCAATTCAATTCCATTTATTTTTGAACGATAATAATATGCATTTCAATATTATAAATTCAATGTTTTCAAATATTTTATATTCTAGAAATATATAGCAGTTGCAATTATTCTCTATACAGAGTGTTACTTACCAATGACAAGTAAACACTTATTATTTCATCACTAATTATCACATTTGATTTAATCATTAAATATAAATACCTTCACTATAAAAATCAAAACACTAAGATATCACAGACCCTAGATTCTGAACGTTTACTTAGTATACAATTCAATAAACTTCATATCAAGCCATTCATGGCAAACACTGTTAATATTTATGAGGTTATAGTAGACATGGTATCCAAACCCTAACCAACATTTTATTTAACCTTACTATCTATTATTTCGTATTAAGAATATCAACAAGGCACTTAACATCACTTAATAGAATATATATTATTTGTATCATCATCTATCAAACCCTAACAAGAATATACACAATGCCGAAACCTTTAGACACACAAGTTAAGGTACAGTTCTAGGGTTTGAATTCTCAGTACAATCAAGGTTGCCAACGAAACCTATAAGGTAGGGTTTCATTCATTGAAACAAAATTGAACCCTGTGGCGATTAGCCATTTCAAAACATATGACAGACCAAAATTTACCACACCATTATTCCAAAACTTAAATTTCAACAACGAAACGAAGTATAAGGTCTATCTATCTACAGTTTATACAAACGTTTTCTCAATCTTTATTCAAACAAAATTATAACATTTCAGTACAAGACGAGCTAATGTATTACAGGAGCAAGTGAACCCTTAGCTCTATGATTTCACATTCAACAGTATAACCAAAAATTCAACAGAGTTTACATTGTGGACCTTCCAAGGTTCCAAAATTACACAAGGTCTTTCCCTTAACAACCAGAAACACTAAAACAAGTTCAAATCATTTTTTAAACGATGCATCAAGTCATTACAGAGTCGAATAGCAACTTAACAACTGAGGTTTATCCTCTTTATAGTATGGTTCAAAGTAAAACATTAAAACTCGGCCATTACTCCGAACAGGGTTGTATTTCCAACTCTCGTCATACTGTAATCACCAGCTAAACCATGCCAAAGGAACCTATGAGGTTTCAAGAACCACCGAGGTTTACCAAGAAGTAGTTGCAGCATCCCCATTCCAAGTTTTGCTCATACAAACCTTCGAACGAATTAGTACCTTCCAGTCATAGTTGAAAAGGATTAAAAACAAGAAAAGTGTAGATATAAAGTAAGTATCATAGTATTACAGTCATTATCATTGAAAACTTACCATTAGCATTGAATCTCCTAGACTTAGACACCCCACACCAACAAAATGAAGAATCCTAATGGCATTTGCAGCAAACACGAGTTCAAACTCAAAATACCATTTTGAATAGGAGAATCGAACCCCAGTTCGAATTCCATTAAAAAAACTGACAGAAGAACCACCCACAAGTTCAATGGCTATATCATGGCTCTATTGCACAAGATATTAATCCTGTAACATATAAAATTCCTCTCACAGGTTTAAGGTTCGAAACCAAGGAAGGAGTCCTCCCCACAACAAAAATCTAAACCCTACATTGCAGCAACACTGTCATCTCTTCTACCTTACCACTAAATGCAAAAATGAAGACTAGGAAAACCATTTCTCATTAATTACCAATGAAAGACTAGGGTTTCTTCCCAAGCCCTAGATCTTGTAAAGATCAACGGTGGATTAGCTGCCAGCCGAGCATGCAGAGATTCGAGAGATCATTGCAATAAATACTGCATTGATTGTTGCATCTACCAAGTTTCCAAATCAGCAGACCAAGGGTTAGTTCATGGCACATGTCAACAATTTTTAGTGCTTATTGTAAACACAATCATGTGAAGACCATCCAACCAAGCTTTCCACTTCACTTAACAGTTGAGCGACATTAATGCTAAGACCTGTCATCGCCATTTTGAAAGCATACCAAGTACCGAGCTTTAATACCCTGTCAAATTCGTAATCATTGCAATGTTAGATCCATAGTTTACATTTCATAATAGTTCCTAAGGTTTATATCAAGCATCATGTTAATAGTAATATATTCTATTGTATGGTGTGCAAATGCATAGTCATTATAGATTGTATATATTTCATTTCTATAACTTATGAATAGTCATAGGGTAAAGTTTATATATTTCATATATTAGCCATATATTGTTAATCATTTGATAAATGGAGACTATAGGTATAGTTTAATATTTTATTAATGCATAGTATAATGTTAGTTTATCGCATACGCACTATATTCATTATATATTTCATATATTAACTATGTATTGTTAATAAATTGATAAATGTGAGATTTTAGGATAGTCTAAAGTTCTGATTAGCGCATATTATAATGCTAGACATAGCATAAGCAATATATTCACAAGCTTTCAAATAGAGTTACAATTGGACATTGGTATCAATACTTGATGTTAATGACAATAGTCATATTAAGATGATTTTTCATAGATAATAATTATAGCAATGTAAAAACAAAATGACGATGTGATTTTAATAACATTGAAGAGTTTGTAAGCCAGCACGTAAACTATAATTGGAACCAAAATATCCATACCTCCAGTAACTTGTTTTGCAAGGAAGTACTTAGTATTTTTCATATTACATTGACGATGAATTGAAAGACACATATACTCTTAACTCATGTTTGTTGTAGAATGTCTTACTTGTCTTCTGCACATGGAAACATGATTCAAATGCCTTAGCTAAACGTAGCTAAGTAAACCTCAGGGTACCTCATAGGACCCCTTCGTCATCATGCAAAATAAACTGTCAGCACATTACAAGAAAACTTATAATAATAAAAACCCATGTACAGCATAAAGTTACATTTAGAATTTAAGCAGATCTAAAGATTGTATTCTTGTGTTATGATCATAAACTACCTTTCGTTAAAGAGATTAGCATCCATTTAGTCTGCAATAGAAATTACAACTAACATCATATTTTACTTTGAGAAATTCAACATGTCATCGTTATTAAATATCCTAGTTAATAGATTTAACTATTTTATATGTTCTGCATTAACAACTTCGATAATTATTGCTATTTTAAAAAATTTGAAATTTATGGTATTTTATGGGATGTTACAATAGTGAATGCCAAAACTAGGAACACCCTTCACATATATATGAACTATCTTAGCATATTTCATGTGTATCTCTTGAGGATCCTACATGTACTTGAAAACTAATCCAACTGCATACGAGAGGTTATGTCTAGTGTGAATGAGGTAAAATAGATTCCCAACCAATTGTATGTTCCCAATACAATCTACCATAGGAGTAGTACCCCCATCATCAAGATTCACTGGGAAAAGAAATGTTGATGCTCTCATTTTACAATGTGGCATTTGAAACATGATAAATAGATCCTATATGCTATCCCTCAAAGTGTCGTAAATGTTCCTTCTAGATGTAATAGCAAAAGGAGTTGCTTTTTCTTTTGTAAAGCCCAATTTTTTGGGGTTATATTGTGTTGACTGTTGATTTTACGGCTAAATACCCCTCATCAGACCTTGGAATATCCCCACGGTTTTCACCTTAAGAAGGTGTTATCCTTATTCCTATGCTTACTACCCTTTGGGTGGGTGTACGATGCCCTTGAGGAAAATAATTGAGACACATGGCCAAACTAATTTTTTGCTTTGTAGAGGTGATTGCATATGTAAGGGTAGTTATACTTGTTTTAGCACACCTCATTTTTCCCACTTCGACCTATTATTTTAATGCAAAACCCCTCCTCATGGTATCCATACTAATGACATCATTCATTAAAAATGAAGCTGTCATTGTTAAAAAATGAGTGTGTTGAGGGAAAAACATCTGTTGGGGTTAGTTTGGGCATGATGTTCTCCTTCTAGATCAACTTTCACTTGGTGAGCCTAGTTGCACATTTTTATTGTTACTTTATCTCATTGTGTGGTTTATTCCACAACATGTTCTTGTGCAAATATAAAATTTTATAATTTGTCATTAACTTTGTAGGATTTAATTTGTAAAATCTTGAGGATTGTCTCATATAAAAAGACAACTTGACCTCATTTGTAAAACATGGACCAGGGTATATGAATTTTTTTTATTTTTTTTAATCTTGGATTATTGGATCTATTGAGCTAGTGTACACCTCTCTCTTGGATGTGTTTACTTGACTGAATGTTTAATAGAAGGATTTGTAGGGTTTGATTCTTTCACATGACAAGTTCATGCTAAGCCTAGTTATAATAACTCTTTCCCAAGGGAGACCTAAAGTGGATTTCCTTGCTCATTCTTGATTAATGTGGGTAATTTTATCTCCTAAACCTAGTTTAATGTTTCTCTTCAAGTTATTTGGACCAAGTTAGGGTTAGTTTTCTAGCATTTTATCAACTTGAATGAGGAGACCACCCTATAAAGGAGATATGTGTTTTTTATTAGGCCTTGGAATTCTCTATTTTCCCTAATTAGGGTTTCACTACCTAACTATTGACATTGCTAGCTTACCCTAGTTGAAAGTATTGAATTGTAATCATAACCCTATGGTTTGAAATAATAATCTAATTTCCCCATCGTAAGAAACTATCTATTCCTTTTGATCAAATTCTTATATGTTTTATTTTATGCGAAAAATACAAAAAATAGTTACCTAGAAATTCACCCTAGGGTTTTATTTGTAAACCCTAGAGGGAGTCCTCTTTCGAGCAAGTGAATTGGGAAATTGGTAATTGTTTTTAATTTATATTTCACTCTCAAAGTGTTCCTTGGTGCAATTATCCTCTTTCACTTAAGAATTCTCATTTTTGAGGGCTTGCTGAGGGAAGTGCGATATTTCATAGAGATGCATGAAATTTCCTTAGAAGGCATGAAATTTATTGATTTTTGTGATACATTTAATAAATTCATTACTGTATGTTAATTATGTCTTGTTTCTATTAAGGTTTTTTGGAAGTTATTTGTGGTTTCGTGGTGGTTCAACATATATTTAATTGATTAGGGTCTCCACTTGGGTTCTCGAGTTACCCGAATTGTTGAGAGGTTAGACTGTGGTGATATCAAGTCTATTTTCTCTCTCTCTCTCTCTCTCTCTCTCTCTGTCTCTCTCTCTCAAGCTTACAAAAACTATCCTTGGTGCACACAACCTAGTTGTGTTGGGGATGCTAGTTTGAGTGATAATGTTTGGGCACTATTGTCGTGGACCTCAAAGAATAGTGACGACATTCCTGTGAGTGATTCAAGGGTTGAATCCATTTTCCTTTGAGATACATCAAAATTATTTTGTGTGACTTAGGTACATTCCTATTTTGTACGTTGGTGAGTTTTTTTTTTATCTAACTTGATAGGACTCACTTAGCGACTCAATGGAAGAAAAATAAAGAGGTACTCTACAAGAATGAGTCCAAAGGTAAGTTTTCCTTTGTAATTTGATATGGTTATTGTTAAGGGATAACATTGTATGTTCTATTTGGTGACTCCATTGAAGAAAAAAATCAGAGAAGTGCAATTCAAAAATGAAAACCTCGACTATTAATAAGAATACGATATGGTGTACTTTGATAAAACATGGATGCAAAATTGGTATTCTCCATTGGATTTATCTAATATTTTGGGATATCCAACTAAGTTAGATAATGTGATTGGTTCAAGTCCATTCCAATATTTTGTGAATATGAAGATATATTTGCAGAACATATTATGATCTTCATAGATTTTATTGTGGCCTATGATATTGTGGATGAGGATCTCATAATCAAGAGTTTTGTAATACCTCTTGATTTGAAGAATAAAAAGGATGCATGAGATTGGTATGATGAGCTTCATCATAAATGGATATATTAACTCTTGGAATTGGTAAAGGCATTTGGGAAAGAATGGGATCGTAATCTTGATGATGAAATTATGGACAATATGATTTATCTTCCCAAGAAGGAGCATCTCCAAGATATCCTTGAAGATTGTTTTTCTCCTTTTGATTTGTCAAGCACTTCAGATGAGTTACCAAACACATTCATGGATGAATTATGAAATCATAGTGATTATCCCATTGAACATGTCCAATAGTTTATGCTAAATGCTCAAGATTGTGCTATCAAAGGTGAAGGTTCCTACATGAAATCATTTGTGTTGCATTTTGTAGGAAAGGCCCTTGATTGGTTTAAATAACTCGAAAATGGTACAATATCCTCTCTTGTAGAATTAATTGATTTATTTTGTAGATATTGGTTCCCCAAAAAACACAAGAGATTGATTACCTACGTTGAAGAGGTGAAGGGCTTGCTCAATAAAGAAATCCGGGAAGAGGATAGAGTCCTTGAGGAAAAAATTGAATAAGAATATAGAAAATATGATTAGATCATCCCAAACTTAGAAGAGCATGAAAAACACCTTGTCAAAGTAATACACTATGACAATCAAGCCTTAGAAGGATTGCTTGAACAAACCGTTGATCAAGATCTTGCTGATAACATTATAGGCCTTGTTCTTTCACATAATGACACTGAGAGGGGGGCTAAATCAATATCATAGAATTTTACCAATTTTTACTTCAAAAAATATATAGAATCATAAACATCATCACCATTCATCAATAAAGATCATTATCAACAATAGTACACAATATATTTACATCGAAATTCATATAGATAAAACCATGACTACACTATTACAATATTTTACAATGTGCCAGGAGACACCAACCTCCTATTTACAAGAACCAACTTGAAGAAGGAACCAACCCCCTAATTCACTAGCACACACTGGTAGGAAGCACCAACTCCTTAGGTTTTCTAGCACTAACTAGAAGGAGGAACCAATGCCTAATTTACTATCACCAACTAGAATGAGGAACCAACCCCTGATTTACCAGCACCAACTAGAAGGTGGATCCAACCCTAATTTACCAACACCAGCTAGAAGGAGGCATGAACCCTTGATTTACCCACACCAAACAGAAGGAAGCACCAACCTCCTCGAAGAATTCTTAAAATTTTCCTTCCAAATAAGCCATCGTATTGCCAATAGATTACCCCTCCAACTTATAAAATAAGTCAATCCTAAGACACCTCAAATATTTTCTTCAAAAAATATTCACAAATACTTCAAGAACTTATTTAATAAAACCCAAGCAATCATCTTCAAGAATCCTAGAAAATTCATCTTCTCCTTGGAATTGGGCACCTTTTCAGAGTTCCTTAGTTTCTTGGATGGATAATCAAATGAGAATAGCACGCCACTTATGTATATAGGTCTGAATTGACTTTCTGGGGTGACATAACATTGTACAATATCTTGGCAGGGCTGACCTAACATCTTCTTTGGGTTTCCTTTACAATTTTTTTCATATCTGCTCATTCCTATGGACTTAGAAGGACTTCCATTTACCATTGGAAAAGTATCAGAACAAGATTTCCAACCATGTATACTATATTCCAATTTGACCTAGGTATATAGAGTAAAAATTAATTTAATGATAGGGTATCCAAACTAGAAATAAAAAACAATATTTGCAACAATCTTCATCTTTCCATCTCTATATGTAGTCTCCCCATGTATTTAACATTAATGAAAAAATATATATCCTTTCCTTGAAATAAGGGACAATAATATTTCCAACAATATCCCCCTTTTTCATTGATGCAAACCCGTAGACAATTCGACAAAAAATTTGTAGATACTCCTTTTATCTGCAATTATGTTTCTATGCAATATTTGCAAATTCCCCCCTATGCAATTTATCCCACTTTGACATCAATGTAAAGGGGATTATCCCCTTGAGATTATGATTATCCATGTGTCTACACCTCATTTCCTATCTATAATTCTCCCGCTGCATGTAGTCACTTATTGGAGGAACCTAAGGCAACCACTCGACTAGGTCCTCCATTCGACCACTTGTAAAACATGTCAAACAATTGTGTTGGTCATTACATGTCGGGTCGGGTAGTTGAACCGCGAGGTCGTTATGTAGCTGGTTGTAAACCATATATATAGGCTGGAGATACGGATACATGGCAAGTTGTAAGATATTGTGAATCAATTCTGTACATATTCTGCTGAGTAATAGAAAGTGTTAGAACATTAATCCACCACTTAGCACCTTAGTCTAAGTCGTTACTCAATTTTATTTTCATTTGTGCATTCATACACTATGGTTTGGACATAGGTAGCTTAATTGGGCATAAAAACGAGTTCAAATGGACTGTTCACACCTACATGAATGCTTGAGCTCAGTCAAACTCCACATGTGCACCCTCATTTATTGTTGGTGCGCTCCCATTCCTTGAATTGGGGAATTGTGGTTAACTAGGAGTGCTAGCAGTGGATTTATCCCATTTTTGGACTATTTTGAGCAATTAATGCCACCTAGAGCCTCCCACTCACCTTATTTTGCACACCAACACATGCCAAGGAGTCATGATTGCTCCATTAGAGGAAATTTGGATGAAAAATGGGCCTCCCAAGCAAAATGGTAAAAAAGGCCATATTGACAATTTTTTATATTATTTCACTTTTATCGAAGCTACCGAGCGTTATTCCACTTTTATCAAAACTACCTTAGATATATATTTTATATTAAAATCAATTTACGAGGACAAAGTTCCATGTATTGTTTTCACCCAAAATAAGGAAAGAAAATTAAATACACAATGCCAACTTAAAAGTTATTCGGTCATATATTACCTAAAATATGGATGGGTATATTAGTTATGATACTAGTTATTATTATATTTATTTATACATTATATATTAGTTATGATAAAAGTTATTGGACCCTTGGTTATTATAAAATATTAATTATAATATAATATTATTATATATTAGTTGTAACATTATTTACTATTACTATTATCTATTATATATTGTTCACATGTTACCATAAAAGATGGATGGGTATATTAGTTATAATATTAGTTAAAATTGACTAGACCCAACTTCTCATGTGTATATTAGTTATGATATTAGTTAAAAGTTATTGGACATAAATTTCAACTAAAATTAATTAATATTGCTTTTATATATTGGTCAAATATTACCTAAAAGATGATGGCTATATTAGTTATTATATTCGTTAAAAGTTATTAGACCTAAATTTTGACGGTTATTATAGAATATTAATTATAATATAATATTATTATATATTAGTTATAAAATTAATTATTATTACTATTATATATTGGTCAAATATTACCTTAAAGATTGATGGGTATATTAGTTATGACATTAGTTAAAAGTTATTGTACCCAACTTTTGAGGGTTATTATAAAATATTAATTATAATATAATATTATTATATATTAGTTATAAAATTAATTATTATTACTATTATATATTGGTTAAATATTACCTAAAAGATTGATGGGTATATTAGTTATGATATTAGTTAAAAGTTATTGTACCCAATTTTTGATAGTTATTATAAACTATTAATTATAATATAATATTATAATATATTAGTTATAAAATTAATTACTATTATTATAATATATTGGTGAAATATTACATGAAAGATTGATGGGTATATTAGTTATGATATTAGTTAAAAGTTATTGTACCCAAATTTTGACGGTTATTATAAAATATTAATTATAATAGAATATTGTTATATATTAGTTGTAATAGTAATTAGCGGAGAATGAGTTAGGATATTAATTTCATTTCGATATTCAAGACAATTTGGGGCAGCCTGGACACATATTATTTCAATATCCAAGAAAATTTAGGGCAGGGGTAGGAAAATTATATTATTAAAAGAATCCATTATTTTGGGATTATATAACAAAAAAATGTTTAAGACATGTACCGTGTTTGAATTTTAAAGCAATTTGATTGGCTAATACATGATCACATGGAATTTGAATTAGGGTTGAAGGGCCCATTTTAAGTTGAAATTTCCTCTAATTGAGCACGCCTCATCCATGTCCACACTTCCATTAGTGACCATTTGGACTGAGTTGGAGCAAGTTGGAGCCACCTAGGGGGGATTGAGGCCAATTTGCCCAATTTCACATGTACACTCATTTTGGGCTTCCAAAGCCTAAACAATTTCTTTACTATTCATAACATATTTACATGTTAGATAGTCAGATAATATCCAGTTTCTGTTCACATTGCATGTGTAAAATTATTCCTCTTTCATGTTTTTTTGTTGGTTTTGCAAGTAATTCGATTTGTGAGATTCTCTAAGGCTCCTAGATCATTCTGTAGATAAAAATAATTTGAAAATGTTATTTTGTTGGTTTTGCAAGTAATTCGATTTGTGAGATTCTCTAAGGCTCCTAGATCATTTTGGATTCAATAGGATTCGAAAATAATTCATACTGAAAAGATATATATGAAAGTATACCTTTAATTAATATGAAAATCATCCAAATATTCAATTTAGAAAAACATATATAGTATCCTCTCTAAAATCTAATTCGATCTAGAACCTTCAGTGAACGAAAGTTTATTGCAGAATGTATTTAGAAGCGTACACATACCTTAATCACCATGCCGCTCCAAGTAGAGTGTGACCAACAACCATGAGGGAACATGGGACATGATCCAAGCAGAGTGCAACCTGCACCAAAAGGGTCGATGGAAGTCCAACTAAAATTGTGATGGAGTACTTTGAAGTCAGCCAGCTTGACACACAAATCCATTTATTGGGTTTTTATTTACAACTTAAAAGAATCCAAATTTAGGAGGAGTTTCAACTCAATCTAAATCTTCCCAAATTTCTCTACAAAAATGGTCAAGTTTTGCTGAATTCTACTACAAGCTTCTAACCCTTGGTAGAAATTGGGTGCAAATGGAACTCTAGAAAGTTCCATTGCTGGAAATCTGGGGGAATGGGGTCTTTAAAAACCATCATAGCTGGAAATGAGGGCTAATCGGGTTCTAGAAACATGCATTGCTATAAATAAGGGGTGAATTGGGAGCAATACTACAAATTTAAGTGTGCTAAAATATTTTTTTCTTACTATTTCTTACAAATACAGTTGGGCTAAACAGTTTTGGAATATTTTTTTTAAATAAAAAGTGCGCCAATTATTAGTAAATATAAAACTATTTTTATATAAAAAAATTTCCATTGAAAAATTCAAACCCTCTAATTTCACGGCTAATTATTAATAACTATAAAACTGTTTTTATATAAAAAAGTTTCCATGAAAAAATTCAAACCCTCTAATTTCAACTAGGGCCAAAATTTTGCCCCTAATATTTTCTATGGAATTCAATTCTATCTCTATAATTCTAGGGCATCCAACTTAAGAATCTCTGAATTTTTACCTTCTCATTTATAATATAATCCATATATCGCACTAGCTCTAGGAATTTGTTCACATATCCCTCCATTTTCATATATCACAGCTTTAGCTCAAGGAAATCCTTGCTCTTACTATCATAATATATTTTAGAAAAATACTTTTGCTTGAAATAATTTTCAAAATTTTTCTAGTTAATATTTCTTTCCTTGAGGCCTTTCACTTGTTGGAGCTCTTCCCACCAAATAGAAGTTATGCCATTCAAATTAAAGATGAAAATACTAGCTTTCTCGTTTCGTGAGAACTCACTAATCCTTAAATATTTCTTCATTCCTAGAATCCATGCTTAATCCTCCCACCCCATCTTACTTTCCCCCCCGAATGTAGGAAGCTTTACCTTCCTAAATTCTCCATAGGAAATCTCTTTACAAGGCTTCTTTCTCTTAGATCTTTTGGCCAAGTGCATTGAACTATTAGAAAAACAATATCACAAAGAAATCAAAATAAACAAGATGCAAATATAAAACACATAAACACAATACAAGAGAGACACCAATATACGTAGTTCACCCAATCTGGGCTACGTCCACGGAAAAAATTGCCAGATGGAGAAATGCTCATTCTCCTCCTACGCTCATTTGTTTCCTAGTGTAACGACCCTCCTCTAGAATGACTACTCGCACTCTTTCCATCCTTAATTCCATTGTTCTATTTGATGCCAAATTGGTTTGAAAATGAAGGTCTATTAGGCTCTTGAGTATGGCAGCGTTGGTCTCATGTTTCTCCTCCTGCGCCTTATGCATCCTTTCATTGAAGCTCCTCATAGTTTCATACAAATCTAGAGGTGTGATTGTGCCCTCCTTCCATTCAACTATGTTTCTGCATTACCACCATGAACATACTCTCCCATAGCAACTGTTGTGTGATCATAGAAATCTCGTGCATCATCCATGATGATCATTCAACTAGTTAAATCATATCCTTCTACCTCCTACCTTATTTCCTCTGTTGTAATGGCTTTTCTGCTACTGCTAGAATTGTACACAAAGGAAAAATATATTAGCAAACACATTAATAATCTTAATAATCACTTTAATATTACCGTGTGGTGTTCCTTTCACACTCAAAGGCCAGTGTTGAAATCATTTTTCTGATACCACTCTCTCATGTCCCCAACAGCTTCTATGGCCTATCATGACAATAGGGGATCATTTTTTATTTTCTTTCTACTTTTAATTCCAAGAAATTACCATGTTTAAACTGAGTTATTTCACTATACAATAGTCAACACCGCATATTTTTAACTCACTGTGTAACACACTACACATAGCATACTTTAGTTTACAGGAACATTCACACTTATCAATTTCCTTATTGCACAACTATAATGTGTCTTGAGAACATTAATCCCTATAGTCGTGCGATCCACTATGAAACTACCTTCAACCACCACAAATATACCACCCCTCACCATAACCATCTTGTGCCATCTTAGCTTGTAATTCCAGCTCACAGGATACTTACAGAGTTAGCACTATATATGTAATGGGACATTATATACATACAATCATCTATATGCAAGCCATTAACATTCATAATCATTATACCCCATGCATCTCATCATTCAATCATATCATCATTCATACAATGGAAATTATTAACAATAATAAAACATCACATTACAATTATCTTGAAATAAATTTCTCTGAGCAACTAACTGCACAAGATGAATTTCCACCCAACCATAGGAACTCTGTCTAGCATATGCTATCTCTTCTAAGAGGCCACTCCCATGGTGGGAATGATTCCCTTAAGAAAAGGGGAAATATCCATAGCTATCTCCTAAGGTCAATAGGACCAAATCCACAACCAAGATAGTGTATTTTGGGTTAACACGGTTGTCACTATTTGAAAAAATCAATTCTCAATCCAAGCCTTCCTATGGTGGGTTAACAATCTTTCCATGTGCTAAAGCGGAAGTGATAACTAGTCACACACCACAAAGTTAAAGGAACCTCACACAGACTTGGTTATCTTGGGGTTCACAGTACCTGCCCCTGTACCCCTTCATTGCTCAACAGTCCCTCAGGCATCAGCTTCCTCTAGGTTTTTTACTGGTCAATGCATAGAAATACCACCCAAACACTACTATTCCACCAGGAGGTCTCATCCTTCACTAGTCTCTTATCTAGATCCACACTCTATACCATTCTAGTACTCTATACTAGCAATCAATGTCACACAGACTCAGTTAGTTTTGGGTCAACAATACCCTCCCCACACAACTCCATGTAGATGCTATTCTAGTGTGTGTGTGGAAAGACCACTCAAATCCTACTATTCCATCGGGAGGTTTTGCAACCACTATTGGATCTTAGTCCATTGACTGCTTAGCACTTTTTCCACTTTTAAGGGATCACAATAAATTTAGTAGGACAAATAGTAAAATCTGGTTTCCATTTAGAATCACAGACACCTCGCACAAACTTGGCTAGCTTGGGGTCGACAATACCCTCCCCACAAAACATGAATAAGGTACCCCTTCACTGCTCAGTAGTCCCTCAAGTGTCACCTTCCTCTAGGTGTTATACTAGTCTGTGCCTAGAATTACCACCCAAACCCTAGATCACCTACCTATCGGCTCTATTTTCCTATGGCTTACAAATATTGACTGCACACAACTAATGGCTCAAAGGAAATCACTTCAGTCACTATCTAGCAGACCAATCTTTTACAATTAGACTTAAAGATAACCACACTCAGGATGACTCGACATCAAGGAAATGGGGCTTCTCATGCCAGCAACCGAGGATTCATGATTCTTCAACACTTTATTACCACTCTGTTGAGACTTACTTAGAAACTTATGGGAATAGACTTTGTCACACAAGGCTTCGACACAAACTCAATATGGCCAGGCTGAAGCTAACAAATCAGTACTTTGGTACCATTTTGTTGCATATATTCATAGAAGAGAACATAGCAATTAAATTCTCCAGTTTCGTCCTTGACTTCCAGTCATGGCCACGAACCTCAATGTAAGTCCACTCTCCACTCTATTTCTATTCAGTTTTGACTTCCTCTCAGGAAATGGTCGACCCTTCCACCTTATAGTAACTTGGATAGATTAGTCGATGGATGGATGAGTGAAGAAAAATAATCAAAATTATTTCCTCTCAGGTATAGGTGAGATGGATACATCCATGAAGGATCGAGTTACTTGACTATGTAACTTCATTAACTGGATGTCCAACTCTTTGTCAGGCTACTACACCACCCAAAACTAACAGGTTATTTAAGGATGACACTGATGTAACGAATTGCTTACCCAATAAGTGATCCCCATTCCTAGCTCTGTAGGGAGACTCGCACTACTCTGCTACAACCCTATCACAATGTAACTGAGACCCAAGTCTTCCTTCTGCAAGACAATAACTACCTCAACTACCTCCCTCTTAGAAGCATTAGATGATTGGGGGACATGAATGAAACTAAATTCTAATGGATTATACTTGTACTCTCTAGGATACTATGCTCTCATTTATTGACCTCATGGATTCAATACATCCCTCTCTAACCTTAGGATAATCATGCCCCTTGCTCTTATCGCCTTCAATAGTGAGCTATGGTTTTATTTATTATTTTCTTGCACATGTATATCATATTTACATTGCAATTGCGCTTTGACGAGTGTATGGTTTACTCAACATATACCTTGTTGATATTTGAGATTTCAATGGTACGACCTTCTTTTTTATCTCCTCACCATGTTCCATCAATTACACCATCGATATTAGATCATTAACATAAGCTACGTTGAGGGTTGAAACTAGGTACATTACAACTTGCGTGGTATTGTTGATAGAATATCGTTAAAATCTATAAATAACTCTAATATTATAAAATAGATTTATCCCACATGCATCATGTAATTGAATTCTATTATACCCATTATTTATATTTAAGATAGGTGGAAAGTTATTTATCCCTCATGTGTTATGGGATGTAAATATTCCAAACCTCTTGGTACATAATATAGGTGAAATAGACCCTATTGAATATGTTGTGATATATTGTGATACCACACATGGATTTTTGATTAAGTTGAGTACACACTCGAAAGGGTATCCTTCACCATTATTATATACTAACATCCCAAAACACATGTGGAATAAATATCTTTCTACCTCACTTTTTTTTTTTCATAATCTTTCTACCTCACTTATATAAAGAATGTTTATAATAGAATTTAATTACATTATGCTTGTGGCATAACTCTATTTTATAATACTAAAGGTATTTATGCCGTTTTAAGATTTTACCAACAACACAACACATATCATCATTACATATTATAACAAGAGGAACATTCATGTGTTTCTTTTATCTAAAAACACATACATTTTTTTTTTAAATTTAAGCCATGATACATTGAACTATAATCCATTTTCCATAGCTTAGGTAGACTTTGAAGGACCGAATGTATTTAAACATGAACATGTGTACATTCCAAAAAAAAACAAAATGCATTTCCATTAAGATGAAAGAGAAAAGAAACCTTATAAACTCATTATTAAATAATCAAAGAGTTATCATATACGTACTAAATTATAAATATTACTACATTATATTACACTTTATAAATTTTTTAAATAATATAATTTTTTCTATTATTACCCCTCCCAAGGCAGGGATATACTTTTATTTTACAAGTCAATGTAGATTGACTTGTATTAGTTTGCCTTTCATTAAATAAAATTTACAAAGTTTTATAATGTTTTACAAAAAATTAGTATTAAATTGATTATTTTGAAAACACAAAATATATTTTTTAAAATTTTAAATTACATGCATACTATTTCGTAATTGGTTGGAAGTGTTTTCTATGGGACATAAATCCTTGAAGGAGAGACTTGAATTTTAAAATTTTAAAATAAATAAAATTTAATTTTAAAAACTAAATTTCCTAAAATGCAACTTGTATATGTATTCTAACAAGGTTGGGGCCAAGGTGATATGAGCATTAAGTTTGCCATAAACCGAGCTGGAAAGCATTTATAATCACAACCAATGCGCGATATGGTCCACTAATGGATCCCATGGCCCCATGGACATTGACAGCATGAACCCTTTTAATCTCGAAAGATAGATAATTTTCTAGTCTGTTCATTCTCGATTTTCGCTCTTTTGATCTCTCTGTATATTAACGATTAATCGATCACTCTATTTATTAACGAGATGAACTTTAAATTTAGTTTTTGTCACATTTTGGGAGATTTTATTTTGTGATTGTTATGCTAGGCCTCGAGACCAATTTGAGTCTTAGTGAGATATTAAGTATCAATCTTGGTGATGTAAGTCTACTTGGTTAACGAATTGACATGTAAGAATTATGTACATTTTGGCACTATGATCAAACTTCGTTTAGGGAGAAAGATGAATGTAATTAATGTTTGTTTTATACAAATGGAGTGGTTGGTATATATTTCCAAATTTACAATGAGTGGGAGTAGAACTGTCACACGAGATCTCAGAGGGGAGTAGCTTCTTGTGCAGCGAGCGACTATATTAGTGAGAATCTAAACCCAACCAATCACCATTTCACTGAACCTATTCACTTTTCCCATACATCATCAGAGTGGTGGATCATTTCATCTATTGGGTATTAACTAAGGACTCTGCAACAAGTGCAAATCCAGGCTTTGGACTCTGCTTTACACTTTCAAGCAATTAAGAGAAAGCTAGCGATAGAGCTAAAAGCGAAAATGAAGCAGATGTGGAAGCGGAATACGATGAAGGCTTACTAGAAAAATCTCATAATGCAGAATTCTTCATGCTCAAACTCAGCATCAATTGAGCTAATTCCCCAGTCAACTAATGAACGTTTCGTTCCAGAAGCCACAATGGGAAATGTGGTGGCATAAGTCGTTATACATTGATATCTAAACTATGCATAGGTAGCACATACTAGAAACTAAAAAAGACACAAACGTCACTAGTGGCCATGTTCTTATGCATGAAGTGGTTGTGCTCTTATCTTTTATTACTCGCGTGTCATTTTCACAGGGATATGCTGCAATGCAACTCTCTCTTGTTTAAAAAATAATATTTGATTAAATATGTGTAGGTTTATGTTAAGATTTAATATGCTAAGACAGAAAATAGCAGCATTACATTCCATTTCACAATAATAGCATATACAGGATCACTGAAGAAACAACAAGCATAGCATAAACACAAGAGACAGAGATTTATCCTGGGAAACCCTCATGGGGTAGAAAACCCATCAAAGCTTCCTCAATATAGATGACCAGCAATATACAAAGATGAAACCCTGAGACATGATCTCCTCCTCCACAATAGCAGACCTCTCCTCCACAGGTGCGCTATCCTCAAGTGAGTGTGTGTGTGTATAATGAGGAACACACCTCCTCTATTTATACACTACTCTGATATGTATTTTACACAAGTACACGTAGGCTCGTATTTAACCAATGGGTTAAATACCCCACTACAACTGACTGGGCCAACCCCTCTAGGGTGGTCTAATAACCCTTTGACCCACATAACACATACAGGGCCGACCCCCACTAGGGAAGTCTAATAACCCGAGTTACCACATTCCGACGGAGGAATAAACATCTCCGGATTAATAAAGTACAAATATAATATTCTTTGAAGTTACAATATCTCAACACTCCCCCTTAACGAGAAGGATATTATAACAACATCTGCACGAGCAAGGAGTCATCAACATCATACATGATACATCTATAAATCATTGGAAGCTTTCTCAACATCATCAGTAACTCAAGCAGTTACTGGAACATCTTCAATACTGGAACATCGACATCTTCAGTATTGAGTCTTTATCTTCTGTAGCACTTGAATAGCTACAACAATATCATCATCTGGATCCTCATGATTATCGTCATCACATGATCATCAGCATCGTCATCTCACGATCATCAGCATCGTCATCACACGATCATCAGCATCGTCATCTCACGATCATCAGCATCGTCATCACACGATCATCAGCATCGTCATCACATGATCATCAGCATCGTCATCACACGATCATCATCATCGTCATCACACGATCATTAGCATCGTCATCACACGATCATTAGCATCATCATCACACGATCATTAGCATCGTCAACACGATCGTCAGCATCGTCATCAATACATGTATCCATAACAATACAAGTATCCACATCATTAGTACAAGTATTCATGCCAATACAAGTATACATATCATCAATACAAGTATCCATACTGATACAAGTAATCATGTCATCAATACATGTATCCTATC
Source organism: Larix kaempferi (assembly GCA_027924585.1). NCBI lineage: Eukaryota > Viridiplantae > Streptophyta > Pinopsida > Pinales > Pinaceae > Larix > Larix kaempferi. The sequence continues at coordinate 22,277,374 of BSBM01000434.1, read as the reverse complement.
GATACAAGTAACCACATCATCAATACAAGTATCCTACCGATACAAGTAACCACATCATCAATACAAGTATCCTACCAATACAAGTAACCACATCATCAATACAAGTATCCTACCGATACAAGTAACCACATCATCAATACAAAATCACTTTCTCGGAGACCATTCGTCTACGGATCAATTCAGGGACCAAAGTCCGGGGATGATACAATCCCCACTTCTCGGAGACCACACATCTACGGATCAATCCAGGGACCGAAGTCCGGGGATGATACAATCCCCACTTCTCGGAGACCACACGTCTATGGATCAATTCAGGGACCGAAGTCCGGGGATGATACAATCCCCACTTCTCGGAGACCACACGTCTACGGATCAATTCAGGGACCGAAGTCCGGGGATGATACAATCCCCACTTCTCGGAGACCACACGTCTACGGATCAATTCAGGGACCGAAGTCCGGGGATGATACAATCCCCACTTCTCGGAGACCACACGTCTACGGATCAATTCAGGACTGAAAGTCCAGGGATGATCCAATCCCCTCAACTGTCCACTAAGGACTTCATTCTCGGAGACCTCACGTCCACGGCTCTCTTTAGGACTGAAAGTCCAGGGATGATCCAATCCCCTCAACTGTCCACTAAGGACTTCATTCTCGGAGACCTCACGTCTACGGCTCTCTTTAGGACTGAAAGTCCAGGGATGATCCAATCCCCTCAACTGTCCACTAAGGGCTTCATTCTCGGAGACCTCACGTCTACGGCTCTCTTTAGGACTGAAAGTCCAGGGATGATCCAATCCCCTCAACTGTCCACTAAGGACTTCATTCTCGGAGACCTCACGTCTACGATTCTCTTTAGGACTGAAAGTCCAGGGATGATCCAATCCCTCTTCTTTCTCGAAGACACCTGTCTACGGATCACTTTAGAACATGTGTTCAAGGATGATACAATCCCTCTTCTTTCTCGTCAATACATCTCATCATCAAAAGCATGTATTCTCATCAATACATCTATCATCAAAAGCATGTATAAGTAAAACTAAGTATTCTAAGTATAAGAGTCCTAAATCTAAATATTTCTAAGTATCTAGGTGTAGAGAACAGGTTACCTCATCATCGACCTTGTTGTTCAATGAGACAATCTCATCATCAATGACTATACTACTCCCCCTTTCGAGGAGGGTCCTTTTGAACTACACCAAGCTTGTCTTGGAAGTATTCAAATTTCACCCAAGACAGAAGTTTGGTAACTTCTTCACTTGAGGTAGAGGTTTGGTTAGTACAACGGTAACCTGTTACAAATTCAAACTTTATAGTTCCTTTCTGTGTCATATCTTGTTAATTCCCTATGTTCTTTGACTTATCATGGAACACTAGAATCTATGTCATCCTGATACAACTCTATTTATCACATAGGATCACAGTTGGTTCTATCTCTAAGTCAAACAATCCTGAAGCCAAACTTCTTCACAACAAGTAGAGCAAGAAGCCATATATTCCGCTTGTGCTGAGAACCACACTAGACTGCTTCCAGCTAAACCACGAGATCATGGATAATCCCAAACAATAACATCCTCTCGATGTGTTCTTCCTGTCTTCCCAAACAGCATCTGAGTAGCCATCTGAAGTCATGATCTCCAAGATAGCATAGATCAAAGTCTATCGTATCCTTTATGTGCCTCATCACATGCTTTGCAACTATCGGGTGAACACATCTAGTTTCCACTAGATATTGACTCAAGGTGTTCACAACAAAGCATATATCTAACCTAGTATATGTTAGATACATCAATGACCCAATAATTTGACTGTACAGAGTTATATCCACTAACTCTGATGAGTCATCTCCTAACAGCTTCAAGTTGGAATCCATAAGAGTGGCCATTCCAACATATCAAGATTTCTCAGCATACTTTCTCTGGTTGAGAGAGATTCCTTCTGAGACTTTCCATACTTTTAGACCTAGAAAGTAATGCATCAATCTGAGATCTTTCAATTTCATTTCTACAGCCATCTATATGTGCCATCTCTCATCAGATGGGTCTACTGATATGAGCCTCAACATCATTCGAACTCTGTGATGAGTTCCTTCTTGCATCCATGTCATATGTGTATAGAAGCCATATTCAACCTTGTAGCAAAGGTTGAGATCCACATCACCCATGGTGATCATTAAGCTCATCAATTGATTATCGATCTTGGGAACCCATACAGAACCTGATTCACACTTCTTCTTTAATTACACCATTGAGAGAATGGTCTTATCTTAGTCACTTGGAGCAAACATCTCATCATGAGCCTTCTATATTTTGTTTGATTTGTAAATCTTTTGTTGAACATCCATCACTTGGTGTTCATCATTCTTCATGATCTTTCCTACAAATCAAGATTAAGTATATGATTAGTAATATTTCATAATCATCAAATCACATTGACATGATAACCTATTATGCATACAGATATCATTTACATAGTTATGCAACTATCTTGACCAATACTTTGGCACAACACTTTCCCATATCCTGTATGCATACAGTGGCTATCTAGATGCCTTCCATCTCTACCAGAACATACTATCGAGAGTGTGCACAGCTCTCAGCATGTCAGCAAAGAGGTTTCATTCTAGACAAGCAACAATGGAATGTTTGTCCAACTTACCAATCATATGCATATTAGTAGTATACTGTTCAATGCTCTATGTATGTTTACACTCAGCATCATATATTCTAGGAATACAAATATGCATACAACCTATTTCATGCAATATCATTACTATTTCAAATAACAACTCAAATACGTATCTTTTATGTTTGTGTGGTTGCCTCCCGCTTGATCTTCTGTATGTCTTTTGAACTTCTATTCATTCTGTACCACTGTGCATGCTCAAGAGTCATCCTCATGATCTCATACACAAACATACACTCATTAGTATATTCTAAATGCTATCAAAACATTATAGTTTTAAATAATCTTGAAGATGTATAGTCATGATTATAGATAATAAACATTAGTATTGAAGATTTCAGGGAAGACTTCTTTTACTCATGCATATCATCAATCAAGATAAAAGACATAATATGCATAATTCCTTGATTACTAACTTTATGAATGAGCATATCTAATCATGCCAAGTATACTTATATAAGGCATCCCAATACAAGGTAAGATTCTAACATGATATAGAAAAACATACCTGGATTAGTATACCTGCTTAGTTATGTACAACATACCTAAACAATCTCTTCAATGATTTAGAGATCCTGAGCTAGAACCTGCATGTCTCATAGGTTAAGCATAATATAACAAAGTCATACATACCTTGTAAGTAGAACAAAGATTATGGATGAGTCTTTGTCTTCATGATGTCATGGTCATGGAACTTGATTTGTCTTTTGTGATGTACCTGTATCTTGTTAGCAGACAACATCAACCTCACACAACACCATAATGCATTAGTACAATCATATAGCCCTAATCAATGAATGTCTTCGATCATTCACATGCATTCATACTGTTACTAGGGTGATAAGACAATTCTAACATTAATCAAGATTGTACTAATAAATAATATGAAGACAAACACATCATGAACTTAATCAAGAATTAGATTTCAAGACATACCTGAGCCTCCTTAAGTCATACCTGTCGAGACTTCTTGTAGTCTTCTTATGTAAGGCCTTAGCCTCAACTCCCCCTGAAACTTGATCTGGAGCTTGATTAGGGTTTTCTAGAGAAACCCTAAAAATTCAATCTTTGACTTTCACACTTTTGAATGGATGAAATACTATGTCTTGCTGAGCTGATCAAACTAGCATACTTCAATTTTTGAATTTCCAAAATTTGACCCCTCAAAATTGCCTTTGAAACTTCCGGATCTTCTGGACAGGATCCCGAACTAGGGTTTGATGAAGCCCACCCTTCTGCCCAAACAAAAGGTTCGATCCAAGGCTCTAAACTCTTATTTTTCTTAGGAGCTTCCAGCCATGGTTACAGACTTCAAAAATTCCAACTTTTGCTGAAGCCCTAATTTTCCATCTTTCCGATCAAAATCCCGAACTAGGGTTTGATCAAGCCCGGTCTTCTAGCCAACCAAAAAATTCGATCTTGGTCTCTAAATTTTGATTTTCCTGAGTAGCATTCAGCCGTGGACTCCAATTCCAAAAATTCTAACTTTCTCCGAAACCCTAAATTCCGGAAGCCATGAATAAAGGTGCTCCAAAAATAATTCTGTTTTGACATAAATATGCACCTGATTGTTTCTGCTATAACTATGAAATTTTTGCTCCACAGGGTTTGAAAACGTTTTTTGCAGTAGCTTGACCTGTCATCTTTCCATCCTGACAGGTTTGACCTCAATTGGATTTTCTGAGAGAGAGTTATGCCAAGTGTCGCAACGTGACCTGTTTATGGGATAAAATAGGAGAGCGAACTTGTACGGTGTGCCACGTGTCACTTTTTGAACTTCGGCCTCTGAAAACGTTTTCTGAGATAGGTCGCCATGTTATCTTTCCATATTGACAGGTCTGACCTCAATTGGACTCTCTGAGAGAGAGTTATGCCAAGTGTCGCAACGTGACCTATTTATGGGATAAAACAGGAGAGCGAACTTGTACGGAGTGCCACGTGTCACTGGTTCACCTTCGGCCTCTGAAAACCTTTCCTGATATAGTACAGTCTGTGTACTACCTGCCACTTTTTACAAAATTTCATTTGGAGCTTCCTAGCCCAAGTTATGACCTTTTTTCCAAGGTCACCTGATTTTGACTGAAATCTGGAAGAGGCAGAAACCCTAACTTGTACTGATCATAAATCATAAAGTACAACGAATATGAGGGTGCCCCTTGGACACAAGGTACCTGGGGATGTTATCTTCGACCTGTAAACTTTTCAGACCCTGAACCTTTGCATAAATGGATTTATAGCGAAAGTTCCACGATGACTGGTTTTTGCTATGTAAAACCCTAACCTTCAAATTGTCGTAAGTAAAGCAAGTGTCGTAAGTGCCATACCTTGTCTTCCTTCAGGTTAGCTCTGATACCATGTTAAGATTTAATATGCTAAGACAGAAAATAGCATCATTACATTCCATTTCACAATAATAGCATATACAGGATCACTGAAGAAACAACAAGCATAGCATAAACACAAGAGACAAAGATTTATCCTGGGAAACCCTCATGGGGTAGAAAACCTAGCAAAGCTTCCTCAATATAGATGACCAGCAATATACAAAGATGAAACCCTGAGACATGATCTCCTCCTCCACAATAGCAGACCTCTCCTCCACAAGTGCGCTATCCTCAAGTGAGTGTGTGTGTGTATAATGAGGAACACACCTCCTCTATTTATACACTACTCTGATATGTATTTTACACAACTACACGTAGGCTCGTATTTAACCAATGGGTTAAATACCCCACTACAACTGACTGGGCCGACCCCTCTAGGGTGGTCTAATAACCCTTTGACCCACATAACACATACAGGGCCGACCCCCACTAGGGAAGTCTAATAACCCGAGTTACCACATTCCGACGGAGGAATAAACATCTCCGGATTAATAAAGTACAAATATAATATTCTTTGAAGTTACAATATCTCAATAGTTTATTACTCCCCCAAACTTAAATGAAACTTAGCATAATATGAGATATGTTGTGAGGTTAATGGAGGGCATATAAATTAAATATAAGTTAATAAGGTGATTAAAATTGATTAGTTGAAAAAAAAAGATAGAAAAATGCAATGAAGATAGATGCTTAAAGATAATAGAGGGATAAAAAGTAAAAAAATTAATAAGTTATTTAAGATTAATTAACTAAAAAAATAGTTAAAAAATATTTATAGGATATTTCTTTTGTAAGTTAGAGTGAATCCTGATATTTCCTTCATCAAACTAAATAGAGTATTACAGGGCCTAATCCACATCGCAGTTTGAATTGTTGTCGAATACTAACTTCGACGCATCCTTGACTAGTCATCGATGTCGATACAACTTCGACAAGTTTTGACGGGACATGACTTCGTCAAACTCAGCAACTCCAACAGGTTACGATTTCGACACAACTCTGACAAGTCTAAACTTCGACATAGTGCAACACACTCCTCACCTTTGACATGTTCAACAACCTCACAGTTTCGCAACATCGAGATGCAACATCGACATGTGACCAGCAACTATCGAACTTCGACAGATTGTCTCTCTGTCTGCAGTCAACTGTAACGGTTGAACTGTTTAACAGTTCTAGCTTCTTCTTTTTAACTGAACGTAACGAGAAGGAACCCAAGCATCTTAGAATTCTTTATAAGCATGATACAGATCACTGGTATCAGAGCAAAAAGACTCAAATCAGAGCATTCAATTGTCGTGATTAAGTTATGCGTATACACTTCTCTCGAAGTTACCTGACTTATGCCAGTTCAAACTCACTCACAATCTTAGAAATCCAGGTAGACGCTACCACAAGAAATGGCAGAAGAAACAGATGATCGACATGCAACCAACGAGAGAACACAACTTATTAAGCAAGCTCTAGCTCTACAACAGACTGAAATGTTCTCCCAGTTCAATGAAATTATCACGCGATTTGCTTTGACATCCAAGGGATTTTTGACCCGAACTCACTCTGATAAAATCATCCCCTTCAAAGTGCAAATGAATCTGGACATATCGAATATTGAAGGCAAGATTGACATGGAATCTGTTGACAATTGGGTACAACAATTGGAATCCTATTACACTGTGAATCAACTCTCAAAGGCCAAAAAGATCACCATTGCATCCTTAAAGATGTCAACATATATGCACTATTGATGGGAGAACCTCTCGACAAAGATGGAGAAAAGTGGAGACCCCATCAACACATGGGATAAATTCGTCGAACACATCCGAAAGGAATTCTACCCGCTGAAATACCTCGAGCAGAACTATAAGAAGTGGCAGCAGCTAAGGAAATAGAAATAGCAATCACTACAAAGTTACACCGATGATTTCTACCAACTAATCGGTAGACTTGGAGTCCAGGAAGAAGAGAAATTGCTTGTTCTGAAGTACGTTAGTAGATTTTACTAGTACATTCAACAAGAGATGGAATTTATGACTACCACTACACTTGCAGGTGCATTCCACTACGCTAACAAACTGGAAACCAAGCAAAAAGGGAATGCACGTTTTGCGACAAAGCCGACATCAGGACAACCACCTGACAGAAAGGAACCAGCTGACTTCTACAAGTTGAAATCTTCTTAGCCGACACCGCCAAAGCCAAACCATTTCAAGAAGCCTTTTCACAAGAGGGAACGTAGCAAAAAACCACCAACCAGAAAATGGTGCGATTACCACCACTCATCTTGGCATGATACATCTTAATGCAAAGCTCGAAAGACATTTTTGGAAAAAAGTGTTGACCTCCGACGCGTTCGACAAGATGGTGGAAGAATATGATCCAGACGCAACAACCCTTTTGACATAGACCACTACAGTAGCCTCAACTATCGTTGAAAAGGAGGAATGAGAACTCCTGTTCCATACACGAATATGGGTCAAGAGCATCCCATTACATCTGGTTGTGGACAACGACAGCCAGAAGAACTTCGTTTCTGAAGATCTCGTGAAGAAACTAGGTCTTGTTACTACTCCGCATCCTCAGTCTTACAACATCAGTTGGATGAAGGATGGATAAGAACTATGGATCACTCAACAATGCAAGCTCACCTAATTCATAAATCCTTTTGAAGATGAAGTACTTTGCGACGTGGCACAACTCTCTGTAGCTGATGCCCTGTTTGGGAAACCATACCTATGGGATAGACATGGAAGTTATCATTCACGGCCTTAGAAGGTGATTGTCAAAATCCGAATCCAATGGTTCAGCATATGAGAGCATCAAGATACACCAATAGTTGCACTGATATCTGCCAAACAAACAAAGAAGCTCATCAATCATGCTCAGAAGTTCGCATTAATCATGATCAAGCCATAACATTCTAAGAAGATTGCAACAATGAGTTCATTCACTGACCAATGCAGCTCCCGATAGAAGCAGCAAATTGATCATATTCTCGATGAGTACCAGAACCTCTTTTAAGACCTAGACGGAGTACCTCAACATTGTCAGGTAAAACACTACATTGAACTTGTTCTTGGTTCTTCTTTTCCTAATGCATCTGTTTACAGAATATCCATTCTCGAAAATGAAGAGATTCATAGACAAATCCAAGAATTATCGACAAAGTTCATATCCGATCCAACTCCTCTCCTTGTGGAAGTCTAGTCGTCCTAGTTTTGAAGAAAGACGGGGCTTGGTGCATGTGCATCGACTACAAATCTCTCAACAAAATTTTTGTAAAGAATCGCTACCCTCTGTTGTAGATAGACAAGCTCATCAATTGTCCTAAAGGTGCTAAATTATTTACTAAGATCGACCTCAAGTCAGGATGCCATCAAATCTCAATCGAGCCCTCAAATGTGTGGAAAACTGCTTTCAAGACCAAGAAAGGATTGCTTGAATGGTTACTTATGCCTTTCGGCTTAACCAATGCACTTGCGACCTTCATGCGACATATGGATAACATTCTTCGACCTTTCATCAGAAAATGAGTCATTTTTTATCTCGAGGATATACTGATTTTCAGTCGATCACGGGAAGAACATGTCGGACATCTTCGACAAGTCCTCGAAATTGTCCAACAACATCGAATCTATCTAAACATGGACAAGTGCTCTTTTGCGATGACCAACATCAAATATTTGGGGTATGTAATTGACTCTGCAGGCATTCACGTCAATCCATACAAAGTATAGATCCTCAAAGATTGGCCCATTCCTAAAAGAATTCAAGAACTAAGAATTTTTATTGGATTGGTGAATTTCTATCGACGATTCATACTCGGCTTTAGTCACATAGCCTGGCCCTTGAATTAGTTGATGAAGGGAAGTGGGAAAACTATCTTCCAGTGGACAACAACACATCAAGTAGCTTTTGAATAGCTCCAACATAAGCTTTGCACTACACCAGTATTGTATTACCTGATTTGCATCAGCCCTTTCATATTGAGATAGACGCATCAGATTATTCCTTGGGCGCAGTGATCACCTCAGTCTGTTCACCGAGTCACTTTTCATTCTGAGACTTTTAATGACACACTTATAAGAGACTTGACGTATGAAAAAGAACTGTGCACCATTGTGCAAGCTCTCAATCGATGGAGGCATTACATCCTTGGAAAGGAAATGATTATTCTCATTGATCACAAGCCTCTATAGTTCGCTCTGACACAATCAAAGTTGCAAACAAACCGACAACTCAAGTGGATTAATTACCTATACAAATTCCAGTTGGTGATTAAGTATTGGAAAGGTAAATCTAATGTCGCCACCAATTGCCTTTGTTGACCACCCATTACTCTCCTTTTAATAGTGATGAGTATGCACGGATATGACGCGACCACTTGGCCACAGTTGCATGAGGATGACAATGAATTCTCAGCAGTCTACCGACATTTATAGACTAACAAGTCGTCAAACTCCGACTACTTCCTGAAAGACACCTTGCTATACAAGCTTGGACAACTTTGTGTACCAACAGTGAGAACTGACAGCAGCTCATTTGGGACGCGCACTAGAGCAAGACTACAGGACATTTTGGAGTAGCAAAGACACTTTCTATTATGAAGAAGTATTTCTTTTGGCCTACACTTAAATCTGATGTCAACAAGTACATTCGATCATGCGTGGTTTGTGCTATTGCTAAACCGCCTAATTGACGACAGGGATTGTACACACCTCTGCCAGTTCCTAGTTGACCATGGGAATCTATTTCTATGGAATACTTGATGGGTTATCCTACTACCAGACATCAACATGACGTGATATTAGTAGTATTCGATCGATTTTCCAAGATGGCCATACTCATACCATGTTAGAAGACCACGAGAGTGCAACAGACCGCTTAGCTCTTCTTTACACATGTTTGGAAATAGTATGGTTTACCAACGACCATTATGTCCAATTGAGATGCCATATTCGTCAGCATATTTTGGAATACCCTCTGGCAACTGCTAGACACATGACTCTCATTGGCTCAACTTTCCATCCTCAGACCGAGGGACAGACGGAAGTTGTGAATCGCCTTGTAGTACAACTACTTTGCATGTACAACCACAAGCATCGACACACATGGGATGAAAGTCTTCCATACATCCAACACAACTACAATCGAGATCAACACAAATCTACATGCAAGAATCCATTTGAGATCTGTTATGGATTTCATCCCTCAGCGCCTATCGACTTAATCATCTCCTCGACACATCAGAGTGACTCCGACTACATCCAACGAGAAGTTGATAAAGTAGTCAAGTTTAGAGATCAGATATGCGACATCCAGAAGCAAGCACAGGAAATGTTGCACAGAGGAAGCGAGAAAGCTAAGGTTTGACATGACAAGCATCGTATCCTTCATTCATTCCAAATTGGGAATAAGGTCTGGCTACATCTCAAGAAGGAGCGCTTCACTGGTCCATTCAAGAAGCTCAAGCCTTTGCAATATGGTCCGTACAGTATTCTTCGACAGATTGGAGAGAACGCTTTCCAGCTCGACATTCCTGCATGCCTGGGTCTACATCCAGTATTCAATGTGGATCTAATTTGACCATACCATGCACCTCTGTTGGAACATAATGACTTACCGACAAGAAAATATGAAGACATCCATCCAGATGTTAAGGAGCCTCTTCCTTGTAACACCATCGTGGGACCATGAGTACACCTTACAAGGGCAAACAAAATTCTGTAGTTTCAGGTTTCCAAAGCTGGCCAACTCCCATCTCAAGGAAAGTGGTACTCTGTTACTGAAATAACCAAAAAGTTTCCTCACCTTCGCGAGCAAGCAATGGGCACCATTGTTTCTTAAGGAAGGAGGTCTAATCCACATCGCAGTTGGCATTGTTGTTGAAATCTAACTTCGACACATCCTCGACCAGTCATCGGTGTCAATACAACTTCGACAAGTTTCAACTCGACATGACTTCGACAAACTCAACAGCTCCAACACGTTCCGATTTCGACACAGCTCTGACGAGTCTCGACTTCCACATACTGCAACACACTCCGCACCTTCGACATGTTCAGCAACCTCACAGTTTCGTGACGTCGACATGCAACGTCAACATGCGACCAATGAGTGTCGAAGTTCGACAAAATGTCTCTTTGTCTTCCAATCGACTGTAATGGCTGAACTGTTGAACCGTTCTAACTTCTTCTTTGTAATTGAACGTAACATGCAGGTGCCCAAGCGTCTCATAATTCTATATAAGTATGTATAATATTGTAACATACATCTTATCAATCTTATCATCAATATATCTGTTACAAGTAATAGAAGATCAGATCGCATTCTTGCATATTGTCTGTGCGTATTTGTTGTTTGTGTAGTGTAATCCTACTTTTGCTCATTCTGCTTATTCTTATAGCTTCCGTCATAACAAAGCCGACTCATTCAGTCAAACTATTGTCCCCCTCATGCTTCCTGGACACGACACGGATCAGGGCCCTCTCATAACTAAGAAACCAGACCGAAGAACAAAATTAAAGGAAATCTTCCTCATGGGGAAATAAGATTGTTATGAGCTTGAGACTAACACACTAATAGCAAGATTGCCATGAACTGGAAATAGAGAATTGCAATAGAGACAGTAAAGATAAAACTAAACCAAAAAACAAGACCTAAGCAGAACCTAACTAAAGGTTCGAACCCGTCGATCCATCCTCAGAAGTAGGCTCCTTAGAGTTTTTAAAAAAACCACAAACTAAAAGTTATTATATAAAATAGAAAAGTTTTAGAAAAACCACTCTTTAATATTATTAAAAAATTGTTTATTAAAATAAAAGTTCATTATATCACTCATCATAATTGCTATAAGCGTGAGAAGAAGAATATATTTTATAATTATTATAGAACATATATATAACATCCTATCTATAAAATATGATTAATAAAATGGTGGAATGAAGAAATAATAATAATAATAATTTGTATTTTTTTGTGCTATTATCATATTTTTTTCATTTATTATTTTAAATACCGGGAAATATGCAATGGTGTCCATCTCAAATTTTATTTAATGTAGACTTCTCTTCTTATACATTTTGTCCGAAAAACGATTAATAAAATGGTGGAATGAAATAATAATAATAATAATAATAATTTTTATTTTTTTACCCCTATTTTTTCATTTATTATTTTAAATACCGGGAAATATGCAATGGTGTCCATCTCAAATTTTACTTAATGTAGACTTCTCTTCTTATACATTTTGTTCAGGCGTTCTTCGGGTAGACTGGGTAGACTGTGTTAGAAGAGTTCTTTATATACTTTTTCAGTTCTACGATATCTTCTAATAGTTATGGACAACGACCAGTCAAAAGAAGTGTCTGAAAGCAGCTCTGAACATCTCTCTGGAAAAACTACCAAGCGGACTATGAAATCTGAGGCCAATCCGGGAAACTACCAAGCGATCTGCGGAAGCAACAACTTCCGAGAATGGACGTGCCTTTCGAATGTAAATCAACGGTAAAAGGCCTTACTAAAAAGTTGCGCTCGAGATCTATGGGAGCTGCAGTTAGTTGGATATTACCATCTCACAGAAAAACTTGGGTAGATCTGACAAAAGAGCTGGGGTATGAGAAGGGTGGACAAACTATTGATTTGTTATTACAAAGGGGCAGCAACAATCTATTAAGTCTCACCAGAGAACTGAGCTTCCAGACTACCAAAGAAACCCTAAAATGGTGCGTGCCAACAGACACTAAGCGTTTGATGGAGCTTACTAAGGAACTAGGGTTTGACAATAGCGCGCAGACCCTGGATTTGCTTTTATCGGTTACAAGGCCTATGTTAGAGGAGCTGAAGAGCATTGGCGGAGTAAAGGACATTCCGCCAACCTTATCATCAGCCATGAACAACCCTGGTCAAAATAAATGGCTGGCAGGCATGCCATTGGAGATACGAGTGCAGAACAACCGTATTGTTCCTGGAGAGACATCCCAGCGGAATTATTGGAACCAAACTTATCCTGACGTTCAAATGAATCCACACATCCAGCATCGGATTCCGGGACAGAGTGAATTTGAGGATTATGACTGGACGCGGTACCAGAGCCAGGGTGCGACTCAAATGGGAGGAACCCATGGAAGGCACAGAGGATCTTCATCAAAGGAAGAGCAGCAGAAGTATGTGGGCACTGTTAATAAGTTTGTGACAGACAAAGCTCTCAAAAGGTAAGGCGATATACCTGAAAATTAATAGATTGCTAGTCTCATACTTCGCTTTTCTGGATTATATTGATTTTGCATATTGTCAATTACTTTCAATTAGGGTTATTTTCTACGTCGTGAACGGTATGCAATTATGGGACAATGACAGAGCTTATAACGCAAGTGATGTCGATTATATTTATTTTGCATATTGTCAATGGCTTTCTATTATAATTATTTTCTCCAACTTATTCTGACGTTCCAATAAATTCAGACATAGAGAATTTGAGGAGGTTCCAATGAATCAACATATCCAGCATCGGATTCCGGGACAGAGTGAATTTGAGGATTTTGACTGGACGCGGTACCAGAACCAGGGTGCGACTCAAATGGGAGGAACCCATGGAAGGCACAGAGGATCAGCATGAAAGGAGGGGCAGAAGTATGCGGGCACTGTTAATAAGTTTGTGACGGACAAAGCTCCCAAAAGGGGAGGCGATATACCTGAAAATTAATAGATTGCTGGTCTCATACCTTGCTTTTCTCGATTATATTTATTTTGCACATCGTCAATTGCGTTCGATTATAGTTATTTTCTAGGTCGTGAACGGTATGCAATTATGCGACAATGACAGAGCTTATAACACAAGTGATTGTCAATTGCTTTCTATTATAGTTATTTTCTAGGTCGTGAAATGTATGCAATTATGGGACAATGACAGAGCTTATAACGCAACTGTATGCAGTTATGGGACAATGAGATATAATGTTAGTTGCGATATAAATTTAAGTGATGTTAGTTGCGATATAATGTTTTTAGATTATATGAATTTTATTTACTGTGTGGTATTGGCAAACATTTTATAAGCAAACTGTTTTTCTTTGAGTAATTATTTGAATATTATGTTGCAGTACTTTCATACTTTAACTTTACTCTTATTTGTTAGAATTTTCTTTATACTTGAATGGATATTTTATACTGATGTTATGCTTTATTTGTTGGAATCTTCTATATAATTGAATGTATATTTTATATTGATGGGTTATTTTTTTATCTTTTAAAAGGGTTTTTTTTTCATGAAGTATGATTTATTATAGTTATTTATATGGATTTTAAAGTTAATTTTAAAAGGAGATTATATAAAATTTATGGGTTATAAAATTTTGAAAATTTATAATGTTTTTTTAAGAAAAGATTATATAGAATTTTAAAATTTTAAATTTACAGTTATAATTTTTTGATGTCTTTTATTTGTATTCAATTTACTATATATTATCTTTTTTGGTGTATTAAAATGTTTTTCCTTTTTTTATGTTAAAAATATTTTATTCTTACTTAATAAGAATAAAATAGAATATCTTAAAATAGGTTAAGAGATTAATGTGTAGGATGTATCGAATGCAGAATTCTGAAAAGTTACAATTATAGTTTTTATGTCGTTTATTTCCTGAACTTATCTTCTTTTCAGGTACTCTAAAATGTTTTTCATCTAATTATAAAGATTTTTGGATACTTAAATCTATATAGTAAATTGAGTGGATTTTTTTATCTCATTGTTTTACTATTAGGTTATGAGAAGTGATCTTGACATTGCAATGTAATATTTTTTAATGATATTTTTACCACCCCAATTTTTTTATCATTCTCACTTGTAAAGGTGTTGAATGGTAGTGATGCATCTAGCTTATCTTCTTCTTCAAATGTTATCTATGTGTGCTAGAAATTTATTATTCTCTTTTGTAAAAGGATGGAATTCAAATGTTATGTATGTGTGCTACAACTTTATTGGAATGCGAGTTATGCATCTAGGTTATCTTCTTCAAATTTCAGTATGTGTGTTTCTCTTGTATGATAGAGTAAGGAGTTTGTATTTGAACTCCTAGTTCCTCTACTAAGAACATTTTTAAAACTCTTTCAACTTTTTTCCAAGATTACTTGGAAATAACTAGAGCCCAAAGATGGTAGCCATAAACAATAAAATTCTTAATAATGTTGTGAAGAGCAACTTCCTCAATTTGCAACCCCATAACATAATTATTTTCTACATATAGGGCCACATAGAATAGATGGCCTTCTTATCTCTATTTTCTACATTAATTCCACATAGAATAGAATATATATATCCTCAATTTAAGTGTGTCTTTGAGCAAAAAAAAAAAGAAGTGGGAACTGTTATGTTGAAAAAAGAATTAATAGAGGTTGGAAAGTTTACTTGGTCATGAGAGGAACTCTAAATCTAGAGTATTTTAATTCAAGGTTGGTCAAATGGGACACTAATTAAAAATTGAAATTGAAAATGGGTATGTTATATATGGATAGAGAACGTTATGTCTCTTAGGTAAATTTCTTTAAATGAATTTGTGGATGCCTTCTACACTCAACTTGAAACATAGATTGATTTTTATGGATTCTTGTGAGTTATCCCAAACTATCATAGTCACTTAATACATATATTTTTGAGTGATTAAAAAAACTACCATAAATTTTGGATGATGCCTTAAGTATTACATTATTAGTTGTATTAGAGGGCAGATAAGACAAAAATCCAATATGTATCACCTAGATGCATAGTTAGGGACCTCTCAACTAGCTCCCCATACATAGCTTGTGATTGTTGTCAAGGGAAAATGCCTCAAATTTGTTTAAAGAGTGAATCTTAACATAATGTCAACTCCAAACCCTTTTCTATCCCTTGAGATTTAGTAATTGTCATGAAGAAATGGTTGAATGCCAACTTAAGTGGACTGTATAGATAATTGAGATGATAAAGATTTTGGACATAAATTTAAGAAACATAAATTATTTTTCATTGATATCACCCCATCTAGCAATTGTAAGTAAATTTCAAATGAAAACACAATAGAGCTAGACCTTGTAGAGCTTATGCCCCTACTAATGAAGTTCCCACTCAATAACATCATTGCGAGTAACCCCATATTTCAATATAATATTTGGAAGAATTGCATCTACCAAGACCTTGGATATAGGAGGATATATCAAGAATAATAAGGTGGTGGTATTAATAGATAGTTTCACTACCCACAAATTCAATCATCACTCAATAGAAAAATAATGTTAAAGGTTATGTCCATGTCATTCATAATTTCAAATTATGATAGTTAATGGGGCCACTATGAGATGCCATGGTTAATGTGAAAGAGTGGAACCTACTATGAATGTAAGTTGCATATCAATAATATTCTTAAGGTCTCACATTAACTACCCTAGTGAGGAGAATAGGTTATTACTTAATGCATTGTGGTAATCTCTATTAAATAAGGCCTATGTGGTTGAAAATTGTGAAATCAATAAGTGGGAATGATTAAGAATGTCCAATCTAGTCAATGCTTGAGGTCCCATTAATTAAGGTTCACTAGGAAATTAGTGTTTTGGTTAGTTGGAAATTATATCTAGTATTGGATTCATGTAATCAATTGGTAGTTGAAAATATTGTATTTGAATATATGCGGAATTATTCTTTTCACCTTTGAAAAGGAAAGAGAACATTGCTATAAATTCTAAATTTTAATAAGTCCCTTTTTTTCCTCCATAGTTATATTTTTGGATATATTTCTTTGAATATTTTGTTTCTAATGAAAAGGAATATCACAAGTGTTTTAAAAAAAATTTATTCTAGGAGAACCCACTCAATTTATATTTCTTTTAATGGTAGAGATGTGTTCCAATGCCTTTAAATAACACAAAGATCCATCATGAGTAAAGTTGGGGTTGGGGAAGAATATATGGATAAAATACAAGTGGGAATCACTTGGTTGGACACCATTGTAATATTTTTTAATCCTTTACCTTCTACTACATCATACATCACACTTATAGCGATTGATCTTCCACATACCCTTGGGTATATTAGAATCCCCTTACACACACCTAAAACTTGTAAAATATGATTATCGCCTACAAGAGATCAAATAAATCAAGTAATCTAATGAAAAATAACACACTTATAAATTTTGCAAGGGGAAAAGAAAGGAGAGAGTGAAGAGAGAAAAATATTGGAGCACAGGGTGAATTCTCGTTCAATTAATGCAAAGAATCTCGGATGATGGTACATAAAGAAATTCAAATACAAAAAACGATCAATGCTAGTATATAAAGCAATTCAAATTACTAAAGGAGGGAATTCAAATTGTATTATTATATATGAAGACCTAGTTGGGCTTAACTTGGAGCTCACATGCCCTAGTTATCCATGCAATCTAATAAAGGATGAAAAGTGATGGATTAATTTCCTAAAATAAGGGATTTAATCCATGCCTAAATCAAGCATGATAGAAAATAACATAAGATGGTAAAGGAGATTTCTCTGCTACCTTGATTCATCGGATAAGGAACCTTGAATCACTACAAAAAATCAAACATACGAATTTGGATCCTAAAATTAGGGATAACATCTTCAAATCAAGGAATTGGTTTTCATTGCATAAAAATACAATATTTTCCCCTTAGATCTAAGGATGAAGCACTCACATGGACAAATTAGTCAAAATTGAACAATTTGAATCACGATGTACCAAGATCTAAAGTATTTAGGTGATATATTAATATAACCTGAAGCAAAATATGCTCTCAGACCCCCCATAGACATAACTTAGTAAAATGGGTCCTCACTAAACTGATGCCATGTTAGGTACAAATATACAACTAAAATCCTAATGAAGTGAGGAAGGAGGGAAAATCACGTGGCAAAAAAAACCCTCAAAAGAGGATGATGAGAAGAAGACTAGGAAGTCTCCTCTGAAGTCTCCACCACTCCCAAAATTGTACCAACAATTATTTTAATTGTTTCTCTCTTGATGACATGGTGAATATGTCTACAACTTGATTTGATGGGTGGTATTGTAGTGCAATAACCCAATTGTGTGTGAACCCTCAAAAGCAATGCTTGGTCCTTTGGCTATGTACATCATCTATGGAAATCTAAATAACACTCTTATTTTCGCATAATATGATAGCTACATGGTGCAAATTTATACCTAAACCTATAAGAATACCTTGCAACCAAATAAATTATGTATCTGCATTCACTACTCCCCTAAATATACCTTTGCAGATGATAAAGTAGTAGCTAAATGCTTCTTCATTACCTAACATATAGGCCTTGATCGAAAGATGAAAACATAATCAAATATGGACTTGGAATCAATGACATCGCCAACCAATTTGAATTTTTGTAACCAACAAGACCTAGTTTGCAAATTGCACCATAGTTGTCACCCACCCAAATTTTGAGAATATTTATTTTATTTCCAAAATATTTTATGTTAAATTATAATTACAAAGTTTTGTAATTATGACCAAGTTTTGTCAAGGATGATTGTAATTATTGATTATTATTATTTAATAAATTAAAATAGGAGACAAACACCCAACGAAACTATTAAATGAGTGTTCACTGACGCACTAGGAGGAATGGAAGCTGTTAGAAGGCATGGGACAGATGACAACATTTTCACTTTACCACTAGCTGTTGGTTATGGGACAACTACCCCTAAATTTGTGGCATTATCCCCTAGGTGGGTGGAAGAGAGCAGTCAGCTCATTAATGACCAGTTAACCACTAAACTGCCTAGGCAACCTAGATAAGGCAATTCGAATTGAGCAGGCATCTCCCACAATATTCTCTGCAAAAATACTCCTCAAGTGTATCAGGTGATCACTGAGAGATTCGAATAGGGAGGCTAAAGTGTGAGTGCATTGTGAGTCTTCTAGTTATTATGAGAAGGAAAACCAGAGGTGTTGGTGTAGGTCTCTTTAACTGCTGAGTCTTTATGACCACATAATCTATATTCTACTGCAAGTTGATGAACTAAGGCTTCTACAAACTCTTCTTCCTAGTGGTCCAGTGAACAGGCACGGGCGTCCTAAGGAAAGTAATTTGGCTGTCTTCAGGAATAGGTTGGGTGGAACAGGTTCCTAGGGCTGTTTGTTTCTCCTAGAGTCAACGAGGTTCTACTGTTCTGATTTCTTGTTTACAGTTAAATGATTTTCTGCATAGTAGAATTATTAATTACAGTTATACAGAAGAGACTATGTTATTTTTTGACTCAAAGATGATATGTTTTAAGAATGATTAAGTAATTTAAATGAGTGATTAAATTCTTTTCTATATTTTTTCGCATACTGTTATCTGTATAGTACTCTAGTACAGAAAAATAAAATTAATAGAAATGAGTGAGAGGTAGAATGCCATTTGAATGAATAGATAAACATAGTAGTATTTCTTTTAAATTATTCCATTTCAATCATAAGTTTAAAACGCAGGAAATAGTACAACATAAAAGAAAAAGAAAAGAAAAGAAAAGAAAACACTTTTATTTCTATTTCATAATAAAAGAAAAACAAGCACTTTTATTTCTGCACAGATCTATATTTTCCAATTCAATTCCATTTATTTTTGAACGGTAATAATATGCATTTCAATATTACAAATTCAATGTTTTCAAACATTTTATATTCTAGAAATATATAGCAGTTGAAATTATTCTCTATACAGAGTGTTACTTACCAATGACAAGTAAACACTTATTATTTCATCACTAATTATCACATTCGATTTAATCATTAAATATAAATACCTTCCCTATAAAAATCAAAACACTAAGATATCACAGACCCTAGATTCTGAACGTTTACTTAGTATACAGTTCAATAAACTTCATATCAAGCCATTCATGGCAAACACTATTAATATTTATGAGGTTATAGTAGACATGGTATCCAAACCTTAACCAACATTTTATTTAACCTTACTATCTATTATTTCGTATTAAGAATATCAACAAGGCACTTAACATCACTTAATAGAATATATATTATTTGTATCGTCATCTATCAAACCCTAACAAGAATATACATAGTGCCGAAACATTTAGATACACAAGTTAAGGTACAGTTGTAGGGTTTGAATTCTCAGTACAATCAAGGTTGCCAACGAAACCTATAGGGTAGGGTTTCATTCATTGAAACAAAATCGAACCCTGTGGCGATTAGCCATTTCAAAACATAGGACAGACCAAACTTTACCACATCATTATTCCAAAACTTAAATTTCAACAACGAAATGAAGTACAAGGTCTATCTATCTACAGTTTATACAAATGTTTTCTCAATCTTTATTCAAACAAAATTATAACATTTCAGTACAAGACGAGCTAATGTCTTACAGGAGCAAGTGAACCCTCGGCTCTATGATTTCACATTCAATAGTATAACCAAAAATTCGACAGAGTTTACATTGTGGACCTTCCAAGGTTCCAAAATTACGCAGGGTCTTTCCCTTAACAACCGGCAACACTAAAAAAAGTTCAAATCATTTTTTAAATGACGCAACAAGTCATTACAGAGCCGAATAACAACTTAACAACTGAGGTTTATCCTCTTTATAGGATTGTTCAAAGTAAAACATTAAAACTCGACCATTATTCCGAACAAGGTTGTATTTCCAACTCTCGTCATACTATAATCACTAGCTAAACCATGCCAAAGGAACCTACGAGGTTTCAAGAACCACCGATGCTTACCAAGAAGTAGTTGCAGCATCCCCATTCCAAGTTTTGCTCATAGAAACCTTCGGACGAATTAGTACCTACCAGTCACAATTTTTAAGGATTAAAAACAAGAAAAATGCAAATATAAAATAAGTATCATAGTATTACAGTCATTATCATTGAAAACTTACCATTGGCGTTGAAGCTCCTGGACTTAGACACCCCATGCCAACAAAATGAAGAATCCTAATGACATTTGCAGCAAACACGAGTTCAAACTCAAAAGACCATTTTGTATAGGAGAATCGAACCCCAGTTCGAATTCCATTAAAAAAATTGATAGAATAACCACCCACAAATTCAATGGCTGTATCATGGCTCTACTGCACAAGATATTAATCCTGTAACATATAAAATTCCTCTCACAGGTTTAAGGTTCGAAACCAAGGAAGGAGTCCTCCTCATAGAAAAACTCTAAACCCTACATTGCAGCAGCACTGTTGGCTCTTCTACGTTACCACTAAATGCAAAAATGAAGACCAGGAAAACCATTTCTCATTACTTAGCAACAAAAGGCTAGGTTTTATTCCCAAGCCCTAGATCTTGTAAAGATCAACGGTGGATTAGCTGCCAGCCGGGCACGCAGAGATTCAAGAGATCATTGCAATCAATACTGCATTGATTGTTGCATCTACCAAGTTGCCAAATCAACAGACCGAGGGCTAGTGCATGGCACAGCTCAACAATTTTTGGTGCTTATTGTAAACACAATCATGTGAAGACCATCCAACCAAGCTTTCCACTTCACTTAACAGTTGAGTGACATTAATGCTAAGACCTGTCATCGCCATTTTGAAAGCATACCAAGTACCGAGCTTTAATACCCTGTCAAATTCGTAATCATTGCAATGTTAGATCCATAGTTTACATTTCATAATAGTTCCTAAGGTTTATATCAAGCATCATGTTAATAGTAGTATATGCTATTGTATGGTGTGCAAATGCATAGTCATTATAGATTGTATATATTTCATTTCTATAACTTATGAATAGTCATAGGGTAAAGTTTATATATTTAATATATTAGCCATATATTGTTAATCATTTGATAAATGGAGACTATAGGTATAGTTTAAGATTTTATTAATGCATAGTATAATGTTAGTTTATCGCATACGCACTTTATTCATTATATATTTCATATATTAACTATGCATTGTTAATAAATTGATAAATGTGAGATTTTAGGATAGTCTAAAGTTCTGATTGGTGCATCTTATAATGCTAGACATAGCATAAGCACTATATTCACAAGCTTTCAAATAGAGTTACAATCGGACATTGGTATCAATACTTGATGTTAATGACAATAGTCATATTAAGATGATTTTTCATAGATAATAATTATAGCAAAGTAAAAACAAAATGACGACATGATTTTAATAACACTGAAGAGTTTGTAAGCCAGCACGTAAACTATAATTGGAACCAAAATATCCATACCTCTAGTAACTTGTTTTGCAAGGAAGTACTTAGTATTTTTCATATTATATTGACGATGAATTGAAAGACACATGTACTCTTAACTCATGTTTGTCGTAGAATTTCTTACCTGTGTTCTGCACATGGAAACATGATTCAAATGCCTTAGCTAAACGTAGCTAAGTAAACCTTAGGATACCTCATAGGACCCCTTCGTCATCATGCAAAACAAACTGTCAGCACATTACAAGAAAACTTATAATAATACAAACCTATGTACAACATAAAGTTACATTTAGAATTTAAGCAGATCTGAAGATTGTATTCTTGTGTTATGATCATAAACTACCTTTTGTTGAAGAGATTAGCATCCATTTAGTTTGCAATAGAAATTACAACTAACATCATATTTTAGTTTGAGAAATTCAACGTGTCATCGTTATTAAATATCCTAGTTAAGATATTTAACTATTTTATATGTTCTGCATTAACAACTTCGATAATTATTGCTATTTTAAAAAATTTGAAATTTTTGGTATTTTACAGGATGTTACAATAATGAATGCCAAAACTAGGTACACCCTTCACATATATATGATCCATCTTAGCATCTTTGATGTGTATCTCTTGAGGATCCTACATGTACTTGAAAACTAATCCAACTGCATACGAAAGGTTATGTCTAGTGTGAATGAGGTAGAGTAGATTCCCAACCAATTGTATGTTCCCAATACAATCTACCATAGGAGTAGTACCCCCATCATCAAGATTCACCTGGAAAAGAAATGTTGATGCTCCCATTTTACAATGTGGCATTTGAAACATGATAAATAGATCCTAGATGCTATCCCTCAAAGTGTCGTAAATGTTCCTTCTAGATGTAATAGGAAAAGGAGTTTCTTTTTCTTTTGTAAAGCCCAATTTTTGGGGGATATATTGTGTTGACTATTGATTTTACGGCTAAATACCCCTCATCGGTCCTTGGAATATCCCCATGGTTTTCACCTTAAGAAGGTGTTATCCTTGTTCCTGTGCTTACTACCCTTTGGGTGGGTGTACAATGCCCTTGAGGAAAAATAATTGAGACACATGGCCAAACTAGTTTTTTGCTTTGTAGAGGTGATTGCATATGCAAGGGTTGTTATACTTGTTTTAGCACACCTCATTTTTCCCACTTCGACCTACTATTTTAATGGAAACCCCCTCCTCATGGTATCCATACTAATGACATCATTCATTAAAAATGAAGCTGTCATTGTTAAAAAATGAGTGCGTTGAGGGAAAAACATCTGTTGGGGTTAGTTTGGGCATGATGTCCTCCTTCTAGATCAACTTTCACTTGGTGAGCCTAGTTGCACATTTTTATTGTTACTTTATGTCATTGTGTGGTTTATTCCACAACATGTTCTTGTGCAAATATAAAATTTTATAATTTGTCATTAACTTTGTAGGATTTAATTTGTAAAAGCTTGAGGATTGTCTCATATAAAAAGACAACTTGACCTCATTTGTAAAACATGGACCAGGGTATATGAAATTTTTTCTTTTTTATCTTGGATTATTGGATCTATTGAGCTAGTGTACACCTCTCTCTTGGATGTGTTTACTTGACTGAATGTTTAATGGAAGGATTTCTAGGGTTTGATTCTTTCACATGACAAGTTGATGCTAAGCCTAGTTATAATAACTCTTTCCCAAGGGAGACCTAAAGTGGATTTCCTTGCTCATTCTTGATTAATGTGGGTAATTTTATCTCCTAAACCTAGTTTAATGTTTCTCTTCAAGTTATTTGGACCAAGTTAGGGCTAGTTTTCTAGCATTTTATCAACTTGAATGAGGAGACCATCCTAAAAAGGAGATATGTGTTTTTTATTAGGCCTTGGAATTCTCTATTTTCCCTAATTAGGGTTTCACTACCTAACTCTTGACATTGCTAGCTTACCCTAGTTGAAAGTATTGAATTGTAATCATAACCCTAGGGTTTGAAATAATAATCTAATTTCCCCATCGTAAGAAAAGTATCCATTCCTTTTGATCAAATTCTTATATGTTTTATTTTATGCAAAAAATAGTTACCTAGAAATTCACCCTAGGGTTTTATTTGTAAACCCTAGAGGGAGTCCTCTTTCGAGCAAGTGAATTGCAAAATTGGTAATTGTTTTTAATTTATATTTCACTCTCAAAGTGTTCCTTGGTGCAATTATCCTCTTTCACTTAAGAATTCTCCTTTTTGAGGGCTTGCCTAGGGAAGTGCGATATTTCATAAAGATACATGAAATTTCCTTAGAAGGCATGAAATTTATTGATTTTTGTGATAATTTAATAAATTCATTACTGTATGTTGATTATGTCTTGTTTCTATTAAGGTTTTTTGGAAGTTATTTGTGGTTTCGTGGTGGTTCAACATATATTTAATTGATTAGGGTCTCCACTTGGGTTCTCGAGTTACCCAAAGTGTTGAGAGGTTAGACTGTGGTGATATCAAGTCTATTTTCTCTCTCTCTCTCTCTCTCTCTCTCTTTCTGTCTCTCTCTCAAGCTTACAAAAACTATCCTTTGTGCACACAACCTAGTTGTGTTGGGGATGCTAGTTTGAGTGATAACGTTTGGGCACCATTGTCATGGACCTCAAAGAATAGTGACGACATTCCAGTGAGTGATTCAAGGGTTGAATCCATTTCCTTTGAGATACATCAAAATGTTTTTGTGTGACTTAGATACATTCCTATTTTGTACTTTGGTGATTTTTTTTTTATCTAACTTGATAGGACTCACTTAGCGACTCAATGGAAGAAAAATAAAGAGGTACTCTACAAGAATGAGTCCAAAGGTAAGTTTTCCTTTGTAATTTGATATGGTTATTGTTAAGGGATAACCTTGTATGTTCTATTTGGTGACTCCATTGAAGAAAAAAATCAGAGAAGTGCAATTCAAAAATGAAAACCTCGACTATTAATAAGAATACGATATGGTGTACTTTGATAAAACATGGATGCAAAATTGGTATTCTCCATTGGATTTATCTAATATTTTGGGATATCCAACTAAGTTAGATAATGTGATTGGTTCAAGTCCATTCCAATATTTTGTGAATATGAAGATATATTTGCAGAACATATTATGATCTTCATAGATTTTATTGTGTATTGTGATATTGTGGACGAGGATGTCATAATCAAGAGTTTCGTAATACCTCTTGATTTGAAGAATAAAAAGGATGCATGAGATTGGTATGATGAGCTTCATCATAAATGGTTATATTAACTCTTGGAATTGGTAAAGGCATTTGGGAAAGAATGGGATCATAATCTTGATGACAAAATTATGGACAATATGATTTATCTTCCCAAGAAGGAGCATCTCCAAGATATCCTTGAAGATTGTTTTTCTCCTTTTGATTTGTCAAGCACTTCAGATGAGTTACCAAACACATTCATGGATGAATTATGAAATCATAGTGACTATCCCATTGAACATGTCCAAGAGTTTATGGTAAATGCTCGAGATTGTGCTATCAAAGGTGAAGGTTCCTACATGAAATCATTTGTGTTGCATTTTGGAGGAAAGGTCCTTGATTGTCTTAAATAACTCGAAAATGGTACAATATCCTCTCTTGCAGAATTAATAGATTTATTTTGTAGATATTGGTTCCCCAAAAAACACAAGAGATTGATTACCTACATTGAAGAGGTGAAGGGCTTTCTCAATAAAGAAATCCGGGAAGAGGATCGAGTCCTTGAGGAAAAAATTGAATAAGAATATAGAAAATATGATCAGATCATCCCAAACTTAGAAGAGCATGAAAAACACCTTGTCAAAGTAATACACTATGACTATCAAGCCTTATAAGGATTGCTTGAAAAAACCGTTGATCAAGATCCGACTAATAACATTATAGGCCTCGTTCTTTCACATAATGACACTGAGAGGGGGGCTAAATCAATATCATAGAATTTTACCAATTTTTACTTCAAAAAATATATAGAATCATAAAAATCATCACCATTCATCAATAAAGATCATTATCAACAATAATACACAATATATTTACATCGAAATTCATATAGATAAAACCTTGACATACACTATTACAATATTTTACAATGTGCCAAGAGACACCAACCTCCTATTTACAAGAACCAACTTGAAGAAGGAACCAACCCCCTAATTCACTAGCACGCACTGGTAGGAAGCACCAACTCCTTAGGTTTTCTAGCACCAACTAGAAGGAGGAGCCAACGCCTGATTTACTATCATCAACTAGAATGAGGAACCAACCCCTGATTTACCAGCACCAACTAGAAGGTGGCTCCAACCCTAATTTACCAACACCAGCTAGAAGGAGGCACAAACCCTTGATTTACTCACACCAAACAGAAGGAATCACCAACCTCCTCGAAGAATTCTCAAAATTTTCCTTCCAAATAAGCCATCATATTGCTAATAGATTACCCCTCCAACTTATAAAATAAATCAATCCTAAGACACCTCAAATATTTTCTTCAAAACATATTCATGAATACTTCAAGAACATATTTAATAAAACCCAAGCAATCATCTTCAAGAAGCCTAGAAAATTCATCTTCTCCTTGGAATTGGGCACCTTTTCAGAGTTCCTTAGTTTCTTGGATGGATAATCAAATGAGAATAGCACTCCACTTATGTATATAGGTCTGAATTGACTTTCTGGGGTGACATAACATTGTACAATATCTTGGGAGGGCTGACCTAACATCTTCTTTGGGTTTCCTTTACAATTTTTTTCATATCTGCTCATTCCTATGGACTTAGAAGGACTTCCATTTACCATTGGAAAAGTATCAGAACAAGATTTACAACCATGTATACTATATTCCAATTTGACCTAGGTATATAGAGTAAAAATTAATTCAATGATAGGGTATCCAAATTAGAAATAAAAAAACAATATTTGCAACAATCTTCATCTTTCCATTTCTATATGTAGTCTCCCCATGTATTTAACATTAATGAAAAAATATATATCCTTTCCTTGAAATAAGGGACAATAATATTTCCAACAATATCCCCCTTTTTCATTGATGCAAACCCGTAGACAATTCGACAAAAAATTTGTAGATACTCCTTTTATCTACAATTATGTATCTATGCAATTATGTTTCTATGCAATATCTGCAATTTCCCCCCTATGCAATTTATCCCACTTTGACATCAATGTAAAGGGGATTATCCCCTTGAGGTTATGATTATCCGTGTGTCTACACCTCATTTCCTATTTATAATTCTCCCGCTGCATGTAGTCACTTATTGGAGGAACCTAAGGCAACCACTTGACTAGGTCCTCCATTCGACCACTTGTAAAACATGTCAAACAATTGTGTCGGCCATTACATGTCGGGTCAGGTAGTTGAACCGTGAGGTCGTTATGTAGCTGGTTGTAAACGATATATATAGGATAGAGATACGGATACATGGGAAGTTGTAATATATTGTGTATCAATTCTGTACATATTCTGCTGAGTAATAGAAAGTGTTAGAACATTAATCCACCACTTAGCACCTTAGTCTAAGTCGTTAGTCAATGTTATTTTCATTTGTGCATTAATAAACTATGGTTTGGACTTAGGTAGCTTAATTGGGCATAAAAATGAGTTAAAATGGACTGTTCACACCTACATGAATGCTCAAGCTCAGTCAAACTCCACATGTGCACCCTCATTTATTGTTGGTGCGCTCCCATTCCTTGAATTGGGGAATTGTGGTTGACTAGGAGCGCTAGCAATGGATTTATCCCATTTTTGGACTATTTTGAGCAATTAATGCCACCTAGAGCCTCCCACTCACCTTATTTTGCACACCAACACATGCCAAAGAGTCATGATTGCTCCATTAGAGGAAATTTGGATGAAAAATGGGCCTCCCAAGGAAAAAGGTAAAAAAAGCCATATTGGCAATTTTTTTATATTATTTCACTTTTATCGAAGCTACCGAGGGTTATTCCACTTTTATCAAAACTACCTTAGATATATATTTTATATTAAAATCAATTTACGAGGACGAAGTTCCATGTACTGTTTTCACCCAAAATAAGGAAAGAAAATTAAATACACAATGCAACTTAAAAGTTATTGGGTCATATATTACCTAAAATATGGATGGGTATATTAGTTATGATACTAGTTATTATTATATTTATTTATACATTATATATAAGTTATGATAAAAGTTATTGGACCCATGGTTATTATAAAATATTAATTATAATATAATATTATTATATATTAGTTGTAACATTATTTACTATTACTATTATCTATTATATATTATATATTGTTCACATGTTACCATAAAAGATGGATGGGTATATTAGTTATGATATTAGTTAAAAGTTATTGGACACAAATTTTGACTAAAATTGATTAATATTGATTTTATATATTGGTCAAATATTACCTAGAAGATGATGGCGATATTAGTTATGATATTAGTTAAAAATTATTAGACCTAAATTTTGACGGTTATTATAGAATATTAATTATAATATAATATTATTATATATTAGTTATAAAATTAATTATTATTACTATTATATATTGGTCAAATATTACCTTAAAGATTGATGGGTATATTAGTTATGATATTAGTTAAAAGTTATTGTACCCAACTTTTGAGGGTTATTATAAAATATTAATTATAATATAATATTATTATATATTAGTTATAAAATTAATTATTATTACTATTATATATTGGTCAAATATTACCTAAAAGATTGATGGGTATATTAGTTATGATATTAGTTAAAAGTTATTGTACCCAATTGTTGACAGTTATTATAAAATATTAATTATAATATAATATTATAATATATTAGTTATAAAATTAATTACTATTATTATTATATATTGGTCAAATATTACATGAAAGATTGATGGGTATATTAGTTATGATATTAGTTAAAAGTTATTGTACCCAAATTTTGACGGTTATTATAAAATATTAATTATAATAGAATATTGTTATATATTAGTTGTAATAGTAATTAGCAGAGAATGGGTTAGGATATTAATTTCATTTCGATATCCAAGACAATTTGGGGTAGCTGGACACATATTATTTCAATATCCAAGAAAATTTAGGGCAGGGGTAGAAAAATTATATTATTAAAAGAATCCATTATTTTGGGATTATATAACAAAAAATTGTTTAAGACATGTACCGTGTTTGAATTTTAAAGCAATTTGATTGGCTAATACATGATCACATGGAATTTGAATTAGGGTTGAAGTGCCCATTTAAAGTTGAAATTTCCTCTAATTGAGCATGCCTCATCCATGTCCACACTTCCATTCGTGACCATTTGGACTGAGTTGGAGCAAGTTGGACCCACCTAGGGGGGATTGAGGCCAATTTGCCCAATTTCACATGTACACTCATTTTGGGCTTCCAAAACCTAAAAAATTTCTCCACTATTCATAACATATTTACATGTTAGACAGTCAGATAATATCCAGTTTCTGTTCACATTGCATGTGTAAAATTATTCTTCTTTCATGTTTTTTTGTTGGTTTTGCAAGTAATTCGATTTGTGAGATTCTCTAAGGCTCCTAGATCATTCTGTAGATAAAAATTCTCACATGGTATCAGATCTGAGTGGATTTTAGTGAGTTGCAGATCAATCTTAAGTGCTTGAGCTACATTTTTGAGAGAATTTCCAGATAACATTGAGTGGTTTTTGCAGGACTTTCAACAATTTTCTCACCATTAACGCAAGTAGAAATGGAAGCAAACCACATCTTTCTTATTCGATTCAATTTCTTCGAATGGAAGGAAGAAATGGTTATTCAATTGAGATCTAAGGGTCTGTACAGAGTTATCATGGGAACAGAAGTGGACCCAAACTCTACTGTAGAGAAAGACAAGTACTTCAATAGACTTGATGAAGCCTATAGATTGCTATGCCTGAGTATTTCAAGAGAGATCTTATTTCATATAAACAGTTTGACAACCCCAAATGAAGTCTGGGTTAAACTAGAATCACTATTTTGGAAGACTGATGAATTGAGAGGACATCAGCTTGAAAACGAGCTCATCATCCCGAGTCGAGCGCATTTTGAAACTATCCAGGAGTTCTTCACAAATTTCAAGTCTCTAGTGCTTCATTTGAAGTAATGTGGAATTGAGAAGAAAGAGGATCAGTTGATCTTGTCCATCCTTTTGAAGCCAGGACCATAATTCTCAGTGTCTGTAAGCACCTTCCATTCCAGAAAAATGACACTTCGAAACTTGAAAATGCCAATACTAGCCAACTTCATGGAATCCCTCACCCAGGAGCAAGAAAAGCTAGTTCAAATGGGCACCATCAAAGCTAAATATCAAGCTTTGGCCATGGGTGTTTCGAATGCCTCCAAGGGAAAGTAGAAGGCAAATAATTCGAAGCAGTCAAAGAAGAGGAAGTCTCATAACCCAAATGCAATGATGGGTGTTTGAATCCTCCTAAGGAGAAGGACAAGAAAGGGAAAGAGAAAACCAAATGCACATATTGCCACAAGGGATGGAATCTAGAGTGATCCTGCATGAAGAAAACCATTGATCATATGGCACAGCTACTGGATTAAAAAAACATCCCTGTCCATGATGGTGCAAGGAAGAAAGATGGCACCTCCAGTTCAGACAACAAGGAGAAATGTCATTCCTTGGTAGCAGGTATTTCTAATTCCTCAACCTTCATTATTGATTCAGGGGCATCTAGACACATGGTTTCCACCAGATATCTCTTCTCCTCTATAATTCTATGCATTCGAATAGTGGGCCAATAGTTCGAATGGGAGATGACTCTGAAATCCAGACCAAAGGAATTGGAAGGATTGATTTGGAGCATTGTTATTTAAGTGATGTGCTCTATGTACCAACGTTGGAAGCAAATTTGTTGTCATTGTATTAAATGACCCATATAGGAGAATCCAAGAGAGTAACATTTACTCCTGACTTGGTAGAGATATCAAAAATTTGATCAAACCAAGTTTTGGCAATTGGGTATGCAAACCACCAAGAGAGGATGTACAAGTTCTCAAATTTTCTCCCTAGTTCCAGTGACCAAGTGCACCTCTCTCATGCCAATTAGACCTCCAATCTATGGCCTTAAATATTTGGACACATGAATTACAAGTATCTCCAAGCACTGCACAAAGATGAGATTGTGGAAGGGATTCCTTCAATCAAATCTTCAAATGGAGCTTGCATTGGCTGTGTAATTGGGAAGCATCCAGAGCACAGCTATGAAAAGGAGATGGGAAGGAGAGCCACAAAACCACTTGGGTTGGTACATTCAGACCTCATTGATCCTCTACCCAATCCTATGGTGGATCAAGGTATGTATTAGCACCAGATTTGTGTTAAATGTTTAGAAGGGTTTTGGATAATGGAAAGGTGCAGATTCACGAAATTAGCCAAGGAGAGCCTAACCCTTGATCCACAAGACCCAAAGGTTGAAGCTATCAAAGCCTTATGTAGTTGAACTTGGAGCTGATATAAGAATCTTGGGAAAGCCAAATTCTTAATGGTGATTAGAGGTTTAAATATAAGGGAATGCGCCCGCAGTACTCATTGGCACCTATGGACGGTTTAGATCAAAGGCGATGAAGATCAACAGTCATAATCCTCCTTCGTGAAAAAGGTTAAAGGATTTTTAAGCGCTAGAGGGGTGCTAGTGAACAGGCAGGTCAAAGAGTGATCAACGATGGGTGTCTATCAACGGTCAATAATTTGTTCTCATTTTAGACATGTGCAAAAAGGGGTACCTTTCAAATCTGCGAACTTTTGTTAAAGCACGACACTTCCCAACGGCGCAGATCTAGCGGGATGAAGATCTATGGCCAGGAAACATTTCACAGATTTGACTTGCACTTGAAACCAACAAGGCCAAAATCTGCAAACTCGGTAAAAGGTCCCGCCTTTCGACGACCGGGATCTAGGCGGAGATCAGATCGACGGTTGGCAGCGAGCTTGCAGATCAAATAAGCTATCGAGATGATATGTGGTGGAGTTGGAATCCATGAGGGATATAGGAAGGTAAAGGTCAAGAAGATCTACGGTTGAGAATTAATCGCATGGAAGGACGACTGACGTGGTTCCGTCACTTTCATAGATGTAAGGGGGATATGACAAAGGTTAATATTATAAAATTCCCGCCTGCACTGAGATTCGCATCCCATTTGTCTTACGTGCATCGGAAAGTGAAAGGAGCAGACCGTGCATAACCAACTAGCCAACTAGAAGCTAGGAAGCTCTGCCCGGCTGTCAAGCAACCAGGTAGGCTGTCCACTTCCACCCTAAACTATTTAAATGGCCAAACCTCTGGAGTCTCCAGGATTTGAACCCTCTAAGACAATCAACGTGGTATAAGATAAACACTGTGATGTTTTCGACACAATGCTGATAAATAGTTCCATAGAAGTTTCTAGGGAGAGATTAGAAGTCATGAAGGCTCGAAAGATGGATGTCCATAAGGTTTATCATTCCTTTTCCCACTTATCTACAACCATTCAAACCCCTCGCTGCCCTGAATTTATAGACTGGAGCGCCGGCCATTACTCCCCAGATCGAAGAGAAATCCTGGATCCCTCAAACTCAAAAATTCTGTTCTATGTAGATGCCCCCAATGTTAGAAAATCCCTAGCCGTTCCAAAAGAATTCTGTGAGAAATCCCAAAGTTACAGAATGGAAAACCTAATCCATCATTTCCATCAAGACCCAGCTGACCTCAAGCAGAGCTTTTATTATGCCTCCCTACTACCAAATACCTCTTTGCAGGGCTCACCTTTTCCTGGTGATTCCAACCTATTTAAAGAAGAGTCAAGTTGTGTTATTTCCATGTTGGCCCAGTTCCTAGGGCTGGATAGTGACCAATATATAACCGAGCCTCTAATCAGCTTAATTTTTGTTATAAGCACTTGTCCCATTGAGCCAGCAGACCCCAATTTGCTTGCCTAGTGAGCATGCCTAAAATTTGATGAAGCCTTAGCAGAAAACATCCACTCCCATCTCATAGAATACCCGAAGACAAGGGCTTTCAGGTTCTAGTCGTACTTGTTGAGGATGTTCTTGGCAGCAAATGAAGAAAACCTACAAGTGCTAGAGATGTAGATTACTAAGGAAATGTATTCAGATTACAAAGCCTTTATGAATGACCTTGTGGTAGAGATCTATTTTATTTTCTTCCGGAAGAGGCTTCCTAGGGTGCTACCAGAACTGAAGGACTTATTGCAGCCATCCATGGAGAAGAGGGTTGGAGACTGGTTTTTGTTGAAGCAAGGAACTATGATCAGGGTCTATGGTTTCTCCCATTCCTGTTATGTGTTACCTGCCTTCCTAACCCCCAGAGTACTGACCATGGAATTTATAAGGCAAAAGATGAATGTAGAATGTGAGCACTTCTTGAATGACAGGAAGTCATCTGACATTAGTTTCCCATGGACACTAGGTTCTTTCATTGTAAAAAAAAGGCATCCCTCCCAAGTATTGACCAAATGATGGGTGATATAGATTCCCATCCAAGGTAGCAATGAATTATGATCCCCATCATATAATTTCAAAGAGAAGGAAGGAAACTAACAAGAAAGGGTATGAGCATTTCTAGCTTATAGGCCTTGGTGAGAGGGAAAATTGGTTAGAACATATTGACAAAGGTCAGATGGAAATAGACCCACCAGCAGACTCCTCCTCTGTGCAATTCCTTTTTCAAAGTAGTAGATCACTAGTTCCTGGCTCTCCCAGCCTGATGCCATCAGTATCAGTAGCTATACCCATTACTATTGTTTCAGAGAAATATAGCAAGCCAAAAGGTGGTGACCCCATGGATGTGGACAATAATGTAGAAAGAGCCTCAAAGAGGCAAAAGGTGGAAGATTCTGGGCAACAATTAGTAATAGTAAAAATAGGGCAGCCCAAGAAAAAGCAGGCCAGATTCCTGGTGCCATCTTTTGAGGTTAAGGAGCATGTGTTTAACAAAACACCCACTAGAAATGCAAGACCAGGCATAAGCAGGGCTGAGTTACTGGAAGAATATGAAGAGAACCCAAAAACAATCTCAAGAAGAAGCTAAGTTGTATGCTGATGTGAGAAAAATCTCTAAGAAGGACGTGGCCTTGGTGGCAAGTAGGAACCTTGCCCAAAACACCTTAAGTCTTGCCTTAGCCACCAAGAATAAGGCCACCGAGAAGAAAGTGAATCCGGAGGATATCCCAATACCAGGTGTGATCAATTTGCATAAAGAGACAGGTGAGGTCATCTACAACAAGTTGTTGAAGACTGCCATAGAGCTATCAAAAGTGCAGGCTAACAAAGCCAAAGTGCAAAAGCAGTTGGGATTGGAAAAGGTGGAGAACAAGAGCCTGAAAGCACAAATGAAAAATTTCTAGGCTTCACTATTAAGCACTGAGACCCAATAGCACAAAAGGGATAGAATTCAGAAGCTATTAGATGAAAAAGATCAAGAAATCCTATCATTGAAGAAGAAATTGAAGATTCTAGCTGTCCAACTGGTGAATGCACCTGAAATTGTAGAGCTAGAAGAGGAAAAAGAAGAGCTGCAAGGTAAGTTGACTTATTGAAAATCCAAGCTATTACAGTTGAAAGAAAAGGATAAAAAGTGGCAAGTAGATATGCAATTGATAATGGCCAGTGAGGAAGCCTTCAAGTTTAAGTTTGAGGAGCTTGAGAAGAAGTTGAAAGAGAAAGAGCAAGAGATAGAAGCCATGATCACATCCCCAATAGAGGCTAGAGATTTTTCCATTGTAAGGAAAATAGCCAAGGCTAGTTTGGATGATATAGAAGTAGCCATCTTTTGGATTGAAGAAGCAGAATGCCAACCTAAGGACCCTAAAGGAAACTGCACAAACGGAAAAGGAGGCTTGGGAAACCAAGTACCAGGCAATGCGGGATGATTATGATAAGTTGAAGCAGTAGGTTATAGGGAAAAGAGCATTCCAGGAAGCAAAGAGGATCATATGGGATGATATTGTTGCATAGGATGGGGAGTTGAGGCCATATTTGGACTTCATTGTGGATAAGGAAGTTGTAATAGAGCTAGATAGGTCAGCTGTCACAGTTGCCATTGCAAAGCTAAACAAGAAACCTATGGATTATGCACATAATGCAATAGAGTTCTTAAATGGTTTGTCTGAAGAGAAGGTTCAAGCAGCCAATATAAAAGACAGAGTGGCCACTATCATCCATGCAAAAAAGGTAATTCACAAGCACCAGCAAGTGAGCATTATCCAAGGAGGGATAGAGATCCTGGATTGCCAGGTGAAACTTTTCAGAGAAGTATTTGATCCCTTATTTAAGAAGGGTCTGCCCATGTTTTTGGAAGAAGATGGTACAATGAGAATAAAGGAGGGATACCAAGGAAATATTTCGGAGTGCAAGATGGACCAGGGAAGTTGCACAAACATGGAGCAGCCACTGACAGGAAATATGGTGGTGGACAAATTGGCAAAAGACTTCGAGCTAGCTTCGATCTTTAAAGAGGCTCATACACTCCTCCTAGGCTATTCATATACTAGGAGCATAGTGATATGAGAGTATTGCTCAAGGATATTGCCACGTTATATTTTCCAGTAGCCGAGCAATGGAAGCTCATTGAAAAATATGGAAAGGCCAAACTGAATTTGAGTGCATGAAGAGTCGAAGATTCTGAAGGCTTCCAGCTGGAGGGAGTCATTACCAAAGCATTTTGTTTATATTGTTAGAATCTGTTGTCATTGTGTAAAAATGCCAAGTAAATTTGTAAAAGACAGTTGAGCCAGTTTGGCCAAGTTTGTCATTTTGTTGTGGTCGCAAACCTGTTGAATAGGTGTCACTGGTTTTGTAACCATTTTCTATTAGAACAAGTCGAGCATGAGGCTCAGAAGATCTATATAAACGATGTAAAAGAATGGAAAAGGGTTGAAAATTTTTGGGGAACCTGTGCATTGCTTTGTGTTGAATATTTTTGAGACTGTTTCAATAAAATTTGGCAAGGCCTTGCAGGCATTTTCTCTCAGGTATTCATGTGTTATTGGTCTTACAGTCTGTTCATTTCTCTCCTTATGTGAATCTTTTCCTTCTCTGTTTAACCCATATTGTCATGTTGTTCATGCTTGGATAAGTGTAGTATTAGAATAGAATTCATAGTTCTTTTGCTCTCTTCTTTTCATTCCAAGAATTCATAACCAGTTTCTACTAAAATTGATATAGAATTCATAACCATATGCTCTATATTGATGGATTGTTCATCTTTTTCTTCTAAATCATCAAACTAAAGTGCTTTGACTGTGAGCTGGTGGCTTCCTTGCCTCTGAGTGGGTTTGTTTTTAAAGCATTGTCATGATATTAATTTTCTGTCTGTTTTGACTCCACTACCCAATGGATACCTATTTCGTTTTCAACCAAACAACAATCTAATATCAGTTTTAATCATTTATCTTACCCTGTTAAACCTATTTGTGAGAGATCCCTCTCTGGAGGATATGAAGCTACCTTATTCGTCCTCAAGTGGTTTTGTGGTTACCCTAACTTGG
Source organism: Larix kaempferi (assembly GCA_027924585.1). NCBI lineage: Eukaryota > Viridiplantae > Streptophyta > Pinopsida > Pinales > Pinaceae > Larix > Larix kaempferi. Next base: position 22,240,587 of record BSBM01000434.1, on the reverse strand, counting down.
CCTCTCTGCAACCTAGAGGTACATTTTAGGTGCTAACATATTGGTGCCATTTCCAGGGAGCGAGTGTTGCATCATCCCTTGGAGATTGAAAAAGAATTCCATTTTCAAAGAAAGAAGAGATTTCTGAGGGCAAACAGAGGTTTCTAGATTTAAAGAAGGTTGTGCATTTTCCCTGGTGACTCCACTCAACGATATTTTTATCCAAAGGAGACTCCACTGGGGAGATTGGTTAGTCTGAGTTTGTTTCTAAAGAAGCTTCAAAAGGCATGATGGCCCCTAGAAAGATCCGCATAAGAGGTAACCCTATCTCTGATATTTTGCTAGGCGTGGAAAATCCAGAAGTTTTTCTTAGGCATAAATGTGACAAAGATAAGGCTAGTGCTTGTAATGTTGAAAAGTCTCCATCTAAGGAAGAGTTGCATGATTTCCAGGACTTAGATTTAGAGATAAACATTGAAAGACCCTTGTTAAGATCTAAATCATAATCATATCTAAAGTTAGCTGAAGAAAGTCTGAATAACCTTGATTCATATCTGTTAGATCCTGTGAGGTATAAGTTGCAGAATAATGTTAAATCTGAAAGAGCTAAGCCTCATTCCCAGACCCTTTAGCCTCATATCACTAACCATGTCCAAAATCCTCCTCAGAATATCCCTCTTATAGCTCAAAATCCACCCAAAGCAATGGCAACTAGGTTCACCCCCTTAGATCTACCAGCTATATTGCATGACCTGCCTCAGAATTACTCCCAAAGAATCATCCTGTGTGATGGAGAGGGTGATTTTTCAGCAAGAAAAAATGTAGATAGGTTTGAATATTTTATTGACCTAGAAGAAGTGGACCATGATGATGCTAAAATGAGGTTGTTTGCCCAATGTCTGTCTGGAGAAGCTAAGAGATGGTTCAGAGATTTAACAAATGCCTCTATCCATGACTTTGTAGCTTTTCAAACATTGTTCCTAGATAGGTGGGAGGTAGTAAAGAGTCCATCACAAATCTTGTCCCAATATAACCATCTGAAGAAAGGAAACTTTGAGTCTGTGCATGAGTTTTTCAGCAGATTTATGAGAGTGTACAATTCAATCCCAGCTGATATCAAACCCCTGATAGGTGCTGCTAAACTGCATTATGCAGATGCTTTTGAGGGAGATTTCTCATGTATGTTGAGGGAGAGAAAGTCACCTACCTTATCATCTATGTTTAAAGATTCCATGGAGGTAGAAGCAAACATGATGGCTTTAGGAAAGTTGAAAGGTAAAACAAAAGTAGAAAATAAGAAAATAGAAATACATACCTCTACTTCCACTTCCTCCTCTACCAATGATGTGAAGTTTGAAATGATGATGAAAGCCATGGAAAAATTGATGGATCCTCCTAACAGAGAGCATCCTGAGAATCAAGTGAGGAATCCTAACTTTAGAAGGCCATTTCCCCAAAGAAATCAAAGGAACCCTGATGAGCAACAAATAAGGCCCCCTTTCCCTAAAAATATGGTAGATGAAGAAGGGAGAGAAGACCCAGTGGGTGATCAGCTTCAACATTTTTATGACCTTGACCATGAGATATACTTGACTGACAGAGAGCATAATTTATTCACCAAGGAGAATGCTACTCCCATTCCTAAACTAGACTCAGAGCAATATAAAATGGGCTATCAAAATGCAGTACATGATTTTAAAATTAAGTTGAAGCTAAGAAATTAGGATATAGCAATAAACAAGGGAAAATCTAGTCCAAATCAGACCTCCGATGCTCAGCAAAACTTAGAAAAAAAAGGAGAAACATCAGGAGGTTGCTGCACAGAAAAAACCAGAAGATAAAGGGAAGCAGTCCAAGGAGGCTAAGCAGCTAGAACCAACTGACATCAACAAGCCAGTTTCATCCTTTAGTTTGAAGTCTAAGCTGTCAAAGGTAAAGATATCTATCCCTTTTAATGAGCTGTTAAAGAACAATAAATATAGGAAGCAGATTACCAAAATGGTTAGTGGTCAAGGTGATTTTCAGCAAGACATTTTAGAAGTGACAGATGATGCTCCCACCATTGTTTTTGGTCCCAAGCTAGAAGATGTAGAAGATGAGGATGTTCCACCCTTTTATTTAAGCCTAAATGTTCATGATATGGTTTTTCATAATGCACTAATTGACTCTGGTGGCTCTCACAACTTAATGCCGAAAATAGTTGTGGACAAACTAGGTTTAGAAGTTACCAGGCCTTACAAAGATCTATACTCCTTCGACTCCAGGAAGTTCAAATTTCTAGGGTTGATAAAGGACATAGTAGTAACACTGACCCAAATTTCTGCAAAAAGCATTGTAATGGACATAGTGGTGGCTGACATCCCTGCAAGGTTTGGTATGCTATTGTCCAGGTCTTGGGCATAAAAATTGAGAGGAAATATGCAACTAGACTGGTCATATGCCACCATCCCTCTATTTGGGGGAAACAATAGATTATACAGAGAGAAAAGGTTGGCTTACATGACACTCAGCAACCCAGACAAACCTGAGAACCATCCCATAAATGTTGTTGATACAGACTTAGGATCCTCCATATTTTTTAATGATGGACCATGAATTGATCCTAAAGTTCCTATACACATGGAAGTGGTGGAGGATAAGGAATTTGTAGCAAGGCAAGAGGCCTTGGAAAGGAATCCGAATGAAGAAGGTTTGTGGACGATGTATTTTGATGGGTCTTTGAGCAAAAATGGTGCTAGTGTAGGAGTCTGGATCATCCCACCTAACAGAGAATTTAAAGCCTTGTCATATAAGCCGACTTTTGAACGGACTGACAATGCAGCAGAATATGAGGCCCTGTTGTTGGGATTTCAAGATTTGAGGGATATGGGAGCAAAGAGAATACATGTATTTGGAGACTCAGAGTTGGTGATAAACCAAGTAAATGATATCTATCAAACCAAACATCTCAGGATGAGGGACTATAGGAATGAAGTATGGGATATGTTTGGTAACTTTTTCTCAGAGCATAAGATTAGGGTGATACCCAGGATTGAGAATCAGGTGGAAGATTCCTTGGCCACTATTGCTAGGGGTTTCAAAACCCCAATCTACTCCCAAACAAAGTATGAAGTAGAAATAATGAATATGCCATCAATTCTAGACAATTCCAAGTATTGCCAGGTATTTGATGATGACATGCAGATTAAGAGGTTCTTAGAATTGTCTGATGAATTCGCAAATGTATAGGTTGACAGAGAAAATGAAAACCTGGAGGGTTTCATTGGAAAAGAGTAGGCCGAAGATGAAAGGGCCAAAGGAAAGGGATGGAAAGACATGTTTGGGGGAAAGGATATCATCCAGCTAAAGAGTAATTATATCCCCAAAGTCTTGGTACCCCTGGAAAAATTATTCGACCAAAATGACATAGCCAAAAATCCTAAAGTCAAGCCTGCCAATGATGCTATGGAGGACCAGAACCTGGGCACCAAGGAAGAGCCTCGAATTAAAAAATTATCCAAAAAACTGCCTACTAAAGAGAAGGATGAGTATGTGAAATTCATGAGAAAGTATGCTAATGTTTTTGCTTGGAGCTACGAGGACCTAAAAGAATATGACACTTCCATTATACAACATTCAATCCCAATCAAGCCTGGATAGAAGCCTTTCAGGAAGAAGCTAAGGAGAATAAACCCAAAACTGTTGCTAGTAATAGATAAGGAAATCATAAAATTGTTCAATGCCAAGATCATTGTCACCTTGAGATTTTAAAAGTGGATAGCTAATTTGGTACCTATCAGAAAAAAAGAATGGAGAGATTAGGATCTGTATAGACTTCAGGAACCTTAACAAAGTGTCATTGAAAGATAACTACCCACTGCCAAAAATGGTGTTGAAAGTATTCAAATAACTGAGAGGGGGAGGTGAATCAATTATTACTGTGCTTAAACAATTTTACATTCTTTTTCCCTTTTAATTTTGATGAAGTGTGACAATCAATATGATATGAGATGTTCTATGCACATTCCTTTATAGCAGGTATATTGTTATAACAGAATTAAATATAAGGCATATAAACAATGTTCAATCACATAAATATGGAGAGGCACTGATTTTCCTGAGGAAACCCATAAAGGGAAAAAACCTCTTCTTCTTGGGATGAAAGGCAAGCTCCAACTTCTCTTTACATTCTATTTTATCTGAGCTACAACCCAGATGAGGCTGCTACCTCTGTTTCTTCAGCACCAACTGAATGGAAGCTACAACTCCCAAATGTACAAGCACCAACTTGCAAAGAATATTTTACAGTCTTCCCTTGCTCCTCCCTACCACCCTATGTAAGAAAAATTTCTATCAATTATATCACATTGGTTCACATATATCAGTACATACCCTTTTCATTTTTGTTCTATGTTGCTACAGCTTGGATTTCTGGGCATTTTATTCTTCATTAGATTGAGCCACACATTTTTCTTCTGAATCGTTAACTTCGAATCATAGCTTCATCCTCTTCAGCCAGCAACCACTCCTCTTCATCCTCTCCATTCTCCTTCCAATTTTGTTCTCCTCAATTTTTTTTTATAGATGCTGAAGTTATATGCCTTGTTCTCTTTAACTTCCATATATTCCAATTCTAAAACTGAAACTGTCTCTTTAACTCCCAATTCAAAAAATGAACTGTCTCTTTGACTTCTAGAGTTTACACACTGTGAATTAATAAATGAATAAAAATGTTTGAGTTGCAGCTTGTCTGAGTCGCGGCTGTCTGAGTCACGACCATTTGATTCTAAGACATCTGAGTCTCATCCATCTGAGTCAAGGCCATCTGAGTCGCAACCATCTGATTCACGACCGTCTGAGTCTCGACCATCCGAGTCACAACTTGTCTGAGTCGCAGCTGTTTGAGTTGCAGTCATCTGAGTCACGGCCATCTGAGTCGCAGTCGTCTGAGTCACGGTCGTCTGATTCTCAGCCGTCTGAGTCGCAGCTTTAGTAAATTGAAGTTGGTATGTTCTAAGTCACTTGCCTTGTCTGCTTTCCAACCATCAATGACAAGTGAATCATAGTGCCAACAATCTACCCCTTTGGCATTGATGGAAACCTAAAATTTATGATGCTGCTTTTCATCTGCAACTACCTGAACTTCTCCCCGTTTGACATCAATGTCAAAGATACATTTTACAGAAATAGCTCCCCCTATCAAGAAGAATCCCCATAAAAATGGGCATGAGGAACTACACGGAACTTATAGTGTAATCATATCTGCAATACACACATACTCCCCCTTTCAAGGTGAACTCAATAATCTGGTCATGAGGAAAAGTCAATCTGAAATCATCATAAGCACATATCTGATATTCATTAAACCCAGACCCCCCCTATCATGGTGAGGAGATCAACTGAAATTGGGTAGGACACCCAACTTTTGATGAAGATATTCAATTTGTGACTTGGACAATGGTTTAGTAAAGATATCAGCTATTTGTTCTGTAGAGGGAATAAAATTCAATTGAACCCCTCTATTTGTGACTTGCTCCCTTAGAAAGTGATACATAATTGGTATGTGCTTAGTCTTGGAATGAATCACAAGGTTTTTAGACACACTGATAGCACTTGTGTTATCACAGTGAATAGGGATAGGTTCAGAATATTTTACATCCAAATCAGCAAGAGTTTGTATCATCCATAATACCTATGTACAACATGTTACAGTAGCTATGTATTCATCTCAGTAGTAGATAGAGAGATAGAACCTTGCTTTTTACTCATCCATGCTACTAATGAATCGCCTAAGAAGAATGCACCTCCACTAGTGTTCTTTCTTTCATCCAAATAGTTTTCCTAATTAGCATTTGAATATGCAATCAACTGAAAGTTTTGATTCCTAGGATACCAGAGACCATAAGTCATTGTGCCTTTCAAGTATTTGAAAATTCTCTTCACAACTACCAAGTGATTTTGTTTGGGAGCAGATTGAAATCTTCCTACCATTCCAATAGCATGCATGATATCAGGAGGAGTTGCTATAATATATAGAAGACTGCCTATCATTGACCTATATGTTCTTTGATCAACATCTGGTGAGATATCATCTTTTCTAAGCTTGCAGCCAACAATCATAGGGGTACTAACAGGTGAAGAATCCTGCATTTGAAACTTTTTCAACATCTCCTTCAGATACTTCTCTTGAGAGATAAATAGACCTTCAGAATTTTGATTGATTTGAAGACCAAGAAAGTATGATAATTCTCCAATCATTGACATTTCAAACTCAGATTGCATGGCATTAGCAAACCACTGGATAGAAGATGCATTAGCACATCCAAAGATAATGTCATCAACATAAACTAGAACAATTAATAAATCATCACCTTCAGTTTTGATGTACAGATTGCTATCAGTAGTGCCCTTCTTGAATTATTTTTCTTGTAAATATTTATCCAATTTGTAGTACCAGGCTCTTGGTGCTTGTTTCAATCCATATAGTGCCTTCTTCAGTTTGCAGACATAATCAGGATTGTATGTCAGTGAAAAACCTTCAGGTTGCTCCATATACAATTCTTCTTCTAGATCTCCATTTAGAAAAGCTGATTTAACATCCATCTGATAAACTTTGAAATTTTTGTGACAAGCATAAGCAAGAAACATTCTTATAGCTTCCATTCTTGCCATAGGTGCAAAAGTCTCATCAAAATCTTGTCCCTCAACTTGTGCATACCCCTTGCAAACCAATTTGGCTTTATTTCTCACAATTTGTCCTTTTTCATTCATCTTATTCTTAAATACCCATTTGGTACCTATCGCATTCTTATCTGCTGGTCTAGGAACAAGTTCCCAAGTATTATTCTTTTCAATCTGATCAAGCTCTTCATTCATGGCTTTTATCCAATCTTCATCTTCACTAGCTTCATAAAAATTCTTGGATTCTATTATAGATAAAAAGGCAATGTGAGACTGTTCTGTATCTTTGAGTAACTGTCTTCTTGTTTGCACATCTTCATTCTTGTCACCAATGTTTTGACTTTCAGGATGATTTTTCTGAATAATTCTTGAAGGAGGTCTTATTGATCGTTGTTGTGAGTCTGCATCTTCATTCTTTGATTCAGATTCTTCCTTTTCTGATTCTTGGACCTGTTCTTCTTCATCTTCAGTTGTATTCTCTGTACATGATTCATCACTGTTTATCTGAGTGTCTTTTACATGACTCCCTTCATCTACTTTAATATCAATGCAATCAACCATTTTATGCAACCTCTTATTATAGCATCTGTATCCTTTACTGTTTGTAGCATAACCTAAGAAAACACCTTCATCATCCCTATCAGCATATTTACCAAGATGCTCATCATTGTTCTTGATATAACACTTACTCCCAAAGAATTTGAAATGCTTGATTGGAGCAAGTCTCCCAAACCATAATTCTTAAGGCATTTTATCACTATTTTGCCTTAAGTGAGCTTTATTAAGTATATGAACAGCTGTAAGAATTGCCTCTAACAAAAAAACTTGAGAAATATTATTTTCTTTCATCATTGATCTTGCCATATGCTGAACGGATCTATTCTGTCTCTCAACCACTCCATTTTGCTATGGAGTCCCTGGACTTGTATACTCTCTTTTGATACCCTGTTCATCACAAAATTCCTTGAAATGCCTTGAAATGAACTCTCCTCCTCTATCGGACCTTACTGCCTTTAGTCTTGTTTGATTCTCAGTCAGAGCTTTAAATACTTTAAATTTTTCAAATGCTTCATATTTTTCTTTCAGAAACGCACCCTAAGTAAGTCTAGAATAATCGTCAATAACTAGCATAAAATAGTTTTCTTTTCCTGTACCTTCCTTCTTTGATGGTCCACACAAATCCATATGCACTAACTGAAGAGGTTTATTTGAAGAAGGGAAACTCTTGGATTTGAACTGTGTTCGAGTTAGTTTTACCATTTGACAGGGTTTACATACAACATCATCTGGTTTTGATATCTTTGTAAAGTCTTTCACTGCTCCATTGTTTCTAAGCTTGATTATATGATCAAAATTTAAATGTCCAAGTCTTGTATGCCATAGCCAACTCTCATCATACTTGCTTAGATGACATTCCTCCTTTTCTTCTTTCAATACATAAACATTGTTTTCTGTTCTTATACATTTGGCAACCAATTGTCCTGAAGAAACAGATTTAATTTTTCATTCCTTAGAATTGAAAACAACTTCACATCCTTTGTCACATACATGAATGACACTAAGAATATTGTACTTCAAGCCATCTACAAATATAACATCTTGAGCTTTCCCTTTGCCATTACTCAGACTTACCATTCCTTTTCCTCTGATTTTTCTCGGAGCATCATTCCCAAAAGTTACATTTCCTGATTTGTGTTCTTTTAGAGACATAAACTTACCTTTATCCACAGTCATGTGTTTGGAGCAACCAATGTCAATATACCATGGGTCCTTTTGTCTTTGAGAAGAAAGCACTGTTGAGCCTAGAATTGGCCCTTTTTAATCATCTTTAATCATCTTTCCTGCCCCTGTCCTACACCACTTATCATGTCAATCAGACCTGTTGTCCTTATTTTATTCCCTCAAGTTGCCAAGGTATGACTGATCATTGCTTTATCTTATTAATGCTTATGAGTGTGATAATTAAAGTTGTTTATCTCTCAATTGTGCTAACATGTGATGATTTATGAAGGTAGTTGAGATAAGTGGGCTGCAGGAAGGTGGGGCTGAACAAGTCTTTAAAGGTGTTCGCTACTTACAAAGGGATTCTCGGGGCTCGAATCATTAATTAAGGCACATGGTTCCAATATAACATCCTAGGTGGAGCCGTGACAGGGCAGCTGTAACAGAATGCGCTATCTTGAGTATGTGGCTGCTCGAGTCTAGTTGTGATCTGGAAGGATCGCCACTCTTGGGTCAATGGACTGCTTCCTCATATTTTTATGCCTTTATTCTGCCACGTATTGTAACAGCTAGTTATTTAGGGCACCTGAAGATCAGAAATCTTCATGGCTACCCAATTATAGGATTGGATGTTATGATTTGTATGTATAAATATGGGGAGCTGCCTCGACCTAGGGGTTGAACAACAGATAATTAATTCATTGTATTAGCAGCCGAGCAAAACTGTATAATCATTCTTTTGTTAATATAAGGGGTTACTTCTGAGTTAAAGGAATTCGCGTTGTTCAGACAGCGTCTCTGTGTGAAGGCTGGGCCCGTCTTCCACAGAGATTGCTGAGTTAGAATAGGATTTTGAATTCATTGTTGTGTGATGCTTTGTTCATGATATTTCCTTCGTACGCAGTAGCGACATTTATGGTGTGGATTTTCAGTACAATTAATATTAGGGTTCCTTGAATTTGGCAAGTAATACAGAGTAACAGTCGACTGAGTAGAGACTTTATGCAATTCGTGTGACAATTATACAAAGCCTTGTTCATCTTGCAGTTAAGTTGTGATCCCATGAGCCCTTACAATTTATCTTTCCTGTTATGATTATTGATTTCCATTCTGCAATTCAAATTCTTAGAATAGTTGACATAATCCTTTGCAATTGGATTTCTAGATTAACGTTCAGTTTATGCTTTATGATTTTCTAGAGTGATTAGATCGAAGAGGTGATTGTTCTAGAATATGAATGAGATTTCTTTCCTACAATTGTTTGATTAGATCTTATATCATTTCTTATTGATGCATGGTAGAGAGGAATTGAAGTGTAGCAATTAGAAGGCAATTGGGATTGCATAGATTCTTGGGATGAACATGGATGATAGAAGATAAAAGTATTCAATTCTAATGGTTTGGTGTTTAAGCATAGATTGTGCACTTATCCTTTGAAATAAAAAGACTTTCTCGGGTTGACAATAAATCTCGTATGCTCTGTGTGTATTGGTGATAATCTAATTGCATATAGAGTTCTCGACATTTTGGCGCCATTGCCGGGGAAGGATAAAAAATTAAACACTAGTCATTAGTTGCATCTAATAATTGTTTTTAGTCAGTCTCTTCTTTGCTGAAATGATCTGCTTCGCATGAATACGAGGAGGGTAAAACGCGATCACCTCCCAAATCCCAAAACCCCACAAAATACCAACAGCGCAGGTGCTTCGGGTCATGGTCGAGGACCACCATTGGGCAGAAGGACATTCATCGACGATCTTGTTGACAGAACTGATTCAGCTACCAGGAATCGTCAACGGGAAACTCCTATCAGAAGAAGCTTTGTTGATCCTGGGGCGCCAGCATCAGGATCCACGGTGGAGAGTACAGGAGCAGCCGTGACTCACTCATATACCCCTGCTAAGGAAGGTACAGCTGACGCAGCTATTACAACTGAGGAATACGCAACTGTTACCACTGAGGAGTACGCAGCTGTTACAACTGAGGAATACGCAGCTGTTACCACTGAGGAGTATGCAGCTATTACAATTGAAGAATACGCAGCTGTTACAACTGAGGAGTACGCAGCTGTTACAAACAAGGAAAAGAATGCAGGAACGAATGAAGAAGAGGATACAGAAGAAAATATGAGTAACAGACATGAGACCGAAGAGGAAGAGGCAGTGGTAGAATACCATCATGAAAATTACTCCTTGCCAGAAGGAACTACGGCTACATTACAATTTCCAATTCAGCAGCCAGAAGGGACAGCTCCTATGAAGAACATCTCACCATCGGTGTTGCCTCGCTTCCATGGCAGGGCGGCAGAAGATCCAAATGAATTCCTTTTTGAATTTGATATCCTCTGTCGCAGCTATGATTATGTCACAGATGCCCAAAAGATGAAACTTTTTCCCGCCACCCTGAAGGACAATGCATTACGATGGTTCATGAGCCTTGGGGGAGGAACTGTTGCTAATTGGAATAAGATGAAGCAAGTATTCCTAGAGAAATATCAAGAATATTGCAACACTAGGGACAAAAGAGAGGAATTATTCAAGATGGTGCAGAAGGAGGATGAAATTCTGGAGGATTTTGTAGAAAGGCTGCTGTACAATGTGCAAAGAGCCGGGCAGACGAACATGGGGCTGGATGTGCTCAAGATAATCTTGCTTCGAGGGATCAGGGATGATTGTTTAGACATGTTAAATCTATTAGGAAAGGGAGATATCTCCAAAGAGCCTTTTGAGATGATTGTGGAATTATGTAAGAGATACTCCAGGGGATCTTCCAGGAACAATAAGCGGGATAAACGGGATAAGCTGGAATGTGATGTCTTTGACAGAACTCAGAAGTCATCCAATGGAGGAGCTACACGTGCATAGATAGGAAATCTCCTTGAAAATTTTAAAACAGAAATGATGAGCTCCATCTCTTAGGAGATTGATGTCCTGAAGGCCAAACAAAGACAGGCAGTGGAGGATCTCACACTAGGTGTGTTCTGTCCTCGATGTAGAAAGAATCATCCACTGAAAGAATGCCCTCTTGACAAAATACAAGTATGTCAGCTGTGTGAGCTGAACCATGACATGAAGGAATGTCCCACACTTCCCCAAGTGAAGGCTGTTCCACAGGCATCAACTCCAGAAGTGGAATCAGGCTATTTCATTGCACAGAAGAAACCTTGGCAGCCTCGAAATCAAGGTATGCCTCCGGACTCGTTTCCATTTTTGAATAATATGAACAATTGGAATAATAACATGCAAAATGTGAATACACAATTTCCTTCAAATTATGCTCAGTGGAATCCTTCTCAACCTGCAATGCAAAATTATAACTCATGGAGTCCTTGGACATAGCCGCCACATCAACCTACGTCATGGTCTCCTGGATGGAGGAACTTCCATCTTGGGAACCAATTTCCTCAACCACCTCCACCTCAACAGTCACCATATTCTCCTCCATACCCTCAATTTCCTCAATTTCCTCAATATCCTCAATACCCACCTCAGCAGTCGCAGCTGCAGCTGCAGAATAATCCTGTTCCTAATATACCAATACGGCCTCAGCTACCTGCCCAACCTAATCCTAACCCGAATAATAAAACAGTCCATCAATTGGAAACTGTCAATATGCCGGCCTACTCTCTCTCCCTTGTACCTTGTAATGATATTCGTCTATGATCTGGGAAGATAATAGAACCTGTAATTACATAAGATATTCCACCTTCTGTGCATGAAAAAGGAGAGAGTTCACAGCATCCATCCGATCCGGTTCCTATCACTGAAGGTGCTGAGCATCCCTTAGATGGGACGACTGAAACATTAAATGAGAAATCGGATAATACGCAGCCTACCCAGCTGGTAAGGCAACCACCATACCCCGAGACATTAATGCTACCAAAAATAGGGGGGCAACCTCAGTTCAACCTCATAGGAGAGTTGAAGAATCTTTACGTTAAAATCCCCCTTCTGCAAGCCCTTCAAGACGTGCCTATTTATGCTAAAACCGTTCTGGGCTTATGCACTAAGAAACTAGGGAGGAAACCTAGAGACCCTCCCACTGTTCATGTCATAGGAAATTTATCTGCTTTAATAACAGGAAAAACCCTTGTGACCAAGTATGACGACCCTGGCAATCCTACTGTCACTGTACATATAGGACAAACGCAGATACCCAACGTGCTAGTCGACTTAGGAGCAGCGATCAATGTCATAACAATTGAGACTGTGAGGAAGCTTGGACTTACTAATTTTAGGCTGACCCCTACCATTTTATAATTGGCAGATAGATCCACCATTAGACCCGAAGGGATTCTGGACGACCTTGTCATCTCAGTAGATTCATGGGAATACCCTGCTGACTTTTTGATATTGCAACCAAAATCATGGCTGGGGGGACATCCATTGATCTTGGGGAGGCCTTGGTTGGCCACAGCTGATGCTTACATCAGCTGTCGATCTGGGTCCATGACTATATCTGATGGTACAGAGATTAAAAACCTCACCCTGTATCCTCTAGCTCGGCCAAGTTTAGAGGCTGAAACTTCTCTCTGGATAGAGCAGGAAGAGGAGGATGATGTTCATCCATTATTAACAATAGGGAAGGCCTTAACTTTTAAAAATGAAACAGAAGACGATGCCATCAGTAATTTCATTAGTGAACCTGCTTCAGTGGATAAAGAAGTCTATCAAATCCTGAACATTACCCTTGGTAAGGAAGAACAAGAACATCTTACGGAGGAAGCACTAGTCGGTGACGCAAACATAATCCTAGTTTTGAAAAATTCGAGAAGTATTCCTATTGAGGTAGAGCCTAGAAGGACTTTGAACATCAACCCTGGTCTCTCCTCAGAAGAACAGATGCGCCTAATCAGTCTCTTGAAGGAACGTAAGGGGGCATTCGCCTGGGAGTATACAGACATGAAGGGTATCCCTTCTAATCTGTGCACCCACCATATTTATATTAAAAATGATTCTCGGCCTGTCTGTCAACCCCAAAGACGCATGAACCCCAATATGAAGGATATAGTGAAGGAGGAAATCCAAAAACTTTTGGAAGCAGGATTTATATATCCGATTTCAGATAGTGAATGGGTTTCCCCACTCGTAATTGTTCCCAAGAAAAATGGTAAATGGAGAGTCTGTGTTGATTATAGGGAGTTGAACAAAGCTACGCAAAAGGATCATTTTCCTCTGCCCTTTATTGACCAGGTACTTGATACCCTATTAGGGAAGAAGTTCTTCTCCTTCTTAGATGGGTTTAGCCGGTACAACCAAATTCAGATTGCTCCTGAGGACCAGGATAAGACCACCTTCACTTGCCCCTGGGGAACGTTTGCCTACAGGGTGCTTCCCTTTGGTTTATGTAATGCACCAACAATGTTCCAAAGAGCTGTAATTGGCATATTCTCTGAATTGGTTAATGATAGTATGGAAGTCTTTATGGACGATTTTACTCCCTATGGCAAGGATTTTGAGGAGGCACTGGAAAATTTAATGAAGGTTTTAATTCACTGCGAACAGGATCACCTCTCATTAAGCATTGAAAAATGGCATATGATGATGAGTGAGGGAGTGGTATTAGGACATTTCATCTCCACCGATGGCATTCAGGTGGATCCTTCAAAAATTAAGGTGATAAAAAATATACCAACCCCTTCAACTCAGAAAGAGGTGCGAAGTTTTCTGGGACATGCTGGATATTACAGGAGATTTATAGAAAACTTCTCCAAACTCGCTTCTCCTTTGTTTTCATTGTTAATGAAGGACGCATAGTTTGTGTGGAGTAAAGCATGCCAGACAGCGTTTGATAAGCTTAAAGAGAAGCTGTCCACAGCCCCTATCCTAAGGGGACCTAATTGGACCATACCTTTCCACATTTCTTCAGATGCTTCTGATACCGCCATTAGAGCAGTACTAGGACAGCAGGATGGTCAAGTACCTTATGCTATGTATTACATCAGTAAAAACTTAGCCCCTGCTGAACTTAATTATACTGTTACCGAAAAAGAATTCCTTTCTATTGTTTACTCTATTAATAAATTTCGGCATTACATTACTGGGCATCCTACGTTTGTGCACACTGATCACTCTGCCATTAAATATTTAATGAATAAACCTGTCACCAATGCCAGAGTGACCAGGTGGCTCTTGTTATTGCAGGAATTTGATATTACCATTATAGATAAACCTGGAAAAGAAAATGTTGTTGCTGATTTTTTATCACGTTTTACTAACAGTGATGACAGTTCGCCTGTTGAGGATTCTTTTCCAGATGAACATCTATTTGCACTCTCAGCTCATTCCCCCTGGTATGCAGACGTTGCTAATTATTTGGTTGCAGGAAAGCTCCCGCCACACATGTCTAAATGAGAGAAGAGAAAAATTATCCAGCAAAGTGCCAGGTATTGTTGGCTCAATGGTCATCTCTTTTACACAGGACCCGATCTTGAGATTAGGAGATGTGTAAGGGAAGATGAGATCTTTCATATATTGAAGGCCTATCATGATGAACCTTGTGGAGGACACTTTGCATACAAAAGAACAGGGCATAAAGCGCTACAGATGGGCTACTATTGGCCGACTCTATTCAGGGACGCTAAAAGATATGTTCAATCCTGTGACAGCTGCCAAAGGATGGGCCAACCTAATAAAACAGATCAGATGCCTTTATAGCCCCAAATGATACTTGAACCGTTTGATAGATGGGCATTGGATTTTGTTGGCCCTATCAGTCCTCCTTCCAGACAGAAGGTTTACATTCTGGTTTGTACTGATTACATGACCAAGTGGGTAGAAGGTATAGCTTTGGCTAAGGTTAATGACCAGGCGGCGATTGATTTTCTGTACAGTGAAATCTTTACCCATTTTGGGGTACCAAAGGAAGTAGTTACCGATGGGGGGACCGCAATTCATCTCACACCAATTTGAATCCTTGCTCCGGAAGTATCATGTGCAGCATAGGATAGCTTCACCTTACCACCCCTAGGCCAATGGTCAGGTGGAAAGTACTAATAAAGTTATTGAAGCAATCCTTACTCAAACAGTTAAAAGCCATCGAAAGGATCGGGCTGACAGGCTTCCAGAAGCATTGTGGGCATATCGCACAACTTGGCGCAACACCACAGGGTTTTCTCCCTATGATCTAGTGTATGGAAAGAGTGCCATCTTTCCAATTGAGTTTGAGATCAAAACCCTGAAAACAGCCACAGAAATTAGTCTGGATGTAATAGAAGCCCAGAAGAGAAGATTAAATCAATTAAATGAATTAGATGAGAAACGGTTAGCTGCAGCAGATCAGAATGTTTTGCTTCAGCAACAGAGATCCAACTGGCATGACCGATTTATTAAAAAGAAAATTTTCTGTGAGGGAGACTGGGCGCTATTATACGACTCCAGATTCAAGAAGGATTTTAAAGGTAAATTACGTACAAGATGGCTGGGTCCATATTTGGTCAACAAGGTATTTGACAACGACACTGTTCGCCTCGTGACCATTGATGAAAACCGTATACCATTACTTGCTAATGGCCACAGACTGCGACTGTATCGTAAGCCCATCTCGAAAGATGCATTCATTTCGCAAATTGCTGCCGATCCAGATTATCAGCTGGCACCAGAACAGGAATTTCTCTCTGCCTTTACCAATACTTAAACTGAAAATCGTATTTGCTGTACATAAATAATTTCCTACTGTAGCATATAATTGTTTTTTTTTTTCTTTCTCTTTGCATTTGATCTTTTCGTTTGCTGTTATTTTTTCAAAAATTTTCAGGGAAGCACCAAGAGAAAGACCAGATTGGGCCCGTCAAGCGAGAGTCTCCCTGTGCTGTCCTATGCTATATTTCCCTTTTGAGTTAAAAATAAAAAAATAAAAAAATCCGGCAGCTGCGACATATTTTCCGACAGCTGCAACATCTTTTCCGACAGCTGCGGCATCTTTACCGGTACCTGTATATCTTTTCCGGCAACCGCGTTATCATTTCCCATCAACTGTAAATCCTTTTCCCCGCGGCCGCAAATCCTTTTTCCTGGTAGCTGCAGCTTCTTTACTGGCAGCTGCAACATCGGCAGCTGCAACATCTATTTCGGCAACTGCAACACCATGTTCCAGCGGCTGCCATCTCATGTTCCAGTGGCCCACCATCTCATTTCCCAACGGTCGTAATATCCTTTTTCCGGGCTACCATGAATCTTTCCTGGCAGCTGCAACATCTTTTTCGGCAGCTGCAACACTATGTTCCAGCGGCCCGCCACCTCATTTGCCAGCGGCCGTAATATCCTTTTTCCCGGCTGCCGTGAATCTTTTTCTGGCAGCTGCAACATCTTTTTCGGCAGCTGCAACACCATGTCTCAGCGACCGCCACCTCATTCCCTAGCGATTGCCACATCATTTCCCGGCGGCCGTAATAACCTTTTTCTCGGCTGCCGTGAATCTTTTCTGGGGGCTGCAACATCCTTTTCGGCAGCCGTGAACTGTTTTCCAGCGGCTGCAACATCGACGGCTGCAACTTATTTCCCGACGACTGCGACATATCTTCCGGCAGCCGTGAACCATTTCCCAGCGCCGACAATATTATTTTTTCGACGGACGTAAAACCTCTTTCCCGGCTGTCGTAAACTATTTTCCGGTAGCTGCAACATACCCTCCGATGGCTGCAACTTATTTCCCGCCACCGTAAAACTTTTCCGTTACAGCCGTAATTTTTTCCGATGCCGTAAATTCCTTTCCCGGCTGCCGTGAACTATTTTCCGGTAGCTGCAACATACCCTCCAGCGGCTGCAACTTCTTTCCTGGCGGCTGCAACATCTTTTTTGTCGGCCGTGATATCATTTTTTTTGCAACTTGCAATGGTAACTCCTGTGTTAATGGAAGAGTTGCTCCAAACCTGCTAAATCATGGTGCTGATTCACCTCAGTCGAGCTGGCGAACTCATCATTCCGACCCCGAGGACGCGATGGCTTGTGTTTCACTGGTGAAAGAAATTATTGCCTTATCCGAGTCATCATGATCACACTTCTGACTGTGCACAAGTTCGCCTCCGCAACGTCACCAACTGCACGTTCCACCATTCTCCGTAGGCTATCCGACGCACAGTCTTATGAGGTATGGCTTTCATTTATCACGTGATTAAGTATTGATATCATTTAAAAAATATCAGTCGTACCTTCACTCGTACCACCATTATACCTGATTAAACCTTTCCCTCATACGACGTAAACATTAATAACCGCCACCTTCCCTAATTCGGCATGGAAATTTCGAACATTTTTTTGTGCTCAACTTTCCAAATTTTCCCATTTTCTCAACGTCTCCGCTCAGCGATTTGTGCATCCTCTGTGCTGCAACTTCCATTTTGGGATCCTGTAATTTGTGGGATACCAACTTCAGCTTGCAGCCAGGATCATGGGGATTCCAGTTCGTCATGAACCTTTCAATACATGGGAACTCAGGAGAAATCTTCAAGTTCTTGCCATCTTTCAAGCTGCCGGCTGGCTCGAATTTTTTGAGCGACTAGACGGATTCGATCGGGATGCAGCCCTGCAATTTGCTTTGAATCTTACCAAAAATCACTCCATGGTGTGGGGGCTGCGCATAGAAGTCTCCGAGACCATTATATCCGAGGTTACAACCATCCCGATGGTGGGAAAACCATGGTTTAACCGACGAGTCCCTGCAACGACTGCACGAGAAGAATTCTTACTCATAGGGGAGCAAGTTGAAGCATCCAGAAGAGGGATCACACTGAACTCACTGCCATAGCCATGGGACCAGGGTGCTGTCTTTCTCAAGAAGTACATTACTTGTGAAGGTAGATATCAAACTATGTATAACTCTGAACTTCCTTTGCTTTCTCATCTCCTCCATGGCATTTTATTGAACATTCCATACTATTTACTGCATGACTTGCGTCATATGGCGGCATTTGTTCAGTCTGCTAAGAACCCACTTTTCTCTCTCACCCACCATGGCCTTATCAAATTAATCATTGTAAGAACCCTTTCCCAACATCATATAACTTGGGAACAATTCATATCCCGACCTCAACAACTCGTTCCCTTGCGGGTCATCCCATTACAGCAAATACAGGTTCCACCACAATAGGAGGACCAGAGTTCCTCCATTGAAGTTGGGGGGAGGGATGAAATGGAAGAAGAACAGCAATCGGGGGCACAAGCAGGACCATCCGGGGTGGGTGAAACCACAGTAGAAGAACAACAACCAGGGGCACAAGCTGCACCATCTAGGGGGGATGAAACTATATTAGAGGAAGAACAACCAGGGGCACAATCAGAGCCATTCGGGGGAGATGAACGTCCGGCACAAGCAGAGCCATTGGGGGATGAAACTGCATTTGAAGAAGAGCAATTGGTGGCACAAACAGAGCCATTGGGCGATGGTGTAGATAAAACATTTGTGGAAAACCCAGATTATAGGGCAGCTCCGACAACAGAAGGTGAAATTGGAGCAGCATCAAATGCTGTGACAATGGAACCTGAAGATGACAGAGCCAGGGCAATGGAAGAAAACATTGAGCTGGTAACAATTGAGTCTTCACCTGAGTGGGTAGGAGGAGGAGCTGTAATTGAATAAGAACAGCATGAGGAGCAAGAAAACATTCCTTCGACCTCAGCTCTGATTCCCTATGTCCCAGCTCCACAAAAGAAAACGCCACAAAAGAAAACACCACAAAAGAAAAGAAAGAGAGCCACCAATGAATTTAACCTAATATCACCAATCAGAAAGAAAAGAACTCGATCAGCTACAGCAGCAGAGGCAGCTAGGAAAAGATGGGCAACCCTAGAGGCACAGGTTGAGCCCCCAATCCTTGTACCAAGAACGATGGATGCTCCACAAAGGCCAGTGGAGGAAGAACCTAGAATTGAAGGACTGTTGGCTGAGAACGCAATGTTGAAAGAGGACCTCCAAGTACTTAGAAGGGAGTTGGAAATCTGGAAGGAAACCTGCAGAAAGAAAGGTGAAAGAAAAATGTATACATTGATAGAGGCTGCAGAACAATTGGAGGGATAAGATTCTGCTGAAGCTGGGCAGGAGGATGAACGAATACTTTGTCCCACCTGTGGAGAAATCTTCAAGGAAGCAGGCCACAAGATTATACTTAGCACTTACTCAGCACAACAGCTCGCGGCCACAATAAAGGAAGCAGTAGAAAAAGAAGGTGCTGTCACACAAGAACCAACATCTTTAAATATCCTTGCTGAAGCTGCCACTTCCCATTACACAGAGAATAGAGAACAGTTAGGAGAAGAACAAGGGATGGAGGACACCCTGGAGCTTAATAAGGACGATACTGTAACTCCAGAATGTTCCCATGATACAGAGATTATAGAGCATATGGGAGAAGAACCTGGACTGAAGGACACTCTGGAGGCCAATGAAGAATTATATACTGTAACCCCAGAATGCTCCCAGGCCACAGAAATTCTAGAAGAAGAGACACAAAGGCAGGACAGTGATAAACTGGAATAGGATGCTGTAACACAAGAACCAACAAACCTGAATATACTTGCCCAATCGGCCAAACAGATGGGAGAAGAACTTGGGACAGAGGACACTCTGGAGTTTAATGATGAACTCTGGGTTGTAAACCCAGAGGACTCCCATGACATAGATCTCATAGGAGAAGAGTTGCAACAACAGGAGGATGAAGAGGAAAGCCAGGATGTTGCTACACAAGAACCAACATCCTTGGAAGCTATAGCAGGAACTCCTGAATTTCATTTAAAAGATAACCCTGGAGTGGATATCATTCCCGATACACAGTGGGGTGAAGATGAACAGGTACAGACACCATGCTCAGGTGACACCGAAATCTTGGAGGAGGAGATGCACAATGAGAAAGATATCCAATCTCAACGGCAGAAGGACAAAGAAGACACTGTTACACAAGAACCAGTGTCTCTAAAAGCAATAAGGGTAGCTGCTGAAGAGAGTCTAAAGGATGTTGTTGTTACACAAGAACCAACAACTCTCTTATTAAATTTAGATGTGCTAGAAGACACTGCCCCACAAGAACCAGTGCTTCTACCTCCTGGAAATGTCATTGATTTAGATTCAGATTAAAATATTTCCTTTCAACCCCCCAGGCACAGCATAATGAGACTGCAGGAAGATTCCCACTACACCAACTACATTTCCAGACACCAGCAAGTAGCAGTGGAAGGGGAACAGTGATGCTGGAAGGTATTGGGTTACTCACAGAGGCTTTTCAAAAGATAGATAAGGTGCCTGAGTTTCCTACAATTCTTCCTCTCTCCTTGGATAGAGCTCAGTACAGGATTCAGATGCAGGTTGTTGCATGAGGACATGCAACAGAGTAGTTGGGGGGAGATGTTGAGCCCAGAATTGGCACTTTTTAATCATCTTTAATCATCTTTCCTGCCCCTGTTCTACACCACTTATCATGTCAATCAGACCTGTTGTCCTTATTTTATTTCCTCAAGTTGCCAAGGTATGACTGATCATTGCTTTATCTTATTAATGCTTATGAGTGTGATAATTAAAGCTGCTTATCTCTCAATTGTGCTAACATGTGATGATTTATGAAGGTAGTTGAGATAAGTGGGCTGCAGGAAGGTGGGGCTGAACAAGTCTTTAAAGGTGTTCACTGCTTACAAAGGGATTCTCGGGGCTCGAATCATTAATTAAGGCACATGGTTCCAATATAACATCCTAGGTGGAGTTGTGACAGGGCAGCTGTAACAAAATGCGCTATCTTGAGTATGTGGCTGCTCGAGTCTAGCTGTGATCTGGAAGGATCGCCACTCTTGGGTAAATTGACCGCTTCCTCATATTTTTATGCCTTTATTCTCCCACGTATTGTAATAGCTAGTTATTCAGGGCGCCTAAAGATCAGAGATCTTCATGGCTGCCCAATTATAGGATTGGATGTTATGATTTGTATGTATAAATATGGGGAGCTGCCTTGACCCAGGGGTTGAACAACAGATAATTAATTCATTGTATTAGTAGCCAAGCAAAACTGTGTAATCATTCTTCTGTTAATATAAGGGGTTACTTCTGAGTTAAAGGAATTCGTGTTGTTCAGCTAGCGTCTTTGTGTGAAGGCTGGGCCCATCTTCCACAGAGATTGCTGAGTTAGAATAGGATTTTGAATTCATTGTTGTGTGATGCTTTGTTCATGATATTTCCTTTGTACGCAGCAGTGACATTTATGGTGTGGATTTTCAGTACAATTAATATTAGGGTTCCTTGAATTTGGCAAGTAATACAGAGTAACAGTCGACTGAGTAGAGACTTTATGCAATTCGTGTGACAATTATACACAGCCTTGTTCATCTTGCAGTTAAGTTGTGATCCCATGAGCCCTTGCAATTTATCTTTCCTGTTATGATTGTTGATTTCCATTCTGCAATTCAAATTCTTAGAATAGTTGACTTAATCCTTTGCAATTGGATTTCTAGATTAATGTTCAATTTATGCTTTATGATTTTCTAGAGTGATTAGATCGAAGAGGTGATTGTTCTAGAATATGAATGAGATTTCTTTCCTGCAATTGTCTGATTAGATCTTATATCATTTCTTATTGATGCATGGTAGAGAGGTATTGAAGTGTAGCAATTAGAAGGCAATTGGGATTGCATAGATTCTTGGGATGAACATGGATGGTAGAAGATAAAAGTATTCAATTCTAATGGTTTGGTGTTTAAGCATAGATTGTGCACTTATCTTTTGAAATAAAAAGACTTTCTCGGGTTGACAATAAATCTCCTATGCTCTGTGTGTATTGGTGATAATCTAATTGCATATAGAGTGCTCGAGAAGCACTAAATCACATCGATTGCTTTCTTTCTTCTTCCACACTTTTCTTTTAGCTGAATGATTCACTCTTGAATCTGTTTTGTAGTTCTTCAATTAACATTCTGAAACCTTGTGTCCATAATTATGACAAATATAACATTTGTGTTCATTGTATAGAAGATCAAAAGGATTGACATTTCTATTATGAATTCCTCTTCTAATTGCTAATGGAGTATAGTGGTTATGATTATTCACTGATTGTTTCATTCCATGCTGTGGCATTTGATTATTGCTAAATATTCTTTGTTGAGTGTTTCTAAGATTCAAAACACAGGTTGCAGCTTTGTGACCAAAGTTAGAATAACAATAACAGTAACCATTAAAGAAATTTTGATACCTGAATCTTGGTTGTCCTCTTGAAATTGATTGCCTTATCATTCTGTGTTGGACATCTTCTTCTTCATGCTTTCTTGACTGCAGAATATTGATTTTTGTTCCTATAGCTCTATCCCTTTTATCATTCATTAGATTGTCATTACTGTTGGTGTTATTTGCTTCAGCTTTGATGGAGGTTACAGACTTTGTGAATTATGATTGCTTGCTGCTTTGAAAGTTGATCACCTTAGTTATTTTTTTGTTCTCTGAGTGGCTGCTGCTTGAACCTTGTTCATGGCCTAGACCATATTTAATCAACAGAGATATTTGCTTACTTAAGATATTATTCAACTCTCTCGAGGCTTTAATGCTTGAAAATTTCTGATGATGCAAAGTTTAAAATTTCTCTAATTCTTTCTTAATAGTCACCACTTCGTCTTCTAACTTTTCACATCTTGCTCTACTTTCAGCCAGCTGTTGTTTAAGAATGTCTTCTATTTTCTTTGCCTCTTCTAGTTCTATTTTTACCAAAATACAGTCTGTACTAGGTTCTTTGTCATTCTTTTCATATTGTATCAGTAACTGTTTTTGTTTCCTCTTCTTTTATCTGAGTCTATCAATTTCTTCCAATGCAGAATCTGAAGGAGTGGTTCTCGTGTAGCATCCTCAGGTTGCATTTTGGGCCACTTATGCCTTTTGATTTTCAAGAGGATTGCTTGGAAGGCTATAGACGAAGAAGAACCATATCAAATATGTGAAAAGTTCCCTCTGAATGGTGCTGATTGGCTTATTGTTTCAGTCGAATTCTTGCTGTGTGAAGATTGTCTTGCAGAATGAGAAGAATCTGATCATGGTTTCGAAGAGCTGAATCTATTGCCTGAACTAGGGAGCTATTGAGGGTGTATGGAAGAAGAACTGGTGGTGCCTGTCCATAGACTACTTCACATTGTGTCCTTTTAGACGTGGTATTGTACCACTGGACCGCTTCTAGGAAATCCATAGAAATAGATGTCCAAATCTGTGTAGGGATAGGCAAGGGTTCGAGCAGTCCCGAAAGGAGTGTAGTTTCACCCTTGTTGACCTGGAAAGTATCACAGTCAACCACCATCTATTGAATTGTCATTTTCAGTCCCTGCAAAAAGAAGTTACATTGTTCCCAGTCATACGTTTTGAGGAACCCAGAGTGCCCTGCCGATGAAGAAGCATGGAGTTCAAAGAAGAGATATCCATGTTGAATAGATTGCAACCAATTTGGAACAAGCAAAGAAATAGCTGTAAGAGAAACTGGTTCATCAAATGTGCGAGAAGGAGCATCTACCACCATATTTTCCTTACCCTTCTTGTAAGTGATTGCATAGTCATAACCCATGAGTTGGATAACCCTTTTTAGGTGTGTTAGGGAGGAAACCCGTTGTTCCAGAAAATTTTCCAGACTCTAGAGATCAGTCTTGATGCAGAAATAATTCCATAATAGGGATGGCTACCACTTCGGTACTGCATGCAAAATAGCGATCATTTCCTGTTGAGATGTAGATGCGGCTAAATGCTTTCTGAAAAGGTCTCTTGAAGGTGGCAAGCCCACTTGTGCAACAAAGACTCCTGCATATCTATCCAAGGAAGTAGTGGAGACCATTGATGGGTGCATTTGAATGGAATGGAGCTGAGCAATGACACCATGTGAATTCTTCTTAAGAATCTTTTTTAGGTGATGTGAACTGATGATGCAGAGAGACCCTGGTTATAAGCCCGCAAATTTGTGTTGTGTCCCACTGACTAAAAATTGCATCCAAGGTTCAGCAAAATCCCATAAGATGGGGCCAAGTGTGCATAACCTTTAAATGCCCAAAACCACATCACATCCACCTAAGGACAAGGCAAACATGTTAGAGCGCAAGTTATAATATTCTAGAGACATACGCACATTGTGACACTTTCCCTTGCAAGGAAAGGTGCCCCCATTGGCAACCATGACTTCAAAGTTGGAGCAAGGAAGGACAAAAAAATCATCCTGTTTGGAAATCCAGGGGTCAATGAAGTTATGAGTGCTATCGGAATCAATGAGTATTGTAAGAGGAAGCTTCTTAAAGTAACCCCTGACTTGCATTGTTTGGGGGGTGGTGACGCCAGATAAAGCATGGAGAGATATCTCTGGTTGGTCATCCTGAGATGGGGGATCAATAGGAAGCTCTTGAATGTCGACCTGATCATCCATTGTATCTGAAGCATATTCACCAATTTTAGAGGCAAGCGAAGAATCCATATCCAAGAGATAGAGCTTTTGCTTAACACATTTATGTCCCCAAGTGAATTTCTCATCACAATTATAAGAAATCTCATTTTCTCGGCATGCCTGCATCTCTTTTTCAAATAAATGCTCGATAGGAGTTGGTCGAGGAGCTGGAGGGATGGGAGGTCGTTGAGAACCCATATTTCAGAAGGGTACAGAAGTGTGTTTGGAGCATTGTTGGGCTGCAATCTTGTCTTCTGGCAACTCTTCCAACCCCAGGGATTCCATCATTGTGTTGGGACAGAACATTTTAACCTCTGAGCGTATTTCATCCTTAAGACCACTGATAAAACAAATCCTGTAGAATTCATCACACAATCATTCTATGTGATTAGCTAGTTTCTCAAATCCTGTCCGATACTCTCTCAAAGTGCCAATTTGGTGAAGTTTAGTGAGGGCTCCTGTGAAGTCATCAAAAGCACTAGGACCAAATCGTTGCAAAAGGAGCTGGCAAAAATATGGCCATTTTGGCTCTTCATGAGCCTTGATGTACCAACAGTACGATTGAGGAGCTTCATGTTCCAAATGAAATGATGCAAGTGGAACTTTGGTGACATCAAAAGTATTATGTAGACTGAAATACTGTTATGCATGATAGATCCATCCAGTCGGATCAGTACAATTGAAGCGAGGAAAATCAAGCTTCGGACAATGGAAATTGTTGGAAGAAGAGAACCCATTGTCTGATTAAGACTCAGACTATTGTTTGTTGTTCATGGTTGAATGCTCAAGATGGAGGCCGAGAAATTTTTCATCCAGATCCTAGAGTTTGGTTTGGATGGCTGCAAGTGCTTCCTCCATGGTTTTTGCTCCTGCACGGGTGACAAACATAACTAGGAGTTTTTTTTTTTGGGGGGGGGGAATGGGTAGAAAAACACAAACAAAACCTTACTTAGTAAAGGGAAATTTGGATTTGGGAAAAACTCTGATGGGTATTTGGGGTTTGACGCGGTTTTGGACACTTTCGAATGGACAGGGGAGTAGAAAATGAGGATTTCAGAAGCGGGGTGAAAGAGTGGGAAAATTTGTCAGATAGGGGAAAAGAAGCAGAAATAGGGAATGAACACGGTGGAAAAATTTGAAGGCAATTGGGTGAAAATTAAAGAAGTTATGGCAAACCCTAAAAATAGACAAATGTGGGATTTCTGGCTTTGGGAAGTGGAATTTGGGATAGGGTCCTGAGGAATGAAAGATGCAGAATGGGATGACAGGTGTGTCAGGGGTGTGAGGGAAGTTTCAAGGGAAACAGAGTGAAAACAAGGGAGATATGGTGAAAAAATAGAATTTCCTGTGGATCAGAAACAAATGGATCTGCAACGACATGGAAGTGATCGAGAACAAATGGATCTGAAACGACGCCAAATGGATTGAAAACGGATGGATTTGAAACAAATTTTAGAATAGATCTGAAACAGTTGGATCTGAAATGGCCTGGACTGGATCTGGAACAGTGTAGAAGTGATCGGCAACAGTTCAACTAAAAATAGATATGGACCCTAGGTATGTTCAGCTTTCTAACAGTTTAGGGGTTTCACTCAGCCACCAATGTTGTCTGATGGACTGCGTATTGGGGTAGTACCCCTCACTCCACGGCTCAGGTAAAACTGATAAACGCTTTGCCACAAACGAAAGCTCTTGGTTTACCTCATGGGTGGAAACTAGTCAATTAGGTAGGGGTCATTACCCTTTTCGCTGGAAGTTCCTCTCAATGGTCTAGCTAGTTTGGGGTTCCTGTGGCACTCCTCACAATAAGTTTTAGGGCTTATGCCCAAGCACTTCCCACAGTTAAGAGGATGGGGATTATTCCCAGATCCGAACTTGCAACAGATGCGAAATTGTTTTTGGCAGAAATTCTACCCAACGAGCCCAAGAAAGTGCTATGATACCATATGTGAAGAACCTTCAACAATTAATTACTGAAAATACATGAGATAGAAGAAATAACAGAACTCAGAGTCACTTTATTGATTGCAGGCCACTTTGAGGGGGCAACCTCCTTTGAGCAAGCTCAATGTAAATAACTTCACGGTACCTTCATTGGTCTCAACACAAACTTATATACTAAGTATAGGCACCAATACTATGGGTCAATACCATGTGTCAATACAAACCATGGGCCAATACAAACTATGGATCAACAATTAATACATGATGACTTACAAAGCATATGCGTCCAACAACAATAATGCAAACCATGGATCAACAAATACTACAGGACGAATTACAGAGCATATGCGTCCAACAACAATATACTAACAATCTAAATAGAAGGGTTGACATGGGTTCCTAATAAGGGGACCCAATTTGGAAATACAAGCCGCTCAGGAAGCAAGGAAACTGGAGGTTCGCATCATCATTTAGCAGCAAGCTGACCACAATCCTATGATCAATCCCGACCAGCTAGGTAAGTTAGCCACCACTCAAAGCTTTTTGGTTTTTTGATTATATTAGAAAAAATTCAAAAATAACGAAGGGGTTCAAGAAGAGTGAGCCAAAGGATCACATACCCATTTATGAAATCCCACAGGTGTTGTCCATCCTCCGTGATGCGGGTTGGATGCCCTTTATCTCGGGATTGAGAGGGTCCAATACTGAAATCGCCTTAAAATTTGCCAAGAACTTGAAACAGAAAAAAGATGAATAGTTTCTCAGTCGGATAAGGGGACTACTTATTAGGCTTGACGAGGAGGCAATTGTGAAATACACAGGACTTCCCATGGGTCTGCACTAGGGAAGAGATGACCTAGAAGCCAACCAAAGGGAAAAATCAGCCTTCTTCGGACAAGGGGAAGTTTATGAAGAAGACAAGAATGGAGTCAAAAGAACCACCATGCCAGCACCCTGGGAAAGGATAGCTTCGGTCGTTCTGAAATATATAACGTGCACAGGGAGACTTAGCTATGTCCCGATCTTCCACTTCCAAATTTTGGATCTCTAAGACACAGGGGCCATATTACACCAAATAAAAAAATCAGCATTCCCTATTATCTTCTTTAGTCTCTCAGATAAATGAACAAAAAGGTAGTTCAGGGAAAAGAATATGCACTATCCCACCATGGGCTGATCAAATTAATAATTTGTGAAGAATTGATGGTACAGGTTCCAGAACTCTCATGGGAGGAGTTTGTGGTGGTCTCAGCTGAAGATGTGTAGAGAATGAGGGGTACACCTAATCCAGGCATACCCCTAGCTTTTGGATCGAAAGAAAAACCCACCTCTGCGTCGGGAGCTAAGCGAAAGATTGACCTGGATATTGACAATGAAGTTATGGCCAACACCCTGATTAGAATTAAGCATTCAAAATATGCCTCCTACCAAAAAGACTATGGGTTTCTGCTAGTAGGAAAGGGTCAAACCGGTGGAGTAAAAGGTTCGCACAGCAGCCCAAAAAAAAGCATGCAAAGAAGGTAGAAAAAGGGCCCAGCCCCATATTTCGAAACTTGTCTCATGATGATGATTTTCGGGTAGACCAGGACAACCAAACTACACCTGAAGAATAGGATGCTTTCCAATGGTAACTTGCTGATAAAAATGTAAACCCTGGAATAAATGAGCAACTGACCGAGGCACTGACCGAACTAGCCAAAGTTAGGGAGGAGTTGGCCACATTAAAAATTGAAGCAAGGATCAAAAGAAGCCAGCCAGCTTTGCTAGCAACCCCACTATTTGTACATGAAAAGACTTAGATTTTGAAGATGTGGCATGCAGGAGAATTGAAGCTGGCAGAGAAACAAAATTTATCACTGAAGGAGAAATTGGGCCAAGCTTAGGAAGAGTAGGCTCAGAAATACCATAGAATCCGGTAATTGGAGGATACATTGACTACCACTGCTAAGATCTATGATGATATATTGGGACTCGGGCCACCATCTAGAATCTATACAGTTTACCTAAGCGAGAAGTGGGGAAAATTTCAGCTACAGATGTTAAAGCAAGACTTGCCTCTAGAATTAAACACTCCAAAGGAGTTTGTTGACACTTCTCTGAGCTAGACAGAATTGGAGAAAGACCAATTATGTGATTTTTTCTTACGTAACTTCATGGTGCCGAGCTCACCCAACTGGTCATCGAATCCCTACATGGGCGGCTTCTAGCTAAGAGCACTCTGCTCCTCGATGAACCATGAGATCGAGAGGGCACAAGATGCTCATCTATACCTTGCATAGGAGTGGAAAAACCCGATATGGATCAAGGGTGAGGCAACGCACCCTGAAAAAGTAATCCAAGACCATCAAGCTATCACCACAGATGAGGATTTTATTCCTATCCTTCTTGAAAAACAGCAGGAGGCAGTAACACATTTCGACCTCACCCTTCAATGCATGTACAAGGAAGTTTAGGAATCCATCGGTGAGAGGTGGACAAGAATTGTCGAAGATTTGAAGAAGAGGGAGCCTCACTTCCCCCTCAGGCTAGAGACTGCTCTCACCAAGGCTAAGTTATATAGGGAATCATTAATAAAGCACCATCTCAGATGGATAGGCATGAAACTGATTCCACCATTCTATCTTCCTTTGATTCTCAAAGAACAGGTCGATGAAGAGGAGGAGAAAATAACATGGACCAAATATGACCAGACCTTGGGCTATCATAGATAGGCAGGGACCCCTAGGGTCGTTGCCTGGGACATCAAAG
The DNA here is from genome assembly GCA_027924585.1 of Larix kaempferi. Lineage (NCBI taxonomy): Eukaryota > Viridiplantae > Streptophyta > Pinopsida > Pinales > Pinaceae > Larix > Larix kaempferi. Next base: position 22,211,165 of record BSBM01000434.1, on the reverse strand, counting down.
AAGTTGTCCAAGAACAAGATATGCCACCGAGGGATGGGTGAATCCTTCAGTCTGGGGGAGATGATGGGCCTCAAATTAGGTACTCTATAGCCTTTTTATGCCACACAAGCACAAGAATGGATAAGGAAAATACCTCTGTTTGTGGGGAATAATGCATTTGTTTTGATTATTTAATAAAGTAGTTTAGAGATTATTCTTTTATGCTTAAAGGAGTTTTTATGTGCTAATTATATGGAAATGGGCATGTATGAGTAGGCGCATGTGATCTATAAGACAATAAGCAAATCTAGCTCAAAGACTGAAAGATCACAAGTGGATCAGCGCTCTCTTTTTCCTAATATATAGAAAAACTCATGTTTAGCGGGATCAAAATTTACAATGTGAAGTTAGGTTAAGGATTAGATATAAATATGGACCTTTGAATAGTAGAGGGTCCTGTTGACATTTTGAGAGAAACTATTTTTCAACATATTTTATTTAACACAGTTCTGTTTTCAAGTGTTTCCTAAGACATGAAGTTATGATTTTGATAATGGAAAACTGGTGTTATTTCGAAAGTCTGAGTTTATAAGTTTTCTTCACTCCTGAAATACGGATTGGGGAGGAACTCCTCAACAATTATATTAGGAGCCTCATTTTACTTCAGGTATTTTTCATGCGTTTCGATAATTTGATTAATCATTGTGATGTGTGAAATACTTTGAAAGTTATTTACATAGCAGATTTTGATTTCAGATTCCACAATTTTCTCTGTAGTTCAATAATATTGATTCCGTAGTTTTGCAACGCGTTGTCAGTAGTCCTGTACATGCATTCTGCACAGGCATATTTTACATATGTTTTCCACCATTTTATATTAATTCTAGACAATGATTAAGATTTGCAATTCCATGCATATTTCCCTTATCTGAGCTCGATCACATAGAAGTTAATTGTTTCAACTTTTTGATTTGAATAGAGTAATAATCATCACTTTCTGTACTTGATTTGAGTAGATAAAATTTGCTTGATTTTCAGTATTCAATTCCTAGATTAGATTTCCAAATTTTAAGAATTCAATTTCTAGATTAGATTTCCATCTTTCAGTATTTAATTTCTAGATTAGATTTGTCAAGCTTTCAGTATTTAATTTCTAGATTAGATTTGTCCATCTTTCAGTGTTTCATTCCTACACTAATATTCCAGTTTTCACCATTCAAATTCTAATTAAGTCTTCAGCAGAATTAGGTTACATATTTGCATCCTTTAATATTTTCAGCTTCTTAGTTTTAGAGCAATACTTCTATTTCCCATTTTCCTCAAAGAAACCTTTAGGACACATTCAACACCCTGAACGACAAATATCACTCTATAGTGCACATATAGTGCTTAGCATCTCTTAAGTTTGTACGCTCCCTATTTGATAAATCAATGTATGCTTCTGGTTTAGTTACCCTAATTAGGTATCCATTCCTGGAGTCCACCACCAATTTCTTAACTATTTTTAAAATGAGATTATCTTGAGATCCACTAACTATGAGTGTGTCGATCTTAGTTTTTTTTTTAATTACCCTTATATGAAACAATGCATTCCTTTTTCTATCCTTAGAACTGTCATTACATTTAGAACTAGAAGCACATGAAGAGACAATTTTAGAATCATTACCAACAATATCTTTACCTTTCACACCTACAATTGATATCTTTTTTTCGTCCTCGGAATCTAATCCCAGGTCCTCAACAATAATTGTGAATTTTTTCTTCCCTTTCTGATCTTTAAACCACTTCAGTTTCAATTCTAGATGTAGCTTCTAACAGTGTTCTGCATCATGTCCATCTCTCTGTCAATTGGAAAATGAAAATTTTGTGTCCCCTTTCTTCAATTTAACTGTATGCTTACTCTTCCCTTTGTCCTTTCATTCTTTCAACTTACTGGATTCAACTGAGGAAAAGTCATCATGAACATTCTTCCCTTTGGATTCAATATGTGTGGCTTGAACACACACTTCATCCAGGTTAGTAGGATTAAACATAAGTATTGTATGACGTAAATAACTATGTAATCTTCCAATAAACTTGAGAAGAGTTTCTTGAGTTTAAATAGGTATACCCAAAATCAAAGCTCTCTTTTTGAATTCCTGATTATATTCTTCTACATTCTGACCTTTACCATGCCTTAAATTTTTGCAATCCATCATGGCTTGTTGTATGTACCCTAATGGATAAAATTGCTTCTTTAACGCAGTAGTAAATTCATACCAGGAAGAAATAATTTTACCTTTGTAAAGGATGCCTTCCTGTATCTTACTCTCCGACCAAATGAGTGTAGTGCCTCCAAGATGGAAATTAGCCAACTAGATCTTTGTACTATCATCTGTACGATTTTGTATCTTGCAATATAATTCAATCTGTCCGATCCAATCATCCAACTTTTCTGCGTTAAGTTCATCATTATATGTAGTCAAATCAAACTTAATATCAAGTTTCAAATAAGGTAAATTAGACTTAGTCTTCTCAGGTTGTTTCTTTCAATTAGAAGAAGCAGTACTGAAATTTTCAGAAGAGGAAGAAGAGGATGGAGAAGGAGGTTCAAAAGGGCCTCCTCCTTTTCCTGAAGTAGCATTCTCTTCTTTCTCCTTCTTCTTTTACTTCTTTTCCAATCTCTCTTGATAATCTACAAACAACTTTTCTACCCTATTTGCCATCTGATAGAATGCTTTGCGAAAAATCCTTCTCATCTTCTTCTTGGTAGTCTTCATTTGCCATTTTATTTCTTCTTCTTGAACCAATTTCTAGATCAAACTCTTTAAGTTCTCCTTCACCAGATTGAAGCCTAGATCTTGTTGACATTCAAAAACTCACAATGCAATGGTTAAGCTGCTCTGATAGCAAACTTGATCCGAAAATGACAGGATCTTTATAAGCATTATTTTTATGTGAAAGTTTAAATGCTTAACTCCATTAAAAATAATTTAAATGACAAAATTAAAGAGCATAATTGAAGCACATAAACACATAATAGATATGAAAACCATGAAATTTGTAGAAAAGAACTGAGAATGGAGTTCAACCTCCTTGGGCTACGTCTCTTAGCCACTTCTAATGAGAAGGCCAATCTTATTTAGTCTTCAAATATTACAAATATGATTTTCTGGAAACACTTCTATTTTCTGGCAGTTATCAGCAAAAATATACAGCACCAGTGTGTTCCTCTCGAAATTTTGAGAAAAATGAGTATAAAGTCGATTACGTTTTCCTGAGGCCTCCTCTAGCATGCAAATCGAGAAACTATACCTGCATAAAAGACAAAAAAATACGGATTCCAACTCAGGATCCATTCCCATTAATGGTTGTATGGACCTCAAGCATTGTGCCAAACCTGTCACAGGAACTGTGCAAAATCTTCCTCAGGAACTGTGTAAAAACACCTTGGGAAGCATGTCGAAACCAACTTGGAAACTGTGCAAACCACCTTGGGAAGCGTGCAGCTTTACCCTATCCTCTGTATCAGAATCTGTGCCTAGGTGTGGTTATATACTGGTTTTGTGTTTTTTTGGGTCATGAGCCTGGGGGCCTGGGCCCTTTTGGAGCACTGATCTCCGCTGGAAACATTTAAACCAAATGCGCCATATCCCTTAACAACGGGAACCAGGGCACGTTGGTTGAAAGGGTTGGTAGTAGGGGAGGAGTTCGCGGGTTCAAACCCTAGACCTCTCCCCATATCAAGGTTTTGTTGCATATATTGTTGGTCAAGGTTTGTTGAACCGTTGGCATTTGGTTTGGTGACATAGCATAGTTTGTTGGCACTTCGTTGTGACTTGGCTCTACATTGGGCTCCGCGTTGGGTCCTCCATAAGGCCTCTATGTTGGCCATGGGTCGAGGTCTTTTCCCTTGACCCACCCATTTTTCAAAACAAACCTACCTTCAAGCTTAAATATAAGTTCCATCTTATATTTTATAAGGAACATCGATGGGAATGATGGCTAGCAGAACATTTTGAAGGCTTTGGGTTTTCCTAGAGGTCTTCGGTTCGATCCCTATAAAATTCACCAAATTTTTATAAACCAAACATTATACCTTTGTTTTTCCAATTTAACCATCTTTTTACAATTTTTGAACATTTTTGCCTAAACTTCAACCTTTAATAACTTCTTCATATAGAGGGATTTTTGCACGAAACAAGCGTCGATGGAAAGCTCTCGATGAGCTCTTCATCCCTGTAATATTTATTTTTCTATTTGAAGACTTTAATTTCGATTGAAAATGAGATGATCCTCCTGAATCATTGCAAAAGTAATTGGAGGAAAATATGTGCCTCCCTAAGGTGAGCTGAGAAATGTACTCATTTTCCCAAATCCATGGACAAAACTGCAAAATATATGATTCCCTAGTTTCTTCAATTTCTACTGCATATTTGTTTGGAATTAATTCTGATGTATATCAAAAATTTCATCTCCTCAAGGTCTAAAACTTTGTTTTGCGATAGCTAGATTTGTCCTATATTTAATCCCATAAGTTATAGTAGGATTGGATTTACCAAGTGAGACTTATGGTAAGTTTACCAAAGTGACATGTTTATGGACTCTTCAATATAGCGAACTTGTACAAACTGACATGTGTCACTATTTCAACCTCGGATTCTAAAACTCACACCAGATAAATTAAAGTCCGTTAGCTTTATGGAAAATCTTATGAAATTCAATTGCGATATTCCTATCCTTATATATAGCATTTATCCCTCGGTCACCTATTTAAAACTTAAATCTGGAAGAGGATGGAACCCTAATTTGTAAGGAGCATATCTCCTAAATTACAGTGAAACTGAGGCTGAAACTTCTACACAAGGTACATGAAAATTCCATCTTCATCTTGTCCGAGTTTCAGATACTGAACATTCTTCGTAAGTGATTTATAGAGAAAATTCCAATATAAATAGTTCTCGGAAATGGAAACCCTAGTTTTGCAGTTGCGGCAGCTACACGATGTTCTCTTTCAGGCTAGCTCTGAAATAATTTTAGTTTTTTAAGTGCAATTACAATAAGGATCTATGAAAGATAAACAAGCACAACTTGAGTAATAGTACACAATAAATGTATCCTGGGAAAACCCTCTCGGGGAAGAAAAACCAACAAACTTCTTCTATATAGATTTTTCAAAATGTACAATAGTGTCCCTCGTGAAAAGACCCAAAAAATGAAGACTCCTCAAGCAGCTATTCTAAACAACTGCAATAAAAATAAGGATCTTTGAAACGTAAACAAGCACAACATGAAAAATAGTACAAAACAAATTTATCCTGGGAAAACCCTCTCGGGGAAGAAAAACCTAGCAAACTTCTTCTATATAGATTCTGCATAATGTACAATAGTATCTGTCGTGCAAAGACCCAACACAAGAAGACAACTCACGAAGCTACTATGAACAACTCTCTCTCCCTACTCATGCGAATTATATGAGTGAGTGAAGTGTGCAAATGAGGAGGGAGAGCCTCCTATTTATACTAAACAAAACACTTTACCTTTTTACAAAATAGGTCGGCTTGACTCACCTAACTGGGTCAACCTATACCATGGGGGATTCACTCAATAAACCGCTATCATAGCACGTTCGTTCATGGCATATGAAACAGTACCTCTAATTTCACTAAATACTGGAAAATACCTTCCAAAATCGGTTGTTTTTAACCCCCTCCCAATATGCGTTCCCAATTTTAAAAAACCCCTATTTTCACTAGATATTGTATGTATCAATTTTTTCTTTAACATTTTTTATACCCCTTTATATTTCTACCTAGTATATTTATATGATACCCCTCTTATGACCCCACATGAACTCTACAATGCACCTTACTTCTTTCGATGTATATTGTGGATGCACATTACTTCACTCACAATGCAATTACTCAACCACATATCATTATGATTTGCAACATCTGATGGTCTAATGAAGATATAGGAGATCACTTCTTGTATGTCACTAGAGCCAATGCACATAGTATAACATTTAGATTGCATGTTGCGATTCCCCAATCGCTGAATAACCCTATTGTGGGTTAGGTATCCAAGCTCACAGGGCTTGTAACAAGCTCTAGGAGGTTGACTAAACCTCCCAAGGCCTGTAATAGGCACGAGTGGTTGGGTATTCAAGCCCCCAAGGCCTATCGAGGGCCTATAAAAGGCCCTGGAGGCTTAGAGCCTCCTAAGGCTATTGGTAACAACTAGTTGTCAATGACCATTATCTCTCGACTATGATTGAATGGTAACCCTCTTCACCACGAAACCCCTGGCCTCAACCATGCCTCAAGACATGATTTCCCTGCGTACTGGTAAGCCCGAACCTTACCTCAAGCCGATTTCTCATCCGCCCGTGATCTTGCCATCTCCATTTGGTGGATATTTGTCAGCCCGCCCATATAAAAATACTCCAAAGTATTTTTGTATTGTTACATTAAATAAAAAAAAACCTTTGCTCCTTAATATATAAGCAACATAATTCTTAGGCTTTCATGATTATTTAATACCCCAATATGAATGAACGTGATATTGTATTGCCTTCTAGTGAATCCCCCGTGACCTCTACACATTACAATAAAATATTATTTTCTATATCTTTCCAGGATGACCTAATAGTTAAGGTTTGCATTGACTCTTTCAATGACTTTTACATAATCAATTACATCAATAATAATCCCCGTAGAGTGTACAATTCAAATAATACACATAAGAATATCTTCTGAAGTTACATTCTTCAACATGAGGTTGCAACAACCCCGCTGAATGGTGATATTCAACTTTCACGAGCTGGCATTCTAGAGACATTGCTACATAACTCACAACATCTTCCTTCGTTCCGTTCCCGAAAAAACAAATGTTTTATGTCCACATACATCATTTTAGCTCCCAGATGTGCCATATATGCCGTTATGTGAGCTTGAGGAAAAATGAAAGTTCAAACTTCCTCATTCACCTGCACATAGATATGCTCGTTGTATCATAACAACCCATATTCCTGAAGCATGTAACCTTTACACTTCAAAACTTTCATCACTTCATTCTCCAATGTCGTCGAACTTCCTTGTACCAATTGTCATCCAATTCCAACTTTATTATCTTCTCTCCTAAATTCATCTTTCGTGGTAACACCGAGAAGATGCCAGCTCTTCGACTCAAGCCATCTGCAACTTTATTCATTGTCCCTTTGATGTATGATATATCAAAGTCATACTCACTCATCAACTTCGACAATCTTCTCTCCCTTTCTTTTAGGTCAGTCTTTGTTTAAATATAATGCAATCCATGACAATCAGTATTTAACTCGATTTTCCTCCCAACAAGGTAATGCCTCCAAAGCTGCAATGCATAGACTACAAACCTATTGTTATGCTATTGCTTTTATTAATCTTATTCGTTAAATCATACTGGTGCATATGTTTTCCTAGTTTTACAAGCTATCACGAATTTATTTAATGTATAGACAAGAGATAATACCCTAATTTCTATATATATCATGAGTCTTTGTAACATTTACATCCAACACTTAATATACATTTGCAATAAGATGATATTTTGTAATACATGTATATTGACTTTTGTGAGGTAAGTAGTAACATTATTATCACCAGTCTGTCTGTTAGACTATAGGAACATTATAATATCTATCTAAATGTTGATAAGTGTTAAGTGTAGGTAAGAACAAGGTACCTTAGTTCTACATGAACTTTGTAATTTACATATTTATAGACACTTGTAAGGTGAAATGGGTGTAAGTGGTAACTTAAATGAACACAGTTGATGATATTACTTGGTTTGTACATTCTAAAATATAAATAAATGTTTACAAGTTTAATAAATGTTTACAAGTTTAAGCGTAGGTAAGTTCACAATTCATTACCCTACATGTACACATATTTTTATTTGATTTGTCTTTTCAATTTATTAAATTGACCTTCCACCCATGATGGTTAACTTACGACACTCAACTGTCAAACTTTCTTGAGACACTCATGACACAACAATCCGTCAGTTTTTATAGGAGTTTTAACCCATAAGTTAACTAATAGTATAATCAATACCCACAAGTTTTGAATCACAAAACGTTCCGAGCGCGGGTCAAAGCTGATATGCCATCGTTTCATAACCAGACTCAAATTTGACAAATTTGCGTTAATTTTGTCTACGGCCAGCTTTAGTCTCTCCACTGGTTTTGGCTAAGTCATTTGGTAGCCCTACATTTCCGATGGGTGAATGGAAACCTCCTCATGGGCAACTTGTGTGCTGACCTCATCCCCAACCGATCGGATGAGAATATCCCCTATGACCCCTTCACAATCGGATGAGAATTTCGGCAATCCCACCATTCCTTCACCAACGACATACACCTTATATAAACTATATTGTTATCCTTGTAATCACTTTCCTCAAAATGATATAAACCTTATATAAACTATATTGTTATCCTTGTAATCACTTTCCTCAAAATAGTATAAACCTTATATAAACTATATTATTATCGGTGTAATCACTTTCCTCTAAATAATATAAACCGTATGTGTTTTCTTTATGGTCATTCTTCTTAAAATGAGATTGAACTTTAATAAGTATTGTATTTTTACGGTCTTGAAAGATTGCATACATTTGAATGAAAGCAAACAAAACTTACTACATTGAGATTGATCTTTAATAAATATTGTAGTTTTAAAGTCTTAAAGGGTTGCATACATGGAATGAAAGCAAACATAACTTATTACAATTTAGAGAAAAAAAATTGGGTAATGCATTTTTGAAGATATTGTAATCTCGATTGATCTAGTGCTTAGTGTTTGTTTAATAGAAAATATTATATAAAATTAAAAGTATAATTATAGTAAATATATATTTTTTAAATAAATAATATTTATTTAGAATTTTTAGGAATTATTGTATTTAGTGAGGTGCTTTACAACTTAATATGGAGAGATATTATAACGTGTAACGTTGTGTGAAGATTTAACATGTCATTTTTATAAATAAAAAGTAAAAATCTAAATGATGTCGGGTGAAACAAATAAAATTTATATTGATTTCATCTTAAACTTAAATCAAGTATGTGATCAAATATCTTGAGGTGTAAATTTTTTCTTAATAAGTGATTTAAGATTAAAAAAAAAATACATCTTAAAAAATTGGATCCCTCTTATAGTTGATAAATTCACATTTTAAAATAAACCTATACTCATTAATATAAAAATTAAATCATATTAATTTTATTTAAAAACAATTTTATTTAAATTTATTTCAACTTTTTTATAAATCCACTATAAAACTATAATATTAAGAAGTTATTGCAACACACAAATTTAATTTTATCTTAAATCGATATATCTATATCTATATATATCAATATAAGCCCCAAGAGTTAGCTCGATCGGTTGTGTTCTCGGAAGTTAGGCCTCCCAGCATGCGAGGTCACGGGATCCATCCTCATAGACCCTCTTGGGGTTAGGCACGCAGCGGCCGCAGGGCGGAAACCCCTTCGGGGCGGGTCCGTCGGAAATTATTTCGTGGATGTAGCGGTCGGCTATATATTGATATATATATATATATATGTGCAAAATGCCCTATTAATATTGATGTTCTTACAAACTTCTTATTAGAAAAGTACAACTCTTATTGGCTTGTGTACATGTGTATTTTTTTTTCTAAATTTAAACTCCGGGGTTTAAGTTTTAAGTTTTTATTTTAGAAACGAACATCTATTTTTTAATTACTTTTCATAATATTTTATTTTATGAACCAATATGGATTTTTTTTTAAATACTTTTTATAATTTTTTATTTTATGAGGCTACATGAATTTTTTTAGTTTTTTTTAATTATTTTGTTACAAATGTTACATCACCTTACAACATCTCCCCTATACTTTTTCTTAAATACTTTCCATAATTTTTTTATTTTATGAGCAGACCTCAATTTTTTAAATTGTTTTGTTACAAACATTATTTTGTTACAAACGTTACATCACATTACAACATCTCCCACATACTGGGCTGTAAAGCATCTCCCCCATACTGGGCTGTAAAGCAACTCATTTCACTCTGTGCAAAAAATATTATTGGTGAAAAAGACAGCATGGAGGACGTTAAAGCAAGGTTATTTAAAAATGAGAGGGAAATTGATAGAAGGAAATAATTTGATGAATAATACCAATCATATTCAACAGAAGGTAGAGATTCTACTAATTAATGAAGATTTTTTCAGAAATGGAATGATGGTGAAAGTGCTTATCGATCATATTCCAATGCGATCAATTGCTTCAGTATTTATATACATAATTACAAGATCAAGTCATTAATAAACATTAAACAAGATTACAAGATTAATAAACAGTAAACAAGATTACAAGATTAATAAACAGTAAAAGTTGGCGCAATTAAAAGTATCTTACAAATATACATAATTACAAGATCAAGTCATTAATAAACATTAAGGAGTACTTGATTTACAAGACTAACTCATTAATAAACATTAACGAGTACTTGATTTAGAAATATCGGTAAAAAAATCTCTTCGAATGACTATAAAAATAGAGTATAATTTTAACATGTTATAGCAGGAAAGGTCCATGGGCTAACAATCCTATGAATAGCCCAACAATCTTGATATTTCTGTCATGGCTGTGAAGCAGTGAGAAATCATAGTAACATTGGCCGCATATATGTTGCCTGATCTTGACCATTTTAGATCAACACGCTCCTACTAACGGCATGGAAGACGTTGTTCATGAGGGGATCACAATGCACTTTATAATTGACAGAAACATTCTTTCGAGGCTATCATGATGGGGAAAACAAAAAATTGGAAGAATTCTTTCCAATTCCACCCATTCCAATCGTACTCACAAAGATGAAACAATAAACAAGCATCTCATTGATTTCGTTGTTGGCTGGAACGATCCCAAACACATAATTCTTGGACCAAACACATAATTCTCGGATATGCAGAGCGCAATGCATGAAAAGTTTGAAGTCTACAAAGTCCACGAATGAAAGCTTTGGAAGACGCTTCTCACTTTCATATAAATGAGTCTCACGCGGTTAGTTTATCATGAAAATGGTATGCTCTGCCTCACACAACTCCCATGACTTAAGTACAACTAACAATTCCGAGTGACTCGTTTAGTACAATAGGTTCTCACGTGACTCTTTCCAACGCCTAAGCTTAAAAAACATGTATGTTCAAGCCATCCAAAGGACAAATAACCAAGTCAAGCATTGACTTCGCTGTTAGTCCATTGGATGGCTTGAACATACACATTTAAACTTTCCAAAACAGCACCTACCCATCCCATTCATTTTCTACCAAAACAGAATTTCATTTCATGTGAATTGTTTCATATATCAATCACATCATAATCAAATTGTCAAATTGAAGCTTTGATCTGCAAACCAAAGCTTTGGAGTACCTTTTGGGATGGAGGCTGCATTGATTGTAGTATGATATTCTTACTTATATACTATCATGAGATGTTGATAGCTTGGATCCAATAAATATTGAGATGTTGATACCTTGGATCCAATAAATATTCAAAATATATTATATTAGAATTAGTTTCATATTGAATTTGAAAAGCTGCCAAATTGCAATGCATTTAATGTAACAAGCTTCCTGTGTGTTGCTGTCTGTATTTTTAATTTAGTAGAGAGAAAGATTTCACGTTTTAAAGTAGAGAAAGATGTTTCATATGGCTTACAAACAAAATATTTTTTTTTTTAATTTGTATGAAGACTTTCAAACATGAAAAGAAATTATGATTTTATTACTATGAAATTAATTGATAGAATGTGGTTAATCATTTTTTTTGTTATCAATGATATAGTTTTTTCTACCATTACAATGTTATACTTTATTTCCTAATTATAAAAAAAATGATTTTATTAACTAAATCTTATGCTTTAACTTCCTCTCTTTAAGCATACAATACAGTTACAAAAAATGTTCTTCATATATCCCATAGAGTGTGCCTCTTAAAATGAGACAAGTAATGCTCTCGCTAAGCCATTTGAATATGTGAACATATGACTACATGGCATTTCACATCCGTGCTCACCACATTTGTATTTGAATACGTGAACATGTGACTACATGGCATTTCACATCCGTGCTCACCAAATTCAAATGATTACACAAAAGCTAGCTAGTTATTATTGACATAATCTTCTGAAATGGGAATTTGTTCGATGACACCATCTATGTCTCCCTCCTTGGCATGGGCACGAGCGTGGACGTATCACTGATTTGACTTAACCAAACATAGACATCGACGTGAATTTAGAATTTTTTATTTTCTCTACATAATGATCTTCTTTCCGTATTCTTCTCCTCTTGAGATTATTCTTTGGGTATTCATCTCCTCTTGAGATAAATTATGAAGATCTTCTTATCTTAGTCATGGTGTTGTTATTATAAAATCTATCTAGTAAATTATCAATGGGAATTAGATGGCTAGTGGCAAGAGTGCAATTTCCACGAGTGATATCAAGGCAAACTAAAAAAAATTCATTATCCATACTTCTTTTCTTTCCTTTTAGTATTCTTTCCGGATCATGCATTACTTATACTTGAATTTTCACCATTCATTTGTGGAAATTAACATCATGAAACTTTTCTAAAGTAGTTTCTATTGAAGAATTTTGGTGTGGGAAGGATGTGCTCTACTGCTATTGTTGTAACGTATCCGCGTTACTCGCATACACATATCTTTAATGTATACAACTATAAAAATAAAATTTTCTTTTATGCATCCAATTGATAGCTTCATATCAATATTAGTTGGCCTATAAACATAAATTAAACACAAATAGCTAGAGACATGACATCCGCACCCAGAAACATATCGGAGTTTAATTCTATCTTTTCCTAATTCTCGGTGAAGACTAACAATATCTTAGTAGGGTGAAGGAAAATTAATAAGCAAACATAGGAAAGACACAAAGCTAAATAGACATATCAAAAGGCGTTTCAATGGAGAAATACCATTCCAGGCATTCAACACGAAATATAATTCTAATGCAATTTATATATCAAATTCAATTTCTTCAGGAATACAAATCTAGGCATTACACAGGAAATTACGATTTCAGTCATCCAATAGGAAATATGGTTCCATTGCAATTAGCATAACAAACAACAACATCTTCACGGCAACAACGAAAAACAACCTTTTAACAGGCTTAACATAGCAATTCCTGGCTTACATTTAATTATGCATTCATTCCACAAATTGAACATATTAAACATAATTTAACACATGAATATTAGAATTCATATACATATACTTATTTGAAATAAATAGGAATGTTGCAACTAGATGCATGTGAGCGACGCTCCACCCAACCTTAGAACTTGTCCAGTCTGTACTATTTCAGCTCTGAAGTTCACCCCCGAGCGGAGATCCAGACATTAACCAGAGGTATCTTACCAATTTCTCCCCAACTCACTCTCAGAGTCTTAGGTGGAAATAACAGAGGTTAAGGATATACACAGGGTTCAACAAACAACAGTTTGGTAACCAAATCCTTGTCATTTCCGTAATCGACCCACCCGAGTTCCTTCCCGGAACGTACAGCGACACATTTCACTGCAAACGTTGGGAATCCCTCTGAGTCTCATGCTTCATTTCCAATTGAATGGTTAATTCGACAAAGGAATTCACAGCCAATTCAAGTTATCTCAGTATAGCAATGTTCAGGTTCTCTCTCTGCATTTCGAGTTCGGGTTCCTCACAGGAAATCTCTATTTTTACTCAGCAAACACTTCTCTTGCATTCAGCAGACACTTTCCCATGCCTTGCATGCATTCTCCTCTATGTTCTCTTGGACTCACGTCCCCGACACCCACTCCTTGCATGCATTTTTTTCCTTTGTCCTCCTCCCCCTGACGTCCCACCACCCAAGCTGTGGGTAGCATCAGCCTGCCCCCACGTCCGCTTGGATCACCAAGTCATCCTCGTGTCCCCTCTAGGATCCCACGTAGCTCTCCCAATGGACCGCGTCCTCCATGCATAATTACATTTAGCCCCCTAATCTTCATCATTGAATAATAATTCACATTAAAAATAATCCCCCATTAAGAGTATGGTTAGGAATATGGGTTTTGGGTTTAACATAAGGTTTTAGAACAAGGGATTAGGGAACAAGGTATTTTAGTCTACCTTACCCCCTCACAACACTTGGTTAATATCTGGATCCCCTCTTCAGCGTATAGCTCCTCATGCAACCAACTGGTATTTATATTAAATTATAATATCTCGCTATTGTTAATTTTTCGATAATTTCATTCAAACATTATCTAGGATCCTACTAAGAGAATAACATGCACAACATAACAATCATAAAAATAAGAGACACATAGTTTCCTTGGGGAAAACCAAGAAGGTGAAAAACCCCGCAACTTCCTCAGAGATAGAATAAGCCCCAATACAAAGATCACAATGATCAATCCCCAAAAGATAGATAACTCCAACAGCTACTCCTCCTCCACTTGTGCGCACTCCTCTCTCTCAACTATGCGAGTTGGATGAGTGAGTGAATGAATAGAATGAGAGACACTCACTCTCTATTTATACACAACTTAAACTGCCTTTAATTCTAATAGGTCTGACTTAATAAGGAATCCTAATAACCCATCCACATGACACATGCAAGGCCGACCCCACCAAGGTGGTCTAATAACCCATCAAATAATACTTGTGACACTTACAATAATACTTGCGACACTTGCGACAATTACAAATATAAATGACGACACTTCTGATTGGAGGAATAATACATCTCCATCATGAATATAATAAAGTACAAGTGTAATACATAGAAGAATATATTCTGAAGTTACAAATACATCAACGCTCCCTCTTAACTAGGAAGGTATTCTCTAGACACAGGTCATCAATACATATCGACACAAGTCTTAAATTCTGGAGCTGGATCACGGAGCATCATTGTCACTATTGTTGTACTCGTCATCTCGATCACTGGGCTATCTCTCAATTCTTCTTGTCATAGGAAGTTCTACAGAGACATCCCTTTTTCATGATGGTTGTAGGCCTAGCCTCTTGTAGGTCTTCATCATCTTTGCGAGCTGGCCACCATGTGGAATCCTCAAGACTGATTACATGCGTCAACCAAACCTCGAAAGATCATCCCAGGACTTTTACGAGCACACAGCTCAACCTATCAGATCCCCCAAGATGTTTTACATGTGACCTTCACAAAACCTTAAAAGAGTGTCTTGCCCGGCAAGATCTCTAAAGAGCATACGAGGACTTTTATGTGCCCAGCACTACCTGTCCAAATATCCAGGACTGATTACATGTGATCTCCACAAAACCTTAAAAGAGTGTCTTTTCCAGCAAGATCTCTAAAGAGCATCCGAGGAATTTTATGTGCCTAGCACAAACTTTTCGGATCTGCAAGACTTATTACATGTGGTCCCCACAAAACCTTAAAAGAGTGTCTTGCCCAACAAGATCTCTAAAGTGCATCTGAGGAATTTTACATGCCTAGCACAACTTGTCCAGATCTCCAGGACATGTTACATGTGGTCTAGCAAAACCTTAAAAGAGTGTCTTGCTCAACAAGATCTCTAAAGAGCATCCGAGGACTTTTACGTGCCTAGAAAAACCTGTCCGAATCTCTAGGACTTATTACATGCTAACCTTGCACAACCTGTCCATGGCCATAGAGTACCATCCTGATACTCAGTATCAACCTGATCATCCTCACACGAAGCATCATCCTGATGCTAATGATCATACTGATCATCATCATACAAAACATCGTTTTGATGCACATCATCATCACATGATCATCCTGATCATCGTCATAGCATCGTCCTGATGCATATCATCATCGCATGATCATCTTGATCATCATCATGTAGAACATCATCTGTAGCATCATCCTGATGCTCATCACACAACACTTATATCCACAGCTATGGGAAGGATTCTCCTACTACCATGCTTGGAATGGCTCCTACAAATGTGTCCCATCACTTCTTCCTTGAAGTATCTTCTATCTGAAGAACACCAAGCCTCTCTCTTAAGTACTCGAACTTCACTTTGGCTAGTGGTTTGGTCAACACATCTGCAATCTGCTCATCTATTGCAACATACTGGAGCTTCAATGCTCCTCTCTACACCATATCCTTGATATAGTGATATTTGATATCGATGTGCTTCGACTTGTCATCGAACACTGGTTCTCTAACACCTTCATACAACTCTGGTTGTCACAATAGATATAGGTAGCATCCAATTGTAGATCAAATAAATCAGACAATAGCTTCCTTAGCCATACTGCCTCACAACTAGTCGAACAAGTTGCTAAACCAAGAAATCACACCTGATCTCATCCTGAAGCAGCACCTTGAAGTGCTCTTCCTATCCACAGCACTGCTTACCCAATCTGAATCAACATAACCCTCCAGGTTAAACTTTTGATTCGCATCATACTTGAGCCCATAATCAATTGTACCCTTCAGGTACCTCAGAATATGCTTTACAGAAATCAGGTGAACATGTCTAGGATATGTTAGAAACTCGCTCAAGGTGTTCACCGCAAAGAAAATATCGGGTCTCGTGTTCGTCAGGTACATCAAGGACCCAATCATCTGACGATACATAGTGGCATCAATCGACTATGATGAAGCATCACTTAATAGCTTCAGGTTCGATGCCATAGGTGTGGCCATGGCCTTGCAGTCCATCATCCCGAACCGCTTCAGGATCTCTACTGCATACTTCCCTTGTCCAAGGAAGATTCCATCTGCACTCTGCCACACCTCCATACCTAGAAAGTAATGCATCATACCCAATTTCTTCATCTCGAACTCAACAGCAAGCTTCCTCTTCATATTGGCAATCAACCTATCCTCTCCTATAAAAAACAAGTCATCCAAATACATTAGGAGTATCATTGGATTGCCTTCCTCAACCTTGTAGTAAAGGTTGGAATCCGCTTTACTCTTTGTAAAGCCCAAACTAGACAGGAACTTGTCTATCCTGCCGTACCATGTCCTAGGTGCTTGTTTCAAGCCATACAAGACTTTCTTCAATCTGCACACATATGACTCCCTGTCATATGTCTCAAAACCATGTGGCTTCTCCACATACACTTCCTCTTCTACTACACCATTCAAAAAATATGTCTTGACATCCATCTGGTGTATCTTCCATTTCATCACTGCAACCATAGCAAGTATTGTTCTGATGGAAGTGTATCTGGCTACAGGAGCAAAAGTCTCTTCATAATCTATCCCCTCTTTCTGGGAGAAGCCACGAGCTACAAATATTGCCTTGTATTTATCTATGCTACCATCTGCAGCATGCTTGATATTATAGATCCACTTGGAAGTCACAACACACTTCCCTTTTGGTCTTGGGACCACATCCCAAACATCATTCTTCATGATCGACTATTATTCCTCGACCATGGCATCCTTCCATTCGTTCTTTTCCCCTGCTTCTTCATAACTTGAAGGTTCTTTGTTCATAATGTCACAGAGTAAGGAAACATAGTTGGTGTGTGATCTTGTCCTTTTTCTTTCTTTGTGTTCCTCCACTGGAATACCATACCTTTCTGCATCTTGGATGAGCTCTCTAACCCATGCAGGTTTCCTCTTGTGAGATTTCTTCTCACGGGGTGGATCTAGAGGTTCTTGTGGATCTTCTATTTCACGATCCACTTCTGGTATTGCTTCATTCATAGTGGTGTCTTGTGTTCTGGGTATTCTTGGTTCTTCATAGTCTTCAAGAAGTGTCTTCCTTGATTTGATGTATGCTAAGTTTTCGTCAAAAGTTACATCCCTGATGATGTCAATCTTCTTGAACCCTAGAAAGTAGATTCTGTATGCCTTCGAGCTTTCACTGTACCCCACAAATATACCCTTCTTTCCTGAAGGATCTAAATTTGTCTCCTTTTCATTTGGAACATGTGTATATACTAGACAACCAAATATTCTGAGATGGCTAACTCCTGGTCTCTTACAAGAGAAAACTTCTTTTTGTGTCTTGTTTTCAACTATCTTGTGTGGTGTTATGTTTTGTACATATACCATTGTTCTTGCTGCTTCTGCCCATAAGTGCATGGGTAGATATTGGTCAAAAAGCATTGCCCATGCTGCTTCCATAATTGTTCTATTCTTCCTTTCTGCAACCCCATTTTGTTGTGGGTTGTAAGGAGTGGTCAAATCCCTCTTAATCCCTGAATCACTGCATAACTTCTTGAAGTCCCCTGAAGTGAATTCTTCGCCATTATCAGATCTAAAGATCTTGATCTTCTTATCAGTTTGATTTTCTATCAAGGCTTTGAATTCCTTGAACTTATCAAACACTTCATCTTTGTTCTTCAAGAAATAAACCCAAGTCTTCCTAGAGAAACCATCAATTAAAGAAACATAATATACATACCCACTCAGTGAACAGGATGACATTGGTATGCATACCTCGGAGTGGACAATCTCCAACATTCTATTTTCTTTTCTTTCACTACTTGGAAATGCCTTCTCTGTGTTCTTCCCTTTTGCACATCCTTTGCAAACACCTTCATGCTTTCACTGGATTTCAGGAAGACCTTCTACTGCTTTGCTGGAAATTGGTAGTGCTTTATAGTGCACATGAGCAAGCCATCTATGCCAAAATTCACTTGGTTCCATGGATTCATATACCATGGCATGTTCAGGTTGTCCCTTCAATTTGTACAATCCTCCCTCTTTCTCTTCAATCACTATTGTATCATCTATGGTCTTACCTTTTGGCCACATAAGTACTTGGCCATCCACAAATGCAACTCTAATCCCTTTTGCATCAAAAGATGATATCGAGAGAAGATTCTTCTTGAGTCCAGGTACCTGTAAAACATTTTTCATCTTTAAAGACTTCCCAAAGTCTAACTTGTAGGAGGCTTCACCACTTCCTTTTATAGGGTATTGATAGTCATCCTCAATTTTCACCTTATGAGGTGAATCATGTTCAGATAGGTCCATAAGAGATTCTTTGAACCCCATCATATGTTCAGAAGCCCCACTATCAATAAGCCAATCATTGCACCCATGTGTAATAGTACATGTGAGAGCAGATATTAGAACATATTCATCGTCACTTGAAGAGTCTTCACTTTCTACCTTAGTCTTCTTCCTGGGAGGTTCATCATCCTCAGCAACATGAGCATGATATCTCTTCTTGTTGTTATTCTTGTTGTTGCTATTGAAGCACTTTTTGTTCTTGGGACAATCTGTGGCAAAGTGTCCCTTCTCATTACATGTGAAGCATCTCAGATCTTTCTTATCTCTTTGATGGTGGTGAAAAGATTTATTGTGATGAGGTTGCTCCCTCTTGGGCTTACTTCTCTTGGTGTGAGATGTGAGAGCTTGGTATTCACTTCCCATCTTTTATTCTCGATCTAAAAGCCTAGCATCTTCTTGTGAACATTCCTCCCATAGTCTACTGAAGGAGATCAACTTCTTTCTTGCACATATACCTTGGATGAAGGAGTCCCATTACCTAGGTAGGCCATTTAATGTGGTTATGAAAATTTCTCCATTTTGCACTACTTCATCCACAGCTTCAAGTTGTTCTTTGATTTGAGAGACCTTAGTAAAGTAGGATTGGATGGTCTCTCCATTATGGAACTTAACCCCTTTCAATTGATTCCACAGTGTCACCTTCCGATTTATATTCTTTCCTTCAAACAACTTGGTCAAGGAGTCAAACATCTCCTTAGGTGTCTTTAGAGAAGACACATGGGGTATAACATGGTCTTTTATAGAATCAACAATGATTCTCTTGGCTTTGACCAAGTTCTTCTTGTGCAAGGCCTTAGCCTCATCTCCCTTTGGAACTGGAACCTCTTCTTTTATGTAATTGTCCAATTCATTCTCTTCTAGGATTAACCCAATCCTATACTTCCATGCTCGGAAGTTGTTAGCTCCTTCAAGCTTATCCTCAAGCTTGGTGTGGTGAGACATCTTAATGAGAAACTCAAATGGAAATAAAAGATTTAGGTCTTACCACTTGATTTGCTGAAAAATGGATCTGGAGATGGATTAGGGTTTGTCAGAGAAACCATAAAAGTTCAATATTTGAATTCCAAACTTTTGAATGGATGGAAATATGCACCTTGCTGAGCTGATAAAGATGGTATACTTCAATTTTGAAATCTGCAAAATTTGACCCCTCAAAATTGCCTTTGAAACTTTCAGATATGCAATTTCTGGTTTTCTGGTTTTCTAGTCAAAATCCTGAACTAGGGTTTGATAATGCCCGGGGTTCTGCCAAGCCAAAAGGTTTGATCTTGTGCTCTAAACTTCGATTTTTCTGAGGATCATCCAGTCGTGGTCTCAGATTCAAAAAATTTCAACTTTTGCAGAAACCCTAATTTTCCACCTTTCCGATCAAAATCCCGAATTAGGGTTTGATGATGCCCGGGGTTCTTCCCAACCAAAAAACTCGATCTTGGTTTCTAAACTTTGATTTTCTTGAGGAGCAATCAGCCAGGGTGTCGGAATCCAAAAATTCCAACTTTCTCCAAAACCCTAATTTCTCGCAGTAGTGATGGGCCAAAAACTGAAAGTGCTTAGAATTGAATTCTGTCTCGACATAAAGATGCACCCTTGCAAGGAGAGTCAGCCTAGCCTCCTGCATTTGATGATATGAGGAGAAAATCCCAAAGATTAAGAAGCCCTAGCTTCCGCAGCTGCATAGTGTCTTCTTCTTAGCACGGCTCTGATACCATGTTAATTTTTTGATAATTTCATTAAAACATTATCTAGGATCCTACTAAGAGAATAACATGCACATCATAACAATCATAAACACAACAGACACAGAGTTTCTTCAGGGAAAACCAAGAAGGTGAAAAACCCCGCAACTTCCTCATAGATAATATAATCCCCAATACAAAGATCACAACGATCAATCACCAAAAGATAGATAACTCTAGCATCTACTCCTCCTTCACTTGTGCGCACTCCTCTCTCTCAACTATGCGAATTGGATGAGTGAGTGAATGAATAGAATGAGAGACAGTCACTCTCTATTTATACACAACTTAACCTACCTTTAATTCTAACAGGGTTGACTTCCTAAGGAATCCTAATAACCCATCCACATGACACATGCAGGGCCGACCCCACCAAGGTGGTCTAATAACCCATCAAATAATACTTGCAACACTTACAATAATACTTGCGACACTTGCAACACTTACAAATACAAATGACAACACTTCTGATTGGAGGAATAATACATCTCCATCATGAATATAATAAAGTACAAGTGTAATACATAGAAGAATATCTTTCGAAGTTACAAATACATCAACAACTATGTACATACTTCATAGGAAATTGTTCAAAATACACTATCAACTCTAACCTAGGCCAAGGGGTATTACAATTCCCCTCCCCTTAGAGTCTTCATCATCCTCGATGATTAACATTGTATCAAAATATATACAAAAATTAAATGAGTAATGTTTTAATATATACACATTTTAAAAATAAATGCAGATACTCTTGCTGCATTAAATATTCTAGTTCTCAAGTGGATTCTTTAGGACTGTAATGGGTCCATTGGACCTTTACCTATCCTACAAATATGTTCTTGAGTATTTTGCTTCTTCGATCCAACATGCAATTTGGTTGAACCTCCATTTCCCCTTCTTGTTCCACTTGAAGAATAGACTAATCAAGCACAGGATTAATATCATAAACATACTTTTTTCATAAATGAAATATGAAACACATTATGTATTTTGATAGTGGGAGTTAGTGCTAGCTCGTAAGCTACTGATCCCACTTTGCTCAAGACTTCGAATGGACCACAAAATCTAAGGGCTAATTTCTTGCATTTTCCCAACCAGAAGGAACTTTTCTTTCCTCTGACCTTCGGGAACACCATGTCCCAAACCTGGAATCCTCTTTGTGTCCTTGTTTTATCTACATAGCTCTTTTGACAATCTTGTGCCATTTTCAAATTAGGTTTTATCTTTACCACTTAACTTTCAATATCCTGAATCATTTCAGGCCCAATGATTAGCTTTTCTATAGGTTTATCCCAATTGATTGGAACATTACACATTCTACCGTATAAGGCTTCAAATGGAATCATCTTCAAAGATTCATGATAACCATTATTATAAGCGAATTCCACCAAGTACGGGAACTCTTCCCATTTGTTTGGTTTGTCCATGACATACATCATGAGCATGTCTTCAATGACTTGATTTACACGCTCAGTCTACCCATCAGTTTGGGGATGATAAGATGTTCTTAAATTAAGCTTAGTCCCAAACTCTTTAAACAAACCTTTCCAAAAATTAGAAGTGAATATCGGATCTCTATCCGACACAATGGATTTCAGAATACCATGCAACCTAGCGATTTATTTCATATAAATCTCATCGATTTTAGCCTCCTTGAAAGTTGATTGAACTGGAATAAAATGGGCTGATTTGGTCAACTTATCAACCATTACCATGATTGAATCATGTTTCCTCATGGTTCTTGGAAAACCTGTAATAAAATCAATAGTCACAGTTGTTGATGTAATTGGAACTTCGGAATGTATTTCATATATGTATATTGTATTCCTATAGAGATGTTATTATTCCTCTATATGGAAGTGTCGTCATTTATATTGTAAGTGTCATAACTTATACTTGATGGGTTATTAGACCACCTTGATGGGGTTGGCCCTATATAAGTCATGTGGGTTAAAGGGTTATTAGACCACCCTATTGGGGGTCAGCCCTGTCAGCATCATGTTATGTGGTTAAGTTAAGGCCGACCTAGTAAAGGTTATCAGGCAAGTCAAGTCAAGTATAAATAGAGTGTGGGAGGCACTCTATTTGATCATTTCACTTTCTGACTTAGACACTCATTGGAGAGTGGCGCACTAGTGGAGGAGGAGAAGCTGCTGCTAGGAGACTATCTCTTATGCTTGGGCTTTGTATCATTGCTCTATCTATCTGTGAGGAAGTTATTAGGGTTTTTCACCTTTATGGTTTTCCCCAAGGAAACTCTGTGTGTCTATTGTCTCATGTGATTGCTTGTTGTGATTGATATGCTTGATATGCTATACATGTTATTCTCTCAGTAAAGATCCTAGATTATGTTGAATTAATGCTCAAAAATTAACATGGTATCAGAGTTAACCTGAGAAGAAGACGCTGTGCAATTGCGGAATCTAGGGCTTCTTGTTTTTGGGTTTCTCTCCATAGATATTGAAAGGAAGGAGGCTATATTGACTCTACTCAGGAAGGAGCATCTTTCTGTCGAAACAAAATTCAATTCTGAGCATTTTCAGATTTTGACCTAAAAATTAGGGTTTCCACAAAAAGTGAAATTTCTGAAATCTGAGACCATGGCTGGAAGCTCCTTGGAAAAATCGAAGTTTAGAGCTTTGGATCAAACTTTTTGGTTGGGTGAAGCTCTGGGAAAATCAAACCCTAGTTTGGGGTCCTATCGAGTGAAGCCACAAATAAGGGCTTCTGCAAAAGTTGGAATTTCTGAAATCTGAGACCATGGCTGGAAGCTCCTCTGAAAAGTCAAATTTTAGAGAACAAGATCGAACTTTTTGGATGGATGAAGCTCCAGGAAAATCAAACCCTAATTCAGGGTCCTCCCTGGTGAATTCGGAAGTTTGAAAAGCAAATTTGAGGGGTCCTATCCAGAAGTTTCTCTAACAAACCCTAATCCAGCTCCAGATCCATATTTCTACAAATCAAGTGGTAAGACCTAAATCTTTTCTATTTGATTTGAAGTACTCCTTAAGATGTCTCACCACACCAAGCTTGAGGATAAGCTTGAAGGGGCTGATAACTTCTGAGCATGGAAGTATAGGATTAGGTCAATCCTAGAAGAGAATGAGTTGGACACTTACATAAGTGAAGAGGTTCCAGTCCCAGAGGGAGAAGAGGCTAAGGCCTTACATAAGAAGAACTTGGTCAAGGCTAAGAGAATCATTGTTGATTCTATAAAGAACCATCTCATACCCCATGTTTTTTCCCTAAGGACACCTAGGTAGATGTTTGATTCCTTGACCAAGCTATTTGAAGGGAAGAACATAAATTGGAAGATGACATTGAGGAATAAACTAAAGAACATCCAAATGCAGAATGCAGAGACCATGCAGTCTTACTCTTCAAGGGTCTCTTAGATAAAAGAACAAATTGAAGCTATAGAGAATGGAGAAGTGGTAATGACCACTCTTAATGGCCTTCCTAGGTCATGGGATTCCTTCATCCAAGGAATTTGTTCTAGGAAGAAAATTATCTCTTTCAGCAGGCTATGAGAAGAATGCCCACAGGAAGAAGCTTGGATTATAGCTCGAGAAGAAAAGATGGGGAATGAAGATCAAGCTCTCATAGCACATACCAAGAAGAGGAAACTTTTCCTCAGATTGTCCTAAGAACAAAAGGAACAACAACAAGAACTACTACAAGCAATCTAACAGGTATGACTTATAGGTATGTTTTGAAATCTGTTCAGGATTAAGTTTAGAATATGATTGTCCTCATTTTATTGAGTTTAGTAACAATCTTGTTTAATTTTAGACTTGTCTTATCACCCTAGTAAAAGTATGAATGCATGATAGAAGAAATTCATTGATTAGGGCTATGACGCTTATGATTGTACTAATGCACTGTGGTGTTGTATGAGGAGAATGTTATCCGCTAACGTGAAGGTACAAATCAAGTCCTAGATCAAGACCATAGTGACATGATGACAAATACTCATCCATAGTCATGGATCACATAGCGGTATGTATAATTTGGTTCTACAATGGTTAACTTATGAGTTATGCAGGTCATTGAAGGGAACAAGAAAACATTGCTAGACATAACTAGCAAATATGATCACCAAGTATGTTTTTCCTATATCAAGTTAGAATCCTACCCTATATTAGGATCTTATACTTTTATATATGATTATTCATGAAGTTAGAAATTTAAGTAATCAATGGTTTATGAATGTTATGATGATATGACTAATCAGAAGAGAAGTCGTCCCTGAAACCTTGAATGCTAATGCTTATTATCTGTGTTTGAAATATTCATGACTATACATGTTTAAGATTATTTTGTTTTTGAGATTATACTAATGAATGTATGATTACATATGAGATCTTGACACTAATACATTTTTGGCCTTTAGGGGGGGGTTGTCTTCCGCCCCCAAAAGTGACCTACATGGGGGGTTTTGGCTTTGGGGGCGGTTTTCCGCAAAACTACCCCTAAAGGCACCGATGTTAAAAGTTTTTCCCTTTAAGGGTGGTTTTTTACGAGATTGGAACCCCCCTTGTAGAGGTCTACAGAGGAGGTTTTAAACCACCCTCGTAGACCCCTTCATAGAGACCTTCATAGAGACCTAAGGGGGCGGTTTTGAACCCCCTTCATAGAGACCTGCAAGGGTGGTTGTGAACCCCCCTCATACAAACCTACAGGGGCGGTTTGGAACCCCCCTCGTAGAGGACTATAGGGGCGGTTTCAAACCCCCCTCGTAGAGACCTATAGGGGCAGTTGTGAACCCCCCTTGTATAGTCCTATAGGGGCGGTTTGGAACCCCCCTTGTAGAGGCCTATAGGGGCAGCTTAGAACCCCCTCGTAGAGGCTTATAGGGGCGGTTTTGAACCCCCCTTGTAGAGGCCTATATAGGCAGTTTTGAATCCCCCTCGTAGAGGCCTATAGAGGCAGTTTGAAACCCCTATAGGGACAGTTTGTGATCCCTATAGGGGCGGTTATAAACCCACCTCGTAGACACCTATGGGGGCAGTTAAGAACCCCCCCTAAATGTTCTTATTACAAACCTTTGGGGGCAGTTACAAACCCCCCTTGTAGATACCTAGGAGGGCAGTTACAAACCCCCCTCGAAGGTACCTACAAGGGATGTTGTAAACCCCCTTCATTGTAACATACAAGGGCAATTTTGAACCCCCCTCGTAGTGACATATGAAGACGGTTTAGAATCCACCTCGTAGAAACATACAAAGGCGGTTTGAAATCCCCTCTATAGCCATAATAAATCATAATGAAATATATTTTATTAAAAATATCAATATTGCAATATCAATAGGGCACGGAAGAATCGAACCACCAACCTCCTACTTGTAAGGCAGGCGCTCTTCCATTGAGCTAGCACCCTTTCAGAATTGGGGAGAGGAGCAATATGAACATCTAGATTGCATCATTTGTAATTCTAAAAAAACACAATAATATCCAAAGACAACCATGCTTAAAATCCAATTTATTTTTCAAAACACACTGATAAGCACAAAAATCTACCATAATAAGGCAACAGAATATCCAAAACAATTATACAATCTATTAAGGTGATCTGCAAAAGGGTCTAAATGCCATATTTTATTTTATTTTTCTACTCGCAATGGCTGATCTCCTAACAATGGGACTTTGACTTAAGAACCAAATTTCCTACCAATGTGAACAAGGATGCACTATCAT
Organism: Larix kaempferi; assembly: GCA_027924585.1. Lineage (NCBI taxonomy): Eukaryota > Viridiplantae > Streptophyta > Pinopsida > Pinales > Pinaceae > Larix > Larix kaempferi. The sequence goes on along the minus strand of BSBM01000434.1, from coordinate 22,184,692 downwards.
GGCATGATTTACAACCATTGATATATCCCAATAGAATCCAAAGAAAAATAGCTCTAGATAAGATAAGATAAGATAATTTTATTAATGTCCAACAAATGGCCATAGAAGTAGGTCAATGGTACTATGTGGTAACATGATTTCAATACAAAGCAGGAGCGCTAAGGCTATCTTTTTAATCAGTGGGATATAAACAAAGTGGGAGCGCTAAGGATATGAACATGATGTATGGAGGGTTGAGGCTGGGTGGTGAATTATCTAGTTGTCTGGCATAGTATTATCTACTCAAGGCTCGAGGGCCTCAACTATCAGCTAAGGGTTGGTTAAGAGGAGAGAGGTCCCCCCACATGTGGTTTATGTGTTGTTGATGTTATTGGAAAGTGGGTCAATCACGAGGAAGGGATCGAGTTAAAAAAATAAGGTAGGCTTGTGTTAGATTCGAAAATTCTGAGCCATTTTGAACACCCATTTTAAGAAAAAATCCATTTAATTTCCATGTCTAGTTTCATGTTCTTCATGGCTTCATGACATTCAAGTTCTTTGAAGGAACTAGAGTTTTCTTATGAAGCTAGCATCATGTTTCTCTTGGTTCAACAATTTCAAGAGTAGTTAACATTTGTACAATAAGTTCTTAGCCAAATAACTTGCATTGCAAAGGTTGTGACAAATTACATTGTAGGGAAAAATGACGTAGGACATGATGACAAGTTATAAACGATGGTGGGACAACAAGAGGAATCCCTTGGAAAACAATACTAAAGAGCCACACAACAAAAATAATAGCAAGTGAATTCAACCATCACCATTTCCCAACCAACATCGAAGCTAGACACCAAGATCACAATCTCTTATTTCGATGGCTCTTAATAAAGACAAGTTGGATTCCTAAATTAGAATTCTCAAATCTTATTTCAAGACCCAACAAAATCTAAGCAATCCCTAAGAGATAATGGTGGTTGAGTGCATATGGATTACCAAGAGCTTACTTGGTGGGAGTTTGAAGCTTGGTTATTTGACCAACAAATTTATGGAAAAACTATTCACCTATAGAATGATTTCAAAGTTGTTATTGAAAGTAATTCTACCCACTTGAATAGAAGTATGTCATGTTCGTGTGTTGATTTCAAAGTTGTTATTAAAAGCAATTCTAAAAAATTCACTAAAAATGAAAATGGGTTGTCAACCACAGTATGGTTACTCCAATAATTTCCTGGCACACCTATTCACGACCGTTACAGCGATTGGGCCATTCTGGACGAACTCATTTAATGCTACCTTTTTATTGTTAAGTCTGGAGTTTGTGCTAATGATTTGGGCCAATCCCTTCCAAATGAAAAGGATAAATTCGGTGTTTTTTATTGCACAACATAAGACATTAGAGTCTGCAAATGGTTCCCTGTTCTCCGTGGCATTTGCAGTAGCCGCAGCCATTCTCTTTACCTTTTTGCTGCCACTCCCTCCTGGGTATAAAGCAATTTGCAAAAATATTTCATTGTTTCCTACCTTACCAAGGATTCTTGCAACTGTATTTTTATGCAAATTTACAATCTCTATACCCAAGAGCATTGTATAAAGCAGAAAATTATAGCTTGCATAATTGGGCATCACTTTTGTAAATCTTGTGCAACCTCAAGACTCATCATGTCTGTCTTAATTTCCCTGTAGGAAACCAAAAGACTCAAATACATTGATCAAGTGATGTAGTCACAAATTGTTTACCATCAGGACTAACCCTTTATCTAGAAACTTAAGTGTTGCAGGAGACCAGTACTCAATCAGCCATTTAGTATCTGCAGAAATGACCATGTCAAAAAACATGGTTGTACTTCATAACTTTTACTGGACCACTATGACTCTGATTTGAAATAATAGGCTCACTGCTATCAGCATGTGCATCATAAATATGGACATCAGGTGAATTCCAATCACTATTTTCAAGCTTTGGTTTAAATTCTCCTTGCTTGAAGACGCATTCTATAGTTCCTGGAATAAATAGAAATCAGATAATTACCATCATATCATAGTTGACTACATCATAAATCTTTGCAGCATGGTCATTGGAAATTGTAAACCATCTACACTTACAGCTAAACTGTCATGTCCCAAATTTGGTATTGGGTCACAATGGCCTAATCACATTGGCCCTATTCATTAGAGTTTGTCAAATTGATGCTAAAGGTCAAATAATTGCCAAGGAGGAAAATTACTAGTTTCCTAGGTTTGGGGTGGAAGCTTTGGGATTTGGAATAATGGGGATAATAAATGATGTTTGAACATTAGAATGGCATAAATATTTAATAAAGGAGCTAAATAAATATATACAAGTGAAAATCAAAGTGGCATTTCATCATGAAGACACATGGAGGAAGTGGGACCCACATATGGCTAGATTTCCCCACTACACTTGGCATCATTCTCTCACCAATTCGAATTCAAGGTGAATGGTAACATACTTGGGGGAGTCCAAAAGGTATTATTCATTGCATGACTCATCCAAGGTCGAAATATAGAGGAAGAGTAACTCCCATGGAAGAGGAAGAGGCAATTTGGAGCTAGTGAGACACTTGGGCTAGATTCCCTAGCTCTATGACAACAATGATGAAGATGCTATGACACCTATGACACAAATCAGACCTGAAGTCTGACATATGACATATATGACATGTCAGGGATAAAAATAGACTCCAAGAGGGCGCTCAAGGGTGTTAGGGCAGCTAAGATGCTTCCACATGTGATTTGGTGGAAGTGGGAGACTAGGAATTGTTGTACAAGTGGCGTTCTTTGGAATCTCTTCCCAACATGAGTTGGCATGAGTCTCTTGGAATGAATTCGACCCATGGAGGACATTAGAAGTTTATAAATGTCAATAACAAAGAATGAAACTGGCTTTTGATCATTTGTAGAATTTGCAATTGCATTTGTGAAGAGGGAGAGCTAGTGGATGACTAGTTTCTTGCCTTAGCCAATTTCGAGGGTGAAAGATTCCCATCCAAGTTGGTAATTGGAAAGGCCATTCAGACCTTTCATTTGGAGCTTTAATGGAGTCTTTATTTGCAGGTGTAAGCTACAGGGAAGCTCATGGTTTCTTCTATTGCAGCTCACTCCTTCAACCATTTCCGGTTTTGATGGCATATTCTTGATCCTTGAGGGAGGGCGTTTTTGGTGAGCTATTGTACTCTTTGGGGAAGCTTTTAATGCCCCATTTCTTTTGTAATATGAATTAAATACTCTGTTCTTCATCTCCAAAAAGTTTCAGGTCGAAATTCCAAGTAGAAATGTATAAATCTCATTTTTAATGGAAGAACAATGCCATTTCCCCACTACCTTGTTGTGAACCAATGTATTGATGATGATTTCGAATGAATGGATGATTCTCTGATGAATTTGTGATTAATGGATTGACATGGATGTGTTTTACAAGTTTCATGTACTGTACTTGAGCATTTGAAGTATTTTTACTTAGTTTAATTGCACTGGGAGAAGAAATAGTGCCATTTCCCCAAGGGTCGAATTGATGATTTTTGCAGTTGAATGGGAGAGGGTTGGAACAGATATAATAATCAATTAATGGTGCACATGAGACCTTAATAACATCCTTAATACATTCCCTACCTCTGTTCAGAAATTTGAGTGGCTTTGGAGGCATTTGGGAAGCCATTTTCAATACTTACCCCAGGGGGATTTGAACCCCAAATTACTAGTAAAATTGCATACTTGGTCCAGAATCTTAAGAGAGTTTGCAGAGGTATTTTGGTGGCCATATATAATCCCTGAACATCATATTCAAGTCTTAATATCATTCATACACCTTCCTTGAAGATTTGAAGGCATTTGGAGTCAATTCGAGACATAGAGACCAATACTAGTCAAAGGCAAATTACTAGTAAAGTTCCCTACATTGGCCAGAATTGAAAGAGTATTTGAAGAAGTATTTTAAAGGTCCAAAGGCATCCTTAAAACACATATTTATGTTCTAATCTCATTCATATACCTTATCAGAAGATTTGAAATCATTTGGGGCAAATTTGGGACCTAGAGATCAAAACTAGTCAAAGGTCGAACTAGGGAAAAAAAGTGAAAAATTGCCATTTTAATAAAATTCCTAACAAGGGACATTACAGTGGTATCAGAGCATGATCTTGGCACCTGATGTGGTATAATATCTATGAGGAAAAGAATTTAGGTACCACCATTATATATTGAAACCAAAAGTGCTTTTGTTGAAGAGGAAAAAAAAAAGTAGGAGAAGAAGAGCAAATTTTTTGAGGGAACTATGACTAGGGATGAAAAGGGAGCCTCATATGATGGTGAGGAGCATATAAAAATTATGAAAACAATATTTGAAGATATGACCAAGCAAATTAAGGAAGGATTCGAATTGTTTTCTATCGAACTTGTGGAAAAAATTATTGATTTTAAGGAAACCAAGGGGCAAAATGCAACAGCTTGCTTGAAGGAGCAAAAGGAAGAGACATCACAAGATAGTGAAGAATATTCTATTGAAAATATGGAAGATCATTTCGAGACACATTCTAGCTTAGACATGAACCAAAGAGCATCTACTGATGGATGCTTAAACTATGAAGGAGTACCTATTGATGGGTGCTCACACCTCTATGTTGGTGACATAGAGATCACTTTTGAAAGTGTTGCTGCAAGCCCAAGTTCCATTAAGCATGACAATGAAGACCTTGCAGCAGTTGAAGAAGAACCAAGATCAACTTCCCCATCACCACTTGAGCTTCATGAAGTTGGTCCAAGAAAAAATGAAGAAGATGAGGAGGTTCATTTGCAAGAGCCTCATTTTCTTGAAGGGTCCTTAAAGATGAATGAAAAGAAGATCCAAGAGTCCCTCAGCATTCTCCATGACACTCAAGCATTGGTGTCAAATTCTTGTTGGAGAGCTACTTCATTGGAGGAAACATCCTTCCTTGAAGACATGGAGAAGATTCAAAGAGCAATGTGCCACATCAAAGGTAATTTCATGTCTTTGCTTTTTGATAGAAACCATTTGTTTGAGCTTAATGAATTGTTACATGATGCATACTTGAAGAATAATGAGGATATTCATAAGCTCACAATTCAAAATGAGCAACTTCTTGAAAAGTTGCAAGATACTTGTTTTTCCTCCTATGTTTCAGATTGTCAAATGGTAGATTGTTTGGAGGATTCTCATGACATGGTGGATCATGAGAAATGTGAAAATTTGAATGTTCTTGATGTGTTTGAAGATGAACTTGAAGAGATCCAAACACTTGATGTGGTGGAAGAGGAATTTGAATTGCCTCTTGATGAAGGTTATGCAATTTTTAAAGAAGAGCATGATTCCTCTACATTGGAACCAAACTATGACAAAGAGTTCACACTTTTGAAGGAGCTGCATGATACTACCCATATGGATCCTTCCCATGATGAAACTTCTGCACTTTTTGATCATTTGGGTGAGTTAGTTCATTCTCCTACTTCCTACAATTCCATGTTTTGCAACCTTAGTCTCAATGAAGTATGGGTGAAAGGGTTCTTTTTGATGGTGCCACATGAGGAGCATGGAACTCCTAGATTTAACTTTTATGATGACATGGTTGGAGCACATTCTTATTCACATTTGAAGCAGCATCATTTGTCACTTTATGATGATTCACATCTACATGGATGTACCTATGATATGGATTTGAGTCACTTGAAGACTCATGGTTTTTCTTGCTCAACACTGGGTTCATTTTATGTTAGAGGAACTTCATCCAACACTTGGGTGAATAGATTTATGATGGGAGAACATTTTTGTTGGCAGCCACATACTTTGTTACATCTTTATGATTCTCACATTCATGGATGTATGGGTGAGACTTCTTTGAGTCATTTGAAGTCTCCTTGTTTTTTCTGCTCATTATTTGGTTCAGATTTTAGTGGAGATTCTTCATTCACTTCTTGGATGAAAGAATACATGGTTGAATATTTTGATGCATATCACATCCTTTTGGAGCAGCATTATAGGACATGGGATCCTCACCTATGTCATTGGAGCAGATTTGATTGGTCACTTGAAGCTTGTATGCACTTGGAAAATGGTGGTCTACTTGCTTGGAGGTATAAGCACCTTCATTATTCTTTGATTAAGCATATCCTTGATGTACATTTTCATTATGTTGTTATGTACTTTGATGATATATATTTGGTACTCATGATGTTTGGAAGGATGCATACAAGAAAATGGGATCCAGGAATCCTCTTAACTAATGGTGTGGGTTGGAGAGCACTCTTAATGATTGGGGTGCAATACAAGCAATGGGACCCTGGAATAATTTTTATCTCATTGGTTTCAAATTTTTTGGGGAAACAAGCAGTATGGGATATGGATTTCCCCACTTAATAAAGTGATTTTTATCAGAGTAGTGCAGCAGCAAGCATGGTGGTTCCTCTCTAAAATCTTCATGGAAACTCAAAGACTCAAGGTTGGGCAATTCAATGGCAACTTCAAAGAATTATACAGAAAGCAGGTTCTTCAACACCCATGTTTAAAATTGCTTGAGGACAAGCAATATTGGGAAGGGAGGATTTGTCATGTCCCAAATTTGGTATTGGGTCACAATGGCCTAATCACATTGGCCCTATTCATTAGAGTTTGTCAAATTGATGCTAAAGGTCAAATAATTGCCAAGGAGGAAAATTACTAGTTTCCTAGGTTTGGGGTGGAAGCTTTGGGATTTGGAATAATGGGGATAATAAATGATGTTTGAAAATTAGAATGGCATAAATATTTAATAAAGGAGCTAAATAAATATATACAAGTGAAAATCAAAGTGGCATTTCATCATGAAGACACATGGAGGAAGTGGGACCCACATATGGCTAGATTTCCCCACTACACTTGGCATCATTCTCTCACCAATTCGAATTCAAGGTGAATGGTAACATACTTGGGGGAGTCCAAAAGGTATTATTCATTGCATGACTCATCCAAGGTCGAAATATAGAGGAAGAGTAACTCCCATGGAAGAGGAAGAGGCAATTTGGAGCTAGTGACACACTTGGGCTAGATTCCCTAGCTCTATGACAACAATGATGAAGATGCTATGACACCTATGACACAAATCAGACCTGAAGTCTGACATATGACATATATGACATGTCAGGGCTAAAAATAGACTCCAAGAGGGCGCTCAAGGGTGTTAGGGCAGCTAAGATGCTTCCACATGTGATTTGGTGGAAGTGGGAGACTAGGAATTGTTGTACAAGTGGCGTTCTTTGGAATCTCTTCCCAACATGAGTTGGCATGAGTCTCTTGGAATGAATTCGACCCATGGAGGACATTAGAAGTTTATAAATGTCAATAACAAAGAATGAAACCGGCTTTTGATCATTTGTAGAATTTGCAATTGCATTTGTGAAGAGGGAGAGCTAGTGGATGACTAGTTTCTTGCCTTAGCCAATTTCGAGGGTGAAAGATTCCCATCCAAGTTGGTAATTGGAAAGGCCATTCATACCTTTCATTTGGAGCTTTAATGGAGTCTTTATTTGTAGGTGTAAGCTACAGGTCAGCTCATGGTTTCTTCTATTGCAGCTCACTCCTTCAACCATTTCCGGTTTTGATGGCATATTCTTGATCCTTGAGGGAGGGCGTTTTTGGTGAGCTATTGTACTCTTTGGGGAAGCTTTTAATGCCCCATTTCTTTTGTAATATGAAGTAAATACTCTGTTCTTCATCTCCAAAAATTTTCAGGTCGAAATTCCAAGTAGAAATGTATAAATCTCATTTTTAATGGAAGAACAATGCCATTTCCCCACTACCTTGTTGTGAACCAATGTATTGATGATGATTTCGAATGAATGGATGATTCTCTGATGAATTTGTGATTAATGGATTGACATGGATGTGTTTTACAAGTTTCATGTACTGTAATTGAGCATTTGAAGTATTTTTACTTAGTTTAATTGCACTGGGAGAAGAAATAGTGCCATTTCCCCAAGGGTCGAATTGGTGATTTTTGCAGTTGAATGGGAGAGGGTTGGAACAGATATAATAATCAATTAATGGTGCACATGAGACCTTAATAACATCCTTAATACATTCCCTACCTCTGTTCATAAATTTGAGTGGCTTTGGAGGCATTTGGGAAGCCATTTTCAATACTTACCCCAGGGGGATTTGAACCCCAAATTACTAGTAAAATTGCATACTTGGTCCAGAATATTAAGAGAGTTTGCAGAGGTATCTTGGTGGCCATATATCATCCCTGAACATCATATTCAAGTCTTAATATCATTCATACACCTTCCTTGAAGATTTGAAGGCATTTGGAGTCAATTCGAGACATAGAGACCAATACTAGTCAAAGGCAAATTACTAGTAAAGTTCCCTACATTGGCCAGAATTGAAAGAGTATTTGAAGAAGTATTTTAAAGGTCCAAAGGCATCCTTAAAACACATATTTATGTTCTAATCTCATTCATATACCTTATCAGAAGATTTGAAATCATTTGGGGCAAATTTGGGACCTAGAGATCAAAACTAGTCAAAGGTCGAACTAGGGAAAAAAAGTGGAAAATTGCCATTTTAATAAAATTCCTAACAAGGGACATTACATAAACCTTCAATAGGACCAAGATGCAATTGGAAATGCTTCATAAATTAAATGTCTGACAGCTTCCAAAATTTCAAATGACCTCTTTACAGCCTAAAAGTCCATCATTTCTCTTTTACAAACTCTCTGAAATGGACAAGGATAATGTGATCATATTGTCTGAAGCATGTCTGTCACTAACAAATAAACACAACCAGCCTAGTGGAAACTCACTGGTCTTTAACCCTTCTAAATTTTTATGGAGCAATTTCAAGGGTTAACAAGTTCTTGATGGTAGAGCTTTGCTTCATGTTGATGATGCCCCTTGATGAATTTTCTTGCTAGTAGCTATGGGATGTATTTTCTCATGATTATTTTGGTTATTGGTGTAGTTTCACATGGATGATTTTGGATGTGCATTTCACTCATACATCAATTTTTAAGTTTTTCATGATTTGGATCATCTCATTATGGAGTACCATGGTATGGGTGGTTTGTTGTAGCATTTCCATGGCATGAACTCTAAACTTGAAGAAGCCTTCTAGCTTATTGAAGGCAGTTTAGATTATTATGATGGATTTTTATTAGAGTTCCCTCATCCTTTGACCCTTGGTTAGTTTTATTAGCCATCTCTTATAGTGTGACTTGTGTGTGTATTCTAGTGAGATATGTTAGCAAATTGAGATGCGTGTTGGTTCTTGATCTGAAGACAGAAATATGGATAGATTTATCAAGACGATTCCATGATGGTTTTGTTGGATTTGTTATAAAAAAGGAAAGGTCATAACGTATGTGCCTTGAGCAGGGATCTGTGTATGTAGCAGCAGTGCCATGTTTTCAGATCTAATTTTGTAAACTTGTGGGGTCTTACTTTTACAACCATCTAGAAATGTAGTTGAGGGACACATGCCAGTATTTTCATCAGTCCAAGAACCATTTTGCAGCAATGTATCATTTATCAGTCGAGGAGACAATCAGATCCTCCATGTGTCTAGAGCAGCACTACAGTGAAGTGGTAAATTGAAGCACATAAGTTTCCTATGCTCATATTTGGTAGCAAGCACATATCCTTGAAGTAGTATCTCATCTCTATCAGAATCTAAGCAATGGCATCTTGAATATCTTGATGTATTTGAGCAGCCTTTGGCATCTACTAGAGTCTTATTACGATGTGTTTGATAGACCTATAGTAGCGGTATCCTCAGGATCCAATAAAGACTAAATACAGAGAAGTGGCAGACTTTTATTGCAATCCAGAAAGTATATGAAAAAAACCCCTGTTGTATCAAGTTTTCCTGTTGCTTTTCAAACAAGCAATGGAGTCCAAACAAGCCACGGTCATAGGTTTTTTTCTCATGGATTCACCCTTGCAGCATAAGATATAGCCAAGGTTTTTTTTATACTAGAGTTAATGTCCCTCCCTAGGAAAACTCAATCTAGAGCTCACCATCACTATTTCTTCTTTCGTCCTCTTTCTTTGGTGATACTATAGTTCAAAGATCATCCTTGGAGTTAACCCTAAGTCATTGACTTCGATAGCTACACCAACACCGTAACCTCCTGTGCTTCTTGCGCCACTAGATTGATTATTTCTCTTTATGAGGTCGTCTAGTGGGATGTACATGGAACTCACCATGGAGAATCCAAAGCATTGATCTCATTAAAAAAAACAACCTAACTCCAATGCTCCAACCTCCATATGAAACTTCTCAGAAAACCCAGAAACATGAAGAATAGCCCATCCCAGTATATGGGTCATGCCACCAGATGTTTCCCTTATGCTATCACTAATTCAAGGTATCTGAAATGCTTGAAACAATGTATGATAAACCTGTAGCCAGTTTTAGGGTTGGTTCATGCACAACAACTCTTGCTAGGGCCCTCTCCTCTCATCCAAGCCATATTCAAGTCCCTCTCCACTCAGCCATGGTCTAATTAGGGCATGTCCTAGCAGGTCGATCCCTGTTAGGGCTTCCTTTCCTCAGCATAGGGGTTTTCCAAGGAGGCCGAGCCCTGTTAGGGCCTTTCTAACTCAGCCACAGAGGTGCACATGTAGACCGAGCCCTGTTTAGGGCCTATCCTATGCAGACCGAGCCCTGCTTAGGGCCTATCCTATGCAGCAGCAGCATTAATACTTAGCCACTACAGTCTTGAAAGGTTCAGACAGTCCATAGTTCAGTCAACATTCGAAGGAAGCTACAAATTCTTCTTTGGTCAATTGTTTGATGACGAGAATGGTCAGGGTTTGATCTTCTAGTTGATGAAAGATCTACAAGGTTAACAATCTACTAAAATTTGAAAAGGACTACTGCTGCTAACAATCAGATCTATGTTAAAAATTTAACATATTCATGGGTAGAGGATACAAAATCCCAAATCTGAAATCAAATTCAAATGAAGTCCATAAAAAGTATTTTTGATTGGTTCTACCGAGAGGAGAATAGGACCTAGCTAGGTACCCAATTTCTCTTATTTGGTGTAACAACTAATTTTATAAATTATAAATTTGTAAAGGCAGAGTACTTCACATGATCCCATACTTTTTATCATTTTTGGAAAAAACATAAAGGTTTCTAAGTGGTGATGAAAAAAACCTACATTAATTCTTCTTAAACGACATATTGATTTCTCTGACCTACAAAGTAAGTATCAATGTATGAACATTTGTAAGCATGTTCAAACTCTATCAAAAATATACTTTTAAAGATATATGCCACATCTTTAGCCTTCAACACTATCTATATTTTAAAGCTTAACTATCTCTATCTTTAAAGAAAGGGAGTAAAGACATGATGACTTGCCATTTCGAAAAGCCTAGTTGAACGACCAACACTGCAGAGCAAAGTACAACAGCAAACATGTGCCACAAAAGGTTTCCAAAAGTTTGCAAATTCAGTGACTGACAAACCTGCTCATGAACAAAAAAGCATTTCATGTTAGAACATTAATATCTAGCTTTGTCTTTCTGCACCTATAAATTGTTTTTAAGTTAAAACTTTGTGCAATGAAAAGAACTAGGGAAACATAATGTTTTTAAGTTTTTAACAGATTAATCACGAGCACTTATAATCTAGGTCATTTTACCTTTCTATTAGAATTAACTTTGTGAATCCAGATCATAGAATGCAAACATCAATAATTAGGTGAATCAAGCCCAATATTGAAAATATGTTTACTTACATGGCTCATCAAAGCATGTGAGATAGGTGATACTAGATGCAATTTGGCGGATGATTGCTTGAATCTCTTTCAAGATTTCTTTCACTCTTCTCTCTTCAGACACTGCACAATGGAAACAGGATGAACACTACACAATACATGTGATAACCCAAGAACACCTCGTTAGTATTTCCTTAAAACAATTACATTTTGTTTTGTTTCTTAATGTATTAAAAAGTCGCATTATGCACTGATGAATGCAAGGTTTTATTAATAAAAGCGTACACCAAACTTGCTATGGAGTAGTCTAGACTCTAGTTGAAAGAGCAACCAAGCTACTAGGAGGGGAATCAACTAAGGGATTAAGAATAAAAATCGATTAAAAATTTTAATCAAGAGAATAAGAAATACTTAAAGAAAGAAACCCTAACTACTTAAAAGATGCCTATTTCTAATTGGTTAAAAAGAAAACTAACTACAAACCCCTTAAATAAAAAGAGATAAGGAAGACATAAACGAATTCTTTTTTCCCCTCTTCTTCTTCACTTAAAGAAAATAAGTAAGAATAATTGGAAAAAGAATTCTAAATCCCTTCAACCCACAATTTAAAGAAGGATTATGCATAAAAGGCATTGCTATGTGCAATGACCTGTATCTACAGATGCAAGTTCACCTGAATTCCCTGCTTACTCTAATTGGTTTCGAGTGAAGGGTTGGTGAACCCCGACTTGGAAGTGCCAAAATCAGGAATTTGAAGAGAGATGGTAAAGGAATCTTGACTATGATTTGTGACCAGGTTGTGGCCTGGTTAATTTCCTACTATGATTAAGTTAACCCATGCCAATTAGAAATCTCACATAAGGTTGTTTTTACCCCTAGTATGCATGGTTCTGTTGGGGGTTGCAGTTGTTTTTACCCCTAGTATGCATGGTTCTGTTGGGGGTTGCAGTTGAAAGTATAAGAACTCAGTAGAGATCTACGGATGGGTAAAACAGGATTATTCCATAGCAATTTTGGAAAGCGACAGTTACACATAAATTTTAATACTCTTTCTTTTATCCTGATAATTTTCCTTTATGGCAAACTGAATACCTTTTATAGAATTCTGCACTCCTTATGATTGCATTCTGCGTAAATTGCAGGAGAGGATTAAAACCCTTCTTTTGTTTCTCATAAATTGGAAATTTGTAAGTAATATCAATAAATAGTGATCGATCATTGAATAATTATTGTTGAGACAATCAGATGAGAGTATATTTATAATGTTAACATACTTTATGTTATTGAATAATGTTAACTCCATGTAGTAAGAATATACTTAATAGTTTTATTTTCTTTTAAATTTTAAATATTGACAGCATATTTTATACACTAATATATATGCTACTAGAAACAATCCTGTAACAATGTAAAGATGCAGGATCAAATTTATCTACCTCTTAAGGTTTAACATAGGCTCATGCTTGTGAGTTAAGACAAAAATATATATAGAATTAATGGGATAAGTATTTGTTAAAAATTTGATACAAACTTATCTTCTTTTGCTAAAGACCTATGTAGTAAATAAAACAAAACAAAAAGTGGAGTTTTAAACTTTCCAGGCTTAAGTGCCCTAAACGTTACATTCCATGAGATAAAAGAAAATTATTTTTTATATATGTATACATATATCAGAGTTATGCCCAGGTAGTTAATCCTGCTTGGTATGAGCTAGGTTTTTCCTAAAGTAAATAAAAAAATATACACAAAAGATAATTATTTTATTTCCTTAGCTCTTTAAGAGACTAGAAAACAAATATTATAAGTTAATAAACACTAAAAGCAACAGAAAATAAACTATTTCAAAATGGAGGAATCATTAAGAGCTCGGTAACCATGGTCAAAATCTCTTTACATTACAGAGTTCAAGGCTGTGCTTCATGCTCAGATGAGGACTTGCATGTCTTTTCTTTGAGACGTTATGTATAGAATTTAAAACTACAACAGTTAAATACAACCCTTAAACTAAAGGAATTGTCTTTAACCGAGTTCAAAAACCATCTAGTATTCCCTCATCTACTACCAAACATAATTACTAATTACTACCTTGTAAAAAAACTGCTGAAGATAATGGAAAACACATAATTATTATCCTAGTTAAATTATATGTTAACCTTGATACCTCGATAAAACACATATTAATATTTACTCTATTTGTAAATAGTAGTTTCTACAAATGCATACCTGTTGATGTCGTGTAGAACATATAGCTGTAGATCATACAAGCTTTAGTGAGTCTAAAACCTCATCATACGACTTGTAAGACAATGGCATAGATAACATCTGATATCCTATATAAGGGAATCCTGTAAATAATAAAATCACCATTTAAAAATTTGCAGGATGCTAAAAAGAATTACTCTACAAGTTAGAACCATCAGACAAAGGAAAATAATATTAAAAGAAATCTACAGATTTTGCTAGAACAAAACAAAGTAATTGAATTGTTTAGCTAAGCCATGAGCCACCTGAAAAGACTCATACTCGATCCCAGAAATACGAGAAGATTATTGTGTGGTTAACACATCGGCTTAACTAGCGTAGAAGCTCAGAGCTCGAAAGGGTCTCTCCCAAACCCCAAAGCAGAGTAAAAATGAAATTTGTGAAGTGAACCTAGCATAGAATACTCTAGATGAGGTTACAAATCGCAAAATGAGCTGGTGCAAATAGTACTCCTGGCATCGTAAATAAGAACTTAGTTGGCCAAAGGGAAGAGAGGTAACAATATTTGGCACCATAATATAGTTAGACATGGGAAGAAATACATAATTACCATATAAACTGTGTAAGAACATTTAATACACAACCTCTGGCGTTTAATACATGCTCAAACCCATATTGACTGTTGATCTTGTAATGCCATCACATAAGGATAAACCTTACCATTCGAAGGAAACTTAGTAACCCATGAATGAAATTTAGAATGAAAGCTAACACCTGTGATAATATAATAATGTGACCTTTATTTAATGAACTTTGTTATAACTTTTCCCACTTAACTTATAAAGGTAGATGTCTCAGCTTATTGACTAGTTTTTATTTAACTAGTTTACATTCAAATAATTTTAAGAGACAGTAATTAATCACTAACTAAATTGTATGCTCACTATGGTTAAATTTCAATTGCTTAAAAAAATTGTGAAGGGTTGAGAGCCACTACAATACACTTAGTATTCTTGTGTCATTTTTTACACTTGGATTGATACTGTATGAATAGAAGCATAGTCAATGAACAGAAAATTGCACTTGAAATGTGTCATTCGTATTGCCACATGAAGAAGTACCATGGGCACTATAAGGATAGAAACAAACCCTTTTTGAACAATCTTGTCGTCTGTAACAACATTGAAGTTCCATCTTTCAAGTACCTTCGACAAGGCTTTGCTCATAATCACCAAAACAATTCTCTATAGCTTTCCAGATTCCAGGCACTCTGATTATGAGATTTGGTATGCATTAGCATTGTAGATCAATGTGAAATTTTCTCCACAACCAAAACTCCTTGCCAAAAAAACAAAGAGAAAAGGCTTATACAGAAAATCCAATATATGCTCAATGATCTACATACAAGATTTTCTGCTGCATCTTTAACTCGATCAATTCAAGCGTACTCATATAGTACGGGGCTTTATACTCCAGTGCCGCTACTTTGGCTCAAGGTACCAGTGCTTTCCAAGGAGGGCTGCACTTTCTTCTCTTGGGTGAAGTGCATAATGAATGCCCTCCCCTTTCCAATACACTTTATATATTTTTCTGTTTCATTTCATTTTCTCATATTTGCATTATTTCCCAATTTTAGTTACCCTTTTATTTTTCCTTAGTATTTTTAGAGACTAAGGCATTAGTTAGGCGTTAGGATAGGCATCTTGTTCCACCTGGACAAGGCCTACTGACTTTACCGTTACCCCATGGCACGCACTAGCATGCATCCGTTTATTATTAACCCCCGTTTGTGTCGCATTGCCTTCCTGTCAATTGGGATTATGGCCCCCTCATCCTCCGGATTTCCCCAATGGCTTGGGGCAAGTCATCCCGAAACACAACAAATCCTGTTCACATCAAATTATAGATCATCAGTTTACATAAACATCACTACCACACTGTCTGTGGCGTTACATAACTAATCTTTACAATCAATAATTAATTTGTGTAAATCAAAATATTATGAGTCCAAAACATTAATACACCTAACAATTATGACTGATTCTTTTGTTTATGTTAATGAATTTATTATGTGTAGCTGTCTGTTGTGGTTTGCAACTGAAACCCTTATCGGAAATAACCTACATCGCAACCTTACCCTGCACTTAGACAGAAAAAATGGTTTGGATTGGATGGTTGTATTGGGGATGTGACAAATGGTATCATAGCATGGTTACAACACTATGGACCTACTGGGCTCAGTGTACAGGAATGATATAGGTAGTATTCTTTTTAACTCATGATTCCCTAACCATTTAACAAACAGCTCCATGTGCAAGCAGATAGCTCAGGTAAGCAGGAAAGGATAAACGAAAAGCGATAACTACTATGAACAGTGAACTAAATCCGCAAGAGCAAGCAAAGCCACCTTCAGGTAAAGAAGGAAGAGTGTGGGTACAATGGAAAGGTGGGGCATAGTGCAGATGGGTGGCTAATAGTTAGGATAGCACATTGAATGGGTGCATGCGTAGAAAGACAACAAGAGTAATTGATGAAGCAGCTGACTCAGTAGTTGCATGTGTTTATCCAGAACCCGTACCACTAGTAGCTTATCTTGCACCACCATCTGGTTTTTGTTAAGATCATACTGGACGGCCTTCACTAACACCTCGGGGTTTTGGTGTAACGGTCTGTATCATTTGGTATCAGAGCCTCCACCCGGGTTCAAGTCACAGAGCGGGTGGCAACGTCGGCATTGTAGTGTTCGTCCGGGGCTTGTATGGCTCAAAGGGGACACCACCGTACGAGCGCACATCCAGCCCAAAGTCTGGATTGCGGAGCATGGTGGGATGTTAAGATCCTAATGGACGGCCTTCACTAACATCTCAAGGTTTTGGTGTAACGGTTTGTATCAGCTTTGCACCACCTCGGTTTGGAATTTTGTTTATTAAGGAGCCTGATTATGATCTTCGTGGTCCAGATAAGGACTTTCATTAGTGAGTGCTTTTCGAGATCCAGGTTAAGATCCCTACCCATAGCTAGCAGCAGGAGATGCAGTTGGTTAAGCAGTTAAAGATGCAGCAAAAACAGTAATAGAGACAGTAGCAAAGGCAGGTGTTTTAGTTGTTTAAGTAAGAGATTAAGCTATTGATTCCATTCCGGATGTTCTAGATGCTCCACCTCCAGCAGTACCTACAACACTAGCAGATTGAGATCCATACCTAGTTGATCGAGTAGCGAAGTATATATATAAGAATTGGATGGGGTAGGTCGAGCGTGTGACTTTGTTTATATAGAACCAACAACAGTCGTATTTGGAAGTGTTCCTATAGGTTATATTACCACATAACTTAATCAGTTTATTTTGTTGAAGCAGATTAAGCATTAGTAGCTAAGGTAGACATAGATCGAGATAGAGATACAGGTCACCAGTAGAAAAGACTAGGGATGCAGGAGCATAGGCTAGAGTCAGAGTATCTTATGACGAGTCAGTCCCAGTTGTACACATTTAGAGTGTTACGCCTAGCCAGCCAAAGCCAGGCTTGAGATGGATTGAGCAGTGTCCCTAGACACTTCATTAAAAGAAAAAAAATATTAACCCCTTAACTTTCGCTTGAACATCTATTAACCAAAATCCATACAGACTCCAAAAAGAATTTTTTATAAGAAATGCAAAACTTAGCCCCAATGCAAAATTATGAAAACCCCAAACCCAATAACTCTGAACCAATATCCCCATAAATATAAATAAACCTAGACCTCATAGTTAACCACCAAAGAACAGTTGGATTTTCCAAAGAATAAAAAGGAAACCTTTGCCAATAACCTGTGCACCATATCGAGACAAGATTTCAGAGAAAACTAGTAACAGTACAAATTTATATTAATCACCAATTAACCAAATCCTTATAGATTCTATATAAAAGAAAAACTATACCAAATGCAAACCTTATTCTCAATGCAAACTTTTCAAAATTCCAACCCAAAAATTCTGAATCAAAATCCTCATAAATATGAAGTCATAAACACAGACATAACACTAAAAAACCAAAGATCATTTCTCTTTTCAACCTCCAGCTCTACCAACTCGGATTTCTCGGTGGTTTTCTTTCGAATACTCGAAAATGCTATGGTAAAAGAGCCAATTATAAACTTAAAAAAAGTCATTCAATAGTATTTTGGATATATTAAAGCCAAGTAACCTTTACAATCGCTTGAATCGTTGTCATTTTGTCTTTTTGAGGAGTCTTGAGGTATCAAATGCACATGTTTAAATTTTAAATTCATAATCCAGATAAATTTTAAAGAGAAATAACAATGTGGATCAAACTCTTCTATAAAATTTCTCAATAAAAGATTAAATTATATGCACTAAATTTTTACTCTGGAGATATACAAAACATATTTTAGATTGAAAACAAAAAAATGACACAAGCATTCATTTTGCAATGAAACAGAACATATTTTGCAATGAAACAGAACATATTTTGCACTGAACTTCTAATCCTAAGAGAAATAATTTAAATAAATTTACTGGGAAAATACAAATACCTGTCCGTAGGATTTGAAGAGCATTGAAGAGCTGAGAGATATAGAACATAGTACTGAATTACTGTATAAGCTTGACAACCAGTTTAAGCCAAACCCCAAACCCATCTATGCTGAAGCCATCGTAGTTGGTAGGAACCCTAAAATTTTAAAAAGGATGCACGAAGAGAAAAGGCTCTTGTCGGTGACCTTAAACCCGAGTTCTTGATACCAGGAGTAGGCCTCCACTATTGCAGCCATCCAGGGGTTGAAGTGCAGTGCCAGTGAGAATAAATCCTCCTCTCCATCTAAACTTTCACTCTTGTTGCTCCCAACGTCCCTTGAACAATAAACCCTTGTCATTCCCACACTTATTGAACCTTAAGCCTTCATTATCAACCTCAAAATGTGCTTGCCCCGGGCTTGCAAGCATCTTATAATCCTAAGGCATGGGACTGGCTCAGCCAGCGTTGCAATCCATAGATAAGCTTTATTGCTCCAAAACCATGAAATATGATCCGATTACATTAGGGTTTGTGATTAAATTTCACTGCAAAATATGTTCAGTCAAGGAAACTCGGTTGCACGCAGAGCTCAACAATGCCTTTTGATTCTTCGGTGCCAAAATACCTGCACGGACCATGGAAAAATCGTCTCGTTTTCGTCTGAAATTCTGTATAAGTCTCCATTGTTTTTGTCAGAAAACCCTCTTGGTTTCAGCAATAATGATGTATTTCCCAGAGCACTTGCTCCTTTTTATTTACAGACCGGACAGAGGCATTTCAGCACCAATCCTATACGGTCTCGTGCATCTCAAGATGATGAAATTTCATAGCTTGATGGAAAGGAAACCAAGGAAGCCGAGGGTTCCGACGTCAAAATTATGTTTCAGAGCAAGACCATTGATTTGCTCTTCAAAGAAGCCATCGGCCTCGATGAAAAGACTGCCCAAGAACCCCCAGTGTTAAACCATTGTATTATGTTAAACCATAAGTTTAATCACCTTTAATTTCCTGAGTTTTTGCTCGTCCTGTGGATAGGTAGTAGTCCTCAAATGATCTAGTATAGGGAAATCTACTAATCCATTGAAAAATCCATCAATTAAAATCCCCCATCGACCTAATATCAACACCTCAAGATTCCTGAGCGAGTGCATTGCTTCACGTACGAGTTCATCCCCATGGGGAGTACCATGAACATTTCGCTCCACAGCCTTTAGATATTTCCGACACAGTTGAGCAACTTGTTCCCGGGTGATTTTGCAATTCTGAAAATTTAAAGATCCCCAAAAGTCTTCATGGGCACTGGCAGTCCGCCACGCTCTACAACCCATTTAAAAGTTGTGAGCTGGATCTCAATTTTAAATTGTTAGTAATTTAAAGGAATTATGAATTAGGTCTTTTATTTTAGGGGGTGTAAAATTAAGATATTGCTAGAGTATTCAAAACTTTAAATGTTTAGTTTTATTCTTTAAAAAAATTTAACATTACTTTCAAAAAATGATTTATGATAAGTTGCTCATAAATATACATATCATTGTTATGCAATGTTAAAACAATAACCTTGATTTGAGGTTTAAAAGAGGCAGAGATTTATAATTAACCTAGCATCATTTTGATCAAGCCATTTTCCAAAATGAAATATGGAGGTGTTTGTGCCAAAAATTGTTTCCAAGGCTAAAGAAACAAGCCAACACAATCTTAAATAAAACTCAACAAAGTAAACTAGGTTTTTTAGGGTTTCTGGAATATTTTTCTTGGTTTGTAAATTTGGTGATCAACAGGGATTACACTCATGAGCTAAACAAGAAACTGAATTATAAACAAATAAAGACAAAGATGCATCATATAATCAACAAATATCAATCAGAATATAATCTTAAAAGTCATTCAGGGCTGACAAGCATCACAAGTAAAGAAACCATGAACTAGCAATGAATATATCAGTCAAGAAGTTAAACAACTCAAAATGAAGTTAAAACATACACTGAAGGGTATGAAGTGTCATATATTTCATAGTCTGTCATCAAATGCATACAAGAGTCATTGTATTTAGCTCTGAGCAAGTTTGAAGAGAAAGGTAATCTGGAGACCTCCTGAAGCTTCCCAAAAATCGAACCTTCTCCATGACTTTCTAACCTCTCTAAATACTAATCATTACAAAATTAGTTAGGGTTTCAACCCTAACTGCTTTCCACCTATTCGATGAGGTAAAGTAAAAGTACAATATTTATAAAGTTACAAAATATGCTAAAAATAGCAAATCACTAACATATCTGTTTCTTAACTAATGACAACTAACTAAATTTACAACTGACTTATAGGTCTTTTGCAACTTCAGCTAGCAGAGTGATACCATATGATGCTTGATCTTTTCTCTTAGCCTTTTTCTGCTCCTGCTCCATGTCATTTATCTTCTTGATGAGCTCCTTGTTTCTCTGTTGCAGGTCCTGGACTGTCTTCTCCAATTCTGTACAATGCATGTCAACAGCTCTTTTCATTTTTAGTGCTTCTTTTGCATCTGCTATCAGCTCCTGAAAATTATCATTTACATCTTGTAGATCTTCTCTCAACCTTCTGTTAGCCATCATTAATCCATCATTGACCTCTTGCATGTAGCTCATCTGATGTTTGTATTGCTTAACAGTTTTCTGCAAATTCTCCCTGTCAGAGTTAGCTAATTTGTCCATTGTTGAATCTTGTTCCCCATCAGGTCTCCAAGGTATATCAAGCTTCTTGAAGATTTCTGCCTCTTCAATCAACAGTTCTGTAGCAGTGTCTTCAATGGTGGGCTTTTGATTTTCTTCACCTGCTGCTTCAACTGAAGGAATTTCTTCTTTTAATGGTGGCTGCATTTTATCTAGTTCTGGTTTATCATATATGGATATCTCATCTAAGACAGTCACTTCATTTGTATTTAACTTAGGATTGAGCAATTTCTTCATGTTCAATCTCAGCTTGTTCTTTGACCTAGTTTTTGGTCTCCAAAATGATGCTGCTTCTCCCATCATTTTCAGCTCCTTTCCCTGATGCTGGATAGCAGCCAACTCCACAACTTCAAGTTTATTCCTTTTCCTGTTAGATTTTGTTGTTTTTCTATCTGAAGTATGGATTTCTTCTGTTTCAGCTTTGACTTCTGTTTTGGATATGAGATGCTCTTCTTCCAATAAATATCCCTCATCATCTGAGAGAATAGTGATAGGGCTTCTCGGTTGAGTGTGAATCTCCTCTTTAGGTACATCAACCTTTTTTATATCAACATTTTTCACTTCATGAGGATCTGCTACAGGTGCCAAGTTCTGTTCAGGTTGTTCCTTCTTATCTTCAAACAGTGAATACTTGCCTTTAGAGCTGGCTGAGAATGTCTTCGGTTCATTATCTTCCTCCACATGTTCTGCTGCTTCCTCAATTTTTACCTCTTCCTTATCTTCAATTTTTGGTTTTTGACCTAACTTTCTCAACAAGACCTTACCCTTATATGCTTGCCTCTTTGATTTCTGATCTTCAAAGCCAGACCAAAAGATGAAGAAATCCCAGGTCTTTCCTTCATGCTGTAAAACAATACTAATAATCACCTTGATTAACCCATGGTGAAAGATGGACTGAGAAGAATGATTTATTGGCCCTTTCACCTTGTTGGACATCTTTTGCAAACTTTTCAAAAAGAAAAATGGCAGGTTCATCTTGGACACCCCCACCATGTGCTGAAGGAATCTGAAATGATACTTGTATACATAAGCATACCTGCCCTCACAAGTAATATAGCTCTGCAATATTCTGATTGGCTCAACCCATTCCTTTCTGAGATTTTGAATAAGGACGCCTTTATTCCAATCAGGGGTGACATTTGGTAACAGGTATCTTTGTGGATCAAAGTCAAAAGGCAATTTTTTAAACCATGGTTCACCCTCATCTTTAATCCCTGTGGCTTCTGAAATCAGTTTCACTGACCTTGAAATTGCGCCACTGAAGTTGTTTAAAATCATGACCTGAGTTGTCAGATGAGTCACCTTGGTTGTACAAACGTCCTCCAACCTTCAATTTAGCTGCTAGCAATGGAATTAGGAAGCCCTAATTTCCCGTGAAGCCTTCAAAATCTCTCGTCTGTTCAGTCAGCAACGATGTCCAGTTTTCTAGTGATTATAGCTACTCCACTAAGTCCTTTGTCTTTGAATGTGCTTGTAAATAACAAATTCATCCCACATTACCTCAAACCATGTGGCTACCTGTCAAAATGAATTACACCTGGGCTGATGATGAGCACGATTTCCTCA
Source organism: Larix kaempferi (assembly GCA_027924585.1). NCBI lineage: Eukaryota > Viridiplantae > Streptophyta > Pinopsida > Pinales > Pinaceae > Larix > Larix kaempferi. The sequence goes on along the minus strand of BSBM01000434.1, from coordinate 22,161,994 downwards.
CGATGTGTAACCATTTGAAATCATGATGTTTTCTGCATCAACATGTAATGAATCCTCTAAAACACATAATCAGTCATTCATTATCCCAGGCGTGCCAAAATTTGCTGAAAAATCGAAAAAATTTGGAGCGCCTTTGGTGATTTTGAGCTCCAGCGCTACAAGAAAAACTTTGATACTGTTTTGGTGCTTTTAAACAGCTTTTATCATTTTGCATGGGATCTTAAAGCTGTCAGGGTCAGGATTGTACATGACTTTACTTAGAATAAGGTTTATGAGCCCCTTATTTGATATAGTGACCTTTTAAACCCTTTATCAAAAACAAACCTAAAGTTTAAAATTTTGAAAAAACTCAAAAGCAAGCCCAAAATCTCATATAAAGACTAAAGAAAATTTCCTAAAGAGGAAAAAATCAAGTTAAAGCAAATAAACTTGAAATAAAATGCAAATCAAACAAAATTTGAAGAAACAAAATACTAACTTAACAGGAGGTATACCTTGTACGTTTATATACTAACAACCTCGAGAAGCCAAACATCTCAATTTTGGGTACAACAACTAAACCTTACACATCACTCTACCCCTTAATGGAATGTATACATAGAACTAGCATACCCTCAATGGTGAAGAATGAAATGTCAAAGGAAATCAAGGGTGGATTTATTATGGAAAGGGAGGAGCTACAATTTTTTTGTACTTTTTTCACTCATATGCTAATAGGGTTCTCAAACTTGAGAGAAGGTAAGGAAAGATTATGCTTTCTTAGTGGACTCGAAAGGAATCTTGAAGTTGTGTTTGTCTTCTTGATTAAGTCCATTGCTTATGCACTGCAAAAATGTTTCACGCAAATTTAAACTCCAATATATGAGATTAGGTGGGTTTTCAAACACCAAGGATTTGTTTTGACAAGTTTAGGAAAATGAAACTTTGAGAGGGGGATTAAAGTTGTTTTAAGGAGTGGAATAGCTGGGGGAGGTTGCATTAGTGTGACATGAGGTGGTTGACAATCGGAAGAAGAATGGACAAAATTGGAGAAGTATCGTACGCCTCCATTGCTAATAGGGCATGGTATCTCATGGTTTTAACAAAAAATTATAGTGTAGATTGTTTAAAATGTGATGATAATTGGCAAGATACAAAATTATCACTTCCAAGATTGTGGTGAAAACAAGAGACATTTTTATCTCCAAAAATATAGTGAAAATAAGGATTTTCTAAGATTTAGTAATGAGGAAACTAATTACTATAAATTCAAGTAGTACTACCATTGACGTGTTTGTGTGTGTGTGTGTGTGTCTGTGAGTGAGAGAGAGAGAGAGAGAATTTCTAATCAGATTGTTTTAAATGCAATCTTTTCTAAATCTTTGTTATTTGGTGTAACAATAATGCACAAGAAACCCACTTTTAACATAAAAATTATAAAATTCTCTTTAATAGCAATTTTTTTAACAATAGACCATCAACACCACTAATTATACACGAACTTGATATGTAAGCCTTACATGTTCTTCTTACTATGCTAAACTATATAATGTATCTTAATTAACAACAAAATAAACCCTTCAATTGATGATAAAGATAACTTGTGATTCTGATTTAATTAAGTTGGAACTCTTATCTATCCACAAATATTAAATTAGTTTTATTTAGCCCATAGTTACAATAAGCTTTTTAATATTCTTGACCATGCATGCTTTTGTGCAATGGACAACATGTAGAAAGAAAAAAACATGCATGCATATGTGTGTAGAGAGAGATGTGTAAGAGTAAAGAAAACAAAAGAGTGTGGTGTGTGTAAAGTGTCAAATAGTATGTTGGTTTGCATTTAATAGAATATAAGTTTGATCAAACAAAAGAATGGAATGATGCATATTGCATAATGACATGCTCATTGGTAAAATATTTAAGTACTACATACAAAGACCATAAATAAATAAAAACACACTAACCTAACACATGTCCATAAAATAATATACAACAACAAAATTACATTTGCATGTTGCAAAACAATAGTTCATAATGTAATTCATGGATTGTTAGGATACATACTGTAGAACAAGATTTTGGAACCCTACACATTATTGTTTGAAAGAAGCAGGTTTGAATATTGTCGTTGCAACTATAACAAGAATTGAGAGGTTGCTTATAATGCAAGTGGTGTTTCATCCTTGTGAGCACATAATATGGTTTCTAAGGGCATTTCATAGGAGATGAAAGGGTACATAATTTTCTAGAGAGGGAGAAAAAAAAATCCTCGACTTTATCATCTTCTTCTTCTTTTAAATCAACCTTTATGTAGAAAAGCAACAACTTGCTAAAGAGGGAGAAAAAAACAATCCTCAACTTTATCATCTTCTTCTTCTTTTAAATCAACCTTTATGTAGAAAAGCAACAACTTGCTAGAGAAGAGATTGCAATAGCCAACAATAAATCTCTAAATGTCAATCTTAGCCTTTGAAAATGGAAATTTCCCAAGAGAATGGCATTCCATTTAAAATATTGAGGATTTGATTTCTCGAAGATTCCATTTCAAACAAATTATTTTACTATCCCAATTGTGAATATCTACTAGTATCGAGCAATGAAAGACCAAGAGATAGCATTCCCTTAAAAAATGTTTTTTCAACATAATTAATATTTTGAACATGTGGAACAAGTACACAACCATCACTACAATATCTTAGCATATTGTTGGCATTATAGTAGAAAACATATGCTCCAATGTCATGGAGATGTTAATTGTCAAGCACTCAGATAATCTCACCATGACTTGTCTTGTGCAATTCAAAGCCTTATCACCATTTACGAGTGTCATACTATCAATTGTACTAGCAATTAATTAAAAGTTGTTTTTCACATAAATGAAGAAAAAAGAGTTTGATTGAAGAGGGTATGATACATTTGGTTGTTGGTGGCAATCTTCACTAATAACTTACCTTCTTTGTATGCTCTCAAAAATATCACCATTATATATTTATTCATATAAGGTCTTCTAGTAATACCACTATGGACTCTAAAGTCCTAATTTCTAACAAGTAGACCAAAATTCCAAACATGTTATCCTGCTTAGCACAACTCTTTGTGTAAGGCCCTAGCCTATAGAAGCTTCATGCACCTCTGTTCGATGATCACCTTGGTAGTTGTTGGATGAAACAGACATAATATTGGTGCAGTCCCAAGCCCAGTTTTTTTTTGGCCTTTCACTTGGTCATTCAACATTCATTCGTACCTGATCCCTTGAAGAAAATGTTGATCGCTTAAGTAACAAGGCTCCTTCAAAGATTCTTGGATCACCCAATGAATTATTGCATGACATTGCTCTGTAGTCCTAGTCGAAACCCTGATCGAATGACTGAAGCCAATGTGCCGCAAGGAGGCAATTTTGACAAAATTTGGCACCCTCCTCTTTGAAAACAATGAAGGGGCAATTTTAATGAAATTTAACTTCTATCACTACCCTTTCATATGTATTAAATCCTAAAGTTTGCGTTTTAAGAGGTCAAATATTGCATGGAAGTAAAGTGGATTGATGTGTGTACATATTTAAGTTCAAAGTTGATGACATATGAGAAGGATAATTATGTTGACAATGGAGATCATCATGAGATAAATGGTGATGATTACGATGATGAAGATAATGACAATGAACAGTGAAATAGAGAAGATAGAAGAAGAGGCCACGAATCCTAAGAAGAGGAGAATATAGAGATGAAATAAAATGAGTAGAGGCCTAGCACTTGAGAAGAAAAATAATTCCCAGGAGTAAAACATATAGGCAATTGTAAATTTGGGTATCAATGTAAATTTTGTAGTTTGTAAAAGCCTAACTAAGGCTGACACTAGTAGGTATTAAGAGTTTAAATTTTGATTTTGGTAGCCCATAGAGGCTATTGTAAATTATTTATTTTTGATATTAATCAAGAATATTAATGAATAGCCTATTATATGAAAATGTATGAATGAATGAGTATGTGTTTGATTTTATTTGTTACAGATTACTTGTGCACTTTGAACAGTTAAATTCCTATTGAGCCTTGTGAGTTGGAGAAGGGGTTAATATAGTAGCTCTATTGAGTAGAGAATCTAAGTTTTCTTCCTATGTGTGTGTTAAATTAACATGTAGTGGGACCATCCCCAACCCTCCCTTTATTAGGCGGTGTCAAATAAAAAAAATTTCTATATAGAAGAACAACTCCAACAGTGGCTGGGTAGATTTGTTGGAGAGGTTGAAGCATGCCCACATAGAGGTTTAGTGGGTGAAATTATATAAGGATTAGAAAGAGGGCAATAATATTGTAATTTAAGATAAGAAAGGTCCAGGGAGAGTATGAAAGAGATGAATCCTATACGAGGCTTCAGAAGAATCCTAGAGGAGGCTTAGTTGAGAAAATTTAACTTATTATATTTCCATAGTAAAGGAGCTACAAATGAAGGTCGCTAGATATCGAGAGAGCTATAGATGAAGGAAGCTAGAAAGATTCATAACTTATATGTAGAAGTTGGTTTTCCAATATCCTTGGACTAGAAATACAGTATATCGAGAGAGCAATGAAGGATAATAAGTGCATATAGACTGGATTGATCAAATTTGTCCAAATTGCACAAAATTGAACCTATTTGTCCAAAATTTCACACTAAAACGAGTGGTAGGAAAAAGGAAAGGTACGCAAAAAGGTATCTTTATGATATGATATGCCAAACCATGACATAGTCCCCTACTTGAACAAAAAGTGTGGGGTGAAGGATCTTATGGCACATTGGCTGAGGTGTTACTACATATGTAAATCACATTTTTCTTTTAAAGGCAAAGCTAGGGGTCCGATGTGCACTGACAAAGGTGCATTGTCAAGAATAGTTTCCATAACACAAGGGTGACATATGTTACCTGTCTTTTTTTTCTAGTGAGAGGTTTGACCTATACAATTGCTTTGGTCTAAGTCCTTTGGGAAGTGATAAATTATCGATCGGCTTCCACTTGGGGGCTCATATCTTTTAGTGGATTGAAGATCCTCCTACTGCATTCGAAACATGCCAACTTGTCGAAAAAACCCAACTAGCATCATCAAATCATTTGCCAACAATTGGACTTTAACTTGAGATCTGTCAGAGCCCCAACATACTGTATAAGGGTGGCTATTCCAATCCTCCTACAAGCCTAAGCCCAATATTGTTTTGTGCTCTATGTGGCAACAAAAGAAACATCTATGCATTGTTTTTGGAGGTGTCACACCGCGAAAGTGTTCTAGACATGGTTTCACAATGAATGGTGAGAGGAGGAACACTAATGAGACCCATGTGATGGCATGCGACCCTACCCATGGTCGGTGAACCTACATAAAGGAAAATGTTATTGCCTAATACTATGTCTTTGGACTTGCTAAATATTATAATGTAAGCGTTAAAAAGACAACCATATCCCACTCAAAGCTAGCCAAATATTCCATATGGAGGGTTTAAGTGGTGGCATGGGCTATACTTCCATGTGTAATAAAATAAAATGTGTTATTGCTTAATATCCAATATTTCATGCATAAAACATGAAATGGACCTAGAGAACCATATTTTCATGCACCGATGAATATTCAAATGGTGACAATATATCACTCGTAGGCTTAAGGTTCTCTATTTTGGGCATGTGTGGTGGTTTAACACATCACACATGGCCCATGAGTCCCTAAGTAAATTTTTATAGCCTTAGACTATGATGTTTGACCCTAGACCATGAGAAAATTCATTGGCGTAGTTATTATTGAAATGGCCATTGTATCATACAGGGCATGTGTGATGTCCTAGGGATTCAAGTGTGGACCATGAATCTTAGAGGATAATGTTATGTCTTAAGGAATGTTATGTATGCTTAGGGAATTCAATTTTATAGTTGGGTGTTGATGGCCTATTTTTATCTAATAAAATTCAAGGTACATGGCCACATGACCTCTGGTATATGATTTTAATCCTGGATAGTATTACATTTGTTTCATAGTTAGGATCCAGTGGTTTGAGAGCCATCCCCCCCGGGATTCTTCGATGGCACAACAAATAAGGATCAAAGCAGAATCGGGATTTTGGTGAAAGACACCTCCACTCACTGTTTTAAGGCACACATGGAAACTGATGAAACGAAACTAATGAAGTTGAATATAGCATCCCTAACCAGTGTATTTAAATTTGGGTTAACTTTAAAATTATGCCTCCTCGTATTTGATTATACTGGGTCCAAAGCTTCGTGTTAACAAAAACTCCTCAGGAACAATACGTGCAAAGTTCGGAACCATGCCATTATCGGGCATGTTTAACCTAAAGTTCTTCCCTGACCATCTCCGATCATATGCACCGATGATGATGGTGGAGAGCTCATTCTTCACGCAGTTTGAGTCGGTGGTATGCAGTAACATGTGTCTACAGTAAGGCGACATGTGTCTACAACAAGGCGACAGGTGGTGGAACATCTTAAATAATGCAGACGAGTCTTTTCTCTCATATATTGATGATACCCAAAACTTGAGTCCAACTTTGGAAAAACCTTTTCCCATCTAAGTTAATAAATAGGATCATCTATTTGGGTAGGAGGTACTTGTTCTTAATTGTCACCTTATTTAACATTGAATAACCAATGCACATCCAAAAGGTTCCATCCTTCTTATTGACTACCAATATGTGTCCTATCCAAGGTGATGCACTTGGTCATATGAACCCTTTGTCTAATAATTATTGTAATTGCATCTTGAATTCACTCTACTCATTAGTTTGCAATATATTCTAGGCCTTGGATATGGGCATGTGTGTGTTATGTTATGCTCTCTTGTTTCCATTGTTGTCCATTGGAATCCACTTGAGTCACCCTTCACAAAAAGGGGAAAACAATGAGAGGAAAGGGTGATGGAATGAAAATTACTAGCATGTTGAAATTGGCAGGAAAATTTTCATTTTTGGTGTTACAGATCTAAAAATTACCAACATATCCCACTTGTAGTTGAAATTAGATTCACTCTTTAGAGATTATGTGATGTCGCAAGGCCTTAATCACCACTCAAGAGCAACAGAGGGAATTGTTACATATAGGCTAGATATTCCATATGTAGGTCATATGTAGTAGTCTAGGTTAACATGCATGGACCATCAACCCCATAGCAAATTAATATGGTATTAGGCCCTAAAATTAGTTTATAGGCCATGGTATAGGCCACAAGAGCCATCATCAATGTTACAAATATTGAAATGGCCACAATATCTTGCTTGTAAGGTAAAGTAATTATGTGTGGGGCCCTACACATGGACCATGAATCATATACTAAATTTATTAACCATGGACCATTATTTAGGTTATGAGAACCAATATTGGTTTACATAACCTATAAATATTAAACCATGGTTGGTTTATTGGTTTACATAACCATGGACAAACCAACAACAACAATGACATCGACGATGGTGACAATGATGATCATGATGATCTCACGATCTCTCATGAGTTTTAAGGGGGGTTCCGAAAAAACCGCCTCCAAAAGTTCAATTCTCATGACTTTTAGTGGGGGTTTTGACAAACCTACCCCACAAGTTATGAGAATTGGGCTTTTAGGGAGGCTTTTCAAACAAATGCCTCCAAAAGTTAAATTCTCAAGACTTTTAGGGGGGGTTCCAAACAAACTACCTCCCAAAGTTCAATTCTCATGGATTTTAGGGGGGGTTTTGACAAACCGCCCCCAAAAGTTATGAGAATTGGGCTTTTAGGGGGGATTTTCAAACAACCGCCTCCAAAAGTTCAATTCTCATGACTTTTAAGGGGGGGTACCAAACAAACCGCGTCCCAAAGTTCAATTCTCATGACTTTTAGCGGGGGTTTTGAAAAACTGCCCCCAAAAGTTATGAGAATTGGGCTTTTAGGGGGGGTTTTCAAACAACTGCCTCCAAAAGTTCCATTCTCATGACTTTTAAGGGGGGTTCCAAAAAAATCACCTCCAAAAGTTCAATTCTCATGACTTTTAGGGGGGGTTTTGACAAACCGCCCCCAAAAGTTATGAGAATTGGGCTTTTAGGGGGGGTTTTCCAAAAACTACCCCAAAAGTCAAATTTCAGGACTTTTGGGGGCGGATTTAAAAAAACCGCCCCCAAAAGTCCAATTTCCATGACTTTTAGGGGCAGTTTTAAAAGACCGCCTCCAAAGGTATGAAAAACTTTTAGGGGGGGGTTTACCAAGACCCCCGCAAGCCAAAACTGCCCCTAAAGGGCTATTTTGTTGTAGTGTGAGGATAGCACAATCATGACACTAGTGCACAATTAAGCATGCATAGTGGTCTAGGATGGATAGGAAAGATAATCCAGGAAGCAAAGATCAAGAGGGATCACACTCCAGTAGTTCCTGCAAGGAAGCAAAGATTGAGAGGGAGTCCACCCAGCAAAAATACAAAGATAAGTATTTGAATTATCAATTCTTATTGTTTAAATAATATTGTTCAATGATGTATATGCTTCTGTTCCTAGACTTAGGTTATGTATTATGCATATTAGAATAATTGCATTAATAAATAGTATACTACTAATATGCATGTGATGGGTAAGTGGCCTATGGCACTATACCACATTCCATTGCTACTTATCTAGAATGAAACGTCTTTGCTAACATGTTGGGAGTTGTGCACACTCTTAACAATGTTCTGGTAGAGATTGGAAGGAATCTAGAAAGTTATGGGATATAGATAAATGTTGTATTGAAGCATTGGCTAAAATAATTGCATGACTGTATGACATATTTCTTTATGTGTAAGAATTTGTTCTGAAAACTATGAGATGTTTCTAATCATGCAATTTAACTTTTCTTGTAGGAAAGATCGTATACCATCACCTACAAAAGAAGGACTACAACATTTGTTCTAGCAACAAAGCTATCTATTGAAGAATCTAAAGTTCCCAGGATTCGGGATGCAGTAATGGAAGAATGCCATGATCGAGGAATACCAGTCAATCATGAAGAATGATGTTTAGGATGCGGTCCCAAGACCTGAAGGGAACTCTGTTGTGACTTCCAAGTGGATCTATAAGATCAAGCATGTTGCAGATGGTAGCATAGATAAATACAAAGCAAGGTTTGTAGCTCATGGATTCTCCCAGAAAGGGGGAGTAGACTATGAAGAGTCTTTTTCTCCTATAGCTAGATACACTTCCATCAGAACAGTACTTGCTCTGGCTGCAGTAATGAATTGGAAGATACACTAGATGGATATGGTGTAGTCGAAGAGGAAGTGTATGTGGAGTAGCCACTCGGTTTTGAGACACATGACAGGAAGTCATATGTGTGAAGGTTGAAGAAAGCCTTGTATGGCTTGAAGCAAGCTCCTAGGACTTGGTATGGTAGGATAGACAACTTTCTATCCAGTTTGGGCTTTACCAAGAGTAAAGCAGATTCCAACCTTTACTACAAGGTTGTTGGAGCCTAGGCCGCAGCTATGGTAAAAGCTGCAAATTTTGAGGAAAAGGCACAAGTGTTGAAGGGAAAGTGCTAATTTTGAACAAGCACCAATTTTTGGGCAGAAGCGAACAGTGCGCAGTACGGTGCCAGATGGATGAGCTCAGTGCAGATTACGGGACGGAAATCGCGGAGCTCGCGCGCACACGTTAAAGGAGAATGAATGTGGCTGAGTAGAAAGCTCAGCTACCACAATAAATGAATCGACGGAATAGAGGGCTCAGCTACCCTCATTAAGTCTAAGTACAGAAGTTATGGTTGCTCTGACCAAGGAAGAGCAATGGACCAAAGCATTGAAGGCGAAGGACAAAGAGCAGTGAATGAAGAAGTGGCGCCCATACCCGCAATCTGCGCCAGAAGTCACGGAACCTGCAGGAAACAGCGACGTGACTGCAAGCGGTGCCTACAGTACACCTAGCCATGTCCGTGGTTAGGGTTTTGGGGAATACTGCTAGGAAAGGCCCACAGTTTTGTAAAGGTGCGACCGTCAAGGCCACCTATATATATGTGTAATTGTAAAGGTTAGATGTTAGTTAGATAGCCATTAGATGCTTTAGACATAAGAAGGTTAGATGTTAAGAGAAGTGATAGTTGTAGAGCTAGTCACTGAGTTGCAGACCGTCTCAGTCGAAGTCTGAGTCGTTGTAATCTCTGTAGAAGAAGAGAGTAGATCTAAGAGAAGGGCTCCCAGCTGTGTGCGTGGAGTTTCCTGGAAAGATCTAAGGCTGCAGTTGTGTGTGCAGCAGGACTGTAATTCCCATTTTGTGATAATATAAGATACAGTTCCGGTGAATGTGATTTCCCCGTGGAGGTGGACTATATAATTCTCGCTGTTATGATGCTGTGTTGTGTGAATGCATGTTTATGTTTTACTATCTGTGTTTACATGAACATTTCATTGTCTTTATGAACAAGTATATAAAGCAAGTCCGCGAAGCTCCCTTAGAAGTTAGATTCGTGCACTATCGAAGGAGTCGATAAGAGCACTATCGCCGCAGTGCCAAGGAATGCGTTACTGCGCTGGGCACGCAAGCAGAGATGATACACAGTGTATCGGATGGAGTGGGTAATTGCCTACTGCGCAGGAGCGGAGATACCGCGCAGCTAGGCTGGTAAGCGAGAGTTTCAGCACAGTTGCACTGAGAGGTCTGCGGAAGAGTAAGAAGTCCCGCTTTGAGGAATCCTCTCGGAAGAAATAGAGGGAGAAGATTGCAGTCTCCACGTCGCCTAGGTTAAGGAAGCCTGATTCCTTAGCCCCCCCATAGCCACTTCAGGTGAGACTTCGGGCTGCTGCGCAGCTCGTTGCCGAGAGGGCCAGTTCGCCAAGGGGTGTTTGTTGCTGCGCTTCATTAAAACCCGGGTCTGTCCAAAAAGTGGCCAACAAATGGTTCTGTTGTCTTGCGACTTGTTATTCCGGTGACGTGTGAGATCTAGTTAAGCCAACAAATGGTTCCGTTTCCTTACGACTTGTTGCCTTGCGACTTGTTATTCCGGCGACGTGCGAGATCTAGTTAAGCCAACAAATGATTCCGTCGCCGTGCGACTTGTTTCCTTGCGACTGCTTAAGCCAACAAATGGTTTCATCGTTGGCTTTAACCCTATTATTTTGAAGGCAATGTGCTACTGGAATCCTACAGCTAAAGAAATTCAAGACTGGTTTGATTCAAAGGCTAGAGAGTTCGTTGAACGAGAAAATAGAAGCTCTAGGCTTCAGACAGAAGACTGGTTGCAGAAGTATATTTATACTGACCTTCACAAAATTTTCTTTGTCACATTTGCACTTGAGTTGCATGCGTGGGTAGCCAAGCTAGCAGATACTAGACCCACTGTGCATGTTGATCAACCCGTCGTTTGGACGCCTGAGCTACTTAGTATTTTGAAGCGGGTAGATAATTCTGTGTCCCGCGCAGTAGACTTTTGGTTGAACAGTCTGCTGGAAGGCTTCATCACCGAGTTTGCAGTAGATACGAGAAAGAGTTTCAGCGAAGCTGAGAGGAGCTTCTTCAAAGCACACAGGGGTAAGTTCTTACATTCTCTGAACTTATGGATTAAAATGCTTTTGTATGAAAAAGGAAAACTATGCATAGCTTCTGATGAATAGCATAGACAAGTAATGTCCGCAGATTTTGATAGTGATCCTGAACTTATTGGTTGTACTCGTAGTGGAAAATGGTATAAAGTAGGCCTTGACCAACATTCTTTTGAGTCTAGCCCAGAAGGTAGTCAAGTTCCTAGAGCGAGCCATATAGAGAGACAAGGGAGTGCTCATATCCCTTATCACCCTTTTACACCGCAAAAGCCAGACGGGGCTCAGTATAACCCCGCAGTAACACCTTCTAGTAGCCCGCACGGTACTTCTAGTACCTCAGCACCACCTTTGTTTAACCATCCCGGAGGCAGTGCTACAACACCTCCACCTCAACCTAGCGCAAGAAGGATGGGTGATGACATGAAGCTACCGACCTTTAAAGGAACAGGGCTAGAAGACCCTGAGCAGCACTTGTTCCTATGTGAAGCCATTTGGACAATTAAGCAAATTAATGATGATGCTGTTAAGCTGGTTCAGTTAGCAACCACACTAAGAGAAAGAGCCTTAACTTGGTTCATGAAATACTCAGCAGCACAAAATAGGACGCTTGCTGATGTAAGAAATGCTATGATTAGAGAATTCAAGAAACCTAAATCAGAATCACAGTGCATAACCGAGATCAAAGACATAAAACAGTTACCTACAGAGTCAGTATGGGACTTTGACCAGAAGTTCAAAGCCTTGATAGATCAAGTAAGCTTTGAGTTTGTACTGCAACAGCATAAGGAATGGTTCATTGCTGCGCTGCTTCCACACATTAGACTTCCTCTTATGCAACAGAATCTTACTACTCAGGAACAAGCTCTAGAGATGGCTATGAAACTAGAAGCTTCACCAATTGCTGGAACAAGCAACGATGTTGCACAGTTGCAGAACCAGTTAGCAAACTTAACCTTGCAAGTGCATGATATTAAGAAAGGCAAGGAAGTTAAAGAAGAAGTTTGGTGTACTAAATATAGAGCACAAGGTCATTCAAAGGACCATTGTCCCGTTTTCATAGAATATATTTCAACTGGAGCACCTAACCCTTTACCACAGGCCCAGGGGCCTTGGTGTGAAATATGTAGAACTAGAGGTCACAGACCACAAGAATGTCACTTGTTACAGAAATACGTACAAACTCCAAAGAATCTATATTGCAATTTCTGTAAATCAGTAGGCCATGATGAGAACAATTGCAGAGCATATGACCTTATGATGGAAAGGAAACATGATGTCTATAGAGTACAGTCAGAGGCACAAGGACCCACAGCAGGTCCATAGTATGACCAAGCTCGCGAAGGTCGAGCAGGAAATTATAGGGGCCGCGGACGCGCAGCAGGTTTTGGTCGAGGAAGAGGACAGATCACTTGTTATAATTGCGGAGCTCAAGGTCATTATGCAAGGGATTGCCAAAATCCTACAACCATCTGCAGATACTGTAAATCTTATGATCATGTCATTGAAGAATGCCCTCAGTTGATGGCTAAAATGCAAGCAAAGACGCCACAGGTTAATCAGAATATTCAGTTGATTGGAGTAGAAAAAAGAGAACCACATCCTACAGTTAATATAGTGACGCGCAGTGGAGCAACTACTAGTACACCAGAGTTGGGAACTGGAAAGCAAGCGAGGCAATGGGTGCGCCACGCTAATATTAAACCAGCCCCGCTTGACCTGCAGAAGCAAAAAGAAGCATTCAAGCAAGCTCAAGAGTATTTCTCAGACCCGCGAGCTTCAAGTTATGTCGCAATTCCGCATAATGATATCAGATCGCAAGTACTAAGACAAGAGAACCTGGTGCAAGAACAGGCCACTACATCTGGAAGGCCTGATGAGGAGGATGCACTAGGCAGTGTCCATGCTTTCCTGAGAAACTGTTTAAAGTTGTTGCGCAATGAAAAAGCAACTATGGAACTTCAACACCTGTTGGATCAGTGTCAACAATCTGCGTCGATGAATACACCGCAGCGTGCTGTTCACCAGATTGGAAGTCATACTAGAACTGGAAAAGAAATGATGCTCACAGCGCAGATTGGAGCATTTGAAATGGACGAAGTCATTTTGGATTTGGGCTCAGAAGTCAATGTTCTCACCATGTAGACATGGGAACAGATGGGTAGCCCTCAGCTTACAAGATCTCCTATCCAGCTAAGACTTGCAAATCAGCAATGAATTTCTCCATTGGGCAGACTACCCAATGTACGTGTTGATATTGAGGGAGTAAGAAGTTCTGCAGACTTTGAAGTAATCAAAATTCTGGATGATAGTAGACCTTACCCAGCACTTTTAGGCATAGATTGGGCATTTGATAATTTGGCTGTCATTAATTTGAAGAAAAGACGGATGACCTTTGAGGATGAGCAGATCAAGGTCATCGCACCGCTTGATCCAGTTCAAGGACCACAGTATATTGAACCCATTCGGGCAGAAGAAGAAGCGCGCCATATGGAAAGTTTGTACCAGATGACTGCTAGTCATAGTGACTATGTCAATCCCACAGCCGACGGACATATCAGCTGGCGATGCGATAGCTCGTGCACATCAGATTCAGAAGCAGGACTGGAAAACTGGCAGAATCGCTTACATGAGGTTTCTGCAAGGCGTTGCGCCATGATGACTAAATCCATTCGATGGATTGGCACAGAATTGACTGACACTCCAATTTTTGATGGTTTAACTGAAGTAAGTAAATTCATACATACATATGAACAATAGATTCCAGATGAGCAGCGCATACAAGCATTGGATGTAGCACTGCGTGCTACACTCGCAAGATGGTGGGGTGCGCATAAAGCAAATATTCACACATGGCAAGACTGTCGCAGATTTCAGGGAACTACAGCAGAAGTATTACGCAAATATGATGGATAGAGTGACCCCAGGTTACACATTGAAGCATGTATTCAACAATGGTCAAATATCCCAGAAGATGAGTGGGTTCACCTATTCATCCACACGTTGGATACAGTTCCAAGGAACTGGTACACTAAAACAGAATTGCGCAGAGGCACTGTCACTTGGCCTCTTATGATAGAAAGTTTTCAACTTACCTTCAGCTTTGAGTCAGAACATCCAAGCATCGACCACGCTTTAAAGCGTATTAGAAAGAAGGTATTTGAACAATGTCCATTACCAGAATATTCTCAACCAGATTGGGCTGTCCAGCCCAAACATGCCCTGGAATGCTATAATTTCACCACTGGTGAAGAGGATGATGATCCTTGCAACATCAATATTCCAGAATCAGAAGGGACGCGCAAGGTCGAAGGCCCTCAACTTGATATCCCTGCTATTACAGAACACATCAAGCTCAAGAAGATTAACATTGGTACAAAAGCTGAACCTAAGTTTGCTTCTATAGGAGATTATTGGGATGATGAAACTATTGGCCATATTGCAGATTTACTGCGCGACTACCAGGATATCTTTCCTACCAAGTTCATAGAAATGAAAGGCATCCTAGGAGATTTAGGAGTGATGCGCATACCTTTGAAAGCGGATGCCAAGCCAATAAAGCAGCGCCCGTACATGTTGAACTCGCGATATAAAGAAAAGGTTAGAGAAGAAATTGATAAGATGCTCGCAGTAGGTATTATTGAGCCAGTAGAGGAAAGTGATTGGATTAGTCCTATGGTGGTACAAGAGAAAAAGACAAAAGGTGAAATAAGAATCTGTGTGGACTTGCGCAAGCTGAACGACGCATCAGCACATGATCCATTTCCTACTCCCTTTACAGATGAAGTGCTTGATAATGTTGGAGGACAAGAGGCTTACTCCTTCACTGATGGCTTTTCAGGATACCATCAGATCAGAATCCATCCAAAAGACCGCCATAAGACCACTTTTGCGACTGAATGGGGCTCGTTCCAGTATACGATAATGCCCTTTGGTCTTAAAAACGCACCTGCTATCTTCTCTAGAGTCGTTGTTGCTGTTTTTAAAGAATTCATTCATAAGTTTCTAGAAGTCTATTTTGATGACTGGACTGTGTTTGGGTTACTAAAAAACCATATAGGGAATCTGCGGATGATGTTAGAAAAATGTAGACAGTATCAGATTTCCCTTAACTTGAAAAAATGTATCTTCTGTGCTCCTTTTGGTATTCTCTTGGGTCATATTGTATGCAGACAAGGACTCATGATGGATCCTGCGAAGGTTGCCATCATTGCTAACTTACCTGCGCCCAATTCAGTTAAACAATTGCGCACTACATTGGGACATACAGGGTACTACAGGAAATTTATCAAGGGTTATGCAAAGATAACTGCGCCTATGGAAAGATTGTTGAAAAAGGATTCGAAGTTCCAATGGATAGAAGAATGCCAACAGAGCTTGGATACACTTAAAGAAAAGATGATCACTGCGCCTATTCTAGTTTTCCTAGACCGGCGAAAACCCTTTCATGTTCATGTAGATGCTTCTTCCATAGCATTGGGGGTTGTGATGACACAACCGGGAGAAGGAGGAGCAGTTCAACTTGAGAAGCTTAATGGAGAATTGCTGCCCACAATGATCAACGGGAGTCAGCTAAAGCTTTATCGCGACGGCCACTCCGCCCTGTCGACTTAATACATTGCTAAAGTAGTGCAGATGTCCAGTGTAGTTGAAAGAGGCATCGCATTATCACAGTCTACACGGAAATCGTGAGACACTCAGTCTTCGGCTTCCCGCGCAGTTCCTTGAACCATCCGCGCATGTCAATAAAGTCTGTTTTGAGGGAGCCTATTTGCGCTCTTGCGAAGTTTTTTGAATTATCAAACTATCGCTCTTGCGGAGTTCCCTGTGTCAAGTTGCCGCTTGAGGAGTTCTCGTTGTGGACCCCTCTATATGCACAGTTACCCATGCTGAAGTGACCCACCGAAAATTTGAATTACGATAGTCCTATAACCGCGTCTGAATATTAATGAAGGATAAGCTCGCCAATTAATTGTATCTGCTCTGACAGATTCGGCTTGATCTCCCCAAGATTCGCATTTATGTCATGCGTCGAAAGCTTTAGCTTCTCCCGGAAGGCTGTCAGAGCCCGTCCATCACAATTAATGCACCGCAGAGGTGCGGGGGTAGGGGGGTTGTCAACTCATGCATAGGCACCTACGGCTATTAGCCCCACTTGTCTGCATTTACAATCGCCTTTAGCTATAAATACCCCACACTCGTATATATTCGGGTTACTTTTCTCAAGTTGCATAGTGTCTTGTTTGAGGATCTAAGTTATTGTTTTTAGAGCCGTGTCGTGCAAACTGCTCCCTTTGCTTTCAGCGTTCGTATCCTACGTTGTTCCGACATTTTTCTGTTCAAGTGTTTGTTGTGTATACCGGTTCACGACGGAGAACCTGTCAACTGAAGAAATTATTCATCAATTTAAACGCAGAGGCTTAGATTTCGGCATGACTACCCCGGTGACGACCTCGGCTTACACGCACCCTGGTTGGACTGATCCCAAACAATCTCCGGGCACAGGGGCGTCTCAGCCGTAGCAGCCGGACGAACCCGTTCCAGAGCCCTTGGCCACCATGGTCAATTACATTCCTCCGCGTCCAGATGATGCACCCGAGGTGCTTATTCCGAAGAATGCTAAGTATCCGATTCCGCTGCCTCCACTGCCGGAAGTCGTGCGACAAGAAGGGTCCCTGCTTGGACACCTTCCACTGGTCAAGTTTTCTGATTTCAACTTGGGAGACTACAGAACATATCCTCAGTTTGCGCCAGATCGCTATCTGACGGTAGTCCATAATCCCACTCGAAAGGTTGATGAATTCGTCCCGAAGGAATTCGCCGCAAATCTTGAGCGGCCTAGACTGTTGAACCTGTTGAAGCTACCGCACTTTGGGCGTAGCAATGAAGTCAATGCAGTTGTTAAGGCATTGCTATCCTGCATTCATGGTGGTTACCTTTGGCTGGGGAGGCCAATTGATTTGAATGTCGACTTGATTCATCGTATTACCGGCCTATCTAAGGTTGGTAAGGACCCCAATATTCATTTTGTTGGTAAAGATAAGGGCAGAAAATTGGCTGCACAGTTGGTGCAGAAATACAAATTGACAAGAGGAGGTCGGGCTTATGACCTCACTATAGTTGAGGATGAAGCACTTAGATTTACAAGTAGTCTGCTTGCAGGCAGACTTCTCACGAAGTGCAGACCTAAAGAAGTTACTGGAGTTGTCATGGAGCTCGCAATCGCAGTTGCGGAGGGAGAGCAGTACAACTGGTCTCTCTTCCTCCTAAATTCTTTCTTGGAAGACTGCCGGAACATCCAGGACACCGCTGGTCAGTTGTTCCATTTTTCTTGGCTTTTAATTTTATTCGCCTTTGTCGGGTGGAAGGAGCCCCCCAACACTCAGTTCCTTCCACGCCGTGCAGGAGAGGTTGCAGGAATGCGCTATGTCAACCTCTGGGATTCTAGTAATCCCGCAAAGCAGAAGATGAACCGCGCTGTGTTTTGTGAATATTACCATCTCCTCAAAAATACCATTCAGGAAATGCCAAGGCTGAGTGAGGAAACAACACAAATATATGGAACTAAGTTGGTCTTCTCTGCCAACTTACATGAAATTTACCTCCGCCCTTGCGGAATTCAGGACGAATGGGCCGTAGGCCTTTACAGGATGACTACTAAAGATGTTGAAGAAACTGTGAAGTCTTGGTCATATGAATGGAGGGAGGCCGCTGAAATCGCATCTGCGATGCCACCCCCTTCTGTGCAAGAGAAAGATAAAGGAAAGGAAAAGGCCGCACAGACGACTGATGAAGGTCCGATAGGACCACCCCCAAAGAAGCAAAAGCTGTCGCACCCCGCAGAAGCGACAGAAGACCCCTCTAAGACCATTACCTCGGGGATCAGCCAGTACTTAAAGGAGCAATTTCGCGAGCTGCGGACCTCGCACGCTCAGATCAGAAGTGCTATGGACCTGCAGTTCATGAAATTAAAAGGTCTCGCAGGAAGATTTGCGCAGACCCATGCGCCAGCATCCATTTCGCAGGCGCCGCAGGCACCTACAAGCACCGAGCAAGTCGAAGTACTTGCAGAAAGGCATACTGTCGTGCACATCCTGCCTACAAGCATGACACTTCCAGATCCTTTGGCCGCACTGCAGGTAAGCGCATTTTGCCCCGTTGAAATAAATTTGTCTTTGATTCCGATAGAAACCTTGCAGTTAGTGCAAGAGAAGGTCTCTATTGAGCTGAGAGCTAGAGAGCTCTCCACATTCCATGCAAACCAAAGATTGCAATCGTAGGAAATAGAGCTGAAGGCAGGCTACAAGAACATCTCTGAGAGGCTTGCACTTTATGAGGCACAAGACACTGGGATAAGAAACGTAGTTGATGAAATCGCCCAGGAGCTGCTGGCCTGTGAGATTCAACCAGACCTTCCTCTGGTTGAGAAAGTTCAAATTATTGGTGGAAGGGTGAAAGCCCTAGAGCAGGAAATAGTTGCTATGGCTGAAGACCATAGAACGCAGATCGCCGAGTTGGAAGCTCGTGTTGCAGTGCATTCTACAGATGATAGGCAGGAACAATTTGAAGCACTGCGCAGAGCTTCCACACAAATGAAGTCCAGAATAGATGAAGCCGAGAACCTGATGACGTAAGCTATGGAAGCTTGGGTTGAGCTTGAGAAGCTCCCTTTCAAAGTCGGTCTTTTGGAACAGGTACAAGCAGCAGAACAGTCCCTAACTGTTCTGAGCGAAGAAGCTAAGGCCTTAGAAGGCTTAGCAAAAATGAGGAAAATGAGCGAAGTGTGCAGAGTACAACAACAACTGCACAAGCTCAGAAATGAAGATGCTAATCTCACCAACAGCATTCAGCCATTTATGGATGAGTATGCTGAACTTGCTGCCCAAGCCGAGGCAAAGATCAAAGAATTTGCTGAATCTCAACAGTTGGTTGATGGCATAACTCAAGAAGAAGCCACTGCAGAAATGGTGCAGACAACTGCAGAGTGCGTCGATGAAATGGACTCCGCTATTGCGCAGTGGAAGAACGCATTTGCTGCGACCCAAGCAAATGCAGCTGTGCAAGTAAAGCGACCACACGCTAGTGCGAGTGGCTCAGGGACGAGCCCACAAGTAAGTGTTAGGGGCCTGTTGGAGCCTAGGCTGCAGCTATGGTAAAAGCTGCAAATTTTGAGGAAAAAGCACAAGTGTTGAAGGGAAAGTGCTAATTTTGAACAAGCACCAATTTTTGGGCAGAAGCGAACAATGCGCAGTACGGTGCCAGATGGACGAGCTCAACGCAGATTACGGGCCGGAAATCGCGGAGCTCGCGCGCACACATTAAAAGAGAATGAATGTGGCCGAGTAGAAAGCTCAGCTACCACAATAAATGAAGCGACAGAATAGAGGGCTCAGCTACCCTCATTAAGGCTAAGTACAGAAGTTATGGTTGCTCTGACCAAGGAAGAGCAACGGACCAAAGCATTGAAGGCGAAGGACAAAGAGCAGTGAATGAAGAAGCGGCGCCCATACCTGCAATCTACGCCGGAAGTCACGAAACCTGCAGGAAACGGCAACGTGATTGCAAGCGGCCCGTACAGTACACCTAGCCATGTCCGTGGTTAGGGTTTTGGGGAATACTGCTGGGAAAGGCCCACAGTTTTGTAAAGGTGCGACCGTCAAGGCCACCTATATATATGTGTAATTGTAAAGGTTAGACGTTAGTTAGCTAGCCATTAGATGCTTTAGACGTAAGAAGGTTAGATGTTAAGAGAAGTGATAGCTGTAGAGCTAGTCACTGAGTTGCAGACCGTCTCAGTCGAAGTCCGAGTCGTTGTAATCTCTGTAGAAGAAGAGAGTAGATCTAAGAGAAGGGCTCCCAGCTGTGTGCGTGGAGTTTCCTGGAAAGATCTAAGGCTGCAGCTGTGTGCGCAGCAGGACTGTAATTCCCATTTTGTGATAATATGAGATACAGTTCCGGTGAATGTGATTTCCCCGTGGAGGTGGACTATATAATTCTCGCTGTTATGATGTTGTGTTGTGTGAATGCATGTTTATGTTTTACTATCTGTGTTTACATGAACGTTTCATTGTCTTTATGAACAAGTATATAAAGCAAGTTCGCGAAGCTCCCTTAGAAGTTAGATTCGTGCACTATCGAAGGAGTCGATAAGAGCACTATCACCGCAGTGCCAAGGAATGCGTTACTGCGCTGGGCGCGCAAGCAGAGACGATACACAGTGTATCGGACGGAGTGGGTAATTGCCTACTGCGCAGGAGCGGAGATACCGCGCAGCTAGGCTGGTAAGCAAGAGTTTCAGCGCAGTTGCACTGAGAGGTCTGCGGAAGAGTAAGAAGTCCCGCTTTGAGGAATCCTCTCGGAAGAAAGAGAGGGAGAAGATTGCAGTCTCCATGTCGCCTAGGTTAAGGAATCCTGATTCCTTAGCCCCTCCATAGCCACTTCGGGTGAGACTTCGGGCTGCTGTGCAGCTCGTTGCCGAGAGGGTTAGTGCACCAAGGGGTGTTTGTTGATGCGCTTCATTAAAACCTGGGTTTGTCCAAAAAGCAACCAACAAAGGTCGAGGAAGGAAATCCTATGATACTACTTTTGTATGTGGATGACCTGTTTGTTATAGGTGAGGATGGATTGATTGTCGATACCAAGAGGAAGCTTGTTTTCGAGTTCGAGATGAAGGACTTGGGGATCATGCACTATTT
Source organism: Larix kaempferi (assembly GCA_027924585.1). Lineage (NCBI taxonomy): Eukaryota > Viridiplantae > Streptophyta > Pinopsida > Pinales > Pinaceae > Larix > Larix kaempferi. Next base: position 22,140,813 of record BSBM01000434.1, on the reverse strand, counting down.
TCTAGGCATGGAGGTGTGGTAGAGTGCAGAAGGAATCTTCCTTGGACAAGGGAAGTATGCAGTAGAGATCCTGAAGCAGTTCGGGATGATGGAATGCAAGGCCATGGCCACACCTGTGGCATCAAATCCAAAGCTTCTGTGTGATGCTTCATATAATCTGATTGATGTCACTATGTATCATCAGATGATTGGGTCCTTGATGTACTTGACGAACACCAAACCAGCTATTTGCTTTGCTGTGAACACATTGAGCCAGTTCCTGATGTATCTGAGAAGTGTTCACATGGTTGATGTAAAGCATATTCTGAGGTACCTAAAGGGTACAGTTGATTATGGGCTCAAGTATGATGCGAATCAAAAGTGTAACCTAGTGGGTTATGTTGATTCAAATTGGGCAGGCAGTGCTGTAGATAGGAAGAGCACTTTCGGGGTGCTGCTTCAGTATGGGATCAGGTGTGATATCTTGGTTTAGAAGGAAGCTATCCTGTGTAGCACTAAGTACAACCGAAGCAGAGTATGTTGCAGCTTGTTCGACTAGTTGTGAGAGGAAGCTACTATCTGAGCTATTTGATCTCCCGTTGGATGCTACTAGTATCTTTTGTGACAACCAGAGTTGTGTGAAGCTGTCTGAGAACCCGGTTTCCATGACAGGTCGAAGCACATTGAGATCAAATATCACTATATCAAGGATATGGTGCAAAGAGGAGCAGTGAAGCTCCTATATGTTGCAACGGATGAGCAGGTTGCAGATGTGTTGACGAAACCACTAGCCAGAGTGAAGTTTGAGTACATCAGAGAGGGGCTTGGTGTTCTTCAGATAGAAGATACTTCGAGGAAGAAGTGATGGGACACATCTGCAGGAGCCATTCCAAGCATGGTGAGAGGAGGATCCTTCCCATGGCTGTGGATGTAAGAACCATGTGATGAGCATCAGGATCATGATGCTCCAGTTACTACTCGGTATGATCAGCTGGATCATGTATATGTATATGCATCAGGACGATGCAGTGACTATGATTAAGATGATCATGTGAGTTGAGTATCAGGATGATACTCTAGATGATATGCATTAGGATGATGCTATGATGATGATCAAGATGATCATATGATGATATGTATCAGGTGGATACATCACATAATCAGTTGGATTATGTGTGATGAGTTCCAAAGACATAGATGCACATGAGCTTTTGCGACATGGTTGCAGATGTGTTCTCCCATGGTTGTGATGTAGTTGCTGAAGCCATTCTCACATGGTGGTAGATTTTTTCTCCCATGGTGCAGATGTAAGGGCTGGGGCCATTCGAGCATGGTTGAAGTGTGTCTTCCCATGGCTGCGATATAAGTGTTGGGGCCATTCGAGCATGGTTGAAGTGTGTCTTCCCATGGCTGCGATATAAGTGCTAGGGCCATTCGAGCATGGTTGAAGCGTGTCTTCCCATGGCTGTGATATAAGTGCTATGCCATTCGAGCATGGTTGAAGTGTGTCTTCCCATGGCGTAGATATAAGTGTCGAGCCTTTCATGGATGGTTGAAGTGTGTCCTCCCATGCCAGTGAATGTAAGTGCTATGTGATGTGCACTACATTGTGGTTCGTGAATGATGTTATGATCAGTACGATCATGAGTATCAGGATGATACTTTGTGGCCATGGACAGGTTGTGCTTGGGAGTACATGTAAGACCTGGGAGATTTGATAGGTTGGGATGTGTGCCCATAATAAGTCCTAGGATGCTCTTTCGAGGGTTTGTCCTATGGCATGTAATGTGACCTGGGAGATCCGATAGGTTGGGCTGTGTGCCCGTAATAAGTCCTGGGATGCTTTTTTGAGGTTGTGCCATGACCACATGTAAGACCCGGGAGATTCGACAGGTTGGGCTGTGTGCCCATAATAAGTCCCAGGATGCCCTTGCGAGGGTTTGTGATGCACGTAATAAGTCCCGAGGATTCCACAGTATGGCCAGTGATGATGAAGACTTGCAGGTGGTGGCCTACATCCAGTATGAAAAAGGACTGGCTCTGTAGAACTTCCTATGACGAGTAGATCAGAGATTGATTGAGATAGAAGCAGTTGTGACGATGACGATGATTCGATGACGATGATCCAGTGTTGCTGAACCAGAGAAGAAGACTTGTGCTAGCAGATCTGTTTTAAGAATTACCTTCCTAGTTAAGAGGGAGTGTTGATGTAATTGTAACTTCGGAATGTATTTCATATATGTATATTGTATTCCTATAGAGATGTTATTATTCCTCTATATGGAAATGTTGTCATTTATATTGTAAGTGTCGTAACTTATATTTGATGGGTTATTAGAACACCTTGATGGGGCTGGCCCTGTATAATTCATGTGGGTTAAAGGGTTATTAGACCACCCTATTGGGGGTCAACCCTGTTAGCATTATGTTATGTGGTTAAGTTGAGGCCGACCTAGTAAAGGTTATCAGGCAAGTCAAGTCAAGTCTAAATAGAGTGCCGGAGGCACTCTATTTGATCATTTCACTTTCTCACTTATACACTCATTGGAGAGTGGCACACTAGTGGAAAGGAGAAGCTGCTGCTAGAGACTACATCTTATGCTTGGGTTTTGTATCATTGCTCTATCTATCTCTGAGGAAGTTATTGGGGTCTTTCACCTTTATGGTTTTCCCCAAGGAAACTTAGTGTGTCTATTGTCTCATGTGATTGATTGTTGTGATTGATATGCTTGATATGCTATACATGTTATTCTCTTAGTAAAGATCCTAGAGTATGTTGAATTAATGCTAAAAAATTAACAACAGTGTCCCATTTCCATTCGGGAATAGGAAATGGCTGGAGTAAACCAGCTGGGTATTGATGCTCTGCTTTCACCCTTTGACATTCTAAACAACAGGAAATGTAATTGGCCGCCTCCTTTTTCATGTTTGGCCAATAAAAATTCTTCTTCACAGCTGTAAGAGTTTTTTGATATCCAGGATGTCATGCATAAGGTACATTATGCATTTCGCGCAATATTATGCTTCTCAACTCTTCATGATCAGGTACATATATTCTATCCTTAAAATGAAGGATACCATTCTTAGCTACTGCAAAATTGCAGAACTTTAATGCATCACTTCCTTCTTGCAATGTTGTTGTTATTTGTAAATAATTCTTGCCATTTTTCAAGGCTTCAAGCAATCTGATTTGTAATTCAGAATTCCAAGTGTTTATGGTTGAAAATGCATCAGTTGTCCTCTTCTACTGAGTGCATCAGCTACACGATTTTCTTTTCCTTTCAAGTACTTGATCTCAAAATTGAACTCACTTAAGAATTCAACCCACCTATCTTGTTGGGCATTAAGTTGTGGCTGATCAAACAAATACTTTAAACTCTTATGATTAGTTCTTAACTCAAATTTATTTCCCAAAAGATAGTGTCTCCACATGCGAAGTGGATGAAAAATGGCTGCTAGTTCCAAGTCATGAGTAGCATAGTTCTTCTCATTCTCCTTCAACTTCCATGACTCGTAGAAAATCACATGTCCTTCCTGCATTAGAACTCCACCCACTCCTTCAAGTGATGCATCAGTACATACCATACATTCTTTATTAGGATAAGAAGTCTTCAATACAGGCGCACATGTAAGCAATTCCTTTAGACTTTTGAAACTATTTTCACATTTCTGACTCTAGATGAAAGGTACACATTTCTTTTGCAAAGATGTAATTGAATTTGTTATTCTTGAAAAATATTTTATAAACTTTCAGTAATAACCAGCCAATCCCATGAATGATCTTACTTCAAAGACATTGCAAGGAGTAGGCCATTCCAAAATAGACTTAATTTTAACTGGGTTCATAGCCACACCTTCCTTAGAGATGATATGGCCCAAATATAACAATTGTTTTTTATAGAACATGCACTTGCTGATCTTGGCATACAATTGATTTTCTCTCAAGATTTGCAAAGTAATCATGATATGTTCTTCATGCTCCTCCTTGATTTTGGAATAGATAAGTATATCATCCAAAAATACAATTATAAACTTATCAAGAAACTCTGTAAGTACACCATTCATCAAACACATGAATGTAGCAGGAGCATTTCTCAAACCAAAAGGAAGCACTGTAAATTCATAATGCCCATATCTAGTTCTAAATGTTGTTTTACAGATGTCTTCATCCTTAATGTGTATCTAGTGATATCCAGATCTCAAATCTATCTTAGAAAATATTCTTGCACATCTTAGCTGATAAAAAAGATTATCAATTCTAAGTAGAGGATACATGCTTTTAATTGTGGCTTTGTTTAGCTTCCTATAGTCCACACATAATCTAAGTGTGCCATCCTTCTTTCTTACAAAAATAACTGGAGCACCCCAAGGTGATATACTAGTCCGTATATACCTTTTCCTCAGCAAATCCTCAAGTTGCATTTGCAATTATTTTAGCTGTGGGGTACCCATTCTATATGTTGCTTTTGAAGCTGGCACAGTTCCAGGCACCAAATCAATTGTGAAATCGATATCCCTCTTGGGTGGTAACCCAAAAACTTCTTAAATTACATCAACAAATTCATTCAACACTAGATATTCTTCCAAACTTAATTCTTTCTCAGTAGACAATTCTTCTACCTTAATAGCTTACAACTGGCACCTTTTTCTGATACACTTCTTCATTTGCAAAACAAAAATCTGTCTTAAGGATATAGGTCTTTGAATACCTCTTATCTGTACACTAAGGTTTCTCTCCTCATTCATACATGTAATAAATTTACTATGGAAGTCCAACACAACAAAGTGTTTGTTGAGCCGATCCATACCGATCAACAAATCATATGATCCAAGAGGAAGACTATCCAAATCCAAACAGGTTTGATTTCCATTCATTTAAAAACAACAACTCTTCACCATAGCCGTGATCTTCCTCTTCATACCAGTTTCCAATTGAACCATTCTGGACTTAGACAACTTATGAGTCATCAATTTATATCTTTCAACCAAGTTATAATTAATATAGCTATAAGATGTTGATGTATTTGTAACTTCAGAAGATATTCACTTGCATATTGTATGTATTACATTTATACTTTATTGTATCTCCAATGGAGATGTATTATTCCTCCGATTGGAAGTGTCAATATTTGTATTTGCAAGTGTCCCAAGCTAGATTGTAAGTGTCGTCATTTGTATTTGATGGGTTATTAGACCACCTTGTTGGGGTCGGTCCTATATGATTCATGTGTATGTGTTATTAGGCCTCCTTAGGAAGTCGGCCCAGTTAGGGTTAAAGGCAGGTCAAGTCAGTGTATAAATTGAGAGTGTGTCTCTCTCATTTCACTCATTCACTCACTCATCCAACTCTCATAGTTGAGAGAGAGGAGTGTGCACAAGTGGAGGAGGAGTAGCTATTGAAGACATCTATATTTTGGGGTTTGATATTTGTGATCCTTTTATTGGTTCTGATTCTATCTCTGAGGAAGTTGTGGGTTTTTTCACCTTCTTAGTTTTCCCCAGTGAAATGCTTTGTGTCCATTGTCTCTTATGATTGTTATGCTATGCATGTTATTCTCTTAGTGATCCTATTGAATGAAATTATTGAAAAATTCACATGGTATCAGAGATGACCTAAGAAGAAGGCATTGTGCAGTATAAGAATCTAGGGATTCTTGTTTTCTAGGTTTCTTTCCACAGGTCATCAAAGGGAAGAGGAGCCTAGACTATAGAAGGGATTTGCAATAGAAAAACCTAGTCATCTTGGAACTTTCTCTATAAATTCATTTCTGCAAAGGGTCTAGATCTGAAACTTTTACAGGATGAAGATAACATCTCCCTGTACCTTATGTCCGAAGCATAACATCTGATTCACTATACTTTCTGATTTATGATCCATACAAATTGGGGTTTCTGCCTCTTCCAAATCTCAGTCATAAATATGTGACCTAAGGAAAAAGGTCGTAACTTGGGATAGGAAGATCCAAATGAAATTCTGTAAAAAGGGTTAGTGAGATCATGGACTGTAGCTTCACAAGTATGGGTTTCAGATACCGAAGTTGAACCAGTGACATGTGGCACACCGTATAAGTTCCCTATCTTGTTTCATCCCATAAACATGTCGCATTACGACACTTGGAATAAATCTCTCTTGGAGAATCCAATTGAGATCAAACCTGTGGGGTTGGAAATATAATAGGTTAGGATACCATTGGCTAATGTTTCAGACCCTGAGGATCCGAAATTTCTGAGTTACACCAGATACATTACAGTTAATTCTGGAAGGTCAAATTTTGGAATTTCCACACCAACTTGCTCATCTAGTTCTCACCATTTAAGTGGTAAGATATAAATCTTTTATTTCCATTTGAGTTTCTCATTAAGATATCTCACCACACCAAGCTTGAGGATAAGCTTGAAGGGGTTGATAATTTTCGAGCATGGAAGTATAGGATTGGGTTAATCCTAGAAGAGAATGAATTGGACACCTAGATAAAAGAAGAGGTTCCAGTTCCAGAGGGAGATGAGGCTAAGGCCTTACAAAAGAAGAAATTGGTCAAGGCAAGGACAATGATTGTTAATTCTATTAAAGACCATCTCATTCCCCACGTGTCTTCCCTAAAGCCACCTAAGGAGATGTTTGACTCCTTGAACAAGTTGTTTGAAGGAAAGAACACAAATCAGAAGATGACTCTGTGGAACCAATTGAAAGGGGTAAAGATCCAGAATGGAGAGACCATCTAATCCTACTTTACTAAGGTCTCTCAAATCAAAGAACAACTTGAATCTATGGATGAAGTAGTTGATAATGGATAAATTGTAATGAACACATTGAATGGCCTACCTAGGTCATTAGACTCCTTCATCCAAGGTATTTGTGCAAGAAAGTAATTGATCTCCTTCAGTAGACTATGGGAGGAATGCTCACAAGAAGAAGCTAGGTTTGTGGCCCGAGAAGAGAAGATGGGAAGTGAAGACCAAGCTCTCACAACACACACCAAGAAAGGTAAGTTTAAGAGGGAGAAATCTCATCACAAGAAATCTTCTCACTTCCATCAAAAGAAGAAAGATCTCTCTCACATTAGATGCTTCTCTTGTAATGAGAAGGGACACTATGCTTCAGAATGTCCCAAGAATAATCAAGACTTCAACAACAACAACAACAACAACAACAAGACATATCATGCTCATGCTGCTGAGGATGATGAACCTCCCAGGAAGAAGACTAGGGAAGAAAGTGAAGACTCTTCAAGTGATGAAGAATATGTTCTAATCTCTGCTCTCACAAGTGCTATTACACATGGGTGTAATGATTGGCTTATTGATAGTGGGGCTTCTAAACATATGATGAGATTCAAAGAATATCTTATGGACCTATCTGAACATGAGTCACCTCACAAGGTGAAACTTGGGGATGACTATCAATATCCTATAAAAGGAAGTGGTGAAGCCTCCTATAAGTTAGACTTCGGGAAGTCTTTCAAAATGAAAGATGTTCTGTATGTACCTAGACTCAAGAAGAATCTTCTCTCCATATCATCTTTGGATGAAAAGGGAATGACAATTGCATTTGTGGATGTTCAATTACTCATGTGGCCAAAAGGCAAGACCATAGATGATGCAACAGTGATTAGAGAGCAAGAGAGAGGATTGTACAAATTGAAGGGATAACCTGAACATGCCATGGTACATGAATCCATGGATCCAAGTGAACTTTGGCATAGAAGGCTTGCTCATGTGCACTATAGAGCACTACCAATTGCAAGCAAAGCAATAGAGGGTCTTCATGAAATCCAGTCAAAGCATGAATGTTGTTAACACCCAAAATGACCCCCTAGGTTGTGGGAGAGGGTAAACTGGGTTAACCACTAACCAATCTTTAGCCTGTGCTACTGACCCAACACAAATAGAGAGGGATCTCTCTACAAGCTCACAGAATACTGGAAATCATCAAGATTGTCAATAATGAAGAAAACACACCACCATTCATCATTCAAGATTCAATTACAACAATACAGAAGATCATATTTCTGTTGGAACAAAATGGCTTAAGGGTTTGGTGAGATAAATAAGGAGAGAAAGCATTGGGCAATGGAGTCAAAACATAACATCCAAGACAAAAAAAGGTGTTGCTGCAAGAGACATTTACACAAAGGCAAGGTAGCCACCCACGCACAGTCAAAGAGATTTAAGTGGTAAAACAGAAGAGGAATGAACAGTCCATTGATGTAAGGCATACAAAGACGAATCCTACACCAACGTTAGCAGAAGTTAATTATGAAATGCTTGAAACAAAATGAACAGGGCACCATTAATGTGAATCCCATTCAGATGCTACACTTATCCAAGCATGAGAGAAATTAACAGACTGGAATAACAAAGAAAAGAAGTACAAATTAACACGGGGAAAGAAAAAGATAGATTGTAAGAAAGATAACACAAGAATCTCTACTAATAATCTAGCTTCAAACACTGCAAATGTATTAAAAATAAATGTTCCAAAATAGAGCTGAGCTCTCTCAGGCCTTAGCCAATTGATTCACTCACACTTAACTCTTCTATTACAAAGAATATATAGCTTCCTGGAGTCTCATACTCGACCTAATCCTAACAGAAAATAATTACAAGGTTTAGTGACACATCATCAATACCTATCTGTCACTACCTTTACAAAACAGAAATAAGAGATATAAGCCTAACTTCTTTTTACATCTAGCAACATTTCTTACTAAATGACAAATTTATTTAAAACAAAACACAAAATTCTGGAGACGCTTGTCCAGGTGGCCTCCCCACTAACTGACTGCCTCCACTTAGCTTTCAAACCCTTCATTTCTGCCCATTTTTGAATGCCAGGTGTTACATCATTTAGTCTTCAAATTATTCTTCATGGCTTCGTTGGGTTTCACTCCAAGAGAGGTAGTACCACCTACAAAAATTTGATTAAGCTCTTCATAACACAATTTGGAGAGCTAGGCTGTGGCTTAAAGTGGCAAGAATTGCCCAGGTCCCATTCCCCCATAATGCTATTACTGCCATTTTTTCTTTTCTTGTAGGACTACCCTTTTCCTTCTTACCTCCAACAACCTGGCAAGGGTCTTAACATAGCTATCAATGATTTTATCCCTCGTAAGGTTATTCACAGTAGGTTCCATTAAAATGAGCCAATGCTCATAATTGTAGTCCAATAGTAGAATGGTCTTTTTCAGTGGCTGATTTCTCCAGCTTAGTGAAGGATCCATCATTGACTAAGTTGTGGGGTTAGATGCAAAGGACCACATGCTGTGCAAGACAAAAGCCAAAGTTCTTGGGATCGAAACCATTCTAAGAGATCTTTCGTCACGAAACCCCATGGCCGAGACTCTACCATGGAATGCACTTTGAAAGCAGCCCTCATCATAAAGAAAACGACTCCTCTGTTAGAAGAGGTACCGAAGCTCGGCCTTAGAAGAAGAGCCCTTCCCTAGCATCATCATGGTTTTCAAAAGTTTCAGAAGAAGAAAAGGTAGACAGGAGAGATCACACACAAACGAACCGAGGTATGGATATTACGGAACCGCGAGAGGTTGCGAAACCCTAATCAAATGGAACGTCGGATTTTAGAAGAGGATGCATGTATTCTTGCAGCATATAGATGTTTCATGTAAAAGCTTTTCAACTTCCATTATCCTGTGCAGCCGTAGCATTGAGTATGCATGCAAATCGCTCAACGAGCTGTCCAGTATTATGTGTAGATAAAAACATTGGGTTTGTCAATAAATAGAGGAGGCTTTTAGGAAAGTTAAAGTGGTTTCGCATGCCCTGTAAATGGTTTTCCAATACCGTCTTTCTCCCTATGATCTTACACAATTTTGACATATGGCAAGTGGTATCAATATTTCGCATTGCCAATTAATTTTCCTTTTCATGCATGTGGACGATGCGATGGATCGTGAGCCATCCATCTGTCTTATTCATTGCTGCACCTTTGATTTGCATAAAGTCACATTTCTTATTATTTTTCCTTTGGAAGACTTATCCCACATGCAAAAGAAACGAGCTTGCTTCATTCGTTATATACCCCTTTACTTCTCATATATATCAAGTAACAAACGATTGGTAGGCTCTAAGCCTTGGTGCTTGGATCATAGAGGATATGTGGGGCCCTCTTGGTTTAGCACTCGGTCCCACGGTGAGGCCTTGGTGTTGGGCACATATACCTTTCACTCCACTTTTTATTCAATTTTGGGCCCAAACCAAAAGAAAATGAGACTTAGGTTATATAGAAATTAATGCTTTGAGCCATTCTTCAAACATTGGCTTTATTATAAATTGAACCCTTCCTCTACACTTAAGCTATTAAAATCAAAGCCATTTATTCATAAAGTTTGACTTTGGCCATATTATGAAAATCGAAGCCCCTTTCCCCATAATAGCTTTTGAACTTAGGCTAAAAATAATAATTAATGCCCCTCTTCATAAGGCCCAAACTTTGGCCAAAATTATGAAAATCAATGCTCTCTTCATTTTGACTTAGGTTAAAAAAAATCTTCTAGGTTCCTACTCATAAAAATTTAAAGGCTTAGTTCACAAACCATAGAGATAGTAAAACCATTTTTTCCTTTTTATGAAGATTTTCCTTCCCTTCTTTTTCTTAAACATATTTCCTTTTGCGATTTCGGTGTCCACACCCGAGGACAATTTCTTCTTCTCGACCAAGCTTGGAACCCCCACCATAAAAATTTTCTATTTTGCATTGCCAATTCTGCTAGAAGAATACTGATCACGGAAATTTATTGAGTGCTAACAACTGGCTCCAGCCGGGGATGCTATCCTCCCTGCGAGGTAGTAAAGAACCCCATAGACCAAGTGCCTGATCCATTTGGGTGGCTCCCAACCCTGAAAACTGCAACCTGCAACCTGTACCCTGTAACCAATTCTTCATCCAAAAACTGAAACTGAAAACCCGAAATTGAACAAACATACTAAAATTTTCTGAACACGCTGCTAACTGAAAAAATAACACTATACATACTGAAAAATGCTAGCTAAGTAAACTCATTTATATACAAATGATCCTACCCTACTTACTGAGCATCAAGGTCGAATCAGGTAATCTCATACTTCCAATGAAGCCAATCAAGTAAATGACTTCTATACTAAAATTCGCATTCAACCTCTCCCACCCGAAAAAAGAACTTAGCAATTGATAACTCAAACTGAAAACATTTCTCAATCCCTGCATTCTTGAACAACACAAACTCCATCTTCTCTGATGATCCCAACAAATTAGCGAAATGATTTTCAATTCTTTGAAATAGTAGCGTGTCTAGAGATTTAGCAAAAATACAAGTACCTCCTTTAATTTGACCCGCGAGAATATTTAGCTGCTGATCCATGAGAGTGCATAGGGAAAATGAGTCTCTACTACCTGAGTGCTGATTGTACTTCCCTCTAGTATTAGCACCTCTGTTTCTCTTTTTGACATGCTATCTATCTCAGATTCATACTCTTCCATATCATAATCCAAAGCATTTTCAAACAACAAACACCCTTCAAGATCATTAGACATGACAGCCCTATCTTCTTGATGAAAGAAACTGGTGTCTAGTAGCTGATTTTCTTGTGGAGAATCATCACCACAAATGGGTTCCTTCAAAAGATCATCATGACTGTCATCATTTAAATTCAAATTTACATGCTAAAAAATGGAAGAAGTTTCACTTACATATCTCGGACTTTGGGAACACTGCAGACCTGATTTAATTGGGGTTGTAAGATGACCTTTCAGGAGTTGATCTATTTCATCTTTCGTTAAAAGAGGAGGTGGTATGTGCATTTTCTGAATCAAACAACTATTGCTTTCTTTTTCTTATGCAGATTGATCATGATGTTGATTGTATTCTTCATTTGTATACAAAGGAGCAGATGAATCAACATTTGTTCCCAAAGAGGGATCATGGGAATCTACTATCAGTTCTTCATTTATCTCATCTACAGCTAGCTTCTCTTGATCATCATGGACATGGACTTGCGAAGAAGAATGATAGAGTGCTTCAGACAGGTCTTCATGATTCATACTTTCCATATCTTCATCAATACTTTCAAGGTAGTGTATTAAACCCTCAAACTGCTCACAGCAATTTTCTACTAAAAACAAAGATGGAAAATCTGCTTTATAATGCTCATAAAAAGCTATGTGGAAATCCTTTAAAGAAAACAAGCTGCCAGGTTTCAAATCTTCATACCATTCCCTTGCTTTGCCTTCTAAAGAATCCATGAACATCTTCATAAGGAAATCCTCATGAAACCTAATCTTCAGCTTGTGCACATGTATATGAAATCTTATCAAATGAAGTGTAGCATCATCATTTTCCTCCTCTCTAAACTTAGGCAAGTAGGATTGCCAATCTATTTTAGGAATTTGATTAGGAAAACCAGAATATGAGACCTGTTCATGGGAGCATACCTTCTTGACAATGAGGCCATCTTGAAATAATGGAGCTGCAAATTCCGGCTGAAGAGTGAGTGCAGCAGCTGGTGAATCAGAGAAACTCTTGATTTCTTCAACACTGAGTCACCATAAGACTTTCAACATCTCAATTCTAATATGGGGTACTAATCCTCCCAGTGGAGTCACCTTGATACTGGAATTTGATGAGTGGAGTCACCAGGTGAATGATACAACCTTCTTGATGTCTGACTGCTGTTCACCATCATCATCCAGATCTGAAAATTTGTCGTTCTCCTAGGGTTGATGAGACAATCTGTCCCTGGCAACGGCGTCAATTTGTTAACACCCAAAATGACCCCCTAGGTTGTGGGAGAGGGTAAACTGGGGTAACCACTAACCAATCTTTAGCCTATGCTACTGACCCAACACAAACAGAGAGGGCTCTCTCTACAAGCTCACAGAATACTGGAAATAATCAAGATTGTCAATAATGAAGAAAACACACTAGCATTCATCATTCAACATATTCAATTACAACAATACAGAAGATCATATTTCTGTTGGAACAAAATGGTTTAAGGGTCTGGTGAGATAAATCAGGAGAGAAAGCATTGGGCAATGGAGTCAAAACATAACATCTAAGACAAAAACAGTGCTGCTGCATGAGACATTTACACAAAGGCAAGGTAGCCACCCACACACAGTCAAAGAGATTTAAGTGGTGAAACAGAAGAGGAATGAACAGTCCATTGATGTAAGGCATACAAAGACGAATCCTACACCAACTTTAGCAGAAGTTAATTATGAAATGCCTGAGACGAAATGAACAGGGCACCATTAATGTGAATCCCATTCAGACGCTGTAGTTATCCAAGCATGAGAGAAATTAACAAACTGGAATAACAAAGAAAAGAAGTACAAATTAACATGGGGAAAGAAAAAGACAGACTGTAAGAAAGATAACACAAGAATCTCTGCTAATAATCCAACTTTAAACACTGCAGATGTATTAAAAATAAATGTTCCAAAACAGAGCTGAGCTCTCTGAGGCCTTAGACAATTGATTCACTCACACTTAACTCTTCTATTACAAAGAATATATAGCTTCCTGGAGTCTCATACTAGACCTAATCCTAACAGAAAATAGTTACAAGGTTTAGTGACACGTCATCGATACCTATGTGTCACTACCTTTACAAAACAGAAATAAGAGATATAAACCTAAATGCTTTTTACATCTAGTAGCATTTCTTACTAAATGACAAATTTATTTAAAATAAAAGACAAAATTCTGGAGACGCTTGTCCAGTCCAGGTGTCCTCCCCACTAACTGACTGCCTCCACTTAGCTTTCAAACCCTTCATTTCTGCCCATTTTTGAATGCTAGGTGTTACATCATTTAGTCTTCAAATTATTCTCCATGGCTTCGTTGGGTTTCACTCCAAGAGAGGTAGTACCACCTACAAAAATTTGATTAAGCTCTTCATAACACCATTTGCAGAGCTAGGCCGTGGCTGAAAGTTGCAAGAATCGCCCAGCTCCCATTCCCCCATAATGCTATTACTGCCATTTTTTCTTTTTTGGTAGGACTACCCTTTTCCTTCTTACCTCCAACAACCTGGCGAGGGTCTTAACATAGCTATCAATGATTTTATCCCTCGTAAGGTTATTCGCAGTAGGTTCCATTAAAACGAGCCAGTGCTCATAATCGTATCCCAGTAGTAGAATGGTCTTTTTCGGTGGCTGATTGCTCCAGCTTAGTGAAAAATCCATCATTGATGAAGTTGTGGGGTTAGACGCAAAGGACTGCGTGCTGTGCAAGATAAAAGCCAGAGTTCTTGGGATCGAAACCGTTCTGAGAGATCTCCCGTCATGGAACCCCATGGCCGAGACTCTACCATGGAATGCACTTTGAAAAGCAGCCCTCGTCGTAAAGAAAACGGCTCCTCTGTTAGAAGAGATACTGAAGCTCGTCGTCAGAAGAAGAGCGCTTCCCCAGCATCATCATGGTTTTTAAAAGTTTCAGAAGAAGAAAAGGTAGACAGGAGAGATCATGCACAAGCGAACCGAGCTATGGAGATTACGGAACCATGAGTGGTTGCGAAACCCTAATCAAATGGAATGCCGGATTTCAGAAGAGGCCGCATGTATTCTTGTAGCATATAGATGTTTCATGTAAAAGCCTTTCCTCTTCCATTATCCTGTGCAGCCGTAGCATTGAGTATCCATGCAAATCACTCAACGAGCTATCCAGTATTATGTATAGATAAAAACGGTGAGTTTGTCAATAAGTAGAGGAGGCTTTTAGGAAAGTTAAGGTGGTTTCACATGCCCTCTAAATGGTTTTCCGACACCGTCTTTATCCCTGCGATCTTACACAATTTTGACATATGGCAAGTGGTATCAATATTTCGCATTGCCAATTAATTTACCTTTTCGTGCATGTGGACGATGCGATGGATCGTGAGCCATCCATCTATCTTATTCATTGCTACACCTTTGATTTTCATAAAGTCATATTTCTTATTATTTTTCCTTTGAAAGAGTTATCCCACATTCAAAAGAAAAGAGCTTACTTCATTCTTTATATACCCCTTTTACTTCTTATATATATATATATATCAAGTAACAAACGACTGGTAGGCTCTAAGCCTTGGTGCTTGGATAATAGGAGATATGTGGGGACCCTCTAGCTTGGTGCTCGGTCCCACGGTGAGCCCTTTGCTGTTGGGCACATTTTCATTTTGCTCCACTTTTTATTCAATTTTGGGCCCAAACCAAGAGAAAACGAGACTTAGGTTGGGCACATTTGCATTTTGCTCCACTTTTTATTCAATTTTGGGCCCAAACCAAGAGAAAACGAGACTTAGGTTATATAGAAATTAATGCTTTTAGCGATTCTTCAAACCTTGGCTTTATTATAAATTGAACCCTAGCGCCATTTATTCAATTTTGGGCCCAAACCAAAAGAAAACAAGACTTAGCTTATATAGAAATTAATGCTTTTAGCGATTCTTCAAACCTTGGCTTTATTATAAATTGAACCCTTCCTCTATAATTAGGCTATTAAAATCAAAGCCATTTCTTCGTAAAGTTTGACTTTGGCCATATAATGAAAATCGAAGCCCCTTTCCCCAAATCGAAGCCCCTTTCCCCATAATAGCTTTTGAGTTTAGGCTAAAAATAATAATTAATGCCCCTCTTCATAAGTCCCAAACTTTGGCCAAATTTATAAAAATCAATGCTCTCTTCATTTTAACTTAGGTTAAAAAAATCTTCTAGGTTCCTCCTCATAAAGATTTAAAGGTTTAGTTCACAAACCATAGAGATAGTATTTACCATTTTTTCCTTTTTTATGAAGATTTTCCTTCCCTTCTTTTTCTTAAACATATTTCCTTTTGCAATTTCGGTGTCCACACCCGAGGACAATTTCTTCTTCTCGACCAAGCTTGAAACCCCCACCATAAAAATGTTCTATTTTGCATTGCCGATGCTGCTAGAAGAATATTGATCACGAAAATTTATTGAGTGCTAACAAATGTGTTTGCAAAGGATGTGCAAAAGGAAAGAACTCAAAGAAAGCATTTCCAAGCAGTGAAAGCAAGGCAAAATGAACCTTGGATATTATCCATTGTGATTTATGCGGTCCGATGTCATCTTGTTCTCCGAGTGGGTATGTATACTATGTTTCTTTCATTGATGATTTCTCTAGGAAGACTTGGGTTTATTTCTTGAAGAATAAAGATGAAGTGTTTGATAAGTTCAAGGAATTCAAATCCGTGATAGAAAATCAAACTGATAAGAAGATCAAGACCTTTAGATCCGACAATGGCTGAGAATTCACTTTAGGAGACTTCAAGAAGTTATGCAGTGATTCAGGGGTTAAGAGGGACTTGACCACTCCTTACAATCCACAATAGAATGGGGTTGCAGAAAGGAATAATAGAACAATCATGGAAGCAGCACGGGAAATGCGTCATGACCAAGATCTACCCATGTACTTATGGGAAGAAGCAACAAGGACAACTGTATATGTGCAAATCAAAACACCACACAAGATACTTGACAACAAGACACCAAAAGAAGTCTTCTCTCGTAAGAAACTAGAAGTTAGCCATCTCAGGATATTTGGTTATCCAGTATACACACACATTCCAAAAGAAAACAGGACAAAGCTAGATCGTTTAGGAAAAAAGGGCATATTTGTGGGTTACAGTGAAAGCTCGAAGGCATACATAATCTACTTTCCAGGGTTCAAGAAGATTGACATCAGCAGGGATGTGACTTTTGGTGAAGTCTCAGCATACATCAAATCGAGGAAGAAACCTATTGAAGATAATGAAGAACCAAGAGTACCTAGAATACAAGACACCAGTATGAACGAATCAATTGCATAAGTGGATCGTGAAATAGAAGATCCACAACAACTTGAAGATCCACCCCGTGAGAATAACTCTCACAAAAGGAATCTAGGATGGGCTAGAGAGCTCATCCAAGATGCAGAAAGGTATGGTATTCCAAAGGAGGAACACAGAGAAAGAAAAAGGACAAGTTCACACACCAGCTATGTTGCCTTACTCTGTGACATAATGAACAAAGAACCTTCTAGTTATGAAGAAGCAGTGGAAAAGAAAGAATGGAAGGATGCCATGGTCGAGGAATACCAGTCGATCATGAAGAATGATATTTGGGATGTGGTCCCAAGACCAGAAGGGAAGTCTTTTGTGACTTCCAAGTGGATCTATAAGATCAAGCATGCTGTAGATGGCAGCAAAGAGAAATCAAGGCAAGTTTTGTGGCTCGTGGCTTCTCTCAGAAAGAGGGGATAGATTATGAAGAAAATTTTGCACCTGTAGCGAGATACACTTCCATCAGAATAGTGCTTTCTTTGGCTGCAGTAATGAAGTGGAAGATAAATCAGATGGATGCCAAGACAACTTTCTTTAATGGTGTAGTCGAAGAGGAAGTGTATGTGGAGAAGCCACTCGGTTTTGTGACACATGACAAGGAGTCATATGTGTGCAAATTGAATAAAGCCTTGTATGGCTTGAGGAAAGCACCCAAAACATGGTACGGGAGGATAGATAGCTTCCTGTCTAGTTTCGGATTTACAAAGAGTAAAGCGGATTACAACCTTTACTACAAGCTTGAGGAAGGCAATCCGGTCATACTCCTACTGTATGTAGATGACCTGTTTGTGACAAGTGAGATTGGGTTGATTGCTGATTCAAAGAGGAAGCTTTCTGTCAAGTTCGAGATGAAGGACTTGGGTATGATGCATTACTTTCTAGGTATGGAGGTGTGGCAGAGTACAAATAGAATCTTCCTTGGACAAGGGAAGTGTGCAGTAGAGATCCTGAAGCAGTTCGGGATGATGGACTGCAAGGCCATGGCCACACCTATGGCATCGAACCTGAAGCTATTGAGTGATGCTTTAGCAAGATCAAAATAACTAACTAAGATAGAATAACATAATAGCTATTGAGTAATAACAATTGTAACAATTTAAGTTACCAATCCATTTGTATAAAACTTATGATAATTGCTCTAATATGAAATAACCCAGAAATTAACACATAAATCTTCCCACTTCATTTTGAATCTTGCTCAATCGACACATGTTCGATTCAAACCATTACCACTAGAACCTCCAGGAACACCCACTATACTCCACCTGTAGAACATAATTAGATTAGAAAATTGATTTTCAAATATAACCAAGTTAATCAACAAAATGAACATATGGTGAGTGCATTTACTTTAACCTAAAAACATTGTGTACCTCTACTTTTCAACAATTAAATATCATTCATCTTCTTCTTCATCCAACTCAACATTTGTATCAGGATCTGGTTTTGAATAGATATGGGTGAAAGGATCATTCACATTGTCATCAGCATCAAAGTCATCTTCGCTAATATAGTCATCTATATCGTCAATGAGATCGTCGTCTCCTACATTTGCATGATCAACCTCTTCAACTTATTCATCTAACACATCGACTGCAGCCTGATCTGAATCATCATCATCTTCTTCGTCTTCATGATTATCTTCATCATCTAGTACATGATTATACTTTACTGGTCTTCGTCTTGGATCATATCGAACAACAAATGACCAACCTACTTTACCTGGTACCTCGAAGTAGTAGAGTTGTTCACATTGACTTGGAAAAACATAAGGCTATGTACCCGGTTCAAATGCCCTTGTATTAACCATGGTAAATCTATTAGCATGCTCAATAATAGTTCTTTCAGGATCACGTTCATGCATCCATAGCCTGTACCACTTCACCTCAAACAAAACTATTTTAAAGGAATTAAAATCACACTCAATAATGTCCTCCAAATGCCCATAGTACCTATTCTCGGTTTCTTCTGGATGTCTATCACTTCTAGAGGAAACATTGGTGACCTTAAACGCTGCAATTATCCCACAATCCAAGGTTTTCCTGTTATCATCCAACTTTTTGATACAAAATTGACGACCATTACACCACATAGCCTTGTGATGTTTAAACTGCAACATTGAGAACAGGTTAAAAATACATTGTGAATTAATAAACGTCATATAGGAGTTAGTAAATATAATTGAAAACTTAAACAAACAAAATGTAATTGGAAAAATGGATAGAAGTAACTAGAAAAAATGTGGGTAAACAATTTACTTGCCTTTTTATATTTTAAACCATAGGCTAAGTCAACTTCCCTTTGCGACGTAAGTTTAGGAATTTGAAGTGGAAGACGATGAGTTGTTTTTATCATGTTACTGACCCGTTCCCATGATAACCTACCGAAGAATTCTTCACAATCTTTTATCCAATGCTCCATCCAATCAAGGTTGTTTGCAATGTATAAATGTAAAGCATCCCACACTCAACTGACTGTAGGATAAAATAACAATTCAATATCATTAATTAGATATGATTAAAGGCACATGGTTTAATATAGTTGAAAATACATAATTATTAAAAAGAGTTAAAAAACAATATGATAATATAAAATTGGAAAAAATAAATGTGTGACATATTAATTCAACAACGTATAATAATAATTACCTTTCGCAGTCCTCAATATACCTCTCCCCAATAGGACCTCCCCTTCAAATTTGTTGATGGAGTCGAGATGCCAAATGCGAGGCACAATCATATTTTCTACTAATTTAGGTAGATATTCACTAATGTACACCATGCATTGATATACCATATATCCTTCAACCATAGGAACCTCAAGATGCGCTCTTTGTCTAACAAAATCCTTCAATGACTTCAACTGCCTCTTCTCCATCCACATCGACCTTGTGTGTAATGGTCCACATAATTCAATCTCCTCAACTTGGTGTATGAGGTAGTGTTCTTGTGCATTGAGAAATGCTAGAGGCAGATACTGTTGCATTTCACACATTAGTCGGGGAATTTCTCTCTTCCAATGCCTTATATCTTCTTTATGGATTTCTTTTGATGAAAGCCACCTACAAATGATGCAATAAAAAAATATATCAAGGCATATATAATATTTGTGGAAAAAACATAATATGTCAATAAGTTCCACTCCAAACCACAGACCAAGTACATTTTCCAAATAAAACATTACTTACCTCATGTATTTTCCAAGAACATAAATAATATGTTTTATGTTGTTGTCAAAGTCGTCTGGGAGAGATAAAGGTAGAACATACTGTATCAGAAAACACATAATTATTAATATTTATTTCAAAATAAGAGAATAAAATTAATAAAACAGTGCATACTGATAATGAAATATATTACAAACTCATGATTACCTTAATGAATGTATTCCAATCATGTGTTTTAACACCAGCAAAATCACCTTTTTTCGTAGAGATATTCTTTATGTTTGACGAAAAACCCATCGGAAACATGATTTTTTTGATGACCTCTTTTACAATATTGCTCTGTTGCTCCGTCAAGCACCAAGGAAGACTAATATTCTGTTGACGGCCATCGCCATTAGAATTAACGATCACACTTTGCAATGCGTGATTAGCTTCTTGGATGTCACTACAAATCTTTCCAATTTTTTCTCTGTCAATTCTTCCATCTAATATTCGCCATAACATTTCTATTATGTTCTTCCCGATATGCATTGTGTCAAACAAATGAACTATTTGCAGGTGCTCATAGTATAGCACCCTACTGAATTGAATCGGGTAAATTTTGATTCCTTGTAGAATCCCATTCGTGCCTTAACGACATTCATGAAAAATCAACAAAATCAAATTAACACTAATTAATCAATATAGGTATAACATATCCTGCTGAACATAATTCAATAAAAAAAAAATTTGGCATACCTTGATGGTTACTGTTATATTCCACCTTCCATAGGTGAGGTGTCATTCTTCGTGGTTTTTTCCATTCTCTTCTTTACCATTAAATTTTTCTTTGTCTGTAGTTCGATAACTATGGTTCTTAGGCAGAAAGTGCCTATACTCATCGAACACTTCCTTTGCTAAACTCCTTGAACGACGAGATTTTATCCTAGGACCGCAAACTGGACATGCAAATTTACCCTTTGTTTGAAGACCTACAAGATATATGAATTGGTGTAGAAAATTATAATTATAATTTAAAACAATGCATGATATTATCAACAGATGTATAAAATATTAAGGAACAAAAGAAAGTAACAACATACCACAAAAATGTGTTAACCCGGGAACATCATGAATTGTAAATGCAGGTATTCCATGGAATTGAAATCGTCTTTTCCCTATTGGTTTAGAAATATCATACATAGTGATGCCATCCCATAACTTCAACAACTCATCAATAAGAGGCTCAAGATATACATTCATATCTTTAACCTGGTACTTGCCTAATTGGTCCAACATTTGTGATTAATTATATTTAGAGCCTATATGTCGTTATATATCAAAGACATAATTATCATGCACGAAACAAATCAATGAAATATTTAGTGATCATACTTTCAAGTAAAAAATTACATATTAATTAAATACCTGGAACAATCATTGCTAACATTGTGTGCTCTCTCTTGATCGACGTCCAAGGAGGAAGGTTATTGTTTATAACAAAAACAGGCCACACTGAGTAGGTAGAACGAAGCTCTCCAAATGGATTGACACCATCAGCTACCAACGAAAGTTTAATATTACGAGGATCTTCTTTAAAAATTGGCCACTTTTCTTCGATGTACCTCAATGCAGAACCATCTGCAGGAATTCGAAGAACATCATCATGACTTCTATTATTTGAATGGAAATCCATAAATTGTGCCATACTTTGACACCTGAACAACCACTGGAAACGTGGAATTATTGGAATATAATGAAGAACTTTTTGAGGCACCTTTTTTGTCACTTTATCGGTTCGATACCTACTTGTTTGACATTGTGGGCATTCATTTTCTAATGCATATTGTCCATAGTATATGATATGATCATTAGGACATGCATCAATAGCTTGATACTCCATTCCAAATGCTTTCATAATGACATATATCTCTCGATATGTGCATGGTAAAATATTTGAAGTTGGTAAGAGAAACTCACCTAACAATCTACAAAATTCAAAAGAATAAATCAATGAAAACAATATTAATCATCAATATCACATCCAAACTTTACAAATTAAATAACAATAGCAACAATATAGGAAAAAAGTCAACCCTTTCTATAGATATTGTGAACATGCAGACAAAAATAATTAACAAATTACATACCTTAGTATCTATGTCAGACAGGTGTTTGATAAACCATTCAAAACCTTCAAGTTCATTAACAACAATATAGCAGATAGAAGATTTTTTTTTGAGCCTTCATAAAGAGGTTGACGTGACTTCTCGAGTAGAGGATCAACATCAAGACTATCATCCTAGTTGTCCTCATCCATTGGAGCAAATGTGTCTTGGATCAATCTATGTATCTCATCTTCCTGATTTGTATCACTAATGTTATCTACACCCATATCATCAGAAATAACTACTTCAATATTTTGAGGTAGAAGTTCGTTAGGCTGTGAATGAGTATTTATGCTAGTACTTGGCAAATAAGTCTCTAGAGGGCGACATTTTGGGGGCATTGTCTATAAATTTACAAACAACGTAGAAAAATTAGTCTGTATAGAAAATATAGTAAAAAAATAAGACATTTTACTGAAATTCATGACATGATGAATATTACAGTGAATATATTAAAAATTGAATAATGACCTCTTACCAAGGGACGATATTCATAACCCCCTTTGGCGTGCCCCTTCTCCCTACAATGTCTTTCAGCTGTTGTTATTAAAAGTCTTCTATTTTGCAAGCCCCTGCAATCATAGCAAGGACAATAACATTTTCCATATCCTCTCGCCTCTAATGCAACTCTAAACTAAGCAAGCTTCCTTGCATTTTCATTCATAGTGAAAAATCCTTATAGTGGTACAAGTAATTGTCTTACCTACACTATACCAAACAATAACTTGACAATTACATTAGATATTATAAGTATATTTCTGACTATAGTATACTATAATCCAATAATCCAATAATTTCTATAATTATAAGTGGTCACAGTTCATCTTTGGACGACAACATTTTTTGAATTCCTACTCTAAAAATGGAAGTAATTTGGTAAGTAGAGTATTATACATTACATTAGAAGCATATGCATCTAGTTTTTGTATTTTTTTTCTTAACTTGGAAAGATGTTTCATTGTTAGTCTATATAAAAAAATACTTAATCATTGGAATAATTTTACCTCTCCTCTCTCATTTGTTAGACATAAATATTTGCCATCCTTCCTTTAGATTGATTTCAATCTTCTATACTCATGATTCAAGTATATAATTTACAAACAAAATTACAACATTATTAATTAGTAATAAAATTACAAGTTTTAAAATCAAAATAAATTTTAAATAATCAAATAATCATATAAGATTAAATAATATTTATAAATTCTACATAATAACTAGCCTCCTCCTTCTAGCTAGTTTGGAACTATTGAAACATTTTTCCATGCAATATTTTGCTACTTTTTTATATTGGAATTCATATCTACATCCCCTTGCATATTTTATAGTCATTCTCATAATGAAATTGTTTCCAAAATTCTACACTAATATTATAGGCCACACTATTTTTTGCTCCTTCTAAGTCTTAGTATTTTGTTGTATTTTTGTGGTTTTGGGTTTCGAACTCACTAGAGATGACATCCCATCTCTTTTTGAGATATTTCAATGACCCTATCTCCATACTTATTTTAAAATCTACCAATGATTTTGTCCTTCGTTTCTCAAGGAATTTTATCAAACATTGTGCATATCCATCTTACTTATTCTTGGATCAATTAATTGCTTTAACACATTAAAAATGTTACCCAACTACATCATGCAATATGTATCCACCTCTATAATATTTTAATTCTATCCCCAAAGTCCCCATTGAAAATTAATAATATATTGAATAATCAATATCAATATGAACAGTGACATGTCTAAGTTTTAAAGTAAATACATCCAAAATAACATAAAAATAATTGGAAAATTATTACAATAATAAATAAATGAACCTTCAAAATCCAAAGCATCCAATGTGAATTTTTGTTTCTATCTTTTTTTCATGAATGATAATCTCACAAAAATATGAAGTCATTTTTCCTATCTTACAAATTGTCATCATTAAGACATTTATAGTTATCTTATATTAAATGATATAAATGTACATATAAATTGAAATCTAATGAAGTTTGTAAGTTTTAAGATAACATGTTTAATGAAATTAGTTTGAGGATGTGTCACCCATGTAAGAAGTAGATAGGATTGTTTTAATGAAATGTTCCACGATTATATTAATATATAGAATGACCATACATGCATTTTATTAAAGAAAAAAGTTATGAGGACACTCACCAGAAGCTAAAACTACAAGGAAAAAAGATCCAACCTATCAAAACTTGCCATGTAAGGCATCCAAAAATATAGTCATAAAGAGCGGTAGTGATGAGCAAGGTAGATAATGCTACAACACAATTAAAATAGGCCAACCACTAGAGAAAGTGATGAAATGAGGAGATTGTTCGAACTAAACTAACTAGAGGTACCTAAAATATCCAATAACCAATTGTTTGTGTTGGAAAAATTCAACACTAGAGAAGAGCACATTGCCATTGCCTTAACATGATATCAATTTCCCCCATTATGGTGTATATAAAAAATAGAGAACATTTTGTAATGTCTCTTGCCATTGAGTACTATGGTATAATATGGTTGGTTTTGACTTTTTATTCATTTGACATTTGTTTACAAATCAATTTTAATTTTGTAAGCATTGTGATTTCATTGACCCTATGCACCTTTGTTGCACTCAAGGCTTTTATGAGTGCACAACAATCAAGGTTGTTACTTGTGATGTCATTTTTGTTCAAGAACCTTGTAGTTATTTTAACATCTAAATCTCCATGTTTTTACAAGATTAAGATAATAACAACTTTTGCTAGATTTGTATGAAGAAATATCTCCACGTGGTCATTATCTTAAATGCATGGGGATATTCATGATATCATACAATATTGGAATTCAAGAGTATCCCCTCCATATGTCAATTGTGATCTTTAGTACAATCACTTATAAGAGATTGACAAATATCCCAAATTGATGCATGAAAGAAAAGTTAAAATGAGGCAAATGAAAATGATAGCAAGTTCTTGAAAAAAATCCAAAAGATATCAACTTGAACAAATAAATAAAAAGTAAAAATCCAAAACATATCAGCTTAAACAAATAAAAATATATATTGGTTTCATCTTAAACTTAAATCAAACACATGATCAAATATCTTGAGGTGTAAATTTTTTCTTAGTAAGTGATTTAAGATTAAAAAAAAATTACATCTTAAAAAATTGGATCCTCTGTATAATTGATAAATTCAAATTTAAAATAAATCTATACTCATCAGTATAAAAATTAAATTATATTAATTTTATTTGAACCTTTTTATAAATCCACTATAAAACTATAATATTAAGAAATTATTACAACACGTATTACAACACACAAATTTAATTTTATCTTAAATCGATATGTGTATATATATATAAGAAATCTAAGTTACATCTTTGCCTTGGGAGTGAAAGCTTAAAATGCATTTAATAAAAATACCTTTATATAAAAAACTTACAAATTAGGGTTTATATTAAGCGAATATGATGTCTATAATAATGTGTAAATCATAAAGTACTATGATGCAAAATACCCTATAAATAAAAATTCAGATAGAAAGTGACGTTTACAAATTCGTTTTTACAAACTTTTTATTAGAATACTACAACCCCTATTGGCTTGTATACAAAAATGTTGTTTGTGAAAATGACGGCATGGAAGCCGTTAAAGCTTTAGAGGTTATCATGAGGGGATCACAATGAACTTTATAATTGACAGAAGCATTCTGTCGAGACTATCATGATGGGGAAAACAAAAAATTGGAAGAATTCTTTCCAATTCCACCCATTCCAATCGTACTCATAATCTCTCTCATTGATTTCGTTGCTTGCTTTGGAAGACATAATTCTCTAACCAAACACATAATTCTCGGACATGTAGAGCGCAATGCATGAAAAATTTAGAGCACTATTTATAATCTACAGAGTGATCATTTACATATCCACGAATGAAAGCTTTGGAAGAAGCTTCTCACTTTTATATTGATGAGTCTCACGCGCTTAGTTTATCATGAAAATTGTATGTTCTGCGTCACACAACTCCCATGACTTAAGTACAACTAACAATCACACAACTCCCATGACTTAAGTACAACTAACAATTCCATGTGACTCGTTTAGTACAATAGGTTCTGATGTGACTCCTTACAACAACAGCACCTACTCATCCCATTCATTTCGTACCAAAACATAATTTCATGTGAATTGTTTCATATATCAATCACAATATAATCAGACTGGAGCTTTGATCCGCAAACCAAAGCTTTGGAGTACCTTTTGGAATAGAGGCTGCACTGATTGTAGTATGATATTCTTACATATATACTATCATGAGATGTTGATACCTTGGATCCAATAAATATTCAAAATATATTATAATTACAATTAGTTTCATATTGAATTTGAAAAACTGCCAAATTGCAATGCATTCAATCTAACGAGCTTCCTGTGTGTTGCTGTCTCTATTTTTAATTTAGTAGAGAGAAAGATTTCACGTTTTAAGGTAGAGAAAGATCTTTCATGTGGCTTACTAAGTACAAGATAAACAAAATTAGTTTTTTAAAATTTGTATGAAGACTTTCAAACCTGAAAAAAATTATTATCGCGTCGAGAGGTGCTCTACAGCCCAGTATGAGGGAGATCTTGTGAATCGAGTGTTTGTCGATATTGTTGGCCATAAATAACATTTGTATGAGGGAGATCTTGTGAGTCGAGTGTTTTTCGATGTTTGTCTTTAACACAAAATAATACAAAGTAAACAAAAAAGAATAATACAAAGTAAAAAGTAAATATGAGACTTAAACTAGAGACTTTAGTGATAAATATTATGTCGGTCATAAACAAAAAATAATAATACAAAGTAAAAAGTAAATATGAGACTTAAACTAGAGACTTTACTTTTTACTTTTAATACAAAGTAAAAAGTAAATATGAGATTTTAGAGTGTTTGTAGAGTTTGCCGAGTAAGAAAATAATACAAAGTAAACAAAAAAGAATAATACAAAGTCAAAAGTAATAAATATTATGTCGGCCATAAACAAAAAAGAATAATACAAAGTAAAAAGTAAATATGAGACTTAAACTAGAGATTTTAAAGCTTAGGATTATGTGACTCACGTATTGCACTCAAGGAGCTATTCAAGGATAGGTTTGCACCTCGGAAAATTTGATCCCGCTTGGTGCTTGATAGAGCCTAAAATTTGGATCTATGCTGGTTTTATTACTATGAAATCAATTGATAAAATGTCATTAATCATTTTTTTGTTATCAATAATATAACTTTTCTACCATTACAATGTTATACTTTATTTACTGATTTTATTAGCTAAATCTTATGTTTTAGCTTCCTCTCTTAAAGCATACAATACAGTTAAAAAAAATGTTCGTCATATATCCCATAGATTGTGCCTCTTAAAATGGGACAAGTAATGCTCTCGCTAAGCCATTTGAATATGTGAACATATGACTACATGGCATTTCACATCCGTGCTCACCAAATTCAAATGATTCCACAAAAGCTAGGTAGTTATTATTGACATAATCTTCTGAAATATTTAGGATGGGAATTTGTTCGATGACACCATCTATGTCTCCCTCCTTGGGATGGGCACGAGCATGGACATGTCACTGATTTGACTTAACCAAACATAGACATCGAGGTGAATTTAGAATTTTTTATTTCCTCTTTCCGTATTCTTCTCCTCTTGAGATTATTCTTTCCGTATTCTTCCCCTCTCGAGATTAATTATGAGATCTTCTTATCTTAGGCGTGGTGTTCTTATTATAAAATCTATCCACTAGATTACCAATGGCAATTAGATGGCTAGTGGCAAGACCGCAATTTCCACGAGTGATATCAGGCAAATTAAAAAATTGTCATTACTCATACTTTTCTTCTTTCCTTTTAGTATTCTTTCCGGACAATGCATTGCTTATACTTGAATTTTCACCATTAATTTGTGGAAATTAACATCATGAAACTTTTCTAGAGTAGTTTCTATTGAATAATTTTGGTGTGGGAAGGATGTGCTCTACTGCTATTGTTGTAACGTACCTTTGTTACTCGCATACACATATCTTTAATGTATAAAACTATAAAAATAAAATTTTCTTTTATGCATCCAATTGACAACTTCATATCAATTTTAGTTGGCCCATAAACATAAATTAAACACAGACAACCAGAGACATGACATCCGCACCCAGAAACATATCGGAGTTTAATTCTATCTTTTCCTAATTCTAGGTGAAGACTAACAATATCTTAGCAGGGTGAAGGAAAATTAATAAGCAAACATTGGAAAGACATAGAGCTAAATAGACATATCAAAAGGCGTTTCAATAGATAAATACCATTCTAGGCATTCAACATGAAATACAATTCTAATGCAATTTATATATCAAATTGAATTTTATCAGGAATACGAATCCAACCATTACATAAGAAATTACGATTTCAGTCATCCAACAGGAAATATGCTTCCATTGCAATTAGCATAACAAACAACAACATCTTCAGGGAAACAATGGAAAACAACCTTCTAATAGGCTTAACATAGCAATTCATGGGTTACATTTAATTATGCATTCATTCCACAAATTGAACGTATTAAACATAATTTAACACATGAATATTAGAATTCATACACAGATACTTATTTGAAATAAACAGGAATGTTGCAACTAGTTTTATGTGAGCCACGCTGCACCCAACCTTAGAATTTGTCCAGTCTGTACTATTTGACGCAAGTCACCTTACTGGAATACTTTCTTGCTTAACAATACACACGACACAAACCACAATGCTTACACAACAAGGTGTAAAACAGGATGCCAGAAGTGGCTTTATATTACTTCTCTAAATTCGGTTACAATGCAGAATAATTGTAAACAAATAAATAAATACAGTTGGCCTCAGCCGTTACAACTTAGAAGTAATTGTGGTGTGTTCTCCCTGTGTGTCGACCTCACCCTCTCCTAGTTCAACCCTAAACGCTGAGCTATGGCTCGATCTCAACTCTCTTCTGCGAGGAGTGTGACTCTTTTCAACTTCTCTCGGCTCCGTTCTCTGATATCGTTCATCAAAGACTGAAGGTCTTGATGATCATCCCCCTTCCTCTTCTACCCTGTTGCTGTTGTTCCCGAGATTGCTACCATCCCCAAGACACGCATCCGCCTGTTCTCTGATCCCCCCAAATCTTGCAAACTTGCACTGTCAGCTCCTAGCCGTGTTGCATAGCCTCTATCTATGACGTCACCTATCATGTCCTTCATCAACTCGCAATAACTATATTAACTTCCTCAGCAACCCCGAGCGGC
Source organism: Larix kaempferi (assembly GCA_027924585.1). Taxonomy (NCBI): domain Eukaryota; kingdom Viridiplantae; phylum Streptophyta; class Pinopsida; order Pinales; family Pinaceae; genus Larix; species Larix kaempferi. Next base: position 22,111,417 of record BSBM01000434.1, on the reverse strand, counting down.
TACTAGGTGCTGTCCCTTGACTTTTTGTCCCTCCGACCCTTCTACAGTAGTCGTTCACATCTTGACCTACCTGTCGGCTTGTTTCTCATCCTCTGCGGTTCTCCAGTCCTCCCCTTCTTCTGCGCTTGGCTTCGCCAAACTTGTCATGTCGTGGTTTGACCCCTCGTCGACTACCCGACGTTCTACTCCACTTGTTGTCTATCGACTAATTCCTGTCGATTCTCGACCCTTCTCCATGTCTGTTGTGATGCCCAGTCAGTCGCACCCCAACTGCTTCTGCTCGATTTGTTGACTTCGACAAGTCAACCTACTCTCCACACCAATGGTCATCGTCACTCCCACTGGTCGGCCCCCTTCCAGTCGATCATCTTCGACTGATCTTCCTAGGCCCTGATGCTCCTGCATCAGACTCCCCAGGTGAAAAATAATTTGACTGCTTCGTTAGTCTCCTGAACTCCTTTTCGGAAATCCACGTTGCTTCCTGCAACTCATCATTTTCCCATCACACTAAGTATTCCTTCATTCGTGATCTACGGGTATGCCCCACTTCGCGTTCTTCTATTACTTATGCAATCTCCTCTTTATGTCGGTCTGGAATTTGCTCTATCCAGTTAATATTTGTTACTTCTTCTCTTCTATTGCTTGACCCTTTCTCAAATTTGTATAGATTTGAGACGTTGAATGTTGCTGAAATGTTCAAGCCTTTCGGTAATTCCAACACATAAGCGTTGTCTGAAATCTTCTTCAGAATCCTGCATTGTCCTATCTTTTTCAGCTTCAACTTATTGTATGTTCTTTTCGGAAATATTTCCTTCCGTAAGTATGTGTAGACTAAGTCCCCTTCCTGGAATGACTATAGTCTCTTTTTCCTGTCAGCCCTCAACATATATTTTGCGTTACTCTTCTCTATGCGCTTTCGTACATTTTCATGAACTTCCTACATATGTTCTGCGAACGATTCTGCATTCATGCTCTTCCTGGTTTCTGTCGGCAACTCGACCAAATCCACCACTCCGTGTGGGATTCTCCCTTGAACAATCTGGAATGGGCTCAATCCTGTCGATCGATTCACATAATTGTTATATGCAAACTTCGCTTGTGCCAAAACACTTTCCCACTACTTGGGTTTGTCGGCAACTAGACATCTCAGAAGGTTTACCAAACCTCTGTTGACCACCTCGGTCCATCCGTCCATCTGCGGATGATGCGCTGAACTAAACTGCAACTTCGTGTCCAGTTTCTTCCATAGGGTTGTCCAAAAATGTCCCATGAATTTTGTATCCCGATCCGACGTGATACTCTTTGGAAACCCATGCAATCTGATTATCTCCTTGAAGAATAGTACAGCAATCCCTGTGGCGTCACTCGTCTTCTTACATGGTTTGAAATGCACCATCTTCGAAAATCTGTCGACTACAACAAATATTGAGTCGCTTCCCTACTGAGTCATCGGTAATCCTAACACAAAATCCATGCTAAGATGCTCCCAAGGGTTTTCTGGTACCGGCAATGGTGTATACAACCCTGTGTTCTGACTCCTTCCTTTTGCTAACTAGAAAACTTGACATTGTTGAACCCACCTTCCGACATCTGTCGACATTCTTGGCCAGAAATACTTCTCGTCAACCAGTGCTTTGGTCTTGTCGATGCCAAAGTGTCCTACTAACCTGCCATTATGAAATTGTCGGATGAGGTTCTCCCTTACTGATCCTCTGTGAATACACAGCTAACTTCCCCTAAATAGATAGCCTTCTTGGATGATGTAACTCAAATATGGAGTTTTGTCGATACTCCAAGGTTCACAACAAGCCTTCCATTCTTTCGCAAAATCCTCGTCGATCTCATACTCCATCTTTATCGACTCTATCCCTGTTGCCTGAACTATCGTCATGCTAAATAGCGCAACTCTCCTACTCAATGCGTCGGCAACTTTATTCGACTTTCCTGACCTATGTCGCAACACGAATGTATATCTCTGAAGTAGATCCACCCACTTCATGTGTCTCTGGTCCAATTTCGACTAAGTGTTCAAATACCTCAGTGCTTGGTGATCTATGTATAACACAAATTCCTTGGGCAATAGATAATGCCTCCACTTCTTCAATGCTTGAATGATAGCATAAAATTCCTAGTCATAGACCAAATACTTCTGCTTCACTCCATTCATCTTTTCACTAAAGAATGCAATTGGTCGACCCTCCTGGCTCAACACTGCTCCAATTTCCATTCCACTTGCATAACAATTGACCTAGAAAACTTTGTCAAAATCTGGGAGTGCCAACATTGGGCTCTCAGTGACCTTTCCTTCAACTCGTCGAAAGCTTTCTGGGCTTCGTCTGTCCAATTGAACTCACCCTTTCTCATGCATTTTGTTAGTGGTGCAGAAATTCGACTGAATCCCCGTATGAACTTCCTGTAGAAACTAGCAAGTCCATGGAAACTTCTCACTCCAGTCGTACTTGTCAGTTCCGGCCAATCCACTATTTCCTTCACCTTCTTTGGGTCCATCACCAACCCTTTACCCAAGATTACAAATCCCAAGTACACCAATTCCTTCTTCATGAAGAAACACTTTTGTAGATTTACCATTAGCTTTTCTTCCTGCAATTTCTGCAATAATTGTCGAATGTGTTCCAAGTGTTCTGCCTTGGTTTGACTGAAAATCAGAATGTCGTCTAAATAGACTGCGACAAACTTTCCTAGAAACGATTTCAACACTTCATTCATCAATCTCATGAATGTGCTGGGTGCATTAGTCAACCCAAATGGCATGACTAACCGCTCGTATAACCCTTCTTTTGTTTTGAATGCTGTCTTCCATTCATCTCCCTCTCTGACCCTAATATTGTGATATCCACTCTTCAGGTCTATTTTTGTGAAGTAGGTCGCTCCACTCACGTAATCCATCAAGTCATCCATCCTTGGCAATGGAAACTGATACTTGATCGCAATCCTGTTGATGGATCTAGAGTCGGTACACATTCTCCATTCCTCACCCTTCTTCGGTGTTAATACCGCTGGTATTGCACATGGGCTCAAAATTTCTCTCATTGACCCTTTGTCCAACAACTCTTGGACCTGTCAGTTTAACTCCTATCCCTCTATCGGACTCATCCTATATGGTGCTTTGTTTGGCAGAATTGACCCTGGAATCAAGTCGATCTGATGGGATATGCTCCATGTCGGTGGCAGTCCCTTTGCTTTCTCATCAGCCATTATGTCCTTGAATTCTTCGAGCAACTCCTCGATCTCGATCGGAATGTTCTCCTCCCTGGTCATTCCTTCGACATATGGTCCTTTTGGAATGATCGTAAAACATCTCGACTGCCTCTCCTCTTATACGAGGAATTCCTTTGCGGTGCTCATCAACACTCTCTTTTCCCAAAGATTGTTCTTGCCGTCCCTACCGTCGGCTGGATCTTCTTGCCTCGGCTTAATGGTCCTCTTCAAGCCATTCTTTCACACTATGACTGTATTGGCTCGACCATCATAAATCATTTTCCAATCATATTTCCATGGCCTTCCTAACAACAGATGGCATGCATGCATGGGAACTACATTGCACAGTATGCTATCCTCTAATCCTTCAACTCTGAAGTTGATCAGGCACTGTCTGGTCACCCTGACATGGTGTCCTTTCTGCAACCATGAGATCTTGTAGGGGTGTGCGTGTTCTCGACACTTCAACCCGATCTTGTCGATGACTTCTGTCGACACAAGATTCTTCGTGCTTCCACCATCAACTATGGTTTTGCAACGCCATTTCCTGATCCGCACCTTCGTTCGAAAGATCGCCTTCCATTGTGTTGGTTCCATTGGGTCACGTTGATATTCCTGGATCAAGGCTCTCTGAACTTCCAAATTCTGGTTCTTTTTCTTCTCACCTCCACTGTTGTCAGATGTCGGTTCTTCCCTCTCGTCGACTTGCTCATCCTTTCGACATCTGGGTTTCGACTCCTCTGTAGCATGTAAGTTTTCTGGGCACTCATATGCCTTGTGTTCCATTCCTTGACACTTTTAACAGATTATGGCTGGTCTGTTAGCTCCTTTCTTGTCGGATGGACCACTCCGACCATACGCACCTCAACCATGGTTCTCACAACCATCGTGTCGGTTTTCTTGCGTCTTACCTGTCGATGTCCCTTCTGTGTGTCGACTATCTTCGACACCTTCCTTCCTATAACCACTACTTTGGACTTTTGTGGAGACAGGTTTTGCACCCCGACCAGTCATCCTTCCCCTAGTCGCTGCGGATTTCCTTGACAGTTTCTCTTTTGCCTTCAGAGCTAACTGGTAGGCTTCACCGACTGCTCTGAATCTCAACATGCTTAGCTCATCCTGAATAGCATATTTCAAGCTGTTCATGTATCTAGCGACAGCTTCTTCTCCTTCATCGGTTTGTCCTGACCGAATCGACAATTGGTAGAACTCCTCCATGTACTCTTTCACGATCATTTATTTCTGTTGAAAGTTCAGTAACTTCCTGAACAAGGAAATCACATAGTCATTTGGCAAGAACTTTCTCTTCAACTTGGAAACCATTCTGTCTCGAGACTTGATTTTCTCCTTGCCTTTCTTGAGTCTATCAGCTTGTACATTGTCCCACCATAATGAGGCATGACCTTTCAACCTCAGACATGCAGTCTTTACCCGCTTAGGGTCCTCAATCTGCTTTACGTCAAAGTATTTTTCCATCTCTCTGAACAAGTCGATTAAGTCTTCTGGGTCCAGGATGCCTAAGTACATACGCACATCTATCTTCGCCCGACCTCTCATATCTATCAGAAGCTTGATGAGTCTTTCTTCTGGTTCTTCTGCTGTGGCTTCCCGATCTTCCACTTCCTTGACTTCCTCGTCGCTGTGGTCTAATGCATCAGGAATACAACCAGGCCTCTGGATTTCTTTGACCGTTGCGAATTCACTCGTCAAAGCGCACATCATTCTAACACATTCATCAAACATCTCATGAACCACTGTTACGGCTGTTGCGCCATGCGTCCTTCATCCTCGGACATTAATGGCTCTATGAGCCATTTTCCAGCCTCCGCTGAAAACTCTCATGCATCCAACCCCAACCGGATTTATTTTTGGGCTTTGATACCAAATGATGAAAGTCACCTTACTGGAATACTTTCTTGCTTAACAATACACATGACACAAACCACAATGCTTACACAATGAGGTGTAAAACAGGGTGCCAGAAGTGGCTTTATATTACTTCTCTGAATTCAGTTACAATGCGGAAAAACTGTAAACAAATAAATAACTACAGTCGGCCTTAGTCGTTACAACTTAGAAGTAATTGTGGTGTGTTATCCTTGTGTGTCGACCTCACCCTCTCCTGTTTCAACCTTGAACGCTGAGCTATGGCTCGATCTCAACCCTCTTCTGCGAGGAGTGTGACTCTTTTCAACTTCTCTCGGCTCCGTTCTCTGATATCGCTCATCAAAGACTAAAGGTCCTGATGATCCTCCCCCTTCGTCTTCTACCCTGTTGCTGCTGTTCCCGAGACTGCTGCAATCCCTAAGACACGCATCTACCTATTCTTCGATCCTCCCAAATCCTATGAACCTACACTGTCAACTCCTAGCCGTGCTACACAGCCTTTGTCCGTGATGTCACCTATCATGTCCTTCACCAACTCGCAATAACTGTATTAACTTCCTTAGCAACCCCGAGTGGCTACTAGGTATAGTCCCTTGACTTTTTGTCCCTCCGACCTTGCTATAGTAATCGATCACATCATGACCTCCCTATTGGCTTGTTTCTCATCCTCCACGGTTCTCCAGTCCTCCCCTTCCTCCGCGCTTGGCTCCGCCAAACCTGTCGTGTCGTGGTTTGACCCCTTGTCGACTACCCGACATTCTACTCCACTTGTCGTCTATCGACTAATTCCCGTCGATTCTCGACCCTTCTCCACGTTTGCTGCGATGCCTAGTCAGTCACACCCCGACTGTTTCTGCCCGACTTGTTCACTTCGACAAGTCAACCTGCTCTCCGCACCAGTGGTCATCGGCATTCCCGCTAGTCGGCCCCTTCCAGTCGATCATCTTTGACTAATCTGCTTACGTCCCGATGCTCCTACATCACTATTTTAGCTTCGAATTTCACCCCCGAGCCAAGATCCAGACATTAACAAGAGGTATCTTACCAATTTATCCCCAACTCACTCCTAGAGTCTCGGGTGGAAATAACAGAGGTAAAGAATATACACAGGGTTCACCAAAAAAAAGTTTGGTAGCCAAATCCTTGTCAATTCCGCAATCGACCCACCTGAGTTCCTTCCCGAAACGTACAATGACAGATTTCACTGCAAACGTTGGGAATCCTTATGGGTCTCATGCTTCATTTCCAATTGACTGGTTAATTCGACAAAGGAATTCATAGCAATTTCGAGTTATCTCAGTATAGAAATGTTCAGGTTCTCTCTCTGCATTTCAGGTTCGGGTTCCTCACAGCAAATCTCTATTTTTACTCAATAGACACTTCTCTTGCATTCAACAGACACTTCCCCGTGCCATGCATGCATTCTCCTTTATGTTCTCCTGGACTCACGTCCTCCACACCCACTCCTTGCGTGCATTGTTTTCCTTCGTCCTCCTCCCCTCGACGTCCCACCACGCAGGATGTGGGTAGCATCAGCCTTACCCCACGGCTGGCTAGATCACTGAGGCATCCTCGTGTCTGCTCTAGGATCCCATGTGGCTCTCCCAAACAAACACGTCCTCCATGCATAATTACAATTAGACTCCTAATCATCATCATTGAATAATAATTAACATTAAAAATAATCCCCTGTTAAGAATATGGTTAGGAATATGGGTTTTGGGTTTAACATAAGGTTTTAGAACAAGGGATTAGGGAGCATGGTACATTAGTCTAGCTTACCCCCTCACAACCCTTGATTAATATTTGGATCCCCTCTTCAGCATTTCGCTCCTCATGCAGCCAGCTGGTATTTATATTGAATTATAATATCTCACTATGTACATGCTTCATAGAAAATTGCTCAAAATACACTATCAGATCTAACCTGGGCCAGGGGGTGTTAAAATTCCCCTCCCCTTAGAGTCTTCATCCTCCTCGATGATTAAAATTGTATCAAAATATATACAAAAATTAACTACAGTAATTTTTTAATATATACACATTTTAAAAATAAATGCAGATACTCTTCCCGCATTAAATATTCCAATTCCCAAGTGGATTCCTCGGGATTGAAATGGTTCCATTTCCCCTTGACCTATCCTATGAATCTTCTCTTGAGTATATTGCTTCTGCGATCCAATATGCAGTTTGGTTGAACCTAGATTTCCCCTTCTGGTTCCTCCTGAAGAACTGATCAATCAAGCACATGATTAATATCATAAACATACTTTTTCAGAAATGAAATATGAAACACATTTTATATTTTGATAGTGGGAGGTAGTGTTAGATAGTAAGCTACTAATCCCACTCTAGTCAAGACTACGAATGGACCACAAAATCTAACGGCCAATTTCTTGCATTTTCCCAACCGCAAGGAACTTTTCTTTGCTCTTACCTTCAAGAACACCATGTCCCAAACCTGGAAGTCTCTTTGTTCCATTCTTTTATCTACATAGCTCTTTTGACAACCTTGTGCCATTTTCAAATTAGGTTTTATATTTACCACTTAATTTTCAATATCCTGAAGCATTTCAGGCCCAATGATTAGCTTGTCTACAGGTTTATCTCAATTGATTGGAACATTACACGTTCTATAGTATAAGGCTTCAAATGGAATCATCTTGAAAGATTCTTTATAACCATTATTATAAGCGAATTCCACCAAGTATAGGTACTCTTCCAATTTTCCTGGTTTGTCCATGACATACACGTTCAGTCTGCCCATCAATTTGGGGATGATAAGATGTTCTTAAATTAAGCTTAGTCCCAAAATCTGTAAACAAACCTTTCCAAAATTTAGAATTTAATTTCAGATCTCTATCCGACACAATGGCTTTCAGAATACCATGTAACCTAGCAATTTATTTCATATAAATCTCAGCGATTTTGGCCTCCTTGAAAGTTGATTGAACTAGAATAAAATGGACTGATTTGGTTAACTTATAAACCAATACCATGATTGAATCATGATGCCTCATGGTTCTCGGAAAAAACTCTAATAAAATCAATAGTTATAGTGCCCCATTTCCATTCGGGAATAGGAAATGGCTGAAGTAAACCAGCTGGGTATTGATGCTCTGCTTTGACCCTTTGGCATTCTAAACAACGGGCAATGTAATTGGCCACCTCCTTTTTCATGTTTGGCCAATAAAAATTCTTCTTTAGATATGTAAGAGTTTCTGATATCCGGGATGTTGCGCATAAGGCACATTATGCATTTCCCGCAATATTATGCTTTTCAACTCTTCATGATCAGGCACATAGATTCTATCCTTAAAATGAAGGATACCATTCTTAGCTATTGCAAAATTGTAGAACTTTAATGCTTCACTTCCTTCTTGCAATGTTGTTGTTATTTGAAAATAATTCTTGTCACTTTTCAAGGCTTCAAGAAATCTGATTTGTAATTCATAATTCCAAGTGCTGATAGTTGAAACATGCATTAGTTGTCCCCTTATGCTGAGTACATCAACTACATGATTTTCTTTTCCTTTCAAGTACTTGATCTCAAAATTGAACTGACTTAAGAATTCAACCCACCTATCTTGTTGGGCATTAAGTTGTGGCTGATCAAACAAATACTTTAAACTCTTATGATCAATTCTTAACTGAAATTTATTTCCCAAACGATAGTGTCTCCACATGGGAAGTGCATGAACAATGACTGTTAGTTCCAATTCATGAGTAGCGTAGTTCTTCTCATTCTCCTTCAACTTCCGTGATTTATAGAAAATCACATGTCCTTCCTGCATTAGAACTCCACCCACTCCTTCAAGTGATGCATCACTACATACCATAAATTCTTTATTAGGATCAGAAGTCTTCAATACAGGCGCACATGTAAGCAATTCCTTTAGACTTCTAAGACTATTTTCACATTTCTGACTCCAGATGAAAGGTAGACCTTTCTTTTGCAAAGATGTAATTGAATTTGTTATTCTTGAAAAATATTTTATAAACTTTTGGTAGTAACCATCCAATCCCATGAATGATATTACTTTAAAGACATTGCATGGAGTAGGCCATTCCAAAATATCCTTAATTTTAACTAGGTCCATAGCCACACCTTCCTCAAAGATGATATGGCCCAAATATAACAATTGTTTCTGATAGAACATGCACTTGTTGATCTTGGCATACAATTGATTTTCTCTCAATATTTGCAAAGTAATCATGATATGTTCTTCATGCTCCTCCCCGGTTTTGGAATAGATAAGGATATCATCCAAAAATACAATTATAAACTTATCCATAAACTCTGTAAATACACCATTCAAGAAACACATGAATGTAGCAGGAGCATTTCTCAAACCAAAAGGAAGCACTGTAAATTCATAATGCCCATATATGGTTCTAAATGATGTTTTACATATGTCTTCATCCTTAATGTGTATCTGGTGATATCCAGATCTCAAATCTATCTTAGAAAATATTCTTGCACCTCTTAACTGATAAAAAAGATCATCAATTCTAGGTAGAGGATACTTGTTTTTAACTGTGGCTTTGTTTAGCTACCTGTAGTCCACACATAATCTAAGTGTGCCATCCTTCTTTCTTACAAAAATAATTGGAGCACCCCAAGATGATATACTAGGCCATATATACCTTTTCCTCAGCAACTCCTCAAGTTGCATCTGCAATTCTTTTAACTGTGGGGTACCCATTCTCTATGTTTCTTTTTAAGCTGGCACAGTTCCAGGCACCAAATCGATTGTGAAATCGATATCCCTCTTGGGTGGTAACCCAGAAACTTCTTAAATTACATCAACAAATTCGTTCAACACTTGATATTCTTCAAAACTTAATTCTTTTTCAGTAGACAATTCTTCTACCTAAATAGCATACAGCTGGCACCTTTTTCTGATACACTTCTTCATTTGCAAAACAAAAATCTGTCATAAGGATATAGGTCTTTGAATACCTCTTATCTGTACATTAAGGTTTCCCTCCTCATTCAGACATGTAATAACTTTATTGTGGCAGTCCAACACAACAAAGTGTTTCTCGAGCCAATCCATACCGATAAACAAATCATATGATCCAAGAGGAAGAATGTCCAAATCCGAACAGGTTTGGTTTCCATTCATTTCAAAACAACAACTCTTGACCATAACCGTTATCTTCCTCTTCATACCAGTTTCCAATTGAACCATTCTTGACTTACACAACTTATGAGTCATCAATTTACATCTTTCAACCAAGTTAGAATTAATATAGCTATAAGAAGCTCCGGAATCAATTAAAATTGAAATAGGGACATCATTTAGTTTACCTTCAATCTTGATCATAGAAGATTGATGATCAGCTTGGCAATTATCCAATGTTGCATAGATGCGAGGAACACTTCTTGCAACATTGCCAACTGTAGAAGCTTCTTGCATACTATATACACCAGTTCCCTTATTCGTTCTTTCAGGACATTTGTTTAAGAAATGGTCACCACCACATCTCTAACATTTACCTTGGGGTGGTTTCTTTTGTCCTAAAGAATTACCCAGCTTGGATTCTTCTTTTGGTAATGGTGGTTTAAAAAAAGAGTAGGTGTCCTTGTTTGTATCCAGAGGTTTAAACCCCTTTCTTCTATGATCTTGCTTCTCTTCCAGCTTACCTCTCCAAACCTTTTTCACTTCCTTCCTATTATAGCCTTGCTCATACAAGCATCTAGCTTTTCGGAAACAATCCTTCAAGGTGCCAGGTTCATCATAAGTCAATCTATCCTTATAAAACGTATGCAAACCACTTATAAAACGTTGTACCTTCACCTTTTCATCCTTGATAAAATCCACATAACCTAGCAGCTCCAAGAATTTCTTTTCATAGTCCTCCATGGGTATATTTCCCAATTTATGTTCAAAGAATTCTTGTGTCTTTTTATCATAGTATTGCGGTGAAAGATATTCTTTCTTGAAGAGTTTTTGGAATTTCCTCCAAGAAATTTGCTTCTCATCCAATTATTCCACTAGTTTGAGTTGTTTCCACCATTCATAAGCCCTTCCCCTCAAATTATTTATTGCAATTCATGCTTCTTGGTTTTCTGAGTAGTCATGTAAATGCAAATACTTGTTCATTTCCATAACCCATAGTTCTGCATCATCACCAGACTTCTCTCCATCAAAATTCAGAGGTTTTATTTTTCAAAGTTTGCCTTCTAGCATCACATCATGCTTTCTGGTTATTTTTATACCCATGAAAACTTTCATTGGTTCTATGATGTGAATGCTATTTCATTCTGCTGTCTCTTTCCTGAGAGAAGTGATATCGGTTTATGGATTCTTCAGCTCTTTCCACATTGGAAGTGACCTGTTGCATATGATTTTGCAGCTGAGCCAAATTCTGCAGTAATTGTTGGTTAATTTGGTTCTGTTTTTCCAAACTTTGAAAAATTATTTCATTTCCAAACTACAAACCCTTCAAAGTTTGCACAATATCCCTGGTCCCAGACCCACTTTGGAGACCACTGGACTCACTACGTTGTTCTTCACTGCTGATTCCTTCCCCAAAATTAGAGAATTCGGGATCCTCTGCCATCTCTTCAATTCTGATTGCCTATCTTTACTAACAATATGCAAGTCCAATGGCCGAATATTCTTGTATATTGCTAGCAATCTGAATTTTTTTAAGGATTATTAGTTTCAAAATTAACTACAACATCTAGTCGAATACATGTGATTATCTCTTTTAGGAAAAACAAATTCAATTCCAGAGGCCCGAGAGCAGAAACTGACGCTCTGATACCAATTTGTAACGTAACCTCGTTACTCACATACACGTATCTTTAATGTATAAAACTATAAAAATAATATTTTCTTTTATGCATCCAATTGATAGCTTCATATCAATTTTAGTTGGCCCAAAAGCATAAATTAAACACAGGCAGCGAGAGACATGCCATCGGCACCCATAAACATATCGGAGTTTAATTCTATCTTTTCCTAATTCTCAGTGAAGACTAACAATATCTTAGCAAGGTGAAGGAAAATTAATAAGCAAACATTGGAAAGAGACAGAGCTAAATAGACATATCAAAAGGCGTTTCAAGAGAGAAATACCATTCCAGTCATTCAACACGAAATACAATTCTAATGCAATTTATATATCAAATTGAATTTCTTCAGGAATACGAATCCAGGCATTCCACAGGAAATTACGATTTCAGTCATCCAACAAGAAATATGGTTCCATTGCAATTAACATAAAAAACAAAAACATCATTAGGGAAACAATGGAAAACATCCTTCTAACAGGCTTAACATAGCAACTCATGGCTTACATTTAATTATGCATTCATTCCACAAATTGAAAATATTAAACATAATTAAACACATGAATATTAGAATTCATACACAGATACTTATTTGAAATACACAGGAATGTGTAAACTGGTTGCATGTGAGCCATGCTCCACCCAACCTTTGAACTTGTCCAGTCTGTACTATTTCAGCTCCGAAGTTCAACCCCAGGCCGAGATCGAGACATTAACCAAACGTATCTTACCAATTTGTCCCCAACTCACTCTCAGAGTCCCAAGTGAAAATAATAGAGGTAAAGAATATACACAGGGTTCAACAAACAATAGTTTGGTAACCAAATCCTTGTCAATTCCATAATCAACCCACCTGAGTTCCTTCTCGAAATGTACAATGACAAATTTCACTGCAAACGTTGGGAGTCCCTCTTGGTCTCATGCTTCATTTCCAGTTGACAGGTTAATTCGACAAAGGAATTCATAGCCAATTCGAGTGATCGCATTATAGCAATGTTCAGGTTCTCTCTCTGCATTTTGGGTTCGGGTTCCTCACAGGAAATCTCTATTTTTACTCAACAGACACTTCTCTTCCATTCAGCAGACACTTCCCCGTGCCCTGCATGCATTCTCCTCTGTTTCTCCTGGACTCATGTCCCCCACACCCACTCCTTGCGTGCATTGTTTTCCTTTTTCCTCCTCCCCCTGGCGTCCCACCACCTAGGCTGTGGGTAGAATTATCTTGCCCCCACGCCATCCTATATCACTGAGGCATCCTTGTGTCCCCTCTAGGATCCCACATGGCTCTCCCAAAGGAACACGTCCTCCATGCATAATTACATTTAGCCTCCTAATCTTCATCATTGAATAATAATTAACATTAAAAATAACCACCCGTTAAGAGTATGGTTAGGAATATGGGTTTTGGGTTTAACATAAGGTTTTAGAACAAGAGATTAGGGAGCAGGGTACATTAGTCTACCTTACCCCCTCACAACCCTTGGTTAATATCTGGATTCCCTCTTCAGCATATCGCTCCTCATGCAGCCATCTGGTATTTATATTAAATTATAATATCTTGCTATGTACATACTTCATAGAAAATTGTTCAAAATACACTATTAGCTCTATCCTAGGCCAGGGGTGTTACAATTCCCCTCCCCTTAGAGTCTTCATTGTCCTCGATGATTAACATTGTATCAAAATATATACAAAAATTAATTGGAGTAATGTTTTAATATATACACATTTTAAAAATAAATGCAGATACTCTTCCTGCATTAAATATTCCAATTCCCAAGTGGATTCCTCTGGACTGTAATGGGTCTATTTGACCTTTACCTATCCTATGAATCTGTTCCTAAGTATCCTACTTCTGCGATCCAACATGCAGTTTGGTTGAACCTGCATTTCCCCTTCTGGTTCCACCTGAAGAATAGACCAATCAAGCACATGCTTAATATCATAAACATACTTTTTCATAAATGAAATATGAAACACATTATGTATTTTTATAGTGAGAGGTAGTGCTAGCTCGTAAGCCACTGATCCCACTCTGCTCAATACTTCGAATGGACCAAAAATCTAATGGCCAATTTCTTGCATTTTCCCAATTGCAAGGAACTTTTCTTTCCTCTGACCTTCAGGAACACCATGTCCCAAACCTGGAATTATCTTTGTGTCATTCTTTTATCTGCATAGCTCTTTTGACAATCTTGTGCCATTTTCAAATTAGGTTTTATCTTTACCACTTAATTTTCAATATCCTAAAGCATTTTAGGCCCAATCATTAGCTTGTCTACAATTTTATCCCAATTGATTTGAACATTACACGTTCACATCCCCCACACCCACTCCTTGCGTGCATTGTTTTCCTTTGTCCTCCTCCCCCCGGCGTCCCACTACCCAGGCTGTGGGTAGCATCAACCTGCCTCCACATCCGCCTGGATCACCGAGGCATCCTCGTGTCCCCTCTAGGATCCCACGTGGCTCTCCTAAAGGAACACGTCCTCCATGCATAATTACGTTTAGCCTCCTAATCTTGATCATTGAATAATAATTAACATTAAAAATAATCCCTTATTAAGAGTATGGTTAAGAATATGGGTTTTGGGTTTAACATAAGGTTTTAGAACAAGGGTTTAGGGAACAAGGTACATTAGTCTACCTTACCCCATCACAACCATTGGTTAATACTTGGATCCCCTCTTCAGCGTATCGCTCCTCATGTAGCGAGCTGGTTTTTATATTAAATTATAATATCTCGCTATGTACATACTTCATAGAAAATTGTTCAAAATACACTATCAGCTTTAACCTGGGACAGGGGGTGTTATAATTGTAATTATTCCCAAAACTTATGTATTGCCTTTTATTCTCTAAATATGAAAATGTTTATCTTTAGGAATTCTCTATAGAATGAAAACTACTTTATATTACCAACCAATGGCTCTAATATGATTTCCTTACCTACAAAAAATAGGTGTCATGTCAGATACTTTCGATAGTGGCTTGTCCATTTATCAAAAAGCAATTGCACTAACATGAAAACATTAAAATGCCTCTCTCCTTTAAAATAGCTCTCATACACAATTAGGATTCTTTATTTGCATGAAGACTTGCAAACATGAAATAAATAAACTTATGATTTGCATGAAGACATGCAAACATGAAATAAATAAACTCATATAAATTTTATGTTTTAAGTAATATGAAGGCAATGCATACAATGGGGTTGATCCCCTTTTATGTCATCAATAAGGTAGTACTTTCGAACTTCACTCTCGCTAATGGCTTGGTCAACACATTGACTATATGCTCGACCGTCACCACATAATGGACCTTCACTACTCCTCTCTATACCATATACAAAATAAGTTGTACTTGATCTCAATTTGATTTGACTTGTCGTGGAACACTAGGTTCTCACACAAATTTACACAACTCTGGTTGTCACAAAAGATACAAGTTCCTCTAACTTGAGATCAAACAAATATGACATGAGATTCTGAATCCATACTGCCTCACAACTGGCCGAAAAATATGCAACATATTCTTCCTCAGCTATACTCAATGCCACACATAATTGCTTCTTGTTAAACAAGGATATCATAGTGGATCCCAAACTGAAGTAGCATCCTGAAGTGCTCTTCATGTCCGTGGCACTACCTTCCCTATCTGAATCAACATAACCATGGAGGTTAATACTCTGATTCATCACATACTTGAGTCCACACTCAATTGTACCCTTCAGGTACCTCAATATATGCTTTGCAGCAATTAGGTGAACATGTCTCGAATCCGTCAGGAACTGGCTCAGGGTTTTTACAGCAAAACATATGTCTTGTCTCATGTTCGTTAAGTACATCAACTAACCAATCATCTACCTTTACATGGTGACGTCAACTATCTCTTAAGAAGCGTCACACAGTAGATTCATGAGCGATGCCATTGGTGTGGCCATTTCCTTGGAGTCCATCATTCTGAACCTCTTCAGAATCTCTACTGCATATTTTCCTTTACCAAGGAAAATCCCATATGCACTCTGCCTGTTGGGTGTGTGAGCTATCTCAAAGAAAACACCTAATATTTAATTATTGACCGGGGTTTGTAATCTTAGAGTTGAGGCAAAGTATATGCTAAGGTAGAATGGCACCTAAGATTTTCGGCTTGTCAGACCTTAAAAATATTTAATAAAGAAAAGATTGAAAGATCTTTCAAAATGAAAAACCGAGTCAAACTTCAGAAAAACAATAAAAGAACTAAATCAAACTTAGTTAAATAGATAAACTAGAATACTATCAATTCATACTACTCTATCTTATAATTGAATAATGAAAACTGATTGAAAAGCAAACTATGAACTATGAAAATGGAAACTATACAATTTCAGATTCTATCTAAGAATTAGAAAACAACTGTAAATAAATAAATTAGAGACCTATCTATGAAATGGATTAATTTGATAATAAATTACATAAGCAGAAAGCTATACTGATCAAAGCAAATTACGAACTATTAAATAACTTCAACAACTTATTCAAGAAAAACATCTATTCCCATGTAACAGGAACTGGAGTGAATGTATCATAATGGATTTCAAATGTAATAGCAAAACAAAACGGAAGTAAATCTAATCTAACTTCAACAAAAAAAATATAAACTACAAAGAGACAAATTACAATTAACGTTAAACATTTTGATCTATCTACTATCCATGAGCAGAATAATAATATAAAACTAATGAAAACTAGAAGCAAGTAGAAAACTTAATAAAGATATTCATTTCTGAACTTGATTTGGAAGCAAGTAGAAAACTTGATAAAGATATTAATTTTTGAATCCAAATCCTATTGAACATCTTCATTACTTATTGAAATAAGAAACTGATCCTAACACTACAACAATTTACCCCTTTAGGGGTGGTTTTGTCATGAGGTGGTCTTGGAAAAACCGCCCCCAAATTTTTTTTGGGGATATAGGGGTGGTTCTTAAAAACCACCGGCAAAAGTCTTGAGAATTTGACCTTTGGAGGCGGTTTTTTAAGAACCGCTCCCAAAAGTACATTCCTCATGACTTTTGGAGGCGGTTTTTTAAGAATCGCCCCCAAAAGTACATTCCTCATGACTTTTGGAGGCGGTTTTTTAAGAACCACCCCCAAAAGTCCATTCCTCATGACTTTTGGGGGCGGTTTTCAAGAACCACCCCAAAAAGTCATGAGGAATGTGTTTTTGGGGGCGGTTCTTAAAAAAACGCCCCCAAAAGTCATGAGGAATGCACTTTTGGGGGCGGTTCTTAACAAACCGTCTCCGAAGGTCAAATTCTCAAGACTTTTGGGGGCAGTTCTTAAAAAACCGCCTCCAAAGTTCAAATTATTAAGACTTTTGGCGGTGGTTTTTAAGAACTGCCCCCAAAAATCACGATGAATGGACTTTGGGGGCGATTCTTAAAAACCCGCCCCCAAAAGTCACGAGGAATGGACCTTTGGGGGCAGTTCTTAAAAAATCGCCTCCAAAGGTCAAATTCTAAAGACTTTTGGGAGTGATTTCTAAGAACCGCCCCCAAAAGTCATGAGGAATGGAATTTTGGGGGCGTTTCTTAAAGCAATGCCCCCAAAAGTCACGAGCATTGATTTTTGTTTTTTTGGAGGGGAGGTTAAGAACCGCCCCCAAAATTCAAGAGAATTGGACTTTTGGAGGATGGTCACATTATGCCATACGCATGTGTTGCACAATATACATACTAACTATGGTCACATTATGGTCACTATGGTCAACATAGGGGCCTTAGAGGTTAGGGGATTTATGGGTTAGGGATTAATTGGTCACATGGTTAGGAGATTTAGGCTTAGGGGGTTTAGAAGGAGTTAGGGTTATGGTCACTATGGTCATTGTGGTCACATTAGGGGGTTAGGGAGTTAGGGTGTGGTTTTTACAAAACCACCTCCAAAAGTAATGAGGATTGAACTTTTATTTAGCTATCTTGATAGTTTGGGATTGAAGGTTCTACATAAGTTAATGCTTAAATGTTAGGGGTTTGAGTGGTTAGGGTCCTTATGGTCATGTTATGATGCATGCGTTGTGCAATATACATAGTCACTATGGTCACTGTGGTCACATTAATTAGCATTTTGGGGATTTAGGGGTTAGGGGACTTGGGGGCTAGGGCTTAATTGGTTAACGGGTTAGGGGATTTGAGCTTAGGGGGTTTATAAGTATTTAGAGTTAGGTTTCAATAGGTTTATGGTCACTATGGTCATTATGGTCACATTAAGGGGTTAGGGGGTTTAAGAATTAGGTGTATAAGGAGGTTTACGTTTAAGGGATCAAGGGCTTAGCTGTTAGGGATTTTAGTGGTTAGGGGCCTTAAGGTCATGTTATGTCATATGAATGCATTGCACAATACACATAATCACTATGGTCACTATGTTCACATTTAGTCGTTAGGGGATTTAGGGGTTTGCAAACTTAGGGGTTAGGGTTTAATGGTGTTAGGAACCCATGTCTTTACTTTGTTAGTATGTTGTTATTGGACGCATATGCTTTGTAAGTCGTCCCATAGTATTTGTTGATCAATAGTTTGTGTTATTCTTGTTGGCGCATATGCTTTGTAAGTCGCCCGTAGTATTGTTGATCCATAGTTTGTAACGGCCCATGGTTTCGACCCATAGTATGGGCGCCTAGAATTAGTATATAAGTGTGTGTTGAGACCTATGAAGGCACCGTGAAGTTATTTGTATTGAGCTTGCTCAAAGGAGGTTGCCCCCTCGAAGTGGCCCGTGATCAATACAAAAGTGATTCTGAGTTCTGTCATTTCTGCTATTTCGCGCATTCTTGTTAATTAATTGTTGCAGGTGCCTCACATCTGGTATCAGAGCACTTTCTTGGGCTCGCTGGGTGAAATTTCTGCCAAAATTTTTTTTCGCATCTGTTGCAGGTTCGGATTTGGGAATAATCCCTATCCGCTTAACTGTGGGAAGTACTTGGGCATAAGCCCTAAAACTCATTGTGAGGAGTACCACAGGAACCCCGAAGTAGCTGGCCCATTGAGAGGACCTGCCAGCGAAAAGGGCAACGACCCCTACCTGATTGACTAGTTCCCACCCGTGAGGTAAACCAAGAGCTGTCGTTTGTGGCAAAGCGGTTATCAGTTTTACCTGAGCCGTGGAGTGAGGGGTATTGCCCCAATACGCAAGCCGTCAGACAGCATTGGTGGCCGAGTGAAAACCCTGAACTGTTAGGAAGCCGCACATACCTGGGGTCCATATCTACTTTCAGTTGAACTATTGTCGATCACTGCTGCGCCGTTTCAGATCCATTTTGCAAGCCGTTCCAGATCCAGCAGGTCGGCGTTGTTCCAGATTCCTTCTGAGCCGTAGCCGCTCCAGTCTGTAAAAAATAAAAATAAAAAATAAAAAATAAAAAAAAAAAAATCGAGCCGTAGCCGCTCCGGTCTAAAAAAAAAAAAAAAAAAAAAAAAAAAAAAGAGTATAAAATTCAGTTTTTTCGCCATATCTCCCTTGTTTTACCTCTGTTTCCCTTGAAATTTTCAGGGAACCCCTGTCATTCCATTCTGCATATTTCATCCCTGAGGACCCTATCCTCAATTTTCTTTCCTACAGCCCGAAATCCCACATTTGTCTATTTTTAGGGTTTGCCATAACTTCCTCAGATTTCACCCAATCACCTTCAATTTTTACCACAGAGTTCCTTTCGGAATTCTGCTTCTTTGTTTCCCTCTGCCAAATTTTCCCATCCTTTCACCCCGCTGCTGAAATCCTCATTTTTGCTTCCCTGTCTATCCAACAGTGTCCAAAAAACGAGTCAAACCCCAATTACCCTTCTGATTTTTTCCCAAATCCAAATTTTCCTTTACTGAAGTAGTTCCTGTTTTTGTTTTCCTATCCAGTCAAAAAAAAAAAAAAAAAAAAAAAAAAAACCCCTGGTTATGGTTGTCACCCGTGCAGGAGCAAAAACCATGGAGGAAGCCCTTGCAGCCATTCAAGCCAAACTCCAGGATCTGGATGAAAAATTTCTTGGTCTCCATCTTGAACATTCAGCTATGAACAACAAACGGCAGTCCGAGTCTTCAGTAGACAATGGGTTCTCTTCTTCCAGCAATTTCCGTGGTCCGAAGCTTGATTTCCCTCGCTTCAATGGTACCGATCCAACTGGATGGATCTATCGTGCAGAGCAGTATTTCAGTCTGCATAATACTTTTGATGTCAACAAAGTTCCGTTGGCATCCTTTCATTTGGAACAAGAAGCTCTTCAATGGTACCGTTGGTACATCAAGGCTCATCCAGAGCCCAAATGGCCAGACTTTTGCCAGCTCCTTTTGCAACGATTTGGTCCTAGTGCTTTTGATGACTTCACAGGAGCCCTCACTAAACTTCGCCAAACTGGCACTGTGAGAGAGTATCAAACCGAATTTGAGAACCTCGCCAACCACACCGAAGGATTGTCTGATGAATTTTACCGTAGTTGTTTTATCAGTGGTCTAAAGGACGCCATCCGCTCTGAGGTCAAAATGTTCTGTCCCAACACAATGATGGAAGCACTCGGGTTGGCTAAATTGGCAGAAGACAAGATTGCAGCTCAACAACGCTTCAAGCCCCCTTTTGTTCCATTCCGAAATATGGGGTCACAGCGACCACCTATACCGCAGGCTCCTCGACCGACTCCTATCAAGCGTTTGTCTGAAACAGAGATGCAAGCACGCATAGAAAAGGGTCTTTGCTATAATTGTGATGAGAAATTCACTCGGGGACATAGATGTGTTCAGCAAAAGCTCTATCTCCTGGATGTGGAGTCTCCGCCTGCCTCCGAAATGGGTGACGAAGATCCAGAAACACTGGATGCCCCGGTCGATATTCAGGAACCGCCTATTGATCCTCCGTCTCAGGATGACCAGCCAGAGATATCTCTCCATGCTTTAGCGGGAATCACCACCCCCCAAACAATGCGGGTCAGGGGTTACTTCAAGAAGCTTCCTCTTACAATCCTCATTGATTCTGGTAGCACTCATAATTTCATCGACCCTCGGATCGCCAAACAAGCTGATTGTTTTATCCATCCTTGCTCCAACTTTGAAGTCATGATTGCCAATGGGGGCACTCTACCTTGCAAAGGGAAGTGTCGAAATGTGCGTATCTCTATGGGAGATTATATCCTGCGCTCTGACATGTTTGCCTTGCCCTTAGGCGGATGTGATGTGGTTTTGGGCGCTCAATGGCTACGCACACTCGGCCCTATCTTATGGGATTTTGCCGAACTTTGGATGCAGTTTTCCCTCAATGGACACAAACACACATTGACAGGATTACAACCAGGTTCTCTCAGCATCATCAGTTCACATCGCATGGAGAAACTCCTCAAGAAGAGTTCACATGGTGTCATCGCTCAGATCAGTTCCATCCAGATGCAACCATCCGCGGTCTCCACTACTCCTTTGGATCTACAACAAATTCTGAATCGATATACAGGTGTCTTTGCTGAACCAGTGGGATTACCACCTTCCAGGCCAGAAGACCATCGTATTCAGCTCCTTCCTGGCAGCGTTCCTCCCAACATCAGGCCCTATCGCTACCCATTTCACCAAAAAACAGAGATTGAAATGCTCGTGCGGGACTTATTGAAGCAAGGTATTATTCGCCCAAGCACTAGTTCCTTTTCTTCTCCAGTTATTCTTGTCCGCAAAAAATATGGGTCATGGCGCCTATGCATTGACTTTCGAGCACTTAATCACCTCACCATAAAGGATAAGTTTCCAATTCCTGTTGTTGATGAGCTTCTTGATGAGCTTCATGGGGCTCACTTTTTCTCCAAGTTGGATCTTCGTTCTGGGTATCATCAAATTCGGGTTCATGAGGAGGATATTCCTAAAACAACTTTCCGCACACATGATGGCCATTATGAGTTTTTGGTCATGCCCTTTGGCCTCACTAATGCTCCTTCCACATTCCAGGCCTTAATGAATAAAATATTTCGACCCTACTTGCGGAAATTCATTCTGGTATTCTTTGATGATATCCTCATCTACAGTAAAACATGGGATGAACATCTCCAGCATCTGGATCTTGTCATGCAACTTTTCTCTGACCATCATCTCCATGCCAAGCAGTCTAAATGTGTTTTTGGACAAAAGGAAGTTGAGTATCTCGGGCACATTATCTCAGCACAAGGGGTTCGCGTGGATCCTGCCAAAATCGATGCCATGAACAATTGGCCACATCCTCAGACACTCAAGAGCCTTCGTGGTTTTTTGGGGTTGACTGGCTACTACCGCAAGTTTGTCAAGGATTATGGGAAGATTGCAGCTCCATTAACTGCCCTATTGAAAAAAGATGCTTTTACATGGACACCTGCTGCTCAGTGTGCATTTGACAAACTAAAACAGGCTATGTGTACTACACCTGTGCTAGCTATGCCCGATTTTTCCAAGCCCTTCACGATTGAGAGTGATGCTTGCGGCAATGGACTTGGTGCTGTTCTCCTTCAAGATGAACACCCCATTGCATTCACCAGCAAAGCCCTTTCCGGTAAGAATTTAGCTGCCTCTACCTATGAGAAGGAAATGATGGCTATTTTGCATGCAGTACAGAAGTGGCGTCCATACCTATTAGGGAATCATTTCTGCATCAAGACTGATCACCAGAGTTTGAAATATTTCTTGGACCAGCGTGTCTCCTCCCCGGCACAACAGAAATGGGTTAGCAAACTCATGGGTTATGACTATGAGATCACTTACAAGAAGGGTAAAGACAATATTGTGGCAGATGCTCTTTCCCGTACATTTGATGCCCAAGGTTCTCTTTCAGCTATTTCTATGCCTGTTCCAAATTGGTTGCAATCTGTTCAACAGGGTTATGTCAATGACTCTTCCTTATCTCAGATCATCCAGCGCTTGACCAACAATCCTTCTGCGGTCCCACATTAATCTTGGGATGGTGCTTCTCTGCGATACAAGGGTCGTCTGGTGCTTCCCCAGAGCACAGATCTTCAACAGGCTGTCTTCTATGAACTCCATGCTTCTCCATCAGCCGGGCACTCTGGGTTCCTCAAAACATATGAACGAGCACGGCGTAACTTCTTTTGGCAAGGCATGAAAAGGACAATTCAACAGATGGTGGCCGAATGTCATACCTGCCAGCGCAATAAGGGTGAAACAACACTCCTTCCAGGATTGCTTGAACCCTTGCCCATACCTACACGGATTTGGACAGATATTTCTATGGATTTCATCGAAGGGCTCCCTAAATCTGGCGGAAAGACAGTGATTCTCGTTGTGGTTGATCGTGTCTCCAAATATAGTCATTTTTGTGCTCTCAGCCATCCCTATACAGCCTCCTCCGTCGCTCAAATTTTTATGGACCAGATCTTTCGTCTTCATGGCACCCCTTCTTCCATTGTCTCGGATCGTGATGCGACTTTCACTAGTCATTTTTGGACAGAACTATTTCGTCACACTGGCACCAAACTGAAGATGAGTTCAGGGTATCACCCACAAACAGATGGTCAGACTGAAATTGTTAATAAATGCTTGGAAACTTATCTTCGTTGCTTCACCTCGGAACAACAACATCAGTGGGCAAAGTGGCTTCCCCTCGCTGAATGGTGGTACAATACCTCTTACCACACTGCCTCCAAAATGACCCCATATGAAGCAGTCTATGGTCAGGCACCTCCAGCTCTTCTTCCATACACTCCCACCAGTTCACCAGTTCAGGAAGTTGACAGGGTCCTTCGCAACCGAGATCAGATTCTTCGCATTTTGCGGGACAATCTTCACATGGCAAGGAATCGCATGAAGCAACAAGCTGATCAGCACCGTTCAGAGCGCACCTTTCAAGTCGGCGATATGGTTTTTCTTCGTCTCCAGCCGTACAAACAGTCCTCCTTGAAACTCAAAGGACGTCATAAGCTCGCTCCAAAGTTCTATGGGCCATATCGGATTCTTCAGAAGATTGGGTCCGTCGCTTATAAATTGGAACTTCCTCCTTCTTCCCGCATTCATCCAGTCTTTCATGTCTCTTGTCTGAAGAAAGTTCTTGGCACCAACATCAGCGGCCAAACGATTTTACCCGAACTGGATAATGAAGGATCCATCCTTTTGGAGCCAGAGGCCATCCTCAATCGGCGCACGCGTCAGCTTCGCTCTCGCTCTATCACAGAGGTCTTAATTCAGTGGCACGGCATGCAACCAGAGGATGCTACATGGGAACCACTCCTTCAGATTCAACAACAATTTCCACATCTAAAGCTTTGAGGACAAAGCTTTTTTCAAGGGGGAGGGGATGTTAGGAACCCATGTATTTACTTTGTTAGTATGTTGTTATTGGATGCATATGCTTTGTAAGTCGTCCCATAGTATTTGTTGATCAATAGTTTGTGTTATTCTTGTTGGCGCATATGCTTTGTAAGTCGCCCGTAGTATTGTTGATCCATAGTTTGTAACGGCCCATGGTTTCGACCCATAGTATGGGCGCCTAGAATTAGTATATAAGTGTGTGTTGAGACCTATGAAGGCACCGTGAAGTTATTTGTATTGAGCTTGCTCAAAGGAGGTTGCCCCCTCGAAGTGGCCCGTGATCAATACAAAAGTGATTCTGAGTTCTGTCATTTCTGCTATTTCGCGCATTCTTGTTAATTAATTGTTGCAGTTGCCTCACAAATGGGTTAAGTGGTTAGGGGGTTTATAAGGTGTTAGGGTTAGAGTTTAATGGGGTTATTCTCACTATTGTCGCTATAGTCACATTTAACGGTTAGGGGCCTTAGGGGTTAGGGTTTAAGGGGTTAAGTTGTTAGGGGATTTTGGGTTATGGGGTTTACAAGGAGTTATGGTTTATCATTGTCATAGCCATCATCATCATTGTCTTCATCATCGTCATCATCATTATAATCATCATCATTGTTTTCATTATCATCCTCATAGTTATCATGTCAAACTCATTGTCATAATCATCATCATCATCATCACCATCATCATCATCATCATCATCATTGCCATCATCATAATCAACATAATTTTCATCATCATCCTCATCGTCATCATAATTATCATTCATGTGATTGTCATTGTGATTGTGACTGTCATCATCATCATTTTCACTATCAAAATACTCACCCTCATCATCATATAATCATGTCATCATCCTTGTTTTCATCATGATCATCATTATCATCACCGTCGTCATCATTGTCATTGCTAATTTTTCCATGGTTCTGTAAACCAATAAACCAACCATGGTTTGATATTTATAGGTTATGTAAACCAATAATGGTTCTCATAACCTAAATAAGTAATGGTTTATGGTTAACTTTATTGTATGACTCACGGTCCATGTGTAGGGCCCCAGACATAATTACTTTACCTTACAAGCACGATATGGTGACCATTACAATATTTGTAACATTGAGGGTGGTTCTCATGGCCTAGACCATGGCTTGTGAACTACATTTAGGGTCTAGTTCCATATTGATTTGCTACCACATAATACCTATGTACATAATCTTTATCCTACATGTGATATATTCCCACCATTTCGAGGAGGGGCACATTAGGGATGGTTTTCAAGACCCATGACATCCTAAAGGTAAAATCCAAGGTTTTAGCGTGGAGAATTCTTGAAACAAGGCACTTTGTGGTCATCATCATCATTCTCGTCATCAATATATAATCACATCTTCAATTTCATTGGCATTGTCATCGTGATCATTGTTATCGTCATTAATCAATATCATTGTCATTGTCATCATCATTATCATCATTGTCATCATTGTCCTCCTCCTCCTCCTCTCCCTCCTCATCATCATTGTCGTCATCGTCATCGTCATCATATAAACATTGCTTTTGTTGGTCAATAGTTAATTTTTATCATTACATAATTTTTTAGGTTGGAGTTAATAAGGTCAAATACTTTAAATATGATATGTTAATTTTGAAGTAGGACCATATTTTCGACCAAAAAATTGATAATAATTAGGTAGAAATTTTAGACATTATCAAAAGTTTCATTGTGATCCAGTTTTGTACATAGTGGAACAATTTCCTTAAGAGTTTTACTCAAATCCAAATTGACTTGAACCATTAAAAAATTGACCATTAAAAATTTGATTTCATCTATCGCCAAATTACAACAATTGAAGAAAATTTTGCTAGGAAATTAAACGATTCCATCAATATAAACTATATAAGAATATATTTCTTAATTTATTTGAATTGATAGTTATACCATGATACAATCATAATGATGCGAAGTCAAAATTTAAAATAAATATAATTTTTTTTTCCATTAATGTGGAATAAGGTCTATGATGAGGCAAGTGGCTCCTACTTGAAAATGTGGTATGAATACATAAGGCCTAAAGAATAATTTCATATCTCATATTTATATTCATAAATGTTTCATTTTGGGATTATTGAGGGGTGATAAATTTCATTGCATGTTTTGCATTAAGCACTTGCATTATTTTCATGTTGACTATGGAGAATCATAGAGAGTGTGTTGCCAAGTGTCAAGATAACCTATTCTTGTGTAATGAGATTTGGGTTGCAATCCAGGGAATTATGTTGAGTCTTTATTTTCATGCCAAGTTGATAGTATTACACTTGCAAGGGAGTAACAACAATGTACTGAGTTATCAATGTAGTTCAATGGCAATCCCTTACTCTATAGAGTAGGATAGAATGAATTTGAGACTTTTAGTCAATATAAAAGGAAGGGAAAGATAAATTATTTTTGCAAATAGGATATCAAGGTTACAGAACTAATTGTAGCCCTTTTATTGAGGTATAGAGTTGTTATAGCTCTCACAATGTAAAAAAGAAAGTTAATAAGGGTTATGTGCAAAATTCTTGGAAATGATTGTGAGACAAAGTGTCTTCATAAAATTTTCTAAGTTTTTCTCATATTCTATCCCCATGTTGGGTTGGGATCCGACAAGGATACATATGGTTGGGGGGTGAATGCTTCCATGGGTAATATATCCCAATATTTGGATCCACCTAAGATAGTTGCATGTGTGTTAATTATTATAAGATGTGGTCTAGTTAGGGTTTAATTAATACAATGCTTCTATTCACTATCAATATAAATAAGATATGTTATACATATTTTATGTAAAAGCTTTGGGATCAACATTGCCACATCGGGATCCACATTTCCACATCCATAAGCACTAACTAAGCTAAAACATTTCACCACTGATATACTTCTTCCAGTATTCATACTCACTAAAAATTACAAATATACCTTATACCCCTCCTTTGCTTTCTGTAACTTCTAAAATGACCACTTAATGCTCTTCACATTAACCCTATAAGGTGTGAAAGGCTCACTCTCTTTGTGTGTATATGAGAGAGATAGGGAGCTATTATACACTAGTTCTCCATGTCACCACATTAATACAAAGTAGATTCTCAAAGATTACATTAGTCATTATGTTTTGAGCATAATGGGGATTGAAATGGACACAAGTAAAGTGATGCGAGGTAAATATAGGTTCACATACCTTCCATTATTGGGGTCAAGATACTAATGGATTTTACTTGTCATGGCTATGTGCATAATTGTATATGGATCTAAAGGTCCAGGGGCATGTAGTGTCTCCTCCACAAAAGACTTGGTATGGATATGATCTAGTTGCTACTTGTGTCCTTTAATATTTCTCATAGGGAAAATGTTAGCTCATCCAAGGATGAGGATTTATCACATGTTATCTTATGTTCATAAGTCACCTTATTAACACCATATCACTATAGTATTGCATGGCGATCCTTAATTCATCCGCAAGTTTCCAAGATTGGAACATCAACATGTAATGGGAAAAAAACTCATGCTTCGTTATTTTTAGTCTTGTGATTTGGATATTTGCATTTTTAAGAATATATAATTGTTCCTCGTCTCCTTTATCACTAGATATTTTAAAAAACCATCCATCATTCTATCATAAATATTGAGCTAATGAGATTGGGTTATGATATGAGTCCCTCTTCCCTAATGAATTTCATCAATTTGAAAGGTTGAAGAAACTTGGAAACATGCATTTTCTATTCCTAATCAAAAGGGTTGAATCACAAAGCCTTAGAACTTCTTCAAATTATTCTCAAACTACCATATTCTAGTTTTTCTAAACCATGACTTATTAAACCAAACACTCATAAACCACAAGCCATACCTACAAAATTTCCTTTAAACCTTTAGCTACACGAAAATTAATAGAGGATAAAACATGAGCCAGATTGTATTAAGGGCTCACATAGGTCAATACATCTTAGAGCAAAAATTATATTCCCTACTTACACAAATTATGATAAATTTCTAACATAACTTTTATTTTTAAAACATTTTTAATGTTGAAAATAAAATGTCCAATTAAAAATTGAGCATATTGGTAAATGCATGTGTAACTTTTATTTTTAAAGTATTAAAAATGTTCAAAATAAAATTTCCAATATAAACTTGAAATTTTACTTTTTGGGTGGGATATATTGGTAGTATTTGATTTTTTTTGGAGGGGGATATTGGTAAATGGAGCATAGGAGTTTAGAGAAAATATCAAGAACAAACAATCGCAAGAAGGATGATGGCGATGCTGAGGGAGGACATAGTTTCCGATTAGCCTCTGGATCTCCATGTCTCAGATTGGGAATATGTTTGCCTCATTGGCACTACCCCTTCACCAGACAAGCTTGTAAGTATTTTGCCCTAAAATTGTATTTGGTATTTTGTTGTCTTTGTCATTGGAAATGGATTCCTATTCCTATTTTTATTTTCTTTGGACATGGAGGAGGCCTGAAGAGGAAGGAAACTGAGGGTTGAGTCACACCCCAAGAGCCTCAATTTATGATTCAATAGGGTTCCAGTCTATGTAATAACCGAATTTGCATTTGTGTTTTAAAGGATTGTGGAAAAAATAAATAATTCAATTGGACAGGATCCCGATTCAAAGAACCTGATTGGAGTTCTTGATATATATGGTTTTGAAAGCTTTAAGGCTAATAGGTACATTCTGTGCGTGGCCAAAATAACATACTCAGAAACTGCACAAGTTGATCTTTCGTTAAACAACTCTGATGACGAGTTGGAACATTATGAGGATGTTAATGAATCTAATATTTCTTATTCAAGAATCTAGTTGTTTTGTTTATTGGAAACTGATAATTTGAAGAATGATTTTCCTATATCAAGTCTTAGAACTTATCACTATACTACCGTGAAAAATCTGTATTTCTTTATTATTGTTCCATGCTGTCTGGTCTAAAATACTTTCAATTACTGGTTAATTTTTAAATATTAGATTTCTATATATTAATACCAACATAGCTTAAACTTGGATCTGTCAAGTATGGTGAGGGATCAAATTTCTGGAGTATTTTTTTTAATCATTTAATTCCATGTCATGTATTAATTCCTTCATATCAAATGATTAATAAATTTAAATATCAAGAAATTTGATCCCTCTATGTGCTTGATAGATCTGTGTTTAAAATGGATCTATGCTGGTTTTATTTTTTTTAGCTTTTGTGTAAAATTTAAAATTGAGCTGACATATGCTGTAGAATAGCTTCATTTAAATTTTTATGGTCGTCATGTATGATACCTTATGTGACAACATCTCCCCATGCTGTGCTATAGAACACCTCACCTCTCCTAGTGCAACTAGACTAGCATATGGTTTGCATTATATGCGTGTTGCCATTTTAGTTTTTCAGCAAAATCTTCTTTTAATCTGTGACAGTTTTGAGCAGTTTTGCATCAATTTCACAAATGAGAAGTTGCAACAGCATTTCAATCAGGTACGAGAGCATATGTCGGAGTTGTTTATGACTGTTTTATTTTCATGGCCTCTTAAATGGGTTTTATGTAGTTTATTTTGTAGAGTATGTTATTAATTAGCTGCTTTTCCTATTTTGGCACACTTGCTGCAACATGTTTTTAAGGTGGAGCAGGGAGAGTACACAAAGAAGAAATTAATTGGAGTTACATTGAGTTTGTAGATAATCAACACGTATGGACCTTATTGAGAAGGTTTTTCCTGTTGTCCCTATATTTGCGTTGTGTGATATTTATTAACTTTTGATCTCAAATACTATGATTTATCATTTATAGATGCCATGTATTAGTGTTTCTTGGGAATTTAAGAGCTAGTTTGGTCATGTGCCATATCAGAGTTAAAGAGTGTTGATGGAGGATTGGTGAGTCAGTTATCTATGGGTCATGGAAGAATCATTTACTGTTTTATTGGGAAACAACTTCTATTATATCTAGAGACTGGGAGTGATTGCTGCTAAGTGATTTTTTATATAAACTGTTCCTGGCCTCCAAAATTTATGATATATTCTAGGAACCTAAAGTCCTACTAATAAATAGCATATCTAGATACAGATCATCTTATCTTATGGAGAGTCATTACAAATTAGGTTGTTGTCAGCATGTCACTGGTTGATCTGTTTGGCACATTTCTGCCATGGTTTTCAAGTTTTCACATTGACAACAACAGAATAGTTGCAGTTTCATAGTTTTGAATAGCAAGCTATAAGAAGAAATAAGCAGTTGGGAGGGAGGTGTTTCTTTAAGGTCTGCTTGGTAGTTGGGTTCATAGGGTGCTACTTGAGAATGTTAGCCCCTTTGTTTTGAACTTTTGACTTTTGCAAACACTCATTTGAATAGCACAAAGAGCTTGCCAAGTTTGGTCCTATCCAGCCCTCAGATACCATTTACCAAATTCTTCTAATATTCATATGGAAACATAGTAGTCAATCTTTTCTATATTAGCATCTTGATTAGATCGCTCTATTTCCCTCTTTCAAGGCCAGCTTTCGATTCCCTCAAGAAATTAATACCTGTATATTAGGTATTGTAGTTTGTTGATTTTATTATGATTTTAGTGAGTTCTATGACATTCTTGTGAAAAAAGATTTTTGATTTGTTAAAATTAAAGTTCTCAACATTTGCAAGAGAACATTAGGCATTTCTACAATCCATTTTTATATCCTTCTATTGTAAAACCTATGGATTCTATTAAATCTTGCACGTTATTTGTATAAATCTTGATTCATGTCTATGAATATACTACCTGTCAGTAATATTAAATTATGTTGCAGAAACCAGAAGGAATCATTGCCCTTTTGGATGAAGCTTGGTATGCACATGTTCTCTCCCTCTTCCTGCATTTTGATGTTTTTTGTAGCAATTTGTGAAGATGCTCATAGTGAAGGAATTTAGGAATAACAGAAGAAGAATAGAGCAAAAGAACATAGATCCAAAGGAGCTCAGATAAAGGCAGAATAATTACACATGTTCTCCATCGGAGTGATAAGGTCAATTAAGAGTGAGTCAAGCCTAAAATCAGGGAGAGAACTCTTGTTAATAGAACATAATTGGACTGGTAGGTGAAGAAGTGCGCCTCTCTCATGCAGTAGGTGAAAGGAGGGTGCACTAGGCACTAGGAGGGCTGAAACTGATCAGGAAGAAGCTCTGGGGGATAGCTAACTGAGGGCTAGGTGCTGGGACTTATGACTAGAATGCATGCAAACCCTAAAAGTGCATGCAAAACCTAAAAGACTAAAAATGAAAATGACTGAAAAGCTAGTAGGACTAGGATGGAGTATAGAAATATCCTAACACCCCCCCTTAATCCATCCTGGGCCCTAGTAAGTAGCACCAAAGGTCACCCATAAAATCAAATAAGATAGAAGAATAAAGAACTGTCTATAAACGAAGGAAATAGGGAAAACTTCATGGGAAAAATACCCCCCCTCAAAAGAACAGTAAATAAGTCAAAGAACCATCATAGTAAGCAGAAAAGAAGGAATCTTTCATCAATGAAAAATTCTGCAAAAAACTTGACAAGTTGATCCCCTGTAGGATGCCAAAACAGGTGCTAGATGTGGATCTAGTCTTCTGATGTGCCTTCCACTGTGTATAGGATGTATTGGACGAAGCAAGTCTCATAGGAATTCTTTCTGCAATTGGAGCGAATGGAACATGGGAAGTCTTCCCAAGTGATGGAAGAGAGAACCCCATCATCATGCTGCATCTCTCATGGAGAGGTAGATGGCATAATGCAAGGTTGGCATGATGCTAAAGTTTGGTAGTTCTGTGAACAAATGAATCCTCAACTGTGTTCTTAGTAGTAGCAAGGACTGTGGGAGCCCATATTGACCTCGAATCCGGGATGAGAATATGTGTTGGTTCTGGATCTTAATCGTCTTGAGCTATGATCTCAACATCAAAATCTTGATATTCTTCTTCATTAGAAGAGGAGTCACTCTGTTCTTGATCAGAATCTGAAGGAATAGTCAGAGAGAAGGGCATGAAGTGTGAGAACTCATATGCCTTAGAGGCATGATTGGAAACCCCATTTGCTATAATATTTCTAGTGGATATCTCTGTAATCTCTACTGTATTTGGACGAAAAGTTACTTGCTTTGGTGATCTTGTATGAGTCATCTGATATACTGATAAAAAATTAGTTGTTAGAGAAGGAACAAATAAAACATTTTTGAACTTACCATGCTCCATATGTACTGTGGTTTTTCGTTACACCAAAACCTGCAGATGTTGATGAACATTTGAAACCAAGCACAATGTCCTATTACCAAGTGTGGTGGTTAGTCCACATTTTTTATATTCCCAGAGGTGCAGCGGTTATACCATGCGGTTGTACCGATACTCCAACACCCCTCCTCCGGCGTAGCTCGGGGGAATTGAACCTGAGACCTCAGCTCTAATACCATGCGAAGATGCTCACAGCAGATCCAAAGAGATGATGTAAACCTCACAATGAAAGAATTTAGGAATAATAGAAGAAGAATAGAGCAAAAGAACATAGATCCAAAGGAGCTCAAATAGAGGAAAAAGAATTACACATGTTGGTCCATCGGAGTGATAAGGTCAGTTAAGAGTGATTCAAGCCTAAAATCAGGGAGAGAACTCTTGTTAACTGAACATAACTGGACTGGTAGGTGAAGAAGTGCGCCTCTCTCATGCATTAGGTGAAAGGAGGGCACACTAGGCACTAGGAGGGCTGAAACTGATCAGGAAGAAGATCCGGGGGATAGCTAACTGAGGGCTAGGTGCTGGGACTGATGACTGGAATGCATGCAAACCCTAGAATGCATGCATACCCTAAAAGTGCATGCAAACCCTAAAAGACTGAAAATGAAAATGACTGAAAAGCTAGTAGGACTAGGATGGAGTATAGGAATATCCTAACACAATTTACAATTTAATTGAAGTTATTTTCTTGCTAGCAGCTGTAGTATATCTATTTGCTGCGTGCACATGGAACATTAGAATATATATAGATATTTTATACTTTAGTAAATGACATGAAGAGGATCAAACTTCAATGAATTCACTTTAGCTACATTTAAAAAAAATTGCTTGGTTTTGCAGTATGTTTCCAAAATCAACACATGAAACTTTTGCACAAAAGATTTACCAAACCTTCAATAACCACAAGCGCTTCAGCAAGCCAAAACTTTCTAGAACCGGCTTTACAATTGTTCATTATGCTGGTGATGTAAGCAACTGGTGGCTATGATCCTTACCATTCAGTCGTTGTTAGCAATAACCACTTTCTTACATTTTCCAAATATTTAAGTTGTTTCTTAAATTATTTGTGCAGGTTATGTATCAATCCGATCTCTTTCTCGAAAAGAATAAGGATTATGTTGTTGCGGAGCACCAGGAGTTGTTAAATGCGTCAAAGTGTTCTTTTGTTGCAAGTCTCTTTCCTCCTCTTCCAGAGGATTCTTCAAATCCTTCTAAGTTTTCTTCCATTGACACACGCTTCAAGGTAAATTGGCACTAACTTGCTTATAATGTGTATGTGATCTATCATATTTATTGTTATACTCTATTTGGTGCATAGTTAATAAGTTATACCTTGATTTTGTGTTGGAGTTGTTCCATTGCTTGAGATTTGACCTCACTTTGGGTTTTATGGATCCCTTGATTTTGTGCTCAATGTGTTTTCTTTGTTGTAATAGTGCTTTAATTTTATACTTTGCAGTGATCAATCCTTGTATTTACCTGATTTCCTTTTAACCATGTGTGAAATGTCTACCATCTTCTCTTACCTAATTTCAATACTCCTATTGCTTAATCCCCTGAATCATTAGTGCTATAAGTGTTTTTCATATAATAAAATTAATTTCAAAATTTGGCCATATTTGTGCAGCAACAACTGCAGTCTTTAATGGAAACACTCAACTCAACTGGGCCTCACTACATCAGATGTGTGAAACCAAATAATGTTATGAATCCATCCATTTTTTAGAATCAAAATGTTATACAACAACTATGTTGTGGAGTAAGTTTTCTAGTTATTTTTTACTAGTACAAAATTCAGATGTCTTGATTACCCTAGTATTTTCTTTGGTTTTCTTTTGCAACCAGTCATGATTGGAGATTTAATGGCTACATATTGACTATTTTATAGCGTGTTCTTGAAGCAATCAAGATCATTTGTGCTGGATATCCTACTGGACGAACATTTGATGAATTCCTTGATCGTTGTGGCCTTCTTAGTCCTGAAGTTTTGGAGGGAAAGTATGTATTTGTCTTTCATTGCACTGTTTAGGATCATCTAGGCCCTCTAAAGACTTCACATTTGCCTTTTGCATCCTGTTAAGGCTGATGATTGAGATGGTTTGATAAGAAAGATTAGGATCTGATTTCAAACTCCTATTTAGACTTTTTCCTATTATATGTGGCAGTTACGATGAGATGACTGCATGCGAAAAGATTTTTGAGAAAAAGGGTCTTAAAGGCTATCAGGTTAACCTACAACTTATGCAGCTTTAGATTCATAAAATTTAGAGAGATGGATTGTTTGACATTTGTTCTCTAGTAATATTAGAAGGCAGTCTGTTACTTAATTTTGTCATCAGTCCTATGCTTGTTTCATTCATAACCATTTTCAATTAGGTCATATTTGGTCACTGTGTTGTATGGTATGTTAATTGCAATGTTGGCACACATAGAAGTGATGAATTGTCATATCTGCATGTTTTTGTTGCAACCTTCGATTCACCTTCTATTATTGAAATTCCTTTTGGTAAGAGGTCATGTTGTCTAAAGAATTTTCTGGGTGGATAGCCATCATTGTGGTTCAATCAAACTTAGAATCTTGTCATATATGTTAGATCTAGTTTCTTCTATAGCCATCTATGTGGTTTCCATTTGTAAGTGCTTAATTACTCGTAGACTGTTTTATTTGTCCATGGGCTTCACCTTTCTAAAGTACCACTTTACATGACAATTCTAAAGGTGACCTATGCTTAATAGTGCAAATCTTAATTTCTGTTTGACACCACTTTCTTTTGACAGAGGTGGATATTTTTGTATTAAAATTAAGTTGTGGCTGCACCGGCCAGCATGTTAAGACAAAATGGGAAGCAGATATTCATCATATTTTTCCAATAACTTTCAAAAAGGAGTTCCACTCTGCTTCCTATCTAAGCTAAGCTATCGTCACTGTACTGTTGCTTATATCTCCTATCTGACAAGTATATTGCCTTACACATTGCCTTGCTATTAAAAGATATTTATGGTACGTTACTTAAAAAGCAAAAAACAACTAGAAAGGACCCCTGACGTGCAGGGTTATGTCAAACCTTTGATGTCTGGGGTTCTTCCGATCGATGTTGAGCAGTCTATTGCGTAGTTTCCTCTTCTTTGAGTTTTGACAACTCTGTCCCATAGTGACCTTCAAAATGTGATGGAGGGGAATAAGAGTAAGGTACCTCTTTTCTCTGGGTTCTTTGCCTATTCCATTTGCTCTACCCTCTCCAGAAAATCCTTCAACTTTTTTTCCATCTCTTTCATTCTGATACTGTTGTTTCCTCTGCAATTTCTTTCCTCTGCTGCATGAATTTCATTGTTTCTAATTGTGCTTCTAATTATTTTAATTTGATGATTCCAATGCTTCCTTTCTACGTCGTGTCCCCTCTTCCAATTTTGTGTCCATTTATCCAGTTTGTGGAGTATAAGACCATGGCACTCCTGAATTTCTTCCATGTCTTTCACAGCACTTGATACCCCTTCTCACATCTGACACTTCATAGATTGCACATCTATTAAGGTGTTGATGGTTCTCCATTTCCTCTCCTTGCTCTTTTCCTTTGTTGACTGATACTCTGGAAGCAAGGTTCTGCTCTATATCAACACAGTATCAGTAAATGCAAGGATGCATATAATTGTTCTTCCATAAATATTAAACCCTGACCAGTCATCAAGCTTGTGAGTTGAAGCACGGACTCTACTCTCCCACATGAGTTAATCCATCCCATCGCTGCGTGTAATATGATTCCCATCCTTCGAAACATGATGAAAAGCGGTATTGAGAATATTTTTGAAGTGTTGCATCTGAGTTGTTATGTTGAGGTGTCGGTTATTGAGATTACCTCAATCCTTAACCACCACTTGCTCTCTGACCTTGTTGTCATTTCTATAATTAATTAAAACTTAATTCATCATGGGAGGTGGCTAAGTGTTATAGCCCCCCATTTTGTCAAAGTTTTCTAGTATCCAATTCAGATGCCAGGTTCACATAATGATCTACAATAAAGTTTTTCTTTCTAAGCACCTGGAAGAATGAAATTGTGTCAAAGAATTTTCTTATGAGCTGATTTCTTTGAATTTGTCTTGCTAGGAGATTATCCTTTGGAATAGAATGAAAGAACATATATTTATGACAATCGCTGAGTCGCTAATCACTGTAACATTTTTGATTCCCATTTTCGTGCTGAGTTTTAATTCTTGATATGGGGCTAAGACCTCTGCTTGATTATTGGTTGCTTCACCTAAACCCCAGGCAAAGGGTATTCTTTGAGTTCGTATGGGATCAATGATGATCCTGTTGGTTGTGGAGCCAGATCTTCTAGTCTCATAGATGATATTGTATCAGCCGTGTTTGTACCCCAGTTCTATATGATATGTAGGTGGACTGTACACTCACCCCAGCGGGGGGGTGTGGGTGGGCATTGCCCCCCCACGGGGTTCCAGGGGGGACCATCCCCCTTGGTTGGGGGGTCCGGGGGCAGCGCCCCCGAAGAAAATTTTTGGGGCTGTTTTTCGCCAACTGTTTTGCGGGCCCATGGTTTTGGGTATCCCGTGGTATTTTCCCATTGTATTTCCCTTATAAAAGAAAGACATTGTAATACGGCTAGGGTTGTTGATGTATTAGGTTTTATGCATTGTAAAGATCTTTGAGATCAGGAGAGAGACTGTGAAACAGAGAAGAGGAAGTGCAGCAGTTGTGCTGCAGGTTGTATCCCTTCAACTTGCTGGACGGTAATAATAATAAGGACTGGCAAATTCAGTGTGGACGTAGCCCAAGTTGGGTGAACCACGATATATCTGTGTCTCTCTTGTAATGTGTATGTGTGATTATATTTGCATTTCTGTTTATTGTTATTGCTCTGCGATCCTGTTTTTCTAACAGATCCCTCTCTACCAGCTGCCTCTGCTTTAAAGACCACTTTTATCATTGCTTATCAAATTGATTAAAATATTCTTAGGAACTTATTGTGCTCATAGTCCTCTTAACTTGTATATCTCCATGGGTTATATTAGCACCCACATTTGCCATTTTTATCTGCCACCGAATTAGTTGTGTTTGATGTGAACACTTTGAAAATCTGTAAACAGACCTACTAATTGTTGGATGACATGAATTAGTGGTTCCAACTTCCAATCACCCTATAAACAATCCTTTCCAGGTTTCATAATTGCCTTGATTATAAATTTTGAATCTCCTTTGGACAACAACTCTTGAATATCTAAATCAATGGAAATCTTGAGCTCTTCGCAGTTACTTTGTCATATTATTCATGCAGTTTTCTATATTTTCAGCATGAATGAAAATAGGATCATCTTGGCATTTTCAAATAATTGCTCCAATACAATGTTTCTAGGACTATCTTTATATGCGACCTCAAAAATTTCATTAACTATCACTAAATTTAGATGCACCATCCGGAAAATTTACACGTCTAGTGTAATAAGTCATCAAGATGTTTGATGTTGATGACATAAGACATGCATTTTTTTGGATATTAGGATGTTCAGTGGTATGCTACATATCTTAGGCATGCAGAGTGGTTCCACTTGTGCATTTAGTTTCTCTTCTTTAGTGACAATTTACTAGTATATCTTAAAGTAACCACAATGAAACACAAATGCAAATTCAGTTATTACATAGATCGCCATTTGCATTAAAAAATTTATGCGGGAAGCAAACTAACTCCAACAAAAATCCATGGAACCTGCAAAACTGGTAATTTCAATGCTATAGGTATGATTTCAATCCTCTTTGGATTATTGGAATTACCCACTTCAATCAATCTCTATTTTCTCCACTCCTCTCCATTTGAAGCATAACCCTGTGATTGAATTCTTGTGAGGGTTTTTCAGGATTAATTTTTTTAGGGTTTTGTGTTTAGGAGTGAGAGAGACAATTTCATCTCCAAATTCAAATACCAATCATCGTGAACCAAATTCCTGTGGTGCACTCCCTATATTGCAGGTAGCAACTTCATCATCTACATCAGCTATCATCACCTTGACATATACATGATCTATGCCCTTAACCATATTGCTACTTAATATTATCTTCAGAAGAGCATGTATCTTGTCAAAGGGTAAATCCAGATCTCATTCCACCATCATGTTTGAGGCTTGCATCTTGATAAAACTTTACTAATAGATTCTTGGAAAAGCTAATTGACTTAATAGTGCAGAGAAAGTCAAACAAACCATCGTTACATCTAGGGTATCAGATCAACCATATGACATCCAGAGAGACCTGTTGTTTATCTAATAATGCTCACTATTTTCTGCAGATCCAAAGCTGTCTGTAATAGAATGAAGTGGCAATGAGACACCAACATTTTCACTGGATTTCTGACTATTAAATGATGCTTTCCTAATGGCCCAAATGATTTTGCATACATCTCTTACTGAGCTGGTAGTTAGAATTCCTCTAGACCTATTTGCCAGTTCCTAAATTCTTTGTTTGTAGGTAAAGGTCATTAGAGCTATTGGCATATCTGTTCTAAGTCTGAAAAAAATCTCTTTGAATATTACATAGCCATTGATACAAGGATAAATATTCATGGGGACAAATATCCATGTAAATGCAACAGTAAA
The DNA here is from genome assembly GCA_027924585.1 of Larix kaempferi. NCBI lineage: Eukaryota > Viridiplantae > Streptophyta > Pinopsida > Pinales > Pinaceae > Larix > Larix kaempferi. The sequence continues at coordinate 22,072,364 of BSBM01000434.1, read as the reverse complement.
GATTGTCTCTGTAAAATTAGTCACAACAGATCTAATGAACAAGTAAATCAATCACAACAGATGAACATAAAAAATATGGTGTAAAACTGTGTAAAACATGCACAGTGCTCAATATCCCAATAAGGGTGAATAATTACAATACAATAATCTGACAATGTGAGTGAGCAATTCAAATTGACTAAGTAGGCCATTCGAATCACTGAATGGAGTAGCTTGACTCCAACTAGGAGTCCTCATCATCAATCAGTGGTGGTCATCAATGCACAAGAACCAGTCACCCAGGTGTCAATCTAAGTCTAATTGAGTGTAACATGTGTAACTGAAGTGTGTAGCACTGATATAGGGAAGGAGACTCAGTGGAGGGTGCATGAGAGGCTTAACTGAAGTCAAAACAAGTCATCTAGTCAATCTCGAGGTCCAACAGAGTGAAACAGTCAGTCGAGAGTGAAACTAGCCTCAAATCAGGGAGAATCGGAGCTAACTGAGTGTAAATTGAGGTGGTAGGTGAAGAAGTGTGCCCTTCTCTGGCATTAGGTGATAAGAGGGTGCCTTCATGACTAGAAGGGCTAAAGAACTGATGTAAGAAGCTCCCGGGTGCTAGAATAAGGTGGCTAAGGTGCTAGAGGCATCAACCTGGTGACTGGGATGCATGCAAACCCTAATTGCATGCAAGGTCTTGAAAATGATGATGTGGATATTTGAACACCCCCCCTCAAGCTAGACTACGATGTGCAAAAAATAATGTAGGGCCCTGGTTACTAGGACCAAAGGTCACCCCAATACAATAATCCCCCAAAAAATGTTGAAAATAAGCTAAGTGAGGAAAGAGGGAAAACCCAGTGGGAAGAAAGCCCCCCCTCAAGCTAAAACATAATAATGGATCAATTTGTCTCCACCATGATAGAACTCACCCCCAACAGTGAACGGAGGTAAGAGAACTTCTTCTCAGTGAAGCTCTTGGTGAAGATGTCTGCAATTTGCTCATCAGTAGGGCAATATTGCAAAATGATTGTGCGATCATGCACCAACTGTCGAATGTAGTGCATATGAATCTCAATGTGTTTGGTCCTCTGCCACTGAACTGGATCTGTGGAGATATTGATAGCACTTTGATTGTCACAAAAGAGGACAGTCGAAGTAGTGTCACCAAAACCAAACTCAGAAAGAATACCCCACAACCAAACTACCTGAATGCAGGCATTGACTGCCCCTCGATACTCTGCCTCTACTGAAGAAAGTGCAATGGCTTCCTGCTTTTTGTTGGACCAGCAAATAGGGCCATGACCAATCATGAAAACATAACTGGAAGTGGAATTCCGATCAATTCTATCACCTGCCCAATCTGAATCAGTAAAACCAATGAAATCAAGCTCAGAATTTGCAGCATAATGTACGCCAAAATGTTTCGTACCTTGCACATACTGCAAGATCCGCTTGGCTGCTCGCCAATGAAGCTCATGGGGATGCGACATATACCTTGACATGACACTCATGGCATATGAAATATCAAGCCTTGAGTGTGTTAAATAAAGTAGTAAACCAATCAACTGTCGATACATACTGCAATCTGCAAGCGGTGTACAATTTCCCTCCTCAAGACTGATTCCTGAGAGGAATGGGAATGAAGCTACCTTACATTCATCCATATTAAAATTCAATAACAGGTCGGAAACATATTTTTGCTGAGATATAGTGATCCCATCAAAATTTTGAGCTATCTCCAAGCCCAAAAAGTGACTCAGCAAGCCCAAATCGCTCATGTCAAAAGCTAGATTTAAGGCAGTTTTTAGCTTGTTTATTGAAGTAAGAGTGCTACCAATAATGAGAAGATCATCAACATAAAGTACAATAACCAACAAATTACCTTTAACTTGCTAAAGATACACATTCGGATCAGATTTGCATCTTTTGAAATTCTAAGAAAGAAGGAAGGAGTCCATCTTTGCATACCAAGCTCTTGGGGCTTGTTTTAACCCATACAAAGATTTCTTCAATCTGCAAACTAATGATGGACCTGATGTGTAGCCTCTGGTTGCTACATATATACCTCTTCAGCAAGGTATCCATGTAGAAAATCACTCTTCACATCCATGTGGTGCACTTCCCAGTGCTTGGATGCGGAAATTTCCAAAACAAGGCGGATGGAATCCATCTTTGCAACCGGTGCAAAGGTCTCAGTGTAGTCCACTCCTTGGACTTGGGAGAAACCTTTTGCCACCAACCTTGCTTTGTATTTGCTGATAGAGCCATTAGTAGCAACTTTCATGTGGTAGACCCATTTACATTTGACTAATTTTCTTCCAGGTGGAAGAGAAACTAGCTCCGATGTATTGTTCTTTTGAAGAGAACTATACTCTTCATCCATGGCATGTTGCCATCTTGGATCTTGGTGGGCATGATAGTATGTTGTGGGATCTGAACCAGTCATCAAATAAAAAATCTCAGGAAGTAATGGATCAAAAATAGAAAGAGCCATACCTGCTCTTTGAAAGTTTGCTCTTGTTCGTCTTGGATCAGCAGGATTTCCAATGTTCGAACCGGCAGATTGAAGAGTGTTTTGGGCCCACTTTGGTAACTGAGGGGGATCATAATGGTCGGATTCCAAACCTGATATGTCATGATCATCAGGTGCTGCTAAAATATCAGAAATATCAGAACTCATACCTTCATTATTGATGCTCGGATCTTCTTCTGGTTAAGGTGGTGAAATGACAGTTTCTTCCTCGACTAGTTGCACATCTTGAAGCGGTTCTTCAAATTGCACACTGCGCTCTATGAATATATTTTTGGATCTGATATCCATGACTTTATATGCTTTTGATTCTTCCCCATATCCTATCAATATGCACTCAATTCTTTGTGGATCCAAAGCTCGTCTCTTCTTGGAAGGAATTTCAGCCCATGCAGTAGAGCCAAAAACTCTCAAATTTGACACATCCGGGTTTGTGACCAAAGAATGCTTCGAAAGGAGTCATACCTTTCACGGATGAATGTGGAACTCAGTTTTGAATGTATGTAGAAACATTGATTTCTTTATCCCAAATATTTGCATCCAAACCTTTTGATTCAATCATGCAAGTAGCCATCTCTTTCAGTGATCGATTTTTCCTTTCTGCTACACTGTTCTGCTGGGGTGTGTAGGGAACTGTATGTTGGATCTGAATTCCGCTTTGGGCACAAAGTTGCAGCAACTCAGCCTTGATATATTATCCACCATTATCATATCTAAGAGCTTTGATCTTTCTCTCAGTGGCGGTCTCAACAAAAGCCTTAAAATCCTTGAATTTTCCAAGCACTTCTGACTTGTTTTTGAGAAAAAATACCCATGTAAAGTGGGAAAAATCATCAATAAATGTCAAAACATACCTTGATCCATTTAATGAAATATTGGGAAACGGACCACTGATATAAGAATGTATCAGCCCCAAAACTGTAGAAGCTCTGCTAGCTTTGCCGTGGTTGAACCTGTGCTCAGGGTGCTTCCCAATAATGCAACCAATGCATATTCCCTTCGAGGAACGGAGTTGTGGAAGACCATATACCATGGATTTTTTTGATAACAGCAGCAAATACTTATAATTAAGATGTCCAAATCTCTCATTCCAAAGCCTACTAACCTCATTACCATGTGTGCGAAGAGCAATGGGCTTTGCAAGCGGAATAAAGTGTGAAAACTCGTAGCATTTTGCAGTGTGGTTCGCCTTTTCGACTGCAATAAGTCTTCCACTTTTGATATCAAAAATTTCAACTGTATTAGGGCTAAATGTAACTTGCTTCGGTTCACCAGTGTGTGTCATTTGATACACAGAAAGAAGATTTGAAGCCAAGGAAGGCACATAGAGAACATTCTGAAAGCTTCCGTGATGTACATGGATTGTACCTTTGCCCTTTGAAGAAATTTTTGAGTCATCTCCCAAATGGATAGGGATGGAACTATTTGGATCGAATGAAGAAAAAGAATCAATATTTGTAGCCATATGATTCGAGGCACCCGAATCTATCAAAAGAGTAGTGGGCTTCGAAACAGTTGCCATGAGTGCTTGTCCTCTTTCATGATCATCATTCCTATCCTTCTTCCTTGCACCGTCAGGAAGAGTTATGTTGTTCTTTTCCAAAAGGAGGGCCATTTGATCTATAGTCTTCTTCATGCATGAAATTTCAGGATGAAAGCCACGGTTGCAATAAGTACATTTATATTTTTTGTTACCCTCTTTGCCCTTTTGCTTGAACTTCGAACTGGATGGTGCATCTGTCTACTTGCCTTTATCTCTTTGCTTGTGCAGTTCGAATTTGGGCTTCTCTTTATTTTGCTTTCCTTTACTATTCGAATTCTTGGGTCCTTGAACAAATAGGGCTGAATCTTTGGAGCTTATGGACCCCATTTGAATCAACTTATCGTGCTCTTTTGTGACGGACTCAATGAAGGCATTCAAGGTAGGAATCTTCTGTTAGGAACCCGTGTCAACCCTTCTCTTTATTATGTTAGTATATTGTTGTTGGACGCATATGCTTTGTAAGTCATCTCGTAGTGTTTGTTGATCCATAGTTTATATTAGCCCATAGTATTGACCCATAGTATTGGACGCATATGCTTTGTAAGTCGTCCCATAGTATTATATGTCCCATGGTTTTGACTCATAGTATTAGGCATAGACTTAGTATATAAGTGTGTGTTGAGGTCATTGAAGGCACCGTGAAGTTAATTGTATTGAGCTTGCTCAAAGGAGACTGCCCCCTCGAAGTGGCCTGTGATCAATATAATAGTGATTATGAGTTCTATTATTTATGATATCTCGTGTATTTGCATTAATTAATTATTGCAGGTTCTTCACATCTGGTATCAGAGCACTTTCTTGGGCTCATTGGGTGGAATTTCTGCCAAATTTTTTTTCGCATCTGTTGCAAGTTCAGATCTGGGAATACCCCCTATCCACTTAACTGTGGGAAGTACTTAGGCATAAGACCTAAAACTCATTGTGTGGAGTACCACAGGAACCCCAAAGTAGCTGGCCCGTTGAGAGGACCTACCAGTGAAAAGGGCAACGACCCCTACATGATTGACTAGTTCCCACCCGTGAGGTAAACCAAGAGCTGTCATTTGTGGCAAAGCGGTTATTAGTTTTACCTGAGCCGTGGAGTGAGGGGTACTACCCCAATACGCAAGCCGTCAGACAGCATTGGTGGCTGAGTGAATCCCCTAAACCAATAGGAAGCCGCACATACCTGGGTTCCATATCTCTTTTCAGCTGAACTGTTGCCAATCACTTCCGCTCCAGATCCAGTCATTTCAGATCTATTTTGAAAGTCATTCCAGATCCAGTTGTCATTTCAGATCCAGCCATTTTTTATCCCTTTCGCGCCATTGCAGATCCATCTGTTGTGGATCCCTTCTGCACCGCTGTTGCCGATCCATTTCTGAAAAGAAAAAAAAAAGGGTTTATCTCCCTTGTTTCAACTCTGTTTTCCCTGAAACTTCACTGACATCCCTACAATCCCATTCTACATATTTCATTCTTGAATACCCTATCCCAAATTCCACTTCCTAAGATGAGAAATCCCACATTTGTCTATTTTTAGGGTTTGCCATAACTCCTTCAATTTTCACCCAAACGCCTTCAAATTTTGCCCCCTTGTTCCTTTCCTAATTGTACTTCTTTGTCCTTCTCTACCAAATTTTCTCATTCTTTCACCCCGCTTCTGAAATCCCCATTTTTTGCTTCCCTGTCCATCAGAAAGTGTCCAAAACCTAGTCAAACCCCAATTACCCATCCGAGTTTTTCCCAAATCCAAATCTTCCTTTACTAAATAAGCTTTTTTTTGTGTTTTTCTATCCATTTCCGAAAAAAAAAACTCTTGGTTGTGGTTGTCACCCGTGCAAGAGAAAAAACCATCGAGGAAGCACTTGCAGCCATCCAAACCAAGCTCCAAGATCTGGATGAAAAATTTCTCAGCCTCCATCTTCAGCATTCAGCCATGAACAAGCACCGACAGCCAGAATCTTTTGCAACCATTGGGTTCTCTTCTTCCAACAATTTTCGTGGGCCAAAGCTTGATTTTCCTCGCTTCAATGGTATTGATCCAACTGGATGGATACACGGCGCAGAACAATATTTCAGTCTGCATAATACATTTGATGTCCAGAAATTTTCACTTGCATCGTTTCATTTGGAACAGGAAGCCCTTCAATGGTACCGTTGGTACATCAAAGCTCATCTCGAGCCAAACTAGACAGATTTTTGCCAACTCCTTTTGCCATGATTTGGTCCTAGTGCTTTTGACAACTTCACAGGAGCAATCACTAAACTTCACCAAACTGACACAGTGAGAGAGTATCAAACAGAATTTGAGAAACTCGCCAATCACACATAAGGATTGTCTGATGAATTTTACAAGAGTTGTTTTATCAGTGGTCTTAAGGATGAAATCCGGTCAGAGGTTAAAATGTTATGTCCCAACACAATGATGTAAGTCCTAGGTTTGGCTAAGTTGGAAGAAGACAAGCTTGCAGCCCAACAACGCTCCAAACCCACTTTTGTTCCCTTCCAAAATATGGGTTCTCAACGACCTCCCATCCCGCCAGCTCCTCAACCAACTCGTATTAAGCATTTGTCTGAAACCGAGATGCAGGCATGCCGAGAAAAAGGGCTTTGTTATAATTGTGACGAGAAATTCACTTGGGGACATAGATGTGTTCAACAAAATCTCTATCTCTTGGATGTGGATTCTTTGTCTGCCTCTGAACTTGGTGAAGAAGCTCCAAATACAGTGGATGATACGGTCGACATTCAGCACTCGCCTGTTGACACCCGATCTCAGGACGATCCCCCCGGGATCTCTCAAAATGCTGTAACCGGCGTCACAGCCCCACAAACAATGCAGGTTAGGGGATACTTCAAGAAGTTCCCTCTTACCATACTCATTGATTCTGATAGCACTCATAACTTCATTGACCCTCGGATTGCCAAACAGGCTGATTGTTTTGTCCATCCTTGCTCCAACTTTGAAGTCATGGTTGCCAATGGGGGCACCTTACCTTGCAAGGGGAAGTGTCACAATGTGCGTATCTCTATGGAAGATTATAACCTGCACTTTGACATGTTTGCCTTGTCCTTAGGTGGATGTGATGTGGTTTTGGGTGTTCAATGGTTACGCACACTTGGCCCCATCTTATGGCATTTTGCTGAACTTTGGATGTAGTTTTCAGTCAATGGGGCACAACACAAATTAATGGGCTTACAACCAGGGTCTATTCGCATCATCAGTTCACATCGCCTGGAAAACATCCTTAAGAAGAATTCACATGGTGTCATCACTCAGCTCCATTCCATTCATATGCACCCATCAACGGTCTCCACTACTTCCCTGGATAGATATGCAGGTGTCTTTGCTAAACCAATGAGCTTGTTGCCTTCAAGAGACCTTTCCGGTAAGAGTTTAGTCACATCTACCTCTCAATAGGAAATGATGGCTATTTTGCATGCAGTACAGAAGTGGTAGCCATACCTATTAGGAAATTATTTCTGCATCAAGACTAATCTCCAGAGTCTGGAAAATTTCTTGGAACAATGGGTCTCCTCCCCAACACACCTAAAATGGGTTATCCCTATGCGATCACTTACAAGAAGGGTAAGGACAATATGGTGGCAGATGCTCCTTCTCGCACAATTGATGACCCAGTTTCTCTTACAGCTCTTTCTTTGCTTGTTCCACATTGCTTGCAATATGTTCAACAGGGCTATCTCTTCTATGAACTCCATGCTTCTTCATCAGCAAGGCTCTAGGTTCTTCAAAATGTATGACTGGGAACAATGTAACTTCTTTTGGTAGGGACTGAAAATGACAATTCAACAGATGGTGGTTGACTGTGATACTTTCCAGGTCAACAAGGGTGAAACAACACTCCTTTTGGGATTGCTCAAACCCTTTCCCATCCCTACACATTTTTGGCCAACTATTTCTATGGATTTCCTAGAAGCGCTCTGGTGGTACAATACCACATCTCAAAGGACACCATATGAAGCAGTCTATAGACAGACACCGCTAGTTCTTCTTCCATACACCCTTAGCAGCTCTCCAGTTCAGGAAATTGACTCGGTTCTTCGAAACAACGATCAGATTCTTCTCATTTTGCAGGACAATCTTCACATGGTCAGAATTCAACTGAAACAACAAGCCGATCATCACCGTTCTGAGTGCACTTTCCACGTAGCTGATAGGGTTCTTATTCATCTACATCCTTTCAAGCAATCCTCCCTGACACTCCAAATGTGTTAGTGGCCCGAAATGCAACCCGAGGATGCTACCGTGGAACCACTCCTTCAGATTCTGCAGCAATTTCCCCAACCAAAGCTTTGAGGACAAAGCTTTTTCTAAGGGAGAGGGGATGTTAGGAACCCATGTCAACTCTTCTCTTTACTATGTTAGTATATTGTTGTTGGACACATATGCTTTGTAAGTCGCCCTGTAGTATTTGTTGATCCATAGTTTATATTAGCCCATAGTATTGGACGCATATGCTTTGTAAGTCGTCCCATAGTATTATATGTCCCATGGTTTTGACTCATAGTATTGGGCATAGACTTAGTATATAAGTGTGTGTTGAGGTCATTGAAGGCACCGTGAAGTTAATTGTATTGAGCTTGCTCAAAGGAGGTTGCCCCCTCAAAGTGGCCTATGATCAATATAAAAGTTATTATGAGTTCTATTATTTTTTATATTTCATGTATTTGCATTAATTAATTATTGCAGGTTCTTCACATCTTCCAATTCGGGGTAGTTAACCAACCGGAATTGAAAGTAGAGAAAAATACCGAATAGTCTTTACCAAGCTTGGTGAGAATAGAGAGGATCAATTGCTTATCCTCTTTGATAACTCCACTATTCTTCAACTGCATTGTCAAGTGCTTGAATTTTGTGAAAAACTCATTGATGGTCTCAAAATTCTCAGGACTAAGAGCAATCAATTCATTATCTAATTGAAAATCCCTAAGCTCGTCCTGATTGCCTAAAAGTGTTTCAAGTTGCTCCCATATTGCTTTTGGAGTCTTCAATCCACTGAGATGGAAGTGAAGATCTTTGGAAATAGAGAGGCAAAGAAGACCATAAGATTCATCAAGCTTGTTGTAGTGTTTTGTTCTTTCTGTCAATGAGCTTGGCTCCAATTCGAGGCCAACTGTGACTCTATTGTATCGTTTTGAACGTAACATGATCTCCATATCTTCTTTCCAATCAAAATAATTGAAGGGAGTGAGGATAGGCTTTGAAGAAGAGTATTCCATTGCTAGGAGCGAGTGCACTTTGATGTAGAAAGACTTTCCAAAGCAAGGTAGCGAATGCAATTGAAGGAGACAATAACCTGCAAATCACAATCAATACAAGAACAATGAGGTTGAACAATCCACCCTTTTAGAGTTGCATCACACCTGGGATTGGAGATCAAGCAATGTTGAATGGTTCCAATGCATCAAATCCAGGATTTATGTGGAAACTCAAGCTTCTGGAGTGGTATTGGAAGTATTTTCAAGCCTTGTATGCACAGAAGCAAATGCTCTTGAGATCTTTCATGCCAAACTTTTTGCAATTTTGAGCAAATTCACTCAAATCATCATGTAGAACACCTGTAGAAAAGAGATCTTGTCCCTGCAATGGCTCTGATACCATGTAAAATTAGCCACAGTGGATATAATGAACAAGTAAATCAATTGCAACAGATGAACATAGAAAATATGGTGTAAAACTGTGTAAAACATGCACAGTGCTCAATATCCCAATAAGGGTGAATAATTACAATACAATAATCTGGCAATGTGAGTGAGCAATTCGAATTGACTAAGTAGGCCATTCGAATCACTGAATGGAGTAGCTTGACTCCAACTAGGATTCCTCACCATCAATCAGTGGTGGTCATCAATGCACAAGAACCAGTCATCCAAGTGCCAATCTAAGTCTAACTGAGTGTAACATGTGTAACTAAAGTGTGTAGCACTAATATAGGGAAGTAGACTTAGTGGAGGGAGCATGGGAGGCTTAACTGAAGTCAGAACAAGTCATCTAGTCAATCTGGAGGTCCAACGGAGTGAAACAGTCAGTCGGGAGTGAAACTAACCTCAAATCAGGGAGAATCAGAGCTAACTGAGTGTAAACTGAGGTGGCAGGTGAAGAAGTGTGCCCTCCTCTGTCAGTAGGTGAGAAGAGGGTGCCTTCATGACTATAAGGGCTAAAGAACTGATGTAAGATGCTCCCGGGTGCTAGAATAAGCTGGCTAAGGTGCTGGAGGCATCAACCTGGTGACTGGGATGAATGCGAAATGCATGCAAACCCTAATTGCATGCAAGGTCCTGAAAATGATGATGTGGATATCCGAACAGTCTCTTGAAATGGCCGCCATGATAGATGATGCATCTCTATTGATTATAAGATAGTTGCTGCCAGATTAAAGATGCACAAGAATTGCAGTGATGAGTCATGCCAAGCATATTCAATCCACACACATTTGACTACATGCCTCTTAATAAGAATTCATCCTAAGGGGAGCTGTAGGATCCTCAAGTGTTTGTTGAAATCTGGTTGAAAAAAAATATGAAAAACATCTTCATAAAGTAATGCCTGATATGTATGGGCCAAATTTCCTCTCATTATTAATTCTGATTGCAACTCATGGTTCCTTAGTCACTTTTGGTGGTCATTGTGGCAACCTCTTGGTTGTCGGTGATGATTCTCTACTTTCCATCAATAGAGCGATGGTAAATTGATGTGGTAAATTGCACCTTAGTCCATGATGTCTGCCGCCACCACCAGAAAAATAAATTGTGGGATGCATGTCTACATATTCTTCAACATAGAAATAACCAGGGAGCACAGTGCCACAAGGCATTATCCATTTGAAGTTTGTTATCCAAGTCTTGGCACCTTGTGAGATTTTGATTGTTCTTCCATCACCAAACACATCCCACCATCAAAAGGAGTAAGACATACTTCCTCCTTTGTGCAAAATTTGGCCTAGCTTCACACCAAAGTTCAGGATGCCCTCTAGCAAACACAAGACAACTTTAATGCACTTCATGATCGACATCAAGCTCCTCATTCTTTGAACATTTATGGCTTCACTTGTATAAGTAGAGGTTAAAGAACAAACAACATCACAAGCTTGATGCAATCTAATATGAACCCTACCCTATAATCCTTTGTTGTATGGGTACAACTACCAGGAATTGGGGAACCTGTGCTCATCATTTTCCTATAGTCATGAGCTTCTGAGTGGGTATGAAACACTTTAAAAATGGATGGAGTGGCCGTGGGAGTATGGGAGCTTATCGAGAGCTTTTCATGTGGGGTTTTGGGATTGGGTACTCATGGTCAGGAGTACTTAGAAGCTCCTTGCACGTCAAGAAGTGTCTGGAAGCTCCTCGACAGACAGGTATCCATAGAATCTATGAGCACCCAGCCCTAAGGGGCCCAAAATCCTATTTAAAGAGGGATTTCCATAGTCTCCCATGATAATATTAGAGGGATTTCTTTGAAGTCTTAGATATGAGTTTTATTGCAACTTTTTAAAGCACTTTTCAACTGAACTTCCTTTCCAATCCCTATCAAACATCCATTCTAGTCTAACATTCCCTTGAGTAACCTTCCCTCGAGTAGGGGTAGAATATCAGTAAGTGGTCCTACATTTTCTTCATCTCATTTACACAAGACACATTTGTTTGGCCTTGGTTAATTCCTTCTCTGAAGAAATTCCCATGTGAGTGTTTTATTTCTGATTTCCAAGGACATCAAAATTATGGACTTTAGAAATGCTCCGATTTTCTAGAAGCTCTGCTTACACCAGAGAATGTCTTCTTGTCTATCTGGGATATAAATTGCTTTGTATCCTAGCTTTGGTGGAAATCCCCAAGGATGGATTTTTAGACTAGATAAGTTCATCATCAGAGTTTTTAATATGGACATAACACACTTCTAATCTGTTTATAAATGCCTCCTCCTGAATCTTGTCCTGTTCTTCTAGCCCTATCTGTTCAACCCTCTTCCAATGCAGGAGTTTCCTGGTGCATTTTCCTGGGCCATATCCGAGATACCTTCTCCATGAAGGGAGTTTATCATTACTTTTGGCATCTTGTACTCAACTCCACTATCTACCCATGGATCTATCCCAACTGTCTAGCAATGGGGAATAACCATGAAACCATTTTGTTGAATAATATACGTCTACACACCTTTGAAATATCCTTGTTCGAGTAGTCTGTGGAAGAGACCTTACCTCTCTTTGAACTTTTTTTTTTTTTAACAGAGACAGGGAAAATAGTGTATTTATAAAAGCTGTGCACAGCTATTCATTACATGCATATGATAGAGTTTTTTAACAGAAGAGGAAATTTCTAGAAAGACTGCAACTGTAGTTTCTATCAACATATCTTTAAAAGCTCTGAGCCTTTTCTTTCTAAAACTGTTCAAAATGGTGCTGGGATAAACCCTGATAAACTGTCTGTTTAGGAGAATGTAGAAATACATTGGCAAAATATATACAAAATTTTGAAACCTGAGATGAAAAGAAATTAGCCATAATTCTTGAACTGGGCAGAAGCTGCGTCCACCATTTCCTGATTGATCTCTTGATTGACCATGGGGGTTTCTTGCACATAAATTCCCTGCGTTTTCCCTGTCAACACTGCCATATCTTCCTACAACATATCAACCTTTCCCATAAGCTCGAATAAATTTTTATCTAAATCATCAATCCTCGAATCCTGGCATGAAAGCTGAGAGACTGTGTGATTCAGGTCCGCGGCCATCTCCTTGTTTTGCTTCACGTTGGTGCAGATGACATCGTAAGTACTACGAAATGAGAGTTTAATATCCACCACAGTGTGGCTCAGGGCAGCTATGGTCGCCATTACACTTTGCATTGTTCCAAGGTTAAACGGAGGTAGCAGAAGAGGACGGGGGGATGGAGGGGAGTCCAGTTCGCAGAGGTAGAGTCGACTTAGAGCGCAGGAGAAATGAGGGGGACGAGCCATTGTGGGGGAAGAAGGGAATGGAGTAGAGGGTGGAGTTGATAATGGCTCGTGGGAGCTGACAGCATAGCCAAAATCCATGTGACAGATGCGTGGAGGGCTGGGATGGAGTGTGGCAGAAGCAACGGGGGTCGGGGGGGAGTGAGGGTAACTGCACTTTGAGCGAGGGATGAGGAGAACCCTCGAGGATCCAAAGGACCCAACCTTTAAGCTTGTAATAAAATTATTAAACCTTGACATTATCTTAGGGGATGAAGTGAAATCCCATGGCACCATTATGATCTTGCATGTGCCCAATTTCTAACAAGGTTCCTTTATTAGCCTCTAGATCAGCAAGCCGGTTGTTCTCTCAGAGGATGTGAAAAAAAGAGACATTTGGGAGGAGAGCGTTGGTTTTTATTCGTTTCATATATATGCAAGCTTTTGAACCTTGAGGGGCAGAACCCTTTCTCATGATTTGAATAACATGTCGAGAGTCTCCATAAATTCTGAGATTGTCAATACTGAAGGAGGCGGCCATATCTAATGAGAGAATAAGGGCTAGCCATTCTGCCTCATTATGTGTCTTGCTACCTAGGCCCCAAGAGAAGGCTGAGACTTTATTTCCTCTGGGATCAAAGAGTATCCCACCCGCACCTGCCGCCCCATTACCTCTCTTTGAACTTGATAACTCTATTGCTATCCATTCTAAGAATGTGGCTGAAGATAACCTTAGCTCCATGCCTTACATCAGCATGCCCCTGGACATTGTGCCTTCTCTTGATTATCTAATTAATCCCTTGGATGTCACATCCAAAGCATTTTAATGTCCGGATGTGGGATTACTATTATCAGATCATACCAATTGTCATAACTTCCCAACCATCTTTAACATCGAATGTCCACCAAATAGAAAACTAGTTATCAAAATTGTTCATTACCAAAATGACCTGTCATTGTTTCATGTCTACAAAAAATATGAATGATGTGGAAATTGTAATATCTCTTGGTTTCCAAGATGATAAATTTGAATCCATTTCCTCTAGTAGCATTCCAGAACAAGGGAAAGGAATCCATATTGATAACTTTTCAGATTCCCTTGATCCTTAGGTCCTATGGTTGATTCTTGTTGAGAATAATTAATTGAGAGAAGATTTGAAGGCATAGTGCTCTCCTATTCTTTCTTCCGTGGATGATATAAATAAAGAACCCAATGGAGGAAAATCGCGGGCTTACAAAAGAATCTAGATTGGCAATAAATATAAGGATGTTGGTTACATATATGTTCTCATAACAAATAAAGATCATGACATCAATGATGTACATCAGAAGGACATTCCAACTACAGAAATAACACATTCGGATTCATGTTTCGGTGCTTAGGGACAACTGAAAAGGAAGGGAATGTCCTCATGAATAACTAAGATGTTATTATTTTAGAAGGGAATCCCATTTATATCAAGATGATGAATGCTTGGAGGCATATGCCATGATTGAGAGGTGTTGTAGAATGAGAAAAGAATTCAATGATTAGGTGCTTGTATATCAAAATGAAAGTTCTCATGTTGTGGTAGCTTAGCTGAATGAAAATGCTCATGTTTAGTGGTTTCTTTTTCAAGGGTTGTTTTTCCTGCTCAATCTCTCAGTGCCAATTATAATGCCACTCAGATTAAAGGAAAAACTTAGAAAAACATTTCTAGACCAAGGTGCTCTGCAAATAATGTATTTTCTTTGGCTTAGGTGGAAAATCTGAGAGGTACCTATTATGTAAAAATAGGATTAAAACTTGTGCCATTCAATCGAAGAAAACACATCTCTGCATCACCAGTCTCTAGAGGATCATCCATGTCAAGGTTAGAAAGTGTCAAATGCCACTAAATGTCAAATATATCACTAAATGTCAAATAACAACAAGCTCAATGAAGATGCTACCTTACTATAGATGGGAGGCCGAGTAGGCTAATATATGTCATCATTTGCACAAAAGGTTAGACTTCAAATGGAATCCAAATATTGCAATAACCCTTTCTCTTTATAATCAAACCCTTATAACAGATTTTATGGATATGCAAAGTTGGAATTTGAAGAAGGTTGATTTAACTCTTGAGGCTTGACATTGGAAATTTTATGGTATCCACAATTGTCAACAATATTTTAAATTTTTACGACATAACAAAATCCACAATGAAAATTGAATAAATTTAAAACTTGGGATTAAGGAAAGGCTAAAGTGTGAGAGTACATGTATATTAGACAAACTTGGTTATGCAGTGTAAGGTCCTCCAATATTGGACCGAATTCAAAAAGGTCACCCTGAAGAATACCCAGTTGGAAGAACATGCCATTCTCATTTGTATTCAAATTTAAATCAAAGATATCAATGATATCTAGATTGGTTTTCAAGACTTGAGATTGTTTCCATAGCTTGAAATGGGCATTAGGCATGATGGTAGCATGGTGAAATACCTGATATGAGTAATTGTTTGTATTCATGGAGAATAGGCTGGAAAAAGGTTCTGTAAGTATTAATGTAAATGCTCGAGGATAAGAAGTAAATTTCTTAATTATGCTAAATACTAGAGGCAATATATATGTACATTGTTATGTAATTAAGAATAAGTAAACATAGTAGTTACATAGAAATCATGAATTTCACATTAGAAAATCATTATTAGTGCATTTATTTTACATTTTACAAAGTATTTATTCAATTTCTATTGTTAATCGTATGGTTAGGAATGTAGCTCTCATTCACATATTGATCCAACCATGTGAAATTGAAATTAGAAGGGGGGTTGTGGCTTAGGTGTAGCCAGTCTGAATGTTATAACTCATCAACACATTCATTAGCAACTTGTCAGCAGACTCAGTAGCACACTTGTTAGCAACTTGTTACCACATTGACAATAATTATTTGGACCATAAAGACTTCCAAAATGTCAGTCTCTATAGCAAACATGAATAGATAGTAGTATTTCCCTGCAACATTGTAATATCCCTCTCAGATTTATAAATGTATAATGGAAATTATTTGAGGCCCTGGTGAGGAGCTCAAGGCCAAGTCCCCACCAGTGGACCTTGAAAACATCGTTATTTCTTTTTCTAAGTTATAAGCTGTAAACTTAGAAGACAAGATGCAATGGTACAACTAAGCGTCGACAACTAAATCATTACGGAAAAGTAAAGGGAATCCTTGATAATCTAAAACATTAATCCAAGGAGCTTGTAGGACATAATGGTTGGAGCTATGGGTATTAACCAAGACTTTCGTACAACGTCCTAAGTCGAGGACTATAGACTTTCGTTACAAACGAATAGGCAACCTTGATGACTTACACCTTAGTATAAGGCGATATGCTATGGATTATAATTTGACATAATTCACTTAATCACATTTCCAACAGGGAGTGTTAGAAATCCCAAATAAACCTCCTAAGCTAATTTTAAACTACAAGCCTATTAATGGTTTTCGATAAAGCTTAGCTTATTAATTTTAGTATATTAAATCATAGGCTAAACTATGAGCCATTGGTATAAGTTTACTATAATGTAATAAGTACTACTTAAGTCTAAGTTAGTACTATGCATATGGGTTATATACATATATATACATGATGAAAATATATATGAAGGACCAACATAGGATTTTCAAATAACTTGTGAACACAGGAGTGCTAAGTACATATACAAAAGAGTGTTAGGAGGGCACACGAGGCTTGGTGAAGGAAGATAAGGAGATTGTCTCCTTAAAGATATAAAGAACCTTTTTTGCCAAAAAATACTAATTATTATATTGGGACCCTGTTAAGTGTAAAGATTGCTTCTTAAGGTTAAAACCCTTGGATAAAAGTAAGTGTTGTTAAGTGTAAAGATTGCTTCTTAAGGTTAAAACCCTTGGATAAAAGTAAGTGTTGGGCGACATTACCCCCATCCTCCCTTTTAGCTTTATGAACTATGGTGATCCATCACGGGAGATTGAGTATCTTAGTCATGGGCAACATGGCCGAGAAGTCTGGACTATGTTGGTTGTACATGTGGCAATTTCATTAAATTGGAAGAGGCAACTGCGAACTCCACTGAAGGACTAGTTGGGATCGGGGAGATATTCTTGGCGCTAACACCCAGATTTAAGGGAGCGCCATTCACCTACATTGCCATGTGGTGGTTTGAGTATGACACGTTGAGGGGAAAGGCTAACCACGAAACATTTAGCTTCTCGAGAAAATCCTTCTTAAGGGGGAGGGGATCACAATGAGAGGGGGTTCGCTGGTTTCGATTAAGAGATTTTGTCTATTAGGTTGGTAAAGGGGGATTGAAACACACTTTCTTGTTTTTATTGTCCCCGTCGCTGTTTGGATTTTGGGGAATGGAAACTTTGTCTGCCATTGCGCTGAGGATGAGGAGAGGATGGCTTAAAAACCAATCCATGCGTTCTCCACTGAGTTTACAGATATACATCCGTTGCTGTGTTGTATACTTTACTACAGTTCTTATGGATCGACGCCACCGTTAACCTCTGTCGAGCTCGGGGAAAAACACCTCGGTTTGGAAAAGGATCCGGCTGATGTGATCGTTGTTGTGGATGCTCACACCTTCTTAGATCCAAGTTAACCATGGAAAATTGTTAGAAAGGATTGATGGGTATTTTTTTGGGGAAAATGGAAGGAGCACGGAAGGGCTGTGGGGAGGAAACGTTGGGGTAAGCGACGTGTTGTCTTATGAGCAGGTAAGCTCTACGCTGATCATTTACATTCAAAACAATATTTCTCTGCCTGGCGATTTGATGTTGCTGCGTTTGAGGTAACTGATTTTATCCATTTATGAATGATGCGTTTATTTATACAGAGCTGTTTCCTAACCATAATAGTGGATATAATTTATAGATTTGGTCTTTGGCAAGACGTAATGAAAACACATAGAGATGAACTCCGGATAAAACTCTGATAGAGTTTAGATCTGAGTGTTGGTTACAATGCTGATTAAGGTTTAGATTTGATCCCTGGACGGAATATGATCTTAGGATAATATTCGAACCTGATTGAGTGTCATGAGTTTAAGCTGTGTTTATTTCGCTTAGGCACTGTATGTGATCTGAGCAAAAAGGTAGTTTAAATATTTACAACCTTCTTACGATGGAAGGATGCAATCTGAGCTTTAGCTTTTTATAAAGATATATATATATATATTAGGTCCTGTCGGTGATCCAGGAGCCATTGGGTGCATTCAGTATGGTGTAGCGTAATGCATGCAATTTGGGTTACAATTCTTGTTTTATTACATGTAGTTTTGTCTCAGGAATACGATCTAGAACCTATGTATTTTCAACTATAATTTCCCGTAATGTGGTTCTAGAGTGCTGCGAGTGCTGTAGAATAAACAGAGCATGGATCCAGGATCTATGTTTCAACTATAAATATACTTTTAGCTTCGATAGGGAGTCGATTCTTCTGAAGTCAGAGTTTGGTTCTTTCATTTTCGACCTGTCCTCAACAAAGATAGTTATGTAGGGATACGATCATAATTTTTAGTTGTAGATAATTCTGCTGCTGCATTATCGCTATTTAAAATCGCAAATCCCGGTTGTTGATGAATCTCACTGCCAATCACAGATCTTGGTTGTTTGAGAAACAGTTTTGTTTTCCAAAATCATGGATCTCTAGGTTAGATGCAGATATCACACTGTTGTTCTATTGTTTCTATCATGAGAGGTATCATTTCATGCTATATCATATCCCGACAATTAGATTTGTAGCTGGCTGAAGGTTCTATCTTAAACCTTCTATGGTAGGTTTGAAATCGTTGGCTATGCCATCTTTGGCCTTTCCAGCAGAAGCGTGATTCCTATGATCTGCCTTTTAGTATGTTGATGGTGATTTGAGATACTAGGCTTACCTCACTATGGTGGCTTTACTGTTAAGAGTATGCTCGAAAGAAGTGAAAGGAAAAATTCTTGTAAATGAATGCATGGCAGTTTGTAACTACCTATTTTGAGAGGTCAAATAATATATGAGGGTTGTGGACGTAGCCCAAAGGTTGGGTGAACCACGGTATATCTTGTCTCGTTCATATGTGTGATCTTATCGTTGACTTATATCTTGTCTCGTTCATATGTGTGATCTTATTGGTGATTTATATATTGTCTCGTTCATATGTGTGATCTTATTGGTGATTTATATGTTTATATTGCGTCAAATGATTTTCTTGGTAAAATCCTTATGGTTGCGATGTATCATTAGTTGTTATAACTTCCTTTAAAGCAGGCAAGGTTATCTCTATTTGGTAAGTAATTCAAATAGACGGGATATTACAATACAAAATTTATGTGATTGATGAGTGTATGGGTACCCAAGATCATCTATTGGCCAAGTAGATCACCATTATTAAACAAGCATAAAGATGAAAAGTTCCTTTACATAGGACAAAAGGGTTATATTGTATTGATGGATTATTGACATTTGCATAGACAAGTAATTATAAGGAATATTGAAGTAAGCTTATGGATTCTTTATTTTTATTTTTTCCTTTTATGGTTACTAATCAAATTATGATGATGAGATGAGGAAGGACGGTTAGAACATATTTCATGGTAATCCTTTGAAAATTTTTGTATGAGAATCGGTTTGTATTAACAGGTTCCAAAAAGGTAGATATTCCTGCCTAGACTAAAATTTTATAATTTATCATACTAAGTTTTATGATTACAGCTTATTAGACATTGTCGCAAGTTTAATCATCTTAAAACTTGACCTAAATACTAACTTGTATTATGGGTATGTGACATATTGTGGCAGAGGGTAAAAACTCGGTTGAACTTATGGAAGAGCGTAATATATTATGCGGGTATATGTCGCTTTGTCAACAAGACCTCGACGCAAGTTATAAATGTTGGGTGGTTAAATTATATTGTTTCATTGATGACACTAAAAGTAGAATTACAAC
The DNA here is from genome assembly GCA_027924585.1 of Larix kaempferi. Classification (NCBI taxonomy): domain Eukaryota; kingdom Viridiplantae; phylum Streptophyta; class Pinopsida; order Pinales; family Pinaceae; genus Larix; species Larix kaempferi. Next base: position 22,052,436 of record BSBM01000434.1, on the reverse strand, counting down.
TTGAGTCCATATATATCTAGCTTACCACTCTTTAGCATTCGTGTAAAACTCGGCAGTCGATAAAAGATAGACAAGTGAAAGACGTTTCAGTGCTATTAATATACCAATAAATAGATGTCGTATAGTGGTTATGTACTAACATTGCAGGATTTCGCTAGGAATATAACCAATCAAAATGGAAAGTGATTATTCACACGGATAAATAGTTGAGTTAACCACTCAAGAATAAGTGATGATTCGCTTAGTTCATCTTATTTTACTGGTCATATTTCGAGATGCTTATAACCATGGATTAGCATTGTATTATGTTGTTTAGTTACTAACATTTCAGGATGTTATCATAATTACGACCAATGTGATAAACAAAAAGGAACGTGGATTATAAATCCATCGGTGTACATGAGTGGAACAAAATCGCTCAAGAGTAAGTGATTACATTTATTGTAACATGGATTACAGTATGACACAAAACCTGATTTGGTGATAGATGTGTGCTAGTTATCATGAATGATAAGCAAATAAGTGAATCTACTTACCATTATTACGTGGCATATTGTAGTTGACAAAAAAAAATAAAAATTGCAAGGAATAATAAATGATTATTATCAAAGATAAATTCCTAGACTCAATCGAGAAGGCTTGAGGGGAATCGAGGAAGAGTGCATTTATGGCACTGAAAACACCCCTTATAAATCGGGGAGTTGACACCCACCATGATTCTCGAAAGAATCAGTTGGCTGTAAAGACCTAGGCAAGCTATAAAGAGAATGCATATGCGGGAGGCAGGACGCTGCTTAGTATGCATGGGAGAAAATTGTTGTGTGAGCACTGAGGTGTTAGACAAGGATCTCCAAATGAATTGCTGTGTGAGCACTAAGGTGTTAGGCAAGACATGAATGAAATGTTTGCTGCGTGAGCACTAAGGTGTTAGGCAAAACACGAAATAAAATGTTTGTTGCGTGAGCACTAAGGTGTTAAGAAAGACATGAGAGAAAGGATTGCTGCGTGAGCACTAAGGTGTTAGGTAAGAATTTCCTGGATCAAGGGAATGATGTTTGTTGATTTAGTCAACAGTATACCATCATGGAGCGCTAGATTTATTCCATGTATTGCAAATGTTATGTGCAATAAAGAACTCATGATTTATGTTTCTAAATTTTGATTATGGAAATAATGTTGGTTTTACGGTTTCTTTTGAATCCTGTGTTGTAGTTAAAAACACAGGTGTAATTGATCGCAACTAAGGGAAATTCATGAAATTCCAAAGAAGGTCTAATAGAAATGACCAAGCAAGCAAATGATAACTCCAGGAGAGAAGATAAACTGCTGAAAAATATGAACACCGAGGACGGTGTTATTTTTAAGGAGAGGAGGATGTAATATCCCTCTCAGATTTATAAATGTATAATGGAAATTATTTGAGGCCCTGGTGAGGAGCTCAAGGCCAAGTCCCCACCAGTGGACCTTGAAAACAACGTTATTTCTTTTTCTAAGTTATAAGCTGTAAACTTAGAAGACAAGATGCAATGGTACAACTAAGCGTCGACAACTAAATCATTACGGAAAAGTAAAGGGAATCCTTGATAATCTAAAACATTAATCCAAGGAGCTTGTAGGACATAATGGTTGGAGCTATGGGTATTAACCAAGACTTTCGTACAACGTCCTAAGTCGAGGACTATAGCCTTTCGTTACAAATGAATAGGCAACCTTGATGACTTACACCTTAGTATAAGGCCATATGCTATGGATTATAGTTTGACATAATTCACTTAATCACATTTCCAACAGGGAGTGTTAGAAATCCCAAATAAACCTCCTAAGCTAATTTTAAACTACAAGCCTATTAATGGTTTTCGATAAAGCTTAGCTTATTAATTTTAGTATATTAAATCATAGGCTAAACTATGAGCCATTGGTATAAGTTTACTATAATGTAATAAGTACTACTTAAGTCTAAGTTAGTACTATGCATATGGGTTATATACATATACATACATGATGAAAATATATATGAAGGACCAACATAGGATTGTCAAATAACTTGTGAACACAGGAGTGCTAAGTACATATAAAAAAGAGTGTTAGGAGGGCACACGAGGCTTGGTGAAGGAAGATAAGGAGATTGTCTCCTTAAAGATATAAAGAACCTTTTTTGCCAAAAAATACTAATTGTTATATTGGGACCCTGTTAAGTGTAAAGATTGCTTCTTAAGGTTAAAACCCTTGGATAAAAGTAAGTGTTAAGTGTAAACATTGCTTCTTAAGGTTAAAACCCTTGGATAAAAGTAAGTGTTGGGCGACATTACCCCCATCCTCCCTTTTAGCTTTATGAACTATGGTGATCCATCACGGGAGATTGAGTATCTTAGTCGTGGGCAACATGGCCGAGAAGTCTAGACTATGTCGGTTGTACATGTGGCAATTTCATTAAATTGGAAGAGGCAACTGCGAACTCCACTAAAGGACTAGTTGGGATCGGGGAGATCTTCTTGGCGCTAACACCCGGATTTAAGGGAGCGCCATTCACCTACATTACCATGTGGTGGTTTGAGTATGACACGTTGAGGGGAAAGGCTAACCACGAAACCTTTAGCTTCTCGAGAAAAATCTTCTTAAGGGGGAGGGGATCACAATGAGAGGGGGTTCGCTAGTTTCGATTAAGAGATTTTGTCTATTAGGTTGGTAAAGGGGGATTGAAACACACTTTCTTGTTTTTATTGTCCCCGTCGCTGTTTGGATTTTGGGGAATGGAAACTTTGTCTGCCATTGCGCTGAGGACGAGGAGAGGCTGGCTTAAAAACCAATCCATGCGTTCTCCACTGAGTTTACAGATATACATCCATTGATGTGTTGTATACTTTACTACAATTCTTATGGATCGACGCCACTGTTAGCCTCTGTCGAGCTCGGGGAAAAACACCTCGGTTTGGAAAAGGATCCGACTGATGCGATCGTTGTTGTGGATGCTCACACCTTCTTAGATCCAAGTTAACCATGGAAAATTGTTAGAAAGGATTGATGGGTATTTTTTGGGGGAAAATGGAAGGAGCACGAAAGGGCCGTGGGGAGGAAACGTTGGGGTAAGCGACGTGTTGTCTTATGAGCAGGTAAGCTCTACGCTGATCATTTACATTCGAAACAATATTTCTCTGCCTGGCGATTTGATGTTGCTACGTTTGAGGTAACTAATTTTATCCATTTATGAATGATGCGTTTATTTATACAGAGCTATTTCCTAACCATAATAGTGGATATAATTTATAGATTTGGTCTTTGGCAAGACGTAATGAAAACACATAGAGATGAACTCTGGCTAAAACTCTGATAGAGTTTAGATCTGAGTGTTGGTTACAACGCTGATTAAGGTTTAGATTTGATCCCTGGATGGAATATGATCTTAGGGTAAGATTCGAACCTGATTGAGTGTCATGAGTTTAAACTGTGTTTATTTCGCTTAGGCACTGTATGTGATCTGAGCAAAAAGGTAGTTTAAATATTTACAACCTTCTTATGATGGAAGGATGCAATCTGAGCTTTATCTTTTTATAAAGATATATATATATATATTAGGTCCTGTCGGTGATCCAGGAGCCATTGGGTGCTTCAGTATGGTGTAGCGTAATGCATGCAATTTGGGTTACAATTCTTGTTTTATTGCATGTAGTTTTGTCTCAGGAATACGATCTAGAACCTATGTATTTTCAACTATAATTTCCCGTAATGTGGTTCTAGAGTGCTGTAGAATAAACAGAGAGTGGATCCAGGATCTATGTTTCAACTATAAATCTACTTTTATCTTCGATAGGGAGTTGATTCTTCTGAAGTCAGAGTTTGGTTCTTTCACTTTTGACCTGTCCTTAGCAAAGATAGTTATGTAGGGATACGATCATAATTTTTAGTTGTAGATAATTCTGCTGCTGCATTATCGCTATTTAAAATCGCAAATCCCGGTTGTTGATGAATCTCACTGCCAATCACAGATCTTGGTTGTTTGAGAAACAGTTTTGTTTTCCGAAATCATGGATCTCTAGGTTAGATGCAGATATCACACTGTTGTTCTATTGTTTCTATCATGAGAGGTATCATTTCATGCTATATCATATCCCGACAATTAGATTTGCAGCTGGCTGAAGGTTCTATCTTAAACCTTCTATGGTAGGTTTGAAATCGTTGGCTGTGCCATCTTTGGCCTTTCCAGCAGAAGCGTGATTCCTATGATTTTCCTTTTAGTATGTTGATGGTGATTTGAGATACCAGGTTTACCTCACTACGGTGGCTTTACTGTTAAGAGTATGCTCGAAAGAAGTGAAAGGAAAAATTCTTGTAAATGAATGCATGGCAGTTTGTAACTACCTATTTTGAGAGGTCAAATAATATATGAGGGTTGTGGACGTAGCCCAAAGGTTGGGTGAACCACGGTATATCTTGTCTCGTTCATATGTGTGATCTTATTGCTGACTTATATCTTGTCTCGTTCATATGTGTGATCTTATTGGTGATTTATATCTTGTCTCGTTCATATGTGTGATCTTATTGGTGATTTATATGTTTATATTGCGTCAAATGATTTTCTTGGTAAAATCCTTATGGTTGTGATGTATCATTAGTTGTTATAACTTCCTTTAAAGTAGGCAAGGTTATCTCTATTTGGTAAGTAATTAAAATAGACGGGATATTACAATACAAAATTTATGTGATTGATGAGTGTATGGGTACCCAAGATCATCTATTGGCCAAGTGGATCACCATTATTAAACAAGCATAAAGATGAAAAGTTCCTTTACATAGGACAAAAGGGTTATATTGTATTGATGGATTATTGACATTTGCATAGACAAGTAATTATAAGGAATATTGAAGTAAGCTTATGGATTCTTTATTTTTATTTTTTCCTCTTATGGTTACTAATCAAATTATGATGATGAGATGAGGAAGGACGGTTAGAACATATTTCATGGTAAGCCTTTGAAAAATTTCGTATGAGAATCGGTTTGTATTAACAGGTTCCAAAAAGGTAGATATTCCTGCCTAGACTAAAGTTTTATAATTTATCATACTAAGTTTTATGATTACAACTTATTAGACATTGTCGCAAGTTTAATCATCTTAAAACTTGACCTAAATACTAATTTGTATTATGGGTATGTGACAAACATTGATCATTGGTGCCTCCTACATATAATAATTATCAACAATTCATGCATTTTTTTCAACAACTCCATAAAAATTTCAAATACATCAATTTACCAGGAATTACAAGATAAAACCCAAATGGCTATAATAGGATGGCATATGTAATGTTCATGGTATGAAATGTGATATTTAAGAGTTAAATTGCCATGGAAATTTAAAATATCTAAAGATAGGTGACGGTGATAGTTAGATCTTATTAGAGTATTATTTTCTTACAAACTATCATAGCTTCGAATACAGCTACATGGGATTTTAAATAGGTGACAGCGAAGAGATGAAGGGAACTCCGTTTTTGTAAAAGGAAACATATTTTCTCAAACCAACATTAGTGAAGAGACAGAGGTGACTGCTCTGTTATTGTAAAAAGCAACATATTTTCTCAAACCACAAATTTTGAAGTCTGCATGAGCAAATTTGTGAAGAAATTGAAACTGGAGAGATTTGTGAACTACTCTTGACTATAAAGGTTCTGCAGCTTTGTAGTGAGGAGGATATAGCATTTGTAAACTTTTTCGAAGTTTGTAGATTTGGTTTTGTACTTGTTGCAACCATATCTGTTTGGCATATGAAATTACTCTTTACAGCTCATAGATATGCATATATCTGGTTGTATATTTGTTGCATATGGGTTGCAACTGAAGAAATTGAAGCTGGAGAGATCTTTGAATTGCTCTCGATTGTAAAGGTTCTGTAGCTTTGTAGTAAGGAGGATATAGCATTTGTAAACTTTTTCAAAGTTTAGAGGATATGGTTTTGTACTTGTTGCAACCATATCTGTTTGGCAATGAAATTACTCTTTACAACTCATATATATACATAGATCTAGTTGTGTACTTGTTGCAACCCATATCTATTTGGCATATGAAATTGGTAATTACTCTTTACAACTCATAGATATACATAGATCTAGTGTGTACTTGTTGCAACCCATATCTATTTGGCATATGAAATTACTCTTTACAACTCATAGATGTACAATCTTTTACCTATGTGATTGACATCATTTTTCTACTGTTGCTTTATTTAAGAAAAATATAGAGTTCTAACTATAAAGTAGTTGAGGTGGATTTTCTCCCTTTGTGTTCTCTTTGTAATGCAAAATTTTCCATTGTGTGTCGTGTCTTGGCTGTGGAACTAAAAATAAAACTTGAAAGGAAACAATGGCAGAAATTTTGATGGGAAGGTTTTCCTTCTTTCTGTATGAGCATTGTGTGTCAAGGGTTCCATTTTCGTCTGTAAATGTATATTTGCTCTATGATGTGCTGTGTAGGTAGCACGTTTTAGTGTAGAGTTCATGACAATTTTTGGCTCTTCTACTAGGCTGTGATACAAATTAAGTGATGAATGTAGACAATTTATATGTACAAATTGAAAAAGGAATGCATAGTGGCATTTCTGCGAAAACCATTAGGACAAGGCCTTAGAACATTGAGACATGCAATTTCATGACAGTGAAGATTTATGTTCTTCTTCTGATAGAAATGTGGATAACATTCCATTGATTGTATCCTGGGCATCCAAATGGCCCAGAATACAATCAAGGGCAGCATTCTAAACTCCAAGGATTTAGTAGTAAACCATTTAAGCATGTGAGCATTTTGGGTGTTTCTCCTGCCAAGTTCCTTGTCCTCCTGTCAAAGGTAATATTGAACCCCAAATCTTCTTTGTATAAGCACGGTGAAATAGAAGGTGGTCAATTGTTTCCCCTTCACATTTGCATAGATAACAGAGGCTCAGGCCAATGCCATGCTCACTTCTTCCACACTTCCCAAGTCAGCACCTTGCAGGATAAGGTGAGTGACATGAAGACATGATTTCATAGGTGCATTCACCTTCGAAATGGGTCTCTACCACCATACAACCTCTGCTACCTCCTCACCAAATGTTGCCCTATAGCCAAGAATAGCAGTAAAGTGACCTGTGGAGATATTCTTTGATCAAAGGAGTAATCCCTCAGCTTAATTGAATTTTTTTCCAACTGTTGAGTATACAGGTTCCAAGAAACTGCCTATGGATTCACCACGTTAAGAAGCTCAGCTGTTTTCCATGTTTATTCAAGTATTCCATGGATCTGTAACATCAACCAGTGTGTAAAGTCCTTTATCTTGCAAAAAGTCTTATCACCCTCAGAGGTAGTAATGCTGGCCTTCATGTCCCACCCAGGTATTAATGCCCAATCTAACTTTCCTGCAGTGTCCAATTTTCCATGCCAACTAGTTTTCTACAAGGGAATGACAAAACTAGTGCCTTCCGGACAAATGAAACATTAGAGATAAAAATTTGCTGGTAATATAGTCCATTCCTCAAAGGAATGTTGATCCAAGTATTTCTACTGGATAACATTCTAACAGAAACCTTCTGCAGATATTAAACTCCACAAATTCTTGGAAGCCAGGGCCTTGCCGAAATCGTGAATGCATTTCAACCCCCACCCACCAGTAGCTTTGGGCTTAGGTAACCTTTTCCATTTGACCATTGGACTACCTTATTTCTCCCTTCTTCCTAGCCATAGAAAATGAAAACATTTATTCTACCCACCAAGAACTTTGGGCTTATAACCTTTTCCATTTGACTAGTGCAATACCTTCTTTCTCCCTTCTTCCCGGCCATAGAAAATAAAAAAATTATTCCTGATTTTTTTCCAGCATCCCAATAGGGATGTAGGCTAAAGAAGGCCAATATACAGCCATTGTTTCTAATACTAATTTAACTAAAAGTGAGTTTGCCTCTTATGGACAGCCACCTACTACACCATTTTGTGACTCTTCTTTCAATTTTCTGATATAGCCAGACCCAATATTTAAAACCATAATCATTAGATTTTGACATGAGACTCAGATATCCTAGGTTATTGCTAAATGGGGTGAAATTTAAAGAGAAAATACTGTGAATGGCCTCATTTTGTCTTTCATGTAGTCTGTTCAGTGTGATAGAGGATTATAGTGTTTATCTCCATTCTTGTTGCAAAGCAGTTTGAGTCCAGAATTTCCAAAAACTTAAGAGCTTTACTGTAGGAGTGATGCCCAAACAAAAGCATATCATCCAAAGAGTAGATGTGTCGATGCCAACACCCTACCCAATTCTATAATTTTTATTTAATAGATCCTGTAGGCCTCCTTGATGGCCTTTCTTGAATGCTCAACCTCTGGGTTGCTTAAAGAAACTAGATGTTGCCCCATTTATAAGAACATAAAATGACACAGAACTCAAACAACCCCTAATCTACTTGACCAAATGAACACATCAAGCATTTTGAATCAGAATTAACCTGAGATATAATTAACTGACCCTAGTATAGGCTTTAGAAAGATCCAATTACACCACCATAGCCTGTAGAACAAAGGCCTTCCTAAGCCTCTTAGAATTACAAATGATGCAATCTGGGTGTTCATATTCTCCTCTCCACGATTCTAAAAGGGTTCTAGCTCATTGGAAGAGTGCCCGCCTTAGAAGTAGGAGGTTGGTGGTTCGATTCCTCCATGCCCTATTGATATTGCAATATTGGTATTTTTAATAAAATATATTTTATTATGATTTATTATGGCTATAGAGGGGGTTTCAAACCGTCTTTGTATGTTGCTACGAGGGGGGTTCTAAACCGCCTTCATATGTCACTAAGAGGGGGGTTCTAAGCCACCTTCATATGTCACTACGAGGGGGGTTCAAAATTTCCCTTGTATGTTACAACAAGGGGGGTTTAGAACCACCCTTGTAGGTACCTATGAGGGGGGTTTGTAACCATCCCCAAAGGTTTGTAATAAGGACTTTTAAGGGGGGTTCTGAGCCACCCCCATAGGAGTCTACAAGGGAGGTTATAAACTGCCCCTATAGACCTCTACAAGGGGGGTTCCAAATTGCCCCTATAGGACTAGACGAGGGGGGTTCACAACTGCCCCTATAGGCCTCTACAAGGGAGGTTTGAAACCGCCCTTATAGTCTTCCACGAGGGGGGTTCCAAACTGCCCCTGTAGGTTTGCATGAGGGGGCTTATGAGGGGGGTTCATAACCTCCCTCGTAGGTCTCTATGAAGGGGGTTCAAAACCGCCCCTATAGGTCTCTATGACGGGGTCTATGAGGGGGGTTTAAAACCGCCTTCGTAGACCTCATGACGAGGGGGGTCACAAACCGCCCCCAAAAGTCACTTTTGGGGGCAGTTCCAATCTCATCAAAAACTGCCCTTAAAGGGAAAAACTTTTAACATTGGTGCCTTTAGGGGTAGTTTTACCAAAACTGCCACCAAAGCCAAAACCCCCCCCATAGGTCACTTTTGGGGGCGAAAGACAACCCCCCCTAAAGGCCAAAAATGTAGTAGTGTAATCTTAATGAAGGAAATTATCAAAACTAGAATAATTAGAGAATGAAATTACTAACTCTATTATAACTAAGTCTTAAGAGCATGTGATAAACTAGACAAGGAATAAGACTGATAAGTTCTGAAACAACAACATGTTATCAAGATAAATATGAAAGACATAATTTAAAAGATAGTTATAGCAAACTAGGAATGATAACAAGACTTGAATTAAAACTTTATGGAATGTAAAACAAGGGCTTAAGTATGATTACGAATACTAAATAAAAGAAGGAAATATTACAATTAAGAAAACTAAGAAACTTAATTCGAAATAAGCATAAAACAGTGCATAAAGAGTGAAAATACGAATGACGATCTGAATGCCACTCCAAACAACAGTTCGAATGATAGTACGGATGGAGGAAAAATGAATTAAACTAAGGAAAAGAGTAGTTTTGATGATCTTGACGTCAACTGGCAAATGCAGATGAACCTACAATGCAAAGAAATCAGTGAGAAGACTTGTTGAGAAGGTAAGATAATAGAAAGCAACCTATTCTAATCATGGTTGGAGAGATAAACTATTCCTATTCTACACTAAAGCAAGATTGAGATGAGATAAGAGAATTAACCTACAACTACAGAGGAGAAGCTAACTAAACTAATTCTAATCGTTAACAAGCCGGAAACAATAACTAACTAAGTCCTATCTAATTGCAGAGGATTAGAAAAACAAACTATCTAGTTATAAAAGACTGAAATGAAACTATCAAAACTATACTATTGGTCGACCATTTGCTAATTCTGTAAACACAAACTATGTTAGCAGCATAATATAAATTACAGAGAATAAATAAATATCATGTACAAAACAACGAAATTAATTACATATACAGGAAAATAAACTAACTATTTGCAAAAAGGAAAATGCAGAAAATAAAGACAAAACCTCCGGTTGATGAGAGGCCCTTTCCAACAATCAGAGATGGAAAATGAAATTGGTTTAGCTACTCAGAATATCAACAAACTGGAACTTTCATTAACTTAAGAAAATTACAAAACGTTTGCTATCTGCTCTTGACAATCTCTAACTCTAACTCTGTCTCTGTCTACAGACTAACTTCTAACTTTTCTAACTATGTTTCTCTATGCAAGCATCTATTTATAATTTACAATGGATGAGAGGGTCAAAAGAGTCGACCTCTCTAATAACAGAGGCATTTATGGCTGTAACTGGCTTCTTTAAGTGATGCGTGACAGCATAGGGAACATACACTAGGCTTCATAGGGACGATTCATTCACGAGGCAGCTGCAGCGTGAATCTTCCTTTGACGTGGGCAGAGAGGTAGTGTGCTGGCGAACTGAATGAACGGAGGAGAGGGCTGTTGGAGCATTGATGTGGTCGAAGCATTGTGTCGGCAGGCTGAGCGTGGACAGGTTAAGTCTTCTAGAACACCGGTGTGAATGGGCGTGCGTGATTCCAGGATAAACGGAAAAGAGAACTGGCATGTAGAGTGTTGATGTGGAAGCATTGTGTGTTGTCAAGTTTAGCATGCCTAGGGACAAATCTTCCAGAATCAGAGCTCATTAACGATGACCCTTGCATGGAAAATAGAACCCACGTGCCCGATCTTGTCTTTAATGGCCCGAAACATGCTAACCGTGGATTTCACGGGCTGAATGCAAGGCTGAACGACGAGCTGAACATGGCTAAGCTTAAGCAATATAAACACGCAATATGAATGAAGGTTCATTTGAAAAATCGCAGCCTATAGATCAAAACTAAATGCCATTCATGACTAGAATTGTTAATTTAATCATTAATAAATCATAATATAACGAGATTTGACCAAAATTTATATGATAAACGAATATATGCATACCTGGTTTGTTTGATGGGCTGAATGGCGGCAAGGATAACTTATTATATCAAAAATAATGAAATTAACGCCATTTAGAATAGATTTGATGATAAAAAATAGTGACAAAATGGACACCAACATTCCCCCAAACTGGAGATATGCCAGGTCCCACTAAGCAAAACAGAGAGAAATTAGGAAGAAGGCTGAGCTACTGTAGCAGCGGCCTTCGACTAGGATGATGAATATATAGATTTGACCTCGAGCTTCTTGAATTAGTCCTTTAAGTAGTTATATCGCATCCTCAGGGCAGTATGGGATGTTGTTTTGGCGTTACCAAGCATTCAATGTTACCAAGCATTCAATGTCTTTTACTTCTGTACACAGTGCCTTGTTTTCTTCATGAAGCTCAGAAATTGTTTCCACATAACTTTGATTTTGGTCTGTCAACCGTGCTATCACTTGGATCAACTTATCCATCTCCTGTTGAGCCCGAATGAGTTGTTCTTTATAATGTTTAGGGTTCTTTGGGAGACTCAACTCTTTTGAAAATGTTTCACACTCAACAGTATGACATTCAAGAATTGTATCTTGGTTGTGTGCAGGAGGACTTTCAGCAGTGGAGGCTTCACTCATTTGAGAAGACACATTTTCTAATGTGAGGAGGGGTGTTTCCAGAGTACGGTCATCTGACTGGACATCTAAACATGATGGATGAACGACAGTATGAATGACAGACTGGTTGACAGACTGGTCACAATTCGTTCTCTTGGATTTAGTGGGATCTGAAAAGAGTGGAGGTTACGAAGTAGGGTCACCAAGGGTAAGTTCGGGAGAAGGTGATGAGTATACAGAATGCATATCATCTAAGGAACTCTCATCAAAACGTACACGTTTAGTGTTTGGTTCTGCTTGGGTATGATGGTGTTCTTGAGAAGAGGAAGGTTTGACAGTAGATAAATGAGGGTTCAGTATCTCAAAAACAAAATGATCTCAAGTTTGTCCTCTCTCTTCTAACTAGTGAATGATCAGAATCTTAATGAGACAGTGATGATACAAGCTACTAGAGGGATTAACAGTATTCTTCCTGACTTGGATAGACATCTTCTCCAAACTTTTCAGGAAATAAAATGGGAAGTTGAGGGTCTGATTGTTAACAAAATGCGCTAACAATATGAAATGGAAAGCTTTAAAGACAATGAACTTACCCTTGCAAGTGATTAAGTGGATGATAGTGGTTAGAAGATCTAAGTACTTCAGCTTGATCCATTCTCTGTGAAAACCTTTGGTACCAGCAATGTATTGAAAATCGGTCTTCACGGCAAATTCATGGTGCTTCCATGGAAGGAAAAAATGCTTATGCAATCGGGAACCTTCCCTCGGGAGCTTGGTAGCTAATGCTATTGACTCTTATGTCACGGGGAAAACAAGATGGCCAACCTTGGCCATCTTGCCATCAAAAATTTTAGCGAACAGTAATGAAATCTCGTGGTCGTGGCCTTGGAGAAGGTGGAGAAATGGTCCCCAACCTGCTCTCAAAAACACTTCACGATAGTCTTTAAACTTAGAAATGTGAAGGAGGTCCTGGTAGGTACCAGGATCGTAACGCATTGGCATTGTTGATAGAGGACAGGGGATGCAAAATGGATACGATAGGTGCAAGAATTTGCAGAGGACGCGGCTTAGATGGAGAGTGCACAGACTGAGGAAAAATTCACTCGATCACCAGTTTAAACTAAGGTCCGTTTGATTGTTTGAATGACAGTGGACGAGGGCTTGGCATGCTTGAAAATATTGCACCTGTCATTCGAAGATCTTAAGTTAAGTGCCAGTGTAGAGGTGCATGAATCCAGTGAATACGCGTGGTTTAGAGAATATTCAACCATGTCGAAAGCCGAGCTTTGGACAGGTTGAATATAATTCACGTAATGAAAATAGATTACACGTGAGAGATTGTGATTTGATTGATATGGTGGAAGGTCGTGCAATAGGATGAGTAAGACCGAATGGCGGTCATGTAATGATTCAAAATGATCCATAATCCATTCGTTTAAGGGAGGGGATATGGATAAGAGAATGAAGCCATGTGTGAAATCGACATTTGATTAATCCCTATCATAATTAGCCAATAAAACTTATCAGTAATATTCAAATTTGAACATCTTGGCATATTAAATAAAGCTGTTATAGGCTATGGTTTCATTTAACACTCCATTCAGAACGTTGTTTAATTGCCTCATTCGGATCGGCATTCAACCCGTCATTCAGTCCTTTGTACAGACTTTTATTTATACAAGATCTTATTATTGATGTTGACCAAAGCTGATTTTGCAGAGAATTTCGGAAGCTGTTAGTGCACAAAAGATGCTGTAAAATTTGCTTTTCTGTATCTTTTAGTTGCATTCCTCTTTTTGTTCTTGATTAGATCAATTTTCTTCTGCCTTTGCATGAACCTAAAAACACTTGTCATTGTATCAGAGATAAATAAAATTTTCATAAATATTCAGAGAGTAAGAATAGTTCTACTCTTCCCCCCAAACCAAAAATATGGCGTGTCCTCAAGCCATAAAAGAGAAAATGATTAAAATTAAAAATCTTCAATTGAAAGTCTTACAGATAGATTTTAAAATATTGTGATAATTTTCATAAGGAAATGAAATATTAACTAATAAATGTAGATGATTCAGATATGTGCATTCATAAAAAAGAATACATTAGTGCTTAAAAGACCATATGAAGAATAATAGTGTAAGAGATGCGAAAAATGCCATAGGAAAACTAGTCGTCCATGACTTATTGTAAAGATCTCTTGCCATCCAAAGAATATAAATAAGGTTCACCATAAAATTTGTGAGATCTACTATAATTATGGGTCCCATTTCTAGGATAATCATATCCTAGTTACTGTTTGAATTAGATGATAGGGTCCAAGTCCAACTTACAGCCATTATCTAATGACAGTATACATAATCGGCCTAAACATGTGTTTGTATACTCAGGTTTTTTATGAGCTATGTGAATAGCAATGCATTAACCAAACCTATTTTAACCGATATTGACCCACTACCAACAGGCCTGTTCAGTACCCTAGTGGGTTTATCTTGGTACCATGGAAGCATAGCCTCGCTGCCAGTGAGCCTGTTCAGTACCCCGATGGGTTTACTTGCATTTACCGAGCTTCCTTGTTTAAGATTTTACTTAGCATGGACCCGCTGCCAGTGAGCCTATTCAATACCCCGGCGGGTTTGCTTCGTATAATGATATATATATAATTTTTTTGTTGTAAGGAAGCCGGTTGGCACTAGAGTGTGCTAAGCCTATTAAACACATAATTCAAAATTTAGCACAAACCTTATGAGTAACTTTATTTATAATGGCCTAAATTACAGATCATTTCAAAATATAATAACCTAAAGCTGTTCTTTGACTTCACAGTCTATCTTCTTCATAAAAGGTCAATAATGTTCCCCACAAAATAGAAAATATCACCCACTTTTAGGCTACCTTTTAAAGGTGTTTTAGAGACAAGTTTTGATAATGAGTCTAGGATGAACTAGCAGTCCATAGGTGTAAGATAGAGTTTTGTGGAGATCATAATAATTGAAGTAGGTCTTTTAAACAACTGTTCTAATGATAAATCAGAAGTGTGCATGTCTGAATCAAATACTATATACAGAATCATAAAAGAAAGTGGTTATAAATGATATCAAGAATGCTTTATCCTTTCACTAAAAGTCTTCAATTTTAACAGTAATCGAATGAGAGGGAGAACTATAAGTATTTCTTTGTAGAGCACTTCCCTTTTCACATAATATCACATGAGTTGATTACAAAGATAGGGTTCTTGTGATTAAGCTACAAAACCACTTGTCAGGCGATTCAAATTTTTATTCAAAACAAAGCATATGTACAAAACAAGTCATGTAAAATTTTCAAAAGGAAAAAGAGTCTTCTTGTTTTATCGACAACATTTTACAAACTGATCATAATAGATTTCCTGTAAAAAGAAGAATGTAATCAGTTGTTAGAAACGACTCATTATTATTGAAAATCAAAAACATATTTACAAATATACAAAAGAAGATAACCCAAACTGATTCAAGGACTAGGAGGAGGAGGAATGACTTCCTCTTCTACCAGATCCATTTCTTCCTGTTGCAAGGCATTCTGCACAAAATCTTGTTTAGATATTGGTTGATGATAAAGTCTAAGTCTGTGTCCATTTACAACAAAAGAAATTTGTGAATCATCAATTGTCTTAATTTTAATGGATCCATTAACAAAGGCGGTGACAATTTCATATGGACCCATCCAACGAGTAGTTAATTTACCTTTAAAATTTTTGTATCTTGAATAAAAAAAGTAGTGCCCAGTCTCCAGGTTTGAATTGCTTTTGTTTAATGTATCTATCATGCCATTTTTTGCGTTGGTTTTGTATTAAGATTATACGTTGAATATCATCTTGCCTAATCTCGTCTAATTCATTTATCTGCAGGATTCGTTGACTCTGTGCTTCTTCTAAGTCCATCCATAATTGCACAACCATACGAAAGGTTTAGACTTTATTCTATAAGCCCACAGAGCTTTTGGAAGCCTATCTTTCCAGTCTTTGTGGTTTAACTAGATAGTTTTAGGCAGGATGGCTTCTAATACTTTGTTGGTGGATTCCACCTGACCATTGGCTTGCGGGTGATATGGTGAAGATTTGTAATCTCTAATACCATATTTTTCAGTAAGCTCTTTCATTAATTTGGAGGTAAATTGAGACCCTTGATCGGTTACAATTTCCCTAGGTACACTGAATCGGGTAAATATTTCTTCATAAATGAATTCCAACACAGATTTCTCTATGGCTCGGAATAAAGCTTTAGCTTCTACCCATTTGGTGACATAATCTATACAGACTAGGATGTACTTCTTCTTGCTAGACATAGGAGAAATTGGTCCAAAGAAATCTAGAACCCATTTTTCAAATGGATCAATCATAACTTGGGGCTGCAAAGGCATCTCATCAAATGGTGTAGGTATACCCATTCTTTGGAAACTGTCACATCCCTTGACATATTTGATAGCATCTTTGAAGATGCTTGGCCAATAGTACCTAGAGTGCAATAATTTGTATGTTGTCTTTTTATCAGAAAAATTCTCACCGCAGGGTCCATCATGACATGCATGAAGGATCTCTACCATCTCGTCCTCTCGTATGCATCGTCTAATAATAAGATCAAGACCAATACGAAAGAGATCATTATCTACCCAAGAATAATTGGACCTTTGAACTATGATCCTACATTTCTCAGGTGGGGAGAGATGGTTAGCTAGCTTTCCAATTGCTAAATAATTGGCTATATTTGCAAACCATGGGGTTCGAACAGATACAGCGAACAAATGTTCATCTGGGAAGCTATCATCGACAGGCCTAGCATTATCATAAATTTGAATTTGAGAGAGGAAATCAGCTACTACATTCTCTCTACTGGGATGATCAACAATGGTGATGTTGAATTCTTGTAACAAAAGAAGCCACCAAGTCACTCTGGCATTGGTGATAGGTTTATTCATCAAAAACTTGATGGCGGAGTGGTCAGTGTGTATAAAAATTTCATATCCTGTGAAATAATGACAAAACTTGTTGATGGAGTAGACTACTACTAGAAACTCTTTTTCAGTAACAGTGTACTTCGATTCTATAGGAGTCAAATTTTTACTAGCAAAGTAGATGGCATGTGATGTTTGTCCCTCTTTTTGACCTAAAGCTGCCCCTATGGCTATGTCAGTAGCATCAGTGGATATATGGAAAGGAAGGGACCAATTTGGGCCCCTGAGGATTGGTGCCACTGATAACTTGGCCTTCAGAGTTTCGAAGGCTTGTTGACACGGTTCAGTCCATTGAAATTTTGTTTCTTTCATGAGTAGTTTGAACATAGGTGCAGCTATTTTAGTGAAATTTTCATTGAAATGTCTATAATAGACGGCATGGCCATGAAAACTTCTTACTTCCTTCAGATTTTTTGTGGGAGGAAGATTAACAATTATTTCAATCTTGGCGGGACCCACCTTGATACCTTGAAGAGAGACATGATGTCCCAAAACTATGCCCTCGGTCAGTAGCATTTTACATTTTTCATGACTAAGAGCTAAGTTCGTTTCTTGGCATCAAATAAGAACTGTTTCGAGGTTATCAAGGGCTTCCTAGAAGGTATTACCATAAACCGTAAAATCATCCATATAAAATTCTACACAGTCTTGTATGCGGTAAGCAAAGATTCCTAGAACTGCACGTTGGAAAGCAGCAGGTGCATTACATAGTCCAAATGGTAACACTCGGTAGGCATACGTCTCCCAAGAGAAAGTGAAGGTTGTCTTGTCTCGATTCTCAAGTGCTATCAATATTTGATTGTATCCACTATACCCATCAAGGAATGAAAAATATTGTTTCCCTGATAAGGTGTCTAACACTTGATCGATGAAAGGAAAAGGGAAGTAGTCCTTAAGAGTGGCCTTGTTCAGTTCTCGAAAGTCAACACAGACGCCATTTACCTGTGACTTTCTTCGGAACTACCACCAGAGGAGAAACCTAATTACTATTGGAAATTGGGTAAATGAATCTAGGGTTGAGTTTTTGTAATTCATCCTTTACTATATCCTTTAGGGATGGGTTCATTATTCTCTGGGGTTTCCTAACAGGAGGTATGTTCGAGTCTATGTAAATGTGATGGATATAGGTATCTCGGTGTATACCTTTCATATCGGTATATTCCCATGCAAATGCTCCAATTTGACTCTTGAGAACTTTTAGTAATTTTTTTTGCTGACTCTCATCTAAACCTGTATTTATATGTAGAAATTTGGTGGTACTAACCTCACACGGAATGGTATAGGATCCTAGGTGTTCTTCGATTGCGAAGACACAGGGTGTACTTGTAAATGTTGAGAGGCTCATGTTTTCTTGGAATTTGTCTCCAAAGATCTAGTCAAATTGGGAAAAAGATTGAGGAAAATGTACACATGTTGTGGAAGAGATAAATTGGTTCAACACGTTGTTGGTATTTTTCTCTTGAAGTGCCTGAGAGAGATCACTGACAATGGAAAGTTCTTCCAAGTTCTCATCTCCAAAAGGACAATCTAACCAAAACAAGTTTCAAGCTATTGGCTAAGTTGGTGGGTATAGAGCTAGTTTTATTGTAGATAAACCATCAGAGATAATCATCTCTCCATTCCTACATCCTATAAATGCATTGGTAATAGCCAACCAAGGTATTCCCAAAATAATGGGGTGACCTTTGGAAGGGTCTTTTGATTCAATGACCATGAAGTCCACGGGATATTCCCATGAGGCTACTGATACAGTGATGTCATCTAAGATCCTAGTAGGTTGAACCATAGTATGATCTGCTAATTCTAGCATTGTTGGGGTAGGGCGAAGGAATGGTCCTAAATTAAGAGTTTCTAAAACTGTGGTAGTCATCAAATTGATATTAGCTCCTAGATCAATAAGTGTGTTCCCCATGGTGGTGTTATTGATGATAACAATCACCACAGGGTTTCTTGGGTTTGAATACTTTGGTATTCTAGGTTGGTTTGCTATACAATCTAAAATTTCTCCAATTACATGAATTGTCAGAGGGTCTTTTTGTTTTCTCCTTGGTGTCTTAATATAGAGTTCCTTTATTACCTTACTATAGATTGGGATATCCTTAATGGCTTGTAAAAAAGGGATATTAATGTAAATATTTTTCAATTCATTAATGATATCGTACTCTGGATAAGTTACAGGTTTTTCTATTAATAGACACTCCAAATATGGAGGTGACTTTTCCCTTGGAATTGCTTCTTTGTGTGGATGGTTGTGTGTTGAAGATCTAGAAATAACCACATCTTCAAGAATGGCATCATTCAAAACTTCACTAGGTATGTCTTCTTCATTCTCTTCTTGAATAACAACTGATGACTTGGGCTTATCTTGCAAAACTCTTCTAGACCACAGTTGTATCTCATGTATTCGTGCGGTTGAAATGACATATGATGGAAGAGGTAACAACCCAATGCTGTTAAGAGCTTGGGTTGGTTTGTTTTTAGGATTCGGTATCGGTTGTGCAGGTAATATTGTGGGTCTTGGAGGATTCATGTTCTGTAAATGGTGAGGTTGATTCGGGATAGGGGGTAGTGAAGGAGGTACAAATCCAAGCGGAATTTTCTGAATATTAGGTGCGTAAGGATAGTTAGGCATAGGAGGAGGTGTTTGAGCATAAGCTTTCCCTCTCCATCTATGTGGCCATTGCTACTGTTGAGCATTCTAAGGAGGGTACTGCGGTGGCCAATTTTTCCAACATGAAGTATTCCATTGTTGAGGAGGTTGATAAGGATAGTAATAGGGTGGAATTTGTGATGAATCTTGATATGATCATTGATCTCTAGGTTGCCAAGGCCTCCTATGTATTTCACCAAAATTTCCATGCTTGTACACAACTTGTAATCCAAGCAACGATGGAAAATCATTGGTTGGATGTTCTTCTGTACATATGTGACAGACTGAAACATTATTTAATGGACATTCTCATTGAGGATGTTTAGTTCTACACCTAGGACAGAAAACACTCATTGCTGCATGCTCTTCATCTTGTCTCTTTTTAGCTTCTAGTGCATCTAATTGAGAACCCATGGCTCCTAAAATATCTGTTTTGAAATTTTCCAATAGGTTTCCCAATTCTACCCTTGTAACTCCACCAGGACCGGATGTGTTTCCTTTGGGATTTCTAGCATAAGATTCTCGAAAGTGTCTTCCACCTTTCCCTCTGCTCCTAGAGTAATTCCTACATAGTTCACAAATCTCTATAAAAGACTTATGAGAAATGTCTCCTGCTACCATGAGATTAAGGTTATCTAAGAATTCTTCTGAGATTCCCTTTCGGAAGAGTGTTCTTACTGCATCTTCTCGAAGATCACTATACTTGGACTTGTGTAACATATAGTTAAATCTCTCGAGATAGTCTTCTAAGCTCTCGTCTTCAAGTTGTCGAATTTTAAAAATATCATTGCGAGAGCCCTTAGGTCTATAGGAATCCTGATATTTTCGAAGAAATGCATTCTTCATGTCTTCCCAAGTTATCAGAAGAGAAGAATCTAATCCCATGAACCATCGAATAGTAGAATCTTTTAATGTGGCAGGAAAGAGTTTTAGTTTTTGGCCATCTTGTAGGTAATTGTTACTTCTACACAAAATGTCAAACTCGAACAAGAATGTGTCTGGATCCTCACTGCGCTTCCCATAAAAGGTTGCTAGTGAGGAGGGAGGGATATTTTTCATAGTAACATCTTGTGTAGTGTCTAAGATAGGGAACTTGAAGGTACCTTCAGTTCTAACTTCTCAATCTTCTTCATCTTGTCGGACACGATCTTCATTTTCATCCCCCATGAAGATTCTATTGCCAAAGAGAGAAAATCTAGGATGCTCCTTTCTTGGTGAATATGTGATGTCCCAATGTTATGTTTCAGGAAGGGTATTCTACTTTTTAAGAGGAGAATTATTAGATACGTGGGAATCCAGATTTGGAGGTCCTACTGTTGTTGTATCAATCTGTGAGATAACTACATTCACAGAACTCTCAGAAAGAGCATCTACGTGTGTAGGATCGACAAAATCTACCAAGTTTTGACCACCTACTATTGAAAAAGTAGTGTTTTTGGGTTTTTGGACTAACAGAGAGTTAAGAGGTCCTAAAGTTTTATCTTTTTGAGTTTACTCTTGTCTAAGTTCAGTCTCAATATGAGCTTGAGGTTCTTCTAGTGGAATTTCTTTATGAACAGACTGTTATGATGTCCCTATGTTTTCCCCTAATTGATTTCCAGAAAGGATTTCCTTTTCTTTCCAAGTAGGACTATCCCCTTTAGGTGTCTTCTAATACCTTTATATTGAGTTAGTAGTTGGGATGGGACACCCCGTGTATAGGTTAGTAGGAATTTTAGTAAGGGAACTAGTTTTAATAAATCTACCTTGTGAATCTCTAGACCTATTCATGAAAACAAATTATAACTGAAATAAGTTCTAACTGCATAACTACTATTGATGGGTTTTGGGGATGCCTATTATAACATATGCACAGGTTCTTACCTCTCGTCTTACTGCTCACCCGCCACTAGCCTATTTTCAAAGGAAAGAATATAACTAAATTTCCAAAGAGAGTTCAACTTATCTATGACTGAATTCTACCTATCTTCTACAACTGAATTCTACTTAATATCTTCTACAACTCCCCGGCAACGGCGCCAAAATGTTGGATGTGTGAGTTATCTCAAACAAAACACCTAATAATTAATTATCGATCGGGGTTGGTAATCTTAGAGTTGAGGAAAAGTATATGCTAAGGTAGAATGGCACCTAAGATTTTCGGCTTGTTAGACCATAAAAATATTTAATAAAGAAAAGATCGAAAGATCTTTCAAAATGAAAAACCGAGTCAAACTTCAGAAAAACAATAAAAGAACTAAATCAAACTTAGTTAAACAGATAAACTAGAATGGTATCAATTCATACTACTCTATCTTATAATTGAATAATGAAAACTGATTGAAAAGCAAACTATGAACTATGAAAATGGAAACTATACAATTTCAGATTCTATCTAAGAATTAGAAAAGAACTGTAAATAAATAAATTAGAGACCTATCTATGAAATGGATTAATTTGATAATAAATTACATAAGCAGAAAGCTACACTGATCAAAGCAAATTACAAACTATTAAATAACTTCAATAACTAATTCAAGAAAAACATCTATTCCCATGTAACAGGAACTTGAGTGAATGTATCATAATGGATTTTAAATGTAATAGCAAAACAAAATGGAAGTAAATCTAATATAACGAATGCAGAAGTTAGATGATCTTGACGTCAGCTGGCGAATGCAGATGAACCTACAATGCAAATAAATCAGTGAGAAGACTTGTTGAGAAGCTAAGATAATAGAAAGCAACCTATTCTAATCATGGTTGGAGAAATAAAATATTCCTATTCTACACTAAAGCAAGATTGAGATGAGATAAGAGAATTAACCTACAGCTACAGAGGAGAAGCTAACTAAACTAATTCTAATCATTAACAAGCTGGAAACAATAACTAACTAAGTCCTATCTAATTGCATAGGATTAGAAAAACAAACTATCTAGTTATAAAATACTGAAATGAAACTATCAAAACTATACTATTGGTCGACCATTTGGTAATTCTGTAAACAAAAACTATGTTAGCAGCACAATATAAATTACAGAGAATAAAAAAATATCATGTACAAAACAACGAAATTAATTACATATACAGGAAAATAAGCTAACTATTTGCAAATAAGAAAATGCAGAAAACAAAGACAAAACCTCCGGTTGATGAGGGGCCCTTCCCATCATTCAGAGATGGAAAACGAAATTGGTTTAGCTACTCAGAATATCAACAAACTGATACTTCCATTAACTTAAGAAAATTACAAAACGTCTGCTATCTGCTCTTGAAAATATCTAACTCTAACTCTGTCTCTGACTACAGACTAACTTCTAACTTTTCTAACTCTGTTTCTCTATGCAAGCATCTATTTATAACTTACAATGGATGAGAGGGTCGATAGAGTCGACCTCTCTAATAATAGAGGCGTTTATGGCTGTAACTGGCTACTTTAAGTGATGCGTGACAGCACAGGGAACATACACCAGGCTTCATGAGGCCGATTCCTTCACGAGGTAGCTGCAGCATCGATCTTACTTTGACGTGGGCAGAGAGGTAGTGTGCTGGCGAACTGAACGAACAGAGGAATGGGCTGCTAGAGCATTGATGTGTCCGAAGCATTGTGTTGGCAGACTGAGCATGGATGGGTGAAGTCTTCTAGAACACTGGCATAAATGGGCGTGCGTGATTCCAGGATGAATAGACGAGAGAATTGGCATGTAGAGTGTTGACGTGGAATCATGGTGTGTTGTCGAGTTTAGCAGCCCTAGGGACAACTCTTCCAGAACTAGAGCTCATTAACCATGACCCTTGCGTGGCAAACAGAACCCACGTGCCTGATCTTGTCTTTAATGGCTTGAAACATGCCAACCGTGGATTTTGTGGGATGAATGCAAGGTTGAATGACGAGCTGAACATGGCTGAGTTTAAGCAATATAAACATGAAGTCTGAATGAATGGTCATTTGAAAAATTGTAGCATGTAGATCAAAACTAAATGCCATGCATGGCTAGAATTGTTAATTTAATCATTAATAAATCATAATATAACGAGATTTGACCAAAATTTATGTGATAAACGAATAAATGCATACCTGGTCTGTTTGATGGGCTGAATGGTAGAAAGGATAACTTATTATATAAAAAATAATGAAATTAGCGCTATTCAGAATAGATTTGATGATAAAAAATAGTGACAAAATGGACACCAACACTGCCATACCTTCATGCCTAAGAAGTACTGCATCATTCCCACGTCCTTCATCTCAAACTCTGCGACAAGCCTTCTCTTTGTATCAGTAATGAGCTCAACCTCCCCTGTTACAAACAGTTCATCTACATATAGTAGTTGTAATATCATTGGTATTCTTCCCTCAACCTTGAAGTAGAGGTTGGAATCTTCTTTACTCTTGGTAAATCCTAGGCTTATCAGAAAACTGTCAATCCTATCATACCATGTCCTAGGTTCCTATTTCAAATTGTACCACGTAAGCTTCCTCTTCATGAGGGGAGACATATGGTATCACACTGAGCATATCCCTGAGATACTGGAGCAAACAACTTTGCCACAGATAGAGGCTAAGTGATAATGTCTCTTCATCTATGCTGTAGTCGCTCCCTCTGAAGCAGAGCTTTCCTTCTCCCTATGTAACTGAGCACTATCCTCCCTTTCCATCTTGTACTCTATGCATCGGTACATTCTTCATTGGAGTGATTGGTAGCCTTCTCTTCTGATGATCTTCTGTGTATCCATCTATGTCATTTCTGGATACCAAGATATCGAATTCAGTTGCAAGTTATCTCTTGCACTCATCTGTGCTTCTCATCTTTAACCTTGTAGCAAAGGTTGATGTCCCATCACTCTAGGTGATCCTTGATCTCATCATGCTATCCCATGGGTTTCTTATGATCCCATACAAAACCTTCTTCAATACGTAGAGATGTGTTTCTCTGTAGAGAGTCCCAAATCCTGGTAGTTCCTCTATATACACTTCTACTTGATTACACCATCTATCTAGTGTAATATCCACCACTGAGGAAGTGTTTTTGGCCACTAGAGCAACATCTCGTCATAGTCGAGTCCCTCTTTTAGTGTAACATCCCCAAATTTCACAAAAATTTAAAATTTTCGAAGTAGCATTAAATGTTTATATTTGTATGTGGAAGTATCGTTAATGATAATTTAGTTCATTTAACCACAGACTTATTATGTATTATGACGACACATTTTTCACTTAGTCATCAATGTTATAATTACGTTACCTCGATTACATGCTACATTTATATTTTGGTTATAAATGTCTTTACTGTAAGCGAATGAATGGATGCATGTATTAATGTTGGAATGACATGATGGATGTTTTAATACTATCTTTGTTATCTAAATAATTGTGGATACTTATTAGATGTATAAACATCATCACTTAACTCAGCTCATTCTACAATATTGTTTTAATCTTAAGTACTAACTGTTTGCTTTTCCTGTTTGATGAAGGGGTTCTATGGGTACCTAGAGGCTTACTTAGCTACCAACTAGCTAACGCACTTAAACCTTCTGCTACAGATCACAAGTAAGAGTGATATTTCAAACCGAAGCATACTCGGTGAAAGTTAAAAAAAACTTTGTTGTACTTCCATTAGCCTTCGATGTTAAGGGAAAATGTATAGAGAAATTCACTTTGTACAAGGGTATGATCTACCCTAGCTATGATCATTGAATTGAAGGATTTTATTCAAAAAGATGTTTATATATATGTTTTTTGAGTTGCATACATTATACATAGCTTATTAATGTCCTAAGTATTTACTATGATTCTCCTAGAGTTTTACACTTTATACTTCAATATCATACTTCTATGATATTGTTCTTGTTGTATTATGCTCATAGCTTAATGTATTCGTATAAATCAAAGCTAGAGTTCTGATGCTTGCATATTGTAATTTGGTAACATTATGCTCACATTTTACAACTCATAATGTGACATTAGAAAGGTCATTTAAATGTGCTATGACCTAACTATATACTATATGCATTTATGTAGCATAGACCATGAAGTAAATCATGGTGGAACTATTAGTTGGCAGAAGTACTGGGATTCGAAGATGTAACTCTTAATGCCATTTAATGTGGTCCTAGTGGATTTCCCGTTGGCAACGCCATGGAAAGGCTTCATTTGAAGGCTATTGGGTTTTGCGTTAAACCCTAACTATGTATTAATTGACCTCGAAGAGGCTTAACTCAAAACATTCATTTGGCACTGAAGGTGGGAGGAGAGGCCGACAGGATATCGAGTTTTTAGGGTTTGTAAACAATGATTGCAGTTCCTCCAAGGTTTCGATACTAAGACTTCACAACCTGTGTCTTTGTCAACCACAGGCTATATGAACCCGAGTCTTTTTACAGAGTTTTTAAGCCTTCTGGGTTTGATGGTGAATCTTTGCACCACCAGTGTTGATGCTGAAATCATAACCACCGCATAAGTTGCTGAAGTTGCTCAGGCGTGCTGATGAGTCGAAGGAAATGTAACAGTCATACTTCAGTGTTTCACCAAGTGTTTTAAGGATACATCATTTTATAATATTGTAATTCAGTTACTCCTTTTATAACATGGTTTGACTAGTTGCCTTGTTGATAACCTTGACAGGTCATTTCCTCGGCTATTGCTTAAGGTTGGCCCGAGTGGGATAAGAGATTATTGGCCCTGGTAAGCCTCGGTGCCTCCCTATGGGAATCTATTTGTAACTCGAAAGAAAATGGTGAAGCTTGGCACTGCTGCCGGTCTTTTTTTGGTTTTGCCAAGGCTTCTTTTTAACTTGTAATTTGTTTTTAGAGTTGGTTGTAAACTTATAAGTCGTATGGCATTTTGTACAAGAGGTTTGAACCCTTGACATTGACTTATGTTGGTTTCTGAATGCTTCCCTTTGTTACTGTTTTTGTATAAATTCTTATGGGTAAATATAAATGACTTCCAAAATATCAAAGAAGAGTTCGAATTACAAATTCAGAGAGATGTTCTTGGCATTTTCGTCATTTTTGTAATGAATAGATTTTGTTACATTCTACAAGTGTTTTAGGGCTAAGCCTGTCTCTGTTGGAAAATGGTTGTGTAGTTCGTTTATAAGAGTTGTTTCAAAATTGACATAAGGAAGAGTTGGGAACCCTACCTTAATTGTTTACAATGTTAAGGGTTTATTTGTGGAAAAACTAATGGTTTTGAACCCTGAACCTTTTATGTAATTAAGGTATATTTTGATAGTTTATAAATTTATTATGTGGATTAGGGTGAGTCAAGACTCGAACATTGCACACCTGTGTTTTAGGGAACTTGTAAAGTTTGTGTTTATAATTTTATAAAAGCATAGACCGGTTTGGGTGAACCCTTACGGTATCAAACCCTGGTCTTGTATTATTTTCTCGTTTTGGAAAAGAATGTAATGTTATTACAGTAATACTAGTTGTGGATTACGAATAGGGTTTTCAACCCTGGGGTGGTCAACATACTCTTTTAGAGTTACTATTTTCTTCGTTAATATTATTTATTTTAATGGTTAAAATAAATGATAGTTCTTTTGAAAGGGCATTATGATTCTGTGAAGAACCTGCAATAATTAATTAATGAAAACACACGAAATAGAAAAAATAACAGAACTCAGAGTCACTTTTATATTGATCACAGGCCACTTCGAGGGGGCAACCTCCTTTGAGCAAGCTCAATACAAATAACTTCACGATAACTTCATTGGTCTCAACACAAACTTATATACTAAGTCTAGGCGCCAATACCATGGGTCAATACCATGTGTCAATACAAACCGTGGGCCAATACAAAATATGGATCAACAATTACCACGGGACGACTTACAAAGCGTATGCGTCCAACAACAATAATACAAACTATGGATCAACAAATACTACGGGACAACTTACAAAGCATATGCGTCCAACAACAATATACTAACAAAGTAAATAGAAGGGTTGACATGGGTTCTTAACATCCCCTCTCCCTTAGAAAAAGCTTTGTCCTCAATGCTTTTGATGTGGAAATTGATGCAGAATCTAAAGGAGTGGTTCCCCTGTAGCATCCTCAGGTTGCATTCCGGGCCACTGACACCTTGTGAGTTTCAGGGAGGGTTGCTTGGAAGGTTGTAGACAGAGAACCATATCAGCTGCATGAAAAGTGTGCTCAGAACGGTGCTGATTGGCTTGTTGTTTCAGTCGAATTCTTGCCATGTGAAGATTGTCCTCTAGAATGAGAAGAATCTGATCGCGGTTTCGAACAACCAAGTCAATTGCCTAAACTGGGGAGCTGCTGAGGGTGTATGGAAGAAGAATTGGCAGTGCCTATCCATAGATTTCTTCATATGATGTCCTTTTAGATGTGGTATTGTACCACTCGAGTGCTTGTAGGAAATCCATAGAAATAGTTGTCCAAATGTGGGTAGGGATGGGCAAGGGTTCGAGTAGTCCCAAAAGGAGTGTCGTTTCACCCTTGTTGTCCTAGCAAGTATCACAGTTAGCCACCATCTGTTGAATTTTCATTTTTAGTCCCTACCAAAAGAAGTTACATTGTTCCTGGTCATACATTTTGAGGAACCCAGAGTGCCCTGCTGATGAAGAAGCATGGAGTGCATAGAAGAGATAGCCCTATTGAACAGATTGCAACCAATTGGGAACAAACAGAGAAATAGTTGGAAGAGAAACTGGGTCATCAAATGTGCGAGAAGGAGCATCTGCCACCATATTGTCCTTACCCTTCTTGTAAGTGATTGCATAGGCATAACCCATGAGTTGGATAACCCATTTCAGGTGTGCTGGGGAGGAGACCCATTGTTCCAGGAAATTTTCCAGACTCTGGAGATCAGTCTTGATGCAGAATTAATTCCCTAATAGGTATGGTTTCCACTTCTGTGCTGCATGCAAAATAGCCATCATTTCCTGCTGAGATGTAGATGCGGCTAAATTCTTATTGGAAAGGTCTCTTGAAGGTGACAAGCCCACTGGTTCAGCAAGGACACCTACATATCTATAAAAGGAATTAGGGGAGACCATTGATGGGTGCATCTGAATGGAATGGAGTTGAGCAATGACACCATGTGAATTCTTCTTAAGGATCTTTTCCAGGAGATGTGAATTGATGATGCGGAGAGACCCTTGTTGTAAGCCGTTAAATTTGTGTTGTTTCCCATTGATTGAAAACTGCATCCAAAGTTTATCAAAATCCCATAAGATGGGACCAAGTGTGCATAACCATTGAACGCCCAAAACCACATCACATTCGCCTAAGGACAAGGCAAACATGTCAGAGTGTAGGTTATAATATTCCAGAGAGATATGCACATTGTGACACTTTCCCTTGCAAGGTAAGGTGCCTCCATTGGCAACCATGACTTCAAAGTTGGAGCAAGGATGGACAAAACAGTCAGCATGTTTGGCGATCTGAGGGTCAATGAAGTTATGAGTGCTACCAGAATCAATGAGTATTGTAAGAGGAATCTTCTTGAAGTAACCCCTGACTCACATTGTTTGGAGGGTGGTGACGATGGATAAAGGATGGAGAGATATCTCTGGGTGGTCTTCCAGAGATGGAAGGTCAATAGGCGGCTCTTGAATGTCGACCTGATCATCCAATGTATCTGGAGCCTCTTCACCAACTTCAGAGGCGGGCGGAGAATCGAAATCCAAGAGATAGAGCTTTTGTTGAACACATCTATGTCCCCGAGTGAATTTTTCATCACAATTATAAAAAATCCCTATTTCTCTGCATGCCTGCATCTCTGTTTCGGACAAATGCTTGATAGGAGTTGGTTAAGAAGTTGGCGGGATGGGAGGTTGTTGAGAACCCATATTTCGGAAGGGAACAAAAGTGGGTTTGAAGCACTGTTGGGCGGCAATCTTGTCTTCTGCCAACTTAACCAACCCTAGGGATTCCATCATTGTGTTGGGACAGGACATTTTGACCTCTGGGTAGATTTCATCCTTAAGACCACTGATAAAACAACTCTTGTAGAATTCATCAGACAATCCTTCTGTGTGGTTGGCTAGTTTCTCAAATTCTGTCTAATACTCTCTCACAGTGCCAATTTGATGAAGTTTAGTGAGTGCTCCGGTGAAGTCATCAAAAGCATTAGGACCAAATCGTTGCAATAGGAGTTGGAAAAAATCTGTCCATTTTGGCTCGTCATGAGCCTTGATGTACCAATGGTACCATTGAAGGGCTTCCTGTTCCAAATGAAAGGATGCAAGTGGAACTTTTTGGATATCAAAGGTATTATGAAGACTGAAATATTGTTATGCACGATAGATCCATCCAGTCGGATCAGTACCATTCAAGCGAGGAAATTCAAGCTTTGGACCACGAAAAGTGCTGGAAGAAGAGAACCCAATGGCTGTAGAAGATTCTTGTTGTCGGTTATTGTTCATGGCTGAATGCTGAAGATGGAGGCTAAGAAATTTTTCATCCAAATCTTGGAGTTTGGTTTTGATGGTTGCAAGTGCTTCCTCCATGGTTTTTGCTCCTGTGCATGTGACAACCATAACCAAGAGTTTTTTTTTTTGGGGGGGGGAATGGATAGAAAAACACAAACAAAAGCTTACTTAGTTAAGGGAAATTTGGATTTGGGAAAAAATCGGATGGGTAATTGGGGTTTGAATAGGTTTTGGACACTTTCTAATGGGAAGGGAAGCAAAAAATGGGGATTTCAGAAGCGAGGTGAAAGAATGAGAAAATTTTCCAAAGAGGGACAAAGAAGAAGAAATAGAGAATGAACACGGTGGCAAGATTTGGAGGCGAGTGGGTGAAAATTGAAGAAGTTATAGCAAACCCTAAAAATAGACAAATGTGAGATTTCTGGTTTTGGAAAGTAGAATTTGGGATAGGGTCCTCAGGAATGAAATATGTAGAATGGGATTGCAGGGGTGTCCGGGAAGTTTCAAGGGAAACGAAGTTAAAACAAGGGAGATATGGCGAAAAAATGGAATTTTATACTTTTTTTTTTCTTTTTTTCAGGAATGGATATGTAACGGCATGGAAGGGATTGGAAACAGATAGATTTGCAATGGTGCTGAAGGAATCAGAAACAGATTTATCTAAAACAATGCCGAATGGATAAAAAATGGCTAGATCTGAAACAGCTTTCAGAATAGATCTGAATCAGCTGGATCAGGAACGACTGTCATAATGGATCTAAAACAACTAGATTTGAAACGGCTCGGAATGGATCTAAAACAACTGGATCTAAAACGGCTCGGAATGGATCTGAAAAGGTGTGGAAGTGATCGGCAACATTTCAGCTGAAAATAGATATGGACCCCAGGTATGTGCGGCTTCCTAACAGTTCAGTGGTTTCACTCGGCCACCAATGCTGTCTGATGACTTGCATATTGGGGCAGTACCCCTTACTCCACGGCTCAGGCAAAACTAATAACTGCTTTGCCACAAATGACAGCTCTTGGTTTACCTCACGGGTGGGAATTAGTCAATCAGGTAGGGGTCGTTGCCCTTTTCACTAGTAGGTGCTCTCAATGGGCTAGCTACTTTGGGGTTCCTGTGGTACTCTTCATAATGCATTTTAGGGCTTATGCCCGAGTACTTCTCACAGTTAAGCGAATAGGGATTATTCCCAGATCCGAACTTGCAACAGATGCAAAAAAAAAATTTAGGCAGAAATTCCACCCAACGAACCCAAGAAAATGCTCTGATACTAGATGTGAAGAACCTGCAATAATTAATTAATCAAAACACATGAAATAGTAGAAATAACAGAACTCATAATCACTTTTATATTAATCGTAGGCCACTTCGAGGGGGAAACCTCCTTTGAGCAAGCTCAATACAAATAACTTCATGATACCTTCATTGGTCTCAACACAAACTTATATACTAAGTTGGGGCGCCAATACCATGGGTCAATACCATGTGTCAATACAAACCATGTGACAATACAAAATATGGATCAACAATTACTACGGGACAACTTACAAAGCATATGCATCCAACAACGATAATACAAACTATGGATCATCAAATACTATGGGACGACTTACAAAGCATATGCGTCCAACAACAATATACTAACAAAGTAAATAGAAGGGTTGACATGGGTTCTTAATAGATTCAATGTGTTTGCAAGATCTCTGTGTAAATATTTAGGTGGATAAATATGGTGAAACGAAGCTTGATACTTATGGTTAGAATTAGTTGAAAAGTATGTAAAATAATACTCTTTTGGTACAAGATAAATTTGCAGTTTTCTATTTGGTTTAAAATAGATACCCAACCTGTATTAGGAAATTATGATACTACTAGGTTTTTGCAATATAAATTGTTTATAAAAAGAGTTAGATTTATAGAGTTTCCTGAGCTCGTTTAAATGGTAATTTGATACTAATACTTGCAATGATACTGTTTAGAAATTATTTAAGAGAAGGGTTGATGCTATATGCGTAACTTAGATTTATTCTGAATGTAAACTAGATTTAAGATTATTACTTCTGTATGAAACATTGAAAAGCTAAGTAATGTTGTTCGGTGTAAAGGATGATTTCTGAAAATTTTTTCTATCTATTATATTTATAATATATAGTTCTTTTTATAAAAGAATAATTCCTTACTGCAAATA
Organism: Larix kaempferi; assembly: GCA_027924585.1. NCBI lineage: Eukaryota > Viridiplantae > Streptophyta > Pinopsida > Pinales > Pinaceae > Larix > Larix kaempferi. The sequence goes on along the minus strand of BSBM01000434.1, from coordinate 22,020,256 downwards.
AAAAAGACTAGTTTATTGATGAACATCTTTATAATAAATTTTCAGCCCATGATAAAGAATCATTCTAATCTACTTGTAATTTAACTTCTCTGTACTAGAGTACGATAAATAATGTATGTGGCAAAATACAGAGAAGTATTTCTACTCTATCATTTGTCATTTAAAATTCAGAATTTAAACTATTCATTTAGTTTTATATCTAGCAGATAATTGGATTTTCAGCATAGATAATATGATAGAAAAAGCATTTACTAATAGTTCAAGATATATCTAAGTTTTAATAGAAAGTTGATAACATATTATACTCATTTCCTTGGTAAATAATTTGGACAGAAAGTAAATAAGATAACACAAATAGAAACTGGTAACTGTAGAACAGACAAAAAACCAAAGGAGCTCGTTCCACCCAAGCTTTTCCTGAAGATAGCCAAGTTACATGCCTTTGGACCCCCGATCCTATTCACCGAACCACCAAGATGAAGATGTTGTGTTGAGAATGGAATAAATTCCTTTGCAACTCAGCAGTAGTACTTAACAATAATACTTCTGCCTTTAGCAATATTGAACTCAATACTGTGGCTGCACTAGTTCAGAATGCAGTCTTAATTCACTCAATCACTTACTAGCCTTCCCCTCATCGAATCTCTTGTGCTCTCTTGTCTTTCACTTTCAAAAAATTTCACAAGGTAAGAAATGAACAACCTCCTACTGAATTTGATGGGTAGATAAAGCATGCCTAAGTCTTTGGTCAGTTATCTTTAGTTAATGAGCCACCTACTCAATTCCACTTTCTTTTGGAACATGACCATAAAATTAGGGAAGTTTCCCCCTACAATGGCTAGAAGTGAGTGGAGGATCCTGCCAAGTATCAGTTTTCTCTCCACCCCATTCCATTCCTCCTAGTGGGTCAGTGAACACTCATTCAACAGTCTCCCTTGGATATTTATCTCCTCTTTTATTTATTAATAATAAAATATTTAGAGTAATTAATTATAGCCATCCTTGAGCCTACTTGGTCAATAATCATAAAACTTTACAATAACATAAAACATAAGTTTTTCTGACAACATAATATGTTCAGAATTGGGGTATGTGACAAACACCTCCTCTTAAATTCAACATCGTCCTCGATGTTGCTTTATTCATCATCCTCTTATTTTTCCTAGAATAGATTTGGATATGCCACCCACATATTACTTTCCAACTACCACGTTTCTTCATCTGGACTAAGGTGCTTCCGTTGCACCTTTACCTTTCCAATGGTACGATTACGAAGTAAGCTTTTCCTCTTGTCGAGGATACAATCCAGTTCCACCAGAAAATCTCCTTCTGGTTGTTGGCTTGGTTTTGCAACCAAGCTTAGTGTTATGGGAACCTGCTAACTAGTAGCAGCAGTCTCAATATTAAACAAAAAAACAATAAACTAAATCTAAACTAAACTAAACTAGCATGTGCATTTTTGAATTAAAAAATAAGAACAAGAAACATAAGAAATAATTTGTATTGAAAATGGGGGCAAGCAAGTGCTTGCAATAACAATACCTCCAAGTGATGAAGGTTGTTGAGTAGCTCCAATGGTGAGCAGCACCAATCTCCAATGGGTCCTTTCTCCAAGGTTGCTACAATGGCCAAAAACTCAAGGGAGATTTTGGTAGCATGAGGATAGGAATATGGATGGATGTGAAATGAGGAGCCCCTACCACCTTTTTATAGGTTTTGGTGGTGGGGAATACCATTTGTGGTTTTGTGGAAACCAATGGTATTGACCAACATGGTTTAGGTACTTTTCCCTCTTTTTCATTTTTTGAATAAAATTAATATTTTTATTCCCTTTTTAATACTTTTGGGAATTTTGGACCCTTTTTGAGGGTTTTTTATGCTTTTTTAGGAAAAATAATCTTTTTTGAGTGGGAAAAGGGGTGTACTAAGGTCTTTTGGTGACCTTTTGTTGGCTTCAGAGGCTCAGATGGTGGAAAAGTGGACAAATGGGTCATGTGAATAAGGAAATGAGCTAGTGAGCACTTTTTAGATGTTAACAGATTGCCCCCTGATGTGTGAGGGAAGGAGTTCATCGTATGGCCGATAGACATCATAGTTCTTTTGTATTTTTTCTAGGGTTTTGGGGAGGAGAAGAGATCGATTGGAGATTGGATCCGCAGCCCTTGGAAGCTGCAAAAAATAAACAAATATTACATGGCCTCAATATGAATGAGGAATAATCTCTGATAATGGATGAGGCGGGCATACCCATGCTCGTATCAAGACATATACATAACAATTAGTCCCAAGAAGGGGGATCTAATACATAAAAATTTTACTGGTACATCATAATGGTCCAGAGGGGACATTATTTTTTATATACTCATGATCATAACATGACTGATCTCAATAACTGATACATTGGAATAACTGTTGAACTGTTGAAACTGAAGGTGTCCAACATCTGTAGGGACTCAATGACTATGATCCATCTCTGGGAAGTATATGTGACTGTATACTCGAGGGAGTATAAAACTGGTGTACATCTGAATACTGTCACCATGCGCAACCCGGATATCTATAGAAAAAAGGTGTAACTGGTTGTATCCATAGGTAGACTCTCAAATGTGGAGGAGTCGGGAGGTATCCGGGGTCTTCGACTAATAACTGAGCAGAACGATGCCCTGTGCGAGTCTCAACGATGCGATCAAGGTGTTGAATTCAAGCATGTGAGAAACAACCATTTGGAGAGGCATTGAGGACTCTTCTCGAAATGATTCGTAGGCACTCATCATAATATGGTGATGAGTCCAAGACACAGGGACCTCTAGGTCTATCCTCTGGAATAAATTTGGTTGTCGTCGACAGAGGGAGACCAGCGACTAACAAGGCAATGATGTTTCCTTGATAGGAGCGCAAGGTGTAGAACTGAAGTGTGGTAGTACTGATGGTAGGACTGACATACTTGTGGGGATGGGAAGTAACTGGGGTAATGTAGTAGGTAGACTCAAACTTCCTTTGTTCAGAGCATGATGACATGGTTGACCTGGCAACGTAGGGAACTGACTTGTAGGTGTTGGTGTCATTGGTGTTAGGGACTGAAGGGTATGTATTGACTCTGGGGGGGAATCAAGCTGATGGGTGCTGTCGAGGGGTTCTCAGGGTGACATACTGTAGAATACTCCGAACAAAGGCGACCAAAATGGGGAAGCTACCATATAAGTAAATGTGATCTGTTGTGGCACCGAGAAGCACCATTGGGTCCTTCTTCGTAGTTTTAATGAGCTCCAAGAAGGGATAAAAGTGTGCTCTGAAATGGTACTGTCCTGTGGATTTGTGAGCCCAGGACTGTTCGTGCTCATTGGTGCTTTCATTTTTAAGGAGTCTGAAAACGATAAGAAGACTCTGCAGTGGTTATGACTATTGTCCTGTTGGTTTTACGAGCCCAGGATGGTGATTGCTCGTGGTCGCTTTCATTTTTAGAGAGTCTGAAAGCGGTAAGTGGACTCTATTGGTGTTCTTTTTCGTGAGTTAGTCTCAAAGGCCCGAAAAAGCATAAAATGATGCAAATGGAGAACTCTTCTAGCCGATGTGACTAGAGTATTCCTTTTTCGTAATTAGTCTACAAGGTCCGGAAAAGGGGTAAAATTATACCAGGTAGACGCCCTTTCAGATACGTTTAGCGAGCATGAAAGGAAGCAAGGTTGCTCGGCGATCTTTTCATTGTTTTAGGAGTCAGAAAAGAGCTTAACAGAAACTCCCTAAGTGCCTTTTTCGTAAAAGGGATTGCTCGGCCTGAAAAAGGGGTAAAATTATACCGAACAAAGGGGATTGATGAGAGCGAGAAAAGGTCTCAAGCATCATCATGAGTGCAGGATACTGGATCCGGTGACATAAAGATTGTCAAAAAGGGGCTGCGGCCAATGTGGTACGCAAACCGAGGCAATGAGAGGGCATTTTGAAAAAATGGCCAACAAATATGGAGGTGAGAGTGATAAATGATCTCAAGCGTCATCACGAGCACGGAAAAGTGAATCCGACGATATAAAGATTGTCATAAACGGAGAACGGCGGATGTGGCACACAAATCGAGGTGATGGGTGACATTTTTAAAAAATGCCTAAAAAATCTGGAGGTGAGAGTGAGAAATGATCTCAAGCATCATCACGAGCGCGAAAATCTGAATCCGACGATATAAGACTTGCTGAAAATGGATGACGGCTGATGTGGCATGCAAACCGAGGCGACGAGGGGGCATGGAAAAATGCCCTAAAAATCTGGGCGTGAGAGCGAGAAATGATCTCAAGCATCATCACGAGCACGGAAAACTGAATCTGGTGATATAAGGTTCGTCGAAAACGGACGACGACCGATGTGGCATGCAAACCGAGGTGACGAGGTGGGGCATGGAAAAAATGCCCGAAAAATCTGGGCGTGAGAGTGAGAAATGATCTCAAGCATCATCACGAGCGTGAAAAACTGAATCCGGCGATATAAGACTCGTAAAAAACGGAGGTCATAAGGACTTCGGAATGGTCAAAGCAAATAACTAGGTTAAAAAATTGCTACAAATAAAGGTGAGCCCACTAAGCCAATGATGCAGTGGTGGGGAGAAATGATGACTCGCGGGGGCAAATACTATGTGTATAAAATCAAATCGAATATACAAGTGGTATGTGACCTCAAAAAATGGTTGAGATCACGCATGCGAAAAAGTCAGCAGGGTTAATGACCTGCCCCCATGCTATGTGCATGGGGTTTGTGATTGTGGATCACATATGTGTTGGTTTGAATGATGGGCTCATTGAGGTGTTGAGATAGAGATGATGGGGGAGGTTCAAAATGATTGATCATGCCCCCTATCCCGGGGTCGAGGTAATCTAGTATGCCCCCTAACTCAGAGGTGTCAATGTGGTGTAGATGTTGTCTCAGAGAGAGATCAATAGGGCATTGAGCAACTGCTGGCGGGGTGTTATACCATGAGGCTGTGGGTCATGGTGGCATACTGAAGTGATGATATGATGATGGGGGATTCCCTTTGTGGGGTGGATGCCCCCAGTATCTCCGATGAGGATCACGATGATGATGAGTAGGCAAGGTTTTGGGCCTGCCCCCATGTTGTGGACATGTGGTTTCCTGGTCGATTTGAAAGGGTTGAACCTATGTGTCAAAGAGATCAATGGAAGGGGCTGACCGGACAGAGGGGTATCCAGTGGAAATCGTGTAAATGGTGTTAATTTCTTCCGAGGAGGAAGATGGTGGGGGATGAATTTCCTCAATGAGAAGAGGGGATATCTCTCGGTCGACATTATTCAACTCGTACAGTGCTACTCTGTAATCTGGGAGATCAGGGCAGTGATGTGAATAATGGCCATAGATTCCACATATTGCACAAGGATGGTTTGTGCGTAATGATTTATCACGAGGTTTGGGGTTTGAGTCAATTTTGACAACCGGAATGTTGGGGTCGTCGTCAAGCATTTGCATGTGTTCCTGTAATGCAGGTAACTGTGGACACTAATGGGTTGGATGGCCTAACTCATCACACAACGAGCATTTAGGAGGAGCACGAAACACGGGGAGAGGTTTAACTGCCTTGGGTGGGGGTACCACAGTGTATGGTTGGGGGCCTCTGCCCCCAGTGGGCCTGATGAGAGGAGGGGGATTTGTAGCTGACGAAGGGGTAGTGATACCGGGAGGTGGTTGGGTAGAAGTGACAATGGGTTGCACTGGTTGTAGGATGACATTTGGTGTTGGCGGGGGAACGGGAGGTGAAATATACCACACGGGTAATCCCAATGTTAACCCAGGGAGACGGAGGGTAGCCATAACCGGAGCGCTTACTACGCCCGAGGGAGGGAATAGAAAGGGGATTGTGTGGATGGGTGTAACACCAATGTGACTAGGGACCAATGGTGGTTTAGGTAACAAGGATGGTTTATTGTTGGGTGTTTGTGTATTGTGGGATAGGGTACATAGGTCAGATACTTTGGGCACGGGTGACAGGGGTGGAATGGATTGGAATGTTGAGGTCATAGGCGCGTCTGAGTAAAATCCGGGTCCCACAGAGGAAACAAACGAGGTAGTTGCACCACAAATAGGTTGTTCAACCATGGGGAGAAGATTTTTAGGTGCAGTGGGGGCGGATTGGTTTCGACGCGTTTGGAGATTCATGTCGGATGATGACATCATAAGGAGATGATGACTACATGAATCCATCGGTTGGTTTGTGTGTGCAGCATATGTGATTTGCTATTGTGGTGCTGTGGTTCCTTGACGAGGATCCAACGGACGAGTGTTCGCCATTCCTTGTGTGGGAAAAGGATTCTGCAGAACCATGGGTTGTGGTTGAGCAGGTGGCGCTAGTTGTGCTGCGTGCCCTTGGCATTGGGCGTCATCATACCACAGTTGGCGTGCTCGCCCCAAATGGGGGCAAGTGTGTGTATAGTGATCGTATATCCCGCATATGGAACATGGGTGGTTTGTTCGTAAATTGGGGTTCTTACTCTGTTTCAGTGGTCGATCAAGGTTTTGGTTGGTGGGGGTAGCGTTGTTGTTGTTTGGAGGATAAATCTGAGCGATCGGAGGTTGTGGTGCAGCAAGGACTACCTGTGGTGGGAAATAAGCCATTGGGGCTTGTGAGTGAACAGGAGCATGTGTGGCCTGCTGATGGTAATAGATTGGTTGTGGCGGGAACTGAATCGGGTTCTGGGTGGCAAGTTGGTTATAGTATGCGGGAGGTGCATATGCCAATGGCACTTGCCCATAGCAATGTTGTGGACAAGAGGGTCCATGAGTGTGATGAGTCTGATTCATTGGAGCATAGGAAGTTGTCGCTCCAGAATTAGATGTAGCCCTAGAGAGGTCGGGGGCATTTATGGTGCTCACCATGTTAAAAGGTTTAATTTGTGGTGTGACTTGGCCAATAATACCATCAGCGGCATGTGATGCCCCCAGCGTGTCACCGCGTGAAGAATCGCCCCGTGGGGCGTCTGGTATGATGGTGTAGAGATAGCCTGATTGGGTGTAAATTAGGTCGAATTCCTGAGTTTTTTGGATAGCTTCTTCCTCGGACTGGGGTCGTTCGGATGCCACATCCTTGGCAATGAGAGGGAGGAGGGATTTTAGAAACCAATCTAAGAAGATACGGTCATCTAACTTGATTTTGCAGAGGCTTCGGCGTCGACGCCACTCATGAATGTGGTCAGTGATGTGGGTGGCCGTGTTTTGTTTGCAAGACAGTAGGATCTCGACTCCCGCATCATAGCGGACAGGTAACTAGAAGAACTGCAGGAAGGTCGAGGCAAGGGAGGTAAAGGTGGCATGGGTCCCATGGGGCTGCTCGATATACCACTTAGCTACAGAGCCAGTGAAGGTGCGCTGTAACAGACGGAGGCGGACAGAGTCGTCCACTATGGAGTTGGAGGAACACCATAGATGGAAGGACATGATATGGTTCTGGGGGTCCTCACCTGCCTTGCCCTCAAACTTAGGGATGTCGGAGGGGAGTTTGGTGGGCATGTTAGGCCACGCAGGCTCGTGTCTGATCGGATCATTGGTTAGCCTGGCTAAGTCTGGTAAGTTCAGACTTGCCATGTAGGTTAAGCTAGAAGATGAATGTGGCATAGTGACTGGGACATGATTAGTCATGGTGGTATGATGTGGGGGTCCAGTAGCGCCTAAAGGTGTGCTAGGTATTGAAGGTATATGTCCTCCAATAGCTGTGGTCTAGTAAGCGCCAGCGTTTTCGAGTGCAACATGGGTTACACTAGGGTTAGGAATAGAAGTGGTGATTCATGGAATCTGGTTTATGGAACTGAGAGGGGGTGTGACCCCTATATTCGGCATACCCATAACAGGTGGTGGCCCTGTGTTGGGGATTCCTATAACAGGAGGTGGCCCTGTGTTGGGCATTCCTAAATGTGAAGTGTCCGCCATATTAGGCATACCTAGGGGGGTGGTGGTTGCCATGGATGGCACCGCAGTAGAAGGGTTGATGGACGTCTCTCCTATGGTGCTGGTAAAAAGTGGGTCAAATGGTGTTCCAGCCATAAGGTTGGTTGGGAAAAATGCAGTGGGGTTTTCGGATTCTGCCTCAGAATCAGATGTGAAGTGAGGCGTGTCAGAATCGGATGACTGTATGGTTAACAGACGATGTGTCAAGTCAAGGGATAAGGCTCGGCGTCGGTGACGTGGCGAGCCAAGTAGACTGAACTTTGGGAGGTCGCCCTGAAGACGATGAGAGCGTCTAAAATTCTCAATGGTGAGAAATAAGTTTTTTGTGGAAAAATCTTATGTGTAAAATGGTAATATATAAAAAACTCAAAACCCTAATGCAGCCAAGGGTGCAAGAAGGGGAGTGAAAATGAAGGCTCTCAGGCCAAAAAATCAACCTCAAAAAGGTACTTATTATAGCAGCTGTGCTATAATAAGTGGAGGGATGCAAAAAATGGTCAGAGTACCAATCATGCAAACAACTTCTAGAAAAAATAGGTGCAACTAGACCAAAGGTGGATGGTATCATGCAAACACCTAACTAAAAGTATTGTGAATCAACAAACTATATTCTCTGCAAGGTGATGAAATCCAAGTCAGACAATATTGAGTGTTGAGTCAACGGCTAGATATCCCCCTACCGGGAGGGACACCGGGTAATCAATCCTAAAGAATGGAAACTAGGATACTCCGTTCATGACACGTCGAGAAAAGGTGAATCTGCCGTTTGGTCCTTTTACCGCAATACCCCCATACAGGGATATCCCGAGAACTGCGAATGGCAGCCCTTCGGTTACTGAATGGATTTCGGTATTCCACTCAGGCTTCCGGAACCATCCTCGCGACTTCAACCCTCCTAGGGGAGAGGCCTTCCCATAAACCGGTTGTGACTGTGCCAATAAATACTAAGATATTTTGGTTCCCTAATGGACAACAACTATGTCTCAGATGTAATAAATGAGGGGTGTTATTGGAACACCTATCCTCTCAATACTACCTAGCTACAAAGTTCTTTTAATGTTCCCCAAGTGGGGTTAAAAGTGGGTTGAAGTTAGGGTAAATTTTAAGGCTCAGTTTAAATTATGTGTTTGAGTGGGTGCACGCGTGGTATTTTAAACTGAATTTGAAAAAGTAAATGCTTTTCAGAAAATATTCAAAAAACAAAGGATCTTTTGAAATAGTAAAGCAAATAATATGACTTCTTCAATAAATGGAATTTAAATGCTTTGCAAAGACTATTCAAAAAACAAAGGATCTTTTGAAATAGGAAAGCAAATAATATGACTTCTTTAAGAAATAAATGGATTTCTTTTTTAAAAAATTACTATGGGCAAAATATCAAAGAAGTAAATAGCAAAATTTTAATCTAGATAAAATGCAAATAAATCCTTCTTTCAATTTCTGAAAATTTTTAAAAAGACTTTTTCAAAGGTGCATTCTAAATAGTAAAATTTTCCTATGGCTGTAAAATATGCAGGAATTTTAATACTGTAAAAATGTGCTATGTGGGCAGAAAATACAGTAAAAAATTAATTTTTTAAACGGAATGGCCGAATGAAAAAATTGGCATCGCAGGTTTTGACAGAACAGCCGCGATGGACCGCGCGGGTCTCTGTCGCACAGTCGCGATGGACCACGCGGGTTTCTGTCGCACAGTCGCGATGGGCAGCGCGGGTTTCGACCGCGAAGCTGCGATGGACCGCGCGGGATTTCGTCACACAGTCGCGATGTGCAGCGCGAAAAATGTCCGCGAAGCCGCGATGTGCAGCGCGCTAATTGGCCGCGAAGCCGCGGTGAAACGCACAAAAAAAGGCTGCGCAGTCGCGATGAGCCACGCGACTGTTGGGAAAAAAGCCGCGAGGCGAAAGCTGTACGCGGACGCCGAAAAATGAACCCGAAAATTGAGAATTTCGTGCTGTTAATGGCTAAAAAATGGGCCAAGGTCTAGAACAGTAATGGATCTGCTGTCTAGGGTGGCAGATCTATGAATTAAACTAACTAATACTATCAACAACTAAGATCTAAAGCAGAAGTGAGATCTAAAGATTCGAAAATCTGTTGGCTTGGTTTTGCAACCAAGCTTAGTGCTATGGGAACCTGCTAACTACTAGCAGCAGTCTCAATATTAAACAAAAAAACAATAAACTAAATCTAAACTAAACTAAACTAGCATGTGCATTTTTGAATTAAAAAATAAGAACAAGAAACATAAGAAATAATTTGTATTGAAAATGGGGGCAAGCAAGTGCTTGCAATAACAGTACCTCCAAGTGATGAAGGTTGTTGAGTAGCTCCAATGGTGAGCAACTCCAATCTCCAGTGGGTCTTTTCTCCAAGGTTGCTACAATGGCCAAAAACTCAAGGGAGATTTTGGCAGCATAAGGATAGGAATATGGATGGATGTGAAATGAGGAGCCCTACCACCTTTTTATAGGTTTTTGTGGTGGGGAATACCATTTGTGGTTTTGTGGAAATCAATGGTATTGACCAACATGGTTTAGGTACTTTTCCCTCCTTTTTCCTTTTTTGAATAAAATTAATATTTTTATTCCCTTTTTAATACTTTTGGGAATTTTGGACCCTTTTTGAGGGTTTTTTATGCTTTTTTAGGAAAAATAATCTTTCTTGAGTGGGAAAAGGGGTGTACTAAGGTCTTTTGGTGACCTTTTGTTGGTTTCAGAGGCTCAGATGGTGGAAAAGTGGACAAATGGGTCATGTGAATAAGGCAATGAGCTAGTGAGCACTTTTTAGGTGTTAACACTAGTTCCACCGGTACATCATTCCAATTAATCACATGAGTAGCATCATGCACATAATTTTTCAAAAGAGAGATGTAAAATACATTATGCACTTTAAGATTTGGTGGCAAAACCAACTGATATGCCACTGGTCCTAACCTGAACAGTATTTCAAAAGGTCCGCAAAACCTTGGTGCTAATTTAGCACAGCTTCCTAACTTCAAGGAGCTCTTTTAAGGTTTTACCTTGAGGAAAACATATTCATTAACCTTAAACTATTTCTGAATTCTTTTGAGATCTACATGGATTTTCTATCTATCTTGTGCAATTTTCAAATTACCTTGAACCTGTTTCACGGTTAGTTCCATTTCTTATAATAACTCAGGTCCTAACATTAACCTATCAACTAGATTACTCCAAGAAATATGAGTGTTACACTTTCTGCCATACAAAATTTCAAATGGACTGAGTTTTCGTGAAGCTTGGTAGTGGTTATTATAAGCAAACTCAGGAAGATGCAAATATTCCTCCCATTTACATGGATGATCTCTAAGATACATTCTTAACATATCTTCAAGAATCTGATTGACTCTTTCTATATGCCCATCCATTTGCAGATGAAATCATGTACTAAAATTTAAAGTAGTATCTAAACCTTTGAATAAAGACTTCCAGAAATTTCCTGTAAACTTAGAGTCCCTATCAGAAATTATAACTTTTTCAATCCCATACAAATGAAAAAATTTGTTTCATAAAAATTTCAGCAATGTTAGCAGCCTTGTAGGTTCTTTTAACAGGTATGAAATGGGCTACTTTACTAAGCTTATCCACAATTACCATTATGGAATCATTATGTTTCTGATTTCTAGGTAAGCTAGTTATAAAATCAATACTAATTATTTCCCACTTCCAACCTGGAACAGGTAGTGGCTACAATAGTCCAGCTGGGTGTTGATGTTCAGCCTTTATTTGCTGACATTCCATACACCTAGCAATATATTCACCTACCTCATTTTTCATATTTGGCCAAAAGTAATCCTTCCTCAGCATTGTTATCATCTTTTGGTAACCAGGATGTCTTGAGTATGGACCTTTATGTAATTCATTTAAAATCAACAACTTAATTTCAACAAAATTAGGCACATAAAGTCTGTTTTTATATAGCATTAATCCTCCTTCATCAATTCTGAAATCTGTTATTAAATTTTCAGCATTATCTTCAACAACCTTTTCATGTAATTTTTGATACTTTTCATCCATTCTAATTCCTTCTTTAATCTAATTTTCTAAATCTGTTTTATAAGTAGTGATTGCTGCCACAAAATTTACTCTTGCATTTCTGCTTAATGCATCAACAACTTTATTTTCTTTACCTTTAATGTGCTGAATTTCAAAATCATATTCGCTAAGAAAATTTAGCCACCTAGCTTGCCTTGCATTCAGGTTTGTTTGATCCAATAAATATTTTAAACCTTTATTATCTATCATTAGTGTAAACTTTCTTCCGATCAAGTGATGGCGCCACATTTTTAACACATGTATCACAACATCCAAATCTAAATCGTAAGTTGCATAGTTCTTCTCATGAATCTTTAACTTTCTGGACTCATAGGCAATCACATGACCTTCTTGTGTTAAGACTCTGCCAAGTCCATCATTGCATGCATCAGTGCACACAATGAAATCCTTGTTTGGGTCTGCAATTTTTAGAATAGGTGTGGTTGTTAACAGTTCTTTTAATCTCATAAAAATTTCTTCACATTTTTTATCCCAAACAAACTTCTTATCCTTCTTTTGTAAGGAGGTTATAGGATTTGCTCTTCGTGAGAATCCTTCTATAAATTTACGATAGTAACCTGTAATTCCCATAAAAAATCGTACACCAGTTACGTCTTTAGGGGAAAGGCATTCATTAATTGCTTTTATCTTGTCTGGTCTACTATGATTCCATCCTTGGATATCACATGCCCTAGATATTGTATTTTATCTTTGAAGAAATCACATTTGTTGAACTTAGCATAAAGTTGATGTTTTCTTAACACTTGTAAAATTATTTTTAAGTGTTCATCATGTTCTTCTTTAGTATCAGAATAAATTAAGATGTCATCAACGAAACAATTACAAAATTATTTAAGTACTGATGTAAAACATTATTCATAAGACACATGAAAATTGATGGGGCGTTGGTTAGCCCAAAAGACATAACCACGAACTTGTAGTGCCCGTAACGGGTTCTAAAAGAAGTCTTAAATATGTCATCATCTTTAATTCTGACTTGATAGTAATGTTGAGGCCTCAGGGGTGCAGGGTAATTGCAAGGTGCTGGAATGGGTCCAAGGCTCCCAACAGAGGGTGAAAACCCAGACTGAAAGGCTTTGAAAAACCATGCGCAAGGGCGGTTCCATCCCCAGCCTGTTTGGTATGGAATTCTCCCATGGATATTTGGCCTCCACTGGCACTCTATTAGTCGATAGGTTTGATCGATTGATCAAAAGTTCAATACAGAAAATAGAAGCTTAAAACTAAGTCTGTTCTAACTTAAACCATTAAGAAAAGAATCTAATCTGAGTTAGACCTATCCTAAAGAGAAGCTTGTAGTTGTGCTAATCGATCTTGATGTGAGAAGAACAAGCATGTTTGCCTACTTCAACAAAAACGTAAAAGGTGCATGTACTTGTTTACTTAAATCGTAATGAATTAATAAAAATTAAAGAGAACAATTCAAGTAATTAAGCCTGTTGAAGATTAATCTGTAATCACTGTGTTAATTGAAAAATTAACATTGATTTGATAGTATATGAATCATTTGCAGAAATCAATAAAGAAACTATCTAAATTAAAGAAATTTAACAAGACACCCTTATACAAAGATCTATCATAAGAAAAATCAATACAAGAGATCTGTGCATTAATTAATGTATGCAAAAGAAACACATCCTGTAGATGAAAATTTTAAAATTAGAAATCAGACACCATCAAAGAAACTTGATGATAAACAAGAGATGATTTGAAAGATTACTTCACTGCATTAAGAAGTCTGTAAACAAAATTATAATGCTCTAATAAGACAGAGTATCTCCACGTGCTCTCATGTTGATTTCTAACCGGAAAATTATCAACCCTTGTGCCTGAGAGGTATTCTTCCTTAAATAAGGATTACAATGGAGTAGAAAAAGGGAATCCCAAAGGATAGGGATTACAAAGTTTAAATTCAGATATTAATCGAGGGAATCCGGCCATAATAATCTAAACAACTCTAACTTAGCAGATTCCCTCTGCTTGAAGGTGAATTTTGAAAAAAAGTCATCTTGAAATTTCTGGAAAATCCTGCAGCAAAATTGGAGAATTTGTCAACATCTTAATAGCTATCGAAAACGGGGATGAGCTAGTCCTCCAAATCTTCTTGCTGAATTGCCGTAGAATCTCCTGGTTGATCCATAACGCTATCAAAAATAGAAAAATTGGACAACGGGCCTTATTTCACGGGATTCGGTGATGTATCGGGTTCTGCATTTATTATGAGATCTTGGATAATAGAATCATCTTGATCATGCAACTGTTCACTGCTTTCTTCTTCATCCTTTTGAGGAGGCAGTAAACAAACTAGCAGAATTTCAAAAACTTCTTCTCTGCTACCACTGTCGATATCAGGAACACCTGCATCAAAAGGTGGCGACATAGGTTCAGGAAATAACAAAGATTGAAGCTCTTCGTGCATGGAAAATTCATCAGAGGTTTCACAACCTATCTGTTAAATTTTTTGAATTTACTTCAATATGATCTAGGATCTTAACTGAGAGAACAACATGTACAGCATATCTACAACATATCAATCATGGAGACAATAATGCAAGCACACAAGAGACACAAAGATTTACTTGGGGAAAACCATAAAGGTGAAAAACCCCAATAACTTCCTCAGAGATAGATAGAGCAATGATACAACCAACCAAGAGAGATATCCATAACCTAGCAGCAGATCCTCCTCCTCCATAAGTGCGCCACTCCTCCTTGAGTGCATGTGTGAGAAGTGAGTGAGTAAATAGAGTGCCTCCCGCACTCTATTTATACTTGACTTGACTTGCCTTTTTACCTAACTCATGTAGGCTCGAACTTTACCACATAACATAATGCTGAGTGGGCCGACCCCCAATAGGGTGGTCTAATAACCCTTTGACCCACATGACTTATACAGGGCCGACCCCAAATAAGGTGGTCTAATAACCCATCAAGTATAAGTTACGACACTTACAATATAAATGACGACACTTCCTTATAGAGGAATAATACCATCTCTATAGGAATACAATATACATATATGTGAAATACATTCCGAAGTTACATATACATCAACACTCCCTCTTAACTAGGAAGGTATTTCTCAGCACAGTTCTTCTAGCACAAGTCATCTTCTCTGGATCATCGTCACTAGATAATCGTCATCGAGTCATCATCATCGTCACTGCTGCTGCTATCTCAATCAATCTCTGAATCTACTCGTCATAGGAAGTTCTACAGAGCCAGTCCTTTTTCATACTGGATGTAGGCCCACCACCTGCAGGTCTTCGTCATCACTGGCCATACTGTGGAATCCTCAGGACTTATTACGTGCGTCACAAAACCTCGAAAGAGCATCCCAGGATGTTACGGGTACACAACTCTGACCTGTAGGATCTCCCAGGGCGCTATTACATGTGACCCCACCACAAAACCTCGCAAGAGCATCTCAGGATGTTACGGGTACACAACTCCGACCTGAAATCTCCCAGGGCACAAATTACATGTGGTCCACCACAAAACCTCTCAAGAGCATCTCAGGATGTTACGGGTACACAACTCCGACCTGAAATCTCCCAGGGCGCTATTACATGTGGTCATGGCAAAACCTCGAAAGAGCATCTCAGGATGTTACGGGTACACAACTCCGACCTGAAATCTCCCAGGGCCCAAATTACATGCCATAGGACAAAACCTCGCAAGAGCATCTCAGGATGTTACGGGTACACAACTCCGACCTGAGATCTCCCAGGGTGCTATTACATGTCCTCCCAGAGCAATGTCTTGAAAGAGCATCCCAGGCTATTACGGGTACACAACTCCGACCTATAGGACCTCCCAGACATGCTCATCTGCACAACCTGATCCACGACCATATAGTATCAACCTGATACTCACCATGCATCATCCTGATGTACTCATGATCGTCCTGATCATCATCACTGCAACGTCCTGCTGCATGTCATCTGGAGCAACATCCTGAAGCTCATCATCCATGATCATCCTGATCATCACTGCAACATCCTGCTGCATGTCATCTGGAGCAACATCCTGAAGCTCATCATCCATGATCATCCTGATCATCACTGCAACATCCTGCTGCATGTCATCTGGAGCAACATCCTGAAGCTCATCATCCATGATCATCCTGATCATCAATGCATCCATCTGATGCACACATAGAGACATGATCCACACAATGTATCCATCAATCATACATGATCTACCTGATCATACAAAGATACATGATCCACACAATGTACCCATCAGCATCCAACATGATGCGTTCATACAAAATACATACACATGATCCAACCGATCATATCCAACATCCAACATGATGCGTACATACATAAATGATCCAACTGATCATATCCAGCATCCCACATGATGCGTACATACATAAATGATCCAACTGATCATATCCAAGCAGAAACCAGAACATCATCATGATGCCCATTATCCGGCGCTTACATCCATAGCCATGTGAAGGATCCTCCTTCCAACATGCTTGGAATGGCTTCAGCAAATGTGTCCATCACTTCTTCCTCGAAGTGTCCTCGATCTGAAGAACGCCAAGCCTCTCTCTGAAGTACTCGAACTTCACTCTGGCTAGTGGCTTCGTCAGCACATCTGCAATCTGCTCGTCCGTCGCAACATACAGAAGCTTCACAGCTCCTCTCTGCACCATATCCTTGATATAGTGATATTTGATCTCTATGTGTTTCGACCTGTCATGAAACAATGGGTTCTCAGATAGCTTCACACAACTCTGGTTATCACAGAAGATACCAGTAGCATCCAGCGGGAGATCAAATAACTCAGACAGTAGCTTCCGTAGCCATACTGCCTCACAACTAGCTGAACAGGCTGCAGCATACTCAGCCTCTGCTGTACTCACTGCTATGCAGGACTGCTTCCTGCTAAACCAAGAGATCACACCTGATCCCATATTGAAGCAACACCCAGATGTGCTCTTCCTATCTGCAACACTGCCAGTCCAATCTGAATCAACATAACCCTGCAGGTTAAACTTTTGATTCGCTTCATACTTGAGCCCATAATCCACTGTACCCTTCAGGTACCTCAGAACATGCTTTACAGCAACCAGGTGAACACTCCTCGGATCCGTCAGGAACTGGCTCAATGTGTTCACAGCAAAGCAAATGTATGGTCTTGTGTTCGTCAGGTACATCAAGGACCCAATCATCTGACGATACATGGAGACATCAACCGGCTCAGATGAAGCATCACATAGAAGCTTCAGATTCGATGCCATAGGTGTGGCCATATCCTTGCAGTCCATCATCCCGAACCTCTTCAGGATCTCTACTACATACTTCCCTTGTCCAAGGAATATTCCATATGCACTCTGTCACACCTCCATGCCAAAAACAAATAGTGCATCATCCCCAAGTTCTTCATCTCGAACTTGGAAGAAAGCTTCCGTTGCGTGTCGGCAATCAATCTATCTTTACCTGTAACAAACAGGTTATCTGCATACAAAAGTAGTATCACTGGATTGTCTTCCTCAACCTTGTAGTAAGGGTTGGAATCCACTTTACTCTTGGTAAAGCCCAAACTGGATAGAAAGCTGTCTATCCTACCATACCAAGTTCTGCACACATATATGACTACACCATGCTGTCTTGAGATCCATCTGGTGCATCTTCTATTTCATCAATTTTATATTTCTCAATGCTGCCATCTGCAACATGCTTGATCTGATAGTTCCATTTGGAAGTCATAACAAACTTCCCTTCACATCTTGGGACTACATCCCAAACATCATTCTTCATGATCGACGGATCATGGCATTCCATTTCTTCATCCCAGATCCTGGGAACTTCAATATCTTCAATAAATAAATTTGTTGCTGAACAAATGTTGTAGTTCTTCTTTTGTAGGAGATGGCATACGATCTTTCCTACACAACAAGTTAAATTGCATGATTAGAAAACATCTCATAGTTTTCAGAACAAATTCTTACACATAAAGAAATATGCCATACAGTCATGCAATTATCTTAGCCAATGCTTCAATACAACATTTATCCATATTCCGTAACTTTCTAGATGCCTTCCAATCTCTACCAGAACATTGTTAAGAGTGTGCACAACTCCCAACATGTCAGCAAAGAGGTTTCATTCTAGATAAGTAGCAATGGAATGTTGTACAGTGCCATAGGCCACTTACCCATGCATATTAGGAGTATACTGTTCATCAATGCAATTATTCTAATATGCATAATACACAACCTAATTCTAGGAACATCAGTATATACATTATTGAACAGTATTATTTAAGAAATGACAATTCAAATACTTATCTTTGTTTGTTCGTTGGGTGGACTCCCTCTGAGTCTTCGCTTCCTTGCAGGAGCTGCTGGAGTCCTAATCTGAAGTAGCTTCTTCTACACCTTTCTATTGTGGGATGTAGAGAGATGGTCAACTCCCTCTGAATATCTGCATCCTTGCATAAACCATTGGAGTGTACTCCCTCTTGATCTTTGCTTCCTGAATTACCTGTTCTTGAACTCATGTTCATCCTTGGACCCTATGCATGCTTATTTGTGATCTCATATAAAATCATACATTCATTAGTATACTATTAAAACACAATAATCTCAAGCATGTATAGTCATGATCATTTCAAACAAAAATAATAACCACTAGCTTTCAAGGTTTATGTGGGATTCTTATGGTTAGTCAAATCATAAGAAACATAACATGTCTAAACCTGTAATTACTCAAACCTATGACTCTTCGGGTTAGTTGAGTCATCAATCAAGATAAGAGATATAATATGCATAAAACCTATGATTATTCAAACCTATACCTTCATGATTCTTCTGGTTAGTCATATCATCAATTATGGTAAGAAACATAATATGCATACAACCATGATTATTCAAACCTACGACTTCATGAATAATCAACAGTATAAGATCCTAACACAAGGTAGGATTCTATCTTGATATAGGAAAAACATACCTGGATGAGTCATACCTGTCGAGATCGCTTGTAATCTTCTTATGTAAGGCCTTATCCTCATCTCCCTCTGAGACAGGAACTTCTTCACTTATGCAGGTGATCAATCCATCTTCTTCTAGGATTAACCCAATCCACTTGATTTGCAAGAACTGGACCTTGAGCTGGATATGGGTTTGTCAGAGAAACCCCAAAAATTCAAACTTTGAATTTCAAACTTCTGACAGGATAGAAATATGTGCCTTGATGAGCTGATCAAGTTGGTATATTCAGAAATTGAAAACTGCAAAGTTTCACAACTCAATTTTGCTTTTGAAACTTCTGGATTCACTGGACGTGACCCTGAACTGGGGTTTGATGAAGCCCACTCTTCTTCCCAATCAAAATGTTTGATCCAAAGCTAGAAGCTTCTATTTTTCTGAGGAGCTTCCAGCCGTGGTCACAGATTTGAAAAATTCCCATTTTTACAGAAGCCCTAATTTTCCACTTTTCTGATCAAAGTCCCGAACTAGGGTCTAATCAAGCCTGGCCTTCTGCCCAACCAAAAATTCTGATCTTGGTCTCTAAATTTCTATTTTGATGAGTAGCATCCAGCCGTGGTCTCCGATTACAAAAATTCCAACTTTCTCCAAAGCCCTAAATTCCGGAAGCCATGAATGAAGGTACCAAAAAATAATTCTGTTTTGACAGAAATATGTACCTGATTGTTTCTGGTGTAACTCCGAAATTTTAGATCCAAAGGGTCTGAAAAAGTTTCTTGAGATATCCTGACCTGTTATATTTCCATCTTGACAGGTCTGACCTCAATTGGATTCTCTGAGAGAGAGTTATGCCAAATTTCGCAACGTGACCTGTTTTGGGATAAAACAGGAGAGCGAACTTGTACGGCGTTCCACGTGTCACTGTTTTAACTTCAGCCTCTGAAAACGTTTTCTGATATAGCTAGGCCTGTCACCTTTCCATCCTGATAGGTATGAACTCAATTGGACTCTCTGAGAGAGAGTTATGCCAAATGTCGCAACGTAACCTGTTTATGGGATAATAAAGCAGATCGAACTTGTACGGAGTGCCACATGTCACTGGTTCAACTTCGACCTCTGAAAACGTTTTCTGAGATAGTACAGACCGTGTACTACCTGTCACTTTTTACGAAATTTCATTTGGAGCTTCCTAGCCCAAGATATCACCTTTTTCCCAAGGTCACCTGATTTTGACTCAGATCTGGAAGAGGCAGAAACCCTATATTGTACAGATCATAAATCACAAAGTACAACGAATTAGAGGTTGTCCTTTGGACACAAGGTACCTGGAGATTTAATCTTCGTCCTGTAACAATTTCAGATCCGAAAACGTTGCCAAAACGGATTTATAGCGAAAGTGCTACGATGACTGGTTTTTGCTATATCAAGCCCTAGCATCGTAAGTGCAACAAGTGTCATACATGCCATATCATGCCTTCTTTCAGGCTAGCTCTGATACCATGTTAAATTTTCTGAATTTACTTCAATATGATCTAGGATCTTAACTGAGAGAACAACATGTACAGCATATCTACAGCATATCAATCATGGAGACAATAATGCAAGCACACAAGAGACACAAAGATTTACTTGGGGAAAACCATAAAGGTGAAAAACCCCAATAACTTCCTCAGAGATAGATAGAGCAATGATACAACCAACCAAGAGAGATAGCCATAACCTAGCAGCAGATCCTCCTCCTCCATAAGTGCGCCACTCCTCCTTGAGTGCATGTGTGAGAAGTGAGTGAGTAAATAGAGTGCCTCCCGCACTCTATTTATACTTGACTTGACTTGCCTTTTTACCTAACTCATGTAGGCTCGAACTTTACCACATAACATAATGCTGAGTGGGCCGACCCCCAATAGGGTGGTCTAATAACCCTTTGACCCACATGGCCGACCCCCAATAGGGTGGTCTAATAACCCTTTGACCCACATGACTTATATAGGGCCGACCCCAAATAAGGTGGTCTAATAACCCATCAAGTATAAGTTACGACACTTACAATATAAATGACGACACTTCCTTATAGAGGAATAATACCATCTCTATAGGAATACAATATACATATATGTGAAATACATTCCGAAGTTACATATACATCAACACTCCCTCTTAACTAGGAAGGTATTTCTCAGCACAGTTCTTCTAGCACAAGTCATCTTCTCTGGATCATCGTCACTAGATAATCGTCATCGAGTCATCATCATCGTCACTGCTGCTGCTATCTCAATCAATATCTGAATCTACTCGTCATAGGAAGTTCTACAGAGCCAGTCCTTTTTCATACTGGATGTAGGCCCACCACCTGCAGGTCTTCGTCATCACTGGCCATACTGTGGAATCCTCAGGACTTATTACGTGCGTCACAAAACCTCGAAAGAGCATCCCAGGATGTTACGGGTACACAACTCCGACCTATAGGATCTCCCAGGGTGCTATTACATGTGACCCCACCACAAAACCTCGCAAAAGCATCTCAGGATGTTACGGGTACACAACTCCGACCTGAAATCTCCCAGGGCACAAATTACATGTGGTCCACCACAAAACCTCGCAAGAGCATCTCAGGATGTTACGGGTACACAACTCCGACCTGAAATCTCCCAGGGCGCTATTACATGTGGTCATGGCAAAACCTCGAAAGAGCATCTCAGGATGTTACGGGTACACAACTCCGACCTGAAATCTCCCAGGGCCCAAATTACATGCCATAGGACAAAACCTCGCAAGAGCATCTCAGGATGTTACGGGTACACAACTCCGACCTGAGATCTCCCAGGGTGCTATTACATGTCCTCCCAGAGCAATGTCTTGAAAGAGCATCCCAGGCTGTTACGGGTACACAACTCTGACCTATAGGACCTCCCAGACATGCTCATCTGCACAACCTGATCCACGGCCATAGAGTATCAACCTGATACTCACCATACATCATCCTGATGTACTCATGATCGTCCTGATCATCATCACTGCAACGTCCTGCTGCATGTCATCTGGAGCAACATCCTGAAGCTCATCATCCATGATCATCCTGATCATCACTGCAACATCCTGCTGCATGTCATCTGGAGCAACATCCTGAAGCTCATCATCCATGATCATCCTGATCATCACTGCAACATCCTGCTGCATGTCATCTGGAGCAACATCCTGAAGCTCATCATCCATGATCATCCTGATCATCAATGCATCCATCTAATGCACACATAGATACATGATCCACACAATGTATCCATCAATCATACATGATCTACCTGATCATACAAAGATACATGATCCACACAATGTACCCATCAGCATCCAACATGATGCGTTCATACAAAATACATACACATGATCCAACCGATCATATCCAACATCCAACATGATGCGTACATACATAAATGATCCAACTGATCATATCCAACATCCAACATGATGCGTACATACATAAATGATCCAACTGATCATATCCAAGCAGAAACCAGAACATCATCCTGATGCCCATTATCCGGCGCTTACATCCATAGCCATGTGAAGGATCCTCCTTCCAACATGCTTGGAATGGCTTCAGCAAATGTGTCCATCACTTCTTCCTCGAAGTGTCCTCGATCTGAAGAACGCCAAGCCTCTCTCTAAAGTACTCGAACTTCACTCTGGCTAGTGGCTTCGTCAGCACATCTGCAATCTGCTCGTCCGTCGCAACATACAGAAGCTTCACAGCTCCTCTCTGCACCATATCCCTGATATAGTGATATTTGATCTCTATGTGTTTCGACCTGTCATGAAACACTGGGTTCTCAGATAGCTTCACACAACTCTGGTTATCACAGAAGATACCAGTAGCATCCAGCGGGAGATCAAATAACTCAGACAGTAGCTTCCGTAGCCATACTGCCTCACAACTAGCTGAACAGGATGCAGCATACTCAGCCTCTGCTGTACTCACTGCTATGCAGGACTGCTTCCTGCTAAACCAAGAGATCACACTTGATCCCATATTGAAGCAACACCCAGATGTGCTCTTCCTATCTGCAGCACTGCCAGTCCAATCTGAATCAACATAACCCTGCAGGTTAAACTTTTGATTCGCTTCATACTTGAGCCCATAATCCACTGTACCCTTCAGGTACCTCAGAACATGCTTTACAGCAACCAGGTGAACACTCCTCGGATTCGTCAGGAACTGGCTCAATGTGTTCACAGCAAAGCAAATGTCTGGTCTTGTGTTCGTCAGGTACATCAAGGACCCAATCATCTGACGATACATGGAGACATCAACCGGCTCAGATGAAGCATCACATAGAAGCTTCAGATTCGATGCCATAGGTGTGGCCATATCCTTGCAGTCCATCATCCCGAACCTCTTCAGGATCTCTACTACATACTTCCCTTGTCCAAGGAAGATTCCATATGCACTCTGTCACACCTCCATGCCAAAAACAAATAGTGCATCATCCCCAAGTTCTTCATCTCGAACTTGGAAGAAAGCTTCCGTTGCGTGTCGGCAATCAATCTATCTTTACCTGTAACAAACAGGTTATCTGCATACAAAAGTAGTATCACTGGATTGTCTTCCTCAACCTTGTAGTAAGGGTTGGAATCCACTTTACTCTTGGTAAAGCCCAAACTGGATAGAAAGCTGTCTATCCTACCATACCAAGTTCTGCACACATATATGACTACACCATGCTGTATTGAGATCCATCTGGTGCATCTTCTATTTCATCAATTTTATATTTCGAGATCACTCACATGGATCAAAAATAAAAAATGTATTTCCGAAAGCCACAACCCGAAAATTGCGAGTTGCGGGTTTCAGAACATACTAAGCAATATAAAAGAAAAAGCTGGAATCCGAAATCCAAAAGCTGCAACTGCGAGTTTCGAGTTTCGGAGTGACGATTGCCAAACTTATTAGCAAGGAGTTCCCTCATTCTGCACCTTTTGGGTGTGGGTTTCGGGATCACCAAAACCAAACAACTGAAAATTTTTTTCCCGTAACCTGCAACTGTTGGGTTCAGGATTTCAGGGTGTCGGAAAGTCAGATTTCGGAAAGGTAGAAAACAAGCAATAAAAGACTTGAAATTTGAATTTCTCTGCGATCAAAACACTCAGAAAAATTCTAAGGGAAGCAATACAAATTAAGCTAAGCAAAGGCATAAGTACAAGATTGCAGAAATCAAGCTAAAGATTCATATTCACAAGAACATTTGTACGAATATATTGCGTAAATTAAAAATCGGGGCTCTCATGCTTGGCCGAAGCATGGTATCTGTTGTGGTCACAACAGGTACCCCGACCTCAAGTCTATCATGGAAAATATCTTCATGCCACGTAGTTGATCAAACAAATCATCAATGCATGGCAAAGGATATATGTTCTTTATGGTCATTTTATTTAACTAACGGTAATCTATGCATAAACGCATAGTCCCATCCTTCTTTTTAACAAAAATGACAGGTACTCCCCATGGAGACATGCTTGGCCTTATATAATTTTTATCAATCAGTTCCTTAAGCTATGATTTAAGTTCATTAAGCTCCAGAATGTTCATTCTGTAAGGATCTTTTGAGTTTGGTACCGCTCCCAGTACTAACTCAATGGTAAAATCTACTTCCCTTTTCGAAGGTAGTCCTGGAATTTCTTCTGGGAATACATCTGAAAATCCCTTTAGAATGGGTATGTCTTCCAACTCTAACTTGTCCTCCTTAGTTGGTTGTTCATCATTAATTACATTTACAACAAATAATTTACACCCTTTTGGAACAACCTTTTTAACTTGCAAAGAATACATTTGTCTAACAGAAATCTTTCTAGGAATTCCTTTTACTATTATAGTTTCACATTTATCATTCAAACAAGTAAAAGTATTTTCGAAATAGTTTAACACTACCCTATGATTTTCCAGCCAGTCCATTCCAATTAGAACATCGTAAGAACCTAAATGTAACACATTCATCTTAACATGAGTCCTAAGCCGATTCATTAATAATTCACACTCTTTTACATGATCGGTCACCTTTCTTTTAGTTCCAGTAGCTAATTGGACCAGCCATGACTTTTCAAACTAGTCTATTTTCAGATTGCAACATTTTACTAAATTAGGTGACACATAGCTAAGACTTACTCCTGGATCAATCAAAATAGAAATGGGTTTATTTTTCAGCATACCTTCTATTTCAACCATGGAAGTTTGATGATCATCCTGTTTGTTTTCCAAGGCTGCATTGATTCTGGGCATTTCCCTTGCTAGGTCACCAACAATAGCCTCCTCCTGTATTCTGTGTATGTTGACGATCTTCTTTCTGAGTAGGCAGTTTGATGCATAGTGAAGTCCTTGACAGTCCCAACATTTAACAGGTTCTTTCTGTTCATTGTTTTTAATGAAATTTTCAAGTGGATTCATGTTTCTTACAACTTTAAAATTTGATTGTACATTACTTCTTGAATAATTCCCTTGAAATTTTCTGTTTGAATAATTACGTGAATTATTATTTCCAAAGTTGTGATTAAAAGAAAACTGCTTTTTCCTTTGTTCAAAATTATTAGGCCTTTTTACCTTCCAGTTTGGCATGCCTTCTCTTTTCTTGTTTTGTTCATAATGGATATCTGCTTTTCTCATGGCCTCTTCAAGAGTTCGAGGACCATCATACTCAATTTAGTCCTTTATATGAGAGGGTAAACAACTCATAAATACTTGTACCTTAGGCTTTTCTTCAGTGATGTAAGGCACATACCTTAATAAATTTAAAAATTTGTTGCTTAATTCCCTCATATCCATGGAACCTAACTTTCACTCATAAAAATCTTTAGCCCATTCTTCATAATACTGTTCCAACAGAGAATTTCTTTTAAAATATTTCTTAAAATTACTCTAGTTCACACTTTTCTCTTTTAAACCTTTTACTCGTTTCAGATCTTGTCACCAGATGTCTTCTTTTCTAGTGAGATTATAAATTGTCATTTTAGATTTTAAATGAATTGAGTAGTTGTAAATTTGAAAGTACTTATTCATACCAGATAACCATGCTTCGATTGTCTCACTCTTTTATGTTTCTCCATTAAAAGTTGGTGGTTTGATCTTTTTAAACTCACCAAAAATTTCTTCGTATGGCTTGTACTTCTTCTTTTAAACGAGTAGTTCTTCTGAATTTTTTTATAAAATTCAAAAGATGAGCTGCTGTCATAATTAGTCAATTTTAACTTTTTATCCTTACATTGGTAGGACATGGTTCCAGATTCATAATTATTTTCTGTTCTTTTAACCCTATCGTTATTATGAAATTTATCCAATAGGATTTGATTCAGCTCCTCTTGAGCTTTTAGGATTCATTCATTTTCTTTCTTAATAGTTTTTATTTCTATTTTTAAATCTTTAATTTTCCTTAGTAATTCAGATGAATTATCGTTCAATTCAACAAATAAATTTTCTGCATCAATGTGTGCTTGTTCATTATTATGGAACCTGTCCTCAGCTGACTCTTCTGATCCTTCCACACCTACAAACTAATTTATGAAATGTTGAACAAAAGACAAAATAAAATAAAAATCAATAGTTGAAATTCAGTTTTTAAAAGTTTAATTGCGCAAGTAGAGCCACTTTAGGCCTAGTATTTGAACTTGCGCTCTGATACCACATGCAACATCCCCAAATTTCACAAAAAATTAAAATTTTCTTAGTAGCATTAAATGTTTATATTTGTATGCGGAAGTATCGTTAATGATAATTTAGCTCATTTAACCACAGACTTATTATGTATTATGACGACACATTTTTCACTTAGTCGTCAATGTTATAATTACGTTACCTCGATTACATGCTACATTTATATTTTGGTTGTAAATGTCTTTACTACAAGCGAATGAATGGATGCATGTATTAATTTTGGAATGACATGCTGGATGTTTTAATACTATCTTTGTTATCTGAATAATTGTGGATACTTATTATATGTATAAACATCGTCACTTAACTTAGCTCATTCTACAATATTGTTTTAATCTGAAGAAATAACTGTTTGCTTTTCTTGTTTGATGAAGGGGTCCTATGGGTACCCCGAGGCTTACTTAGCTACTGGCTAGCTAACGCACTTAAACCTTATGCTACAGATCACATGTAAGAGTGAGATTTCAAACTGAAGCATAATTAGTGAAAGTTAAAAAAGACTTTGCTATACTTCCATTAGCCTTCGATGTTAAGGGAAAATGTATTGAGAACTTGACTTTGTACAAGGGTATGATCTACCCTAGCTATGGTCATTTAATTGAAGGATTTTATTCAAAATGATGTTATATATATATGTTTATATATATATTTTTCGAGTTGCATACATTCTACATAGCTTATTAATGTCCTAAGTATTTACTATGATTCTCCTAGAGTTTTAAACTTTACACTTCAATATCATACTTCTATGATATCGTTTTCGTTGTATTATGGTCATCGCTTAATGTATTCGTATAAATCAAAGCTATAGTTCTTATGCTTGCATATTCTAATTTGGTAACATTATGCTCACATTTTACAACTCGTAATGTGACATTAGAAAGGTCATTTAAATGTGGTATGAACTAACTATATACTATATGCATTTACGTAGCATAGACCATGAATTAAATCATGGTAGAACTATGCATTGGCAGAAGTACTCAGATTCGAAGATGTAACTCTTAATGCCATTTAATGTGCTCTTAGTGGATTTCCCGTTGGAAACCCTGTGGCAAGAGTTCACATGAAGGTTCTTGGGTTTTGCATTAAACCCTAACTATGTCTTGATTGACCTTGAAGAGGCTTAACTCAAAACATTCATTTGGCACCAAAGGTGGGAGCAGAGGCCAACAGGATCTCAATTTTTAATGGTTTGTAAACAACGATTGTAGTTCCTCCAGGGTTTCAATACTGAGACATTGTAGCCTGTATCTTTGTTAACCACAAGCTATATGAACCCGAGTCTTTTTACAGAGTTTTTAACCCTTCTAGGGTATATCAAGAATATTTGCACCACCAGTGTTGATGCTGAAAGCATAACCACCACATACGTTGGTGAAGTTGCTCGGGCATGCTGATGAGTTGAAGGTAATCTCACAATTATTTTTTAGTGTTTTGTCGAGTGTTTTAATGATACATCATTTTATAATATTGTAATTGAATTACTCCTTTTATAACATGGTTTGACTAGTTGCCTTGTTGATAACCTTGACAAGTTATTTCCTCGGTTGTTGTTTAAGGTTGGCCCGAGTGGGATAAGAGCTTCTTGGCCCTAGTAAGCCTCGGTGACTCCCTATGGGCATCTATTTGTAACTCGGGAGAAAATGGTGAAGCTTGGCACTGCTGCCGGTCTTATTTTGGTTTCACCGAGGCTTCTTTTTAACTTGTAATTTGTTTTTACAGTTGGTTGTAAACTTATAATCCGTATGGCATTTTGTACAAGAGGGTTGAACCCTTGACCTTGACTTACGTTGTTTCTCAATGCTTCCCTTCGTTACTGTTTGTGTATAAATTCTTATGGATAAATATAAATGACTTTCAAAATATCAAAGCAGAGTTTAAATTACAAATTCAAAGAGATGTTCTCGGCATTTTCGTCATTTTTGTATTGAATAGATTTTGTTACATTATACAAGGGTTTTAGGGCTAAGCCCGTCTCTGTTGGAAAATTGTTTTGTAGTTTGTTTGTAAGTGTTGTGTCAAAATTAACGTAAGGCATAGTTGGGAACCCTACCTTAACTGTTTACAATATTAAGGGTTTATTCGTGGAAAAACTAAGGGTTTTGAACCCTGAACCTTTTATGTAATTAAGGTTTATTTTGATAGTTTATAAAGTTATTATGTGGATTAGGGTGAGTCGAGACTCGAACCTTGCACACCTGCATTTTAGGAAACTTGTAAAGGTCGTGTTTATAATTTTATAAAAGCATAGACCGGTTTGGGTGAACCCTTACGGTATCGAACCCTAGCCTTGTATTATTTTCTCGTTTTGGAAAAGAATGCAATGTTATTACAATAATACTAGTTGTGGATTACGAATAGGGTTTTCAACCCTGGCGTTGTCAACATACTCTTTTAGATTTACTATTTTCTTAGTTAATCTTAGTATATTTTAAGGTTAAAATAAATGATAGTTCTTTTGAAAGGACATGATGATTCAATGTGTTTGCAAGATCTCTGTGTAAATATTTAGGTGGATAAATATGGTGAAATGAAGCTTGATACTTATGGTTAAAATTAGTTGAAAAGTATGTAAAATAATACTCTTTTGGTACAAGATAAATTTGCGGTTTTCTATTTGGTTTAAAATAGATACCCAACCTGTATTAGGAAATTATGATACTAATAGGTTTTTGCAATATAAATTGTTTATAAAAAGAGTTAGATTTATAGAGTTTCCCGAGCTCGTTTAAATGGTAATTTGATACAGATATTTGCAATGATACTGTTTAGAAATTATTTAAGAGAAGGTTTGATGCTATATGCGTAACTTAGATTTATTCTGAATGTAAACTAGATTGAATATTATTACTTTTGTATGAAACATTGAAAAGCTAAGTAATGTTGTTCGGTGTAAATGATGATTTCTGAAAAATTTGCCTACCTTGTATATTTATAATATATAGTTTTGTTTATAAAAGAATAATTCCTTACTGCAAATAAAATAGACTAGTTTATTGATGCAAATCTTTATAATAAATTTTCAGCCCATGATAAAGAATCATTCTAATCTACTCCTAATTTAACTTCTCTGTACTAGAGTACAATACATAATATATGTGGAAAAATACAGAGAAGTATTTCTACTCTATCATTTGTCATTTAAAATTCAGAATTTAAACTATTCATTCAGTTTTATATCTAGCAGATAATTGGATTTTCAGCATAGATAATATGATAGAAAAAGCATTTACTAACAGTTCAAGAGATGTCTAGGTTTTAATAGAAAGATGATAACATATTATACTCATTTCCTTGATAAATAATTTGGACAGAAGGTAAATAAGATAACACAAATAGAATTTGGTAACTGTAGAAGAGACAAACATGAAAAGGAGCTCGTTCCACCCAACCTTTTCCTGAAGAAAACCAAGTTACTTGCCTTAGGACCCCCGGGCCTGTTCACTAAACCACCAGGACGAAGATGTTGTGTGGAGAATGGAATAAATTCCTTTGCAATTGAGCAGTAGTACTTAATAGTAATACTTCTTCCTTTAGCAATATTGAACTCAACAATGTGGCTACACTAGTTCAGAATGCAGTCTTAACTCACTCAATCACTTACTAGCCTTCCCCTCATAGAATCTCTTGCGCTCTATTGTATTTCTCTTTCATAAATTCTCACAAGGTAAGAACTTAACACCCTCATGTTGAATTCGATGGGTAGATAAAGCATGCCTAGGTCTTTGGTCAGTTTTCTTTAGTTAATGATCCACCTGCTCAGTTCCACTTTCTTGGGGAACATGACCATAAAAATAGGGAAGTTCCCCCCTGCAACAGCTAGAAGTGAGTTGAGGATGCTGCCAAGTGTCAGTTTTATCTCTACCCCAGTCCATTCCTCCTAGTGGGTCAGTGAACACTAATTCAACAGTCTCCCTTGGATATTTGTATCCTCTTTTATTTATTAATAATAAAATATCTGAAGTAATTAATTACAGTCATCCTTGACCCTACTTGGTCAATAATCATAAAACTTTACAATAACATAAAACATAATGTTTTTCTGACAACATAAAATGTTCAGAATTTGGGTATGTGACATTTAGAGAGAACCCTTGCTTTGTACTTATGCTTTATTTCATAAATCTTCTTGAATGTTGTAGATAAACCATCGTCACTTGTTCTTTAGAACAAGTCTCATCATTCTTTGTTTGTAGGTGATTGTACATGATCTTTTCTACAAGTCAAATTCAATTGCATGGTTAGAAACATTTCATAGTTTCCAAAAAAGATTAATAATATCAAATTATTATGCATATAGACATCGGTCACATAGTCATGCAACTATCTAAACCACTGCTTCAACAAAACATTCATACATATTTGCATTCGTACGGTAACTTTTGTTGATGTATATGTAACTTCGGAATGTATTTCATTTGTGTATTTTATATATATTTATTGTACCCTTATAAGAGATGTGTTATTCCTCTATAAGGAAGTGTCGTCATGTGGATTGACAGGTGTCGCAAGTGTGTGTACTTGCCGATGAGCTATTAGACCACCATGTGGGGTCGGCCCTGAATTATATATAATATAATGTGGATGTATCTAGATAGACAAGTCGGCCCCATAAGGTCACTGGGCAAAAAGGTTAGTATAAATAGAGATCGGAGATCTCTATTTTACACACTCGGAAAAGTAACTCACTCTCACTTGAAAAGTGACGCACTAGTGAGGAGGAGGATCATCTGCTATCAGGAGATTATCTCAGTGTTATTTGGTTGTACTTTGGTTGAGCCATTGCTCTCTCTATCTTTGAGGAAGTTGTGGGGTTTTTCACCTTAGGGTTTTCCCCACGGAAACTCTGTGTCTCTTGTCTTTATGCTTTTGATTCTTGTGATGCTTGTCATATTGTGATTGTCATGCATTGATATACTGTAGATGTAATTCTCTCAGCAAAGATCCTAGAGTATTGTGAATTAATGCTCAAAATTTAACAACTTTATATATGCCTTCCTTCTCTACCAGAACATCATTAAGAGCGTACACTACTCCCAATATGTTAGCAAAGAGGTTTCATTCTAGATAAGTATCAATGGAATAGTGTACAACACCATAAGACACTTACCCATTACATGCATATTAGTAGTATACTGTTCATTAAAACACTCTAACATGCATAATACACTTCCTAAATCTAGAAATATAAATATGTACACAACTGAACAATATAGGAAATGAAAATTCAAATACTTATCTTTGTTTGTTTAGTAGGATCTCTCTTGATCGTCAGAATTACTGGAGTATGTGATAGTGATCTCTACTCCATCATCTGATTCTAAGAACCTGTGCCTTTCTTTCTTATGATCTACAATACTGATAAAGTATTCTACACCATAGATTCCGTTCTCTGGCTACAATCCTTGCCTCTTCTTGAGTATAAGATTCCAAAAGTGCACTAAATAATATAAGCTTCTTCCTGGAACATATCCCTTGAATATATGACTCCCATGATCTTGGAAGACCATTAAGGGTAGTCATCACTAATCCTTTATTTTCAACCTTGTCTCTGATGGCACTTAACTGATCCCTAATGTTGGAGACTCTTGTGAAGTAAGACTTGATACTTTCATTGTTTTTCATCTTCATAGCCTTGAGTTGAGTCCTCAAGGTCATCTTCCTATTGATGTTGGTTCCTTCAAATATTCCCTTCAATGCATCAAACATCTCTTTTGGATTATTTAGAGAAGAGATGTGTAGGATCAAGTCACCCTTGATGGAATTAGTTATGATCCTCTTAGGTTTGATAAGATTCTTCTTGTGCTTTTCCTTTTTCCTCATCTCCCTCTAGCTTCGCAACTACTTCTATAACATACTTGTCCAAATCATGCCCTTCTAGGATGAGCATCACCCTATACTTACATGCTCAAAATTTGTCAGATCCTTCAATCTTATCCTCAATATTGGTATTGATTGAAATATTGATAAACTTGATAAATTAGAACCTCAAATGGAAATAGATATAATATAACTTACCAAATTAGATGCTCCAACCAAAAGTTGACTTCTGAGATCTGGTTGCATGAGGTCCTAGGGTTTGTGGGAGAAACCCTAATTTTTCAACTTCAATATCTAGAAAAACTAATTGGAGGAAAATATATGCCTCCCCAAGGTGAGCTAAGAAATGTACTCATTTTCCTAATCTGTGGACAAAACTGCAAAATATTTGATGCCCTAGTTGCTTCAATTTCTACTACAGATTTGTCTGGTCTTAATTCTGATGTATCACATAAATTTATGCTCCTCAAGGTCTAAAAATTCGTTCTTAGATAATTGTATTTGTCCTATACTCAATCCCATAGGTTAGAGTAGGATGATATTGACCAAGTGGGACTTATGGTAAGTTTCCCAAGGTGACTTGTTTATGGACTGTTCAATATAGAGAACTTGTACGGAATGACACATGTCACTGTTTCAACTTCGGACTCTCAAAATCGCACCAGAGAAACTAAAGTCCGCTCTCTTTATGGAAAATATGATGAAATCCAATTTGGATCTTTGTAGCCCTATATATAGCATTTCTCCCTAAGTCACCTGTTTAAAATTGAATTCTCTAAGAGGATTGAATCCTAATTTGTAAGGATCATATCTCCTAAATTACAATGAATCTGAGGCTTCAACTCGCACACAAGGTACATGGAAATTTCATCTTTGTCATGTCCTAGTTTTAGATCCAGAAACTTCGCCATAAGTTATTTATAGAGAAAATTCAAAGATAACTAGTTTCCAGAAATGGAAACCCTAGTTTTGCAGTTGCAACAGCTGCACGATCTTCTCTTTCAGGATTGCTCTGAAACCATGTTATTTTTTTAAGTGCAATAAAAATAAGGATCTTTGAAAGATAAACAAGCACATCATGAACAATAGTACACAATACATTTATCCTAGGAAAACCCTCTCAAGGCAGAAAGACCTAGCAAACTTCTTCTATAGAGATTCTGCAGAATGTATAATAGTATCCCTCGTGCAAATACCTAAAACAAGAAGACTCCTCAAGTAGATACTCTGAATTACTGCAATAACAATAAGGACCTCTGAAATATAAACAGGAAAAGCATGAAAAATAGTATACAACAAATTTATCCTGGGAAAACCCTCTCAGGGAAAAAAAACCCAGCAAACTTCTTCTATATAGATTCTGCAGAATGTACAACAGTATCCCTCATGCAAAGACCGAAAATAAGATGAATCCTCAAGCAGCTACTCTGAATGACTTTCTCTCTCTACTCATGTGAATTAGATGAGTGATTCAAGTGTGCAAATGAGGAGGGAGAACCTCCTATTTATACTAAACAAAACACTTGACCTTTTTACAAAATAGGTCAGCTCGAGTCACCTAACTAGGCCGACCTGTACACTTTACAATAAAATATTATTTTCTAGATCTTTCGAGGACAAACTAGCAATTAGGGTTTACATTGAATCTTTCAATGAATTTTACATAATCAATTACATCAATAATAATCAACTTAGGGTGTACAATACAAATAATACAAATAAGAATATCTTCTGAAGTACATTCTTCAACATGAGGTTGCAACAACCCCGCTGAATGGTGATGCTCAACTTTCACCAGCTGGCATTCTAGACACATTGCTACATAACTCACAACATCTGCCTTCGTTTATTTCCAAAAAAAAACAAATGTTTTAAGTCTACATACATCATTTTAGCTCCCATATGTGCCGTATATTCTGCTCTGTGAGATTCAACAAAAATGAGATTTCAAACTTCCTCATTCACCAGCACATAGATATGCTCATTGTATCATAACAAACCATATTCCTGAAGCATGTAACCTTTATACTTCAAAACCTTCATCGCTTCATTCTCCAATGTAGTCGGACTTCCTTGTACCAATTGTCATCGAATTGTAACTTTGTTATCTTCTCTCGTAAATTCATCTTTCGTGGTAATGCCGAGAAGTTGCCATCTCTTCAACTCAAGGAATCTGCCACTTTATGCATTTTCCCTTTGATGTATGATATATCGAAGTCATACTCACTCATCGACTTCGACCATCTTCTCTAATGCAATCCATGATGATCAGTCTTTAACTCGATTTTCCTCCCAACAAGGTAATGCCTCCAAAGATGCAATGCATAGACTACAAACCTATTTTTACACTATTGCTTTTATTGATCTTATTCCTTAATTCATATTGGTGCATATGTTTTCCTAGTATCAAGAATTTCTGTAACGTATAGAAAAGAGATAATACTCTCAATTCTATATATATCATGAGTCTTGGTAACATTTACATCTAACACTTAATATACATTTGCAATAAGATGATATTTTGTAATACATGTATATATAATTTTGTGAGGTAAGTAGTAACATTACTATCACCAGTCTGTTTGATGCAGAAGCATCAGGGCCTAGGCAGAGCAGTCGATGATGATCACTAAAAGAAGGCCGATCAGAGGGAGTGCCGACGACAACTGGTGCAGAAGTGAATATTAATTGTCGAAGTCAATAAGTCGAGCAAGAGTAGTTGATATGTGATCAATAGGAAGATGCGAAAGGTCAATAGTCGACATGTCAGAGGTCGAAAGACGACAAGGTTTCAGTAGAAGCGTCAATGGTCGACAGATGGTTGAATCACGACACCAATAGGTTTGGGCATGAGCCAAGCGAGGAGGAAGGGGCGGACTGGAGAAGCCTTAGATGTGAAAGGGAGCCGACAGATATGTTGAAAGATGACAGAAGACAATATGTTCAAAGTGGTGACAGGACCGACTACTGTAGCAGTGTTAGAAGGACATGCATAAAGTCAAGAAGAGTACTTGGAAACCATTCGGGGTTGATAAGGAAGTTATTAGCAGTTATTGTAGGTGGTTGGGATCGTGACAGATGTCGCCATAGGTGGATATTGTGCAGCACGGGAAAGGCACTCATAGTTGCATGTCTACGGGATTAGGGAGATCGGAGGACAGAGGAAGTGTGTCTCGGGAGTTAGAGTAGACCTTGGGATGAGCAACTGAGAGCAATAGGGTAGAATACTTGTGCGAGGCACATAGGAGTGGAGTTCTATTAGTAGAGGATCGAGAGAGCAGATCTCCAGATAGGATTTGTAGATTGGATAGGAGAGTCACACATCTACCAAGTGAAGAGAAGATCGAGCAATAGTTCAGAGTTCCGCAGTGAACCAGGAGAGGGTGAATATTGACACACTGAGATAGGACACAATTACTTCTGTATTGTAATAGCCTGAGGCTGACAATAGTTAGCTATTTACATTCCTTGCATTTTGCATTGTAACCATATTCGATAGAAGTAATATAAGCCAGCTTCTGGCATCCTATTTACATCTTGTTTATGTGAACGTGTGTGTTGTGTGTAATCGTTAAGCAAGAACCCTTGTCGGGTGACCTTGCATCAAGTGGTATCATAGAGGAAAGATAATCCTGTAAGCAGAAAGGTGGTGATATCTACCTGACTGGGTCAAGTTGTATCAGAATTGGAAGTGAATCCAATATGCAAGTGCATTGAATAGATCATGCTGTAGTTGGATAGAGTTGTGCACAACTTGAAAAGTCCAGTTGTGATTAGATAGAGTGGGAGTTTCAATTGAGGTTGAAAATGGCTCACAGAGGCGTTAATATCTGAGGAGTTGGACGAAGAGCATGTGGCACACCAGTCGCAGTTGATTGTGAGATGTTCGATGAGTTTGTCCAAACAATACGAACTTTGACAAAATGAAGTCACATCGATCAAAGAAAGTTGAATGCATGGTTGTATTCCTGATGCGTTAGACGACAACGACGAGGAGGTCGAAGAGGTGGAAGCACGGGAAGCAGCAGGAGAAGGACCAGAAGACATACTAATCAAGCTACAGTCAGAGATGAGAAGTCAGACAAAGATTGATGTACGTACCTACTTAGGAAGTATGGTTCTAGAAGACTTGATCGACTCGTTCAAAGAAATGGAGAAATACTTCGACATAGAGCAGATCGAGGATCCTAAGCAGGTTAAGAATGAATGTCTATGGTTGAAGGGTCATGCCTCATTATGGTGGGACAGCATGTAGGATGACAAATTCAAGAAATGCAAAGAGAAAATCAAGTCTTGGCACAGGATGGTCACCAAGCTGAAAGGGAAGTTCTTTCCGAATGACTATGTGATTTCCTTGTTCCAGAAGTTATAGAAATTTCAACAAAAATATATGACCGTGAAGAAATACACAGAAGAGTTCCACAGATTGTCGATAAGGTCGGGACAAACCAACGAAGGAGAAGAAGCCGTCACAAAATATGTCAATGGCTTGAAGTATGCCATTCAAGATGAGTTGAGCATGTCAAGATTCAAAGTGGTCGGTGAAGCCTGCCAGTTAGCTCTGAAGGCAAAAGAGAAACTGTCAAGGAAATATGCATCGACTAGAGGAAGGATGACTGGTAAGGGTGTGAATAGTGTTTCCGCGAAAGGCCAACATAGTGGATACAGGAGAGAAGCCATCAAGAACAACCGACATGCAGAAAGGACATCGACAAGAGAGAAGACGCAAGAAAACAGACACGATGGTCGAGAGACACGCAGTGGAGGTGTGTATGGTCGAAGTGGTCCATCCGACAGAAAAGGAGTTGATAGACCAACCATAGTTTATTATGAGTGTCGAGGAGTTAGACACAAGGCATATGAATGCCCAAAGAACCTACATGCTACAGAAGAGTCGAAACCCAGACATCAAAGAGATGAGAAAGTTGACGAGAGGGCAGAGTCAACATCCAACAACAATGAGGATCAGAAGAAGAAAAGTGGAAACGTGACAGTTAGGCGAACATTGGTTCATGAAGACTGTTGCGACAAGAAAGAGCCGACACAGCGAAATGCTATCTTTCAAACTAGAGTGCGAATCGACGAATGGCGTTGCAAGACTATAGTTGATGGTGGAAGCATAGAGAATCTTGTGTCGACAGAGGTCATCGAAAAAATAGGATTGAAGTGTTGAGAACATCCACATCCGTACAAGATCTCATGGTTGCAGAAAGGACACCATGTGAAGGTGATCAGATAGTTCCTAATTAAATTCAAGGTCAGGAAGCTTGAAGACAGTGTACTATGCGATGTAATCCGACTGGATGCATGCCATCTGTTATTAGGGAGACCATGGAAATATGATGGGAAAATGATCTATGATGGTCGAGCCAACATAGTCATAGTGTAGAAGAATGGCATGTGAAGGACTCTGAAGCCGAAGTAGGAGGAGCAAGCCGACTGTAAACAGGGTGAGAGCAACTTTTGGGAGAAGTGAGTGCTGATGTGTTCAGCGAAAGAATTCCTCACAGAAGAGGAGAAGCAGCCAGGATGTTTTGCAATCATTCTGAAAGGGCCATGTGTCGAGAGGTGGACAATGGAGAATATTCCAGTCAAAGTCGAAAGGATGCTCGATGCGTTTCAAATCATAGTGGTCGACAAGGCACCGACGGGATTTCCATCAACGAGAAGCATATCCCATCAGATCGACTTGATTCTAGGGTAGAGTCTGCCAAACAAGGCATTGCATAGGATGAGTCTGACAAAAGGTCATGAACTCAATTGACAGGTCCACAATTTGTTGGATAGAGGATTGATTAGAGAAAGTCTGAGTCTGTGTGCGGTACCATCAGTATTAGCACCGAAGAAAGGTGGAGAATGGACAATGTGTATAGACTCTAGAGCTATCAACAAGATCATGATCAAGTACTGGTTTCCATTGCTGAGAATGGACGACTTAATGGATTGCTTAAGTGGAGCGAAGTACTTCACAAAGATAGACCTGAAGAGCGGTTATCACCAGATTCGGGTTAGAGAAGGAGATGAATGGAAAACAACACTCAAGATGAAGGAAGGGCTATATGAGTGGTTAGTCATGCCATTGGGATTGACTAATGCACCCAGTACATTCATGCGGTTGATGAATGAGGTACTGAAGCCATTCTTGGGTAATTTCATTGTAGTGTACCTAGACGACATCCTGATATTTAGTCGAATCAAGACGGAACACTTGGGGCACATTCGATAAATATTACAGAAGTTGCAGGAAGAAAAGTTGATGGTGAACTTGCAAAAGTGTTTCTTCATGAAGGAAGAACTAATGTACGTGGGATTTGTAATCTCGAGTAAAGGGTTAGTGATGGACCCAGAAAAGGTGAAGGAAATATTAGATTGGCCGGAACCGATAAGTACAACTGGAGTAAGGAGTTTCCATGGACTTTCCATTTTCTACAGGAAGTTCATCTGGGGATTCAGTCGGATTTGTGCACCTTTGACAGAGTGTATGAGAAAAGGGGAGTTCAAGTGGATGGAAGCTACCAAGCGAGCTTTCGACAAGTTGAAGGAAAAGGTCACTGAGATCCCAGTGTTAGCGCTCCCATATTTCGACAAATTTTTCTAGGTCGATTGCGATGCAAGTGGAATAGAAATTGGAGAAGTGCTCATCCAGGAGGGTCGACCAATTGCATTCTTCAGTGAGAATTTGGATGATGCAAAGCAGAAATGTTCGGTCTATGACCAGGAATTCTATGCTATTGTCTAAGCATTGAAGAAGTGGAGGCATTATTTGTTGCCCAAGGAATTTGTATTTTACATAGATCACCAAGCACTGAGGTATTTGAATACTCAGTCAAAGTTGAATCAACAACACATGAAATGGTTTGAGTTCCTACAAGGATATACCTTCATGTTGCGACATAAGTCCGACAATTCAAACAAGGTTGCTGACGCATTGAGTTGAAGAGTTGCATTGTTAAACACGATGACAGTTCAGGCAACATGAATAGAGTCGGTGAAAGTAGGGTATGCGACCGACGAGGATTTTGTGAAAACATGGGAGGCTTGTCGTGAACTGTGGAGTGTCGATATAACTCCATACTTGGATTATTTCATCCAAGAGGGATACCTATTCAAGGGACAATAGTTTTGTATTCCCAGAGGATCCATAAGAGAGAACCTAATCTGAGAATTGCATAGCAATAGATTAGCAGGTCATTTTGGCATCGATAACACCAAGGCATTGGTCAAAGAAAAGTATTATTGGTCAGGAATGACAATAGATGTCGGCAAGTGGGTATGAGAGTTTCGAGTTTGCTAGTTGGCTAAAGGAAGAAGTCAGAACATGGGGTTGTATACACCGTTACCTGTACCGAATACCCCATGGGAGCACCTGAGCATCTATTTTGTGCTAGGATTGCCGAAGACACAACAAGAAAGTGACTCAATATTTGTTGTAGTCGACAGATTTTCGAATATGGCACACTTTATTACATGTCGAAAGACAAGTGATGCCACAAGCATTGTTGTACTATTCTTCAAGGAGGTAGTAAGATTGCATGGGTTGTCAAAGAGTATCACATCGGACAGAGATACGAAGTTTACGAGGCATTTCTGGAGAACCCTATGGAAGAATTTGAAGATGAGGTTGTAGTTTAGCTTGGCATATCATCCACAGATAGACGGACAGACCGAGGTGGTCAATAGAATTTTGGGAAACCTTCTAAGGTGTTTAATGACCGACAGACCCAAGCAGTGGGAGAATGTGTTGGCGCAAGTAGAATTCACATACAACAATTCTGTGAATTGGCCGACAGGTTTGAGCCCATTCTAGATTGTTCACGGAAGAATCCCACATGGAGTGGTAGATTTGGTCGAGTTACCGAGAGAAGTTAGAAAAAGCATAGATGTAGAATAATTCACAGAGCATAAGAAAGAAGTGCATGAATATGTGCAGAAACGCATAAAAAAGAGTAACGTGGCATACAAGTTGAGAGCCGACATAAAGAAGAGGCTATAGTCGTTCAGTGAAGGAGACTTACTCTATGCACATTTGCGAGAGGAGAGATTTTCGACAGGAACATATAACAAGCTGATGCTGAAGAAGATTGGACCATGTAAGATCTTGAGGAAAATTTTGGACAATGCTTATGTGTTGAAGCTGTTGAAGGACTTGAGCATTTCACCAACGTTCAATATCTCATATCTGTACAAGTTTGAAGAAGGGTCAAGTAGCAGAAGCGCGCAAGTGTCGAACATCTACTAGACAATGTAGATTCCGGATCGACACAAAGAGGAAATCGCAAAAGTAATAGCGGAACGCGAAGTCGTGTGTACGCACAGTTCGCGAAGGATGCAATACTTAGTGTGATGGAAGGATGATGAGTTGCAGGAGGTGACATGGATTTCCGAAGAAGAGTTCTGAAAACTGACGTAATAGTCACGTTCTTCTTCACCTGAGGAGTCTGATGCAGGAGCATCGGGGCCTAGGCAGAGTAGTCGATGATTATCGACAAGAGAAGACCGGCCGGAGGGAGTGCCGAAGACCACTGGTGCGGAAGTGAAGATTGGTTTTCAAAGTCAATAAGTTGAGGAGGAGCAGTTGATATGCGATCGACAGGAAGATGGGAAAGGTCGATAGTCGACATGTCAGAGGTTGACAGACGACAAGGTTGCAGCAGAAATGTCAATGATCGACAGATGGTCGAATCATGACACCGACATGTCTGGTTATGAGCCAAGCGAGGAGGAAGGGGCGGACTGGTGAAGCCTTAGATGTGAAAGGGAGCCGGGAAATATATCGAAATATGGCAGAAGATAGTATGGTCAAGGCGGTGATAGGACCGACTACTGTAGCAGTGTCAGAAGGACACATAGAA
This sequence comes from Larix kaempferi, assembly GCA_027924585.1. Taxonomy (NCBI): domain Eukaryota; kingdom Viridiplantae; phylum Streptophyta; class Pinopsida; order Pinales; family Pinaceae; genus Larix; species Larix kaempferi. Next base: position 21,978,928 of record BSBM01000434.1, on the reverse strand, counting down.
AGTCAAGAAGAGTACTTGGCAGCCGTTTGGGGTTTTTAAGGAAGTTATTAGCAGTTATTGCAGGTTGTTGGGATCATGATAGATGTCACAACATGTGGAGATTGTGCACCACGGCAGAGGCCCTGACAATTGCTGGTCTGCAGGATCAGGGAGATCGACGGACAGAGAAAGTGTGTTTCGGGAGTTAGAGTAGACCTCAAGATGCGCAGTTGAGAGCAGCAGGGTAGAAGACTTATGCACAGGGACAAAAGAGTGGAGTTCGATCAACAGAGGATCGATAGAGCAGAGCTCGAGAGAGGATTTGTAGATTGGATAGGAGAGTCACACATCTACCGAGAGCAGAGAATATCGAGCCATAGCTCAGAGTTCCATGGTGAACTAGCAGAGGATGAAGATCGACATATTGAGATAGCACACAGTTACTTCTGTATTGTAATAGGCTAAGGCCGACAATAGTTAGTTGTTTACATTCCTTTCATTTCGCATTGTAATCATATTCGATAGAAGTAATATAAGCCAACTTCTGGCATCCTATTTACATATTGTTTATGTGAATGTGTGTGTTGTGTGTAATCGTTAAGCAAGAAACCTTGTCGGGTGACCTTACGTCACTGTTAGACTACAGGAACATTGTAATATCTATCTAAATGTTGATAAGTGTTAAGTGTAGGTAAGAACAAGGTTTATTTATAAACACTTGCAAGGTCAAATGGGTGTAAGTGGTAAATTTGGTAAAACAACCGAATATTAGTTTTCTCTTGCATTGTGTTTACAAACTTTACAAACTTAAATTAACACAATTGATGATATTACTTGGTTCAAGGTACATTCTAAAAAGTAAATAAATGTTTACAAGTTTAAGCGTAGGTAAGTTCACAGTTCATTACCCTACATGTACACATATTTTTATTTGATTTGTCTTTTTAATTTATCAATTTGACCTTCCACCCATGGTGGTTAACTTACGACATTCAACTGTCAAACTTTTTTGAGACACTCAAGACACAACAATCCATCATTTTTATGAGAGTTTTAACCCATGAGAACAGATATTTCTACTTCAGTCTTTATTGTGGGTTGAAGGAATTATTGATAGTTGTACGCGCGTTTTACCTTCGACGTGCCACCTATTACTACAATGCGTGGAATTGAGTTGTGAGGTTTGTGAGGAATTTATGGTGTATTGTTTGGATGGAACCATCTGAAGCCTAAGCTCATCTTGTTCCCATAGTCACGAGCCGAGATATGTGGTTTTGTCCCCTCCATGGATTACAGTATTTTCTATTGTCTTTACTAAGTATGGAAAAGGGACCTTAAAGTAGACTCAGCATCGGATTTAGGAAATGAGGGAGTAGTTTATTGCGGGTTTTAAAGGTATATCCATGAATACCTATACCCGGACCTTCATTACCCTGGTATATGGTATTTCGTAATAGTGAAAATAAAGTTTCAAGGTATTTTAAGTCTGGTTTTTCCTCTAATTTTCATCATTATAATTTTTACATAGGAGTACGAGTGGCACGTAATGTGGAATTCACGGCGGTGACTTCGAAATGGTTCCTTGCAACAACCATGATAAGAACTTAGGATGAAATTTTAACTCTTATCGACCTTCACATGATAATTGGTTACCAACACATCGCTTATTAATCGTTTTCATGAACGTTGGACTATCTTCTTGTGTTGGGTTCGGTGGTTGCTTACTCTTGGCAGTGGGTGTTCAAGTACTTAGTTTGACAGTTTCTCCTGGACCCTACTCTCATGGATTTTCTTCCAATCATTTTTTGTTGCGTCAACGGAGATTGCTAGATTTAGTTATATTGTAAACATCTCTACAGAGATTTACATGATTTCCTATAGATATGTTGGGGATCCTCCCTCTTTACAGATAAATCTTGATATGGGTTATTTTGGTTTAGTACTTAGCTTTAAGGGTTGATTAATTGGATGTATTTAAAAAAAAATATTGCATTTTAAATCATTTTCTTTATGGTTTACTATTACATATGGATTTCCCTTATTTTTTGGGATAATTTATACACCTAAAAAATTATATATTTTCTTGTTCTTGAAAATGCCCTATTTTTAAGTTTATTAATATGTATATTCATAGGGCCTTGAGTTTTACATGAAAAAGAGTTGTTACTATTTAAATAAACAATTTTGGATTTTTGAAGTTTTTAGTAATGTTAATTAATTTATATTTGGAATGTTTAATGATGGTTGATTGTAACATCTAAAAGATTTATAAGTAATATTAAGGACACTTTTTCGGCAATAATTAATATTTTTTTTATTTTTATTAATTTTTTTCATTTTTTAAATATAATATTTACATGTAATTGGATTTTTATTTTTATTCTATGTCAAAATGTAACACTTAAAACCATTTTATATTAATGTTTAATATAGATGTATGTGATAAGTTAAGTTTAGATTTCTAATGTGATATATAATGGGTTAAATATGTGATGAGATAAAATTTAGATTTATATGAGTTAGATAAACATATTTGATCTATGATAAATTGATTATATATGATATTTAATAGATTTTTTATAAATATTGATCCAATATTTATTATGTTGAGAATGACACTTGGATTATATCTTTTTTTATTGAATTGAAGTTGGAAAATGACACTTGTATTATATCTTTCTCTTATTGACACTTTTTAGTTGATTAAAATACATTCATTCTATCTTTGTTAAGTTATAATTAACGCATAATTTGATTCCAATTTTGACATATGTAAAATAATGTTAATTTAAATGATTATAAAATAATGTTAATATTTAAAATTCATAATTAATTCAAAAATTATTTATGAAAGAAACATTTTTTGGGGTAATGTAATGCTTTGCAAATTTGTGAAATATTTTTTAAAAATATTTGTAATCCATCTTTACAATACATTAAATGATTATAAATATTTTTTGAAAATATTTATAATATATTAAATGTTTGAATTATTAGATTTATTTATAAAATTTGAATTTTAAATCAAGATTGTTTTAATGTTTTCAACCAATAATGACAATATAAGCTTAGGATTATAATTATAATGCAGGACAACAGAATACTAGACATTTTGGAACTTTCAGTTTTCCTTTTTATAAATTGGTTGGTTTCTTTGATGGTTTAGCATTAGATGGAGCTTGTGTTGTTGGAGGTGTGATTTATATCAACAAAGAACACTATTTCACACTCAGTATGAATTGTGGGAAAAGAACAAACACTAAAGCATAATTACTTGGCTTGTGATTAAGGTTTTTGGTGACTCTAGGGTGACGATAAAGTGGGATCTCAAAGATTATCAATTAATATCTTTTCTCTACAATAGTGGTGTAGCAGAGCTCGTGAAAGAGTCAAACTCTTTAAAGATATTACTTTTGAACATATTTTCCGACAATTCAACATGGCTGCAGATAACCTCTTTAAGGAAGCACATGGAGGAGATGAAGGCTATGTCTACTGGGAAGAATTCATTGAAAATCAAAGCTATGACAAGGGAACAGTCAACTTATTTGACCAATATTAGTTGTGACAAAAATTATATATCCATGTTTTTTGCATTTTTGCTGTTATGTATGAACAATTGTAGAACATTAATTGATGATGTTGATTGTTGATTTTTTTTTTAGTACATAATTCTGTACAATACTTATGTTATTTTGTACTATTTGATTCATTTTTAATGAATATCAATAGCACGACTTTTTTTCACTGAAAAAAAAAGCCTACAAACTAGAGTGAAAAAACTTATATAAACTCTATATTATCCTTGTAATCACTTTCTTCAAAATGATATAAACCTCATATAAACTATATTGTTATCCTTATAATCCCTTTCCTCGAAATGATATAAACCGTATTTATTTTCTTTATGGTCACTCTCCTTAAAATCAGATTGAACTTTAATAAGTATTGTATTTTTAGGGTCTTGAAAGATTGCATACATTTGAATGAAAGCAAACAAAACTTATTAAATTGATATTGACATTTAATAAATATGGTATTTTTAAGAGCTTAAAAGTTTGCATACATGAGAATGAAAGCAAACAAAACTTATTACATTGAGGGAAAAAAAAGTGGGTAATACATTTTTGAAAATATTGGAATTTTGATTGATGTAGAAAATATAATTATAATAATAATATATTTATTTTTTAGTAAATAATAATTATTTAGATTTTTATAAATTATTGTATTATTAGTAGAGAGGTGTTCTACAATTTAGTATGGAGAGATATTGTAATGCGTAACTTTGTGTAATGATATAACATGCAGTCGTATAAAATAAAAATAAAAATTCAGATGATAAACAAAAAACAATTCTATTAATTTCATCTTAAATTTAGATCAAGTACGGGATGAAATATTTTGAAGTGTAAATTTTTTCTTAGTAAGTGATTTAAGATAAAAAATTTACAGCTCAAGAAATTGTATCCCCCTCTATACTTGAGAAATTCACATTTAAAATAAATCTATACTCATTAGTAAAAAAATTAAATCATATTAATTATTATTTAAAAATATTATTTAAAATTATTTGAACTTTTTATAAATCCACTATAAAATTATAATATTAGGAAGTTATTACAACACAAAAAAAATTATTTTATTTTAAATCTATATGTATAGGGTAAACCTAAGTTACATCTTTGCCTTGGGGTTGAAAGATTAAAATGCATTTAATAAAAATACCTCCATATAAAAAGCTTACAAATTACGATTTATATTAAACAAATATCAGAATGATGTCTCTATAAAATGTGTAAGCCATGAAAGTAATTCAGATAGAATGTGACGTTTACAAATTCAAGTTATTACAAACTTCTTATTAGAAGAGTACAACGCCTATTGGCTTGTGCACTCCAGGTTTGTATACCGTGATAAACTATGTAAAAACATGAAAATGTTGTTCGTGAAAACGACGCCATGAACGACCTTAAAGTATTAAAGGCTATCATGATGGGGATCACAATGGACTTTATAATTGCTAGAAGCTTTATAAACAAAAAGTTGGAAGAATTCTTTCCAATTCCACCCATTCCAATCCTAATCCTACTCAGAAAGATGAAACAATAATTCGTTGCTTGCTGAACAATCCCAAACACATAATTCTCGGACCAACACATAATTCTCGGACATGCAGAGCGCAATGCATGAAAAGTTTAGAGCACTATTGAGAGTCTGCAAAGACGCTTCTCACTTTTATATAAAAGTCTCACGCTGTTAGTTTATCATGAAAATGGTATGCTCTGCCTCACACAACTCCCATGACATAAGTACAACTAACAGTTCCATGTGACTCGTTTAGTACAATAGGTTCTCATGTGACTCCTTCATTTCGTACCAAACAAAATTTCATGTGAATTGTTTCATATATCCATCACAACATAATTAGATTGAAGCATTGGAGTACCTTTTTCGAACCAAAGCATTGGAGTACATTTTGGGATGGAGGCTGCATTGATTGTACATTATGATATTCTTACATATATACTATCATGAGATGTTGATACCTTGGATCACATAAATTTTCAAAATATATTATAATTACAATTAGTTTCATATTGAATTTGAAAAACTGCAAATTACCATAAACTAAATGACTTCAAATTCATTAAATGTTTTATCTTCTTCTTAATTATCCCACATTGTTTTCATTCTTAAAAAAACAATTCCTTTTAATTCCTTCAATATAGATCTTTTACAATATGAATGACATGTAATCTTATTGTGATACACTAAATAAGACACATGAATTGTTAGTTAAAGTATAAGGCTTAGCTAATAAAGTTATGTTGTTTGACAATTACTAAATAAAGTATAGTGGTGTATGATGATAAAACTACTACCTGATTGATGACATAAAATGGGATCAACCCCATTGTATGCATTGCCTTCATATTACTTAAAACATATAATTTATATGAGTTTATCTATTTCATGTTTGCATGTCTTCATGCAAATCATGAGTTTATAAATTGTAGTTTTTGATGAAAAATGGATTTTAACGCCCTCCAAATATTCTAGCTCCAAATATTCTTAATCTAAATAGATTGTGCAATGTTAATATATAATATTCTAATTGCATCCATTCAATGAATTAAAAAAAATATCAAATTTTAAACCAAAAAATATTCAATTTAATAAAATAAAAATAATTTTTAATATGATAACTATTTGACAAAAAAATGTCATATTTTTCACTGAAAAAAAATATTCTTGTCATTCCATTGAGAATCAAAGAAAATATCATCTTCTATACTATCATAAGAGATCAACTTCGGGTCTGAAAAATGCCATCTAAGACCCTCATGGTATGTCATTCAACTCTGTAATTTAGTAAAATGTGAATAAATTTAAAATAAAGAATACATCAATAGCTAAGTTACATCATTTCTGAAACTAAAATTTGAGATCAATTCATTTATTATAACTAGAAAGTCAAAATGTGGATAACAATAATTAAATCAGATGAGCATAGTGTGCTTGACATTTTCTAAAATTCATCAATGTTTGCTAATCGACAGGTAATTAATGAACTGACCAAAATCAAAACGATTGACATGGTCTCTTAGAAATACTAGGTGAGTGGTTAACGCATTAACAAATAAAATAAAAATTGTCATGTAGTAAGATGTGTAAGATGTGTTTGATTGGGGATTTTTTCCTATGGATGGCATAGTTGGATCCCCTACCCTTCGATGGGCATTAGAAGATGATGGAGACACTATTGACCTTCCACACCCCCCAAAACCACAACACCACCACCCATACTGGATTTAACATCTAATTTAACTTGACATCCCAAGAGTTATTGTGAGGTTCACAACCTTGGTTTTATTTTGCAACATATAGTTTTTGTGCAATGTTTAACTGACAACCTCAACTCAAGTAAACCTAATTATTAGACATCACTCTACCATGGACCACCTCATTATGCTCCAGATAATTGTGGAGGATTGTAATAGTAGTACGCCCAATCACTTATGTTGCTTTGCAGACTTTAGGAAAGCTTTCGATACGAAGCCTAGAAATAACTTGTGGAAGATATTAGAAGAGCTTAAGGTTCCTTTCGAGTTGATATCCACCACGATAAGATTGTACAAGACTATCATTGCAAAATTTAAGAGCATTGAAGGGTGGTCGAAATATATTGATTGTAATATTGGAGCTAAGAAAGGTTCCCCCATCTTCCCTACCCTTTTTGACATATACATCGATAAGCTAGAAGCTTGTTTAGAAGAAGAAGGTTGTGTTGGCACAGTCTTAGCTGGAATAGTATTCATCCTCCGTCTATAAGTTGATGATATTGTTCTTATGGAAATGTGACCCTTTGATATTTATAAGCAATTAAGAATTCTCAAGGATTTCTGCTCTACTATGAATATGACTATTAGTACTGGCAAAATAAAACTTATTATTAACAAGTCCAAGAAGTTCACTTACGGTAATTTTGTATATGAGAATGGAAACTTGGAAGAAGTGTCGTATTATAAATATATGAGAATCAATATTCTTCACAAGCTCAAATGGAACTATAGAGTTGAGAAAATGATTAATGGAGGGTGGAAAGCTTATTTTGGACTGAAAAACAATTGTATATCAACAAATCTTGTGATGTAGGATAAAAAGAAGTTCATTTTTGAAACTCTCGTCACTCCCGTTATCTTATACGATTGTGATGTTTGGAGTCGCAACATCTTTAGAGAATCCTGGAGAAAGAATGAGCAAATCCAAATGTGTTTTAAAATGTATAGCCACAAAATTAAAGGATATGCACCCTATCCTATTCTCCTAATAGAAGTGGCTCTTCTTCTAATCAAGATCATCACTATGACTAGGTACCTTATGTACAAGTACAAGATTATTAATATAGGAGACCATAAATTTCCTAAAATTGCTTTAAAATCCAGTCTAGACCACCTACGGCTCAAGAGAGGTTGGTATAAAGATGCCATTACTTGGTTAAAGCATTGGGGGATTGAAAAATATGTCACTTTTAAAAATATCAAAAACATTAATAATATTATCACATTTAATTTTAAAGATAAAATGTGGGACGATAAAGAATTAAAGGCTAAAAGAAAATTAAGATTCTATAAGAAGGTCATTAAAACTAAATTGGAAGATCAAAAGTATTTCTTTGTTTTCAAAGAATAAAATTAATATAGCGAAGGCAAGAACAAACTCTCATGAGCTTCAGAGTCAAATATGTCATTGGATAACTCTGAAAATCCCATGGATGGAAAGGATTTTCCATCTTTCTGAGACTATAAGAATTGAGGATGAAAGCCATTTTCTCTTAGACTTCCCTTCGTACACCCACATTAGATCACAGTTTCATATTCTTTTTTACAATACACACCTCCCTAACCTTCTAAATTTCAAAACTATGATGACTCACGTAAACACTTCTTTCTAAGATTTTAGAGCATATGAATAAAATATTACAGCAATACAAAGAAATCCTTTCTTTTCTCTTAAAGTCCAATAAACCAAATTTTGTCCTAGTAGACATTAACCATCATCATCATCTTTTTATATTTCTATTCTATATTAAAATAAAATACAATGTAATAATTAAGAAACATTTTGTATTAATCTTCACCATATATATGACATGTTATGTTTATATTTTCTTATGTGATATATATATATATATATATAAAACCTTTTACTTACACTTTTAACATTTAAAAAAGAAATTCAATATTTCTTTAATTTGATAATATTTACATTTATGTGAATTATTTCACAAATGACCCTATTTGATCGATTTGAGATATATTATATACGATACTAAACATATATGTTTTTACAAAGATTGATCCAATGTTTATTATATTGGGAATCGATGTAGCTTCACACTTGGATTATATTTCTCTTATTGAAATGAAGTTGGAAAATGTTTATATAATTGTGGTATAATTTATCCTCGCTTTGTAAAAATGTATTTATTCTCTCTTTGTTAAGTTGTAGATTGGTGTTAACATTTATATATTCTATTTATTTTAGTTAATTTTTTATATATGTAGAATGGTTTTAATTCAAATTATTATTGAAAAACATTAATAATAATTAATTATTATTAATATAAAATTTTAGTTAATTATTAGTGTAAAATTTTGCAAACTTTTCAATTGTTGTTGAAAATATTCTAGTTTGAGAACTTACTATATTTGTTTGAGAACTTTATTATATTTGTTTAAGGAGTTTCTACTTTTAGTATACTTTGGTTTCAAGATAAAAAAGGAGATTGTTCTATTGTCTATTGACCTTCAACAAATGTTGACCATGTGAGATCACAAGTTAGAGTGAAAAAAATTACATGAACTCTATCTGGGATTTGCTACCACTTTCATAAAAATTATATACACCATATTGCTTTCTTTGTTGTGAATCTCCTTAAAATCAGACCGGTTTTTGTTAATTATTGTATTTATAGTATTAAAATATTGCATACAATATAATTAAAACAAAAAAACGTATTTCATTAAGAGAAGAGAGGTGGGTAATCCGTTTTTAAGATAGTATAACCTTTATCTCATGTTTCTCCAATATCAAATATTATAAAAAATAAAAAAAATTAATTATAATAAAATAGATGATATTATTTATTTATAATTTTTTATATAGAAATTAAGTTATCTTCAATATTATCTAGGCCAGGGGCTTTTTGACTTGACATCAGTTGATTTTGTTTTCATAATGTTTAATAATAACTTAAGAAAAATATTTACGAATTTGATTCTCTTAGAACAAAAAATATATATTTTATTTTTTATAAAATGAAATTTGTCCGGTGAAGTACATCTGGTATAAGATATAAAACGAGGGATTTTGATTATCAAATCTTAAAATAAAATTAAAATAATTTAAAAATTAAAAATTTTACAAGTGTCCCGACCTAACGAGGGATTATTATTCTTGCTATACACGTTGCATATATATATGTCCCAAGTGGCGATGGCATCCGTATTTTCTTCATGTTTCCCATTCAGGGAATCATGGTGGACAAATATAATTATGGCCATCATCAGGTATTGTTACAGGTTCTTCGATCTCTGTCATTTCATACAGTAAAACAAAATACTTTCCAATACATAGTCCAACATAAGAAAGATGGTCTTTGAAATTTCTATAAATACACTCTACAGCTGAGTATGCAACCAACCGTCCAACTTTTGGCTTTCGGTCTTCCAAACAACCGAAACATGAAGCTACAACATATAAACCAAACACAAAAAAACACATTATGAGCCGAATAAATTATTTTTACTTACAATATAATGGTGGGAAATTAATACGCCGATCAAACAAGACGTTCTTCACTCAATGAAATCTATTGTTTTTTCTCAATTTTTGAACATAAAATCTTCGGCTGAAGTCAATTCACAGTTGAAAATCAATCTTATTCCTTAAGACGAAGTTTATTCTTCTGTTGAACCTCCTGTACTGCTCACAATGAGATTCCTCCTAAGTTTCAGATACTTCAATTACATTTGCGGTTTCCCAACAAGTTATTTTAGTTGATCATATATTCACTTCATGGATAATTTTAGGGACAAAATTTAGTGTATGGGATAAATTAAGGTGTTACAGAGATTTAGTGGGCTATTTTATTATATGGAAGGGTTTTTTCAATAGAAATATATTCTCTCAATATTTATTGTAAAAAAAATAAATCCAAAATGAATAGCCTCCCATATATTAATGAGGAAATTGAAAAAACTATTTTGGCCCTAGAAAAATATCCCTCCAATCTATTTTTCACCCGTGATTTCTAAAGAGATTAGAGTCGAATAGGTCCTTCGCCCTGGATTTTCAGTAATGGAGGCTCCCAAGGTTTATTTTTCCCTCCATTTTCCTTGTAATCCACGCATATGGTTGCATTCGCCTATATTTTTAGTCAATTTCATGTTGAAACCTTCTTTGTGTTAATCTTTTAGCAAATATGATGAGATTTGAACATTAAAACTTTAAGTGTGGAAATAATGAATAATTGAATCAATGAACTAGTGAATCACATGAAACATTAAACCATAACACAAGATGTACCCTAGGAAAAACCCTCAAAACAATGAGGATGAAAAACCTCAGCAAATGTTCATAGTGTATTGATAGATAGCAAAGAATGAAATTTACATCAAGAACTCCCAGTGCAATTGTAGACCAATAGAATGATAAGGAAGAGAGACTCAAAAAAATATCTTGTACAAATAAAAGCGCCTTGCCATCAACGAAGAAGAGAATTCACTTCACATTAAATTCATCAACCATGTATAACATATCTATACATTCCTCACATGTACCGGCTTCTATTTTTAGCTTCTGACTTCATGATGAACTTGCCCTTCATATGGATGTACCAATCTTGCATGAAGACGAGCACCCACTTTTCATGCAGTGCATTAACTCACTGAACTAAGTCTTAGGGTGAACTTGCCCCTTAAGTGAAAGTTTTCCCATTTAGTTAGGTGGATAACTAAAGTGTCATCATGCAAGTGTCGTCTTTTAGTTTAACATAAGTGTCATGTTTTAGTTTAACATAAGCATTGTCATGCAATAACACTTAGTTAACTAGATGTTCTTTTTCTATCACTTAGTTAACTCTCTTTAATTACTTCTTTCTTGTTAACATCACTGTAGTGATCAATTTGAGTTCTCCTTTGATTTACTGAAGTCTTTACTGATTTTTCACAATTCGAATTCTCTCTTAATTAATTCTTTTATGTGCAATTCAAATTCTCTCATATATTATCACATATGATCTTTATCTCGTGTCTTATCTGCATGGTCAATATGTGTTAACTTTAATTATCTATCATATGAGATTTATTCTCAGAATAATTGTGAGATGCTGTGATCATATTATATTACTCTCAAACCAAATGAGTATATGCTAAAGTAATTCACTCTAGAGGTGGTCGGTCTCTAAAGGAGACTTAATAGAAATCAATGACCATGGTTAGTAATACATCACACAACATAAATGCTTCAACATGCAAAGCATATCCCTCTATAATAGAGGTCCACCATATGGGTACTGGCGCAAGTTAGGTCGGTCAGACCCTCTTGCTTAACAACGACACACAACAACACAAGTGCTCACACAGAATGGATGTGAACTGAATGCCAGAAGCTAGCTTCTTCTATTAAATCTGAATGAAAGTACAATCTGAAAATACAAAGTAAACTATCAAACTAGTTTGCCTTAGCCTGTTACCATATACATAATTGAAAATCTGCCTCTAAGTGTGATCTTGGTTGTGTGCGATCTTCTCCCCCTCCCAGTTCTCTGTTGAACGATGAGCTATGGATTGGATCCCCTTCTCCATGCCTTCGCACTACTCTTTTACTCTGTTGCTGCTCTTCACGAGGTCACTCCCTTCCCCAATACACTATTCCTCTGTTAGCCAAATCCTCTAGATGTTACAGACCTATAGTTGTCCGCGTCCTCTGTTCCTGCTGCAAAACCACTACTGTTAGGATATTCCTATAGTCCATCCTAGTCCCACCAGTATTTTGATCATTTACATTTTCAGTCATGCATGCACTTTTAGGGTTTGCATGCATTCTAGGGTTTGCATGCATTTTGCATGCTTCCCAATCATCAGTCTAGCACCTAGCCCTCAGTTAGCCAGCCCCCAGGAGCTTCTCACTATTCAGTTTTAGCCCTCCAGTTGCTTAGTGCGCCCTTCTTCCTTGATTTTAGGGAGCAACTCGCCCTTCTTCACCTACCAGTCCAGTTGTCACTCAGTCACACTCAGTTACACTTAGTTACATTGAGTTACACTCAGTTACACTCAGTTACACCTACCAGAGTTAGTTTGACTGATGGTTGACAGTTACTTGAGCATTGATGACTCCAGTGATGATGATGAAGACTTCCAGTTGCGCTCCGATGATCATGAGGACACCTAGTTGTGCTCCGATGACACTCCAGTGATCCTTTGATCACTCCATGAAGGCTAATTCGAATTGCCACCTTAGGCATTCGAATTCCTCATGCATTGTATTATTTATATGTCCATTTGTGATTAATAATTTAGTATGACCGAAGTATTATTGCTTCTATCCGAGTTCTACTGTACCACATTATTCTGTTGCTCATTATACTGCATGTATCACTCTTCTTCTATTCTCTTGCTTAATCCATTATTCTCTTGTGAGTTATACATCATCTCTTAGATCTGTTGTGAGGATTTTCACATGGTATCAGAGCATGTTGAGAGAATTGTTTATCTCCATTCTTGAGAGTTTTTTGCAGGTTATTACCAAGATTTCGAGTGCAGCAGTTGCAGCAGTTTCTGCATTTTTGCAGTAGTAGCAGTTGCAGTTATTCTATATTGTTTTTGCAGGTCCTCTACAACTTCAATGTATTCATCAGGAATTACTCCTCTTGATCCACTCAACTATGATGAATGAAAACCAAGAATGATAGCAGACTTGAAGATCCATGATCTTTTTGATTGTTATTTTGAAAGAGAGTTCGAATCCCCTGAAGAGAAGATTGACTGGTTAAATAAAAGAGACATGCACTTTGCAGCAATAATGTTTTCTTTGTTTGCATACCAAAGATTCCAATTCAAATACTGTGATGGTGTTGAAATTCCAAGAGAGTTATGGACTCCAAAAGAGATATGGGCTCACCTGGATGGAAAATTTGGCAGAGAGAATGAAGGACTTGGTCCCAACCCATTCGAAAGAAAACAAAGTGATGCATTCGCTCCTCTTGATGGTCTCTCAGATCATGAACCAATATCATCTCATATTGAAGTTGTTGACAAAGAACTTGCAGATTCTCCGCTCATGCTCAAACTTTCTTCTCTTTCTGTGCCAGCTCACACTCTAGATATTGTAGAAGGTCCTAAATCCTCTCTTGCACCAGAGTCTGTTGGTTTGCATCATGATCACATAATTATTTCAGAGGTCAAATCAGCTAATGGAGGTAATGCATTCGCTCCTCTTCAACAAACATCTCTTTTATACTACTATATGATCATAAATTCATGCTTTCAGAAGGTCATTGAAGAATATGGCCATTGCCATTCGCTTGGGATAATTTCTCATGCATCTACTGGTTTTGATCTCAACTCTCATGGTTCAAAGGAGATCTCAAGAAGCCATGATTCAAGTCTTGTATCTAATTTGGGTTCTAAGCAATTACTGCTTGGGAAAATTTCTCATGCATATGATAGTTTTGATCTCACCCCTGCTGGTTCAAAGGAGATCTCAAGAAACTGTTTTGAAAGTCTTAAATCTGATTTTGATTTCAAGCAAACATGTAATAGTTCTTTTTGGCATAATCTCACCCATGGTGGTTCGAAGGAGAAGACAAAGGACTATATGCACATTCAAAAATTTGATCCTACCTCAGCTGATTCGAATCACAGGTTCAAGGATCATTCTAATACTGTTGGATTTGTTCTCATCACATTCGATCTGAAGAGCAAGTACAAGCACATGCTTTTTGAGCATGATCCACTTCTTCCCAAGAAGAAGATACCTCCAGACATATGACCAAGCATCACACATGCTTGAGTTTGGAGCTTTTATTTTTTTATGTGTGCCTTACAGTCTATTTTTTGAGGAGGGGGTATGTTTCCCATGAAATTTTCCCACTTCCTTGGTTTATTGATTGTTATTATTCATTGTATTGGGTGACCTTTGGTCTTAGTTACCAGGGCCCAGGATGGATTAAGGGGGGGTGTTAGGATATTCCTATACTCCATCCTAGTCCCACCAGTATTTTTATCATTTCCATTTTCAGTCATGCATGCACTTTTAGGGTTTGCATGCATTCTAGGGTTTGCATGCATTTTGCATGCATCCCAGTCATCAGTCCAGCACCTAGCCCTCAGTTAGCCAGCCCCCAGGAGCTTCTCACTATTCAGTTTTAGCCCTCCAGTTGCTTAGTGCGCCCTTCTTCCTTGATTTTAGGGAGCAACTCGCCCTTCTTCACCTACCAGTCCAGTTGTCACTCAGTCACACTAAGTTACACTTAGTTACATTGAGTTACACTCAGTTACACTTAGTTACACTCAGTTACACCTACCAGAGTTAGTTTGACTGATGGTTGACAGTTACTTGAGCATTGATGACTCCAGTGATGATGATGAAGACTTCCAGTTGCGCTCCGATGATCATGAGGACACCTAGTTGTGCTCCGATGACACTCCAGTGATCCTTTGATCACTCCATGAAGGCTAATTCGAATTGCCACCTTAGGCATTCGAATTCCTCATGCATTGTATTATTTATATGTCCATTTGTGATTAATAATTTAGTATGACCGAAGTATTATTGCTTCTATCCGAGTTCTACTGTACCACATTATTCTGTTGCTCATTATACTGCATGTATCACTCTTCTTCTATTCTCTTGCTTAATCCATTATTCTCTTGTGAGTTATACATCATCTCTTAGATCTGTTGTGAGGATTTTCACAACTACCTGTGGTGACATCTGTCATTATCCCAACCACCTTCATAACTTCTCTTAACTTCCTCAACAACCCCCAATGCACTACAAGATTTGTACCCAAAATCCGACAAGCAAATCCAATGACCTCCAATAAAAAAGACTGTGTTGTCGTATTTCACTTTCAAAATTATGAAATTTCATAAAAAAAATTAAAATGTTAGAATTACCCGTCGGATATTCGATGGATTCTACTGAAATAGTATCAACATATTATGCCCGAATACATCAGATATCTGACGGGTTCTATTAAAAAATATCAAAATATTATGCAAATCTTGTTTATATGGAAATAGACGTTTAAAAAATATTAAAAAAGATTTTGCAAATCTTGTTTATATCGAAAGAGACATCGTGATTGTGACAGTTTGGATACACAGAGATGATGAAATTGTTGTACACACTTATGACTGTTTGGATGCGCACCCGTTGATTAGTTTGTTTGATTGTGACCGTTTGGAGGCACAAACATGATGAACTTGTTGTACTCACTTATGACTGTTTGGATGCGCACACGACATTGATGAGTTTGCTGTGATGAACTATGATTAAGACAATATTAGATTATGTTTCCTGGCCACCAGATGCTCGGGTTTTCAACATAATGCGATAACATCATTGACATTCATTTCGTTTCCGTATTTTGTTTTGTAATGGATTTGTAATATACACCCAATGGGAAAATGAGAAAAATATTTTTAGGATTGTGGTCTGATTGGTTATCTATGAGGGGACAATTAAATATGATTAGTCAATAGTCTTGAAAGTTGCGATGATGGTCATGTTGACTTTGACGACGCCGATGATTTAATTATCATCATCATCATCATCACTGATGATGATGTCCGTGATCATGGAAACGACGATGGTGTACTTGTTTGTGATGATGATTATGATGATTACTGATGACGATGATGAATAATATGAATAATATCTCATGGTAATTATGAACAAATCTGACTGCACCTACGAACAGTCATATAGTTCCTTTCATATAGTACGGTATGATATCATGACACTAGTAGTGCCTCCCGACTCCCAATGGTCATGTTCTCTCTTTCAATCCATTGTCCATCAAAATCAACAACAATCCTACGGAACAGAAGTCTCTTTCAATCCATCGATATTTTGTGGTTGGCTTTTTCATCTATTTTTATATGTTAGAATATTCATTTTACATTTAATATATTGCTTGTTTACTTTAGGTTTTATACACACACATTTGAATACATATATTAATAAATAAATAATAATACATAAATACTAACTAATAAAAAAAACAATAAATGTAAATACAAAGAAAACATAAAACAATAATAAACATAGAACTTACCTCCCTCCCATGAGCCCGCGTGAACACATTTCATGACTTACCTCACCCTGCACTCACCTTCCAAGAACATCCAATACTAGAGGTTGCAGAGGCCGTGGTCATCACTGAGGAGGTTGCAGAGGTCACCGAGGTAGACGCTGAGGAGGTTGAGGCATTTTTGGAGGAGGTTGAGGAGGCCGCAAAGGAGTTCGAGGGTTCCATTTGCACAAATAACCTAGGAGACCATGTGTTCCATTCACACAAATAACCCAGGAGAAGACCGCGGGTTTCATTTGCACAGTTAACCTGAAATTGCGGGTTCCATTTTCAAGTATCTAAGCAGAGGAGATAGGGGAGATAAGAGGATCTCATGCTATTCCTCATTTCATCCAGCAACGAGAAGAGGATGCAGTGCTAGTAGAGGATACTCAACTCAACCAATGTGCCTCACAATGTCAAGAAATCCGGTAACTTCATCAACTGCCCATTTTCCACACGTGTTTGGCACATTGTTTGAATTCAGTTGGGCATAGGGTTTTATTATAATAGTTGTATCCGTCGTAGTTACCATATTTTTCATGGATATTGTATCTATATGTGTGTCTGTGCAACTTCGATTTTTAGGGGATTTGGAATGAGGATTAGGGCATTGATGTTTTCAAGGTTTCAACAATCAAGGGCAATTTTGTTTCCATGTGTACTTTATGCTTCAATTCTATGGGATATGTTTCCCAGGAAGATCCTATCCATTTCTAAATTCAGGATCTACTTCTATGTCGATCCTGTTGAATCAGGACCCAGATCCAATACGTTAATTCCAATTTCCTCTAAGGTGAACCTAATCCTTGAACTTGAGTTCCTTATCGATTTATCACTATACATGGTCGAAGTCCACCGAGCCAGTTGGTTGGATAAATAAGAAAGGGTGTATCCAAACCCTGTCGTCGATTCGGTGGCTTGGAAATGGCCCAAGCCATGTATGACATGATTTACTTGTCGACATCTATTTTGAGTGAAGGCTAGTAGAAATACTTCTGGAGCACAATAAGTGTATTTTCCACTACAAAGTGTCCTGCTATTTTGTTGTAGTGTGCATCCCAGATAAGCTTCTTTAGATGCTCACTAGAAGGTACACAAATTTGTACCATGGTTCACTATATGTCTAGTCCACATCACCTGCCAGACTGCCAACTCATTGAGGCGAATTGAATGTCGCTACAATCTCTCGTCGATCCCTTCACAATGGCACCCTTATATTGCATCATTTGAGAGTTTGAAAAATTGAGTGATACTGGATCCTCTTGGATCAGTGGGGTGGTTTTCCCAAACCCCTAGGAATACACATGATATTTAAGGTATGTATTGAGGATTGTATTTTAACAAGCATCATGCTATTTTCTCTAAACAATCCCCAGGGAAATTCCCAGCACTATTGATAGTTATCAGCACTGCTAGTCATGAGGATTGTTATACCAGCACTATTGATAGTCATCATCATGCTATTTTCTCTAAACTACCCCCACAGACTGATCATTATCAAACTTTCACTCGAAATTAGTTGTAAAGATCTCAAACGATGATTGTTCTAAAACAAGGTTGGGATGAGTTGGCATAAGGTGTAACTGCTAATATTTGGCACCTTCCAAAACAATGAGATAACTCCCTCTATTGTGTGATCATATCTTAAATATGACTCCTAGAAGATGCGCTCAGACCTCAGCATGTGTTGTTACAGGACTACTATGCAACTGTAGGCTGTTGATCCAAGTCTAGGTGTTCTACTAGGTGACCTTATTGTTTAATGGTTAGGGCCCCTATTTAGGTCTAATACAGTGCACATAATGTTCTCATTCCTATTGCACATACCCTTTCAGCTACAAGCCTAAAAAATGATGCTTTAATGGCTTCCTTCGGGATAATATTGCCACAACCAACTCCAAATGAATACAAATATGCCCACATATGACATTTATTCTCACTATAATTTTCCAGAATGCCTTCTAGTATGCCCAAATTTAATGTATGGCCATATTCATTACTGTTGGATTGTACGATATTGACAATGAAAGGGCCCACTGCTGTCACAAATCAGACTTGGATTTTTTCACTAACTTGATGGAAAATCTCTTGCGATTTTTTCTGGATGTCAAACACTTGATCCTTGAAAGTGCAAGGCAAAGCTGCTTCTTTTCTGGAGCATATCACCAAAGTACACACCAAAAATAGAGACATTCTTATGCAAACATAGTTCTATTCACAAATAATTGTATGACAAACATACCTTCCAAGTTGGTAATAGAGTATGGTTACACTTAGATAGGGAATGCTGCAAGCACCATTGACATAACAAGTTAAAGCCCATTTGATACTATCCTTTAACATCACTCAAGTTGTTATATCTAATTCTTTCACTTTGATATTCCAGCTCATCTTAGTATAAATGTTGTGGTGAATGTCAAACAATTCAAGCACTATGAACCATGATTAGGAGGTACATGCTCTCCATCCTTATAATGTCATACAAAAATATAAACTTTTTGAAACCATACCAAAATATCAACTTTTGCTTGAGAGATACTTTGCTTGATGTCAACATCAAAACTACACAACGAGATTAAAATACTCTCTATCTGGTAGGACGCCAATACACTTTGTCTTTGAAAACTGTATAGCTCTCATGATGAAAAGTTTCCATATTTACAAAATCAGGAACAATTTCCTCAAGCAAAGAGAGATCTAGTGTGTCAAAGGCCTAATCTTGACAAATTATCCTTTCTATTTTTGTCCATTGGGTATATATGTATAATGTATGTACAATGGAACTTGTATGTGCTCTTGCTCTCTTATGATTTCTTCTCATTTTTTGTTGCATGTACATGCATTCGATTATAGTTCTTGTCCCAATGTGCAATGTTGTGAATCCATTTTGCGATGGAATTTCCATGTTGTACATGTGGGTTTATTATTTCTCAAAATTCAATCATCTTTCAAATGCTTGAGATGAGATTGTTATCACAGATTATGTCGTGGGGATTTACCTCTCATTTTTGCTAGAGCAGACCCGAATTTTTAGTAGATTGTTGCAGTCCATGAAATTGAGCACCAGAGGTAGATCATCAGTTATGGATAGATGACATTCATTTTATAGATTATAGCTGGCACAGTTCAGTGGGCATAGTTTCAAAGTAGGGCCCCAGGTCATCTACTGACTGATTTTGGTATCCCTTCCTAAACATTTTAGAACCAAGCATACATTGGCTTTCTCCAGTATTGTAAAAAGGTTTGGATCTTGACTTATAGTGCCTCACAGTATTTGCCTATGATGTATCTCATATATTACAATGGTGTACCAAAAAATGTGTGTCCTTAGGATAGTTTTGTGGATGACTATATGTGATATTGATGGAGTGACTCACATTAGGAGTTGTTTTATAACTGGTGATTATTTGATAGGTATGATGAGTTGGAAATTAGCATGGAATCATATTTTCCACCCATACATGTCTTCAAAGAATCAAGATCTCCAGGTAGTCTATCAAGAGCATAAGGCCACCAAAACGTTGCTTTGATGCACACCATATTGATAACAATTATTAAACAATGCCCCAAAAGTATACATCAAGTACCAACAATACCAGAATGCAAATCCACTTGAAACTGGATAATAGAGAATATCATTGAAAGCCAAACATACAACTTTGCCACACGTGAACATTGAACATGATTGGCCTTGCCAAATTAGAAATTCATGCGGTAGATACTAAAAGACATATGGAAATTAATGAAATGAGCTGCAGCACTATGTTGTTGCTAGTTTCTGTGCCTCTATGCACGCATGTTCAATCCCTCCATCGAATCACATTGGGGAATGAAACATTGTTCACCCTTACCAAACTCTTTTGTTATTTTGTTTGTGGAAACCAACTTGTATGCACTAGGTTGCAGCACTATAACTGTTCATATTTATGTGTGCCCTACCTTATCATTCAAAGTACTTTATTATTTTTTCAACAGAACATTATGGTAGAATTTTAGCAGCCTTTGTAGCTTAGCTTGTTTTGCTTATCTACCACTCAATATATATTGGTGAAATGCCCTCTGTATTTCCAGGAAATACTACAACTCATACATGAGCACCTTGTAGATTTGGGACTCCTAGATTAAAAAAAAACTCTATTGAAGGAGGCACCTCTAGCACCAAAGTTGACTCAAATCATGACCTTGTCCATCCATGACCTTGTTCTCAAAATTTTCTTAATTATTATGTCATCTTGTTCACCTCTCATGTTCCTCATGATGAGTTTAAAGACAAATTTGTAGGACAATTTGATTGCATGTATGCTCTCAAAAGGTTTCTTGCTAGATACACACCCATGGAGATCACAAATCAAAAGTATTGTATTAATAATTTAATACTTAGTGATTAAGAAGTGGGTACAGTTTACTTGGCTCTGAGAGGCCTCAAATACATTGTTGGAATTCTTAACATGCTCTTGCGTCATTAATGGTTACTAAAGTGTCCACTAACAATATGAATGTTGTCATTCTTGATGTTGAGAAAGAGCTACCTACGAGGGAGGAACTGGTATTGCTCCCTAAGTTGTATTCATGAGTAGATGAACCTCAATATGATACTAAGGACAAGTGTGATGTTCTCAAGTGTGATGTTACTCCACTTTTTTCATATGTTTTGCATAGTAATTATGATTTCAGGTGTCTTTCACTTCACTTTTTTCATATGTTTTGCATAGTAATTATGATTTTGGGTGTCTTTCAATTACTCCACATTTTTCATATGGTTTGCATAGTAATAATTATTTTACGTGTCTCTCACTTACTCCACATTTTTCTTATGTTTTGGAGAAAACATATAAATGGATACGCAAAGTTGATGTCCCACCGCCATTTTTTTCACCACCCACTCTTGATTCATTCTGCATGAATTTCACTATGCAATCGTCTCAGATTCTCACTGTGTTTTCCCTCAATTAGTTTCTCAATTCAGTATGACCCACACCCGACGTCCGAGGAGTGTTTCCAACGGTCCTGAGTTTCAGCTTGGAAATGGTGGGGATTCATGGTATTATCCTTACAAACCTTCGTAGTGAACTATGAGTTTTCCATATTGCAGCCGAAAGGAAACATAATACCATGAATCCCCACCGTTGCCAGGCCGAAACTCAAGACCACTGGAAACACTCCTCGGACGTCGGGCGTGGGTCATACTGAATTGAGAAACTAATTGAGGGAAAACACAGTAAGAATCTGAGACGGTTGCATAGTGAAATTCATGCAGAATGAATCAAGAGTGGGTGTCGAGAGAAATGGTTGTGGGACATCGTATGAGAGGAAATGGCGATGGGAATTGATTGATAAGGTAAAATTAAATTCACACGGTGGTAATAAAATACACTTGTGTCTTCCATTATCAGCTGCACTTCAAGCTTGAAGGTGGTATCCTTGGGACTAGACATAGGTTTCAGGTTTGAATTTCCTCAGTTTAGTTCATACCCTGTTATTTTTTCGATGCAAATTATATGTTTTCTTTAATTTACTTTGTTAGGACGCAGAGACAACCATAAAATATCATATGTGTCAAGATGCAAAGAGTACTAAGAGACAACAAGTGTAATTTTAGGTCAGCAGTGGCATCAACATTGAAAATGGTTTCCATCCAAACCTATAAAATGTACTTTTAGGTCAGCAGTATTCTTGTCTTTGAACTGTAGGACTTGTTTGGCAATTTTCACCCTATAAATTGAAGGATTCCTGCAAACACAAACCACTATGTTACATGAATTTCTTTGAGGTATTTGTTACATTTGCTTCTAAGATCTTTCAGGGCTTTGTTACATTGCTTCTAAGATGTTACAAAGTGAAAATGGCCAAACAACTGCTACAGTTCGGAGACAAGAATATTGTTGACCTAAAAGTACACTTGATAGGTTTGGCTGGAACAAATTACCATGGAAATCCTCTTTATCTTCATTCTCGAGTTTTGACAAAATCAGAGATATATGAAACGATGCTTTATGACTGTTCGTCTTCACAGCCGCCTCTTGAAATCAAGGTAAGAGATAGTTTAATGATTCAGTGTAGTAAATAGTTATCTTTATTGAATGTTAGTTTTTATTGAATGAATGTGTTCATTGAATGAATGGATGGTTTATTGAATGTTATCTTTTATTGAATGAATGTGTTGATAGAATGAAACATTGGTTTAATGGATTTTATCCTTTATTGAATGAATGGTAGATGTTTGTTTATGATGGAATATGAATGAATTTGCACGTAATTTTTTTTCAAGTACATGCATTGGGTATGGGGAATTGAGAGTGATGTAAGGGGGGGGCATAAGAGCTTCCACCTTCACGTGGCTGGCCCTGTTCAGTAGAGAATATTAAATTATTCTCGAAACAAAGAGGAGCTCAATGAATGGAAACGATGTTGACTTTCTACAACCCACTCCCGTGTCATCTAAATTTTGACAATTTCTTGGAGCTTGTTGTGATGTTTGGTTGCTCTTGATCATAACCAATTTTGAGTTTCCACAACTTGAAAGGCTGAGTAAATGATGCACTGGAACCAATATATTTAGCCTTCTCTTTAAATTCCTTGGAACATCCTTGAGAATATTTCAATGAGATATGTCTCAAATCCTCTAGATATATTTGAATGAGATATGTCATGTGCAATTAGTAGCATCTTACAAATCTTTTGTAGTTTTCACCAAACAGTTTTTAGAATCTCCATTTCCCTATATTGGATTGTATCAACAATTTTTATTGGAAGTTAATGATGTGAAGAAGCAATTATAATAGCTCTTGGAGAAAGGAGTCATATATATAACCCAGTGTTTCACCTTATGGGTTGCGTATCATCATAATGCTTAAGCAAGATGAATGTTTGTGAATGTGTACTGACTAACGAGTAGTGAATGAGATAACCATCAAGAATCAATATATATTTGCCACATACTAGTCCTCCTCTCACTAGTACAAAATGAGAGATAAGTGACTAGGCGACTAAAAAAGTTAGTCACCACTGTTTTTTCAAGAGATAGACGACTAAAATTGAGTAATTTTAAATCAGCCAACTAAAAATTACTAAGATAAATGACTAATTTAGTCACGGGATAAAATATATGACTAGATAACAAGTGACTAAAATAAAAATGACTAACATAAATGACTAATTTAGTTACGAGAATAAAAATATGACTAGCTAACAACGATTAATGTGAATTAGTCATTTATGTTAGTCATATTTAGTTGTGTCACACTGACATTAATGGAAAATTACAATTTTGATAATAAATTTGTACAATGTTTTACTAAATTTTAACAATGCAGATGGATTTAGAGATCTTATTATGGGGGTCACGGTCCATGTGTATGGTCCCAAACCACCATATGGGCCATCCATATGGGATATTTGGCCTGGAAGTGGGATGTGGTACTGGTCATTTAGAAGTTTAGAACACTAGATATGCAGGTTTCTAACATGACCATAGGAAAATGATCTAAAATTCTAGTATGCTCAACCCATGTATTGTAATTGACATTGTCCAAGAATTCTAGCAATTGACTTGGCACTTTCATATTTATAAGGGGGATTTACCCAAACTGGCATGGCCTTAATGAATTCACTTATATGAGTGTGGCCTTGAAGTATTCACAAATATAAGAACCTTCTCAATAAACTATGTTAATAGCTACATGAAGAATATGAAGGCATTAACCATTTCCTTGCTTGTTGTTGGAGGGAAGCGAGGAGGGTTTGAATGTGGGTTTTGAGAAGAGAGTAGTTGTGAATTGGATGTGGAGGCATTTTTGGGCATTTATTAGGTTGCCATTGATACCCATTGAGGGAATGGTGTTTCCTATTAACAGGGTTTAGAATTTGGGTATTTATTTGCTGGTGCTACCATGGATAAAAGAGCATTGGAGAGAACTTGGAGGCTCTTGAAGAGGTGGGCTACGAATTATACAACTCTACAGTCAAAATATCATTCCTCCCATACAAATTCACAAGTTAGTTTCTTGCTTTCTTGCTTTCTTTCTTTCTTCACCTACAAATTCCCAGGGTAGTTTCTTTCTTTCCTGAAAAGGATTTTTCTTCAAAGATGGTAGAGATACAATGATTGCCTCCATTAATTTGATAGATAAAAACTTGCAAGACTTCTATGAAGCTATCATTGCTAAGTTTCATAGATGTTGTTGTGGGTAGGTACACTATGGGTTTCCTGTAAATCTATATTTTGAATTTTCAGGTGTCTATGCAATAGGTATAGTGAAAATTAAGTATATTTGGATAAAATAAGAGAATAAAAAGCTGGAACTTAAGAATCTTGTTTTGAAATTCAGCAATATGCAAAATTTTCCATTTTTTCACCCCATTCATGGATTCCGTGTTTAGAATGTTCCTTTTCTTGGTATTTAGCCTAGTCTACTTTGATCAAACTGGAATTCTTATATATGTGTACATTGATACACCCATCTTCACACAAGTCCCAAATGCACCTGAACATGCACTGTCCAGTGCTGCACCCAAGCGTCTAGACTCTCAATCCAAACCTGGCTTTGTAATTGCTACTGGTCAGGTTTTCAAACCCTATTA
The DNA here is from genome assembly GCA_027924585.1 of Larix kaempferi. Classification (NCBI taxonomy): domain Eukaryota; kingdom Viridiplantae; phylum Streptophyta; class Pinopsida; order Pinales; family Pinaceae; genus Larix; species Larix kaempferi. The sequence continues at coordinate 21,953,499 of BSBM01000434.1, read as the reverse complement.
TACTGTTGTGACTTGGTTAGTGTATATCTAGACCTTCACACTTTCATTCAACAAAACAAAAATGCTAGTTATAACATACAACTCTATGGAAATAAATCAGTCTGATATTATAATCAATATGATGGGTTGCGGGCATAAAAATGCTTTCAAAATGAATATCTTGTAAGATTGTAGAGTTGGAAGAGGTATTCCCTATACCTTGTCAAGGTGGTATAGCAGTTTCATCATTCTTATATTCTTGTTGGAGTAGTAGTTTCCACATGATCCATTAGTTGTCTATATTGGATTCAAAGGTCATTAGATCTACTTGAACCATTCTAGCTAGTGTCAACTCTCAACATTGATATGATTCTATTCAGTGTCGAAACATAATAACTTAGAAGAACCTACCAAAATTTTTCATCCAATCATTTTGATCTCACCTTCTATCTACTTTGAAGTACTTGTCATGTGCATATCTTGTTTCATCATTTTCACTTCCGTTTGACCCCTTTGACAGACTTACTAATTTGCATCTCATGTGCGATTGTGTTGTGGTTAGGTCAAGTTTGGTATTTGGTCATTTCTTGTCAATCACATTTTCATGCCGCGAAGTCAATGTCATTTTCTTCAACTCATCACACTAGTCATGTCCATTTTTTGTTTGACAAAAACTGTCACTGTTTGATCCTCTTGGTGCTTAGTTGAAATTTTGGCAAGTCAAAGTTTCGTGTCATGACAATTAAATTTTGTCATTTTCATGTCCTCCATTAATTAACACAATGTGTCCATCCATTAATATTCTCAAGTTAAAAAATATCCCCCCTCCTAATTCTTATAGCAAAAAAACACCAATATCCCCTATATTATAAAATAAAATATGGGTGCCTCCCCCTTTTAATTATTTCCCCTATCATAGATTTTAAATCCTTTTCTCTTAATTCCTCACCTCTTCCCATCTTCATTTACATACAAAAAAAATAAAACACCTTTAAATCCCAAACCCCTTTACCTTACCCTTCCAAAAGTCTCCTCCCTCGATCTCCTTTTGTCTTATCCTAAGTTCCCTATTCCCCATTTTAAATGAAAAACATGGCATTTCTCTTGTCCCTAATCCCCTTTACAATTAAAATTATCAAGCTAAAATAGAAATGAGATATTATTTCCCCTAATCCCTGTTACAATTATATGATCTAACTTTGGTTTTCTATAGGTTATACAATAATTTCTTGTAACATAAGGTTTTTAGTCTTTGCCTGGTGTTGGTAGGGAGTTTGGTAAAGTGCTATTGCAACATCTCCGATGCTGCGACAAGGCAGAAGATGGCACGAAAGGTGACAAGTGGAAGATTATTTTATGCATTTGTGGGTCAATTGTAATGCAGATTGCAGGTTTTGGGTCATTTGGACCACATATTATGTACTGTTGAGTCAGTTATACCGCAGAATGTGGGGTTTTGGTCATTTTTGGACTAGGTCAGTTAGATATTGAGTCATTTGTCCATAGTGTTGATTAATAAGTTGTTAGAAAGTGGAAAAGAGTTGTAAGGTGGAAGCCTATATATAGATAAGAATTGTAAGTGTTGGAGATATTATGCGAAGCTCTGTTGTTGGTTGTATGTCTTCCAGGTATGTTTTGACATCAAGAGTCATTGTAGAGATCTAGTTTTTACAGAGACATTGTATCTGGGTCGACAATGATAATATGATGAAGCTATTTCGGTACAATCTCTGTGTTCAATCTGTTTAGTTATGGTAATGCGATGTTGTACTATACAAAAAATATCATGTTTCTTTGATGCGATACTTGTTTTGCAATTACTGTTGTTGCAATGATAAATGTATTGGTTGAATATTGCTTTAATACCATGTCCAATGCTTAGAAATATCTATCCTAGTTATGCAATAAGTTTAAGTATTATAGCTGCAACCATCATCCTTCATTCAACAGAAACATGGTTCCTTCTGCTCTTCCTGGACGCCTAGGGTGAGACTTCATCTGCTCTATAGCTATTGCTGGGCGGGATAAAACCTGGCCGGGCTAGGGGCCAGGGAGACTGCAGTATGTGTTGATAGTGAGTGGAACCCTTGTCGATTAGCGTCATGCTAACAAATGGTTCGGCTGCTGGGACCGTGTACAGAGTGAAAGGAGGATATGTTGTGGCACCCGACGAAACCGAAGATACAGAGTTGGTTTGATCAGAAGTTGTAGGAATTCGCTGAAGAAGAAAGCCAGAACACTCGACTGACAGTAGGTCAGTGGTAAATAGATATATTCATGACGATCCACATGAATGGTTCTTTTGTGAGTTCCCATTCCTGTTGTTTGAATGGTTGGCAAAGTTGACATTCCAGAAGAGGAATTTCCAAGGTGGGGAACTGACGACTTGGACCCCAGAGTTAATTCAGGAGTTGCGGGAAGTCGATAATAAAGCATCGCAGGCTATCGAAGTTTGGCTCGATAGCATCTTGGAGGGATATATCACTAAATTCAAAATGGACACACGAAAGTCTTATAGTGAGGCCGAAATATATTTCTTCTACGAACCTAGGCGAAGGTTCCTGCTGTCACTCCAATTGTCAATTAAGATGCTCATCTACGAAAAGGGTATATTAAAGATGCATCTAGATCAGTAAACAGCCTAGTGGGCGGAGGTCGTGGTTATTGCGACTGTCGAGGGGAAGTACATGGAATGATAAGGGGTAGATGGGTGCAGTTCATGAGGAGACTATGAGCGAAGCCAAGGAAGAGAGTGGTCTTACAAGAGGAGGAGCAAGGTTTCGACAGGAGAAAAGGTAGAGGACAGGGGAAGGTCTTGTTGCGATCGAACCACAAGACCGTGAAGGAAGACCACACAAGACGAAGTGACCTCACAGTCCTGATAAGGAAGACCAAGCTACACCCAGGATAGAAGCAGGACCAAACCCCGACACCAACGTACCCACACCTCCACTCACTATCTCAAAAGCGATAAGAAATACTACTTTGACACCACCAAGTTCATCAAATCCACAAAAAATAATTTCTAGTAGTTCAGCGTCAAGAGGAAGGAAGCCAAGAATGGCGGACGATGATGCTAAGTTACCATTGTTCCACCGGAGTGGGACAAACAACCCTGAACTATACTAGTTTTTATATGAGGTTGTATGGACAGTAAAACAGATCACTGATGATGATGTGAAAAAAGGGCAACTGGCGACAACTCTCCAAGGTCATGCCTTGGATTGGTTTATGAAGTTTATGCAAGTTCCTGTTGGTACTCCGGCGAAGACAATGGATGAAATTCGCTTGAGACTAATTGCTGAGTTTCGGAAGCCCAAATCCAAAGCACAGTACATCAAAAAGCTTAAAGAGATTAAGCAGTATCCCAATGAGTCTGCGTGGGACTTTGATAAGCGTTTCAAGACACTTATGGAAAGGGTTAGTTTTGATATGAGTCTGGTGTAGCATAAGGAGTGGTTTATTGCAGTATTACTTCCGCATATCCGAATGCCGTTGATGCAGCAAAAAATCTCGATGCCCAGTGAAGCTCTGGAGATTGCAATGCGATTGGAGGCATTGTTGATTGGAGAGAATGCAGTCGGGATGTCGTAGATACAGAATCAGCTAGCTAATTTGACCTTACAGCTGCAAGATTTGAAGAAGGGCAAGGAGAAGCGTGAAGAGTTATGGTGCACGCGATGTCGAGAGGAAGGGCATATGAAGGATAACTGCCTAGACTTCCATAACTATTTGGTTTCAGGAGCACCAAATCCACTGAATGGTAGTAGCATGCCATGGTGTCGTATCTGCCATGTATATGGGCACAACCATGACATTTGTCCCCATATGCAGAAAATTGTCACAACCCCAAGGAATCTTTCTTGTACATTTTGAAAATCGGTGGATCACGATGACAAGGATTGCCGTGCATATGGGTTTCTACAAGAGAGAATGTGTGACGCATTCTATGTATAGGATGACCAGCGTGCCGCACAACAATTGTAACCGCAGCCACAGTAGCCCAGCCGCTACCTCAACCACAAATGTAGTTTGTACCGTAGCAGTAGCAGCCATCGCAGTTCATGCTGTAATATGCTCCAATAAAGATGGCTCCACAATAGCCATAGTATGTATAGAAACTGCAGTATGCACCAAAAGGACAAGGAATGCAACCGGCACCAGTGCAGCAACAGTTTAATCAACTGCAGTACCAGCAGCAGGGAAGATTCTCGGGAGGATACCAGGGAGAATGTGGCAGAGGATTTGGTTATGGAGGAGGACGAGGTAGTCACGGACCTATTCAATGTTATCACTGTGTGGTATGGGGACACTATCAACGAGACTACCCACTGCTATAGAACTAGTGTATGTTCTGCTTTGTTAATGGTCATATGGTTGAGAATTGTCCGCAGTTGATTATGCGATGGCAAGCAGGGAATACTCCACAATTGTAGAATCAGCCCCAGATACCACAGCCCGCCAAGAACCAAGTACAACAACTAGTGCAGAACTAGAATCCGTGGCCAAATCAGAACGTAATTCAACCGGGGAACGTGCCACCGAATCAGCCGCAGGGTGCAAATATTGTGACAATTTCTACAGAACTGAGACCCCAAGATGCTTCTATTGCTGTTGTAACTCATGGAGGTAATACGACTAGGGAAGATAGCTCATGAACATTGATTAGGTTGGAAGGACATAAGACAGTATCGTTTGACATCGATGCTGAGCGGGAGGTATTCCTTCAGGTGCGTCGCACCTTGGAAAAATATCGCAGTGAGGCTGTTGTTTGTGATATGCCTCCTGTCTTTGATGCCATAACTGAGGCAAGTCTATCAACACCATCCAGAACTCTACAAAATTTTGTCGAAAGTTGTCTGTTTTTTGGCCCGAGACCCGAATGCCCTGGCTGAGATTTAGGTATGGTTGCAGCGATCCACGAAGGGATGACAGGAGTCTGCAGTAAACTCTTTACAGCGGTGGAAGATAGGTAACGAGATGAGAATGAACATTGAGATTGGTGACTATGATGTCGACTCTGTTATTCTTGATCTTGGTTCGGATGTTAACATCTTAACCAAGTAGGCTTGGAAGAAAATGGGGAGGCCCCCATTGAGATGGTCTCTTGTATAGCTTCGGTTTCCCAACCATGTGAAAGTAACACCCATTGGGCAAGTTCCGCGCCTAATGGTAGATATCGAGGGTATGAAAACCTATGCCAACTTTGATGTCATAGAAGTTGTCGAAGGTGGAAGCTCTTATCCAGCACTGTTCGGGATTGGATGGGCTAACAATAGTGGAGCTGCAATCAACTTCAAACAGCGACTGATGACCTTTGAGAATCATGATCTCAGAGTCATAGCCCCATTTGATCCGGCTGAAGGATGCTGATACATTGAGCCCGTAAAAGATGACGATCCCACTGGATGGGACCATGCATTCAACATTTCTGAAGACTATATTCATCCTACTATCAATGGTGAGCTAGGATGGCACAGTGAGAGCTCTGCATGTTCTGACTCTGATGATGCTCTAGAACATTGGCAGAACCGGTTGCACGAGGTATCACTCCGAAAATGTGGCTTAGTCACCCAATCCTTATGCCACATTGCGAAGAAAATGGTCACACTACCAATCTATGAGGGGATGCATGGCTTAGCCAACTTTTTGATAGAATTTGAGGAATGAGTTTCAGGACCACAATGATTGCTGGCGTTGGAAGAAGCACTGAAGGTTGCTCCAGCATGCTAGTGGGTGAAACAAAAGAAATCCATAAACGGTTGGTCACAGTGTCGGAGGTTACTGTTGGTTCAGTTCGTTGATACTGAGGTTTACCACACCGGCAAGTATGATGGTCGGAATAATCCCGCGATCATTTGATGGAGTGTCAGCGGATCTGGGTAGCGCGACCACAAGATGAGTGGGTCCATGCTTTTATTCATACTTTATATGAGATGCCACACTCATGGTACACCACAGCCGAGTTGCGTAGATAAATTACAATGTGGGGGAGTTGACGGTCTGTTTTACCCAGACATTCACTTTCACAGATGCCAACCCTGATGTCAACAATGCATTGCAACTCATCTGCGATATAGTCTTGCAGGTTGTTCCGGCAACCTACCCGGTGGACCCGCACATGTACTGTTAGATGTAGTCCCTCATGGAATGCTTCAACATCATTGGTGGACCAGAAGATGGTGATGATCCATGGAATGTCAACATCCTAGAGTCCGTAGGAAGTTGCGATGTGGTACCACCTGATGCATCAAGTAATCTGTTTAGTCAGCCTTTGAAGCTTCGAAAGATTAATATTGGGATGGAGGCCACTCCCAAGTTTGCACATGTTGGGGACTATTGGGATGATGAGATGATGAGCAAGGTCACCGAGTTGCTCCATGAGTTTCAAGACTTATTTCCCATGAAATTTTATAATATGAAGGGGATTCTGGGCGATTTAGGGGAGATGAAGATTCCATTAAAATCAGATGCTAAGCCGGTCTGGCAGGGACCCTATTGGCTAAATCAGTGACACAAGGAGAGGGTCAAGGTAGAACTTGATCGCATGCTAGATGCTGGTATCATCAAACAAGTCGAGGAGTTCGGATGGATCAGTCCTATGGTGGTGCAAGACAATAAAACTGGAGAGGTGCGCATCTGTGTGGATTTACGGAAGTTGAACGATGCCTACTTGCATGACCCCTTTCTGACCCCATTTACTGACGAAGTGCTTGAAGGAGTGGGAAGCCAGGAAATGTACTCATTCACAGATTCGTTCTCTGGCTACCATCAGATTCGCATTGCCAAGGAAGATTTCCATAAGTCAACTTTTGTGACTGAATGCGGCTGCTTTCAGTACACAGTGATTCCATTCGACCTTAAGAACAAACCTGCTATATTTTCACGGGTTGTTGTTGCTTCCTTCAAAGACTTTATTCAGAAGTTCTTGTAAGTATATATGGACGATTGGATAGTTTACAGATTGATTCGTGATCATCTGGCCAATCTGTGGTTGATGCTCGAGCGAGGCTGACAACACCAGATATCGATAAATTTGAAGAAATGCATTTTTGTGCACCATTTGGGATATTGCTAGGCCATATTGTGTGTAAGAAAGGTTTGTTGGTCGATCCGGCTAAGATTGCGCTCATTTTGAGCTTGCAACCACTGACCAATCTTAAGCAGTTGCGGGCGACTTTGGGGCATACTGGGTATTATCGTAAATTCATCAAGGGATATGCACTGATTACTGCCCCTATGGATAAATTGCTGAAGAAGGATGCGCTATTTCAGTGGACCCCAGAATGTCATGACAGCTTTGAAACACTGAAGGTGTAACATACCATTTAAGCTGGAAAACATTTTGTGTTTAGAAACATTATGATATCTTTGATTGTAAAGTTTATATTGGATAGGTGTCCAAGGATGACTGTAATTTGCACAATATATTATTATTTAATAAATAAAATAGGAGACAAACACCTAAGAGGACTGCTGAAAGAGTGGTTACTGATCCACTAGGTGGAATGGAATCTGGGGTAGAAGGCAATGGACAGGTGGCAACATCATGATGCAACTAACTAGCTGTTGGTATGGGACAACTCCCTTGAAATGTGGTCATAGTGACCTGAAAGATGGGACTGGAGCTTGAGGCTTATTTATTCCAAACTGACCACTAAAAGACCTAGGCAGTCTATATAATAGCCATCAAATATTGAACTGAGGTTCATCACTTTTCCTGATGAGGAAATTTACCTTGGGGTTTTGTTGTGTTTGCACCTAAGAGATTTGTTGAGGGGATATGCTGTTGTTGATCATGTTGTGAGTCTGCAAAAATCTTATTGAGTTCAGGAGGTTGATGCTGAGTGGAGAAGGCATTTTTCAGGAGGTTGATACCAAGTGGAGAAGGTATTTTTGAGTGCCTTGCTTCTACATGGATTCCACCCACTTACTGGATCAGTAATCAGGCTCGAGGGTTCATTAGAAGTCAGTAGTTGAGCTGCTTCTTCTAGAGCAGGTTGGGAGGAACAGGCCTCCTTGGGTGTTTGTCGGCCCTATCATCTTTTACAGGTTCTATTGTCTTATCTACTTTTATTTTTAAGTTCTGTTATCTATTTTAACTTTTACTGTTAAGTTCTTTATTTTCAGTTTTCCTGAATAAATTATTAATTCTGTATCATTCGAATGATTGAATAAAATGATCTCTGCATTTTTCCCCATGCAAAAAGGAACAGCATCGTACTCTAGTACAGAGATAGATTAAAATAGATAGGTATGATCGGCAAGATAGCCAAGTGATAGAAAAGATGCAAATGATGTGTTTCTTTAAATTATTGTTTACTGTTTTCTTAGTTTACCTATATCAGAGTTTTGCAGTATTTTCTAATTTAGACAAGTATCTCCATAAATTACAATAATGTTTCTCTATTTGCTTAAATAGCAGTTTGTTAGAAATAAATAAATTTCCTTCTGAAAATTAAATGAAGATATTTCCTATTCCCTATAGTTACAGAGTAGATTCCATTTGAAAGCATATTTATTTCAAATTCTTTTAATAATAATGCATAGAAATAAATACAAACTATTTATGTACTGATCATCAACTCTCACACAATTTTATCTATGTTTAAGAGTAATTATATTCCTTAACATAGTTGAGTTATAGATTTTCATCACAAACAATTTTGCATTTCTAAGTTTTTACATTTCCCTGTTAGAGTAGGAAATCGAATTGGTTATCAGCATATTCATTAACAGTAGAAACCAAGCATTTGCATAGTAATCATTTTTGTAAGTCCTATAGTTAAATTCCACATATTCATTTTCAGGGTTTTACATTTGATTGCAAAATAAATCGAGATAGAAATAGCAAACATCAACTCGTTTTACAAGAACCAAACACTTACACCAAAAACATGCCTATGGATCGATTAGTTAAGATTGAATAATCAAAATGATTGCAGAAGTTTCCAAATAAAATAATGAACACAGGCTTATTGCCGAGACCTCAACTAAAGCAATGTTAAGCTTTAATTTACAAAACAAATACTAAACCCTAACACTATAATTACTTTCCTATTTTCTTTAAGACGTAGCAACAGCATTATAAACAAAACGAAGCATATACAGCCCGTAAGCCTTATCAACAATTTCATTTATCCATTTTTCTATAAACAAACAGTAGTATTATCATAAAAACATTCACTCATGGATCGATAACCAAGATAAACACAAAGGTTGACAAAACATTGCTTATTCTCATATCATCGATGAGTTACAATTTGTTTTTGCAGGCCAAGCCCTAAATCGACGAAAGGACACAACTATAACTTCTAATTTATCAAACCCTAAATGCGGAATCAGATCTATAACACAAAACAAAACTTCATACATGCCGTAAGCCATACCTAGATACAAATTATCTAGCCTATAGCAAACAGACACATTGTTTTTACAGACTTTAAACACTTACATTTTAACCTTAGCCATATACAAAAGAAAAATGATAATAGTAGTCGTGAAACACCATGAAGTACATTATTCAAATCTGAGGGTAAAATCCCTGTTTATAAAAACATTTCAAGCATGGTTGTTGCCTTATGGGTCGAGGTACATCCTCCCCATACTTTTAAACAGTATGCAAACCTTATATCTACAATTTACAAAACTCTCCGAGTTATAAATACAACAAACAGAATAGCACACAGTCGGACATTATCTCATCAACCCAGAGTTTTCAAAGCTACCGCCGAGGCTTACCGGTTGGTATAGCTTTTCCAACCTTCAACGCTAGATTTGAGGAGCCATTTCTTAGTTACACCTGCAATGAAAATTACCAGTGGTTAAAACAATATCTAAACGAAAAGACTTCAGTATTAGAAATTTGATAAAACTGATAGCATTTTGTGGAAATATTACAGTGGAGGAAGGTTAATACATTACCTCTCAAAGTGTTAGCCATAGTAGCAACAAGCACCAAATCTTTTGTAACTGCAACGAAAACCTACCACAAGAAATGCTGGAATAACCAGAGCCGACACCCAACCATCAACTCTCAACATTTAACAACATCAAGACTTAGAACAACCAAAGTGAAGGGTTGATTTCTCACACAATTGAACTTCCAGAACCAACAGGTCTGATGATCGAATCTCTTCAAAGTTACAAACCCAACTGATAACTTAAACAAGTAACTACTGCATGAAGGACTGAGAACTCAGATCTTCCATTTTATAAGGTTACTAGTTCAAAACTCAGAAGTTATAGGAAGAACAATGAGGCTAAAAACCAGCAGCCTGTCGGCCACGCAGAGCCACCCCTACCAAAAGACTTGAACACAATAACTCATAAAAAACGCAGCAAGATAGGTTAAACCATTGCATCGAAACCCTCGATAGATCAACGGTGTAGATCAATAGATGGAATCACGAAATCCCAAGACATCTACCCTATTAATTGTTAGATCATTACAGTTGCCACGATGAGCCACGGTGGAGTCATGGTGGAGCCAGCTCATCAACAAATGAAAACGTATGCCACACTTCAACACTTTAAAGATGTATATTCGCGGTGGCAGCACATGATCGAGCACACTAAGAAGTGCCACATCGAAACTCCATTACCTTGGCAGTTATGTACATTTAATTCCTAGGTTACATTACAGCTGCCAACCTGTAGGGCATATCAACATTCACATCACATTAATAAGTACATTGGATTTGCATATGATATGGTCGAGAGTTTACACCTTGTCACAATACGTTTGCACATAGTTGGAGAGATAGCTCCATAGTTATTATAGCAACATTTGATCACATAGTTTGTATATAGTCACATAACATATAGTTTTGAATCGATTTCAACCCTCACATGATATTACAAAGTGTGCACATAACTCATATCCATTGCATAATTTTTATTAATATTCCTAGGGTGGGATATATAATAGGGTGTTACAATGCACACATATTGCATAGTTAGCATATAGATTATATTGTGCACGTAGTATCACATAATACATAAGTGCCATATAGGGCATCATGGTGCACACAACACACATATCATATGGAATATGTAGTAGATAGTTGAGATTTGAATTATATCTCAAAATTACATCGTAATGTAAATCATATAAATAAATCAAAGGAACAGACACACTATTGTATGGTGTTGAATCCTATTGCACGATACTATGAAAGTCATAATGATAATGGAAGGCAATATTACCATAGTAGAGTTTCTTAACATAGGACCTTCCTTTTGGCTAGGAAAAAGAATCGACAGCTACGTACAGTTCTACATAAAAATCAAATGGAAATTATCTATGATTTTGAGTATAAAACTGAGACCCATTTGTTATAGATCTTCTCACGATTCATCTACAAGTGTGCAATTTCTACAATATAAGATGTACTGTAAGTATCAATAGTCATTTTCAGACATCTTAAAATTGAACACCTTAAAGTTGCGAACTAGGGTTCTCACCATTAGAATGCTCAAGAGTCTTTATCTCTTCACTTATCAAAAAAGAGATCTATTGAAAAACTGTTGGTCACTTGTAGTAAATTAAATATCTTACCTGTAAATCTGTCACAAGTACGAATCAACATGCTTTAGCATGAATGCTAAGTAAGCCTCGCGGCGTCCAAAGGGCCCCTTCATCAATAAAAAAAAAGTACATTAGTCAAACAGATGTTTCATTATCCATAAACAAAAACAGTAGAGGTGTCTAGCAGCACAACTAAATATAAATAACATCAAGACTTAAGTAGAAATTTGTGTGTCGCAAACCTTTACTTAATAAATCAGCATGGCATTTAATACAACAAGATAACATTCCATGCATTGTTCTATTTTCCGCATTCATTAAATAAGCAATAAATGTCACATAGAAAAGTTTTAAATTTTTGTGATTATTCCAGGATGTTACATGTGGTATCAGAGCGCAAGTTCAAACTCTAGGACTGTATGAGGCTCATGTGCGCAAACAAAAAAAAAAATCAGAAAGTCGATGTTACTAACTTTTCTAATTTAATTTCATTTTTGCACAGAACAGATTGACTTTTAATTGCAGCTATGGAAATGCCAGAGGAACCAGCAGAGGACAGATCTCCTCGTAATGAACGTAATAATCATAATAACACTGAAGGAATTTATGTTGAGTTAAACAACCAGTCTTCTGAAATTTTACGCACTGTATAGTATTTAAAATCTGATTTAAAAGCTGTTAAAGAAGAAAATGAACGGATCCTAAAGGCACAAGAAGAGTTACAACATAATTTAAAAGAAAATTGTCACAGTGATGAAAGAGGAAGAAAATTAGAATTCAGAGCTGATTCTGAAATAATGTCCCACGAACATAAGCATAAGAAAGCAAGAAACGATGAAAGGACTAGTTACTCATCTTCTAAGTCCGATTCAAGTAATGACGATGTAAATTATGACAGCAGTAATAGTGAGTGCTTCTCTAAAAAGAGATAACATAAGGATCATGAATAGATTACCGATGAATTTAAAAAGATTAAGCCACCTACTTTTAATGGCGAAAGTGAGAAGGGTGAGACAACAGAAGCTTGGCTATCTGGAATGAAAAAGTAATTTAATATTTATGACTACTCTTCTCAACTGAAAGAAAAGATGGATATTTACAATCTAACTCAAAATGAAGATATCTGGTGGTAGGATCTTAAAAGAATCAAGAGTGTAAAAGAAAAAGAAGTAACTTGGACTATGTTTAAAAGTTTGTTTAAAAAGAAGTTCTTGTCTGAACAGTATTTTGAGGATAAATCGAAGGAGTTTTACGACTTAAAGTTGGGTACAATGAACATGAAAGAATTGTGCAGCAAGTTCCTTAGCTTGCTGAGGTACGTACCCTACATGGTTGAGGAAAAACCTAAAGTGCAAAGGTTTCTCAGTTGTTTACAGTTTAATATAAAAGATTGTATTGAGTATGATAATCCTTCCACTTTGGAAGAGGCCACGAGGAAGGCAAATTTTTGTTTTGATCAAAACAGAAAAAGAGAAGGAACAACTGGCTAGAAGAATAGTAAGACTAATTAGTATGACTATAAAAAGAAGAACTTTAATCAGAAAGCTGGAGGTTTTAAGAAAAACTTTAATAACATAAATTTTCCTAATAATTATCAGAATAATACATCTCAGAACACTACTGCTGCAAGAAATGTACCTAATAATCACAACAACAATAATAATAACAATAACAATAGGTACGCTGAGCAGAAAGGACCCATAAAGTGCTATGAATGTGGAAAACCACACAAGAGAGTAGATTACCCACGCAACAAGAGGACAGCCAACAACATACATACTATGCAAGTAAAACCTACAGTTGGAGATATCACAAGAGAAATGCCTAGGATAAATGAAGCATTGGAGAACCATCAAGTAGACCATCAAACATCCATGGTCGAAATTGAAGGTATGATACAAAACGAGTCTATTTCTATTTTAATAGATCCTGGTGCAAATTTAAGTTATATTTCACCTACTTTAGTAAACCATTGCAAGCTAAAAACAGAGAAATTTGATAATGCATGGTTAGTTCAACTTGCAACAGGAACTAAAAAAAAGGTTACAGATTATGTTCAGAATTGTGAAATATTTCTAAATCAGCTAAAAACACAAGTTAATATGAATGTTTTACCCTTAGGGTCATATGATTTGTTGATATGCATGGATTGGATTGAACATCATAGAGTTATATTGAATTGTTATGATAAATCTTTTACTTGTATAAATAATGAAGGTAATTAAGAAACAATAAAAGGAATTTATAGGCAGATTTCAAGTAAGGTGGATTTCTGCCTTACAAGTAAAGAGAGATGTTAGAAAAGGTTGTAAATTGTTCGCTGTTAATGTTGTTAATGACAAATGTACATCTAAAGAAGACAAGTTAAAAGAAGAGAATATTCCCATCCTTAGGGACTTTTATGATGTATTTCCGGAAGAAATTCTAGGATTACCTCCGAAAAGAGAACTTGACTTCACCATTGAGTTAGTACCCGGTGCGGTACCAAACTCAAAGGCCCCCTATAGGATGAATATTCTGGAGTTAAATGAGTTAAAGTCTTAGCTGAAAGAATTAATAGATAAAAACTACATATGGCCCAGTGTGTCCCCTTGGGGAGCACTAGTAATATTTGTTAAAAAGAAAGACGGCACCATGTGTTTGTGCATTGACTACTGTCAGCTTAATAAAATGACAATTAAGAACCGTTATACCTTAACCTACATAGATCTATTTGATCAAGTATATGGAGCAGAGATATTTACTAAAATTGATCTAAGGTCGGGTTATCATCAAGTCTGGATAAAAGATGAGGACATATTCAAAACTGCATTCAGAACACGTTATGGACACTACGAGTTCGTAGTTATGCCTTTTGGGCTAACTAACACACCTGCAGTGTTCATGTGTTTAGTGAACAACGTTCTGCATAAATATTTGGATAAGTTTGTAGTGGCATTCATTGATGATATCCTGGTTTACTCAAAGACTAAAGAAGAGCATGATGAACATTTAAAAATCATTTTACAAGTACTTAGAGATCACCAACTTTACACTAAGTTCAGTAAGTGTGATTTCTATAAAGATAAAATTCAGTATTTAGGTCATATAATTTCAAAGGATGGTATTTCTGTTGATCCTGATAAGATAAAAGCAATAAATGAATGGCCTGTCCCTAAAGATGTAACTGATGTACGGTCATTCATGGGAATAACGGGGTATTATAGAAATTTTATTGAAGGGTTCTCTAGAATTGCTAATCCCATCACTTCTTTGCAAAAGAAAGGGAAGAAATTCATATGGGATCAAAAGTGTCAAGACAGCTTTAATAAGTTAAAAGAATTGTTAACCATTGCACCCATCTTAAAAATTGCAGATCCTAATAAGGATTTCGTTGTATGCATGGATGCATGCAATGAAGGACTTGGAGGGGTCCTAAGTCAAGAAGGTCATGCAATTGCTTTTGAGTCAAGGAAGTTAAAAATACATGAAAATAATTATGCAACGTATGATCTTGAGTTGGCAGCCATGATACATGCTTTGAAAATGTGGCGCCATCACTTGATCGGAAGAAATTTCATCTTAATGACTGATAATAAGGGCCTAAATTATCTTTTAGATCAAACAAATCTTAACGCAAGGCAAGCTAGGTGGTTAGCTTTCCTTAGTGAGTACGATTTTGAGATCCATCACATTATGGAAAGGAAAATAAGGTTGTTGATGCATTGAGCAGAAATGTTAGATTAAGTTTTGTGGCAGCAATCAGTACTTTTAAAACTGATCTGGAAAATCAGATCAAAGAAGGAATTAAGTAAGACGAAAATTATCAAAAATTACATGATAAAGTGGCTGAAAATTCATCCGAAAGTGTTATAACAGATTACAGTATTAATGAAAAAGGCTTCTTAACTTACAAAAATAGAATTTATGTGCCTAATTTTTCGAAGGTTAAGTTGTTGATTTTAGATGAAGTTCACAAGAGTCCTTATTCAGGACATCCTGGTTATCAGAAAATGATAACTATGTTAAGAAAGGAGTACTTTTGGCCGAACATGAAGAGTGAAGTTGCTGAATATATAGCTAGATGCTTTGACTGTCAGACTATTAAAGCTGAACATGAACATCCAGCTGGGCTATTGCAACCCTTACCAATTCCAGAATGGAAATGGGAAATCATAAGCATTGACTTTATTACAGGTTTGCCTAAAAATCAAAAGCAGAATGACTCAATTATGGTTGTTGTTGATAAACTTAGTAAAGCTGCTCATTTTTTTCTTGTTAAAAATACTTTAAAGGTTCTAACATTGCAGATATTTTCATGAAGCAAATTTCTCGCTTGCATGGAATTCCAAAGGTAATTATTTCAAACCGAGACTCTAAGTTCACTAGTAAATTTTGGACATCACTATTTAAAGGATTAAATACTAAGTTAAATTTCAACACTTCTTTCTGCCCACAAATTGATGGTCAAACAGAAAGAGTAAATCAGATTTTGGAAAATATGTTAAGATTATATGTTAAAGATCAACCATCTAAGTGGGAAGATTACTTGCAGTTAGTAGAATTTGCCTACAATAATAATTATCAAGCATCTGCTAAGTTAAGTCCATTTGAAATTTTGTATGGAAGAAAATCTTGTACTCCAATTTCGTGGGATAATCCTATAGAGAGATTGATGTTAGGACCAAATCTATTGAAAGAAATGGAACTAACCGTGAAACAGGTTCAAGGTAACTTAACAATTTTCCAAGATCGGCAGAAAAGCTATGCTGATTTAAAACGCACAGAAAGAGAATTTCAGGTAGGAGACCATGTTTTCATAAAGGTAAAGCCCAAGAAAAGTTCTTTAAAGCATGGGAGTTGTGCTAAATTAGCACCAAAGTATTGTGGACCATTCAAAATCCTATCAAGGATAGGAGCTATTGCATATCAATTGCCATTGCCATACAATTTAAAAATCCACAATATTTTTCATGTTTGTATTTTAAAGAAGTATGTGCATGATGCTACTCATGTGCTGAATTGGAATGACATACAGGTGGAACCCGAAGGATATTTTTAGGTGGAATCGGACTGTATTCTAGACTGGAGGGAAATTATTCTTCAGAATCGCACCATAGGGCAGCTAAAGGTGCAATGGAAGTACCTTAGCCTTGATGAAGATACTTGGGAACTGTAAAGTAATATGTGAACAACATATCCAGTTCTGTTCCATGAGGAACTTGATGATGAATAACCAACATCGAGGACGACGTTGACCTTAAGAGGGAGTGTTTGTAACATACCCTTTAAGATGGAAAAGATTTTGTGTTTAGAAACATTATGATGACTTTTATTGTAAAGTTTATATTGGATAGGTGTCCAAGGATGACTGTAATTTGCACAATATATTATTATTTAATAAATAAAATAAGAGACAAACACCTAAGAGGATGGTTGAAAGAGTGGTTACTGATCCACTAGGTGGAATGGAATCTGGGGTAGAAGGCAATGGACAAGTGGCAGCATCATGATGCAACTAACTAGCTGTTGGTATGGGACAACTCCCTTGAAATGTGGTCATAGTGACCTGAAAGATGGGACTGGAGATTGAGGCTCATTTATTCCAAACTGACCACTGAAAGACCTAGGCAGTCTATATAATAGCCATCAAATATTGAAATGAGGTTCATCACTTTTCCTGACGAGGAAATTTACCTTGGGGTTTTGCTTTGTTTGCACCCAAGAGATTTGATGACAGGATATGTTGTTGTTGATCATGTTGTGAGTTTTCCAAACTCTTATTGAGTTCAAGAGGTTGATGCTGAGTGGAGAAGGATTTTTTCAGGAGGTTGATACTGAGTGGAGAAGGTATTTTTGAGTGCCTTGCTTGTACACAGATTCCACCCACTTAGTGGATCAGTAATCAGACTTGGGGGTTCATTACAAGTCAGCAGTTGAGCTGCTTCTTCTGGAGTAGGTTGGGAGGAATATGCCTCCTTGGGTGTTTGTCAGCCCTATCATCTTTTACAGGTTCTATTGTCTTATCTACTTTTATTTTTAAGTTATGTTATCTATTTTAACTTTTACTATTAAGTTCTTTATTTCAGTTTTCTTGAATAAATTATTAATTCTGTATCATTTGAATGATTGAATAAAATGATCTCTGCATTTTTCTCCATGCAAAAAGGAACAGTATCATACTCTAGTACAGAGATAGATTAAAATAGATAGGTATGATCGACAAGATAGCCAAGTGATAGAAAAGATGCAAATGATGTGTTTCTTTAAACGACTGTTTACTGTTAATTTTCTAAGTTTACCTATATCATTGTTTTGCAGTATTTTCTGATTTAGACAAGTATCTCCAGAAATTACAGTAATGTTTCTCTATTTGCTTAAATAGCAATTTGTTAGAAATAAATAAATTTTGTTCTGTAAATTAAATGAAGATATTTCCTATTCCCTACATTTACATAGTAGATTCCATTTGAAAGCATATTTATATCAAATTCTTTTAATAATAATGCATAGAAATAAATACAAACTATTTATGTGTTGATCATCGACTCTCACACGATTTTATCTATGTTTAAGAGTAATTATATTCCTTAACAGAGTCGAGTTATAGATTTTCATCACAAATAGTTCTGCATTTCTAAGTTTTTACATTTCCCTGTTAGAGTAGGAAATCGAATTTGTTATCAGAATATTCATTAACAGTAGACAAACCAAGCATTTGCACAGTAATCATTTTTGTAAGTCCTATAGTTAAATTCCACAGATTCATTTTCAGGGTTTTACATTTGATTGCAAAATAAATCGAGATAGAAATAGCAGACATCAACTCGTTTTACCAAGACCAAACACTTACACCAAAAACATGCCTGTGGATCGATTAGTTAAGATTGAATAATCAAAACGACTGCAGAAGTTTTCAAATAAAATAGTGAACATAGGCTTATTGCCGAGACCTCAACTAAAGCATTGTTAAGCTTTATTTTCCAAAACAAAGACTAAACAATAACACTAGAATTACTTTCCTATTTTCTTTAAAACGTAGCAACAACATTATAAACAAAACAAAGCATATACAGACCGTAAGCCTTATCTACAATTTCATTTATCCATTGTTCTATAAAAAAAACAGTAGTATTATCATAAAAACATTCACTCATTGATCGATAACCAAGATAAACACAAAGGTTGACAAAACATTGCTTATTCTCATATCATTGACGAGTTACAATTCGTGTTTGCAGGCCAATCCCTAAATTGACGAAAGGACACAACTATAACTTCTAATTTATCAAACCCTAAATACGGAATCAGATTTATAACATAAAACAAAACTTCAGATAGGCCGTAAGCCATACCTAGATACAAATTATCTACCATGTAGCAAACAGACACATTGTTTTTACAGACTTTAAACACTTACATTTTAACCTTAGCCATATACAAAAGAAAAATGATAACAGTAGTCATGAAACACCATGAAGTACATTATTCAAATCTGAGGGTAAAATCCCTGTTTATAAAACCATTGCAAGAACGAATATTGCCTTATGGGTCGAGGTACATCCTCCCCATGCTTTTAAACAGTATGAAAACCTTATATATACAATTTACAAAACTCTCTAAGTTATAAATACAACAGACAGAATAGCACACGGTCAGACATTATCTCATTAACCCAGAGTTTTCAAAGCTACCGCCGAGGCTTACCGGTTGGTATAGCTTTTCCAACCTTCAACGCCAGATTCGAGGAGCCATTTCTTAGTTACACCTGCAATGACAATTACCAGTGGTTAAAACAATATCTAAACGAAAAGACTTCAGTATTAGAAATTTGATAAAATTGATAGCATTTTGTGGAAATATTACAGTGGAGGAAGGTGAATACATTAACTCTCAAAGTGTTAGCCGTAGTAGCAACAAGCGCCAAATCTTTTGTAACTGCAACGAAACCCTACCATGACAAATGCTGGAATAACAAGAGCTGACACCCAACCATCAACTCTCAACATTTCACAGCATCAAGACCTGGAACAACCAAAGTGAAGGGTTGATTTCTCACACAATTGAACTTCCAGAACCAACAGGTCTGACGATTGAATCTCTTCAAAGTTACAAACCCAACTAATAACTTAAACAAGTAACTACTGCAGGAAGGAATGAGAACTCAGATCTTCCATTTTATGAGGTTACGAGTTCAAAATTTAGAAGTTATAGGCAGAACAATGAGGCTAGAAACCAGCAGCCTATTGGCTGCACAGAGCCACCACTACCAAATGACTTGAACATAATAACTTATCAAAAACGCAGCAAGATAGGTTAAACCATTGCATCGAAACCCTCGATAGATCAACGGTGTAGATCAATTGATGGAATCACGAAATCCCAAGACATCTCATCTACCCTATTAATTGTTACATCATTACAATTGCTACGATGAGCCATGGTGGAGTCATGGTGGAGCCAGCTCATCAACAAGTGAAATCGTATGCCACACTTCAACACTTTAAAGAGCTATATTCACGATGGAAGCACATGGTCGAGCACACTAAGCAGTGCCACATCGAAACTCCATTACCTTGGCAATTATGTACATTCAATGCCCAGGTTACGTTACGGCTGCCAACCTATAGGGCATATCAACATTCACATCATATTAATAAATACATTGGATTTGCATATGATATGGTTGAGGGTTTACACCTTGTCACAATATGTTTTCACATATTTGGAGAGATAGCTCCATAGTTATTATAGCAACATTTGATCACATAGTTTGCATATAGTCACATAACATATAGTTTTGAATCGATTTCAACCCTCACATGATATTACAAACTGTGCACATAACTCATATCCATTGCATAATATTTATTAATATTCCTAGGGTAGGATATATAATAGGGTGTTACAATGCACACATATTGCATAGTTAGCATATAGATTATATTGTGCATGTAGTATCACATAATACATAAGTTCCATATAGGGCATCATGGTGCACACAACACACATATCATATGGAATATGTAGTACATAGTTGAGATTTGAATTATATCTCAAAATTACATCGTAATGTAAATCATATAAATAAATCAAAGGAACATACACACTATTGTATGGTGTTGAATCCTATTGCACGATACTATGAAAGTCATAATGATAATGGAAGGAAATATTACCATAGCAGAGTTTCTTAACATACGACATTCGTTTTGGCTAGGAAAAAGAATCGACAGCTACGTACAGTTCTACATAAAAATCAAATAGAAATTATCTATGATTCTGAGTATAAAACTGAGACCCATTTGTTATAGATCTTCTCACGATTCATCTACAAGTGTGCAATTTCTATAATATAAGACGTACTGTAAGTATCAATAGTCATTTTCAGACATCTTAAACTTGAACACCTTAAAGTTGTGAACTAGGGTTCTCACCATTAGAATGCTCAAGAGTCTTTATCTCCACTTATCGAAAAAGAGATCTATTGAAAAATTGTTGGTCACTTGTCGTAAATTAAATCTCTTACTTGTAAATCTATCACAAGTACGAATCAACATGCTTTAGCACGAATGCTAAGTAAGCCTCGGGGCATCCGAAGGACCCCTTCATTAATCAAACAAAATTACATTAGTCAAACAGATGTTTCATTATCCATAAAAAAAATAGTAGAGGTGTGTAGCAGCACAACTAAATATAAATAACATCAAGACTTAAGTAGAAATCTGTGTGTCGCAAACCTTTACTTAATAAATCAGCATGGCATTTAATACAACAAGATAACATTCCATGCATTGTTCTATTTTTCGCATTCATTAAATAAGCAATAAATGTCACATAGAAGAGCTTTAAATTTTTGTGATTTTTTCGGGATGTTACAGAAGGCAAAGATGGTGTTGGTTGTGGAGCGAGATCTTCCAGTCTCATAGATGATATTGTATCAGCCATGTTTGTACCCCAGTTTTATATGATATGTAGGTGGACTGTACACTCAGCCCAGCGGGGGGGGTGTGGGGGGGCATCGCCCCCCCACGAGGTTCCAGGGGGGCCAGCGGTCCCCCGGCGGGGGTTCGGGGGCAACACCCCCGAAGAAAATTTTTGGGGCTATTTTCGCCAACTGTTTTGCGGGCCCATGGTTTTGGGTATCCCGTGGTATTTTCCCATTGTATTTCCCTTATAAAATAAAGACATTGTAATACGGCTAGGGATGATGATGTTTTAGGTTTTATGCATTGTAAAGATCTTTGAGATTAGGAGAGAGACTGTGAAATAGAGAAGAGGAAGTGCAGCGGTTGTGCTGTAGGTTGTATCCCTTCACCTTGCTCGACGGTAATAATAATAAGGACTGGAAAATTCAATGTGGACGTAGCCCAAGTTGGGTGAACCATGATATATCTGTGTCTCTCTTGTAATCTGTATGTGTGATTATATTTGCATTTCTGTTTATGGTTATTGCTCTGCGATCCTATTTTTCTAACAATTGGTATCAGAGCCAAAGTTCTATTTGGCAGTTAAACTTGCAGGAAGCTAGGGTTTCTGGTTCGAGTGGGAGCAATGGTAGAAGAAGGAAAGTTTAAGGTCGAGAAGTTTAACGGCCAAAACTTCGGGTTATGGAAGATGCAAATGGAGGACTATCTGTACCAGAAGGATCTATTCCTACCATTGGGAGGAAAAGCAAAGCAGCCGACGGCTATGAAGGACGAAGAATGGGAGGTTCTTGACAGAAAGGCTCTGGGAACAATACGGTTGAGCTTGGCTTCAATATCTCAAAAGAAACGACAACAGAGGGTTTGATGAAAGCATTGGGTAAGCTGTACGAAAAACCCTCGGCGTCCAACAAGGTATTTCTAATGAAGCGTTTATTTAATATGAAGATGTCTGAAGGTGGATCTGTTACTAATCATTTAAATGAGTTTAATACGGTTACAAATCAGCTAAGTTCTGTAAGTGTGAACTTTGATGATGAGGTTAGGTCTCTTCTGATCTTGTGTTCATTGCCAGAAAGCTGGAATAGCTTGGTCATGGCTATAAGTAACTCTGTCTCTGGTTCAAACACCTTGAAATTTGATGATGTTATTGGCATTATTCTTAGCAAGGAAATGCGAAGAAAAAGCACAGGTGAGACATCAGGTAATGCGTTGACCATGGAGAGCAGGGGAAGACAAAAGGAGAGAGGAAAGAGCCAAGGTAATCGTGGAAAGTCTAAAATGGGAAAATCCAAGTCCAGATTGGGAAAGATAGAGTGCTGAAACTGTGGAAAGAAAGGACATCTGAAGAAAGACTGCAAATCTCTAAAGAAGAAAGGAGATGCACAGAAGGAAACTACCCAGGAAGCAAATGTAGCAAGTGATGTGTTACAAGATGCTTTGATTCTTGCATTAGATAATACTAGTGATTATTGGGTAGTAGATTCAGGAGCTTCATGTCATGCTACACCCCATAGGAAATACTTTCATGAGTATGTTCCTGGCGACTTTGGACATGTTTTATTGGGTGATGATGAGCCATGTAAAATTGTTGGAATGGATAAGATATGGATAAAAGTTAAGAATGGAACTGATTGGTTGTTGAAAGAAGTTAGGCATATTCCTGCTATGAAAAGAAATCTAATCTCAACGAGGCAGTTGGGAGATGGCAGCTGTCTATCTACGTTTGGAGAAAAGTGGTGGAAGATCACTAAAGGATCAATGGTGATAGCAAAAGGAGATAGAGTGGGTACATTGTATTTATGTCCTCATAATACTGACCATTCTATCTCTTTAGCTTCCACAGGAACAGATACAGCATTGTGGCATCATAGGCTTGGCCACATGAGTGAGAAGGGGATGCAGATTCTTCAATCAAGGAAATTGCTGCCGGATTTGAAGCAGGTAAGTTTGGAATTCTATGAAAACTGTGTTTATGGAAAAAAAAGAGAGTCAGATTTCTCAAGGTTGGGAAATAGAAGAAGAATGAAAAATTAGAGCTTGTGCATACAGATGTATGGGGACCGGTTCAGGTACAATCTCTTGGTGGCTCTCATTATTATGTTACATTTATTGATGATGCAACTAGAAAAACTTGGGTTTATTGCATTAGACAGAAATCTGATGTGTTTGCTACTTTTAAGAAGTGGAAAGCTTTGGTTGAGAATGAGATAGGAAAAAGATTGAAGTGTCTCAGATCTGATAATAAAGGTGAGTACTGCGGCAAGGAGTTTGATAGTTACTGTTCATACCATGGGATTCGTAGAGAGAAGACAGTCCCAGGAACACCACAGGAAAATGGTGTGTCAGAAAGGATGAACAGAATGATCATGGAGCATGCAAGGTGTATGAGACTGCATGCAGGGTTTCCCTTATAGTTTTGGGTGGATGCTGTAAATACTACTGTTTATTTAATAAACAGAGGACCTTCAAGTGCTTTGGATGGTGGTATTCCAGAGGAAGCATGGACAGATAAAAAGGTAAACTACTCATTTCTGAGAACGTTTGGTTGTGAAGCATTTGTCCATATTGATAAATAAAATAGAACAAAGCTTGAAGCTAAATCCAAGAAATGTACCTTTATTGGATATGGGGTTGATGAATTTGGTTATCGTTTATGGGATTACGAAAATAACAAAATCATCAGGAGTAGAGATGTGATATTCAATGAAAAGGTCATGTATAAATATCAGTTGCAGGGAAAGAAACAGGAAAAGGAAAACACAGAGTACATAGTGCTTGATGAAATTAAAGAAAATGAAGTTCCGAAGGTGCCAGAAAATCAAGAGCAGCAGCAAGTACCTGAAACTCCTGCAACTGTAAGAAGATCTACCGGGTTAAGTAGACTCCCTGAACGATACTCTCCTTCAATGTATTATTTATTGATGACTGATTCTGTTGAACCAGAATGTTATGAAGAAGCAATGCAGGTGGAAACTAGAAAGAAGTGGGAGCAAGGCATGAATGAGGAGATGGACTCATTGGTAGGAAACCAGACTTGGGATTTGGTTCAGTTGCCTGCTGGTAAAAGAGAATTGCAAAACAAATGGATTTACAGGTTGAAGGAAGAAGAAGGAGGTAAGAAGCAGTACAAGGCCAGACTTGTTGTAAAGGGGTTTGCACAGAAGAAAGGTATAGATTTTGATGAAATATTTTCTCCTGTTGTTAAGATGACTTCAATTAGGACTATCTTAAGTCTAGTGGCGGTAGAAGATTTGCATCTTGAATAGTTAGATGTAAAAACGGCTTTCCTCCATGGGGATTTGGAGGAAGAAATATATATGCAGTAGCCACGAGGGTATGAGGTCAAAGGTAAGGAGGATCTGGTATGCAGGTTGAAAAAGAGCTTGTATGGCTTGAAGCAAGCTCCAAGGCAGTGGTATCTAAAGTTTGACAGGTTTATGACAGAACAAGGTTATTGTAGATGTCATTCTAACCACTGTGTTTATTTCAAGAAGCTAGACAATGGAAGATATATTATCTTGTTATTGTATGTGGATGACATGCTTGTTGCAGGGTCTGACATGCAGGATATAAATGTACTCAAAAGGAAACTAGCTAATCCATTTGCGATGAAGGATTTGGGTGTTGCAAAGCGAATCCTTGGTATGAGAATAACAAGAGATAGGAAAAATCGCAAATTGACATTGTCTCAAAGTGAGTACATACAAAAGGTGTTGGAGAGGTTCAGAATGCAGAATTCAAAACCTGTAAGTACACCTTTGGCTAACCATTTCAGTCTAAGTAAGGAAATGTGTCCCAAGACACAAGAAGAGACAGATTACATGTCCAAGATTCCCTATCAATCAGCAGTTGGCAACTTGATGTATGCCATGGTGTGCACAAGACCAGATATTACACACGCAGTGGGAGTTGTAAGCAGATATATGAATAATCCAAGTAAAGAACATTGGAAGGCAGTACAGTGGATTCTCAGGTACTTGAGAGGTACTACCATTGAGGCATTATGTTTTGGAGGTTCAGACACTATTCTACAGGGATATGTTGATGCAGATATGGCAGGTGACAAGGATAGCAGGAGGAGCACCATAAGGTATGTGTTTACTGTAGGTGGAACAACAGTAAGATGGATTTCGAAACTACAGAAGGTTGTTGCACTTTCAACAACAGAAGCAGAGTATGTTTCCATTACAGAGGCTAGTAAAGAGATGATTTGGTTGCAGAGATTTATGGAGGAAGTGGGTAAGAAGCAGAAGGATATCAGATTGTATAGTGACAACTAGAGTGCCATTCACCTTGCAAAGAACTCAACATTCCATTCCAGGACTAAACATATACAGCTCAAGTACCATTTCATACGCTATGTTCTGGAAGATGAACTGTTAAAGTAGGAAAAGATACATACTAGCCAGAATCATGCAGACATGTTCACAAAGGTAGTGACCAGAGAGAAACTGAGTTCGTGCTCGGTTTCAGTTGGCCTTCTAGCATGAAGGTGAAGAGGATAAATTTTCCAAGTCCAAGTCCAGCAAGTGCAACAGCGGCAGAGTTGCTGTGATCAGTCTCCAAGTGGGAGATTGTTGGTTGTGGAGCCAGATCTTCCAGTCTCATAGATGATATTGTATCAGTCGTGTTTGTACCCCAGTTTTGTATGATATGTAGGTGGACTGTACACTCACCCCAGTGGCGGGGTGTGGGGGGGCATTGGCCCCCCACGGGGTTCTAGTGGGGACCATCCCCCCTGGCTGGGGGGTCTGGGGGACAGCTGTCCCCCGGCGGGGGTTCGAGGGCAGTGCCCCCGAGAAATGGGGGTTCGGGGGCAATGCCCCCAAAGAAAATTTTTGGGGCTATTTTTGCCAACTGTTTTGCGGGCCCATGGTTTTGGGTATCTCGTGGTATTTTCCCATTGTATTTCCCTTATAAAATAAAGACATTGTAATACGGCTAGGGATGATGATGTATTAGGTTTTATGCATTGTAAATATCTTTGAGATCAGGAGAGAGATTGTGAAACAGAGAAGAGGAAGTGCAGCGGTTGTGCTGCAGGTTGTATCCCTTCACCATGCTGGACGGTAATAATAATAAGGACTGGAAAATTCAGTGTGGGCGTAGCCCAAGTTGGGTGAACCACGATATATCTGTGTCTCTCTTGTAATGTGTATGTGTGATTATATTTGCATTTCTGTTTATTGTTATTGCTTTGCGATCCTGTTTTTCTAACAGATGGCGTCGGCACCGATATTGGTATTTCTGAACTGGAGTAAGGAACTCCATGTTTATGTTGATGCCTCATCGATTGCGTTGGGTGTCATATTGGCTCAACCAGGAGAAGGCAACCTTGATCATCCTATTGCTTTTGTAAGTCGAAATATGTCCTCCGCCGAAAGGAATTACACTACTATTGAGAGGGAAGGTCTGGCAATGGTCTATGTGCTGTAGAAGTTCAGACACTATTTGTTGGGTGGGCACTTTAAAATGTTCACCGACCATTTTTCATTGAAATACCTAGTCAATAAGCCTGTGTTGGGGGGGAAGATATGCCACTGGCTACCTCTTTTTCAGGAGTTCGATTTTGAAGTCATTGTGAAGCCCAACCGGTTAAATGCCAGTCTTGATAATCTCTTGCGGATCGATACAGGAGAGGAGTCGACCAACATTGAAGATGGTTTACCGGATGCTCAACTGTTTCGGGTTGAGGTTGTAGATGGATACTTTACGAAAATCATTAAGTTTCTGACAATGGACAACGGGTACTACACCAGACGAGTTCACCACCAGTATGAAGAAGCAGTTCCTAGTCAAGGCTGCATACTTCCAGCTAATTGCAGGAGTGTTATAAAAAATTGGTGCCGATGAAATATTGCATAGGTGTGTCTTGCCACATGAGCAAGTGCGGATATTAGCATAAGCGAATGGAGGAGTAGCCGAAGGACACGATGGCGGTCGGGCGAATGCTAGGAAAGTGCTGCATGCTAGGTTGTGGTGGTCCACGCTGCATACTGATGCGACAGACTATGCGAGGTCCTGTGATCTCTATTAGCGAACTGGAAAACCATCCCGATGCGATAAGATGCCACTAACGCCTCAATTGACATTGCAGCCATTTGACAAATGGGGAGTGGATTTTGTAGTACTGATCAATCCACCAGGGAAACGAACGGGTGTGCACTACATTATCATAGCGATAGAGTATTTGACTTGATGGGCAGAGGCGGCACCAATAGTTGATTGTTCTACAGCAATGGTGGTGCAATTTTTGTTTGATAACATCATCACTCGTTTCGGCTACCCCAAGATACTGCTAGGTGACCAGGGCAGACAATTTCTCAATCCCACCATCAGCACATTAATGGAGGAACCGTAGATACAACACAAAAAGAGTACACCATATCATCTGCAAGCAAATGGCACGGTGGAAGCCTTCAACAAGGTATTGGAGCATGGGTTGAAAAAGGTGTGCAATACGAATTGTGACGATTGGGATCTGAAAATCCCAGCGGTGTTTTGGGCCTATCGCACCATGTGCAAAAGGTTGATAGGTCAAACACCATTCAGGTTAGTATATGGACAAGAAGCAATCATGCCAATGGAGTATATTGTTCCGAGTCTGCGCATCGCAATTGCAATAGGCCTGGATGATGTAGCGGCACTAAATGAACGTCTAAAGCAGTTGGTGAAGTTGGAGGAAGATTGTTTCATCACTGGGTTCCACCAAAGGGTAGAGAAGGATCTCCAGAAGGCATGGCATGATCGACACATAAAAAACAAACAGTTTCAGCCGAAAAATTTGTGTTGTTGTACGAAAGCAAGTTTATGACACATCCAGGGAAGTTGCAAATGCATTGGTTCGGTCCATATCGCATCAGTAGTATTACTTTAGGGGGCGTGGTTCAGCTACAACAGCTAGATGGGGCAATGCTCCTAAAAATGGTGAATGGTTATAGGTTGAAGCCCTATCATTCAGGCTTGGAACAGAGCGATGCCTGAGTCGCATGAAAAATAAGCATGTGTGTTGCAGGATGATCAGTGGCAGGATGGCGCACCGATGGAGAAATAAATGCGCAAGCAGGAGGGATTGTGTCGCAAGTGAAGAGTGGCACGCGACAACTGGCAGCATTACGACCGAGTCAAATCAGCAATAAATGCCAAAACCTCAGACAGTTAATTAATGACACTTGTTCAAATGATGGGCATTAATGATGGGCAGGATCGATGGTGGATTTTGGTAATTAATGCCAAAATTCAGTTGAGTTAATGCAGGATTTCATCATGATTATGGAGGCTTGGAATGGAAGCTATAAGAATGGGTGGACGTCTGTTGGAAGACACTAAGGAATCAGTTGTGCAGTGTTGCTGCAAAGTGCAGTCGTGAGTTGAGTAAGGTTCTGGTAAGCATATAATGAAGTGCTGCGAGGTATGCCAGGTGAACTGGAGATAGTTGAGATTAGCAGCGAAGTGGAGTCTCCCTTCATCCTGGTGGCTGTTGAGCAAGAAGTTGTGTCATATGGAGTCATTAATCTTGGAGCAGAAGGCTCAAATATGCTGGTGGGAGCATCAGTCATCGCTAAGAAGTGACGAGGGGGTCAGCACTTTGAGTCCCCATACAGTAAGAGGATGCTTCAGTCATCTTCCACGATGGTAGGCGAAGCTCAGGTCCAGGTGGGCCAGTCCAGTCGCTGTGTTCGTGAGTCGGTGACATCCTTGGGTATATCCCTCCCATTCGTCCAGATGCCACCCCACGCAAGATAAACCCAAAACAGAAGTATGGTGCGAAGATGCCGGCGCTCCCAGCTGGAATGGAGTGCTCTGTGGATATTGGGCTAGCGTTGATGCACCTGCGTTATGACAACCATGATATGGTGGCCTACCCTAAAATTGCCTCGACCCCCTATGTGCTTATGTCACGACTCATTGGAACACCAGTTCCGCAAGACTGGGCATGGGGATTGCAGCAGGCCGGCTTGCTAGGGCTTACTAACATGCCACATTTCAAGTGGCTGGCGGAAGTAAATGCATGCGTGAAGCAGTTCCTTGCATGATTCCATGGTGGTTCGTTGTGGCTAGATAGAGAAATCCTGGTCACCATCGATTTAATTTCGCACATAACCAGCTTACCTAAAAATGGTGTTGATTCGTCGCAGTTCATCCAAGGAAAGGAAAACGACAAAAAGTGGGCATCGCAGTTGGCACAAAAATATGGCTTAGAAACGAATGGTCGTGGGTATCGCACCAGCAATTGCAATGATCAGGAGGTACTCATGATCATTAAGATCCTATCCTGCAAGGTGGTTAGGGGTGGTCGACCTATCCAGTGCAACTTAGGGATTGTTGCATGCGCAGAGCAATGCGCGGAAGGGGTCCAAATGAATTGGTCTTTGTTTCTCTTGAATCAATTAATGGAGGATGTTGTGGCGGTCCAATCGGGAAAGGGTGCCTTCACATATACTTGGTTGTTGTTGTTGATCGCCTTCATCACATGGAAGGACCCTAGCATGTACCAAGGCATGGACATTCTGGCTACAGCAGAACGGCGGGGTGCGCAATATTAGAATGTGTGGTATGTACGGGAGTCAGAGAGACTCCGGGATTGCCAATTGTAGTTTTGGCTATTTTGGGAGATGCTTTCTGCTGCGGCAACACAGGTCTCGTGAATATCTGAAGAAACTACAGCACGGTTCCGACTAGTCATGGCATTTGCAATTCGGCCACATACCACACATATACAAGCTCGCCATGATCCTGATCGACAATGGTTGCAGACCTCGTATAAGGTGAAGGCTGAAGATTTGGAGGCTATTGTTAATGAGTGGTTGGAGGCATGGCGAAAACCCATGAGTTTAGCAGAGATAGAAGCCGATGGCTCGACGTTGGGCCCAGATGATCGGGTATCAGCACCGGACTACAGAGTCACCATGACTTAGGACAAGAATCGACCAAAACAATATCGGATGATAGTGACTGGGCCCTTGAAGAAACCCGCTCGAAAAGGTACCAGGAGCATGCAACGATCAGTGGGTTGTCCTTGCCACCCGAGGCACAGTTGGGCCGCCTGCTCACAGCGCTCAATATGTAATGTCCCCATTCAAATAAGTGCATAGTAAGACAATCCCATCAATCCTACTAGTTTCCTAGGTTGGATGGGCACATGTGGGATGGTAATAAGGAAACTAATAAATGATATTTAGACATTAGAAGGGTTCAATCATTTAATAAATATGATGAATAAATAAATTTAAGAGAAATTCTAGGTGGCAAGTGGTTTTGGAGACATATGGAGGTGGTGGGACCCACACTAGCTTGATTTTTCAATGACACATGGCAGCTCTCTCTTGCCAATTCGAATTCATGGGAAGGTGAACACTCTTGGGTGAGTTGGTAAGTCATAACACATGGCATTGAGCATCTTAGGTTGAAATGGGATGGAATAGTAACCTCCATGGGAGAGGAAGAGTCAAATTGGAGACTAGTGGACACATGGGCTAGATTCCCTGGTTTTATGACAACAATAATGAAGCATCTATGACATTTTATGACAAAATTCAGACCTGACTTCTTACACCTGACCATTATGACATGTCATCCCCAAAAATAGGCTCAAGAAGGCGCTCATGGAGTTGGAGGAATCTAAAGAGACTCAAATTCAAATTTGGGAGAAGATGGAAGGTTGGAACTAGGAGACAAGTGGAAAATGAGGAATATTTTCTAAATGGAAAATTATTGAATCTATTGAGAGGATTTCGACCCCTTGAAGGCTAATGTTGGTTATAAAATGTAGAAATCAAGTATGAGAATGGCTTTTGATGATTTGAGAAAAATTGCATTTGTGAAGAGAGAGCTAGTGGATGACTAGTTTCTTGCCTTAGCCAATTTCGAGGGTGAAAGATTCCCATCCAAGTTGGTGTTTGGAGAGGCCACTCAGGTCTTTCATGGTGCTTTAATGGAGTTTGTATTTGCAGGTAGCAGCTACAGGAAGTTTCATGGTTTTTTTTAGTGCAGCACTTTCTCTCCACCATTTCCAGTTTTGAAGGCATATTCGTGCTCCTTGAGGGAGGGCGTTTTTGGTGAGCACTTGTGCTTCTTGAGAGAGCTTCTCATCATATATTTCTTATTTTAATAGCTTCATATCCTCTATTATTCATATTTAGAAATTATCAGGTCGAAATACCCACTGGTTGTATGCAAAACTATTGATTAATGAGCAAACAATGTCCATTTCCCTAATGCATTGATGTATGACACTATAACGTTGATTATTTTGAATATATGGATGATTATCTGATATATTTGTGATCAATATACTGCCATGGATGTCTTTTACAAGTTTCATGTACTGTACTTGAGCATTTGAAGCATTTTTACTCAGTTTAGTTGTATTGGGAGGTGAAATAGTGCCATTTCCTTAAGGGTCGAATTGGGGATTTTTGCTGTTGAATGTGAGAGAGTTAGAATAGTAGTAAAAATCAATTAATGGTGCATATGAGACCTTAATCACATAATTAACACATTATATACCTCTGTTCATAAATTTGTGGGAGTTTGGAGGCATTTGGAAGGCCATTTGCAGTGTTACCTGGGGGGGATTTGATGCACAAATTACTAGTTAAAATTACATATATTGATCAGAATACAAATCAAGTTTGCAGCAGTATTTGGAGGGCCATAAAACATCCATAAAACTGATATTCAAGTATAAATACCATTCATACACTTCTACAGAAGATTTGGGAGCATTTGGGTTGATTTGGAGGTCAAAACAGTAAAACTAGTCAAAGGTCGAAATTGGAAAAAAAAAGTGAAAAATTGGGCATTTTAATAAAATTTGAAAAAGGGATATTACAAGTTGTATCAGAGCATGTTCTTGGAACCTGATGGTCTTAACAAGAATTCAAAATAATAATCCACCACCCTTTGAACCAGTAGTTGAAGAGGTTTTTGTTGAAGAAGAGGTAGTAGAAAAAGAGGAGTCTTTCGCTGGAACCATGGGTAGAGAGGAGGATGACAAATTAAAACATAAGGAGGAACTTATTGCAACCTTAGATCCATGTTTCTCTAAACTTTCAGCAAACATGGATAGGATAGGTGATAAATTGTTGCAAGGATTCGAATTGTTGATTAGCCAGCTTCAAAGCAAAGGGATAATAGGAGATAATAGTGGTTCACACTCAGGGGAAAAGATGAAAGGGAATGAGCATATTTTCTCAAGTACAGGACCTCATAATAGACCTGATGAATTTCAAAGCACACAAAGGACTACTGCACCTAATTTTTTCACACCCAAAGAAGAGCCCAATCTTGAATTGGATTACAAGAAACTAGTAAATGATTGGAATGATTTGAATGAAGAGTGTAAAAGAGGTGTACCACTCAGTGACTACATTGATGCTATGAAAAAAATTAATAGGAAGGGAGACAATAGGAGTCCATTCCAAAACAAATAATTAAATAGTACTGTTGGAAAAATGTCACTTCCTACTTTTGATGGTTCTTCTCAAAATTCTGCTAACACTTGGGTGCAAAAATTGGATGTATATTTTCAGCTGAATCCTATGTTGGAAGAGGATGCATTAAAAATGGCCATTTTGCATTTGGAAGGAGATGCCAATGAATGGTGGTTTCATGGGCTGAAAACCTTGGGTCATAATCAGGTTAAAACATATGGAGAATTTGTTGACAGGGTACTAGAAAGATTTGAATAAAAAGATCCAGAATTGCCTTTCAAAGAACTAGCTCAATTGAAGCAAACTGGGTCCCCTACTGAATATATGATGGACTTTCAAAAATTATCAGTCAAGGTGGCTAATGTATCTATGGGAAGATTAGTATTGTTGTTCACTGAAGGTTTGGCTGAACCCTTAAGAGGTTTTGTCAAAGCCCACAAGCCAACTACATTAAAAGATGCAATGAGCTTGACTAGGGATCTCCAAAATGTGCTTCCTAGAATGAGATTTCCTCCTAAGCCTAGCTATAAATTTGAAAAGAAACCTTGGCAAAGGGATGGATATGATAAGAAACCTTGGAAAAGAGAGTCATTTGAGAGGAATAAAAAAGAGGGACTAAATAGGGATGAACTTAGAAAAAAGAAACTATGCTTCACATGCTTCCAACCATGGACACTGGGGCACAAATGTACCAAAGGAAAGGCTCAATACATAGAAGTATTTTCTGATAATGAGGGGTATGATGGGGGCATGGATGAAGATGGACATATTTCATATCAAGAAGAGGCATATGAGGCAGCAGTAGAAGAGGAAAGACAAGAAGAAAATCAGCCTTCACCGGACAAAGCAAGAATGGTAGTGCTTTCAACAGTACCTCGCTATCATACTATCCGATGCAAAGGTGTGGTACAAGGACAAAGAACTTCAGTTTTGGTTAATGGAGGAGCCACTCATAACTTCATTGATGCAGAGATGGTAGAGAAAAGAAAGATACATGTTGAACCATTTGATGGCTTTACAGTTGTCATTCCCGGTCACAACACAATGCAATGCAAAACATGGGTTCCAAAGCTGCAAGTCACCGTAGGTAACTATACTTTTGTTGATAGTTTTTATGTGGTTGATGTTGTTGATACTAATGTGGTTTTGGGAGTGCAATGGTTGTATTCAATAGGAGAGCATACAGTAAATTATCAAATTCCCGAAATGAAATTCCAAGATTCAAAAGGAGTACAAAGAGTTGTGAGAGGGAAACACACTTATCCAAATCAAGTAGTGACTTGCAATAGCATGAGATCTATATTAAGGCATGGGGATATAGAATGGGATGCTGAATGTCATATTACATCTCCCAATCCAACTATAAATATTGTCAAACACCCAAAGGAGATAGAGAGACTTTTGCAAAAATATGAAAAGGTTTTTAGAGACCTTCCACATGGTAGGCCACCGGATAGGGGTGTTGAGCACAGTATTGTTTTGGAGGAGGGTACTTCACCTATTCAGATACCACCTTATAGACATCCTAAAAGGTTTAGAGATGATATTGAAAAAGCTATCCAAGAACTCCTAGAGTTGAGGCTTATTAGACCAAGCTCTATCCCTTATGCTTCTTCAGTAGTGTTAGTGAAGAAAAAAGATGGAACATTGAGAATGTGCATAGATTTTAGAGCCTTGAACAAAAAGACTATAAAGAATAGGTATCCTATTCCTAGGATTGATGAGCTCATGTATGAGCTACATGTGGCCAAATACTTCTCAAAAATTGACCTTAGATTAGGGTATCACCAAATTCGAATGAAAGATGAAGATGTGCAAAAGACAGCTTTTCGATGTCATTTTGGCCACTTTGAATTTCTTGTCATGCCTTTTGGGTTAACCGATTCTCCAGCCACCTTTCAAGTATGTATGAATAGGATATTTTGCAAGCAACTAAGAAGGTTTGTTTTGGTTTTCTTTGATGATATTCTCATTTACAGTAAAACATGGGAAGAGCATTTGCAACAGTTAGAGATTGTGTTGAAAATCTTGCAAGAAGAGTCCTTATTTGCTAAATTATCAAAATGTGAATTTGGGATGAAATAACTACTGTATCTTGGGCACATTATTGGGCAAGAAGGAGTGAAGGTACACATGGAAAAAATCAGGGCTATCTTGGAATGGCCATCACCAAAAAATATTACCGAATTGAGAGGCTTTATTGGCATATGCACCTACTACAGAAAATTTGTGAAAGGGTTCTCCAAGTTGACTTCTCCACTCACTGATTTGACTAAGAAGGATGCTTTCAAGTGGGATGAAGAGGCTGAAAAGGCCTTCCAAAAAATGAAAGAGGTAATGAGTAGTTGTCCCATACTTGCACTTCCTGATTTTACTAAACCTTTTGTTGTGGAATGTGATGCTTCGGGTGGAGGAATAGGGGCTGTCCTAAAGCAAGGCCAACACCCCATAGCCTTTGAGAATAGAAAGTTGCAGCCTCATGAAAAAATTTACTCCATCTATGATAAAGAAATGCTGGCCATTATGCATGCATTGGCCAAATTCAGACAATAGTTGGTGGGCGGCAAGTTTGTGGTGAAAACTGATCACAATAGTCTAAGACACTTTCTCACCCAAAAAGATCTAAATGAAAGGAAACAAAAGTGGGTAAGCAAGATTCAAGCTTATGATTTTGATATTGAATATGTCAAAGGAAAGAATAATATAGTAGCAGATGCTTTGTCAAGAAGGCCTTCTTTTTCTCTCATGGATATTGCTAAGGATTGGAAAAACATGCTACTAGTTGAATATGCCAAAGACAAATTTGCTTGTGATGTGTTGGATGGAATCAAAGGGGATGATAATTATAGGATTTTGAATGGGCTTATATATTATAAGGGAATAATTTATTTAGTTCATAACTCCAAGCTCAAGTATCGAATTTTGCAAGAAGCACATGATTCCCCACTAGCGGGCCATCCAGGGATCTTCAAAACTTATAGACAGTTGAGGCAAAGAATTTTTTGGAAGGGGCTGAAGGAAGATGTTCAAAAGTATGTGAATGAATGTAAAACATGTCAAAAAAACAAATCAAAACTTACATGTCCAGCCGGCCTATTACAACCATTGCCCATTCCGAAGCAAAAATGGGACAATATTTCAATGGATTTCATCACCGGATTGCCTAAATCCTTGGGTAAGGATTGTATCTATGTGGTAGTTGATAGGTTGACAAAATTTGCTCATTTTTTTGCTGTTACATCATCTTTTAGTGCTGCACAAGTGGCTGATATTTTTTTCAAAGAAATCTTCAGATTGCATGGGCTTCCCAAGAGCATTGTCAGTGATAGAGATAGTAGATTCATGGGTGCTTTTTGGAAAGAAATTTTTAGATTGGTAGGCACTCAATTGACTCCAAGTACCAGCTATCATCCACAAACTGATGGACAAACAAAGAGGGTAAACCAATGGTTGGAAGGATACCTAAGAAACTATGTGGGAGGACAGCAAAAACCATGGGCAAAATGGTTACACTTGGGTGAGTTTTGCTACAACACCACTTATCATATGTCAATAGGAATGTCTCCTTTGAAAGCATTATATGGTTATGATGCACTTACATTTGCTGACATTATATTTGGTGATAGTAGAGCCCCAAAGGCTAAAGATTGGGTGGAAGAGAGCCAAGAAATTTTAAAGCTCTTGAAAGACAATTTGTAGGTTGCTCAAAATCAGCAAAAACAATATGCTGATAGACATAGAGAAGAGAGAACCTTTCAAGTCAATGATTTAGTATATTTAAGGTTGCAGCCCTATAAACAAACATCTCTCAAAAAGAATGGAGCGGAAAAATTAAAACCAAGGTACTATGGGCCATACAAGGTAGTGTGGAAGGTTGGAGAAGTAGCATATGAACTAGAACATCCAGAAGGGAGTAAAATCCACAATGTATTTCATGTTTCTTGTCTTAAGAAAGCTCTTGGTTAGCAAATCATCACTTCAGAAATACTTCCTCCTTTGGATGATGAAGGTCAGCTCACACTTATTCTGGAAAAGATTTTGAAGACACGGGAAAAAAGGTTGAGGAGTAGAATCATCAAAGAATATTTAGTGCAATGGAAGGAATTACCAAATGAAGATGCCACATGGGAAGAGGAGAAGATTTTGCAGCATCCAAATCTGAAATTGCTTGAGGACAATCAATCTTGGGTGGGGAGGACTGTAATGTCCCCATTCAAATAAGTGCATAGTAAGACAATCCCATCAATCCTACTAGTTTCCTAGGTTGGATGGGCACATGTGGGATGGTAATAAGGAAACTAATAAATGATATTTAGACATTAGAAGGGTTCAATCATTTAATAAATATGATGAATAAATAAATTCAAGAGAAATTCTAGGTGGCAAGTGGTTTTGGAGACATATGGAGGTGGTGGGACCCACACTAGCTTGATTTTTCAATGACACATGGCAGCTCTCTCTTGCCAATTCGAATTCATGGGAAGGTGAACACTCTTGGGTGAGTTGGTAAGTCATAACACATGGCATTGAGCATCTTAGGTCGGAATGGGATGGAATAGTAACCTCCATGGGAGAGGAAGAGTCAAATTGGAGACTAGTGGACACATGGGCTAGATTCCCTAGTTTTATGACAACAATAATGAAGCATCTATGACATTTTATGACAAAATTCAGACCTGACTTCTTACACCTGACCATTATGACATGTCAGCCCCAAAAATAGGCTCAAGAAGGCGCTCATGGAGTTGGAGGAATCTAAAGAGACTCAAATTCGAATTTGGGAGAAGATGGAAGGTTGGAACTAGGAGACAAGTGGCAAATGAGGAATATTTTCTAAATGGAAAATTATTGAATCTATTGAGAGGATCTCGACCCCTTGAAGGCTAATGTTGGTTATAAAATGTAGAAATCGAGTATGAGAATGGCTTTTGATGATTTGAGAAAAATTGCATTTGTAAAGAGAGAGCTAGTGGATGACTAGTTTCTTGCCTTAGCCAATTTCGAGGGTGAAAGATTCCCATCCAAGTTGGTGTTTGGAGAGGCCACTTAGGTATTTCATGGTGCTTTAATGGAGTTTGTATTTGCAGGTAGCAGCTGCAGGAAGTTTCATGGTTTTGTTTAGTGCAGCACTTTCTCTCCACCATTTCTAGTTTTGAAGGCATATTCGTGCTCCTTGAGGGAGGGCATTTTTGGTGAGCACTTGTGCTTCTTGAGAGAGATTCTCATCATATATTTCTGATTGTAATAGCTTCATATCCTCTGTTATTCATATTTAGAAAGTCTCAGGTCGAAATACCCACTGGTTGTATGCAAAACTATTGATTAATGAGCAAACAATGTCCATTTCCCCAATGCATTGATGTATGACATTATAACGTTGATTATTTCGAATGGATGGATGATTCTCTGATATATTTGTGATCAATATACTGCCATGGATTTCTTCTACAAGTTTCATGTACTCTACTTGAGCATTTGAAGCATTTTTACTCAGTTTAGTTGTATTGGGAGGTGAAATAGTGCCATTTCCCCAAGGGTCGAATTGGGGATTGTTGCTGTTGAATGTGAGAGAGTTAGAACAGTAGTAAAAATCAATTAATGGTGCATATGAGACCTTAATCACATAATTAACACATTATATACCTCTGTTCATAAATTTGTGGGAGTTTGGAGGCATTTGGAAGGCCATTTGCAGTGTTACCCCGGGGGGATTTGATGCACAAATTACTAGTTAAAATTACATATATTGATCAGAATACAAATCAAGTTTGCAGCAGTATTTGGAGGGCCATAAAACATCTTTGAACCTGATATTCAAGTATAAATACCATTCATACACTCCTACAAAAGATTTGGGAGCATTTGGGTTGATTTGGATGTCAAAACAGTAAAACTAGTCAAAGGTCGAAATTGGAAAAAAAAGTGAAAAATTGGGCATTTTAATAAAATTTGAAAAAGGGATATTACACAATACTACATCCTCTGCGGCAGCAGACAAGATGTCAAGCAATGTGGATGAACGGTTCCATGTCATTAGAGAAATTTTGAGGTCAAAAAATGGCCTCAAAACAAAGAAAATGTACTATAAAAAACAACTAATCACATTCTAGTAGATGACATCATCCCCCTTGGTTGAGGTGGCATTGCATGAGTTAAGAATGCTTATTTGTCAAATTTTCTATGGTGGATGAAAACACATAGTTAACCAAGATAGTGGTGTAAGTACTTTTAAGTCATAAAGTAAAGTATTCATAATGATAGTCTTTTTATAAAATAATATTATTGTCATTTTCAAGTAAAGTACTCATAATGAATGCATTTTCACACTTTCTCATGAAATAATATTATTGTCATTTTCAAGTGAAGTACTCTTAATTCATAAAGAAAGTCCTTTCACATTTGTTTATAAAATAATATATTATCATTTTTATGTTTTTAATTTTAAATTATATATTTACTCCAGTGTATTTAATAACATAATGTCAAACTAATAAAGAATAAAAATAGATTTAATAAATAATAATAATAATAATAATAATAATAATGCAATGTGGATTATAATAATGTTATTAACATTTTACATATAAATAAATTCTCAATTAAATTACATTATATTAAATTCATGAGAAAACCACTAAATATAAAAAGTCAACATAGAATTAAAAAATAGCTCTTAAAAATGTTTTTTATTATTTAATTTCATTTGCAAGTTCAAGACAAATAAATGCTAAATGACAATAATTTTTTGGGAATTTACAATGAATTTTAGTCACATCAATGTAGACTTATTTTATTAATTTTATTTCTAGTGAATTTTGAAAAGTAACTCAACAATGGTTATTTATATTGTGCATAGAAAATAGTGTGGGAGGTGACTTGTCATATATACCTACCCCATAAAACCCCTAATTCCTAATATTTTAATATATCTCATATTTTTGTAGTACATCTCTTAGGAGGCCATTTTTTGACCTCAAAATCTCTCTAATGGATCAACGCTCAGTTAGAGTCTCTGTATGATACGGTTTCCAAAAAGGCACCAGGGGAAGCAACGGTACCAAAATTTGGCACAATCAGCACTACGCCGCGGGTTCGGAATGTGGAAATTCTCCCGACTGCGATTGTGACCGAAGATGCGGCAGTAAACATGTTGCTGCAGTAGTTGAAGATGGTGACGCTCAATGTTAATGCATTTCCATCAGAAGGGTTGACCAGTATGCAGACGGCGACCAACCAGGAACTGACAGATAGACTAAGGGAGGTTAGTGATCTGTGCTCACAATTGTAAGAAAGCGAGGCCGAGGAAAAACGCGATGTCGTGGACTTGATAGGCAGGGCAGCTTCGGCATGGCAAGCCATCGATGACCTGGAAGATGACATTAGGAAGGAACGGGCTGATAAGGCTCATGAGATCAAAGGACTCAAGAAGGAACAGGATGTCCTTATGGCAGAGAAGGCCCATCTGTGGGACCAAAGTGTGCGGGTCGAGACGGCTTTTGTTGAGGCTTGGTAGCGTGTGCAGTAGTTCCCCGTTGAGCTCGATGTGCTCCAACGGGTGCAGCACTTGGGGGCTGCGATTGTCCAGTTGTAGCACAAGAACCAGGCATTGAAGGCCCAGATGAATCTGGGTACGCATCAGGCTAAAGTTGATAAACAAAGATGGGCAATTGAGGAAGTTGCCGCTCAGATGGAGGAGCTAGAGATGGAGGAAACCAGGCTCACAGCCGAAACTGTACAATTCTGGGGCCGCATTGTTCATGACGAGTAGGTTGAACAGTTGACTAAGTATTGGCAGGAAGCCGAGGGACACTTGGCGACAATGAAAGTGGTAGTATACACAATGCCACCACTGGAGCAAGTTGCTAAGTCTCAGGAGCTAAAATATTTGCAACGTGTCACTAAGGCGGACCAACGACAGAAGACGTGCGCAGCACAGTTAGAGGAGTTCCAGGATAGCGGCTGCAAATTCATGATGCAAGCTAGTGAAGCTCTGCAAGTAGTGCAGAAATATCAACAGCAGGTAGTAGCAAAGCTTACAGATCACCCATCTGTTGACGACGTGGTCGATAGTAATTCAATGGCTACGGAAGTCAAGGAGGTGGTGCAGACAGTTGAACAACCGTATGAGGACTTCAAAGTAAAAATGACGGAGTACACCATCTCTAGTTGATGTTGCTCGAGGGAAAGCCACAAGATTGTGTTGGGGGCCTGTTGGCAAGTGGTTTGGTAAAGTGCTATCGCAGCATCTCCGATGCTACGACAAGGCAGAAGATGGCACGAAAGGCGACAAGTGGAAGATTATTTTATGCATTTGTGGGTCAATTGTACCACGGATTGCGGGTTTTGGGTCATTTGGACCACATATTATGTACTGTTGAGTCAGTTATACCACAGAATGCGGGGTTTTGGTCATTTTTGGACTAGGTCAATTAGATATTGAGTCATTTGTCCATAGTGTCAGTTAATAAGTTGTTAGAAAGTGAACAAGAGTTGTAAGGTGGAAGCCTATATATAGATAAGAATTGTAAGTGTTGTAGGGCATCATTTTGAATGCTAGAGATATTATGCGAAGCTCTATTGTTGGTTGTATGTCTTCTGGGTATGTTTTGATGTCAAGAGTCATTGCAAAGATCTAGTTTTTGCAAAGACATTGTATCTGGGTCGACAATGATAATATGATGAAGCTATTTTGGTACAATCTCTGTGTTCAATCTATTCAGTTATGGTAATGCGATGTTGCACTATACAAATAATGTCATGTTTCTTTGATGCAATACTTGTTTTACAATTACTGTTGTTGCAATGATGAATGTCTTGGTTGAATATTTCTTTAATACCGTGTCCAATGCTTAGAAATATATGTCCCAGTTATGCAATAAGTTTAAGTATTATAGCTGCAACCATCCTCCTTCATTCGGTAGAAACATGGTTCCTTCTGCTCTTCGTGGATGCCTCAGGTGAGACTTCATTTGCTCTGCAGCTGTTGCTGGGCGGGATAAAACCTGTCCGGGCCAGTGGCCGAGGAGACTATGGTATGTGTCAACAGTGAGTGGAACCCCTGTCAACTGGTGCCACGCTAACACTTGGGTGATAGATTATATGTTCCACCCTTCTCAATTAATTTGTACAATCACATTAAATATATTTGAAATTTATAATGTTGAATGAAATAATTTATTTAAATGTAATTATTTAATAAAATATGTTAATACATGTTGAATTTTTATTACACCAAAGTCTTTAATTATACTAATATTATCATTGACAAGAATTAAAAAAATTAAAAATTAATAAAAGTAAAATAAAATACAATCTACATGTAAATATACTATACTTTACATATCAAAATATTTTTTTTTGCTAACAATCTAAGAGGGTGTACACAGAGACAACGATGCAAGTTCGCGGGCTAAATTTGGGATTATGCTTCTACTGCCTTCCACCAATTCACACCACAAAACATCACGTTTTCATAATCCACACATCTTGGTTCAAGTAGTAGCAAGAAATTTAAGCCAGAGTCACTGCAGTTGGAGTTCCCCTTCTTGCCTCAAACTTTCAAACAGATGGATAATAGTAGATGAGATCTGAACCTACACCGTTCATTGTGAAGCTTTTTCTCCAGGTCGAATTCATATGTCTCCAGGTATTTTTTGCGGTAAATATGGTTTAATTTCATGTATTCTAGGGATTTTTAGCATTAAAGATGGATGAATTTGAGGCATTCTAGGGTTTCTAGGGTTTTTGAGTAGGAAGAGACGCATATGAGAAGGGATTTTTAGCATTAAAGATGGATGAATTTGAGGCATTCTAGGGTTTCTAGGGTTTTTGAGTAGGAAGAGAGGCATATGAGAAAGAAAAAAGATTAGACTTTATTTCAGAGATTTTTGGTTCAATTGGCAAGATTGCATGCGGCTTTTGATGTACTTGCCCTGGATACAAAACCTGTGTCTTCTGGATCCTTCCACATTTGGTTTGGGTTAGATTTCTAAAATTTGATGTGTCAATTCAATAATCCCAATTTTGATATAATTTAGAATTAGAGTGGGTGGTATGACGTAGAGATCAAGATCAATCTAGGTAATTCTTTCATAGTTTTTGAGTCAAAATACACATGCTTGTGTGAGAGAGACTCGACCTCTGTTAGGGTTTCAATTTGTATTCACACCAGAATATTTGTAATCGGCTTCATATGGGATCATGACTTCTCTGTGATCTCTGGATAGAGATCATTTTCCTTTAATAATGGCAGATCAATGCGTATACGTGGGTAGAACCCGGGTCTTGTTTTTTGTGATCTATGGTTGGTTTAATTTGATATGTTGCTTTGGTAATTTGTTGAATGCCAAAGCATCGAAGCACCACTCTTCATAGAGTATCTAATAGGATCGGTAGAAGTAATGTAACCACTTTTTATTAAGTAAGAAGTCTATGTATCTTCTTCTGACTGATTTATGTATCCTTTCTTAGATTACAATGCCCAGAAAGAAATGTTGAGTTTGAATTTAAGGGATGGTCAAAAGTTATTTATAAATCTATGGTTCCATCCTCAAGAATATTTTCATATCTGATTGATTGCTTGATAGATTCAAGCTTTCAGCTCAACCTAGCAAGAGGAAATTTTCTTCGATCCTAGATCCAAATAGAGATGTGGTTTATGTAAACAAGGCTGCTTATGCGGGCCTATAACAAAACCCGGAATTAGCCGAGCACTCTCGTCCTCCCATCCTGTTTTATCTCCCATGGCAGACAGAGAAGGAATGACGTCGAATGTGTTCGAAAAAAGCTGAGAACTATCTCTTTTTACCCCTGGCATTGATTGAATTACAGTACCGACAAGGTGTTTAAACGATCCTGTGGACATCTGGTGCCCATACTTTTTGAGGCCTTTCATATTAAAAACATAATCGCAGCCTGAAATACTGCCTGGAGCAACAGATTTATTAGTTTCTATTGGCAAAAACCCTAGAAACTGGCATTTCAATTGATGAATCAGAAGTGGGGCTCAAAGCTGAAGCAATAGACTTCCCAATCAATATCCAAGATATTATAGTTGTCCTCACCTTTCACAAAATAAATAAGGGATGACTACATTCTAGAATCTGAATTGCAGAAAATATATAGTCCCATTACTTTTAGTTCTTAGGCAATGATAATAAAACTGTATGTAGCTGGTAAAGAATTCTCTTGTCCAATGTAGCATACAACTACTATCAAAAGCAAAAGCAATTTCCATGAGTAAATAAGCTAGAACCAGCCCCTCTCAGTTTGAATGAACTCTTCAAGATAGAACGAGCTATTGCTTATTCTGAAGCTCATAAAGACAAAATATTAGCTCATATTTCTGATAAGACCATTCATCATTTCAGATTATACTTTAAGCTTGTCAAGTTCATTATTAGATCTAATCTTAAAGTTATGCCAGGAATGTTGAAAAATGAGAAGCTGCTCATAGAGAATAGTTCTCGAATTTTGAAATGGGTTGTGTGGTTAGAAAAAAAATTGATTTTGTGGTCCTGTATAGGCCTGGTTATTAAAAATATTGATGTTTCCTTTCAAAACAAATCTTTTGCCCAAATAGTTACAATAAGTGTATTCTGATATAATACCTTAGTCACCTTTCTGCTTTGCATAGAGGCTTCTATCTATGCTAATAGCCGTAGATTGTTATGGCTATCATAGGATTTAATGCTCAGCCAACTGATTGCTCTTTTTGAA
The DNA here is from genome assembly GCA_027924585.1 of Larix kaempferi. Classification (NCBI taxonomy): domain Eukaryota; kingdom Viridiplantae; phylum Streptophyta; class Pinopsida; order Pinales; family Pinaceae; genus Larix; species Larix kaempferi. Next base: position 21,908,929 of record BSBM01000434.1, on the reverse strand, counting down.
ATTGGATTTATCTTCTTTACAGCTTAGTGGTATTCATTTCCTGGCTTTTGCATTAAACTTTATAGCGATGGTTTCTGATATCGAAAGGCATTATACTTCACAATTTACAAGGTTTACACAAAACGTATTCATTCTACATACCCATCCCAGATCCATTTTAGGGACAAATTTATTTAGGGTATGTTTCCGAGTTGATTGCTGTCTGTACCTAGAGCTGATACAACTCCAGGCTATTCCAAGAAGAGAATTTAGTGATTCCCATGAAAAGTCCTTAACAAAAATTAATTGTAAAATGCAATCAAGTGAGCTTGACAATATAATGTTGGGCATATTTGAAAGCCTAATGTGTAGTCGTCTAATATTACTTGTATGTTCAGTTTTTAAAGTTTATATTTGATGATGTATGTGATTTATCTACTGGTTTTTATATGAAAAGGTGCTTGACTAGTATATATTCATTTCCTTGTGTTTACCCATAGATATTTCCTACTGACTTCGGCAGATAATTTAATTTTCACTGTAGTAGTTTTTTTCTCCTATAAAAGTTGAGCCTTCCCTTCCACGTTCATTTTGCCATTCCCTGTACTTGTTTGTTTTCACTGCAACTAAACGATGCACAAACTTGATCATATTTACTAATCTTAAATTGTAGTTGTGCACTTAACAGAGTAGCTTCTATTTTGCAACTCTTACCTGTATGTACCATATATGTTTACAGGATTACTGGGCATATGCTCTGCCTCCTGCTACTCTGCTTTTTGTCACTTCTTCTTTTGAATGCTTCAAAATTGTCTGAAGGAAATGATGGAATCCCTTTAAAAACTTCCATTTCCTCTGTCAACGTCTCTGCAAGTTCTCTCCATTGATATTATCTTTAAATGCTTTGGGCACTACAATTTGGACGTGAGCTCGAGTATTTGGCATCTGGAAAGTCTCTTCAACATCTGGCACTTGTGTGATCATCCCGTAGCATGCTACATTCTTATATCTATTATGAACATGCTGCCCCTGTTTTGTCAAAGAAATTCATTTTCCTCAAAATGAATTTGTGACCTGTGCAACCAATCCACGATTGCAATACACATCCAGCTTGTCAGAAAAAGATGCAAATGACCCTGCAATTAGAGTCAAGCACACAGAGGCATGTTCTAAGACCTTAGAATCATGATAATGAAGAAGATTTGTGAGCAAGAGAATAACTTTCATAAAAAATATGTTGCGTCTGAAGGCAGGTCTTTCATAACCTATCAAGACTTTTACTGGATATTTTATTCATATTTGAAGGCCTGACTGTAACTGCATCCATCTTCAGAAATATTTAAAATGCCAAACATAAGTAATCAATAGGCGCGCATTACCAATATAACTGATTTCTGGTATTACAAACCCATTGGTGCATTATCATATCTATTACAAACCCATTGGTGCATTAACATAGCTATTTCTTCATTTAATCTCTTTCACCAACGATGGAGATTAGCAACTCAAGTTAACAGGGATCATATCTTCAGCATAAACTTTGACATTCGCTATCAATGACTGCCTTGGCGGGCTATACATGACATATCAAAATTAAACATACACCTGGGCATTCCTTTTTATATTTGCTGGTGTTGACCCGTGGATTCTCTTAGCCTACTGTTTGTGTGGGCTTCAGCATTTGAACTCTCATTGGCACTTGGCGAAAGTGCTTCCACGCGTGAACTTAACTCTTGGGAGAAAGGCTTGGCTTGTGACTTGAAAAGAATGGCGGTCGTCTTAAACCATAACGTGGAAATGTCTTAAATAACCATATTTTAAGAGATCATACTTTATCCACCTTTTCTTTCTAAACAAGAAAATCACGTGAGATACTTGAAAAGGATTATGGGTAAAGCCATGAGTATAATAAAATAACATTTTTATTTTTATTAAAAAATATTAAATAATAACTCTACTTTTAAATAAAATTATTACTTAATAATTCTGTTTTCAATTAAAAGCTATTACTTTAGGAAAATGAGTAAATAGGTAAGCAAATAATCAACTCATGGGATGAAATTTGATAGCTGAAAACTTTGACAACTTTGACAGAATTTTGGAAGATGAGGCAAATTGATGCAGGATAATGGAAGGGGAAAATCATTTAGTGACAATTCTTGCGAGCATTTTGGTAGCGAAAAATGGAGTACCTCTTTATATGCATGGTGTCATTCTAGTACCAACATGTCCCATCCCATCCAAACACCCATGATGGACGTGGGATTCATAGGAAGCTTAAAAACCACTAATCTATGGAAAGTGAAGACAAATTATTAATTAACCTCTAATTTGGTTCTAAATTACTTACTTTTTAGTTTCATTTGAAATAAAAGTCTAAAATTCCTCACAACCTTTCTTTTCCTATAAGAAGCCTCTTCCTTTCACACATTCCTCATGCTTTCTTAAGTAGCAAGAGCTTCCTAAAGCAGCATCAAGCATTTTGCTTTTGTTTTGGAGCATTGGGAGCATAGAGGCTTTGCCAAGATGTTGTTGTTATTGCTTCTCACCTATTTGTATTTATAGTTTCTTTTGAGCTTCTTTACTGCCTTCATCTTCTTATGGTTTGAGAAGAGTTTCTATTGTCTTTAAACTAAAGTATACTTTCTTTTAATGTTAATATATGAGAACAATATGTCTCATTCATGTAGACATATACTTGGTTAAGTGGTGGTGCCTACGCAATTGGAGAGCAACCAGTAAAGGTAGTAGATGGTTATGACTTTTGGATATGAGCAAAATCTCTCTGAGATGTCTTTTGAATGTACTTAAACAATTCCTGGTTTCAACAATATCAAAACAATCTCTAGAATTTTTAAATTTCCAGGGTTTACTGAATCCAAAGGCAATGGCTAGGCTAGCAGTGGGGGAGGCTCTGATAAATCTTGTTTGGGCTAAGGTGACTATATCATGTCAAAATTTTGCTTTCTCAAGACGAGCTTTCCAATTTTTCGTTGGTCATTCTTGCAATCTTAGGTGAAAAGAGCCATTGTTAAACATAATGAAAGTATAAAGCATATGTTTTCCTTAATAATGATATTTGGTCTTATAAAGAAGCACATCATACATGATTTACAGGTTACTTCATTGAATGATGTCAAAGCTAGTGGGAATTGTATGTATGCTACAAAGCTAGATGGAGAAGGTGCATCCATGTATGATGCATCTAATGCTCTTTGGGATGCAATGATAAAACTTTGGATAGCAATAGACGGTGGCAAAGACAGTCTTTCAATGGCTGCACAAGCTGGAGGAGAGACTGTCAAAGCTCTTGGAAATCTAGTAATCAGTGCTTATGTGACATGTCTGGATATTTCAAAGACTGTTACACCAGACTTGAAGGTGACATTTCAAAATGGATTTGGACAAGCAACTCTAAGATTGTTAAGTCTTCATAATTGTCATACTAACATAATCCACTGTTATGTAGCTAGGAGATGATGTACTTCTACTCCATATTGATTTGGCTAAAGGAAAGCACTGTTTAGGTGGTTCTACCCTTGCTCATGTTTTTGACCAGGTAAATGCTAAAATATTTATTGTTGGATTGGTGTATTTTTATTAGCAAAGGTCAATACATTATGCAGAGAACAATATATTGTGAATGGTTAGATGGACCATTTTGATTTCTTTCTTGGCATCACGTTTCATGATTAAATCATTCTTTATATTTACAATTTTGTTTTGTAGATTGGTGATGTTTGCCCAAACCTTGATGACGTTTCATATCTCAAGAGAGCCTTCAATGCAGTCCAGGTTAGGGCCTAACCAAATGGTAATTGGCAACCAATTAATAATTAATAACTGGGTAAGTAATATGCTTATGCTATCCAGACTTTTTTTTATTAATTGAATAAATTCAATGATGTAAGAATGGTACTTAACTTATCCCACTATAAAATGGCCTTTGGGTGAATTTCAGAGTCAACCCTATCTCCCTATATGTGAAATTAGTAATTTTGTGGAGGTTAAATTAGTGTCAACTTGTAATTTCTTAATGTATCCTATAGCTGCTCCAAGGAAGGATGTAAGATGGAAAACTTTAGCTATACATAATTTGACTTGCACTTAATCGATTTGCTTGAATGCAACGCTACAAACATTCTTGATAAAATTTTATTGGTCTTATTTAACTTTAAGAAGCAACCATTAATTTATGTTTTCGTTCTGAATAAGTACATCATCAAAACATCAAGTCTAGTTGCCAATCTTTTTTATTTTCTGCAAGTAATTAGGGAAAGGTTTATATATTATTATTATAATACTATGCCCTTAGATAAAATGGGCCAGATTGGAAATTCCCATAGTCCCTTCCCCTAAGTAAAGTCTTTAATTCATTTCATACTTCCCTAGTGAAGTGACACTTGACCAGTAAATAATATATGTTTTTCCCAGCTTCCCAACACAAAAAACAAATTACTGGGTCCTACCATCACCTCTTCTAGAAAGTGCCCCATGCTAACACTTGTTGGCTTAAACTGACCTAGAGGATTCCAATTAGACCTAGTTTCTTTGCGGTTCTCCCTTTGACCAACAAAACCCCTTTGCACCGTCCCTTTCGGCAACAACTTGCGAGCAGGTTGAGGTCTCACCCGAGGTGTATCTTTATGGGGTACTGCAGAATTAGGTTTCCACAGTAAATGATGAGTTATTTATCTGAACAAGCTGCACAGCGCAGGACAGAAGGAGTGCGCTACAGGGCAAAGTGATGCGGTGTGCAGCAGGATCTATGCTGCGAGCAGTACTGCATGGTGGAGGCAACATTGCGGGCCACAGCAAGGGTTTCTTACTGCTACGAATCTTCTACTGGAACTGCTAATCACCCACAATTATACTCTACTTGGAAAATCTCAGAAACGTTAAGGCACTGAGATGAATATCACTCATCCATTCATTCAAGCACTTACTGGCTATCTTTCTAGCATTCGTCAAGAACTTGGATTATTACAACATGAACTGAAATGATAAATATGATTAACTGTGCTGCATTCCTTCACTGTGTTTAAGAAAGTAATTATACTTAAATGATTGATTCACTGCATTAACATAGAATTGAAGTGTTCACCATTCATCTGCTTTCGTGGAACCTAGCATATCATTCCCAAACTTCTCCTATTGCTAAATGCATATCAAAGTTCTCATATTACAGCATGCAAGGAAACATTCAAGCATTCATTCTATAGAAAATATAGACAGTCATTCATTCATCAACATTATGACATAACACAGGATTTAACGTGGTTCACTTCCCTGGATAGAAAGATACATCCATAAGAATGGTTGGTAATATATTTCTTTCAAAAGGGATGGGGAAACCGTTCTTAGTCTACACACTCAGCTGCAGACTCTCCTTTCTCTCGGCTAGGTCTCTGCGCACACGTGGCGCACACAGCTATAGAGCCTTTACAATATTCTCAGCTCAGAGATATTCTTCAATACAATAAGGTTATCTCCTTAAGTTCTCAGCAACAACAAAAGAATAACAATAATAGAGAAAGAGAACAACCCACAAAGCGAACCCCCATCCCATACAAAATGTCTTCTTAAATAGATCATGCCCAAAGGTCATGTCTGTACAATGTTGAAGACCTAAAACCCAAAACCCTAAGGGTTTCCAAAACTGCGCCGGTTTTCCAAACAAAAGCCTACAGGGCATGGGCATTGGTCACTGGTGGATCCCAGCATAATTATTACTTATTTACTTTGTGATATTACAACATAGGAAATAAAACCTAATTTCCTTGAAGATGTTTGGTGCAACAAAAGTGGGTTGCACAACAATGGAAAATGATTTTAAATTTTTAACCAACATAAGAAACACATAATGGAACATATAGGCAATTAAATTTATTAAGTCATTTTCTTTGATCAAGAAAACAAAAAAAAAGCATAATAAAACCTAAAAAACAAATATAATAGCACTAACAAAAAAATATCCAATTTAACTCATAAAGATGCATTCCGTACCTCCGTAGAAAAATCATCAATTCTGTATGGCATAAAACTAGTATTGTCATCAGAAAGCAGAATCAGATAAGTCCCAAAGCTTCCATCTGAATTATCAACACTTTTTGTATCTCGAACTGATTTACTAGCATTTTGCACTTCAACACGTACCATCTGTAATGCACCAGTCACATAATTACGCAGTTTGACCAGAGTATCTCCTAACTGATCACGATGGAAGCTACCAGACCAATCCCAACCAGGTTCATCGAATCAGATAGAGACAAGAAACTCCCTGACACATCAGCAAATAGAAAATAAATGAGCATCTAGAGTCAAAGATGTAAAAAGAAAATCCATTAGAGAAAGCATTAAGTGTTTCAAATATAGAATATTATAAAATCCACTATCCAATAATTTACAAAATAGTAACTCCTTTCTCTGAAAGCGATCAAACAAGAATATAGAATCAATGGAGAGGATATTTTCATGAAGGATCAGAGATGATAATTTTGTTGCAATATTTCACTATAAGAACGAGTGTTGAACCCTCCCTGGATGCAATACATTTAAGCTATAGTGTTCAATATAAGCCCAACAAGCATGTAAACATAAATGTCTCTCCAAAGCAAGATTGGCAATAGAAGATGAACAAATTCACCATAGAAACTAGTGAAACAATTTTTAAGCTAGTCCCTATTTAAGTCAATGAATAAATACAAAAGTATGAAATGTGTAACTTAAAATTTAAATATAGGTAACTTCTCTGGTCCCTGCTAAAAGGACATCAGTTCTCTAAAGGCTTGGGTAAGGAGGAATAAAAACTGTATGATACATGGAAATTGAGCCAACAGTTAACTGTTAAACCTGTAGAACAGGTTTCCTATAGCATTCAGTTTAAAAAATTGTACTGCAACACAGTTGTCACACTCGGACTTGGAAAAACTCGGCTGGAATGGGACTTGGAAAGACATGGTGACTTGGCAAAACCTCAGAAAAAACTTGGCAAACGCAAAAAAAAAACTCAAATATAATCAAAGCAGGTTTGGGCCCATTTGGAAAGTATAGCTGAGTCTTGGTGACTCTCACCAAGTGGCAAGTTTAGGGTTGAGTATGAGCCCAGTAGTCCACCCAGCTAAGACATGGAAAGACTCACGAGTCTTGGCCAAGACAAACTACACTACTGTAACATCCTGCCAAGAGTGTAAGCATCTATGTGATTTCAGTGAGAATCCAGTTCAATCCAGATCTTGTTTAATCGAAAGAACATCTTGATCTAACACTCAAATAACAAATCATAGAACATGATAGTTTTTTTAAATCTTATAATTTTTTCATGTTCTTTTGAACCTAAATCACCCTACCAAATTATGGAATATTTTCTTTCCATTAGGTTGATGTTGTTGGATTTTGGGGTTACTTCAAAAGTGTTTTCTCCTTGTTAGCAGAGTGCTACCTCTTGTAGCACCTACAAGATACTTCATGGACACATGGATGGCTTAGTTTGGGTGGATGTTTGACCTTGGTTAGAGTGTTGGCATGGCACCCTTATATAGGAGGTTGATACCCTAGTTGGATTGCTTCCCATTGAGTGCACACAATGGGGGAATCGATTTCTCAACTGGGAGAGTTGAATTCCCAGACATTCCGTTGAAAAATATTTGGCAGTGGTATGAGGAACCTGGTAACTATGGTCTAGAAGTAAAGGCCCAGGATCTACAACATTTAGCAAGGTTGGGAATTGATGGAGATCTGTTTCGTGCCTACTTTGTGCCCTATTTATCACGGATGCAATTATTTGGCTTGTCAAGAGCCTCACCAACACATTGCATGGATGTTCAGAACAGTGCATAAATGATTAGGAACACTATGTAAGGAAACCTTCCTATACTTTCATCTCTTTTGCCAAAGCCTTCCATAGCAGATGATTCGACTATACCAGAGTATTTGGGCTCAAGTTCAGATTTGTGTGCACATTATGAAAAACATGTTTGCAGCTGTGATGCAACCTCCAAAAATATCTACTTACTGTTTGAATTTTTTTAGTGTGAGCAACCACATCAATGCAGACCGATGTTTGAAACGTATGTATATTAAGCAGAAATACTTATTATGTGTGGAGTTTGTCTCCTCCACTTATGTTAGTTTACATTGTTGTTCATTATGTGCTTCAGGATCAAGGAGTTTGTCTCCTCCACTTATGTTGGTGTTACTGGTGTAGATTCAAGTTCCCAGCATTCTGGTGACCTGTGCATTTTGAATTCCGTGAAGATAGGTGATCTTCATCCAGCTTCGTGGTAAGACAAAATAGATTATGCAAAGGAACATCTGCAGGATTTTGTATCTCCTCTGGATCAGGATATCTGAGCATTGAAACCCATGTATGGACTAACAATTTATAGGATTGCATGCAGTTTGCAGCTAAAATACATAAATATTCATTTTAATATCTAACTTTATCGCGTTATTGTTGAATTTTTATTTTTCATCATGTTTGACAGGTTTGCAGTAGCCTGGTATCCAATTTATCTAGTGCCAGAGGGGCAGTTGAGTGTAGTATTTTTGACATACCATTCACTTGGCTGTTTTTCCCATAGAAATTCCTATTGTGATCGAGTTTGAGGCACCAGTTCGAGTATTGTAGCTCCAACAGTTGGTCTGCAAAGTTATAGTAGTCAGGTCAACAACATTTTTTACCTTTAGCGCGAAGCATTATCATATATTTTAGTCCTGTGCTTTGACCTGTCTTGAATTAAATTTGCTATAAAGAGGAGAATAAACCACGTTTTTTTCCTATGCCTTTAGTGCAATTTTTCCATATCTACATGATGAATGGAACTTCTTGTGCTGTGCAGTGTGCAATATTCATGGTGATAGGTCTACAAAGGAAATCAGAGAGGTGGAAATATTATATTAATCACTTTAAAAGAATAACATTCATTCAACAAAGGATGAATATTGCTTAGTCTGGTTGAAGAACCCAACACTCTCAATTTATACTCCAAGGTTAGAATACAAGGTGATGTTTGTTATTCCATAGCAAGGGTGAGGGTGTTTGGTGGTGGAAGGATTTGTGGAAACTCAAAGCCCCACTCAAAATGAGATTTTATATGTGACTTGTCCTCAGGAACAAAGTGTTAACATGAGATTTCCTTCAAAGAAGTGGACAGGGCCTTGGATAGCATATCATGTGTACATTGGAGGAAGAATCTATGGACCATATGCTCCATAACTGTCCATATGCAAAGAAATTATGGAAAGAGGTGGATGTTTTCACTAGATAATGGATTTTAGCAAGGTGAAGTTAAGAAATGTATGGGGAATTGGTTCCAACAAAAAATTATTTAAGGCATTCAGAGCACTACCACAGGTGATTGCACAGGGAATTTGGCTTGCTATAAATGCCAAGATATTCCAAGGCAAGTCCTAGCAAACACTTCCATGTGCATCTCATATAAGGTCCTTTTATGTAATCTTAAAAGGAAATCCCCAAACCTGTGAATGTAAGGATTCTGGTACAGCCTGTAATTGAAAAAACTGAAGCCTAGGGTTTTTTGATGGTACATGCTAATGCCAAAATACATTTGGATTAAAATCATTATATTACATTTAAAGTAGGGCTAGTGTTTGGCTCCAATAATTATGAATATTAATTAAGCTGGCAGCATAAAAGGTTTACTAGTAAAGGTACATGTATGTTAATATTCGTCAATGGAAATCAATTGGAGGAAAGGGCTATTTAGAATGGAAAACCTAAGTCTTCTTCCTATCCTAAACTAGGGCAAAAGAGTTGAGGATGAGTTTGCATGTATATCCTTCCATCATGTCTTTAGATATATAAATGGTATAATAGATGATGTATTAAAAGTAGGTCAGTTAATGGAGGCTAACACAGGGGAATAAAAGAGCACAAAAAATGGAGCCTGAGAGGCATCCCAATGACAACACATTGATCTGAATCTAGATAGAGTCGGTAACAATGTAAATTATGGGGGGGGGGTATGGCTAGATTTCTATTTTAAACAAGGCCCTCACCTCTTAAATATAGGATATTATGTGGCTTATTATTTCAAACAAGACCCTCACTTGGGATGTCCTGCAAAAACAAGCATGGTCCAGGTAGGTTCCCCCCATGCAAGAAGGAGGAAACCATTAATCATTTACTTATCCACTATAATTATTCAAAGGAGGTTTAGGATGAAATGGACATATTGACAGGGGAAATGGATGGTTGGGTCTAGCTCGGGTGTTTGATAAGACAGGATGCAAAAAGTAAAGTAAAGCCTAAGAATCAAAATCCGAAAGTAGAGAGTATATAGAGAAGAAGGATGTACAACATGCATGGATGCAAATTCTGGAATGAAACTAATAATAATGCAAGCTTATCAATGTTTTAAGGTCTTTATTTTTTTCAAAATACACTTCTCATATCACTATGTAGAAATGGTCCTATAATATTGGGTTAATTACTTAGTATACAATAATATATATTTATGATTTTTAAATCTCCTTATTTTTTTGACAAATGCTTTGATTAGCAATGATAGTGCTCAAAAAGTCATATGTAAAGGCATGATTCCATAAAGAGATAGAATGCTGATGTAAAAATGTAGGTAACGTATTCTATGCTCTAGTATTAAAAAACATATTGATATCTGCAAGCCAAATTGCAAAGCAATATTACATAATTGAATTTATGGAAGGTAGATGTCTTATAAAAGACAAATTGGACCATTAGAGGGTAGTTTCCAAAAGGGATTGTGGAAGGTGGCTTATACAAATTTGTAGACAATTGTTAAAGGTTGATCAGTGTAATAAGAGAATTATGGAATCAAATATTAGGTCATTGAAACTATTGTCATCTCCTTTTGTTACAAATACTTAATATGGCACATGTTGCATAGTTTGCCTAACATTCTACCTTCTACTTTCCTTTTTCTATATCTTAGATTTGACAAACTCTTGCAACAACTGAGAGGCCAATCTGAGCTAGAAGGGTTTTTTAGGTTAACCAGAGTTCCTCAAACTAAAATGTTTTCTAGTGAAATTTTCATTATATGAGCAAATAATTTATTCATCATCCCCACCTTCTGATATTTTCCTATCAAACGTAATGAATAGCCTATAGAGTGCATGTGCAACGTGATACTCCTTATCTGCACACAAATGTATTAACCCTCCAAGTCTTGAGAGGTGCCTACTACCTTCATTCATCTCAAGCTTGACACGACTATTACAATAACTAAGAGTATGACCATCGCAGTTACCAGGATTTGGAGATCAACTAGAGTTATTAGAATAGAAAGTTTTCTAATGAAATTTTCATTATATGAAAAAATAGTTTCCTTAGCATCTCCACTTTTTAATTTTCCCATAGATCCTAATGAAAAACCTATAGATTTCTTGTGCAGTGTCAGACTACTTATGGAAAAGCTTCTAGCCATACAAAAAACTCATACTCGAAGATCCCACGTAGCATTAACATGTGCAAGATAGGTATAAACAACAAAGAATTGAATGGATTTGTTTGGACTGTATACTCCCAATTCAAAAAGAAAAAAATATTACTAACTACTCAAAGGGAAAGCACATGAAATGCATGCCCAAAAATAGGAAGCAAAACAATCTTCATTCTAGAGCTCTCTAAGAGCATTCTATCTTCATACTATTTACTTACGAGTCAAAGTCAAATGCATTTGATGTGTAGAATCCCAACACAGATGTAACCACTCTTACTTTTATCATCATAGATAAAATTATAAAAAAAAAAATGGCATTTACTAACCTAAGAATCTATAATAGATGGATGGGAAGTATCAAATTCAAACTCCAACACTGCAGTAGCCTTCACCCACCTCTTCAAGACCGTCCAAGTTCTATCCAATGTGCCTTTATCCATGGAAACAAGTACAATTATACACTGAATTTGCAAACCCCCAAACGACATCAATACAATTTCCAACCGCAATTTCCAACCAAAACCAATTTAGTGGGTTCATAAATGGCCCAAACCAACATTTCAGGCCCCATTAATAAGTAATGGCCTCTCAAACCCAAAGAAACCCCTTCCTTCCAAATCCAAGCCTCTCATACCCAAAGAATTCCCCTTCCCTCCAAATCCAAAAACCATTTGGAAGTAATGGCATCTCAAACCCAAAGAAACCACTTCCAGCCAAAGCTAAGCCTCTCAGACCCAAAGAAATCCCCTTCCTGCCAAAGCAAAAAATTTGGCGTTAATTTAGGGTTTCACAACATTGGTATGAAGGAAAAACCCAACGAAACCGCTTCCAGCCAAAGCCAAGCTTCTCATACCCAAAGAACCCCCCTTCCTGCCAATGCCAAAAATTTGGCGTCAATTCAGGGTTTCACGACACTAGTAAGAAGGAAAAATCCATGAAATTGGCTCACAGATGTCGGGCAGTCATTAATATTCCCCATTTTGGAGGTCGGTTGTATATCACTATGGATAGAGGGTTCTAGGTCGCATATCGCCATGATGGAGGAGTACCATTAACGAAGGCATGTTGTTACACGATGGAGCATGGGCTTTAGTTTTAAAATTGTTTGATATTTATTTTTATATTTGAGCATGGGTTTTGGTTTTCTAATTGTTTGATATTGCTTTATAACCAATATATGTGCAAATATATTGCTATATATTATATATTGGGTTAGGATAATATTATATGCTATGTTTTATAAGATTATATGGATGTATAATGTTGTGTTATTATTATATCGTATATTTTTAATTTGGTATTATGTAATTTTATTTTTTTTTTCAGTAGAAAAAAGTCATACTATTGATATTCAAAAGGAATCAAATAGTACATAGAGTTTGGTCTCATAAGAGACTATATAAAGTAAGAAAACTGTCGGGAGTGACCAAAATGGCCAAAATGAAACATCCCAATGAAGTACATGGCAGAACCAAAAAATATACAAAACAAAGTATATGAACATTAGAGTTCGTAAATATTTATAGAGCCTTCTGCCACTCTGCAACCATCCTGGAACTCCTACTGCAAAATGTAACCCTCATCTCCCGCCAATGCAAGTTTGGATAAGATGTCAACTTTCATATTATGTTGTCGATAAATATGTTTAAAAGATATATCCTTGAACAAACATATTAATGACTGTATATGGTCACACCAATAAGAAAGGGAAGAAACATTTAGATAATATTGACCACATGCCCATTTGATGGTAATCCAAGAGTCCTCGTATAATTGAAGATCCACGATGCCAAAAATGTTAACAACTCTCAGAATGCACCATAACGCCAAGAGTTCAGCTTTCATGTTTGTGCCACGACCACAATTGAATCTAAATGAGAAGTATTGTGTATTGTTGATATAAATAATTCCCCCAGCTGCACAAAGCCCATCTTTTGAGGTGCCATAAAAAAAGCCATAGTCCTTTTTATCATAAAATTGAAGAAACTCACACTTTTAGACTTGGGAGGAGCAATCACCTTGCAGTTCGTTTTACTAATCTATAAACTAGAGTGCATATTTGATACACATTTGGATCGACATCCTCAAAAAGAGCTTGGTCATGCGCCCTCCAAATATACCATGAGATAATAGCAGGTAGCTCGATAAAAAATTTGCAATTTCTGGACAAATCCAAACAACACTTATCAAAATAGTCCACAAGCCAGACACAATCAATCTTTAGTTCAATCAGAATTTTGCTCCATTTGTTTCTAGTAAATGCATAGTGAACAAAGATGTGGTGAATTGTCTCCAAGTCGGAGCGACATAGCATAAACAAGCTCAGGCATATCCAACCTCGAGCTATGAGTTTGTCCCAAGTTATGATACAGTCAGCACGATAATATGTAATATTATTATAATATATGTTTTGTAAATCTGGTATATTTTTTCTTTTCAAAATGGAGGATATTGGTTATTTTTTGCAAAGGAGGGACCTGGGGTACTTTAGAACTTTCTAAAATCAAGTGTGAGGAGAACCATGATGAATGGATGCATATGAAGAATTAATGGGGGTTGTGAAATTGACAATTTTTAGCTAACATGACACAAAATACATGAACTTGCCGAAACTTTAATAGTCTGTCAAGAGGGTCAAAGGACGATGGTTTTGTTCAAAAAAAATATGAATGCAATCAATACGATGAGCTGAAAACAATGAAACCACATTCACGACATGATGATGCTTAGAGGGAAAGACGACAAATATCCAAGACTCAACTCAACCACACTATGATGACGCACATGATGCAACTTGGAGGATCTGTCGTCGAAGGGATAATATTACGAAAGTAAGAATGGTGAAATAAGATATGGACATGATAATCTCATTGAAATGGATGTGATGGTATATAAATTTATGCTTTTTGTGGTTCTAAGAACCCCCTTGGATATAAATATCAAATCAAAGCAAATCATACATCACGTTTGGTCAATGATGAAAGGCAAGGGTAATTCGCATGGATCAATGTACAAGGGAAAATTACTTAAGGATCGTGTGGTGATCACATGTTGCCACACCACCATGATAATGTTAGCTCCAAGTTGTAAAACATGACTACGCCAAGTTCTAAAACATGGAATTTTCATATTCGGAAATAATGCCTTCAAGGAGGTCCTTGTATCACAAAATATAAGAACCATTTTTTCTTGGGAGCCTAAGTCTAAAAGTATTTCAAAATATTATTAACTATGGGTGTTGGATTCGTATGAGGAATTATGAAATGCCATGACCTGGCCTAGAAATTCACATCCCATCCACCCATCAAATGGAAATATCAAAATTGTGTATAATTATTAGTGCTCAATAAAAGGAAATGTTGTAAGGGGCATTGAAGCATAGATGAGGAGTTGATTATTATCCAAATTTTCTTATTTATCCTAATTATTGATCTCATGTTGATAAATAGGTTAAGAAGGAGCTATATGCTTTTTGCTCTGCTTTTTAGCACTGAGGACTGTATGTTTTTTTATCAACAATGAATACAAAAAATAGGCTAAGAAGGTATTTTGTTGGCTTGCATCAATGTTCTACACCACAAACTTATGTATTTAAAAGAGGATTAGTTGCATTCATATTCTTCATGTAGCTAACATAGTTTATTGAGAAGGTGCTTATTGTGAATTCTTTAAGGCCAAGCTCATAGCTGTGAATTTATTAAGGCCACGCCAGTTTGGGTAAATCCCCCTCATAAATATGAAAGTGCCAATTGGTTAATTGCTAGAATTCTTGGACAATATCAATTACAGGACCTGGGTTGAGCATACTAGAATTTTATATCATTTTCCTGTGGTGTTAGAAACCATATCTAGTGTTCTAAACCTCAAAATGGGCACCACATCCCACTTCCAGGCCAAATATCCCCTATGGAGGGCCAATATGATGGTTTGAGACCACACACATGGACCATGAGCCCCATAGTAAGATCTCTAAATCCATCTACATTGTTAAAATTTAGTAAAATATTGTAGAAATTCATTATCTAAATTGTAATTTTCCATTGTTAGTGTGACACAACTAAAAATGACTAACATAAATGACTAATTCACATTAATTGTTGTTAGTTAGTCATATTTATATTCCCATGACTAAATTAGTCATTTATGTTAGTCAGTTTTATCTTAGTCACTTGTTATCTAGTCATATATTTTATCCTATGACTAAATTAGTCATTTAGCTTCGTCATTTTTAGTTGGCTTCTTTAAAATTGCTCAATTTTAGTCGTTTGTCCCTTGAAAAAACAGTGGTGACTAACGTTTTTATTCTCCTAGTCACTTATCTCTCATTTTGTACTAGTGAATAGTGCCAATGATTATGCCATTTTCAGTTCCTGAACTTGGACATTTTTATTTCTGGGTTGCATGCATTCACATCACTAACCCTTCTTCATAAAAAATTTGGTCAGGCTCCAGGCTTCCAGGCTATAAAATCTTGTAAGCATCTTGAGCATATCTATCAATATGCTCAAGATATTCATGCCCAAGTGAATTGTATCCAGAAGTTTGCATGTTGCAAGCATATAAAATTATAAATACTCATGTCCATCATTTATTTATTTGAAATTTTTGCTGCATATGGATTGAACCTTCAACAATATTTTATTATTGTTTGTCTCTTTACTTGTGGCGGCATTACCATATGACTTGTCCCTGTTTGATTGACTCAGATATTGTTCCCATGCAAAATTTGTTTGAATATCATCATTGTTAAGCAATAACAACTTCTTAAAGGGTGCTAGCTCAATGGTAGAGCACCTGTCTAATTATAGGCAGGAGATTGGTGGTTCGATTCCGCTCCGTACCCTATCATAAATTAGTAACTAAGAAAACAACTAAATTCGCATATATACAACTATTAGTAGCTAATTTCCAGTATCTTATAGTGTGACTAACGTTTAGTCGTATTTAGCTGTCATTAATATGCTATCATCTAGTAGTTTATTTAGTTGTATATTTGGTCATTAATTGTGACAATCAATTACTAAATCAATGAGTATCAACGACTAAATCAATGACTAATAATTCAACCAATTAATGACTAGTGAAATATGACTAGAGATAAGATAGTGGAAATCGGATACTATTCATCACCGACTAAAAAATAGTCATTTATAGTCGAATTTTAGTCATTTTTTTAGTCATTAATTTCTCATTTTGTACTAGTGTCTACAAGACTTCATTTCTAAACAACACTCAATGGCATGCATCTAGAACCAGAAACCAAGCAAAGGTTGATTTATGCATTGATATAGAGAGGTGGCACTAGGCACACAATCTGTAGAAACAATGGCAAATTAATAGTGTATTTTTTCTTTAAATTACCTAACGCTGTCGGATATCTGACTCTAAATATGAAGATATCCGACGTCCACGCCATAGCTCCGACGACAAAATAGGTCGGAGCTCAACCTTTTTCAAGCCGATGAGTGGTCGAATAACCGATGGAAACAACTTAGATACTCAATGAGTTAGCTATAGGTCCAATGACAAAAGACCTCGGATTGAACCCTTGCCCAATTGTGCTCGTCATCGACATTTCGACCTTGGCTGGCATCAGTTAATTGAAAAAGTATGAGCTATCGAATTGCATCCGAATTTGGACTGACGTTAAAAAAAACCTGAGGTTGTCGGATAGTCGACCACAAGATGTAGAAAATTTGACTTTTAGGCCATCAGATTTTTGGTCCAAAAAAATTAGTGACGATTGCTAATTACTCATCCTTGATTTTTGCACAACTCTGACTTTGTGACAGTTGTCGGCCCCATCTCCTACTTTGACCATATTGCACTTTGTCACCTTTCGACCTTACTTGTCGGCTTTGTTTTTTCTCTATGGCTTCCAGTCTGCCCCATCCTCCATGCTTGGCTTCCGCTATAATCCGTTGGTGTCATTTTTTGACAACCCATCAACACCCAACCTATTTCACTGCAAACCTATCGTTTGTCGACCTTAAACTTGTCGACTCTTGACCTATTACTCCTATCGAACTCATATCGACAGCTTATGCTCGACTACCTACCTTCGACTGCCAGTCTACCTTCTCACCAGTGGTCTTTGGCAATCCCCCTGGTCGAATTCTCTTGTCGATCAACTTAGACTTTTTTTCCTAGGCCCCGATCCTCCTGCATCTGAATCCTCAAGTGAAAAAGAACTCGATTACTTTGCGAGTCTCCTATACTCTTCTTCGGAAATCCAGGTCACTTGCATCAACTCATCATCCTTACACCGAACTAATTATTCTTTCTTTCATGAACTGCACGTATGTCTGACTTCACATTCCTCTAACACTTTGGTGATTTCCTCCTTGTCGTGTCGACCTGGAATTTGCACTGTCCAGTCGATGTTTGACACTTCCATGTTGTTGCTAGTTGAACCTTCTTCAAACCTATACAGATCTGAGACATTGAAGGTAGGTGATATGCTCAAGTTATTCAATAGCTCTAACACATAAGAATTATCTGAAAAATTCTTCAGAATCTTACATGGTCCAATCTTCTTCAGCTTCATCTTGTTATACGTTCCTGTTGGAAATATCTTCTTCCTCAAGTGTGCATAGACTAAGTATCCTTCGTTGAACGACTGTAGCCTCTTCTTTCTATCAGCTCTCATCTTGTATGTCATGTTTCTCTTTTCAACACGCTTTTGCACATCTTCATGCACTTCTTTCATATGCTCTGTGAATGATTCTGCATCAACTCTTTTCTTTATTTCTGTCTGTATCTCGACCAAATCCACCACTCAATATGGGTTTCATCCTTGAACAATATCAAATGGGCTCATACCTGTCGACCGATTCATAGAATTGTTGTATGCGAACTCTGCTTGCACCAACACGTTCTCCCATTGATTGGGTATGTCGGCCATCAAAAATCTCATAAGGTTTCCCAAAATTTTGTTCACCACCTCAGTCTATCCATCAGTCTGTGGATGATATGCCGAGCTGAACTACAACTTTGTGTCCAGCTTCTTCCATAGTGTTCTCCAGAAATGTCCCATAAACTTGGTATCTATGTCCAACGTTATACTCTTCGGTAACCCATGCACTCTGGCTATCTCCTTGAAGAATAGTACAGCAATGCTTGTGGCATCACTTGTATTCCGACATGGAATAAAGTGTGACATGTTCAAAAATCTATCGACTACAACAAAGATTGAGTCGTTACATTGCTGTGTCTTCAACAATCCTAGCAAAAAATCCATGCTCAGGTGTTCCCATGGGGCATTTAGAACTGTTAATGGTGTATACAACCCCGTATTCTGACTTCTTCCTTTTTCCAATTGGAAATATTAACACTGTCATACCAACTTCTTGACATCTTTCATCATTCCTGGCCAATAATACTTTTCTTCAACCAACACCTTAGTCTTGTCGATGCCAGAATGACCTAATAATCCGCCACTATGGAGTTCTCGGATTATGTTCTGATCTCTTACAGATCCTCTGGGAATACACAACTATTGTCCCTTGAATAGCTATCCCTCTTGGATGAAATAATCCAAGTATGGAGTCATGTCGACACTCCATGGTTCGCTACTGGCCTTCCATGCTTTCGCAAAATCCTTGCTGGTGTCATACTCTATCGTCACCGACTCTATTCTTGTTTCCTGAACTGTCGTCGTCTTCAATAATGCAACCCTTTGACTCAGCGCATCTGCAACCTTATTTGACTTTCTCGAATTACGTCGCAACATGAAGGTATATATTTGCAGTAATTTGACCCACTTCATGCATCGCTGATTCAACATTGATTGAGTGTTCAAGTACCTCAGTGCTTGGTGATCCGTGTACAACACACATTCCTTGGGCAACAAATAATGCCTCCACTTCTTCAACGCTTGGACAATAGCATAGAAATCCTGGTCATAGACCGAATATTTCTTCTTCGCTTCATCCAACTTCTCGCTGAAGAATGAAATTGGTAGGCACGCTTGACTCAACAATGCTCCAATTTCCATTTCACTTGCGTCACAATCGACTTGGAAAACTTTGTCGAAACCTGGGAATGCTAACACTAGGCTCTCAGTCACCTTTTCCTTCAACTTGTTGAAAGCTCTCTGGGAAACTTCCATCCACTTGAACTCCCCTTTCCTCATGCACTCAATCAATGGTGAACATATTCGACTGAATACCCTGATGGAATTCCTGTAAAAACTAGCAAGTCCATGGAAACTCCGCACTCGTGTCGTGCTTGTCAATTGTGACCAATCCATTATTTCCTTCACCTTTTCTCGATCCATCACTAAACTTTTACCCCAAATTACAAATCCCAAGTACACTAGTTCTTCCTTCACGAAGAAACATTTTTGTAGGTTCACCATTAGCTTCACTTCCTACAACTTCTACAATACTTGTCGAATGTGCTCGAAGTGTTTGACCTTGGTTCGACTAAATATTAGAATGTTGTCTAGGTACACTACGATGAACTTTCGCAAGAATGGCTTCAGAAATTTGTTCATTAATCGCATGAATGTACTGGGTGCATTAGTCAATCTGAATGGCATGACTAACCACTCATATAGTTGTTCCTTCATCTTGAAAGATGCACTCCATTCATCCCCTTCTTTGACCCTGATATGGTGGTAACCACTCTTCAGGTCGATCTTCATGAAGTATCTTGCTCCACTCAAGCAATCCATCAAGCTGTCCATTATTGGAAATGGAAACCGATACTTGATTGTGATCTTGTTGATAGCTCTGGAGTCTGTACACATCCTCCATTCTCCACCCTTCTTCGGCACTAGTACAGCTGGTACCGTACACAAGTTCAGACCCTCTCTGATCAATCCTCTGTCCAACAACTCCTGGACTTGTCGATTGAGTTCCTGACCCTCTTTTGGAGTCATTCTATGTGGTTCCTTATGTTAGCACTAGGATTGTGCTAAAATGTTTTGAGGTATTTTGGGAGAACAAAAGGTTCCTGTTCAAGAGAACCACAAAGAAAAAACTTTGTTCATAGCCCACCTATGCCAAATGTTAGGAGTCTAAAGCTTACCAGATCCTTTGGACGACCTAGATCAAAGTATAAGGAGATCGACGGTGGTGGGTGCCCTTCGCAGAAAGAGTCAGAGGCGCTATAAATCTTTGGTGGAAGGTTAACCGGTAGGCATGTCAAAGTTGATCAACGATCTTCAACTTCGATTGACGCCCCAAAATCGGTTCAGATATCTAAGCAGTCGGGATAAATACAATGAGAAAATCTGTGAACTTTGGGTAGAAGGGTGCAGGTTTGAACGACCCAAAGATGAAGGAGCCCAGATCGACAGTTGTGGTGCAGTTCACAAATCCTACTTGAGCACCGAGCCAATCTGCTTCAAATTTGCGAATATGGTAGGGGCTGCGTTTTCCAATGGCCCGGATTTAGATAAGGTGGAAATCAACGGTGCCTATTTGATCATGCGATCAAAAGACTGGAAGGCATCTCTGCTGACACTGAATGATGACAGATGAAACCAAAGTCACCTCACCACAGTTGCATATCTCCCCACCTATCTGAGAGGCCACGTCAAGCATGTATAACGTCAACTCAATTGGCAGGCATCACTGCTGCTCGTTTGGGAGATTCGGTCAATCCATCATGGCAAGGGTCATCACATGTAGCTACCATCATCGTCATGGCCGTTATAAGAATGGCCCTGACATCCTAATTCAGAGTAGTGGCATGAGAAAGGGGGCAAGCTTGGCCACTTAGGCATTTTTCAGTTACAGTTAGGTTATGGAGAAAGTGCAGGAGGTCGACGTAGTTGTGGTACCGGAGCAGGTGTGGTCTGAGGTGGAGGAGGAGCATATTCCCTCGTCTCCACTAGTATTGGATTGCGTGGAAGAAAGTTCGGCCAGCGAACCCGAGGAGCACGAGGACCAACAGGTGTGTAGGAGGAATCGACATTGGCTAAAGAAGAAGGAGGCCTCCAATGATGAGGAGGACACATGCACGAACGAGGAAGTTATCAAAGATTACATCGTCCCCACTGAAGAGGAGACACCTCCCCTTTTAGTAGAGAAAATGTCAGGTGAAGACACCCTGAAAGTGGAAGACTTCTTCAGGATGCAAGGCCAATTGAAAGTTCAGAATGAGGTAGCGAGTGTTCGTGCCATTTCTTTTTCCAACCCAGCAAGTCTATCCTTGGCTATGTGTGTAGTTGTCTATTTGTTCCAATTTTTGAGGTTTTCTAAGGTCTATAGATCATTTAAAATCATCATGGCCTACACCCTGCAAGGAACACCTGTAGAAAGCAGTCGTGGTTAGTTAGCAGTCCTTTTCACTTTGTGATTCACTATGAGAGGTGGCGAGCCGGACCATATAGGTGGCAGCATATTTTGTAAGTGTTTTGATAGTTGCTCTAGGGACGGGTACCTATAAATAGCTGTGTAATAGAAGATCAAAGGGTTGCAAAATCATTTGGATGAGGCCTAGGGATCGAGCTCTTTTTTTGAAACATTCTCATTAATACAATTGCAATATCTAAGGCTGATATTTGACAAAGATTCATGTGTTGCTTTGCTTACAGTCTATTTTTCTTTTGTCCTCATGTGATTGTGCTTCTTGTTACTTTCTTATATTATGTTTTCTCTTGTTATTATTTCAGGTATTCACTCAACATTTCCACTAAAGTCGATATCGAATTCATCATTGGTGGGTGCTTGTATCAATGGACTATTCTTTCTTTTGTCTTTTATCACCAGAAAATACCCTTACGACGGGAAGTAGGTGGCTACCTTGCCTCTATTTGGATATCCCATGCTACAACATTGCTATCTGATCTTCGTGTTGTGTCTTGACTCCACCTCCCAACGCTTTCAGCCGTGATTATCCCACCAAACCTTAAGCAATTTTTCCTATCAAGAAATATGACCTTCTAAGAAAGTGCTTGATTGAATATCTTCAGTAATGAAGGCTAGTGTGTTTTTCATTGCTGACAACCTTGGTTATTTCCATTCTTTCATAAGTTTAAGAGAGATCCCTCTCTGACTGTGCTGGGTCAATAGCACAAGTCTAAATTTGTTTTGTGGTTACCCCAGCTTGTCATTCTCCCATAACCTTGGGGTTCATTTTGGGTGATAACACCTTGTGTGGAAAACTTGATCCTAGAATCAAGTCGATATGATGGCATATGCTTCTCGTCAGTGGAAATATCGTCGGTGCCTCGTCGACTACTATGCTTTGAAACTCGTCGAGCATCTCTTCAACTTCGACCGGAATTCTCTCCATTGTCAACCTCTCAACACATGGTCCCTTCAGAATGATGGCAAAACATCCTAACTGTCTGTCCTCCTCTATGAGGAATTCCTTGGCTGACCACATCAACACTCGCTTCTCCCAATAGTTTCTCTCTCCTTGCTTGCAGCCAGCTTGCTCCTCCTGTTTCGGTTTCAACATCCTCCATGTGCCATTTTTCCACAGTGTGACTGTGCTGGATTGACCATCATAGATCATATTCTAATCATATTGCCATGGTCTCCCTAACAATAGATCACATGCGTTCATTGGGATTACATCACACAATAGAATGTCTTCAAGCTTCCCCACCTTGAAGTTAATCAGGGACTGTTTGGTTACCTTCACATGGTGACCCTTCTATAACCAGGATATCTTGTATGGATTTGCGTGTTCCTGACATCCCAAACCCAACTTGTCGATGACCTCCGTTGACACAAGATTCTCTATACTACCACCATCGGCTATGGTCTTGCAATACCTATTGCTAATCAATACTCTAGTCCATAAGATAGCCTTTTGCTATGCTGCCTCCTTCTCATTGCATCGGTCATCTTGAACCAAATTTTTCCTGTCTATCATAGTTCGACCTCATCCTCTTCCCTTTTCGCCACTGTCAGATGTTGATTCTATCCTCTCGTTGACTTGCTCATATGTTCGATGTCTGGGATTCGACTCATCTGCCATGTGTAGATTCTCCAGGAATTCATAGGATTTGTGTCTGACACCACGACACTTATAAAAGACTACTATTGGTCTGTCAACTCCTTTCTTTTTTGTCGAACCAGCTCGACCATATGCACCCCGACCACAGGTCTCTCGACTATCATGTTGGTTACCCGACGTTTTCTCTCTGGTCATTTTCCCTTCCGCACATTGGTTATCTTCAATGGCTTCTCTCCTGGTTCCACTACTTTGTCCTTTCGTGGAAACAGTCTTCGCACCTCGACCAATCATCCTACCTTTGGTTGATGCATTTTTCCTTGACAGTTTCTCTTTTTCCTTTACAGCTAACTAGTAGGCTTCACCGATCGCTCTGAACCTCCACAGGCTCAACTCATCCTGTATGGCATACTTCAATCCATTTACATATCTCACAACAACTTCTTCTCCTTCATCGGTTTGACCCAAACGAAACGACAATCTCTAGAACTCTTCTGTGTACTCTTTCACAGTCATCTCTTTCTGTCGAAAGTTTTGCAACTTTCAGAACAAAGAAATCACATAGTCACCCGGCAAGAACTTCCCTTTCCGCTTGGAAACCATCCTATCCCAATAATTTATTTTCTTCTTTAGTTTCTTGACATTGTCATCCCGTACATTGTCCCACCACAATGAGGCATGACCCTTTAACCTCATACATGCAGTCTTAACCCGTTTAGAATCCTCTATCTGCTCTATGTTGAAGTATTTCTCCATCTCTTTGAACCAGTTGATCAAGTCTTCTGGGTTTAGACTTCCTGAGTATGTAGGTACATCCATATTTCTCTTACCCCTCATCTCTGATAGTAACTTGATGAATTTATCTTCTGGTTCTTCCTCAGCTGCTTCTCGTGCTTCCATTTCCTCTAATTCCTCATCCTTGTGGTCTAGTGCATCAGGAATGTATCCACGTCTTTGGCTCTCTTTGATCGCTGTGACTTCACTCCTAAAAATTCACATTGTTTGCATTCACTCGTCGAACATTTCATGATCAATTGTGACTGTTGTGCCGTGCGCTCATCGTCCTACAGCTCAGACATTAATGCCTCTTTGAGCCATCCTTCGAGTAAGTCGACTCTTCACTCGTCTAATCACAACTAGACTTCAAGACTGTGCACAACTCTATGCAACCGCAGCTAGAGTTTTTGACACACTCGCAGGCTCTTCCGATTCTCCGGATTCAACTGCTCAACACTGGATTCTCTCCAACTCTGATACCACCTGGCGCAAGTTAGGTCGAACAGACCCTGTTGCTTACAAAAAACGCACAACAACACAAGTGCTCGCACAGCCTGGATGTGAACTGAATTCCAGAAGTTGGTTTCTTCTATTAAATATGAATTAAATTACAATGTGAAAACACAAAGTAAACTATCAAACGTGTCGGCCTTAGCCTGTTACAATATTTAGAACTAAAAATATATCTCTAAGTGTGTTATCCGCTATGTGCGATCTTGTCCCCCTCATGTTTCTCTGCTGAATGATGAGATATGGAACATATCCCCTTCTCTGTGCCTTCACACTGCTCTTCTACTCTACTGCTACTCTTCCCGAGGTCACTCCAGTCCCCAAGACACTCTTCCTTTGTTCATCGAATCCTCCATATCCTACAGACCTGTAGTTGTCAGTGCCTTCTGGTCATGTTGCACAACCTCTGCTTGTGGTGACATCTTTCATGATCCCAACCACCTTCATAACTACTCATAACTTCCTCAACAACCTCCAATAGCTGCTAGGTACTCATCCTTGACTTCTGCACAACTTTGACTCCGTGAAAGTTGTCGACCCCATCTCCTGCTTCTCCCATACTACACTTCATCACCTTTCGACCTTACTTGTCAGCTTTTTTTTTCTTATATGGCTTCCAGTCTGCCCCATCCTCCATGCTTGTATTCTACCACAATCTATTGGTGTCGTTGTTCAACAACCCGTCGACACCCGACCTCTTTCGCTGCAAAGCTGTCATCTGTTGACCTTAAAGTTGTCGACTCTCGACCTCTTACTCCTGTCGATCGCATATCGACAACTTCTACTCGACTTCCAGTCTTCCTTCGCACAATGGCCCTTGGAAGTCCCCTTGGTCGACTTCTTCTATTGACCAACTTTGACTATTTTTCCTAGGCCCCGATGCTCCAAACACTTTACAACATCATCACTTTAATACATCAAAGAATTCATCTTAGCAAATGAGGAATAACCTTTTACAACTGAAGGCTTAGTCATTCTTCAGTCCAACTCAAGAATATAATCCAAGTTCCTGATTCCAACTCAGGCTCTCTACCTCAACACATCGGTCCCAATCCTAGTTGCACAAGATTGGATTGGAGAATGACTCGTAATGTTGTACATTTAACACTTTGATCCCTTGATTTCTAGTATTGGAGGGAAAATCAAGGGCAATTTTGTCCTATATAATGGCTGCAATTATTCATGGTTCGTCCACATCAGATTGCACTTGTAGGGTGAAGGTTCTAGTTTATGTTATTCCACTTTTCATTCTTATTTTTCTGTACATTTTAATCTTTGTGTAACATCTCCATTGTTGAAAGATCAACTCTTGAAGGGGCAGACTACACATGCAATTTATCAAGGAATACATACTCGCATCATACTTTTTATCGAATAATTAATGAGATATGATTTTTATCATGCCTTTTATCCTCAACTACAATATATTATTATACTGTAAATTTTCCTTTTATCATGCCTTTTATCATGGATGCTTTTTAAGGCCAGTTGAATTCTAGGGCACTCTTTATTCTTAGGGATAATTTTGTGTTGTTAGGGTTTTTATCTATCCTAGGAGTATAGGTTTCATGAAAGCATTATAGAGATCAAAAGATATGATTTATTTGATGGCTTGTCATATTTAAACCATCGAATGAAATTTATACGTTGTCATTGGATGCTACTCTTGATGGAGAGATGCCACATGTTTTTTAATATATTCAAACTAAATTTGACCCAGTTGTTTAAAATATGTTTTTATTAGGATCTTGCTATGCAATTATTATTGGACCTGAGGCATTCATGAGAGTGTGTATGTTCATATTTTTTTAATTGTATTGTTGATGTTTGGTACATTTGCAATATAAATGAATGCACACTGATTATAATGGTGGGTCTATAGTGGAATGGTAATTATTTTGGCGTTTTCTTCCTGTAGAGTTGTTCAAAGCATTCTAGTAGATTCTTTAATTTCTATTAAGAAGCTTGTGACTGATATATTTTTTTATTTGTATTTCCAAGTTCGTCAATTCTATTTGTAACCTAAATTTGTTGGGTTTGGTATTTGTTTTATGGTATTTTTTTTTAAGGCTCATTCATAAGTAAAATGTTTTTTGGTGATTTGTTTTGATGTGTAACTGCTATCATCATCTAGAAATGGATCTACTTATGTATGATGAATATATGATTTAGTTGGAACATGATAATTCATTTTCGTCATGACTATATATAATATGTACAAGCCATGTTTCACTTGAGTTGTAGACATTCTGCTATTTCATATCTTGTCTTTTGCATTCAATGGCAATGCTAAACCAATTTTACAACATTTTGCATGCTTTTGAAAAGTTTAGGGACATGGATATAGACACCATCTCAGTTTATCTGAGAAAAAGTAGTCTTTAACAGAGTAGTTATAATGATATGTGTGATGCATTAATGCGCAATATATTGTTGTTAGTGTATGTTATTATTTTAAATAACCCTTGGAAGTTTCTAATTAACTCTAAAAATTCTAAGTCAAATGACATAATTTAGATTTTGATTTTCAACAAAAGAAAGGAAAAAGTGGTATTCATATCTATAAACAGATAGGCAGGTTATTTTTTTTCTTAGAGAGTAGCTTAAAAATGGGAGGTTTGAAAAATAAGCTAATTGAGAATATTAATGTTATGCGTCTTTATCAGACTCCAGATTGTAATAATGGAACTCGTGAGTGCTATAATCCCTACATGATGTAAAGTATTCGAATATATCAGTTTGTTGGTATATTAATATTTGGGTCCCCACATGTCCATTGGACAATTAAAGGACGAGATACAAAGTGGAGTCCCTATTTTCCTTGAATCTAGTTAGTGCAATTGTGTTTCATTGACACCTTTAGTCTCGAGTGACCAAATACTGCTTGTGAAATGTATAAATAAATACCTCCTCTCTTCATTCATGAATTTGTTAATTTGAGATTATAAGAGTCGAGAGAGTATAGAGTTTAGCTTTCCTATATGCTCTTATATAACACTACCTTAGTAATCTGCAAAATCAAAACCTGAGTATTGATGCAGGAGTATCGGGGCCTAGGAAGATCAGTCGAAGTTGATCGACCGAAGGGAGGAGACTAGCGGGAGTGTTGATGACCACTGGTGCAGAGAGCAGGTTGACATGTTGAAGTCAACAATTCAGGCAGAAACAGTCGAGGTACAGCTGACTAAAGGAACAACAGATGTCACGAGAGGTCGAGAATCAACAGGAAATGGTCGACAGACGACGAGCGGCGTAAGATGTCAGGTAGTTGACAAGTGGTCGAACTACGATGAGACAGGGTTTGGTGAAGCCAAGTGTAATTGAGAAAGGAGTGAACCGAAAGGAAGGTCGAGATGGGACTGACTGCTGTAGCAGGGTCGGAAGGACAGAAAGTCAAGGGACTGTACCTAGTAGCCATTCGGGGTTGCTGAGGAAGTTATTACAGTTATTGCGAGTTGGTGAAGGACATGACACGGGACGTCATGGACTGAGGCTGTGCAGCATGGCGAGAAGATGACTGTAGGCTTAGTTTTGCAACCAAGCTTAGTGCAATGGGCACCTACTAACTAGTAGCAGCAGTTTCAATAGAAATAAACAACAAACTAATCTAAACTATATTAATCATGGATCTATGTGAAGTAAATAAGCAAATAATGGAAATATTATGAAAAGCAAAACAATTGACAATATGTAAAAAATGATTTTGTATTAAGAATAAGGGCAAGCAAGTGCTTGCAATGGTAATACCTCCAAGTGGTGAAGATTGTTGAGTAGCTCCAAGGGTGAGCAGCTCCAAGCTCCAAAGGTCTCTTCTTCTCCAATGCTTCCTGGTTTGTGCAAGGCTCAAAAAGGTGGGCAATGCTCGAAAGAGATTTTGGCAGCATGAGGATAGGATGATGGATGGATCGAAAGTGAGGAGCCCCTACCACCTTTTTATAGTTTTTGGTGGTGGTGAATACCATTATGGTTTTGAGGAAACCAATGATATTGACCAACATAGTTTAGGTACATTTTCCCTCCTTTTTCCTTTTTTGAATATTTTGAATATTTTTATTCCCTTTTTAATATTTTTGGGAATTCTGGACCCTTTTTGAGGGTTTTTTATGCTTTTTGAGGAAAAATATTCATTTTGAGTGGAAAAAGGGGTGTATTAAGGTCTTTTGGTGACCTTTTGGTGGCTTTAGAGGATCAAATGGTGAAAAAGTGGACAAATGGGTCATGTGAATAAGGAAATGAGCTAGTGAGCACTTTTTGGGTGTTAACAGATTGCCCCCTGATGTGTGAGGGCAGGAGCTCATCGTATGGCCGATAGACATCATAGTTCTTTTGTCTTTTTTCTGGGGTTTGGGGAGGAGAAGAGACCGATTGGAGACTGGATCCACGACCCTTGGAAGCTACAAAAATAAACAATATTACATGGCCTCAATATGAATGAGGAATAATCTCTGATAATGGACGAGGCGGGCATACCCATGCTCGTATCAAGACATATACATAACAATTAGTCCCAAGAAGGGGGACCTGAAAAATACATAAAAAATCTACTGGTACATCATAATGGTCCAGAGGGGACATCATTTTGGGATGTACTCATGATCATAACATGAATGATCTCAATGACTGATACACTGGAATAAAGCAACAACCGGTCTGAATAAGGTCTCAGAAGGGTTGATGAACTACTGAAACTGAAGGTGTCCAACATCTGTAGGGACTCAATGACTGTGAGCCATCTCTAGGAAGTATATTTAACTATATACTCGAGGGAGTATAAAACTGGGGTACATCTGAATACTATCGCCATGTGCAACCCGGATATCTATAGAAAAAATGTAGCTGGTTGTTTCCATAAGTAGACTCTCAAATGTGGAAGAGTCAGGTGGTATCTGGGGTCTTCAACAAATAACTGAAAGGACCAATACCCTATGCGAGGCTCAATGATGCAATCAAGGTGTTGAAGTCGAGCATGTGAGAAACAACCATTTGGAGAGGCACCGAGGACTCTTCTCGAAAATGATTTGTAGGCACTCATCGTAAATGGTGATGAGTCCAAGCAACAGCGACCTCTAGGTCTATCCTCTGGAATTAATTTGGTTGTCGTCGACAAAGGGAGACCAGCAACTAACAAGGAAATGATGTTTCCTTGATAGGAGCACGAGGTGTAGAACTGAAGTGTGGTAGTACTGATGGTAGGATTGACATACTTGTGGGGATGGGAAGTAACTGGGAGATAGTGGGTAGAATCAAACTTCCTTTGTTCAGAGCATGATGACATGGTTGACCTGGCAGCATAGGGAACTGACTTGTAGGTGTGGGGATCATGGTTTTAGGGATTTAAGGGTATGTATTGACTCTGGGGGGTCAATCTGATGGGTGCTGTCGAGGGATTTTCAGGGTGACATACTGCAGAATACTCTGAACAAAGGCGACCAAAATGGGGAACCTGCCATATGAGTAGACATGATCTGTGGGGCGCCAAGAAGCACCATTGGGTCCTTCTTCATAGTTTTAATGAGCTCCAAGAAGGGATAGAAGTGTGCTCTGAAATGGTACTATCCTGTGGATTTTGTGAGCCCAGGACTGTTCGTGCTCATGAGTGCTTTCATTTTTAAGGAGTCTGAAAACGATAAGAAGACTCTACAGTGGTTATGAGTACTGTCTTGTTGGTTTTACGAGCCCAGGATGGTGATTGCTTGTGGTTGCTTTCATGTTTAGAGAGTCTGAAAGCGGTAAGTGGACTCCATTGGTGTTCTTTTTCGTAAGTTAGTCTCCAAGGCCCGAAAAAGCATAAAATGATGCAAATGGAGAACTCTTCTAGCCGATGTGACTAGAGTATTCCTTTTTCGTAATTAGTCTACGAGGTCCGGAAAATGGGTAAACTTATACCAGGTAGATGCCCTTTCAGATACGTTTAGCGAGCATGAAAGGAAGCAAGGTTGTTCAACAATCTTTTCATTGTTTTAGGAGTCAGAAAAGAGCTTAACAGAAACTCCCTAAGTGCCCTTTTCATAAAAGGGATTGCTCGGCCCGAAAAAGGGGTAAAATTATACCGAACAAAAAGGGATTGATGAGAGCGAGAAAAGGTCTCAAGTGCCATCATGAGTGCAGAATACTGGATCCGATGACATAAAGATTGTCAAAAAGGGGCAACGACCAATGTGGCACGCAAACCGAGGTGATGGGTGGCATTTTGAAACAATACCCAAAAAATTATGGGGTGAGAGTGAGAAATGATCTCAAGCATCGTCACGAGCGTGAAAAACTGGATCCGACGATATAAGACTTGTAAAAAATGGACGACAGCCGATGTGGCATGCAAATCGAGGTGACGAGGGGCATGGAAAAAATGCCCGAAACATCTGGGCGTGACAGCGAGAAATGATCTCAAGCATCATCACGAGAACGAAAAACTGAATCCGGCGATATAAGACATGTCAAAAATGGACGATGGCCGATGTGGCATGCAAACCGAGGTGACGAGGGGGCATGGAAAAAATGCCCGAAACATCTGGGCGTGAGAGCGAGAAATGATCTCAAGCATCATCACGAGCATGGAAAATTGAATCCGGGGATATAAGACTCGCCAATAAACTGACAACAGCCGATGTGGCATGCAAATCAAGGTGGCGTGGGGCATGGAAAGAATGCTCGAAAGTTTTTGGTGACAGCGAGAAATGATCTCAAGCATCATCACGGGCATGGAAATATGAATCCAGCGGTGCAAATGGTGTGAAAAATGGAGGTCATAAGGACTCCGGAATGGTCAAAGCAAATAACTAGGTTAAAAAATGGCTACAAATAAAGGTGAGCCCACCAAGCCAAGGATGCAGTGGTGGGGAGAAATGATGACCTGCGGGGGGAGAATACTAGGTATATCAAATCAAATCGAATATACAAGTGATATGTGACCTCAAGAAATGGTTGCGATCACGCATGTGAAAAATTCAGTAGGGTTAATGACCTACCCCCATGCTATGTGCATGGGCTTTGTGATTGTGGATCACATATGTGTTGGTTTGAACGATGGGCTCATTGAGTTGTTGAGATAGAGATGATGGGGAAGGTTCAAAATGATTGATCATGCCCCCTATCCCGACGTCGAGGTAATCTATTATGCCCCCTAACTCAGAGGTGTGAATGTGGTGTAGATGTTGTCTCAGAGAGAGATCAATAGGGCATTGAGCAACTGCTAGTGAGGTGTTATACCATGAGGCTGTGGGCTGTGGTGGCATACTGAAGTGATGATATGATGATGGGGGATTCCCTTTATGGGGTGGATGCCCCCAGTATCTCCGACGAGAATCATGATGATGATGAGTAGGAAAGGTTTTGGGACTGCCCCCATGTTGTGGACATGTGGTTTCCTCGTCAATTTGAAAGGGTTGAACATGTGTGTCAAAGGGATCAATGGAAGGGGCCGACCGGACAGAGGGGTATCCAGTGGAAACCATGTAAATGGTGTTAATTTCTTCCGAGGAGGAAGATGGTGGGGGATGAATTTCCTCAATGAGAAGAGGGGATATCTCTAGGTCGACATTATTCAATTCGTATAAGGCTACTCTATAATCTGGGAGATCAGGGCAATGGTGTGAATAATGGCCATAAATGCCGCATATTGCACAATGATGGTTTGCGCGCAATGATTTATCACGAGGTTGAGGGGGGAGTTCTAGTTTGACTACTGGAATGTTGGTGTCGTCATCCAACATATTCATGTGTTCTTGAAGTGCTGGTAACTGTGGACATTGATGGGTGGCATGGCCTATGTCGTTGCACAAAGAGCACTTGGGGGTTATGTGGTTTGTTGGGGGATTCTTTGCAAACTTGGGGGTTGCTGGGGGGGTGTGAGTTGTGGGTCCACTGGTGTAGGTTTGTGGACCTCTACCCCCAGTGTTTGGAAGTGGTGGGGGAGTATAATTGGATGTTGATGCGGTGGCCGCTATTGGAGGTGGTCGATTCTAGATGTTTGCTACACCCGGGGGTGGACGGTCAGAAGTATTGATGGGTTGCACCGGTTGTAAAATGACATTCGGTGTCAGAGGATAGGTTGGGGCAGGTAGGTACCACACAGGTAGTCCTAATGTTAATCCTGGGAGATTAAGTGTAGCCATGACTAGTGTGTTGATGGTGCCTGAAGGGCGAAATAAAAATGGGATAGTATGAATTGGTGTGGCTCCTACGTGAGTTGGCACTGAGGGTGGTTGCGGGAGTAAAGGGGGTTTTTGGTTTGGTACCTGTGTGTTATGCGAGAGGGTGCACAAATTAGATATCTCGGCTATCTTCAAAGGGGGTTGGATGGATTGGATTATGGAAGTCATAGGTGATTCCGACTATAATCTGGGTCTGACTGTGGAGACGAACGATGTAGGTGCATTCTGAACTAGTTGTTCAATCATAGGAAGAACATTTTTAGGTGCAATGGGAGTGTATGGGTTTCGACACGTTTGGAGATTCATGTCGAACGATGACATCATAAGGAGATGATGAGTATTTGAATCCATCGGTTGGTTTGTGTTTGCAACATATGTGATTTGTTGTTGTGGTGCCGTGGTTCCTTGAGGAGGATCCAACAGACGAGTGTTCACCACTCCTTGTGTGGGAAAAGGATTATGGAGCACCATGGGTTGTGGTTTAGGAGGTGGTGCTGGTTATGCCGCGTGCCCTTGGCGTTGGCCATCATCAGACCATAGTTGGCATGCTCGCCCCAAATGGGGGCAAGTGTGTGTATAATGGCCGTATACCCCGCATATGGAACATGGGTGGTTTGTTCGTAAATTGGAGTTCTTACCCTGTTTCGGTGGTCGATCAGAGTTTTGGTTGGTGGGGGTAGCGTTGTTTTTGTTTTGATGTTGGGGCTGATTATGTTGTGTGTACACTTTCCCTTGAGTAGTGGGAGTATTTTGGTTTGCCGCAGGTGCGAGAGCAGGTTGTGGTGGATAATAAGCTAGTGGGGTTGGAGGTGGTCCAGTTACCTGCTGCGGTTGTTGGTAACCCTGAGCTATTGGAGGTGTTGGGTTAGCTGTTGTAGCTTGCTGTGGGTAATACATTGGTTGTGGCGGGAACTAAATTGGGTTTTGGGTAGCTGGTTGGTTATAGTATGTGGGTGGTACATATGCTGATGGTGCTTTCCCATAGCAATGTTGTGGACACGAGGGTCCATGAGTGTGATGAGTCTGATTCATTGGAGCGTACGAAGTTGTCGCTCCAGAATTAGATGTAGCCCTAGAGAAGTTTGGGGCATTTATGGTGCTCACCATGCTAAAAGGTTTAATGTGCGGTGTGACTTGGCCAATAATACCATTAGCGGCATGTGATTCCCCCGGTACGTCACTGCGTGAGAATCACCTTGTGGGGCATCAGGTATGATGGTGTAGAGATAGCCTGATTGGGCATAAATCAGGTCGAATTGCTGAGCTTTTAGGATAGCTTCTTCCTCTGACCGGGGTCGTTCAGAAGCGATGTCTTTTGCTATGAGGGGTAGGAGTGATTTAAGAAACTAGTCCAAAA
Source organism: Larix kaempferi (assembly GCA_027924585.1). NCBI lineage: Eukaryota > Viridiplantae > Streptophyta > Pinopsida > Pinales > Pinaceae > Larix > Larix kaempferi. The sequence goes on along the minus strand of BSBM01000434.1, from coordinate 21,874,796 downwards.
ATATAAGGTCATCCAGTTTAATCTTACAGAGGCTATGACGCTTGCGCCACTCATGGATGTGGTCCGTGATGTGGGTAGCTGTGTTTTGTCTGCAAGACAATAGTATTTCAACTCCTGCATCGTAACGTACAGGTAGCTGAAAAAACTGAAGGAAAGTGGAGGCAAGAGACGTAAAAGTCTGGTGGGTCCCATGTGGTTGTTTGATGTACCACTTGGCTGCAGAGCTAGTGAACGTTCGTTGCAATAGTCTTAGATGAATGGAGTCATCCACTATGGAGTTAGATGAACACCATAGGTGAAAAGACATTATGTGGTTTTGAGGGTCCTCCCCCGGTTTTCCTTCAAACATGGGTATGTCCGAGGGGAGCTTCGTAGGCATGGGTGGCCATGTAGGGTTGTGCCTGATAGGATCGTTGGTTAGCCTAGCTAAGTCTGGTAAGTTCAGATTAACCATGTAAGGTAAACTAGCAGATGGGTGTGGCATAGTGACTGGGACATAACTATTCATGGTGCCATTATGTAGTGCTCCAGTAGTCCCTAAGGGTATGCTAGGTATTGAAGGTATGTGTCCTCCAACTGCTGTGGTTTGGTATGGACCAGCGTTTCCAAGTGCAACATGGGTTACACCGGGGTTAGGAATAGTGCCAGGAATTCCTGGGATCTGGGTTGTGGTAATGACAGGTGGTGTGATTCCTATGTTTGGCATACCCATAATAGGAGGTAGTCCAGTGTTGGGCATTCCTAAAGGTGGAGTGTCCCCCACATTAGGCATGCCTAGATGGGTTGTTGTTACCATGGATGGCACAGTAGTGGAAGGGTTTGTGGATGTATCTCCAATGGTACTGGTAAAAAGTGGGTCGAATTGTGTTCCAGCCATAAGGTTGGTTGGGAATAACGTAGTAGGGTTTTCGGATTCTGCCTCAGAATCAGATGTGAAGTGAGGCATGTCAGAATCGGATGACTGTATGTTTGGCCGATGACGTGTCGATTCAAGGGATAAGGCTCGACGTCGGTGATGTGGAGAGCCAAGTAGACTGAACCATGGAGGTTCACCCTGAAGACGACGAGATCGTCTAAAATTCTCAATGGTGAGAAATATGTTTTTGTTTTTTTTTTTAAATTTTCAGTGAAAGGTGGTGATGTAAAAACTCAAAACCCTAATGCAACAATGAGTGCAAAAGGGGGAGTAAAAATAAAGGCTCTCAGGCCAAAAAATCAACCTCAAAAAGCACTTATTATAGCAGCTGTGCTATAATAAGTGGAGGGATGTAACAAAAAATGGTCAGAATACCAACAGTCAAACAACTTCTAGAAAAAAGAAGTGCTACTAAACCAAAGATGGATTGTATCATGCAAACACCTAACTAGAAGCATTGTGAGTTAACAAACGATATTCTCTGCAAGGTGATGAAATCCAAGTTAGACAATATTGAGTGTTGAATCAACGGCTAGATATCCCCCTACCAGGAGGGACACGGGGTAATCAATCCTAAAGAATGGCAACTAGGATACTCCGTTCATGACACGTTCAGAAAAGGTGAATTTGTCGTTTGGTCCTTTTACCGCAATACCCCCATACAGGGATATCCCAAGAACTACGAATGGTAGCCTTCGGTTATTGAATGGATTTCGGTATTCCACTCAGGCTTCCGGAACCATCCTCATGACTTCAACCCTCCTAGGGGAGAGGCCCTCTGATAAACTGGTTGTGACCGTGCCAAAAAATACTAGGAGATTTTGGTTCCCTAATGGACAACAGCTATGTCTCAAATGTAATAACTGAGGGGTGTTATTGGAGCACCTATCCCCTCAATTCTACCTAGCTACAAAGTTCTTTTAAGTGCTCCCCAAGTGGGGTTAAAAGTTGGTTGAAGTTAGGGTAAATTTTAAGGCTCAGTTTAAATTATGTGTTTGAGTGGGTGCACGTGTGGTATTTTAAACTGAAATTGAAAATGTAAATGCTTTGCAAAACCTATTAAAAAAACAAAGGATCTTTGAAATAGGAAAGCAAATAATATGAATTCTTCAAGAAATAAATGGATTTCTTTTAAAATTTTCTATGGGAAAATATCAAGGAAGTAAACAGTAAAATTTTTATCTAGATAAAATGCAAATAAATCCTTCTTTCAATTTCTAAAATTTTTTAAAAAGACTTTTTAAAGGAGCATTCTAAATAGTAAAAGATTTCTATGGCTGTAAAAAATGCAGGAATTTTAATACTGTAAAATGTGCTAAATGGGCAGAAAATACAGCAAAAAATTAATTTTTTAACGGATTGGCCGAATTGAAAAAACTTGCATCTCGGGTTTTGGCAGAATAGCTGCAATGGACTGCGCGAGTTTCTGTCACACAGTCGCGATGGGCAACGCGGTTTTTAGCCGCGAAGCCGCGATGTGTAGCGCGGGATTTCGTCACACAGTCGCAATGTGCAGTGCGGTAAATGGCCGTGAAGCCACGATGTGCAGCACGCAAATTGGCCGTGAAGCCGTGTGGAAAAGAGCCACGAAGTCACGATGAGCTGCGTGACTGTTGGGCAAAAATCCACGAGGCGAAAGCCGTAAGCGGACGTCGAAAAATGAACCCGAAAATGACAATTTCGGGCTGTAAATGGCAATAAAAAGGGGCAAGATCTAGAACAGCAATGGATTTGCTGTCTAGGATGGCAGATCTATGAATTAAACTGATTTAAACTAACCAAAACTAAGATCTAAATCTAAAAATTGAGATCTAAGAATTTGAAAGCAACGGAGTCGCCAAAAACTGTAGGCTTGGTTTTGCAACCAAGCTCAATGCAATGGGCACCTGCTAACTAGTAGCAGCAGTTTCAATAGAAATAAACAACAAACTAATCTAAAATATATTAATCATGGATCTATGTGAAGTAAATAAGCAAATAATGGAAATATTATGAAAAGCAAAACAATTGACAATATGTAAAAAATGATTTTGTATTAAGAATAAGGGCAAGCAAGTGTTTGCAATGGTAATACCTCCAAGTGGTGAAGATTGTCGAGTAGCTCCAAGGGTGAGCAGCTCCAAGCTCCAAAGGTCTCTTCTTCTCCAATGCTTCTTGGTTTGTGTAAGGCTAAAAAAGGTGGGCAATGCTCAAAAGGAATTTTGGCAGCATGAGAATAGGATGATGGATGGATCGAAAGTGAGGAGCTCCTACCACTTTTTTATAGTTTTTGGTGGTCGGGAATACCATTATGGTTTTGAGGAAACCAATGGTATTGACCAACATGGTTTAGGTACATTTTCCCTCCTTTTTTCTTTTTTGAATATTTTGAATATTTTTATTCCCTTTTTAATATTTTTGGGAATTCTGGACCCTTTTTGAGGTTTTTTTATGCTTTTTGAGGAAAAATATTCATTTTGAGTGGAAAAAGGGGTGTATTAAGGTCTTTTGGTGACCTTTTGGTGGCTTTAGAGGCTCAAATGATGAAAAAGTGGACAAATGGGTCATGTGAATAAGGAAATGAGCTAGTGAGCACTTTTTGGGTGTTAACAATGACAATGCAGGTTCGCAGGATTTGGCAGGATCAATGAACAGAGGTAATGCATGTCTTGGGATTGCAATAGTCTTGGGAACAACACCCGTAGAGTAGAAGAGGAAGAAAAGGCCTTCAGTCTAAGGAGGGAGGATAGAGAGCAGAGAGCAAAGCCGAGAGAGTTGTGAAGAGTCACACCGACCGAAGAGAAGAGAGTTGAGATCGAACCATCGCTCAGAGTTCCATGGCGAACCAAGAGAGGGTGAGGTCGACACATAGGGAGAATACACCACAGTTACTCCTAAGTTGTAATGGCTGAGGCCGATCATATTTAGTTATTAACTTACAATTATTTTTCATTATAACTAATTTCAGAGAAGTAATATAAGCCAATCCTGGCATCTTATTCTACACCTTGTTTGTGTAAGCATTGTGGTTTGTGTCGTTTGTATTGTTAAGAAAGAAAGTATCCCATAGGGTGACTTGCATCAGTTGGTATCAGAGCCCAGAAGCGAGTCCGGTTGAAGAAGATGACTATACCAACCTAACTTGCGTCAATTGGTATCAGGACCCGGATGTGTGAGAATTTTCAGCGGAGGTTGAAAATGGCTCATAGAGGTGTTAATGTCTGAGGATGAAGAGCGCATGGCACAACAACCATCACAGTGGATCGTGAGATGTTCGGCGAATGCGTCCGAATGATACAGACTTTGACAAATGAAGTTGCAGTGATCAAAGAAAGCCAGAGGCATGGTTGCATTCCTGAAGCGCTGGACCGTAGCAATGAGGAAGTCGAGGAAGTGGAAGCTCAGGAAGCCGCAACAGAAGAACCAGAGGAAAAACTCATCAAGCTTCTGATAGAAATGAGAGGTCGAGCGAAAATAGATGTGCGCACGTACTTGGGAAGACTGGACCCAGAAGACTTGATCGACTGGTTCAGAGAGATGGAGAAATACTTCGACGTAGATCACATTGAGGATCCTAAATGGGTTAAGACTGCATGTCTAAGGTTGAAGGGTCATGCCTCATTGTGGCGGGACAATGTACAGGCTAACAGACTCAAGAAAGGTAAGGAGAAAATCAAATCGTGGGACAGAATGGTTGCCAAGTGGAAGGGGAAGTTCTTGCCAAACGACTATGGGGTTTCCTTGTTCCGAAAGCTACAAAATTTTCAACAAAAAGAAATGATCGTGAAAGAATACACGGAGGAGTTCTACCGATTGTCAATTCGGTCAAGACAAACTAATGAAGGAGAAGAAGCTGTCACCAGATATGTAAACGGCTTGAAATACACTATTCAGGATGAACTCAGCATGTCAAGATTCAGAGCAGTTGACGAAGCCTATCAGTTAGCTCTGAAGGCAGAAGAGAAACTAGCGAGGAAGTCCGTAACGACCAGAGGCAGGATGACTGGTCGGGGTGGAAAGACTGTCTCCATGAAGGGTCAAGATAGCGGCTACAGGAAAGCAGGTGTCGAAGATAATCGACACACAGAAGGGACATCGACGAAAGAAAGAGCGCAAGAGAACCGATGCGATTGTTGTGAGAACCACGATCGAGGCGCATATAGTCGAAGTGTTCCATCCAATAAGAAGGGAGCTAACAGACCAGCCATAATCTGTTACAAATGCCGAGGAATAAGGCACAAGGCATATGAGTGCTCAGAAAACCTACATACTACAGAAGAGTCGAAACCCAAATGTCAAAAGGATGAGAAAGTCGATGAGAGGGAAGAATCGGCATCAGATAGCAGTGGAGGTGAGAAAAGGAAGAACTAGAATCTGACGGTTCAAAGAGCCTTGATCCAGGAAGATCAACGTGATCCGATGGAACCAACACAATGGAAGGCGATCTTTCGAACGAAGGTGTGAATTGAAGAATGGCGTTGCAAGACCATAGTTGATGGTGGGAGTACAGAGAATATTGTGTCGACAGAAGTCATCGACAAGATCGGGTTGAAATGTCGAGAACATCCACACCCTTACAAAATCTCATGGTTACAGAAAGAACACCATGTTAAGGTGACCAAACAATGCTTGATCAACTTCAGATTTGAAGGATTGGAGGACAGCGTATTGTGTGATGTAGTTCCCATGGATGCATGCCATCTATTGTTAGGAAGACCATAGAAATATGATCGTAAGATTATCTATGACGATCAAGCTAACATAGTCACAGTGTGGAAGAATGGTGTGAAAAGGACTCTTAAGCCAAGTTGAGAAGAGCCAGCCGACAGTAGGGACGGTGAGAGCAATCTTTGGGAAAAGCAAGTGTTGATGAGCACCGCCAAGGAATTCCTCGCAGAGGAAGAGAAACAGTCAGGATTTTTTGCAATCATTCCAAAAGGAGCATATGTCAAAGGAACAACCAATGAGGAGAACATTCCAATCGAAGTTGACGAGTTGCTCGATGAGTTTCGGGACATGATGGCTGATGAGAAATCGACGGGATTGCTGCCGAAAAGGAGCATATCTCATCAGATCGACTTGATTCCAGGGTTGAATCTGCCAAACAAAGCACCATATAGGATGAGTCCAACATAGGGACAGGAGCTCAATCGGCAGGTCCAATAATTGTTGGACAGGGGATTGATCTGAGAAATTTTGAGCCCGTGTGTAGTACCAACAGTATTGACACCAAAGAAGGGCGGGGAATGGAGAATGTGTATTGATTCTACAGCCATCAATGGGATCATGATTAAGTATTGATTTCCATTTCCAATAATGGATGACTTGATGGATTGCCTGAGTGGGGTGACATACTTCACGAAATTAGACCTGAAGAGTGGGTATCACTAGATTAGGGTTAGAGAAGGAGATGAATGGAAGACAACATTCAAAACAAGAGAAGGGTTATATGAGTGGTTAGTCATGCCATTCGGATTGACTAATGCACCTAGTACATTCATGAGACTGATGAATGAGGTGTTGAAACCATTCTTAGGAAAGTTTTTCGTAGTCTATTTAGATGACATTCTGATTTTCAATCCCACCAAGTCAGAACATTTGGAGCACATTCGACAAGTATTACAGAAATTGTAGGAAGAGAGGTTGATGGTCAACCTGCAAAAGTGTTTCTTCATGAAGAAGGAATTGGTGTACTTGGGGTTTTTAATTTCAGGTAAAGGGTTGGAGATGGACCCCGACAAGGTGAAGGCAATAGTGGATTAGCCGAATCCAACAAGTGCAACTGCAGTGAGAAGTTTCCATGTACTTGCTAGTTTCTACCAGAAGTTCATTCGGGGATTTAGTCGGATTTGTGCACCATTGACAGAATGCATGAGGAAGGGCGAGTTCAAGTGGACGGATAAGGCCCAGGAAGATTTCGACGAATTGAAGGAAAATGTCACTAAGAGCCCAATGTTGGTGCTCCTAGACTTTGACAAAGTTTTCTAGGTCGATTGTGATGCGAGTGGAATAGCAGTTGGAGCAATGTTGAGCCAGGAAGGCCGACCAATTGCATTCTTTAGTGAAAAACTGAATGGAGTGAAGCGTAAGTATTCGGTCTATGACCAAGAGTTTTATGCAATCATACAAGCATTGAAGAAATGGAGGTATTATTTGTTTCCTCAGGAATTTGTGTTATACACGGATCACCAAGCACTGAGGTATCTGAATACTCAGTCGAAATTGGATTAGAGACACATGAAGTGGGTGGAGCTACTCTAGAGATATACATTCGTGTTGCAACATAGGTCAGGAAAGTTGAACAAATTTGCCGACAGGTTGAGCAGGAGAGTGGCACTATTGGGAACAACCACTGTTTAGGCAGCAGGGATAGAGTTGATAAAGACGGAGTATGAGAATGATGAAGATTTTGTGAAAGCATGGAGGGCTTGTCGTGCGCCTTGGAGCATTGACAGAACTCCATATTTGAGTTATTTCATTCAAGGAGGTTATCTATTCAGGGGAAGCTAGTTATGTATTCCTAGAGGATGAGAGAGGGAGAACCTAATCCGAGAGTTTCATAATGGCGGGTTAGCATGGCACTTTGGGATTGACAAGACCAAAGCACTGGTTGACGAGAAGTATTTCTGGCCAAGGATGTCGACAGATGTCGGAAGATGGGTTCGACAATGTCAAATTTGCCAGTTGGAAAGAGGAAGGAGTCAGAACACGGGGTTGTATACACCATTGCCTGTACCAGAGAACCCGTGGGAGCATCTTAGCATGGATTTTGTGTTAGGATTACCAAGGACTCAGGAAGGAAGCGACTCAATATTTGTTGTAGTTGACAAATTTTAGAAGATGGCACATTTCATACCATGTAAGAAAACAAGTGATGCCACGGGGATCGCTATACTATTCTTTAAGGAAATAGTCAGGCTGCATCTATTGCCAAAGAGTATCACATCGGATTGGGATACGAAATTCATGGGGCATTTCTAGAGAACCCTATGGAAGAAACTTGACACGAAGTTAGAGTTTATCTCGGCACATCATTCGTAGATGGACGGACAAACCAAGATTGTAAACAAAAGTTTGGGAAACCTTCTGAGATGTTTAGCGGCCGACAGACCCAAGCAGTGGGAGAATGTGTTGGCACAGGCAGAGTTTGCATATAACAATTATGTGAATCGATCGATAGGATTGAGCCCATTCCAGATTGTTCAAGGGAGGAGTCCACATGTAGTAGTAGATTTGGTCGAATTGCCAGCATAAACCAGGAAGAGCACAGATGCAAAATTCTTCGCAGAGTATATGCATGAAGTTCATGAAAATGTGTGAAAGCACATTGAGAAGAGTAACGCGGCCTACAAATTGAGAGCCGACTAGAGAAAGAGGCTACTATCATTCCAAGAAGGGGACTTAGTCTATGCCTATTTGCGGAAGGAGCGATTTCCAACAGGAACATACAACAAGCTGAAGCTGAAGAAGATAGGACCATGCATGATTCTGAAGAATATTTCGGACAATGCATATGTGTTGGAATTGCCGGAAGACTTGAACATTTCAGCAACGTTCTACGTCTTAGACCTGTACCAATTTGATGAAGGGTCAAGCAGTAGAAAAGAGGAAGGAACAAGTATCGACTAGACATAACAAATTCCAGACTGACATAAAGAAGGGATCGCAGAAGTAATCAATGAACACGAAGTAGGGTGTACCCATATAGCATGCATGAAGGAATACTTGGTGTGACGGACAAATGATGAGTTGTAGGAAGCGACGTGGATTTTCGAAGAGGAGTTCAGGAGACTGACGGAGTAGTTGAATTCTTTTTCACCTGGGGAGTCTGATGCAGGAGCATCGGGGCCTATGCAAATTAGTCGAAGTTGATCGACCAAAGGGAGCCGACCAGCAGGAGTGCCAATGACCACTGGTGTGGAGAGCAGGTTGACTTGTCGAAGTCAACAAGTTGGGCAGAAACAGTCAGGGTACGGCTGACTAAAGGAATAGCAGATGTCGCGAGAGGTCGATAATCAATAGGAAATGGTTGACAGATGACAAGCGACATAAGATGTCAGGTAGTCGACAAGTGGTCGAACGACGACGGAACAGGGTTTGGCGAAGCCAAGTGTAATTGAGAAAGGAGTGAATCGACAGGAAGGTCGAGATGGGACTGATTGCTGTAGCAGTGTCGGAAGGACAGAATGTCAAGGGACTGTACCTAGTAGTTGTTCGGGGTTGCTGAGGAAGTTATTACAGTTATTGCGAGTTGGTGAAGGACATGACAGGGGGCGTCATGGACTGAGGCTGTGCAGCACGGCTAGAAGCTGACAGTGCAGGTTCGCAGGATTTGGCAGGATCGACAAACGGAAGGGAATGTGTGTCTCGGGATTGCAATAGTCTTGGGAACAACACCCGCAGAGTAGAACAGGAATAAAAGGCCTTCAGTCTAAGGAGGGAGGGCAGAGAGCAGAGAGCATAGCTAAGAGAGTTGTGAAGAGTCACACCGACCAAAGAGCAGAGAGTTGAGATCGAACCATAGCTCAGAGTTCCGTGGCGACCTAGAAGAGGGTGAGGTCGACACACAGGGGAACACACCACAGTTACTTCTAAGTTGTAATGGATGACGCCGATCGTACTTAGTTATTTTCTTACAGTTATTTTGCATTGTAACCGATTTCAGAGAAGTAATATAAGCCAATCCTGGTGTCTTGTTCTACACCTTGTTTGTGTAAACATTGTGGTTTGTGTCGTGTGTATTGTTAAGCAAGAAAGTATCCCATAGGGTGACTTGCATTAAGTATTCCTAGCAAAAGATTTAACAAGACATTACAAGGTTTTATAATTCGATGAAAGAATTACCAAGTTTTTACAATATTTTATAAATCAGTGAAATATTTGCCAAGCTTTTACAATATCTTATAATTTAGTGAAAGATTAGCCAAGATTGTATAAGATTCTATAATAGAATGAAACATTATCCTAAAAATTATATATACATTTTATACTTTTGATAAAATAGCCTTCAAATTTTCCTATATATTAGGGAGATTCACCCACTTTTTATACACATAAATTTGAGGGGGGTCCTGGATATCAGCGAACGAAAGCTTTGGAAGAGGCTTCTCACTTTTATATAAATGAGTCTCACGCTGTTTGTTTATCATGAAAATATTATGCTTTGCCTCACACAACTCCCATGACTTAAGTACAACTAACAATTCCACGTGACTCGTTTAGTACAATAGGTTCTCATGTGACTCCTTCATTTCGTACTGAAACACAATTTCATGTGAATTGTTTCATATACCCATCACAACATAATTAGATTGATGCTTTGATCCGTGAACCAAAGCATTGGACTACCTTTCGGGATGGAGGCTACATTGATTGCAGTATAATATTCTTACATATATACTATCATGAGATGATGATACCATGGATCCAATAAATATTCAAAATTTAATATAATTAAAATTAGTTTCATATTGGTTTTGAAAAGCTGCAAATTGCAATGCATTTAATGTAACAAGCTCCCTGTGTGTTGCTGTCTCTATTTTTAAATTTAGTAGCGAGAAAGATTTCACATTTTAAGGTAGAGAAAGATCTTTCATGTGGCTTACTATGTAAAGACAAAATTAGGTTTTTTTATTTGTATGAAGACCTTCCAACATGAAAAAAATCATGATTTTATTACTGTGAAATCATTTGATAAATGCGGTTAATCATTTTTCTGTTATCAATGATGTAGTTCTTATACTGTTACACTTCTTTTACTAATTATAAAAAAAATAATTTTATTAAAAAAACCTTATACTTTAACTTCCTCTCTTAAAGCATACAATTAAAACTTACTAGTTAAAAAAAATGTTCTTCATATATCCCCTAAAGTGTGCCTCTTAAAACAAGTAATGCTCTCGCTAAGCCATATAGGACAAGTAATGCTCTCGCTAAGCCATTTGAACATGTGAACATGTTACTACATGGCATTTCACATCCGTGCTCACCAAATTCAAATGATTCCACAAAAGCTAAGTAGTTATTATTGACATGATCTTCTAAAATATTTATGATGGGAATTTGTTCGATGACAACATTTATGTCTCCCTCGTGGGCATGGGCAGAAGCATGGACATGATCACTCATTTGACTTAACCAAACATAGACATCGACGTGAATTTAGAATTTTTTATTTTCTCTACTTAATGATCTTCTTTTCGTGCTATGATTATTCTTTGAGTATTCTTCTCCTCTTGATCTTAATGATGAAGATCTTATTATCTTAGTCGTGGTGTTGGTATTATAAAATCTATCTACTGAATTACCAATGAGAATTAGATATCTAGTGGCAAGAGTCCAATTTCCACGAGTGATATCAAGGTAAATTAAAAAAATTGCCAATATGCCTACTTCTCTTCCTTCCTTTTAGTATTCTTTCCAGATTATGCATTGCCTATACTTGAATTTTTATCATTCATGTGTGGAAATTAACATCATGAAACTTTTCTAGAGTAGTTTTTATTGAAAATTTTTGGTGTGCGAAGGATGTGTTCTAGTGCTATTGTAATTGTTCCCAAAATTTATGTATTGCCTCTTATTCTCTAAATATGAAAATGCTTCTCTTTAGGAATTCTCTATAGAATGAAAACTATTCTATCTTTCCAACCAATAGCTCTAATATGATGTCTTTACCTACACAAAATAGGTGTGCTATCAGAAATTTTGGACAGTGGCTTGTCCACTTATCAAAAAGCAATTGCACCAACATGAAAACATCAAAATGCCTTTCTCCTTTACCATAGCTCTCATACACAATTAGGATTCTTGATTTGCATGAAGACTTGCAAACATGAAATAAATAAACTCATGATTTGCCTGAAGACATGCAAACATGAAATAAATAAACTCATATAAAGTATATGTTTTAAATAATATGAAGGCAATGCATACAATGGGGTTGATCCCCTTTTATGTCATCAATAAGGTAGTCCTTTTATCGTCATACACCAACATACTTTATTTACTAATTATCAAACAACATAACTTTATTAGCTAAGCCTTATACTTTAATTGACAATTCATGTGTCTTATTTAATGTATCACAATAAGATTACATGTCCTTCATAATTTTGTTGTAAAAGCTCTGTATTGAATGAAGTAAAATGAATTAATGTTTTTAAGAATGAAAACAATTTGGGATAATTAAGAAGAAGACAAAACATTTTATGAATTTGAAGTCGTTTAGTTTATGGTAATTTAAATTGAGCTATATAATGGTTGATGAAATTACAATTTTGAATTGATGAAATTGTAGTTTTTGATGAAAAATTGATTTTAATGCACTCAAAATATTCTTGCTCAAAATATTCCTACTCTAAATAAAGTGTGCAATGTTAATATATAATATTCTAATTTCATCCATTTAATGAATTAAAAAAAAACAATTTTTAAACCAAAAAATATTCAAATTAATAAAATAAACATAATTTTTAATATGATAACTATTAAACAAAAAAAATCTCGTATTTTTTCACCGAAAAAAAAATATTCTTGTTATTCAATTGAGAATCAAAGAGAACGTCATCTTTTGTACTATCATAAGAGATCATCTTCTAGTCTGAAAAATGCTATCTAAGACCCTCATGATATGCAATTCAACTCTGTAATTTAGTAAAATGTGAATAAATTTAAAATGAAAAATACATCAATACCTAAATACATCATTTCTGAAACTAAAATTTGTGATGAGTTCAATTATTATAACTAAAAATTCAAAATGTGGCTAACAGTAATTAAACCAAATGAGCACAGGATGCTTGACATTTTCTAAAGTTCATCAGTGTTTGGTAATCAACAGGTAATTATTGAACTGACCAAAATCAGAACGATTGACATGCTCTCTTACAAATACTAGGTGAGTGGTTATCACATTAACTAATAAAATAAAAATTGTCATGTAGTAAGACGTGTTTCGTTGGTGATTTTTTCCTATGGATGGCATAGTTGGATCCCCTACCCCTTTGATGGGAATTATACAATGATGGAGACACTCTTGACCATCCACACCGCCCAAAACCACAACAAAACCACCCATACTGGATTTAACATCTAATTTAACTTGACATCCCAAGAGTTATTGTGCGGTTAACAACCTTGGTTTTATTTTGTAACGCATATTTTTTGTGCATTGTTCAACTGAAAACATCAACTCAAGTAAACCTAACTATTATACATCACTCTACCATGGACCACCTCATTATGCTCAAGATCCGTAACACCTCTTAAAATTCGGAATATATATATATATATTGATACATCACTTAGAAGTATACCACTTCTTGCATGTCCTATTTATGTATGTTAGAGTACTTATAATTCAATTGTCGTACTTATGTTTCTTCTTAACGCTAGGGGTTCCCTTAAGAAGAGATTCCGGGGCTTACTTAGCTTGAGAAGCTAACACTGAACTTTAGTACTCTACACACGTCTAAATCCAGGCCATAGGGTTTTTCAAGACAAGCTATCAGTAAGATTACTTCTTGATGATCTCTAGGTTCATTTGTGCTCCAGCTACTAGATTAGCTTACTTGGACAGATACTATCATTATCATTTTTTACATTTACATCTCTTAAGGTATTGATTTCTCTTTATTTTAGTTATATGTACATAGACATCTAGGTTGTACATATTATTTACAGTGTTCTTATTCAAATTTCGTCGGATAACAATGTTTTCACCAAGTATATGTGAGAAGCAAAATTATACCAATATAATATATAGATGTATTTATGTTATCACCCAATACTACTATATATATGTATATATCATCAAAGTGTTTATATTTAAACTACTATCCATTCTCCTTTGTTTACTTACCTTAAGTTTTGCAAGTATATCATAACAAGTCATTTTAATAGTTTATATGTATATATTTACTAACTATTAATTAAAATTATGGGATAGTTGCAATGCATACAATCGAGTCCAAAGAGTTGGACCTTAGGCTTAAGGTTGTAATACCCTAGCCATCCGAACCTTGGTGTACAATTAACACGAGGGTCAATCCAACATAACTATGCAATAAACTTATCAATTAATATGATTGGGATTTGATATGATTATGTAAATGAATACTTTGAAAGTTCTTAATACCTGGTCAGTACTGTTGGAATCCTCTTTAATGGATCCTTTGTACAGAAGCCACTACCTGGCTTCTCGAAGTATGCAAACCCTAAACTATCCTTATCATCATTTGGCATGATCCTTTTTCTCCTTGTCCAATTTGTTTTGGGTTCTATGGTTCTCTGTTTGGCCCTCGGCCTTTGGCCTTGCTTCCAAAGACTTGGAAGGTGAAAGTTACACAGGGAGACTGAACACTTGGTGGAAAAACACCGGTAATGTAATGTATATGCACCTGCACATTATTTATTTGCATTGTTATTTCTTGAAGGAGTTTTAATCCAAGTTTGTTTCGTTAATTTGTGGCAGAGAAGAGCACCCTAGCTCGAAGGGGTAAGGATGGAAGAAATGGGTGACAAAAGCCCCTAGTAAGTACCGACTCTTTTCACGAGGATACTCTGTGAATGCAGCCTAAGAGTGAAATAGTTATGTTCGGTTTCTTGAAGGTAGTTACAGTGGTATTTACTTGTAGCTGGCATAGTGGCCTCGGCTTTAACCATATAGGTCGGGTATGGAAGGTGGGTTGTGATTTTCTAGGTCCATGTGTGTTGGTTGTGCTATGGCCTTAGGTTAAACGTTGGGTCTAGTTTTTAATTTGGTTGTGTAAATAATGGGTTGTCATTACTATTGTCAAATAATTTTTTGTTAGAGCCTAGTGTTCCGACTTCTGGGAAACAAAGTGGTGAACTTGGTAATTTTGTTGGCTAAATAGAGGGTTTGAAACTCCATGTTTTACTGGACTGATTGTTAAAATAAATGTTGGGGAAACTCCTTGAACAATGCTCGGCCTGCTTGTAAAAGGAGAATTACTATGTATTACTGTGTGTCTTTCATTTCCGGTTTTGTACAAATATATATACATTCTCCTCCCAATTCAGCTTCGGCATTTTAAAAGTCTCTATTGAAAGTATTAATGTATATACAGTACTTCATTAATTGTTTTTAGGCTGAGTATAGACTGGGTATTTAAGAGTCATAGAGTGGTGCTAGCACACAATGTCGAGTGAACTCTGCAAACAGATGGCGTAGGTTGCTTTTCGGCTTGGTTTGAATCTGTAAAAAAATTAATGTGAAGGAAATAGCCTAAGGATTCAATTCTGAATCTTGCTTAGGGTCTCTAGGGTTACTTTTAGTAAATTGAGGATTGCTATGAAATTCTTTGATTAAGGCTGCAACAGGTATAATACGGTCTACCCTTAGACCGCTCGGTTGATAGAATTAGAGCCTGTATGGATTTGTTTAGTTTGGTTGAGGAATGTTTGGCCCGATTAAAATATACTGTGTTTTCAAGTTCGTTTGGGTAATTTATGATATAATAGCTAGGTGAATGTACTGTGGTTTGTATATTTCATTGGGCAGTTTTAATGAAATATATTGTACTTTCTCTCAGGTTGGAAGAGAAGTGAATTCTTATGTATAAATGTTAGAAAAACTGAAATAGAAAATGTTTATCTTTTATTCCTTTATAGCAGGAGTATGGTTCTGCCCAAAAAAATTATAAAAGTACTGAACTGTTCCCTAACAACTTCGTTTTTAAGAATTGAGAGTGATCACTGAGTTATGTTATGATATTATATAATTTATAGTAATTCTTGAAATATAAATATGTCAGATTACTGTATATAATGTACTATTAAAACCAAACTGATGTAGTAAAACAAGTGTTGAATTTAAACATTTCTGTACTAATTCATAATAGATAAATCATCATTTATTTTCATCATGCATCTAGGAATTTATGCAATCTAATTTAATTTCCACCCTCTATACTAGAGTACACCACCTTCGGGTGGAAGGAAAAATACAGAGGGTAATTAATTCCATCTATCAACATTCATTTGAATTCAGGGATTAACAAGATTATTAAAACTTTCAACTCAAATAATAGAATAAAAATAAGAAATATGGATGGAACCCGAAAGAGAAGGGCTAGACAAACATCCTCAGGAGACCGTTCCTCCCAACCTGCTCATTGAAACAGTCAGATTGAATGCTTCAGGACCCCCAAGCCCGTTCATTGAACCACCAGGATGAAGATCCTGGTTAGGAGTAGAATTCAAACACTTATAAAAACTCAACAGTCAAGAAGAACTGCAACTTTCCCTCCTCTGAACTTCAGCAGATACGACAGTCTCACCCTGAAAAACATTAGCTAGCACCCCTCATCGAACTTCCTTGCCTACTCAAACTACCATAGTTTTCCAACCATCACAAGGGAAAAAGTGTGAGCCTCCTACTAAATTCAATGGCTTAAGTAGATTTTTGCCTAAGTCTTTGGTCAGTTATAGCATTTATTGATCCACTTTCTCTGTTCTTCCACCTTTGGGGAATCATGACCATAATTATAGGGTAGTTTCCTCCTGCATCAGCTAGTAAGTGTTTTTTAGATGCTGCCACTTGTTTCCTTGTCTCCCAACAAGTTTCATTCCTCCTAGTGGGTCAGTGAACACCCTCCAACAGCCCCCTAGGATGAGTGTCCCCAATTTTAATTTATTAAATAAAAAAATAGTTAATTATAGTCATCCTAGACCACCTTGTTCCAAAAAGCTTTATAATAAAATTCAAAACAATGTTTTGTCAAAATAAAATGTTTTTCAGTTCTAGGAATGTTACAAACAACCCCTCTTAAGCTCAACATCGTCCTCGATGTTGCTTAAGTGTCATTTGAGTCCTTCTGGAATGGAAATGGATATGCTCCCTGCATATGACTCTCCAATTCCGAGGTCGCATCATCCAGGCTAAGGTGCTTCCACTACACCTTTACCTGTCCAATGGTGCAATTTCGAAGTGAAATCTCCCTCCTGTTGAGGATACAGTCTGGTTCCACCAGAAAATCTCCATCGGGTTCCACCTGTATATCAGTCCAGTTAATCACATGAGTAGCATCATGTATATTTTTTTTAGGATGGAAATATGAAATCATTATGAATTTTAAGGTTCCGTGGCAAGGCCAGCTGATATGCCACTAGTCAGACCCTTGACAATATCTCAAATGGTCCACAATACCTGGGTGTCAGCTTGACACAACTCCCTAGCTTAAACGAGCTTTTTCAGGGCGTTACCTTTACAAAAACATGCTCACCAACTTGGAACTCCTGTTGAGTGCTTTTAAGATGTGCATGGCTTTTTTCCTATCTTGTGCAATTTTTAGATTGCTCTGGACTTGTTTCATTGTTAGTTCCATTTCTTTTATCAATTATGGTCCTAGAATTATCCTGTCAACCGGGTTGATCCATGAAATAGGAGTGTTGCATTTACGACCATACATTATTTCAAAAGGACTCATTTTGGGTAAAGCTTGATAGTGATTATTGTAAGCAAATTCAACAAGATGCAGATATTCTTCCCACTTCTTGGGCTGATCACTAAAATACATTCTAAGCATATCCTCTAACATTTGGTTCACTCTTTCAATCTTCCCATCCGTTTGTAGATGGTAAGCTGTACTGAAATTGAGTTCAGTATCTAGAAATTTAAATAAAGATTTCCAAAAGTTTCCAGTTAACTTAGAGTCTCAATAAAAAATTATTACCTTGGGTATTCCATTGTAATATCCTAAATTTTGGAATAATGATTGTTATTGTTATATTGGGCCACGGCCCCAACACCTATGTTTTATTTTGAGTATTGGGCATGAGCCCTAGCACCTATGACTTATTCTTTTATATATTGACATATCGGGCATGGACCCTAATTGAATTCTTTATTTGAGTGTATACTGGGCAAGAAGGCCCCAATGTTTTAATGATGTTCTTTAGCTTTGATATGGGTACAAACCCTAATATACTGAGACGACCTTTTGTTACTTACTATGTAGAGCTACGATTTTACAGGATTTGACTTATGAGTGTGGACTTAGAAACACACATATAACCTACATACTAGGAATAAGCCCCAATGTACCTAGAAGAATGTTTATGTACTAGGAGTAGGCCCTAAGGTACATTGAGTGTTGGGCCTAAGCCCTGGAACACTCCAAGCTTGATAAATGAATACCAAATCCGAGGGAACTTAAATATCCTAGATGTGCCTCACAACCACATTCTAGCACTAGTGTTGAGGAGAGGCTCTGGAATTGCATTAGCGTAACGCCCATGTGAGAGTGTTGAGTTAAAAGGCTCTGAAGAGCACTTAGGGTCACTGGATCTCAAAGTGTTGAGTCGAAAAAGACTTTGAATAGCACTTTTAAGTTCATCACAATTATTTAATTTGATTAAATGATTCATCTATTATCTATCATCAAATACTGTGGGAACTACCATCTTAAACCAGGGAATCCAACATGCAAAGAGAGAGACTAGAGATGCTTATCCTAGCTTACCGAAAGACCGTCCAAAGAAGTGGACCTTACCCATAAGTTGTTAAAACTAATTATCATGTAAAGATACAAGATTTAATATTATTATTAAGAATATTTAATAAATGATGATGTGACTATTTATTTATAAAAGACATTATTGCATATAGTTTATGCATATTGGGATGCCACATTATTTAATAGTATTAATAAAGCATTGATATTTAGTGGGCAGCCACATTTATAAATAGTATTACTAATGTATTAATACCTAGGTTAGAAATATTATTACTAAAGCCCCGGGTCAGTACCAACTTCTAAAGCCCCGTAGAGCATGAGCACACTAGAATTGGTGGAGCTCAAGCTTTAGTTACAAGAGTTAATAGAAAAAGGGTACATTCAACCTAGTGTGTCCCCTTGGGGTGCACCGATACTCTTCGTCAAGAAGAAATATGGAATGATGCGAATGTGCATCGATTACTTCCAACTCAACAAGATGACCATTAAGAACCGCTACCCACTCCATAGGATCGACGACATGTTTGACCAAGTCGGAGGAGCAAAGATCTTCTTGAAGATCAACTTATGATCCGGATACCATCCGGTGAGAATCTGTGATGAGGATATCAACAAAACTGCATTTTGAACCCGTTATGGCCACTATGAGTTCGTAGTGATTCCCTTTGGGTTGACGAACGCACTGGCCAACTTTATGTGCATGATGAACAACATCTTTAGTAAATACCTCGATAAGTTCGTTCTAGTCTTCATTGAAAACATTTTGATCTACTCCAAGAATGAAGTGGAAAATGAGGAACATCTCCGAATTATTCTACGTATACTACGGGAACTCCATCTTTACACCAAGTTTAGTAAGTGCGATTTCTACAAACCCCAGATTCAATACTTAGGACATGTCATTTCCGAGAAGGGAATAGCCGTCGACCCCGAAAAGGTCAAAGCTATCGAAGAATAGCCCACACCTGCATGCGTATTCGATATAAAATCGTTCTTAGGATTAGACAGCTAGTACCAAAAGTTCATTGAGAACTTTTCATGGATTGCATGTCCCATGACCGCCTTGTAGAAAAAGGAAAACAAGTTTAACTGGATGGATAAGTGCGAAGAAAGCTTTCAAAAGCTGAAGCAACTATTGATTAGTGCACCGATTTTGTGTGTTGCGGAACCCAATGGGGACTTCGTCGTTTCTATGGATGCAAGCAAGGAAGGACTTGGGGGATTCCTTATGCAAGAAAAATTTTCCATATGCTACGAATCAAGGAAATTAAAAGAGCATGAGTAGAACTACCCTATGCATGACCTCGAACTATCCGCCATCATCCATGCTTTGAAGATGTGGCCACATTATCTCATGGGAAAGAAATTCATATTGATGACTGATAACATGAGTTTGAAATACCTTTTCGACCAACCCGACCTAAATGCCAGGCAGGCCAGGTGGTTAGCCTTCCTTAGCGAATACCATTTCAAACTAAAGCATATAAAATGCAAGGAAAACAAGATTGTGGATGCATTGAGCCGTTGCGCACATATGCTTTATGAAGTCATGGTGAGTCAAACTGACTTAGACTTACACCACAAGATTCGAATGGCATGTAAGAGTGACCGTTACTACATGGAAATCCTTGCAAAGATCCAGGAAGATAGATTATTCCAGCAACAAAAGGAATATAAGATAGGCGAGGCAGGACTACTGTGGTCAAAATAAAGACTCTACGTCCAAGAGAGTGTAGACATTAGATCAAACATTCTCACAGAGTTTCACCAAAAACCCTATTCAAGGCATCTCATATATCGAAAGATGATATCGGTAGTCAAGAAACATTACTTTTCACCGAAGATGAAAGCTAACATTGCCATGTTCATCGCAAAATGTCAGGAGTGCCAACTAGTCAAAGCAAAACACCAACACCCCTTCGGATTACTTCAACCTTTACTCATTCTGGAATGGAAATGGGAGGTAATAAGTATGGACTTCATTACAGGATTACCCAAGAGTAAGAAACTGAACGAATCCATCTTTGTAGTGGTAGACAAGCTATCTAAAGCAGCTCACTTCATACCGGTAAAATCTAACTACAAGACAGTTCACATCGTGGAAATATTCTTAAAGGATATCTTTCGATTGCACGGGATACCCAAGGCAATCATTTCTGATCGAGACACAAAGTTCACTAGCAACTTCTGGAGAGCATTGTTCTCTGGTTTAAAAACCTAGTTACAATTCAGTACCATGTATCATCCCTATACTGGTGGACAAACAGAATGAGTAAACCAAATCCTCGAGGACATGTTGAGGATGTATATCATGAATAACCCCACCAAGTGGAAAGATTATTTGCACCTTGCAGAGTTTGCATACAACAATAGTTATCAAACCTTGGCCAAGATGAGTCCTTTCGAGGTACTCTATGGCAGGAAATGTTGGACACCCGTGACTTGGGATGGTCCATTAGACAGACTTATCTTAGGACCCAACCTCCTAAAAGACTTAGAACAACTAGTCTCCAAGGTACAACTGAACTTGAAAGAACACAAGAATGCCAAAAGAGTTATGTGGACAAGAAAAGAAAAGACAAAGACTACCAAGTCTGTGAGCATGTGTTTCTAAAAATAAAGGCAAAACAAAGCTCGTTGAGCTTAGGACGTTGCGGGAAACTAGCCCCAAGATTTTGTGGACCTTTTCAAATACTAGCCAAGAACGACCCAGTGGCTTACGAGTTAGCGTTACCAGTGCATGTAAAAGTTCATAATGTTTTTCATGCTTCATTATTACAGAAATATGTATATGATACTAAACATGTTATTGATTGGTCCTTATTACAGATGTAGCCCAAAGGGGAGCCCATGCCAGAACCACTTCACATTCTAGACAAGAGAGAGGTGCAGCTTAGGAGGAGGACCATTACTCAGCTAAAAGTGCAATGGAGGCACTTTGGACCAGATGAGGCTACTTGGGAGGATGAGACCACCATGAAAGAGGCATACGCTGCCTTGTTTCATGACCTCATTCCTAGGCCCTAGAAACAACGAGAAGGTGTTTTTTCTAAGCGGGGAGGGATGTAATATCCCAAATTTTGGACTAACTATTACTGTTGTTATATTGGGCCACAGCCCTAGCACCTATGTTTTATTTTGAGTATTGGGCATGAGCCCTAGCACCTATGACTCATTCTTTTATATATTGACATATCGAGCATGGACCCTGACTAACTTCTTTATTTGAGTGTATACTGGGCAAGAAGGCCCCAATGTTTTAATGATGTTCTTCAGCTTTGATATGGGTACAAACCCTAATATACTGAGATGACCTTTTGTTACTTATTGTGCAGATCTATGATTTTACATGATTTGACTTATGAGTGTGTTGAGCATGGACTCAGAAACACACATATAATCTACGTACTGGCCATAAGCCCCGATGTACCTAGAAGAATGTTTATGTATTGGAAGTAAGCCCTGAGGTACATTGAGTGTTCGGCCTAAGCCCTGGAGCACTCCAATCTTGATAAACTAATACCAGATCCGAGGAGACTTAAATATGCTAGATGTGCCTCACAACCACATTCTAGCACTAGTGTTGAGCAGAGGCTCTGGAATTGCACTAGTGTAACGCCCATGTGAGAGTGTTGAGTTAAAAGGCTCTAAAGAGCACTCAAGGTTACTGGATCTCAAAGTGTTGAGTCAGAAAAGACTCTGAATAGCACTTTTACTTTCATCACAATTCTTTAATTTGATTAAATGATTCATCTATTATTTATCATCAAATACTGAGGGAACTACCATGTTAAACGACATGGTGGGAATCCAACGTGCAAAGAGAGAGACTAGGGGTGCTTATCCTAGCTTACTGAAATACCATCCAAAGAAGTGGACCTTACCAATAAGTTGTTAAAACTAAGTATCATGTAAGCATACATGATTTAATATTATTATTAAGAATATTTAATAAATAATGATGTGATTAATTATTTGTAAAAGACATTATTGCATATAGTTTATGCATAGTGGGATGCCACATTATTTAATAGTATTAATAAAGTATTAATATTTAGTGGGAAACCACATTTATAAATAGTATTAATAATGTATTAATACCTAGGTTAGAAATATTATTGCTATAATTATTGTTATCATAACTATTATAAAGAGCTTAAATAAGAAATCACTTATAGATCAAACCACTGAAAAAGTCTTAGTCCAAAATACTAGATATTTATTAAGTAATATCTTTTAAATATTATTTATCTAATTTAAAAAAACTAATTATTCCAACAGTCATAATTCAAGACTCCCCTACATAAAGAGGGAAGATCCCAAGTTTTGGGGATCATCTATCTTTTTCATTATCATTCCCTTATGGTAATCAGAGAGAAGTCTTCTGCTCCAAGAAACTGAACCAGTAGTAACCCTAGGGCCTCTATCTCTTTTGCATGTTGGAATCCATCTCGACGGGATCCATACAAAACCAGGAACGGTTGTAGGATCATGGTTGGGAGGAACATGGTAGTTCCAAAGTTATCTAGTTGAGGAAAACATTATAACAAGTTAGCCCTCTACAACAGGTTCTGCATTAATTATTGTTTGAGTGGGCAGGCTTCTATAGGAAAGGATCAAGTACTAAGAAACCAGACTTCTACTAGAGAGGATCAAGTGCCAAAGCAACCAGGTATGTATAATTAATTGTCTCCACTTTCCCGTTATAGTAGACATAGGCTTTTAAATTGGAATTAATACTTTAGCATTGTTCTCATTATAAAAATTATCAACACATAGAGTTTTTGCCCAGAAATCAGTGGAGGGTCTAGTAGGTCTAGCCAAGCTAGGATATGCTAGACAACACGCCATCAACAACTTATGAATCCTACTATGAATTTTCAGAATACTTCCCTTTGTTTTCCCATACTAACTTCCAGGATTAGGGTTATTATATTTTCTGAAATGATTTCTGTTTGAATCATCTTACCAATTCGCACTGCAGGGATTTCTTCTACTTATTAAATTTCTTTTATTGTTATTGCCTTTATACTTGAAGTCATTAGATAGAAATTTCCAGAGCATCAAATCAAACATTGAATATCCTAGTCACATTGCACAACAATCGTAGTTTAAACATTAAATAGTAACTATTACGTCTTTTGCTCTCTCCAAACCAAGGTATATCTCTACCGTACCAACATCTCTACAATTGCAACTAAACAATCAATTGTTAAATCAAAAACTACAGCAAACCTCTCTTATGGATCGAATCCCATTATCAAACCAATGTTTTCCATATTATTAAACTATACTACTTTTAATCCATAGAAATAGAAGTCAAGAGATTGAAACTCACTAGAAACCATACTATTTTAACATTAGCCAAACAACATAGAATTTCCACGCAGAAACTTTTAAACATACAACCCAACGTTTTCACTAACAATGATCAATTTCATACATACATCCATTAAAAATGAAATACAGGGCAAGGGATTGAATTCCTCTAGTCTTCTATATAAAGTAACTACCATAAAGAAAACGCAGCATGAAATACCAAAGTGAAAACCCACAGGTACGTAAGTAGATCAGATAAGGGTTTCATTCCACCTACTAACACATTTCATTCTGGAAACTATTATAAAACTAAGTATAGCAAATCCATACACCAGATAGAGCCACGATAGTCACATGAAGGTTCTTTAACCCTTAACCATTTCATACAGAGAACACGCAGAGATCAGCCACAGGTTCAAAGTATCATAGAAAAACACAGAGGCCAAACTTTAGCCATTTCTTAGACAGAGGCAGTCCCTGTTCACAATAAATCCAAGCCATGGCAAGGTCACAATTTCTTCTTTTATAAATACCCAACCCACAACTTTCAGAACATAGTCAATGCTATCGAATACAAAAATCGAGAACTACTACTCTTACGATAAGAAAACGCGGAGCCTAGGTCCAAGGATTCTTTATAAACAAAATACACAAACATGTAAACCCTGGTTTGATATTGGGTATTCGTATTACAACTTCCACAAGTATCAACATTGAGCTGAATGGCCAAACCTTACACTAAAAGCATCAATGGCCATAAAAAACAAATAGATACATTTCATAATGGTCTAGCCAACGGTGACCTCAAGGAACCCCAAAACCCGTTATAGGAAACCCAAATCGGGATCAAGAAATTCCTCAGAGCAAAAACACCAACATTACACTCCACAGAGGCGAGGCGAGGAGTTAAGGAATTGTGAACTCTGAACTTACCACTGGTAATGCCATCAATGTTGAGTATTGGCAACATAGAAGAGAAACGCCAACCAATACCTACTAAAACCAACAAGCCATAAAAAGTAAAAAACCCTGGGTTTTCTATCACAACTATCTAAATGAAATAGCTTGAAATGTAGGAAGTTTTAGGGATGAGTAACCTTCATTTCTTCGGTGCCATCTTTGCATACAAAACCCATATGGTGTGCTCACCATGAGCCAAGCTCAAGTCAGCACGCGAAACCCTCAAATGCATCCACAGCAAAATAGGTGAAATGAACCACGAAGTTGAACCTTCGTTGGTGTAGAAAGGAAGGGAGACCCCCTCATCATAGCTAGCAGCGTTGGCCATGTACCATCGTAGAAGTTGCATTTAATGCTACCACCAAAGATTTTTATTTGGACCCAAATCTATATGGTAGTAGAGTCACGTTTGATCAACAAGTTTTATAAACTCACAAGTATTACAAAGATTGTAAGCATTGCCTAGTACCAACAATACATTACTAAGTCAACAATTATTATAAATTCAACAAGTATTACGAACGACCTTCAAGGCCTTTAAAGGTGCCGATCTTTAACCATCACATACTTTGGGTTTCGAAAATTATTGGAACCATGTAGTAAGCACCCTAGGTGAATGCCGCTATAAGTACACCTGCAAATAGATACAAATTGAATACATTAGCGAAACTTGCTAAGTAAGTCAACAGTTTCCTTTTCTTACACCCTACCTCTTGGCAGCCATGCCGGGGTACTTTTCCCTTGAAAAGAACAGGCATCTCACCATGGGCCTCAACAGCCACCAATAGGGGTCCATCCCACCTGAATTATTAGTTAGACTTTAATGAACATGCACACAAACTCTTAAAAATTGTATGAAGGAGATTTGCTTTATTATCCTCTAAACATTGTACACTGGTGACAGATTTACACTTCTATTCATTACAATGCTTTTGCAAAGTTGTAGGATTCACAACGAGTAATACCATGATTCTTATAAAACTCATACTTTTCAAAATGTCGCAAAAGAAGTATCGGTATAGTATTCTCTTAGCAGTGCTGAAGTTAATTTACAATTATCATCTCCTAGCTAGTTTATTACGGTAACGAATTTTTATTTTATTTTATTATTTTTAGGGACATTACATCCGTGCAATCGAAAATTTTCCTTCATGAAGATATAAAAAATGTTTTCCGCTTTATAGGTTGTCTTAACTTGTATGAAGTGATTTGCTTTAGTAAGCTTGTCTACCACTACCATTATGGAATCATTTTTCCTTTGATTTTTCGGTAAACCTGTTATAAAATCAATACTAATTACTTCCCATTTCCAATATGGGATTGGTAAGGGCTGTAGTAAACTTGCTAGGTGTCAATGCTCAGCTTTAACTTGCTGGCACTTGATACACCTAGCTATAAATTCTACAACTTCATTCTTCATATTCGGCCAAAAATACTCTTTTTGCAACATTGTTATTGTTGTTTGATAACCTAGGTGTCCCGAATAGGGACTTTTATGTACTTCATTTAGAACTAATAATTTAATTGCTGGTACATTTGGGACATACAATCTGTCCTTATACAGAATTAAGCCATTTTCATTTAAACTAAATCCTGTAATTATATTTTCAGATTTATTTTCTGTAATTTTCTCATATAATTTCTAATAATTTTTATATAATTTAACTCCTTGAAATTGATTTTTCAAATCTGTTTTATAGGTGCTTACTATTGCCACATAATTTAACTTGGCATTTCTTCTTAACGCATTTGCAACTTTATTTTCTTTCCCCTTTATATGTTGGATCTCAAAATCATATTCGCTAAGGAAAGCTAACCACCTAGCTTGCCTTGCATTAAGATTTTGCTGATCTAGTAGATATTTTAAACCCTTATTATCTATCATTAGGGTAAATTATCTACCGATTAGATGATGGCGCCACATTTTAAGAGCGTGTATCACGGTGGCCAACTCTAAATCATAGGTAGCATAATTGTTTTCGTGAATTTTCAATTTTCTCAAGACTCATAAGCTATTGCACGTCCTTCTTGAGTTAAGACTCTGCCAAGACCCTTGTTGCATGCATTAGTGCATACCACAAAGTCCTTATCAGGGTCTAAAATTTTTAAAATTGGTACAGTTGTTAATAATTCCTTTAACTTTTTAAATCTTTCTTCGCACTTCTAGTCTGACACAAACTTCTTCCCTTTTCTCTGTAATGAGGTGATGGGGTGTGCAATTCTTAAGAATCCCTCAAAATTTTTTTGATAATAACTGGTAATCCCCATGAAAGACCTCACATCGGTTACATCTTTCGGGATAGGCCATTCATTAATTGCTTTTATCTTGTCTGGGTCAACTGCGATTCCATCCTTGGAAATCACATGTCCTAGATATTGTATTTTATCCTTATAGAACTCGCACTTACCGAATTTAGCATATAACTTGTATTTTCTTAAGACTTGTAAGATTATTCTTAGGTGTTCATCATGCTCCTCCTTAGTTTTGGAGTAAACTAAAATTTTGTCTATGAATACAATTACAAATTTGTCCAAATATTTATGCAAAACATTATTCATTAAGCACATGAAGGTTTCCGAAGCGTTTGTTAGCCCAAAGGGCATAACCACAAATTCGGAGTGCCCATAGCGAGTTCTAAATGCAGTCTTAAATATATCCTTGTCTTTAATTCAGACTTGATGATATCCAGCTCTTAAGTCAAATTTTTAAAATACCAATGCTCCGAACACTTGATCAAAAAGGTCATCAATGCAGGGTAATGGATATCGGTTTTTAATTGTCATCCTATTTAGATGACAATAGTCGATGCATAAATGCAACGTACTATCGTTCTTTTTAATGAATATTACAGGTGCTCTCCAAGGGGACACAGTGGGCCTGGTATAGTTTTTATCTATTAATTCTTTTAGTTGCAACTTAAGTTCATTAAGTTCCAAGATATTCATCATGTAAGGAGCTTTAGAGTTAGGTACTGCACTGGGTACTAATTCGATAGTGAAATCTAGATCTCTTTTTGGAAGTAATCCTGGAATTTCCTTCGGGAAGACATCCGCAAAATCTTTCAGGATTGGTATGTCTTCCAAATTGATTTTATCTTCTTTAGTTGTTTGTTCATCATTGATTACATTCAAAACAAACATTTTACATCCTTTTTGTATAGCTCTTTTTAATTGAAGTGCAGAAATTGTTCTAATAGAAACCTTTCTAGGTATCCCTTTTATCAAGACACTCTTCCCTTTAGTATTTAAACAAGTAAAAGTCTTTTCAAAATAGTTCAGTATTAATTTATGTCTTTCTAGCCAATGCATACCAATCAGAATATCATAAGATCCTAAAGGTAGTACATTCAGTCTTACTTGGTTCTTCCCATAAAAAAATCACAATATTTTACAAAGTTTACTACACTCCTCTTGGTCTCGGTTTCTAACTGGACTAACCAAGACTTTTCAAATTTCTTGACATGCAATTTACACTTTTCTACGATAGCAGGTGAAGCATAACTTAAATTGGCATGAGGGTCAATCAGAATAGAAATAGGTTTGTCTGAAATCATACCTTCAACTTCGATCATTGATGCTTGGTGGTTCGCCTATCGGTTTTCCAATGCTGCATTGATCCTGTGCACCTCTCTAGCTAAACCACCAATGGTCGGTTCATCCTACACTATGTGTATGTTGTTGGGGTTTCTCCTTCTGTTGGGACAGTTATTTGCATAATGAGGCCGCTGCCAGTCCTAGCACTTTACTGGTGGTCTTTGTTAAACGGGTTTTACCAGGGGTATTAGTGAATTCTTTACTGCTAGCGCATTTTCGGGAACCTTAGAATTTGTATGTGAAAAATTAGGCTTAGCTATTGGAAATCTCTATGAGGTATTCCCTCTGAAATTGGATTTCTGTTAATTCTGAGAATTTCCAAATTTTCTATTATTATTAAAATTCTTCTTCTATTGTTCATAATAATTAGTCGTCTTATCTTTTTAGTTTGATACTTTTTCTCTTTCCTTATCTTGTTCATAACAAAATCTTTCCTTCCTCATTGCTTCCTCCAGGGTTTTAGGATTATCATACTCAATCCTATCTTTAATGTGGTAAGGAAAACAATTTAGAAACCTCTGTATCTTGGGCTTCTTTTCAGCGATATAAGGTACATATCGTAACAAACTGAGAAATTTGTTGTTTAGCTCTTTCATATTCATTGAACCCAATTTTAAGTCATAAAATTCTTTAGACGTTTCCTCAAAATATTGTTCAGACATAAACTTCTTTTTGAAATATCTTTTAAAGGTACTACAGGTTACGTTCTTCTCTTTAATACTTTTTACTTTTTTAATATCCTGCCACCAAATGTCTTCTTTTCCAATTAAGTTATAAATAGCCATTTTAGTTTTGAGTTTGACAGAATAATTGTATATCTGGAAATACTTCTTCATTCCGGATAGCCATGTTTCGGCTTCTTCACCCTTCTCAACTTCTCCATTAAATGTTGGGGGCTTAATCTTTTTAAATTCTCCAGATATTTCCTCATAAGGTTTATACCTTCTCTTTTTATGCCCGTATTCATTATCACTACTATCACTAAAGCTTTTATATTTTCTTCTTCATGCTTTAAATTCATTATTGGAAGAAGAAAAACTTTCCTCATCCGAAGATGTCATCTTCCTATTCTTATGTTTAGATATTTTATCTTCTGTTTCAGATTTATGTCCTTTTCTCTATTCCTGTTCTTCGTCACCCATCTTGCTTAACACTTTATGATTTAGTTCATCTCATGCCCTTAATATTCGTTCATTTTCTGCTTTTACTTGTTGTAGTTCAGTTCTTAATTCTCTTACTGATTTCAATAGTTCAGTTGGGTTGTCATTATTTAGTTCTACCCAGATATTATCATTATTTAAAAACACATGCCCACAGCCAGGTTGTGGTCCAAACTCAGCAGACACCTATGCTCCTTCCGTTTACTATTATGAAAAAAATATGAATATGTTGAAAAACAAACAGAAAAAAAAGTTAGAAATCCATTTTTCTGTTTCGGTTCAATGCGCGAGTTGAGCCTCTTTCAAGGCCGAGTGTTTGAACCTCACTCTGATAACACTTGTAACACCTATAAAATTCAGAAAATATTTTTTTATACATAACTTAGAAGTATACCACTTCTTGCATGTCCTACGTATGTATGTTAGAGTACTTTTAATTCAACTTTCGTACTTATGTTTCTTCTTAACACCAGGGGTTCCCTTAAGAAGAGATTCCAGGGATTACTTAGCTTGAGAAGCTAACGCTAAACTTTGGTACTCTGCACAGGTATAAATATAGGACATAGGGTTTTTCAAGACAACCTGTTGGTAGGATTACTTCTTGATGATGTCTAGGTTCATTTGTCCTCCAGTTACTAGATCAACTTACTTGGATAGATACTATCATTATCCTACTATATGTTTACATCTCTTAAGGTATTGATTTCTCTTTATTTTAGTTATATGTACATAGACATCTATGTTTTACATCTTATTTATAGTGTTATTATTCAAATTTCGTTGGATAAAATTCTTTCACCAGGTATATGTGAGAAGCAAAATTATCCAATTATAATATATAGATGTATTTATGTTATCATCCAATACTACTATATATATGTATATATCATCAAGGTGTTTATATTTAAACTACTATCCATTCTCCTTTGTTTACTTACCTTAAGTTTTGCAAGTATATCATAATAAGTCATTTTAATATATGTATATATTTACTGACTATTAATTGTACAATTCTGTGACAGGTGCAATGCATACAACCGAGTCCAAAGAGTTGGAGCTTAGGCTTAGGGTTATAATACCCTAGCCATCCGAACCTTGGTGTACAACTAGCAAGAGGGTCAATCGAACGTAACTGTGCAATAAAATTATCATTTAATATGATTGGGATTTTGATATGATTATGTATATGAATAGTTTTAAAGTTCTTAATACCTGGTCAGTACTATCGGAATCCTCTTTAATGGATCCTTTGTACACAAGCCGCCACCTTGCTTCTAGAAGTATGCAAACACTAAACTATCCTTATCATGGTTTGGCATGATAATTTTTCTCTTTGTCAAATTTAGTTTGGGTTGTTTAGTTCTCTGGTTGGTCCTCGGCCCTTGGCCTTCAGCCTTGCTTCCAAAGACTTGGAAGGTGACCTTTACACGGGCATACTGAACACACGGTGGAAAAACACCAGTAATGAAATGTATATGCACCTGTACATTATTTCTTTGCATTGTTATTTATTGAAGGAGTTTTAATCCGAGTTTGATTCGTTAATTTGTGGCAGAGAAGGGAAACCTGGCTTGAAGGCATAAGGATGGAAGAAATGGGTGACAAAAGCCCCTGGTAAGTCCCAACTCTTTTCATGAGGATACTCAGCGAATGCAGCCTAAGAGTGAAATAGTTATGTTCGGTTTCCTGAAGGTAGTTACAGTGGTGTTTACTTATAGCTGGTGTAGTGGCCCGGCTTTAACTATATAGGTCAAGTATGGCAGGGATGCTGTGAATTTTTGGGTATATGCATATTGGTTGTGCTATGGCCTTAGGTTACACGTTGGGTCTAGTTTTTAACTTGGTTGTGTAAATAATGGGTTTCCATTACTATTGTCAAAGAATTGTTTTGTTAGAGCCTAGCGTTCCGACTTCTGGGAAACAAAGTGGTGAACTTCGTAATTTTCTTCATTCCATCGAGGGTTCGGAACTGCATGTTTTACTGGACTGATTATTAAAAATAAATGTTGGGGAAACCCTTTGAACAATGCTCAGCCTACTTGTAAAAGGTGAATTACTAAGTATTATTGTGCATCTTTCATTTTTGGTTTTGTACAAATATATATACATTCTCCTGCTAGTTCATCTTTGGCATTTTAAAAGTCTCTGTTGAAAGTATTAATGTATATATAGTCCTTCATTAATTGTTTTTAGGTCAAGCATATACTGGGTATTTAAGAGTCACAGAGTGATGCTCACACTCAGTGTCGAGTGAACTCTGCAAACATATGGCGTAGGTTGATTTTCGGCTTGGTTTGACTCTGTAGAAAAATTAATGTGAAAGAAACAGCCCAAGGATTCGATTCTGAATCTTGCTTAGGATTTCTAGGGTTACCTTTAGTAGTAAATGGAGGGCTACTGTGAAATTATTTTATTAAGGCTGCAACAGGTCTAATATGGTCTACCCTTAGACTGCTTGATTGATAGAATTAGAGCCTGTATGGATTTATTTATTTTGGTTGAGGAATATTTGTCCTGATTAAAAATATACTGTGTTTTCAAGTTCGACTGGGTAATTTATGAATATAATAGCTAAGTGAATGGACTGTGGCTTGTATATTTCACTGATCGGTTTTAATGAAATATACTATACTTTCTCTCATGTTGGAAGAGAAGTGAATTCTAATGTATAAATGTTAGAAAAAATGAAATAGAAAATGTTTATCTTTTATTCCTTTATAGAAAGAGTATGGTTCCACCCCAAAAAAATATAGAAGTACTAGACTATTCCCTAGCAACTCTGTATTTAAGAATTGAGAGTGATCACTGAGTTTTGTTATGATATTATGTAACTTATAGTAATTCTTGAAATATAAATATGTCGGGTTACTTTATATAATGTACTACTTAAACCAAACTGATGCAGTAAAACAAGTGTTGAATTTAAACATTTATGTAGTAATTCAGAAGAGATAAATCATCATTTATTTTCATCATGCATCTGGGTATTTATGAAATCTAATTTAATTTATGCCCTTTGTACTAGAGTACACCACCTTCAGGTGGGAGGAAAAATACAGAGGGTAATTCATTCCATCTATCAACATTCATTCGAGTTCAAGGATTAACTAGATTATTAAAACTTTCAACTCAGATAATAGAATAAAAATAAGAAATATTGATGTAACCTGAAAGAGAAGGGTTATACAAACATCCTTAGGTGACCTTTCCTCCCAATCTGCTCCTTGAAACAGTTAGATTGAACGCTTTAGGACCCTCGAGCTCGTTCACTAAACCACGAGGATGAAGATCATGGTTAGGAGTAGGATTCAAACACTTATAAAAATTCAATAATCAAGAAGACCTGCAACTTTCCCTCCTTTGCACTTTAGCAGATAAGACAGTCTCACCTTGAAAAACATTATCTAGCACCCCTTATCGAACTTCCTTGCCTGCTCAAACTACCATAGTTTTCCAGGCAGCACAAAGGAAAAAGTGTGAGCCTCCTGCTCAATTCGATCGCTTAAGTAGATTTTTGCCTAGGTCTTTGGTTAGTTATAGCATTTATTGAGCCACTTGCTCTGTTCCTCCACCTTTGGGGAATCATGGCCATAATTATAGGGTAGTTGCCTCCTACATCATCCAATAAGTGTTTTTCAGATGCTACCACTTGTCTCCCAACCAATTTCATTCCTCTTAGTTGGTTAGTGAACACTCTTGAAAAGCCCCCTAGGATGAGTGTCTTCACTTTTAATTTATTAAATAAAAACAATAGTTAATTACAGTCATGTCCTTGTCCACCTTTGTCCAAAATTTTTTTATAATAAAATTCAAAACAATGTTTTCTCAAAATAAAATGTTTTTCAGTTCTAGGGATGTTACAAGATCATTGTGGAGGATTGTCATAATAGTACATCCAATACCTTATGTTGCTTTTTGGACTTTAGGAAAGCTTTCAATACGATGCCTAGAAATAACTTTTGGAAGATATTATTAAAGCTTAAGGTTCCTTTCAAGTTGATATCCACCACTATAAGGTTGTACAAGAATATCATTGCAAAATTTAAGAGCATTGAAGGGTGGTTGAAATATATTTATTGTAATATTGCAGCTAAGAAAGGTCCCCCCCTCTTCCCTACCGTTTTCAACATATACATTGATAAGCTAGAAGCTTGTTTAGAAGAAAAAGGTCACATTGGAATGACCTTAGCTGGAATAGTCTTCATCCTCCTTCTATAAGTTGATTATATTGTTCTTATGGAAATGTGTCCCTTTGGTATTTATAAGCAATTAAGAATTCTAAATGATTTATGCTCTACTATGAGTATGACTACTAATACCGACAAAACAAAAGTTATGATTATCAAGTCCAAGAAGTTCACTTACGGTAATTTTGTATATGAGAATGGAAACTTGGAATAAGTATCTTATTACAAATATATCATAATCAATATTCTTCACAAGCTCAAATGGAACTATAGAATTGAGAAAATTATTAATGGAGAGTGGAAAGCTTATTTTTGTCTGAAAAACAATTGTAAATCAACAAACCTTGTGATGTGAGATAAAAATAAGTTCCTTTTTGAAACTCTTGTCACTCCCGCTATCTTATACATTTGTGACGTTTGGGGTTGCAACATCTTTAGAGAATCTTGGAGAAAGAATGAGCAAATTCAAAAGCATTTTAAAATGTATAGCCTCAAAATTAAAATATATGCACCCTATCCTATTCTCCTAATAGAGGTGGTTCTTCCTCTCATCAAGATCATCACTATGACTAGTTACCTTATGTACAAGTACAAGATTATTAACATATTTGACCAGAAATTTCCTAAAATTGCTTTAAAATCCAGTCTCGACCACCTATGGCTCAAGAGAGGCTGGTATAAAGATGCCATTGCTTGGTTAAACCATTGAGGGATTGAAAAAATGTCAATTTGCAAAATATCAACAACATGAAAAATATTATCACATTTAAGTTTAAATATAAAATGTGGGACAAGAAAGAATTAGAGGCTAAAAGAAAATTAAGATGCTATAAGGAGGCCATTAAAACTACGTTTGAATATCAAAAGTATCTCTTTGTTTTCAAAGAAGAAAATTAATATAGTGATGGTAAGAACAAACTCTCATGAGCTTCAAAGTCAAATATGTTGTTGGACAATGTTGAAAATACCATGGATGGAAATGGTTTTCCATCTTTGTGAGAATATTTAAGCATTGATGATGAAAGCCACTTTCTCTTAAAGTTCCCTTCATACATGCACATTAGATCTTAGTTTCATAATATTTTTTACAATAGAAACCTCCCTAACCTTCTAACATGTCAAAACTATGGTGACTTACCTAAACGCTTCTTTATAATATTTTAGAGCATATGAATAAATTTTTAAAGCAATACAAATAAATGCTTTCTTTTTTATTAACGTCCAATAAACCAAAGTTAGTCCTAGTGAATATTATTCATCATCATCATCTTTTTGTATTTCTATTCTATATCAAAATAAAAGACAATATAATAATTAAAAAACATTTTGTATTAACCTTCACCACCATATATGTGACACGTTATATTTATATTTTCTTATGTGATATATACAAGATTAAACCATTCACTTACATTTTTAACATTTAAAACATAAATTCAATATTTCTTTAATGAGATAATATTTACATTTATGTGAATTATTTTACAAATTAACCTATTTCATCCATTTGAGATACATTGTATACCATAGTAAATATATGTTTTTACAAAATTATTATATTGGGAATCGATGTACCTTCACACTTGGATTATATTTCTCTTATTGAAATGAAGTTGGGAAATGTTTATAATTGTGTTATAATTTATCCTCCTCGTTTTGTAAAAATGTATTTATTCTATCTTTGTTAAGTTGTAGAATGGTGTTAACATGCATCTATTCTATCTATTTTAGTTAATTTTTTATATATGTAAAATAGTTTTAATTCAAAATTCATTTATTTATTAATTAAATGAAAAACAAACTTTTAATAGTGTAAAAATTTGCAAGCTTTTCAAATGTTGTTGGAAAAACTGTGCAAACTTTTCGAATGTTGTTGGAAATATTCTGGACATTTGAGTCAATCAAATTGAATGTTTGAGAACTTACTATATTTGTTTGAGAACTTATTATATTTGTTTAAGGAGTTTCAACTTTTAGTATACTTTAGTTTCAAGTTAAAAAGGAGATTGTTCTAATGTCTATCGACCTTGAACAAATGTTTACCATGTAAGATCACAAGTTAGAGTGAAAAAAATAACATAAAGTCTATCTAGGATTCGTGACCAATTTCCTCAAAATTATATACACCATATTGCTTTCTTTGTTGTAACTCTCCTTAAAATCAGACCGGCTTTTCTTAAATATTGTATTTATAGTATTAAAATATTGCATACATTATAATCAAAACAAAAAAACTTATTTCATTAAGAGAAGATAGGTGGGTAATCCCTTTTTAAGATAGTATAAGCTTTATCTCATGTTTTTCCAATATAAAATATTATACAAGATAAAAAATTAAAAAAATATAATAAAATACATAATATGATTTATTTATAATTTTTTATATAAAAATTAAGTTATATTAAATATTATTAGTCTAGGTCAAGGCAAGGATATACTTTCTGTTAGAAAGTCAATGCTTTTTGATTTGATATTAGTTGATTTTGATTTCATAATGTTTAATAATAAATTAAGAAAAATACTTATTAATTTGATTTTCTTAAGATAAAATTTGTTATTTTCATTAATGCAATACATATAGGATAAGACATAAATATCCTACATAAATAAAATCCCTGTAGGAGGGATTCTGATTATCAAATGTTAAAATTAAATTAAAATAATTTAAAAACTAAAAATTCAACAATTTTACAAGTGTCCTGACCTAACATCCTTTGTCATCTGATTAAGTGCATTATTTCGTCGATAACATAGAAGAGTGGCATGGAATGTTGGTACTACCACCACCTCTTGAATTGCATCGAAGGAGGCAAGCAAAAGTGAAGGGATCAATGAGACTGCGAGCAGGCGATGTCACTGAGACCACTTTTGGAAAGTGTATTTTTTATCACTTGTGGGATTTCTTCCATTTATCCATATCCTTCTCAGAGGGTCATGTTTTGTAGTATTCAAAAGCTTATTCATAATCACCTTTAGTGTAAGGAATATCATTGACATTAACGTCTAGGAACTTATCACAGAGGCACTTTTAATGACTCTTTGGATTTCATCAAAGATATATTATCCGGCGTGAATCCCTTTTTATGGACGAAGGAGCACAACTGGTGAAATTGTGTGAGATGATCATGGATCAATCTGGCAATATGATTCTTGGATTCAGTTCCATGTGACTTATGAAAGATTGGAATCCTTCTAGCGTTGTATTTTGTGGCATTGGAATCAATCTTATTAATCAAGACGCAGTTTCTTCTTCCATTCACCCTCGTGCACTGCTCACAGACGAGCTTCCTTCTAAGATTCAAATACTTCAATTGCATTTATGGTTTCCCAACAAGTTATTTTAGTTGATCATAGATTCACTTCATGGATAATTTTAGGGGTTAAATTTATCCCATGGGATAAATTAAGGGGGTTACAGAGATTTAGCGGGGTATTTTATTATATGGAAATGATTTTTTCACTTGAAATATATTCGTCCAATATTTATTAGAAAATAAATAAATCCAAAACGAATAGCCTCCCATATATTAATGAGGAAATTGAAAAAATTATTTTCTCCCTCGAAAAATATCCCTCCAATCTATCTTTCGCTCATGATTTCTAAAGGGATTCCAGTGGAATCATTCCTTCACCCTCAATTTTCAGTAATGGAGGCTCCCACGGTTTATTTTTCCCTCCATTTTCCTTGTAATCAAGGCATATGGTTGCATTTGCCTATATTTTAGTTAGTTTCATGTTGATACCTTCTTTGTGTTAATTTTTTAGCAAATATGATGAGATTTGAACTTTAAAAGTTTAAGTGCGAAAATATTGAATACTTGAATCACATGAAACATTCAACCATAACACAAGATGTACCCTAGGTAAAACCCTCAAAATAATGAGGATGAAAAACCCCAGTTATAATATCCCGAATTTTGGACTAACTGTTTTATGATGTGATATTGGGCCTTGGCCCCAGCACCTATGATTTATTCTTTTGTAGACTGACATATTGGGCATGGACCCTGACTGAATTTCATTATTTGATTATATACTGGGCAAGGAAGCCCCAATGATCTAATTTTGTTTTGATGTGGGTACAAAACCCTAATATATTGATTTGACATTTTTCTTACATACTATGCAGTAATGTGAATGACATAATTGACTTATGTGGTGTGTTGAGCATGGACTCAGAAACACACAAATTACCTACGTACTAGCGAAAACCCTGATGCACCTAGAGGAAATATGATGTACTAGGAGTAAGCCTTGATGTACATTGAGTGTTGGGAATCAACCCTGGAGCACTCCAAGCTTGATAAAACGAATACTAGATCCGAGGCAAGTTAAAGATTCTAGATGTGCCTCACAACCGCATCCTAGCACTAGAGTATTTTTTAAGGATTCTAATATTATACTTAGGTACAGTATCCTAGGCGATTATTTTGGATTGAAAAAAACATGTATATAAATAGGTAAGCGAATATTAAATATGAAACATACAATTTACTACTGAAAAGTGTAAATTTTGATGAACATTATAATAAAAAAACATATTTTATGTAAATATAGGCAATATTAGACACTAAAAATGACCAAATAGCGAATTTATTTTTTGAAAAAAAGACCAAAAAATAGCTAATTGGTGAAATTTCGCCCTTAAAAATTACTCTACCTAGCACTAGTGTTGAGCAGAGACTCAGGAATTGCACTAGAGTAACGCCTATGTGGGGGGTGTTGAGTTAAATGGATTTGAAGAGCACTCAGGGTTATGAAATTTCTAAGTGTTGAGTCGGAAAGACTCCGAAGAGCACCTTCATTACAATTATTTAATTAACTAAATGATTCATTTCTCTATCCATCATCAAGTATTGCGGGAACTACCATGTTAAAATGAGGGAATCTGACATGCAAAGGGAGAGACTAGAGGTGCCTATCCTAGCTTACCGAGACTGTCCAAAGAAGTGGACCCTATCCTTAAAAAGATTAAAAAAAAGAAGTATCATGTGAAGATACATAAAAGATAACATCACCACTTAAAGCATAAATTAACTAATAGTTGTTTTCTATGGTTAACATGCATAAAAGCCTCAAGGCTAATGTTATTATTAATTACCTCAATAATGGTGATTGTTACTATTAATTATTAAATACATTTATTTTATATATAGTTGATGCATTCAGTTAATAAATCATTAGTGCTTTAGTAAATGGATTGAGATATTAAGTTGATCAAAAATTATAGAAAGGCTTAAATAAAAAACACTTTAGTTAAACAAATAGAAAATTCATAGTTCCAAAAGAACTAGTAATTAGTTAAAACAAATATTCTTTTATAAATTAATTTATTTAATTTAAAGAAACCAATTATCCCAACAATCCTAATTCAAGATTTCCCTACATAAAGAGGACAGACCCCAAAGTTTGGGGATCATCTTTTCATAATTCTCTTATGGAATAAAAGAGAATGTTTCTGGTCCAAGAAGGGAAGCATTTCCACATCAATTCTCAGATCTGAACCAACAGTGACCTAGGACCTCTATCTCTCTATTTGCATGTCAGAACCAGCTCGGAGGGATCCATACTAAACCATGAACAGTTGTAGGATCATGGTTGGGAGGAACGTGGTAGTCCCAAAGTTATCTAGTCAAAGAATCAATCTGACAGGTCAGCTAAGTTCAATAGTTTCCCACTAATTATTCAACTGAGTGTGCAGGTTATTACAACAAGGGACAAGCTACAAAACAAACGGGTATGCAACCTTCAAACAAAATTATTTCCATATTTGAAGCTATTACAGTACTATTGTTATTTCAAATAGTTATAATATTGTCTTTTTCCATGGAGCAAGGGCCTTAGGGTATAGGCTCATAGGTTTAATGTTTCCAAATTTTTGTTATAGTAAAGTTAGTCAATATTTTCCTATTATCAAATTCGAGTTCTGCCCCAGAACCAGAGGAAGATCTAGCAGGCCTAGCTGAAGCTAGTCTTTGCTAGAAAACCTATACTAGCTTCTATGTTAAATATCTTTCGTTTTCTTTTGAAATTAAATTTGGTATTTGCTTGAATCGTTTTTCAATAGAGTATAATTATTTCCTGTGCGATTTCTAATTCTTTTATCATGTATAGGGAATATCTATTAGAATGTCAATAGTAGTATTTTTAGACATCGACTATCTTAAACATATCATATTTCTTTTACCATGGTCTTCAAACATTAAACAGAAAACAAGAATATTTGATCCTTCGAAACTAGGATATATTTTTCCACATCAACATAAAACCACAATTGCAGCTCATTAGCTAAAACATTATATCAAATTGAGATACAGAAGTTTCTACCCAAACCAAGATTTACAAACACACAAGCGATACTCATACACTTTATTCCTCATTACTTTTTGGTTCTTCAAGAAGTGGTTAAAAGCTCAAATCTCATAGAAGTTGTATTCTTTAAACAAAACAGTAGCTACAGGAACATTCACTTTCATACCCAGGCATTTTGCCACCTGTAGACAACACCCACGATACCTTTTGCAAACCAGGGATCGAATCCCTCTTTTCCATTATACATTCAGTCTACTAAGAAAACGTAGTAATTTAAACTAGAAAGTTCCAAAAGATTTAGATGAGTATTCTGACACATTCAACAGAAAACCAAAACTGAGAAGTTCAGACACTAACACTTTAAGAGCCACGATAGTTAGGCCAAAAATGAAATAGCAGTATAAAGGAAACTTTACATTCATACCTACTTCTTTATCTATCTATCTATCTATATATATATATATATATTAACATACACGTCAAGGGATCGAATCCCATTGATATACTTTTTACCCAAACCAAAATGCATAATCTTAGTGTTAAGCTACAGGTCCATACACTTACACAAATCCTTGCATAACGAATTATTGCGACACCTGTTTCTTTATATATATATATCAAACATAGGTTCAGGGGTCGAACCCCATCATTATTTTCTTGCTAGGGTGCTAGAATTCTTTTTACAATGCAGGGATATTTCCACTTGGAAACCCTGACAAATTTTCCCATTTCACATCAAAGTTTCAAACACACATGGGTAAGAAATAAAGTCACTATAAGAGTTCATTACAACAAAGTATTTCGGTTGAGCCTTATTTCTTCACATTAAACCAAAACAGAATCAACATTGATGAATAAATATAGAAACGTTGTAGCTGGTAATCAAATCCAAAATATACATTCAAAACACTATACATTATACAGGAAAGGAAATTCCTGAGCAAAACGTAATTTCATGACAGGCCACCATAGAATTTACATCGTAGTTCCACTCTCGTTGAGTCTCATTAAATACATTTCGAACCCCCCTTAAACTCAAACATTCTTTGGTCCAGCCAATAGGCAACCATTCTAGACTTCCAAATTGAATCAGTAAGCCAAGGGCTTACGAAAGTCTCCCATAGAACAAAACGAGACACTTAAATACACAATCAGAGATGCGAGAGGAAGAAGCAACGTGGCTGGGTAAGCTGGACTTACCAATACCTTTGCCACACTAATAGAAACCCAGGACACCCACAGCATTACACATTAAAGACATTACCACCTTCCATTTCAACAAGGAAACACAAGTTAAACCCTGAGGAGGTATGCATAAGGAGAACGAGGTTCCATAACAGATTGACAATTTTAAGTATTCTCATACCTAAGCAGGTTATGGCACTCTCCACGCCACTAGTCAAGTTAAAACGCCACATGCACTGTCCATGAGCGTAGCTCAGGTTAGGTCACAAAGGCACCTCCAGAATATGGTGAAGTGCTGAACCAAAGCGAAATGAAAACGTAGAGGGCATGACCAAGGAAAACCCCAAATCGTTACAAACCCTCACTGGATAGCCTGTCATCCACTACACATTAAAGTGTAGTTAGTATTACACCAAACCCTACTTTATTTGAGACTCAGTTATTTGTGCAAAAACCATAGTTTGAGTCGTGTGATAATAGCCATGACTTTCTTAGTATGCATGTGCTGGTCCAAGGGTCTCCCTACCATAAATTTACATTAGCAAACCCCTTTATTGCTATAGTTTTTGTATTTTAGTCTTTCCACTAAAGGACTTGACCATCACTCTTAAAACTATACCTTGTAGAACTTAAACATTTGGTAGAGAATGGATAGATCCTCTAGGATGGAATTGGCAGAGGATAACTACCTGCAAACACAAATATGAAAGTATTGTATTAGCAAAAATTCTAAGTCATGAAACACCCAAGAATACTCTTACCTCTCGGTAACCCTGCCAGAGTATGTTTTTCCTCTCCTTGATTGTTACAGGTCCCACCATGGATTCAACATCTCATCAACAAAGGCCATATCACCTGAAGGTGCCATTCAGATAGTCATAATACATTCATATGATTTCATTAAAATAGTATGAAAGATTTGCTATTACAGTTACACCGGCAATTGTAAACTCGTAACCAGGATACATCATTATTTAAACTCATATTGCTTCCACGGGATTGAAAATGTAAAACGCTAGAGAGATCAGGATTATTCAGTAATGGTAGACTCTCTTTTATCTACAACTAGCATTTACATATTTTCCTAGTATTAGAATTAACTTGCGACCATTTTGTTCTCAATCAACATCTATTATAGGGACATAATTTATTATTATTATTATTGGTATTTATGGGACATTACACCAGCAAATCTTCAGAGTATATTGATAGATAGCAGAGAATGAATTTTACATCAAGCACCCCCGGTGAAATTATAGAGCAAGAGAACGATAAGGAAGAGATTCTCAGAAAAAAATCCTATACAAAGAAAAGCGTGTTGGCATCCAAGAAGAAGAGAATTTACTTCAGATTGAATTCATCAATCATGTATAACATATTTATACATTCTTCACATGCATCGACTTCTATTTTTAACTTGTGACTTCATGATGAACTCGCCCTCCATATGGATGTATCAATCTTGCATGAAGAAGAGAACCCACTTCTCATGCAATGCATTAACTCACTGAACTAAGTCTTAGGGTGAACTCACCCCTTAACTAAAAGTTTTTCCATTTAGTTAGGTGGAAAACTTAAGTGTCGACATGCAAGTATTGCCTTTTAGTTTAACATAAGTGTCATGTTTTAGTTTAACATAAGTGGTGTCATGCAATAACACATAGTTAACTAGATCTTCTTTGATATCACCTATTTAATTCTCTTTAATTGATTCTTTCTTGTTAACATCAATGTAGTGATAAATTTAAGTTCTCCTTTGATTTACTGAAGTCTTCACTGAAGTTTAACAATTTGAATTATCTCTTAATTAATTCTCTTATGTGTAATTCAAATTCTCTCATATCTTATCACATATGATCTTTATCTCTTGTCTTATCTGCATGTTCAATATGTATTAACTTTAATTATCTATCATATCACATTTATACTCAGAATATTTGTCAGATGTCGTGATCATATTATATTACTCTCAGACTAAATGATCAAATGCTAAAGTAATTCACTCTATAGGTGGCCAGTCTCTAAAGGAAACTTAATAGTAATTGATGACCATGGTTAGTAATACATCACACAACATTAATGCTTCAACATGCAAATCATCTACATTTATAACTGGAGGTCCACCCCATGGGTACCTACTATAACTAGAGGTCCACATGAGAATCTAACTTGACACACAAGTCGTGAGCCTTGCCCAACAAGACTATACAACATCATCACTTTAATACATAAAAGCATTCACCTCAGCACATGAGTAATAAAATTTTACAATTGAAGGCTTGGTCATTCTTGAGTCCAACAAAAGAATATAATTCAAGTTCTTGAGTCCAACTCAAGAATATAATACAAGTTCTTGAGTCCAACTCAGACTCCCTACCTCATCACATTAGGCCCAATCCTGACTGCACAAGATTGGATTGGAGAATGACTCGTGATGTTGTACATTTAACAATTTGATCCCTCGATTTCCAGTATTGGAGGGAAAATCAGGGGCAATTTTTTCCTATAAAATGGCTACAATTGTTCATGGTTCGTCCACATCAGATTGCACTTGTAGGGTGAAGGTTCTAGTTTATGTGATTCCACTTTTCATTCTTACTTTTCTCGAAATTTTAATCTTGTTGTAACATCTCCATTGTTTAAAGATCAAGTCTTGAAGGGGAGGACTACACATGCAATTTATCAAAGAATACATACTCGCATCATACTTTTAACCCAATAATCAACATGATATGATTTTTATCATGCTTTTTATCCTCAACTAGAATATATTATTATACTGTAAATTTTCCTTTTATCATGGATGTTTTTTAAGGCCAGTTGAATTCTACGGTGCGTCCACATCAGATTGCACTTGTAGGGTGAAGGTTCTAGTTTATGTGATTCCAATTTTCAGTCTTACTTTTCTCGAAATTTTAATCTTGGTGTAACATCTCCATTGTTGAAAGATCAAGTCTTGAAGGGGAGGACTACACATGCAATTTATCAAAGAATACATACTCGCATCATACTTTTTACCCAATAATCAACATGATATGATTTTTATCATGCTTTTTATCCTCAACTATAATATATTATTATACTGTAAATTTTCCTTTTATCATGGATGTTTTTTAAAGCCAATTGAATTCTATGGAACTCTTGATTCTTAGGGATAACTTGGTGTTGTTAGGGTTTTTATCTATCCTAGGAGTATTGGTTTCATGAAAGCATTATAGAGATCAA
This sequence comes from Larix kaempferi, assembly GCA_027924585.1. Lineage (NCBI taxonomy): Eukaryota > Viridiplantae > Streptophyta > Pinopsida > Pinales > Pinaceae > Larix > Larix kaempferi. The sequence continues at coordinate 21,830,482 of BSBM01000434.1, read as the reverse complement.
AATATATGATTTATTTTATGCCTTGTTGTATTTAAACCATCGAATGAAATTTATACGTTGTTATTGGATGCTACTCTTGATGGAGAGATGACACATGTTTTTTTATATATTCAAACTAAATTTGACCCAGTTGTTTAAAATATGCTTTTATTAGGATCTTGCTTTGCAATTATTATTGGACTTGAGGCGTTCATGAGAGTGTGTATGTTCACAATTTTTGTAATTTATTGCTGATGTTTGGTACATTTGTAATATATAAATGAATGCACACTAATTATAATGGTGGGGCTATAGTGGAATGGTAACTATTTTTTTGTTGTCTTCCTGTAGAGTTGTTCAAAGCATTCTAGTAGTTTCTTTTAATTGTATTGAGAAGTTTGTGATCGATATATTTTTTTATTTGTATTTCCAAGTTCGTCAAATTTATTTGTAATCTAAATTTGTTGGTTTTGGTATTTTCTTATGGTATTTTTTTTGTAAGGTTCATTCATAGGTAAAATATTTTTTGGTGATTTGTTTTGATATGTAATTGTTATCATCATCTAGAAATAGATCTAGTTATGTATGATGAATATATGATTTAGTTGGGACACGAGAATTCATTTTCATCATGACTATATATAATATGTACAAAGCATGTTTGACCCAAGATGTAGACATTCTTCTATTTGATATCTTGTCTTTTGCATTTAATGGTAGTGCTAAACCAATTTTACAATATTTTCCATGCTTTTGAAAAGTTTAGGGACATGGATATAGATGCCACCTCAGTTTATTTGAGAAAAAGTAGCCTTTAACGGAGTAGTTACAATGATACGCGTTATGCATTAATGTGCCATATATTGTTGTTAGTGTATGTTCTTATTTTAAATAACCCTTGCAAGTTTCTAACTAACTCTAAAAATTCGTCAAATGACATAGTTCAGATTTTGATTCTTAACAAAAGAAAGGAAAAACTTGTATTCATATCTATAAACAAATAGCAAGGTTATTTTTTTTTATTATGGAGTAGCTTAAAAATGGGAGGTTTGAAAAATAAGCTAATTGGGAATATTAAGGTTGTGCATCTTGATCAGACTCCACATTGTAATAATGGAACTCGTAAGAGCTATAATCACTCCATAGTGTAAAGTATTCAAATATATTCGTTTGTTGGTCTATCAAGATTTGGGTCCCCACATGTTTGTTGGACCATTAAAGGATGAGATAAAAAGTGGAGTTCCTACTTTCCTTGCATCTAGTTAGTGTAGTTGTGTTTCATTGACACTTTTAGTCCCGAGCGACCAAATACTGCTTGTGAAATGTATAAATAAATACATCCTCTGATCATTCATGAATTTGTTAATTCGAGAATCTAGGAGTCGAGGGAGTATAGATTTTAGCTTTCCGATATGCTCTTCTATAGCACTGCCTTAGTAATCCGCAAAATCAAAAGTTGGGTTTTCCTAACAAAAGATTCAAGATTCACCAAGTTTTTACAATATTTTATAATTCAGTCAAATATTCACCAAGATTTTACAATATCTTATAATTTAGTGAAAGATTCGCCAAGATTGTATAACATTCTACAATCGATTGAAATATTAGCCAAAAAATTATATATACATATTATATTTTTGATAAAATAGCCTTCAATTTTTCCTATATATCAAGGAGATTCACCCATTTTTTATACATATATGTATTGTCCTGAAAATAGTAAAATAAAAAAAAAATTCCTTCTACTTGCTAGCCTGCCTAACATAGACAAAATATTCATAAAATTTACTTCATCACTATGGAAGGTATGCATTGGTAATTGTTTGTGGTATCTTTGATAGACTTAAGTTTCCCTAAAATCATAATCTTACTTGGTTGTGAGTCTTGTTTGCTTTGCGGAAGTGATAATCCGTATAGTTAAGGTAGCTCTATGGTCTTTATGTCAATGCTAGAGTATTATCTAAGGGAACTTCCTCCTCACTAATTTAAAGTTTCACCTGCATAATATAAATGTCTCAATGTTACCTCAGGTGAATACAGACTCACGTTGATGAAAAATAAGGCCCATGATGGGGCACTGATGGTTGTAACAAAAAGGGAAAAGGAGTACCCCCGGCAAGACTGTCGAGAGGTAAGGGTGGCCTTGGAAAGTTTTGGTCTTACTTAGCATTTTTCTAATGTATCTATTCCGTGTCTTTTTGTATAGGTGTAGCTATGGGATATCCATCCCTTGATCACACCCCGCCATATAATAACAAGTCATGGGTTTTGAAAAGTGGGGTAGCATCAAATTGTGGAGGACCTAAAGCACAAGTCTATGGTTTTAAGAGCTATGGTGAAAATGTATATAATTCGATGGTGTTACACTATGAGGCATTGTTTAAATATAACCCCACAACTTACACTATGGTGCTTGGGGGGTCTTTCAAGGCCCGTAAATGATGAGTTGGTGGACATTAACTGTCCCTTGGATCATACGTATGGTGAGTCTAGCTAGCTTGGACACTTTTCGAGGTTTTGGGGTTTAGTACTGGGAATGTCATTCCACGTTTTCGTTTCACTTGGTTCTTCCCTGCATTTTTGTTTTTCCTTGGATGAGAGTTTCGTGCCTGACCTGAGCTACGCTCATGGTCAAGGCACCAAGGAGCTGTGAAAAAGATGATGAATAGAATGCAACCTTCTGTCATGATCTCAGGTGATGTCTTCGTCATTTCTCTTTTCTATTTTAAGTTGAATTTATGGTTATTTGTAAATCTCAGGGTTTAATCTGAGCTTGTTTTTGATTGATAGGTGAGGAGTGGCGAGCACTCCTACGTGGCTTGCTATAGATAGCCAGGCCATACGACTTTATTGGTAAGTCCAGTCTTCTGCCATCTTGCTCCTTCCTCTCGTAGTCATGACAGGGGTATTGTTTAATCGTTCTTTTAGAGGCTTCATGGAGCCCTTGGCTCATTGGTTTATTTGAGGCCTGGAGGTCGCCATTTGGCTGGACCTGGAGTTCATATGTATTTACTGTTTGTATTTAAGGGAACACGATACTATGGCTTGGCTATTGGACTTTATGGAAAATTCTAAACTTGTTTAAGCAGATGATAATTGTGGTTGTATGGATATGGGGTTTTGAACCGTCATGAGACTACCTGCATTTTCTAGTGGGATTTGTATTTAACCCTATGTAGGGACTGTATAAATTTCTACGTTTTACGTTTTTACTGCTACTCCACCCTGTGATTTTCTTGGTTTGATGTCCACATGTTTGAAATGGAAGTGTATGACGAATGGATGAATAAAGTCTGAGTTTAAAAACCCTAGTTGGCTTAAAAGTGACTACGTTGGTATGAGAAATCGTAACCCTGAGCATAAATGTCTGTGTACCTAAAAAGATTTAGTTTCTTGGTTTGTCTTGATGCATTTTCTGGTGTTTGTGAAAATAGAAATGGTTTGATGAAATTTATAGAGGGATTCAACCCTTTAACCTGCATTTATATTTAATTGGAAGTCTGATCACTGCTGCTACCAGAAATCAAAATGTTTTGGTGATATGTGGAGAAGTAATATCTACTCATGTTTCTTGGTTGGAAATTTTGGTTTTAAATAAAGGGCTTGCATTTTAAATGAGGATGTGAGCCTAGCTGTTTAAACGTTGCTTTTGAAAAGACAAAGAATTGATTGGAAATACTACACTGTGGGTCGTGTTGTAATATAGCATGATCATTCCAAAAGTTGACTATGGGTTTTAGATCTCTTGGCTAGAATTTCGATGTGTTTAGAGGATTGTAAAAATAATGATAAGTGAAATGTTGTGTTTGCTTGTGTGGTTTCATTTCTTGAAAAGATATGTTGGGGTTTTTAAAAGAGTAAAAGTCAGATGTAAAATGTAATGTCTAAGTTTAAGCTTTGAAATCATAGCTTTCTGGAAATACCTGATGCGTTCTTCTATCTGATGAGTGGACTGTTGTTTGAAAATCTAGCTAAAAATTAGAGAAAAAACTTTGATTAAAAAAAAAATTGGTAACATTTTCCGTAAGTACAGAGTGAGAAAGTAAAAGATCTATCAAGTATAGGTGAACTTTCCCTACAGATAATGGGATATGAATTAAAATATTTAACATATACTAAGAGAATTTGTATGGACATAATATATATAAGTTGTCTAGCAAAAGCTAGCTTTGCTAGGCCTGCTAGACTATCCAGTGATCCTAGGCAGAATCTTGAATTTGATATCATGGGTAATGACAATAACGCTGTAGTAACAAATTTTAATGGTAGATATACCAACTTTATTATACTGAAAATTTAAAACGTTAAATGCTCCATACCTGGCTGCTTGGGTACTTGGTCTTTTCCTGTGGAACCCTAGCTGCTTGGCACTTGAATCCCTTATGTAGTGACCTGCACAGTCAACAATGATTAATGCCAAACCTGTTGTGTCTAGCTAACCTATTAGGACGATTGTTTGTAGCTGGATAACTTTGGGGCTACAACGTTCCTCCCAACCTTGAACCCTGAACCGTTCCTGGTTCTATCTGGATCCCCCGAGCTTGGTTCCAACATGCAATCAGAAAGAGAGAAGTCCTAGGTCCACTTCTGGTTCAGATCTAGAAATTTTGAGGTGAGGTTGCTTCAGTTTCTTGGAGCAGAATGTTTTTACTCTCATTACCATAAGAGAAAGATAATAGAAGAAGATGATCCCCAAAACTTGGGATCTTCCCTCTTAAGTAGGGGAGTCTTGATTTAGGACTGTTGGATCAACAGTGTCTTTAAATTAAATAAGTAGTATTTATTTAAAAGAGGTTATTTACTGACTAACTAGTCCTCTTGAATTAGATCTCTTTCTTTGTTTTACTATGAGTGTTTTTAATTTAAACATTTCATAGTAATTATAATAACAATAATTACCATAATAATAATTATATTTTACTTAATTATTGATGCATTATTTATAATAACAAATAAATAATAATGGAAATAATAATAATGATAATAGTTACCATAATAGTATTTCTACCTAAGTATTAATATACTATTAATACTTCTTGTCAAGGTGGTTGTCCACTAATACTAATGTGGCACCTCATTAAGCTCATACAAAGTCTTTTATAAATAATTAACCACTTTATTATTTAATTAAATTCTTAATGATATTATTAAACCTTGTCTGTTCACAAGATACTTTGTTTTAACCATTTAGGGATAGGGTCCACTTCTTTGGATGGTCTTTTGGTGGCTTGGATAGGCACCTCTAGTCTCTCTCTTGCATGTCGGATTCCCTCATTTAACATGGTAGCTCCCGCAGTAGGTGATGATAGATAAAAGATGAAATCATTTAACCAATTTAAATAGGTGTGATAAAAGTGCTCTTCAGAGTCTTTCCGACTCAACACTTTGAGATTCTGTAACCCTGAGTGCTCTTCAGAGCCTTTTAACTCAACACTCTCACATGGGCATTACTCTAGTGCAATTCCAGAGCCTCGGCTCAACAGTAGTGCTAGAATGTGGTCATGAGGCACCTCTAGAATATTTACGTTTCCTCGGATCTAGTATTCATTTATCAAGCTTGGAGTGCTCCAGGGCTTATGTCCAACACTCAATGTACCTCAGGGCTTACTCCCAGTACATAACATTCTTCTAGGTACATCGGGGCTTTTGCCTAGTACGTAGGTAATATGTGTGTTTCTGAGTCCATGCTCAACACACTCATAAATCAACTCATGTAGAAGTCATAACTCTACACAGTAAGTAACACAATATCATCTTAGTATATTAGGGTTTGTACCCATATCCAATCAGAAACACATCATCAAAACATTAGGGCCTCCTTTCCCAGTATACATTCACACGAAGGAGTTAGCCACGGTCCATGCCCAATAAGTCAATATAAAAGAATAAGTCATAGGTGCTAGGGCTTATGCCTCATACTCAGAATAAACATGTGTGCTGGGGCCATGGCCCAATATAACATCATAAAAATAATCAGTCCAAAATTTGGAATATTACAATATAAATTTGAGCGGGGTTCTTAAAATTATCCCTGGTTCACTTTCATTAATCAATCGAGTAGGGAGGTAGCTTGGAGCGGGAATAATGTCTTTCTTGTTGTTGATGATGTGAATACTTTCATTGCAAATTTTGGCATCTTATGGTAATTGAGATAATAAATGATAGAGTCTTTTATATATTGGTAATGCCCTATATTGTGTTTTTTAAATTCCCAATACTGAGATAAACATATTATGAAATTAATTTTAAAAAATAATCCCACTTAGTTGAGATTGAAATCTTATTGACATAGGGTGAAAACAAGTGCTAAGTTTACCTGGATAGAATGGAGTGATACATTGTTGGTCATCTTTTTTTTTCATTGTCTAGAGATACTTGTAAGTGTAGCCACTGAAACCTAAAAAATTCATTTCATTATTTATCCAAGTCAGAAGATGTCTCAACGGAATTGAACCTGGGTGGATGGAATGAAATCCATCTATTCCCACCAACGGACCACCATATCCTTGACAAAATTCATTTCATTGTTAATTAAAGTATAACGAGCAACAAATAGATGACTATTCCACACTTTATATCGAAGAACCAACCAAAGAAAATATATAGAAAAGTGAAGAAAATGTAGAAGTTCTTTAGTTAATTTTAAGAATGCAAAAGATTGAAGTTGAATTAAAAATTTGATAACCTATTTACAAAATGTAGAGTGAGTAGCACCAATCACATGTATGAAGACTGTTCATTTGATCGTGAAACTGTGATATTTTCGTGGTATAGATATAACGAACAAAGTGAATTGCCAGAAACAAGTTTTTACGAATGGACAACGATTTCAAATTTTTTAAGTATAACCACGTGCAAAGTTGAAATGGAACATTATCTATAGAAATGTATTGATCTTAGAAATATGCTTCTTTGACCATGGAACAAGTTATGTTAATGTCAAAAAACAAAAATTGCTAATGGCACTTTATCAATACAATGAGGAAAAGAAAGGAAGTGTTGCGGGAACTATCAAAATTGGATTGTTCACTAAATTCGGAATTGTTGCTAGCGTGGTTCGTGAAGTCGAGTTTAAGTCAGTAGAATTGCTTTCAAATCTGCATGAAAGAACTAGAAAAATACATGGTTACCAAAACAAATACGAGCATTGGTTTTAGGCGAAGAGTAGAATACGTGAAAGTTTTGACCTGGAAAAAGAGAATCATATTAGGAAAGGGTTTTTTTTTCTTCTTTTCTTGGGAAAGCAATGTGAATAGAAAAAAAAAAGTTTGTGAGGCATATGATATTGACAAGCAAGATGATTTTTCTATTGATGCATGAAAGTGCTTTATATTCAAGAAAATAAATCTAGATTGTGAACATTACCTAAGAAGACAAGGTGAATTGATTAATTTTAAATATGAATGACACTTTGTTCTTTCCCATTGCTTTGAACCAGCAGGATTTTGTTTTCTTCATTCAACGTAAAGGTGTCATGAGCTTGAAAATCCCTCAACATGTAAATAATTGCTCAATTTTCCTTGAGATAATACTCATACTACATTTTTGTTAGTACCGGTAACAATACTTTTAGCTCAATTGGATTTTTGAGATGACACCACAGGCTAGTATTTTCCATAGTTCTGATCATGCAATTTAGAGAAGGCAGACGAGAAAGGTCGTATTTCTCCTTGCATTTGAGACTGTCAATTGTGGTATCTTCTATTATTGAGGAGGACGATGTTGAGTAATTATTGCAGTGCGGTGTTTATTAATTACTGCAGCTATTTTCCTAATTCTGGATCTCATGAAAAGTCGAGATACCTCATGCTCTCTACCCGACCGCTCGATGAACATCTCAGCATTATGAGTTATGGCCCTGATGCATATGCTCACACATTTTACTTGCTAGTGGCCCTATTTTATTTAAAATTATTTTTGACTATTTTTATAACTCAACTATATTAATAATATTTATTATAAAACACCAATTATATATATAATCGTTTAAAATCCCTCACAATAATTATTATAAGGTAAATGTAACTTACATCTTTCGCTTTGGATTGAAAGCTTCAAAGGCATTTAAAAATACCTCCATATAAAAACCATACAAAGCAAGGTTTATATTAAGCAAATACAAGAATGCTATCTATAAAACGGGTAACCCACGAAAACAAATCATAAAGTACTATGATCCAAAATACCTTGTAAAAAAAATTCAAATAACGTGTGACGTTTACAAATTCAAGTTCTTACAAACATCTTATTATCAGATTACACCACCCATGGCCAGTTGTGCGCTCAAGATTTGTATACCATGATAAACTATATAAAAGCTTTCATTGAAGCATGGAAATGCAGTTTGCGAAAACGATGACCAGGAAGTCGTTATGGAGACCGGAAAGATCATATTTCGTTATTAACAAAACCCAATCCATAACTATCAACCTTGTAAGACCTGATATAAAAGGAAGTTGGTTTGTATGAGCTTTAGTTCTTATTATTTCACCTATTCAAATCTCATGGTTAGGGTTGAGAATCAGTCCTACCACTTTCCCACAAGGTAATCTGTCCAAATTTAGGTTGATCCAAGCCCATGTTATATACTCATCCTTGGGTTGCATAAGTGTTATGCTACATCTCCAAGGTTGCAGTATCATTGGATATGACTACGCTAATCTGAATGAAAAGGAATGTTCAATGTAATACAAAGTTAGTCTATTGTGTCTATAATATGGGTATGGGAAATTATAATGGATGAGTGAACATGAGGCCAGGAGAGGGTATCGTAAAGAACAATACACAATACAAAATTATTAGGACTAGGACATAGGTTCACACTCGATATCCTCAACATCAGGAACAAATTCATTTTGAAACCATAGCACATTTAATTCACTCTATAACTGAGAGGAGCCTTATAAACCAAAATTGGAAGAATTCTTTCCAATTCCACCCATTCCAATCCTATCCACAAAGATGAAACAATAAAATACGTTCTCATACATTCTCTTTCTTGGTGGAATGATCCCAAACACATAATTCTTGGACATGTAGAGCACACTGCATGAACAATTTAGAGCACTATTCGAGGTCTGGAAAGAGATGATTTCAGATATCAGATAGAAGACTACTTACATATCCATGAATGAAAGCTTTAGAAGACGCTTCTCACTTTTATATAAGTGAGTCTCAAGCTCTTAGTTTATCATGAAAATGGTATGCTCTGCGTCACATAACACCTGTGACTCAAATACAACAAACAATTCCGTGTGACTCATTACCCCCACAAACAATTACCCATGCCATTCATTTCGTACCAAAATGGAATTTCATGTGAATTGTTTCATATGTATAGATCACAACATAATTAGATTGAAGCTTTGATCTGCGAACCAAAGCATTGGAGTACCTTTTGGCATGGAAAATGCATTGATGGTATAATGATATCCTTGGATCCTGTAACTATACAAAATATATTATAATTACTATAAGCTTCATAGCAAATTTAAAAAGTCTCAAATTGCAATACACTTAATGTAATAAGCTTCCTCTTTATTCTACTTTCTACTAAATTGATTTATTGTGGATTTGACAAATTTTTGTTTAACTAATTATTAAAAAAATAACTTTATTAGCTAAGACTTATGCTTTAATTCCACCTCTTAAGATTTACAATATAATGAAGAAACATTAGTTACAAAAATATTTTTCATATGCCTCACATAGTGGGTTTCAAGCAAGATTTTAGGTATTCACAAATATTTTGAAGAGTAGAAACTTGGTGAATCTCACTATTTCTTAAAATTTGAACCATAAAATGTTGGACAATCTTTTTGTAAAAACATTCAAATTTTGAAGGATTTTATATAGATTTTAGACAATTTTGGCGATTTTTAGAGTTAAAAAATATTATCCCATGGAATTTGGACGAATCAATTGGAAAAAACATAGAAATTGACAAAACAAAATGTAAAAAATTAACTCATGGACTAAATTTCACCCCAAAAATTTTCGTTGATGAATCTCTTATAATAAAACTAAATTATTCCAATATGTAAACACATAACTACATAGCATTTTATGTATCTTTTCACCATATTTAAATGATTCCAGAAAACTAAGACATTATTTTTGACATGTTCAAATGACACAATCTATGTTTTCCTCCTTGATATGGGCACAAGCATAGACATGATGTAACGCCCTTCACGGACACATAAATTTTTTTTAGTGCTTGAAACATGATTCCCTCTTGCTTATCAATTTCAGAAGCCATTTATAAACTCATGAAGCATTACCAACAATTTTAGGTAAATCGTATAACGTTGATTAGATGTAAATAGTAAAAATGTTATGATTATATAACACCCATCAATAATTCTTGTAACGACATAGATTATAACTCCCTTTTTATAGTAATATAAATACATTAACATCCCAATGCTAATGCTCCTATAGCTAAAATTTAAGTACAGTTTGAATACATGAGCTTCATCAAATATTTTTATAGCAACTTGGATTATAAACATTATATAATACATTGTTGCAAAACAACAAGAAAATCCATCTTTTAGCACTACAAGTTTACACTACTTATATTTTGTGGTGATAATGTGGTGATATTGGTACCACTTACATTTTTGTGGTGTTAAAGTGGTGCTATTAGCACCACTTACATTTTGTGGTGTTAAGGTGGTGGTATTAGCACCACTTATATTTTGTGGTGTTAATATGGTGTTATTTTTGTTAATATTATTGCAATTGAGTTTTTCCTAAGAGAAATGCCATGTTGGTAAATACCATAAAGTGGTGCTACCATATTATTTGTCACATGAACATGTACAAGTAGAATTTATTTATGAGGATTTGTGCCATAAAAACAACAAATTCACAAATGATTATTATGTAAATAACTTAATTCAATATTTTTTTTATCTTGTTTTATCCATTCAAATATATGACCAAAGATTAATTTATGACTTTTTGCACCACAACCACAGAAGTTCAATTCATTGTTTTTTAGAATATTTAGGCAAATAAATTCACATGATTAATTTATGAGGATTTACACCACAAGCACAACTAGTCGACAACTAATTATTTTGTAAATAGCTCAATTCAATTATCCATTCTTCATATTATTTAAACAAATAAATATAATTGACAAATAATAAAATGTACCATTTTTAATTTATTACTATTATAAAGGGTTTTCTGCTCAAGGCAAGGGTCTCAATTCATGGATATATTGATCAATGGAGAAAACCTCTACCTAGAGCCCCAAAAGAAGCTTTTAGGAACCTATATCAAATAAGACACCACAAAGGTAGCCACACGTCTTCATAATAGTATTCTTAGCCTCTGAGTATAGTCACTCACACTATTATAAGGTTTTAATCACAATGGACAGGTCAAGCGGCCCTCAAGATGTTTGACAGAAGAATCCTAAGCCCTCGGCTGAAGGAATCCTTAGCGTAGAGAAATGTCATGTTGGAAAGTACCATATACTGTTTCCCAGGTCATATTTGTCACGTGGAGCTGTACAAATAGGATTTAATTATAATGATTTGCACCATAAACACAACAACTTCAAAAATAATTATTTTGTAAATAATTTAATTCAATTTTTTTCATTCAAATAAATGCTCATGATTAATTTATGAGGTTTTACACCACAATCAAAACAAATTCAATTATTATTTTTCTATTATTTAAACAAATAAACCCACATGATTCATTTATGAGGTTTTGCACCAAAAGAACAACAACTTCACAAAGAATTATTTTGTAAATAGCTCAATTCAATTATTCATTTTCAATATCATTCAAGGAAAAAAAAACTATGATTCTTAATATTGAAAAATAATTAAAGATGACCATTTTTAATTTATTACTATTAGAAAATATTAATAAAAGTGATTTTAACTAAAACTTGATTATTCCATACATAGGGTATATTTTTATTTATCTTATTAAGATGGATATTAGTATCATTATTAGGCTTTGAGAATAGCACATCGGTCTCAAATCCTTAGACATGTTCGAGGGAGTAAAACTCTTCCTTGGGCCCTAAAAGAAGCTTAAATTTAGGAGTCTAGGACCAAGAAATATGGTTAAAACACGTCTTCCTAAGAGTATTCTTAACATCTATGTGTGGGAATTGATGTTATTATGAGGTTTTGATCACTAGTGATAGGTCTACTGACCCTCAACCTAGTTAAGAGAATAAACCTAGGCCTTAGCCTAAATGAAGCATCTAGGCATATAGAGATAATAATTATTTGTTGAGAAGATATATGGCCTTATAATAGGGATAATTAGGGGAATTGGAGGAAATAAAACTAGGTATAAGTCTTTAGGGCATAGACATGATTAAGGGAGGAAACCTAGGACATGAAGCTTAGAGGAAACATCCACGGATATAAGATTAACAAGTATACCTTGAACTAGCACCACATAAGACCTTCTAAGGGTATCCTTGACTTCATATATGGGTTATTAATGTAAGTGAGATATTTTAAGCACTATATATGTGCATTTAGGCCCTTAACATGTTTGAGGGAGGAAAGCCAGGCCTTAGTCCCTAATAAAATATTTTTTTCATCCAAGGCCAAATACAATAGCTCGAACCACTACAAATGACATATTGGGCATATTATTTACCTCTGAGTTAGGAAATCAACACCATTATGAGGTTTTTGCTAGCATACAAGAGTCTTAGTTTTTTGTATAATCTCATAGGAGGAAACTTGGGCCTTAAACCATAAGGTCACCTTTAAAACAAACCCATGAACTCCAAACACTATCCTTGGCATCTAAGTGTTCATATAAGTGACACTAGATGTGAGAACCTCTGGCATAGTCGTGGGAGGAATCACTAGAATTAGGCCATAAAGGAAGGTTTTAGGCATATCGAGGTAAGAGCGATGACTCAAACTATCACATAGGAGATTATGATATGTATAAGATATCATTATTCTTAAAGTGGGATATGGGTGGAAATATTTGATTTTTTGCACTAGGGATGCATCTTAGAAAATGGTTGGGGAATAAATTGAAAGAATTATACCATTACAAAATATTATTAAGGTAATGGGAAATAATCAGGGCTATTAACCATAACATACACCCTGTAAAGTCAATATTTGGAATAACATTTGGATATCGGAACAATCAAGAGTTTTTTCATAGTGGGATGGATCTCAAGGCCTTGAATGGAGTCATAAGAGGAAAGAAATAGCATTATGTAGGTTTCCAAATTCCTTAGTAGTGACATTATAGGGAATACGACCATCATTGTATCCCTAAAGAAACCATTAAGGAATCCAAATCCATTAAGGCATTATGTACATAGGTATTATGGCCTTATGGCCTTGCACATGATCAATGGAGGAGACCTAAATCTTGACCCCTAAAGGAATATTCTAGCCATTTAGGGATAATAAGGTTGCCACCATCCCACCACAACCAACACATCGCCTGTTGAGTTAGCCTATGATTGAGGATGTTGATGTCATTATGTGGTTTTGAGTAGTATGTACATGTCACAAGGCCTTGGGAGTGATGTTCTAGGGAAGAAGACCATGTCTTTATCCATGAAGAAATCATTAAGTCATCTAAATCCATGAATTCTAATGCCTCAAAGCACCATGCATCACTTTGCAAGGGCAGCCAATATACTATGCATCTACGTATAGTGGCCTTGGGGCATTCAACATGGTTAATGGAGGATACCTAAACCTTCACCCCTAAAGGAAGCTTGTAGCCATCCAAGGGTGAGATTTTTTCCTCTACCAACTACACACAACCTCCTAATTTTATAATTGGCCTATGATTGATGATTTTGTTACCATTAGATGGTTTTAAGTAGTATGCACATGTTTGAAGGCCTTAGGAATGATGTTCCAGGGAAGAAGATCGTTCCTTTGGCCCTAAAGAAGACATTGAGGCATATATATCCATAAAAACTACCTAGAAGCACCATTTATTACTTTATAGGTGTATATATGGCACTATGTATCTAGGTCTTGTGGCCTTAGGGCCTTGGACATAGTAAGTGGAGGAGACCTGAATCTCGAGCTTTAAAATGTTCTTCTATCCATCTGGGGATAATAATATTGCCTCCACTAGCAACACATGGCTTCTTGAGTTTATCATTTCCTTATGATTGATTATGTCATTTCCATTAGGTTGTTTTGAGTAATATTTACATATTTAATGGCCTTGAGAATCATGTTTCAGGGAAAATGTCCATGCCTTTGATCCTAAAGAAATGATTGAGGCATTGAGAGTAACGAACAATTCCCAAAGCACCATGCATGACCTTGCATGGATATCCATTCAACTATGTATCCATGTCATGGGGCCTTGGGGACTAGACATGGCCAAGGGAGGAGACTTGAATCTCTATTGCTAAAGGAATGTTCTATCCATCCAAGGATAAGAAGATCGCCTCAACTAACAACACATGGCCTCTTTACAGTATCATTGACCTATGATTGAGGGCATTAATAGGTAATTATATGGTTTTGAGAAGTATGTAAGTGTCTTAGGTCCTTGGGAATAGTTATCTAGAGAAGAAGGTCATGCCTTTGGCCCTAAATAAACCATTTAGGAATTTAGATACATGAACAAAGCCTTAAAGCACCACACATGAATTTGCAAGGGTATCCATTGGTATTTTTATCTAGGTCTTGGGGCCTTGAGTTCCTAGACATGGTTAATGGAAGAGACGTGAACCTTGGGCCCTAAATAAATATTTTATCCATCCAAGGCTAAGAAGGTTTCCTCCACCAACCACACATGGCCTATTAAGGATATCATTGGCCTATGATTATAGATGATTATTCAATTAGGTGGGTTCGGGAATTATGTATGTGTCGCAATGCCTTGGAAATTACATTTTAGTGGAAAGAGAATGCATTTATCCCTAAACTAACCATAGAGGATTCCAAAACCATGAACAATTTTTTAAAGCACCATGCGTTACTTTGAAAGGGTATCCATGGCACTATGTATCCAAGTCTTGAGTACTTAAGCAATTGGACATGGTCATAAGAGGAGGCATGAAGCTTGTTCCCTAAAGGAAACATCTATCCATCTAGGCTAAAGAAGGTTGTCTCCACCAAGAACACATGGCATTTTGAGGGTATCATTGGCCTATGATTGAGGATGCCAATTCCATTAGGTAGTTTTGTGAATTATGTACATGGATCAGGGTGTTTGGATTGAATTTCTTGGGAAGACGACCATGATTTTGGTCCTAAATAAATCATTGAGGCATCTAGATCCATGAAAAATTACTCAAAGAACCACACGTGACTTTGTAGGGGTATCCATGGAATTATGTGTCTAGGTTTTGTGGCATTAGGGCCTCAACATGGTTAGTAGAAGAGACCTAAAAATAGGGCCCTAAATGAAGCTTCTATCCATCAATGGTTAAGAAATTTACCCACACCAACCACACTTGGACTCTTAAGGGTATCAACGTTCTATGATTGGGGATGTTCATTCCATTAGGTGAGTTTTACCAATACACACATATCTTTGGGCCTTAGGAATGGAATTCTATAGAATAGGACCATGCCTTTGACCCTAAAGAAACCATTTAGGAATATAAGCCATTAAGAATGTCAAAAAGCACCACACATGGATTCATGGAGTATCCATGGTGCTATGCATCCAAGTCATTGGTACTTGGGGCATTGGACATGGTCAAGGGAGGAGACCTCAACCTTAGTTCCTAAAGGGATCTTCTATCCATCCAAGGATAATAAGGATACCTCACCCAAACACACATTGCTTGATGAAGGTAGCATTGGATTATGATTGAGGATTTTAGTGCAATTAGATGGTTTTTAGTAATATATGTATGTGTGTCAATGTCCTAGGAATGATATTATAGGGAATAATACTATGTGTTTGTACCTAAATTAAAAACTGGGCCATTTAGATCCCTAAACAATGCATTCAGGCATCATGCATAGGGGTATCCATGGCACTATCCATTATGATAAATATACAATGCTAACCTTACAATACAATTTTAGGGAATGCAATATTAAATAGTTATGAGCATGTTCACTTAAACATCTTAAGTTATTACACGTACAACTATTAAGCATCTTATTTGAACAACTTGATGGTTTCAATGGAGATCAATACATTAGAAGAAGGAATATCTAGATAATTTTTCATCATATCAACACCATTCTTGATGCCATCACCATGGGTACAGTCAAATAAAGCTCATCTTTGTAGGAAATCTATTATTCAGTCAATCTGACACTTCATATCCAATCCATTTACAATTACTCTTCCCCTCTTTGAATCGATGGGTAACCTCAGTTTAGTTAAAACATCATTGATTCCTTTTTAATAACGAAGAGGGTGAACACCAATTTTTGATTCACAACAACTGCATTTTGTAGGTAAGTTGGTTGTTATGATGTAGATTTGCACTATAATGTGACGATTGTTAATAGATTGTTCGGGGCGATAAATGAAGGAACTACTCATTATCATATGCTTGTAGTGTTGATGGGCCACATGGAGAGGTTTTTTTGTCACTTATGCATGTGGATTAGGTTCATGGTACAAAGGCATGTGTTACGTGCATGGTTTAGGTGCATATGTTAAATGCATGGCATTAATTGCATCGACACTCACCTGTGTGGGTTATCTGCATGGTGCATTACATACCCCGAAATATTTTCCAATGTAGAAGTTGGCTTTGGGGTACTATGGGTTAAGGGGTAAATGTGTTTCCAAATAGGTGGTTTGGGGTTTGTGGGTAATGGATTTGGGGTTAGGGGAAGATTTGAGGTTAGAGGATTAGTGATCAGTTAGTGTCAATTTCGATGTCATTCACTATGGATCGTATTTGTCCTTGGATAAGTCATTGCTAAGTTGGGGTGGGTTGGATGTTTCACATATAGTTACTAATAAGTGTCACAAAAAGTTGAGGATGTTTCTGCACTGGGTTATTGATAGGGGTTAGGGGATCGATGTATGGGTAAAGTGTGTGTCTTAGGTGGGTGGGATAGGTGGGTGCAATAAGTGTGTGGATTAGTTTCATTTGTTATTCATGTGGTTTAGGTTGCATAGATTAGTATTTTGTTTTTCTGACATTAGTTTCAATGTCATTCCTTCTTGGTCATGAGCACTAGTTTGTGGTAATATATAAGTGCTAACATGCCTTGATCCTTATGTCAAAATATAAGTCCATATATTCAATGGCTGTCCAACTAACATAGTAGTTGATCTATTTCGAGGTGATTATGCTTACTTGCTTGGATTTATCCTCTCTCTTCTATACAACATGTGGGTGTGAGTGTGTTAAAACACCGATCATTTTATGACATCTTATAATAATTGTTACTACAACTTTCAAATATCCTTCTTTTCATGTGTAAATCCTTTGTATATAAATTACATCCATAATAACTAATATTTACCCAATCACTTTTTATAATCCTAAACAAGATGTCATTGTATGAAATACCATCATAGGTTCTTATGCTAGGTAAGCACTATATCATGATTCCTTTTGTTTTTTTTTCCAAATGATAGAAATATGTTGAGGTTTCCTCCCCTCATCATGTTCAAGGTTTCTAGGCCCAACCTTGGTGCTCAAAATCTCTCGATGGTGTAATTTGCGTCCCCACTTTGACACCAAATATACATCAAGGAGGTCCAGTGTGGTGGTTTATGATGTCATTCATTATCCCCAAGCCCTAAAAGAGTCCTTTAAGTCCTAAAGCATGGGTTTCCTCCCTAACAATGGTTATTTCCTTGAGACCCATCAATGCATCATTTATTTGTTTGGATTAGGTGGATATTTTACGTGTGTGGGTTAGGTGTGTCATTTATGTACATGGGTTAGGTGTGTAGTGAGGGTATAACAATGCATATAATAAAACATCAGGGTTAAGTGTGCATAAGCTGATGTGGCATTAGGAAGGGTGTGCATCATCATTCAACACCACATACCAATAGAGCTCTACGATTGAGGCACTCGGGCTAGGGAAACAATTTCCTGTAGATCACAAGCCCATAGAGGGCAAGGATCACCTTTTTTCTTGGAAATCCAACATGTGGCATGGCTAACCTTTTTTCTCGAGAATACCATAGGAGGAAAGGGTCGATTACCTTGTAGCCTATGCCAGATTCCTATGGCACTATTGAAGAAGACAACTTCTCAATTCTTTATCTTGAAATTGAAGCTTCTAGCTAGATCTGTGCATTGGATGGGAGCTCATGATATGACCGGGAAGGGGATTATTCCTCTTTAATTAACAAATAAATGATCTAATATCTCTCTTATTGATCCATGAGAGTGACATTACAGCTTTGGAGTCCCCTAGCTTCAATAGCCATGACCATCAGACTCCCTACTTTGATTGTTGTGACTTTGGGTACTTGAGATTTTGTCTCAAAGATAACTTTTTTTTCTGGAGATATTTAGCCATAGTTTCCAACAAATGTATTTTGTCATAGATTTATAATATATCCTTAAGAGTGTTGTGTTTATTACAATAGGACAATGGTGTTTAAGATTGAGAGAAAACACATTGAAGAAGAAGTACAAAGAATCTAGTTCGATGTAGTTATCACATCTTTAACACAAATATGTGAATACATAAGCGAACAAGAATGAATGATACAAAGTAATATATCCTCCCTTTATTTATATGAAATGAAAGGGAGGCCAAAATAACAAGTGGACCTAGTCCACTACAAACAAGCAAACTCTCCATAGTGTAGGAGTTTGACAAAACTATTTGGGATGAACAATACAAGAAACGTCAAATGAATTATTAGTTTTATCTCTCTCATTTTTCATAAAAAAAAAATTCAAAACATATAGTCTTCCATTATATTAATATTATGGGAATCTTTTTTTATAATTATCAATTATAAATTTTGTTGGAACAACATTATTGTTTTTTATTATGTCTATTTTATGTATTTGTAACACACCTAAAATTTTAGTTATATCTATCTATCTATATATCTATCTATCTATCTATCTATCTATCTATATATATTCTCTTTTCTCCATTGTCATCAGTCTATCTTATGATCTCTTAGTTTTGTTCATTATTGCTCACAACTTAATTAAGAAACCTCTTTTTCTTTAAAACCCTTAATGTCACTATTTATATGTTAGTACTCCCAGTGCATTCATAACCTTGTTCCCACCTTATCATTTGTTTAAAAGAGTTAAATATGGTCTATGTGCTTGGTTAACTAGCACCCCAAAGGATCTCCATAGGTTTCCTTGTCATTACTTCATAAGGGTTCAACCCATAAACTATATGCTAGGGTTCACAATACTAAATTGTATTAACATACAGCCTAAAGGTTATTGTTTGCATAGTTAAATTTTATTATACTATACTTTCACCTGAACCCACATGATTTCACTTGTATTGTCTATAAAATTTAAGCCTTATGGATTGATCGATATTCTTCATTCGATCTCTTTGACTCTTAGGAGGATCGTCGATCTAAGGTGGAGGATAAGACAATTTTAAATGTTGCTCATATGCACTTTATAGTTGTTTTTTGTGGTGAGTTCCAATGCCATGGATCCTTCCACCTGGCAATTAATCTCACTCCCTAATCACATGAACACTAGTGGTATATTAATTTTAGGTTTTCTTCAAGATGGCACCAATTCATGAGCCTAAACATTTGGCACTTTGTTTTCGTGGGTCTCGAAACCCTATCCTTCAATGCTTTGATAGTGTGGGTCTTGGAACCCTATCCTAAATATTTGTAGCATTGGGAAATTTCCCTTTTTCTCTCCTCGACGGACTTTACATGAGGTAGCAAATGGGTTTAAGAGGAACTAGGTTCTCTGTACTCTCATTTTCCTTGACCCTGTTCTTGGTGGTATTATTTACAAGGATGTTTGAAATTTGGGCTATGGCGGAGAAGTGATCAATCCAGTCCACTCAACCTACATGGTAAGACAAAAATATTTTTTCCAGGTTTCTTTTTATTCTTATTACTACTGACTCTATATTCATTAGCAGGGGTTCTGGATAAAGCCATTGTCTACAGGATGGTGCTACCATTTATAAAATAGTGATATTAGCATGTATTTAGTGGAAGTGTCTCCATGCATTTTCCTGGTAAAATATTACTTATGTTATTTTGTTCAAGTTTTTCTATTTCATTTCATATCTCCTGGGTTTTGTAACTAAAATATAATTTTATTTCTCTACCCAGGTACTCAGTTAACCTAGTGGTCATAGACAACACGAAATGGTGCTTTCCCTTTAGGTAATAAGTTAAACCCTTAGGATCAAATTGGGTTTTTTGTTCGAGCATTTTCCAACCACACATCATTTATTTTAGCCTCACAGCTTAATTTGCCACTTCTCCTAAGTATTTTGACTCAATCATGTGATTATGTCATCAACATATCATAGTTTCAGTCAACTAGGCCTCTTCCTACATTCTAGGAGCCAACTGGGCCATCAACTGAGCCTCCTCAACCATTCAGGGGGTGATTTGAATGACTAATGTGCACTACTCGGTCCAAGTGACAACATTTACTAGTTTATTCAACCAACTAGAGACTAGAAGGGACCCTACTACACTGGTTGACCTCATCTGGTGTGATTTTCACCTACTATTCAGTTAACTGAAAACATAAAGGCACCCTCCCCTATTTTTGGGCAATTAGTTGAGTTCTAAATCAGTTAGACTCAGTTAGACAGTTTCATAGTCAGTTTGAGTCAGTCTTATGGTAGTTAAGTGGTTAATTGATGTGCTGAGTGGTGTTAGCTGCCAAGTAAGCCACTCTCATGCATTCAATTCGAATGACCACTCTGGAATTTGATTTGTTTGGCTTATTGGAGCTATTGTTACACATTGTAATTATCTTCTGAGTTTGTGATAATGCATGTACTGCTGCAAACCTTTTTCATCAGTGTTTTGACATATTATTTTCTGCATGAATCTCTAGTAATTGTTTTCTCTATTTCATAGATATGTTGTGCTTATATTTTACATGGTATCAGAGCCATGGCAGGACAAGGAAACTTTTCTATAGTGTTTATGCACTTCTGCACTTCTGCACCAGTGCGTTCTGCACCTGGAACACATATGAATATTGAGCAAGTTTTCTAAAAAATATCCCAACTCTACACCAGAAGCCAAAATTTTTCCACATAATTCCTAGATATTGTGCATTCAACTCTTCAAGCTTTCTTGATAGTTTATGCCCGGTGTGATGAAACTTGAAAAGTACAGGTTGTCGACCTACAAATTGTTTGTTGTTTGTGACTACAGGTTTCTCTCAAAAATATTACAACATCTTTGATGGATCTGAAAGAAATTACTCCTCTCTCTACATTCAACTATGATGAGTGGAAACCAAAGATGACAGCATATCTGAAGAGACAAGTTTTTTTTGACATGTGTATTAGTGTTATGACAAATTTTGCTTCCTGTGAAGAAGAGAATGACTGGCTAAATGACTGTGACAAAGCCTTTGGAGAAATGTGTATTGCTATGTCTCCTAGTATGCGCTACCTTGACAAAACTGTTGAAAATCCAAGTGATCTATGGGTCCAACTAGACAAAGAATTTGGAAAGAAAAATGAAGAAATTGGTGCAAATTATTTGCAGAACAATCCCATTGATACCTCCTTAAGTGTTCTCTCTAATTATGTCTCAGCCTCAATCATATCTCTTGATGAAGTTGTTCAAGATGAAGAAGAAGCTGCAGATCAACACTCATGTTCTCAATGTCTTCTATTCTGAATTTTAAGCAAGATAAGCTAGCTCATACTCTAGAATCTAAAGAGGTTATTAAATCCTCTCTTTCACATGAGTTTGTTGGTGTGTAAAATGATGATCTATTGAATGTTTTGGAGTTTAACTCATAGTTTGGAGGTGATGCATTCACCCTTCTAGATCACATGCTTCCTATGTACGTTTGTTCGATCATTGGCACATGTTCTCAGAGTTTCATTGAAGATGGAGGACACTACAATTCACTCAGGTTCAAGTCTGAGGCACATTTTGGTGATTTTTGTTTTGATCTCACCCCTGTTGGTTCAAAGGAGATCACAAGAAACCATCTATCAATCCTTGGAGCTGATTTAACTTCCACTGATGAGAAGTTAAAGTTTCAAGAGTAATTAGATCTGACAGGAGCAATTAGATTTGATTTCTATAAAATTTAATTTCAATGATGGAAAAGTTGAGAAAGAAGAATTGCTAGAATCCCATAATTTTGAGAAGTTAGAATATCATGGAGATTAGAGTTGTAACAAATATTAGAAAACTATGATCGAATGTGGGTGTACGTTGGGCACTCTAAAAGAAAGCGAGATTTGTCCTCAACACTCATGGACTCAGATAGCTAGGAAATCCTTTCCTCCCACAGAGTTTTAGGAATTTACCAATGACCTATTTCACTATGAAGCTCATGGGAGTTCGTACTTATCTTGGATATATTAATCTTCTTCTTTGAAATTGTTAAGACATAGATGTACATTTGATATTCTAGATCAAAATTAATGACTTCCTTGTAATACCTTAACTTTCATTTTACCCTCAAAATATTTATCATCCTACATTCTCGCTTTGAACTTATATGTAATGGTTCTTTGAACTTATATGACTATATAGCGATGCCTTATTTTGAAGTTTAGTAATATGTATACTTTATTCTTTTGAGGATGAGGACCTTAAGTTTGACATGAAAAATAGTTTATGCTACTTAAGAAAACAAAATAATAATAATAGTTTTTCTATTTGTTTGTATCAATTCCTTTAACTCTTTCAAATATAATATTTGGAAATGTTAAATAATTGAATTTTTTATTTCTATTTAGTATCACAATAAAATGTGACACTTAAAGAACCAATTTACATTAATGAAGTCACACTATATGTGTCTAGTTAAGTTTATATTTTTTATATAATATATAATGGGTTCAAAATTTCGATTGATTTTTAACTTAATTTTTGTGTTTTTTAAATGAGCTAGAATTTACATTTATGCGAGTTGTTTGAGAGATGAACATAGTTTATTCATCAGATATTGATTATATATGATATTAAGTAATTTTTTTACCAAACATTGATCCAATGTGTATTTTTTTTAGAATCGATGTAATTCCACATTTGGATTTTTTTTTTGAAATGAGGTTTTTGATCCATGTAAAATGACTTTAATTCAAATCATTATAACATAACATTAATTTTGTACTTTACCATATTACTTAGTCTAATTTTAAGCTATGTAAAATGATGTTAATTCAAAAGATTATTGTGCAATATTAATTTTTTAATGCTTTGCAAAATCGTTAAATGTAATAAGATATAATTAAAATGCATCTTTAATATATTTGAGTGAAATTGAATGTTTGACATTTTAATTTTAATATTTCTTTTCAGTTGATATTTATGATAATTATATGAAATATTAAATTCTCCTATATTACTTGATATAATTCAAAAATTAAAAAGTTACAAAAATATAATAAACAAAAAAGCATCATAAACATAATAATTTAACCAAGTACACACATATCGACAAAGACGGTATTCTTGAAACCTTTACATATGCTTATTCACAAGCAATACAACGAGCCATTACCATGGACCACGAAAGACCATAAACCCAAAAAAACTATAACAGAATCAAGTTTACCCAACAAGAAAAGACAACTTAACCATGAACAAAATCAAAATTGCCATATTTCGATCTCATGTTTTTTCAATACAAAATATTATACAAAATAAAATATATAATTATAATAATAATATTGATAAATATAATTATAATATTAATAATATTTATGTAAATTAAATAGTAAATATTGATAAGCTTTTAAAAATTAAATCATATTAAATAGTACTAAAAAAATTAAAACATTTTTATTTGGAATTATTTTTGATAAATCTACTATATTATAGAGAAATTTAATACAACACACCAATTTAATTTTATCTTATATGCAAATATTTTATTTTATATATTATATAAAAGTTAGATTTACCTTTATATATATAGACGAATTATTAATTTATGTGGTTTTGTATGTTGATGATATGTTGTTGATTGGAAACAACATGGAAATAGTCACAAATAACAATGACCATTTTTTTAAAAATCTTGATAAGAAAGATCATGGTGCTGCAAAATTATTTTGGGCACTTAAATTAAAAGAGACTAGGACAATAGAAGACTTTGGTTGAGTCACAGAAAACATCTTGAGATAGTATTCGAGTGGTCTAATATGAAATAATTTAAACCAATAACTATCACTATTAAATTATGTGCAAATTTATCTATAGATTAGTGTCCCAAGACTCGAGAAGAGGTAGAAGACATGTCACATGTTTCCCATACTAGCACTGTTGGAAGCCTAATGTATGTTATGGTTTGTTTTAGACTAGAGAAGGGCGGTAATATAGAGAAGGAATATGTCAAAACTAGGGAAGGAACATTGCACTATAGTAAAGAGGGTCTTCAAATATTTCCATGGCACATTCGATTATGTAATCTACTACCAAGGAAAACTTGTAACTCACATGGAAATAGACCTATAAGGATTTATTGATGTGGACTAGGATGAAGATATGGATTACATAAGATCTACAATTGATTATGCTTTTAACTTATTTAGTGGAGAAATTAATTTGATAAGTAAGAGGCGGGATGTAGTTGCATTGTCAACTATAGAATTTAAATACATGGTAGCCACTCATGGAGGTGGGGAATAAATATGGTTTCAAAGATTGCATTCAAGTATTAGTTTTTTCAGTAAGAATAGGTTGTTATAGTTCAAGTGAAAATTTCCTAACAAAGAATCGTGTTTATCATTCCGAAAAATGGTATTGATGTATAATTACATTGTATCATTTTGTTGGGGGCATGGTTAAACATTAAGAAGGTATTGTTGGAGAAGGTATATATCTTGGAAATGTTCCAAATTTGTTGACAAATTCTATTAGTACTAGAAAGTTCTCTTGATATGGAGACTTAACGGGTATTTCTACCTTACTAGTGGACTTCATGAATTCATTCAATTTCCCCTTTTTTTCAAAGAATACAATAGGTGGGAGAATGTTGGACATGTGTTTTAGAATTTGTAGGTTCCAAGAGGAAAAGGAGTATGTTTTGAGTTGTTTTCATCTAATGTTTTTTTGGCACATTGTAAACTAGCTCCAATTGAGGAATTAGGGTTTTAAATTTTATAATATTGTATTCTAAACAATTGAGATGATACAATGAGATAGAGAGTCGAGCAAATATCAAGAATGGTGGTTTTCTTGGTTTTGGGTTTCCAAGGTAAATCTTTGTGTAATGTGTGTGTATTAGCCATTATGAACTATTTAGTTTTGTAGTTTTAGATTATGCTTTATATTTATTTTAATACATAGGTTTATAAAAACTCGTACGCTTATAGATATTGTGTATGCCTATTGTTTGGCAATGCTTGAGGATTTCAACGTTATTTTTTCTTTCAAAACATTGGTGCAAATAGCTTTTTGAAATAATGTTAGTTCTTTTCCTGCATTTTTTCAATTATTAAAGGAAGAGGTATTATGCAGTTGTTAGCTAAAATATTTATGTGAATCAAATATGCCAAGTTATTGGATTCATATGCGTAATTAGATTATATTGTTATTTTAGTTTCTTCTATAAAGAAGATGTAAATACTTTTGCACATACCCTCTCATTGCATTATTACTTCTCATTTTTAAATATGTTTCTATAAGTATAATAAGTATCTCCATATATATATATATATATATATATATATATAAACGTGTAACCACCTAATGAAAAATCTCACACACACACACATATATATATATATATGAACATGTGAAACACCCGATGAACAACCAAGTATAACTATACTCTACGCAATTACTATTATAAATACAAATCCGTTTTCATGTAAGAGGGGAAAAGTGATAATTTTAATAAACAGATCTATTTTTTTAAAACACAATCCATGTATTAACTTCAACATATCCATAACCTAAACAAAGCTTCCTCTTACATGTGTTTCGGTAACTAAATGGCTACCTTGATTAAAATCAATGTGGAAGGATTTTATTTTTTTCTTAAAATGATTAAGATGATGAAGATTAACATCCACTGAGACACTTTGGTCTATAGGACCTTAAGAAAAGAGAAAGGAATTACTTGGGTTTCTATTAAATTTAATTTCTATGATGGAAAAGTTGAGAAAGAAGCATTCCTAGGATCCCATAGTTTTGAGAAGTTGGAATATCGTGGAGATTAGAGTTGTAACAAATATTAGAAAAATATGATCGAATGTGGGTGGACGTTGGGCACTCTAAAAGAAAGCGAGATTTGTCCTCAACGCTCATGGACTCACATAGCTAGTAAATCCTTTCCTCCCGTGGACTTTTAGGAATTTCCCAATGACCTATTTCACTATGAAGCTCATGGGAGTCGTTCTTATCTTGGATATATTAATCTTCTTCTTTGAAATTGTTAATACAGAGAGGTACGCTTGATCTTCCGAATCAGGATTAATGACTTCCTTGTAATACCTTAACTTTCGTTTTACTCTCTAAATATTTATGATCCTACATTCTCACTTTGAACGTATATGTGATATTTTTTTAAGCTAATATATTTTTGAACTTATATCACTATATAAAGATGCATTATTTTGAAGTTTAGTAATATGTATACTCTATACTTTTGAGGATGAGGACCTTGAGTTCGACATGAAAAATAGTTTATGCTACTTAAATAAACAAAATAATAATAATAGTTTTTCTATTTGTTTGTATCAATTCATTTAACTCTTTCAAATATAATATTTGGAAATTGTTAAATAATTGAATTTTTTTATTTTTATTTAGTATCACAATAAAATGTGACACTTAAAGAACCAATTTACATTAATGAAGTCACACTATATGTGACCAATTAAGTTTATATTTTTTTATGTAATATATAATGGGTTCAAAATTTCGATAGATTTTTAACTTAATTTTTTTGTTTTTTTAAATGAGGTAGAATTTACATTTATGCGAGTTGTTTCTGAGATTGATTATATATTGTATCAAATGATTTTTTTACCAAACATTGATACAATGTATATTTTTTTTAAGAATCGATGTAATTTTAAATTTGGATTAGTTTTTTTGAAATGAGGTTTTTGATCCATGTAAAATGACTTTAATTCAAATGATTATAACATAACATTAATTTTGTACTTTACTATATTACTTTAGTCTAATTTTAACTTATGTAAAATGATGTTAATTCAAAAGATTAATGTGTAATATTAATTTTTTAATACTTTGCAAATTTGTGAAATGTAATAATATATATTTAAAATGTATCAATAATACATTTGAATTAAATTAAATGTTTGATATGTTAATTTTAATATTTTCTTTTATTTGAGGTTTAAATCTTGATTAGTAATAGTTGATTTTTAAGTTAAATTGAATGTTTGAAATGTTAATTTTAATATTTTCTTTTATTTGAGGTTTAAATCTTTAATAGTAATAGTTGATTTTTTTTTTTAAATAGAAATTTATGATAACTATATGAAACATTAAATTCTCTTATGTTTCGTGATATAATCCAAAAATAAAAATAAAAATTACAAAAATATAATAAACAAAAAAAATCATAAATATAATGATTTAACCAAGAACACACATATCGACAAAGAAGGTATCCTTGAAACCTTTAAATATGCTTATTCACAAGCAATACAATGAGCCATTACCATGGGCCACCAAAGACCATAAACCCAAAAAACCATGAGAGAATCAAATTTACCCAACAAGAGAAGACAACTTCACCATGACAAAAATCAAAATTTCCATATTTCAATCTCATGTTTTTTCAATACACGATATTATACAAAATAAAATATATAATTATAATAATAATATTAATAAATATAATAATAATAATAATATTTATGTAAAGTAAATAGTAAATATTTAGAAGCTTTAAAAAATTAAAGCATATTAAATAATACTAAAAAATTTAACACACTTTTATTTAGAATTATTTTTGATAAATCTACTATATTATAGAGAAGTTAATACACCACACCAATTTAATTTTATCTTATATCCAAATATTTGATTTTATATATTATATAAAAGTTGGATTTACCTTTATATAGAGAGAGAGACGAATTATTTATTTATGTTGTATGTTGTTAATTGGAAAGAACATGGAAATAATCACAAATAACAATGATGATTTTTTTCATATCTTGATAAGAAAGATCATGGTGCTGCAAAATTATTTTGGGCACTTAAATTAAAAGAGATTAGGACAATAGACGACTTTGGTTGAGTCACAGAAAACATCTTGAGATAGTATTTGAGTGGTTTAATATGAAATAATTTAAACCAATAACTATTACTATTAAATTAGGTGCAAATTTCTCTATAGATTAGTGTCCCAAGACTCGAGAAGAGGTAGAAGACATGTCACATGTTTCCCATACTAGCACTGTTGGATGCCTAATGTATGTTATGGTTTGTTTTAGACTAGACATTACCCATGTATTGGTAATATAAAGAAGGAATATGTCAAAACTAGGAAAGGAACATTGCACTATAGTAAAGAGGGTCTTCAAATATTTCCATGGCACATTCGATTATGTAATCTGCTACCAAGGAAGATCTGTACCTCACATGGAAATAGATATATAAGGATTTATTGACGTGGACTATGATGAAGATATGGATTACAAAATATCTACAACTGATTATGTTTTTAACTTATTTGGTGGAGAAATTAATTTGATGAGTAAGAGGCAGGATGTAGTTGCATTGTCGACTATATAATTTAAATACATGGTAGCCACTCATGGAGGTGGGGAATAAATATGGTTTCAAAGATTGCATTCAAGTATTAGTTTTTTCAGAAAGTAGTAAGAATAGGTTGGTATAGTTCAAGTGAAAATTTCCTAACTAAGAACCGTGTTTATCATTCCGAAAAATGGTATTGATATATAATTATATTGTATGATTTTGTTGGGGACATGGTTAAACATTAAGAAGGTATTGTTGGAGAAGGTATATATCTTGGAAATGTTCCAAATTTGTTGACAAATTCTATTAGTACTAGAAAGTTCTCTTGATATGGAGATTTAATGGGTATTTCTACCTTACTAGTGGACTTCATGAATTCATTCAATTTCCCCTATTTTTTCAAAGAATACAATAGGTGGGAGAATGTTGGACATGTGTTTTAGAATTTGTAGGTTCCAAGAGGAAAAGGAGTATGTTCTGAGTTGTATTCATCTAATTTTTTTTTGGCACAATGTAAACTAGCTCCAATTGAGGAATTAGGGTTTTAAATTTTATAATGTTGTATTCTAAACAATTGAGATGATACAATGAGATAGAGAGTGGAGCGAATATCAAGAATGGTGGTTTTCTTGGTTTCGGGTTTCCAAGGTAAATCTTTGTGTAATGTGTGTGTATTAGCCATTATTAACTATTTAGTTTTGTAGTTTTAGATTATGTTTTAGATTTCTTTTAATACATAGGTTTATAAAAACTCGTACGCTTATAGATATTGTGTATGCCTTTTGTTTTGCAATGCTTGAGGATTTCAACGTTATTTTTTCTTTCAAAACATTGGTGCAAATAGCTTTTTGAAATAATGTTAGTTCTTTTCCTGCATTTTTTCAATTATTAAAGGAAGAGGTATTATGCAGTTGTTAGCTAAAATATTTACGTGAATCAAATATGCCAAGTTATTGGATTCATATGCATAATTAGATTATATTGTTATTTTAGTTTCTTCTATAAAGAAGATGTAAATACTTTTGTACATACCCTCTCATTGCATTATTTCTTCTCTTTTTAAATATATTTCTATAAGTATAATAAGTATCTCCATATATATATATAAATATATAAACACGTAACCATCTAATGAAAAATCTCACACGCCCATATATACATATATATGAACATGTGAAACACCCGATGAACAACAAGTATAAGTATACTCTATGCAATTACTGTTATAAATACAAATTTGTTTTCATGTGAGAGGGGAAAAGTGATAATCTTAATAAACAAATCTATTTTTTTAAAACATAATCCATGTATTAACTTCAACATATCCATAACCTAAACAAAGTTTCCTCTTACATGTGTTTCGTTAACTAAATGGCTACCTTGACTAAAATCAATGTGGAAGGATTTTATTTTTTTTCTTAAAATGATTAAGATGATGAAAATTAACATCCACTCAGATTCTTTGGTTTGTAAGACCTTAAGAAAAGAGAAAGCAATTACTTGGGTTTCTATTAAATTTAATTTTTATGCTGGAAAAGTTGAGAAAGAAGCATTCCTAGGATCCCATAGTTTTGAGAAGTTAGAATATCGTGGAGATTAGAGTTGTAACAAGTATTAGAAAACTATGACCGAATGTGGGTGTACGTTGGGCACTCTAAAAGAAAGCGAGATTTGTCCTCAATGCTCATGGACTCACATAGCTAGCAAATCCTTTCCTCTCGTTTAGTTTTAGGAATTTCCTAGCGACCTATTTCACTATGAAGCTCATCGGAGTTCGTTCTTATCTCGAATATATTAATCTTCTTCTCTGAAATTGTTGAAAGGTACGTTTCATCTTTCAGATAGGATTAATGACTTCCTTATAATACTTTAACTTTAGTTTTACCCTCTAAATATATATCATCCTACATTCTCGCTTTAAACATATATGCGATATTTTTTTGAATTGATATTTTTTTGAATTGATATGATTATATAAGGATGCATTATTTTGAAGTTTACTAATATGTATACTCTATACTTTTGAGGATGGGGACCTTGAGTTCGACATGAAAAATAGTTTATGCTACTTAAGCAAACAAAATAATAATAATAGTTTTTCTATTTGTTTGTATCAGTTCATTTAACTCTTTCAAATATAATATTTGGAAATTGTTAAATAATTGATTTTTTTTATTTTTATTTAGTATCACGATAAAATGTGACACTTAAAGAACCAATTTACATTAATGAAGTCACACTATATGTGACCAGTTAAGTTTATATTTTATATAATATATAATGGGTTCAAAATTTCGATAGATTTTTAACTTAAATTTTTTGTTTTTTTAAATGAGGTAGAATTTACATTTATTCGAGTTGTTTGAGAGATGAACATAGTTTGTTCATCAGAGATTGATTATATATTATATCAAATAATTTTTTACCAAACATTGATACAATGTGTATTTTTTAGAATCGATGTAATTCCAAATTTGGATTGTGTATTTTTTAAGAATCGATGTAATTCCAAATTTGGATTAGGTTTTTTTTTTTAAAATGAGGTTTTTGATCCATGTAAAATGACTTTAATTTAAATGATTATAACATAACATTTATTTTGTACTTTACTATATTACTTTAGTCTAATTTTAACTTATGTAAAATGATGTTAAAATGATGTTAATTCAAAAGATTAATGTGTAATATTAATTTTTTAATGTTTGGAAAATTTGTTAAATGTAATAATATATATTTAAAATGCATAAATAATACATTTGAGTACAATTAAATGTTTGTCATGTTAATTTTAATATTTTTTTCTATTTGAGTTTTAAATCTTGATTAATAATAATTGATTTTTGAGTTAAATTGAATGTTTGACATGTTAATTTTAATATTTCTTTTTATTTGAGGTTTAAATTTTTATTAGTAATAGTTGGATTTTTTTTAAAATAGCAATTTATGATAACTATATGAAACATTAAACTCTCCTATATTTCCTGATATAATCCAAAAATAAAAAAAATCACAAAAATATAATAAATAAAACAACATCATAAACATAATGATTTAACCAAGAATAGGCATATCGACAAAGAAGGTATCCTTGAAACCTTTAAATATGCTTATTCACAAGTATTACAATGAGCCATTACCATGAGCCACTAAAGACCATAGACCCAAAAAACCATGACAGAATCAAGTTTACCAAACAAAGAAAAACAACTTAACCAAAACAAAAATCAAAATTTCCATATTTCAATTTCATGTTTTTTCAATACACAATATTATACAAAATAAAATATATAATTATAATAATAATATTGATAAATATAATTATAATAATAATAATAATATTTATGTAAAGTAAATAGTAACTATTTATAAGTTTTTAAAAATTAAATCACATTAAATAATAATAAAAAAATTAAAACATTTTTGTTTAGAATTATTTTTTATAAATCTACTATATTATAGATAAGTTAATACAACACAGCAATTTAATTTTATCTTATATCCAAATCTTTTATTTTATATATTATATAAAAGTTGGATTTACCTTTTTATTATATATATATAGACGAATTATATATCTATATAGTTCTTATGACCAATTATATATATATAAACTCGCTCACAACGATTATTAGAAGGAAAATCTTACATTTACATCTTTACATTGAGATTGAAAGCTTATGCATTTGAAAATACATCAATATAATATAATATATATGATTTTTGAAACTCGTGAGCACATTTATTATAAGGTAAATCTAACTTACATCTCTGTCTTGAGATTGGAAGCTTATGCATTTAAAAATACCTACATATACAAAGGGGTTTATTTAAAGCCAATGTAAGAATGTTGTCTCCATAAAACGTGTAACGCACGAAAACAAATCATAAAGTATTATGATGAAAAATAAATACCTTATAAATAGAAATTCAATGTAACATTTACAAAATCAAGTTCTTACAAACATCTTATTAGAAGAGTACACCACCCATGGCGTTGTGCACTTGAGATTTGTATACCGCGATAAACTATATAGGAAGCATGCAAATGCAGTTCGTCAAAATGACTACATGGAAGCCGTTCAAGAGACTTAAAAAATTCATATTTAGTACTCATTAACAAGTCCAAATCCATAACTATCGACCCTGTCAAATGTGCCCTCCAACGTGTGGTAGCGAAAAATCACATACATCTGCAAGGTTGCAGTACCATTGCATTCGACTACGTGGATCAGAATGAAGGGAAATGCTCAATGTAATACAAAGTTAGTTGAGAAATGTAACTCAGAATGTGTCTCTAGTGTGATAAATTATTGTAGATGAGTGAACCTAAGGTCCAGTTAGGCTGTAGTCAATAACAATACATAATATACAATTATTAGCACTAGGAGACATGTCTGTACTCAATATCCTATAGATCAAGAACAACTTTAGTAGGTCAAGGCGTTCCTGTTACCTTTGCACTTAGAGCAGAAATAAAAAATTGTAAGAATTCTTTCCAATTCCACCCATTCCGATCCTACTCACAAAGATGAAACAATAAAATAGCTTCTCACATATTCTCTTGCTTGCTGGAACGATCCCAAACAAATAAATCTTGGACATGCAGAACGAAACGCATGGATAGTTTAGAGAACTATTCTGAGTCTGCAAAGTGACCATTTCAGATATCAGATCCCCGAATGAAAGCGTTGGAAGACGCTTTTCACTTTTATATAAATGAGTTTCGTCCTCTTAGTTTATCATGAAAGTGGCATGCTCAGCCTCACATAACTCCCGTGACTCAACTATAACAAACAATTCCATGTTACTCGTTTACTACAATAGTTTCTCATGTGACTCCTTACTACAACGATAGCTACCAAAGGTATTTGTTTCGTACTAAAACAGAATTTGATGTGAATTGTTTCATATATCCATCACAACATAATTAGATTGAAGCTTTGATCCGTGTGATATTCTTACATATACAGCTCACAACTTGGATTGAATAAATATATTATAAATACTATTACCTTCATATCGAATTAGAAAAATCACAAATTGCAATGCATTTAATATTGTTGTCAGATATTCCCTCAATGCGGGTGACATCACTGTCGGAACCTCGGCCGGTGTGTGCAGGGAGATGCTGCGACTGCACCCCCCCGTACAAGAGGACACATCTGGCATGCAGGAGCATAATCCTCCGGCAAACGATGGCAGACACCTCACCAACATCAACGGTGGACGATGCAACCACCTAGAACCATGACGATGCGGCAATCTGGAGGACGGCATAAATTTAAACCTGGAGGATGAGGGAGTTATTGTTGATCTCCTTCACTCGCGCCTGGATTGAAGTCTCCCCTCGGCCTTTGGGACCTGCATTCAATATCTGCAGTTTCAATGAGGACGACAGCCTGTGGCAATTATTACCTCGGCTCCTTAAATCCCCTGGTTGATATGGACGCGGCTACGATGATAGATCTTTGGCTCTCCACAACATTTCTTCCCTGGGCTTCAGCGAACTTCAAGGTAATTGCTGACATTCCCTTTGTCATTTCTCGTCATTTCTCTGTCATGATGAACCGCACAAGGGGCATTTCTTGTCGTGGGAGTGGGAGTGGGAGTGGCCATAAGAACAAAAATCGTTGGCCGAAGGTGGCCATGGAATGGTCTGTGATGGATGGATATGCCGAACGTAGCTCGGTGAGGATGCGCAATCTCATAGACGGGTGGGAGGCTCGCAGAGTAGTGGCACTCCTTGCTGCTGGTAGTAATGGCGGTGCCATTAACCATTACTGGTTGCTCAAAAACATGATGAGCACACTCATAGAAGAAATAGAAGCCAACTGGAAAGCCAGTTCCAACATCGTCCGCAATGTCAAGGAAAGCTTGAAGAAGCAGCAAAACACTCCAACACTCTAGATGCAAGCATGACCTGGGAGGTCTTCTCCATTGGCAACAACTCAGAACCTGAAAAAAAGAAGGGAAAAAATAAGGACGTGGTCATGACAGTCCCAGACAATGGGTTAGAAAAAAAGAAATCGCCTAGAATGAAGAACAAAAGCTCGGCTCCGGGACCCAGCATCACCCAGGATGGAATGCACAGTCCAGGTTCTTCTTCATTGCCCCCACTGGGGATTTTCGAAGATTTTTATGTTGCCTGTCCAATCATCGAGGAAGACCTAGCGAAACCACCAACAGAATCAAACCTGGAGAGCCATTACTCCTGGTTACCTCTGCGGCTATCAGCTATTTTGCTTGTATTTCTTGCATAGTCTTTTTTTCAATACCGTTAGACTAAATAGGTTTTCATTTTTGAAGAAAGTCCCTACTTTTTTAAGGGCAGACCATACTCCAGAGGTCTTAATTCTGTATTATGTCAATCATTACAGTATTTTTGAGCAATTGGGATGGTGGCTTCAGCATATGAGGCCTCCCCAATATGCAAAACTCCACTCGGCTCTAGATGTATATTCGGTTTATGTTAATTAAATTTCTGCTCTGCAACTTACAAAAAAAAAATATTATTGTCAGATATCATGTGGCTTGTGGCTTATTGAGTACAACACAAAATTTAACTACTTCAACTCTTCCTCTTAAGATTTACAATACAATTAAGAAACATCAATGTAAAAAACTATTTTTTATATGTTTCATAAAGTGGATCTATCTTACTAAGTCATTCAAATATCCGAACATATGACTACAAGGTATTTCACGTCCATGCTCACCAAATTCAAATGATTCCAAGTAAACTAGGACGTTATTATTGCCATGATCAAAATTTGTTCAGTGACACAAGCTATGTTTACCTCCTCAACATGGGCACAAGCAAGGAAATGATCATTGGTTTGACTTAGTGATGCATCGACATGGAGGTGAATTTTAAAATTTTCATTTCCTCTACTTAATCATCTTCTCTTCTTGATGTGATTTTTTTTAGTATTTTTTGTTAGGAACCTATGTCAACCCTTCTCTTTACTATGTTAGTATATTGTTGTTGGACGCATATGCTTTGTAAGTCATCCCGTAGTATTTGTTAATCCATAGTTTATATTAGCCCATAGTATTGACCCATAGTATTGGACGCATATGCTTTGTAAGTCGTCCCGTAGTATTATATGTCCCATGGTTTTGACTCATAGTATTGGGCATAGACTTAGTATATAAGTGTGTGTTGAGGTCATTGAAGGCACCGTGAAGTTAATTGTATTGAGCTTGCTCAAAGGAGGTTGCCCCCTCGAAGTGGCCCGTGATCAATATAAAAGCGATTCTGTTCTATTATTTCTGATATCTCGTGTATTTGCATTAATTAATTATTGCAGGTACATCACATCTGGTATCAAAGCACTTTCCTTGGCACAAGTGGGAAATTTTTTTTCTTTTTTTGGGCGGCGACTTTTAGATCAATTTCTGAAACTTTCTGCACAAAATCAAAAGAAACTGATTGCATATCTGAATTCCTCTTTAAAAAATACGCAGTTTCAAAAAAAAAATCATCTCATTTGGAGTTCTAAAAGTGGAGATATCGTGGATTTAAAATCAGCAATTTTTCAGAATTTCGGTGACGGCCGCGGAAATTGTGGCAAGAAAATCTTTTGACCGAGTGCCCAGATTTCTATTCCGCTTTCATAAGAAGAAGCAGAGTGGTTGTTCTAGTTCCGGAAACATGCTATAATAGCGATTCTGAGCAATATAGATCCGGTTTTGGAACATTGGGTGGAATTTCTGCCCAAATTTTTTTCTGTTGCAGGTTCGGATCTAGGAATAATCCCTATCCGCTTAACTGTGGGAAGTACTTGGGAATAAGCCCTAAAACTCATTGTGAGGAGTACCACAGGAACCCCGAAGTAGCTGGCCATTGAGAGGACCTGCCAAGTGAAAAGGGCAACGACCCCTACCTGTTTGACTAGTTCCCACCCGTGAGGTAAACCAAGAGCTGTCATTTGTGGCAAAGCGGTTATCAGTTTTACCTGAGCCGTGGAGTGAGGGGTACTGCCCCAATACGCAAGCCGTCAGACAGCATTGGTGGCCGAGTGAAAACCCTGAAATGTTAGGAAGCCGCACATACCTGGGGTCCATATCTACTTTCAGCTGAACTATTATCGATCACTGCTACACCGTTTCAGATCCATTTTGCAAGCCATTCCAGATCCAGCCATTCGGCGTTGTTCCAGATTCCTTCTGCGCCGTAGCCGCTCTAGTCTGAAAAAAAAAAAAAAAAAAAAAAAAAAAAAAAAAAAAAAAAAAAAAAAAAAAAAAAAAAAAAAAAAAAAAAAAAAAGAGAAAAAAAAAAGAAAAAGAAACTGTCACCTGTGCAGGAGCACACACCATGGAGGAAGCACTTGCAGCCATCCAAACAAAACTCCAAGATCTGGATGAAAAATTTCTCATCCTCCATCTTCAGCATTCAGCCATGAACAATACCAAACGGCCAGAATCTTTTGCAGCCACCGGGTTCTCTTCTTCCAACAATTTTCGTGGGCCGAAGCTTGATTTTCCTCGCTTCAATGGTACTGATCCGACTGGATGGATATACCGAGCAGAACAATATTTCAGTCTGCATAATACTTTTGATGTTCAGAAAGTTCCACTTGCATCCTTTCATTTGGAACAGGAAGCCCTTCAATGGTACCGTTGGTACATCAAAGCTCATCCCGAGCCAAACTGGACAGATTTTTGCCAACTCATTTTGCCACGATTTGGTCCTAGTGCTTTTGACGACTTCACAGGAGCACTCACTAAACTTCACCAAACTGGCACAGTGAGAGAGTATCAGATGGAATTTGAGAAACTAGCCAATCACATAGAAGGATTGTCTGATGAATTCTACAGGAGTTGTTTTATCAGTGGTCTCAAGGATGAAATCCGCTCAGAGGTGAAAATGTTTTGTCCCAACACAATGATGGAGGTCCTAGGGTTGGCTAAGTTGGCCGAGGACAAGATCACAGCTCAACAACGCTCCAAACCCACCTTTGTTCCCTTCAGAAACATGGGTTCCCAACGACCTCCCATCACGCCTGCTCCTCAACCAACTCCTATAAAGCATTTGTCTGAAATAGAAATGCAGGCACGCAGAGAAAAAGGGCTTTGCTATAATTGTGATGAGAAATTCACTCGGGGACATACATGTGTTCAACAAAAGCTCTATATCTTGGATGTGGATTCTCCGCCTGCCTTAGAACTTGGTGAAGAAGCTACAGATACAGTAGATGATCCGGTCGACATGCAACACCCACTTGTTGACACCCCATCTCAGGACGACCCACCCGAGATCTCTCTCCATGCTGTAACCGGCGTCACCACCGCACAAACAATGCGGGTCAGGGGATACTTCAAGAAGCTCCCTCTTACCATACTCATTGATTCTAGTAGCACTCATAACTTCATTGACCCTCGGATTGCCAAACAGGCTGATTGTTTTGTCCATCCTTGCTCCAACTTTGAAGTCATGGTTGCCAATGGGGGCACCTTACCTTGCAAGGGGAAGTGTCACAATGTGCGTATCTCTATGGAAGATTATAACCTACGCTCTGACATGTTTGCCTTGTCCTTAGGAGGATGTGATGTGGTTTTGGGCATTCACTGGTTACGCACACTTGGCCCCATCTTATGGGATTTTGCTGAACTTTGGATGCAGTTTAAAATCAATGGGGCACAACACAAATTTATGGGCTTACAACTAGGGTCTCTCTGCATCATCAGTTCACATCGCCTGGAAAAAATCCTTAAGAAGAATTCACATGGTGTCATCGCTCAGCTCCATTCCATTCAGATGCAACCATCAACAGTCTCCACTACTTCCTTGGATAGATATGCAGGTATCTTTGCTGAACCAATGCGCTTGCTGCCTTCAAGAGACCTTTCCGGTAAGAATGTAGCCCCATCTACCTCTCAGCAGGCAATGATGGCTATTTTGCATGCAGTACAGAAGTGGCAGCCATCCCTATTAGGAAATTATTTCTGCATCAAGACGGATTTCCCGAGTCTGGCAAATTTTCTGGAACAATGGGTCTCCTCCCCAACACACCTGCAATGGGTTATCCAACTCATGAGTTATCCCTATGTGATCACTTACAAGAAGGGTAAGGACAATATGGTGGAAGATGCTCCTTCTCGCACAATTGATGACCCAGTTTCTCTTACAGCTCTTTCTTTGCTTGTTCCAAATTGGTTCCAACATGTTCAACAGGGCTATCTCTTCTATGAACTCCATGCTTCTCCATCAACAGGACACTCTGGGTTCTGCAAAATGTATGACCGGGAACAATGTAACTTCTTTTGGCCGAGACTAAAAATGACAATTCAACAGATGGTGGCTGACAATGATACTTTCCAAGTCAACGAGGGGGACACGACACTCCTTTCAGGATTGCTCCAACCCTTGCCCATCCCTACACAGCTTTGGCAAACTATTTCTATGGATTTCCTAGCAGTGCTCTGGTGGTACAATACCACATCTCAAAGGACACCATATGAAGCAGTCTATGGAAAAACACCACCAGTTCTTCTTCCATACACCCTCAGCAGCTCCCCAGTTCAGGAAATTGACTCGGTTCTTCGAAACTGTGATCAGATTCTTCTCATTTTGCAGGACAATCTTCACATGTCCAGAATTCGCCTGAAACAACAAGCCGATTAGCACCGTTCCGAGCGCATCTT
Source organism: Larix kaempferi (assembly GCA_027924585.1). Classification (NCBI taxonomy): domain Eukaryota; kingdom Viridiplantae; phylum Streptophyta; class Pinopsida; order Pinales; family Pinaceae; genus Larix; species Larix kaempferi. The sequence continues at coordinate 21,791,059 of BSBM01000434.1, read as the reverse complement.
CCACGCAGCTGACAGGGTTCTTCTTCATCTACATCCTTCCAAGCAATCCTCCTTGACACTCCAAAGGCGTCAGTGGCTCGAAATGCAAACCGAGGATGCTACCGGGGAACCACTCCTTCAGATTCTGCAGCAATTTCTCCAACCAAAGCTTTGAGGACAAAGCTTTTTCTAAGGGAGAGGGGATGTTAGGAACCTATGTCAACCCTTCTCTTTACTATGTTAGTATATTGTTGTTGGACGCATATGCTTTGTAAGTCGTCCCGTAGTATTTGTTGATCCATAGTTTATATTAGCCCATAGTATTGACCCATAGTATTGGACGCATATGCTTTGTAAGTCGTCCCATAGTATTATATGTCCCATGGTTTTGACTCATAGTATTGGGCATAGACTTAGTATATAAGTGTGTGTTGAGGTCATTGAAGGAACCGTGAAGTTAATTGTATTGAGCTTGCTCAAAGGAGGTTGCCCCCTCGAAGTGGCCCGTGATCAATATAAAAGCGATTCTGTTCTATTATTTCTGATATCTCGTGTATTTGCATTAATTAATTATTGCAGGTACATCACATTTTTCTTTTCTTTATCTTAATGCTATGGATCTTCTTATCTTAGAGATGTTCTTCTTATTATGAAATTCATATATTGAATCACAAATAACAATTAGACGGGCGATGGAAAGAGTCCTTCTGCACTTATAATTTGAATTTCCACTAGGGATATCAAGGCATGTTTAAAAAAAAATTCATTATGCCTACTTCTCTTCCTTCCATCCTTTAATTTATAAAATAGTTTCCCTCGGATACACTTGAATTTTCGCCTTCTATACATGGAAATCAATACCATTAAAATTTTATAGAGGAGTTTCTATTGAAGAACTTTGATGCTAAAATGATGTGCTCTCCTACTATTGTGATTGTTCCAAAATTAATGTACCCCCTTTTCTTCTCTAAATACGAAAATGCTTCTATTTAAAACTTCTCTACAAAGAGAGGACTCCTCTATATTGCTAATCAATAGCTCTAATATGATGGTCTTACCTACACACAATAAGGGTGTTGTCACAAAGTTTCAGGGGTGGTTTTTCTAATTATAACCAAACAATTGCATGCACATGAAAACACAAGAATGCTTCTCTCATTTACCAGAGGTTTCATACCAAATTCTAATTCTTGATTTGCATGAAGACTTGCAAACAATAAATAAACAAACTCATATAAATTATATGTTTTAAATTTTATGAATTTAGTTCATAAAATGAGATTCATTCCCTTTTATGTCATCAATAAGTTATTTTTTCTACCATTACATCTTATCAACTAATTGTGAAACAAAATGAACTTATTAGGTAAGACGTATGTTTTAACTAACAGCTCATGTGTTCACAAAAACAAAAAGATTGGCATGTGATTCATAAGTTTGTTATAAAATCTTTGTTAGCTTAGCGAATGAATGAAGTAAAATGGAAATAATTTGGGATAATTAAAAATAAGATTAAACATTTTATGAATTTGATCTTGTTTAGTTTATGGTAATTTAAATTTCTTTATGTAATAGCTTTCTAAATTGCAATTTTGAATTGATGAAATTATTGTTCTTCATACGAAAATAGATTATGTAATGTTAATATATAATATTTTTAATTTTATCAATTTCAATGAAAATATAAATATTTTATCTCAAAAAAACAAATTATTAAAATAAACATAATTTTAACTATCATATATTAACTTTATTTATATTTCAAATTTCTATATTCTTATTAAATTTATAATTTGAAAAAAAAAAAAAAAAATGTTATTCCATTCAACTATTTAATTCAGTTAAATGTGAGTAATTTTAAAATAAAAAAATATGTTAATACCTAAATTACATCATTTTTGAAACTAAAACTTGTCATGGGTGGTTTTATGATAACTAGAAAGTCAAAATATAGTATATAAAATGATGGAGACACTCTCGACCATCCATAGGGTCCAACATTGCACCGGCACCACCCATAGTGTGTTTAACTTGACATCCCAAAAGTCATCCTGTGGTTTTATAAACTCGATTGTTTTATGCAACCCATAATTTTTGTGCACTGTTTAACTAAAATCTTCAATTCAAATCAGCTTAACTATTTTTTTCTTTCTAGTTTGATGAATGTGCGGTGTAGTGGGTTTTTCTTTGTTCTCTATGACATTTTGTTGCGTGGATATGACTATTAGAGTTTCTTGGAGAATGTATGGAGAGATCAGTGCCAATATCTCTCGGTGCTTTATCGACACCATAGGGAAGCGACCGCAAGGACAAATTCGGCATAAATAATAATAAAAAAACAGGCTTTGTCTAGGTTGTGGATCAAATTTTTTTATATGTGAGCTTTTGCCTGAAATGCAAGCGGATTTCGGTGATTTCTGCTATGATTTTAAGATTTTTAACTTAAATTTCTATACTTTTTGTATTTCCCATAAGGTTGACCTCGAAAGCCAGGCATGTAAGAACATTTTTTTTCCGTAGGCATGGTTTCAATGTTGAAGTCCCTAGCAACTTTTAAGCCAATATTTGACCAATTGATGTTCAAGGAATCTATATCAATGTTAGTGAACAATTAATTAATGTAAAAATAGTCTCTTTATTAATTAAGGATTATTAGATAGTTGGTACTCATTATCTATGAGACGAAGTCAAATACTTGGAGTTTTGGGAAATTGAAAGTGTATTAAAAAAGCTAGAAGTCTATGGACTGTGGGGTCAATAATTATATATTAGAGCTCCTCTCAAGTGAAAGGTTTTCCAACCTTATGATGCAAGTTAACATCAATTTCTTATTTTATTATCATAATATAAGGGTTATTATGCACTATATCTCTTCTCTATTACCTTGTTATTGGTCATTTAACACTATATTTTTGGGTTCCTTGCATTATAAATCTGTATGTATCCAATGTTTTTCTAAGTTTCAAGGTTAAGAACATGACAAGTGGTATGAGAGCACTTTCTTAAGCCATCACAACTCCATAATTTTTGCAAAAACCTTTTAGGCTACAAACGTGTTTAGATGTCTGTAAATAACACATAGATTTACCATTATGAGGGTAAACCTACAATTGGGGAATTATACATGTGGAAAATGCAAGTGGTACTATCTCAAATGTGTTGGAAACCATTGTAAGTTCTATTTATACCCGTTTGAGTAGTACGACATTAGGATCCAGGAATATTTAAGGGCCGGAACTTAGCCCATGGGCTAATTTTGCACCCATTTAAAAAAAAAATCGTTAATTTCCATTTTTTTCTAAATTGATTCACCGAAATTTCATGGGATCATTTTTTTACTCAAAAATTGCTCGAAAAATGTCCAAAAACTATATAAAATCCTTATGAATTTGAATCATTTTACAAAAATGTCACCCAACATTTTATTGTTGCAAATTTATGAATTAGTAAGATTCACCAAGGTTTCTACACTTTAAAAAAAATTACGGATCTTTAAAATTTTCCTTTATTAGGAAGTATTTTTATATAGAATCTATCTTCCACATGCCATCAAGTATACCAAAAGCTCCCTAGGAACCTTGAAACTAGTTGTATATCATCATATCGATCATATTTCTATGATAGTGGCACCAAACATATCACTTGAGAAGATTAATCTCTAGTACCTGGGTAGTCAAGTAGTACAACTAAAGGAACAATTTAGACACTTTAGTTAGTTCCCTAAGAGATTGGGCCAAGTACTATATTTGGACTCTACAAGTATATCATAGAGCTATAGAAACTAACAATACCTTGTCCTCAGAACCCTAGAAACCCTAATCTTTCTTACCAAAAAAAATAATAATTACATCTTTGCATCGAAAAGGAATTCAGAAATTTTGACAATGCAATAGTATTTAGCATAGAAATTAATACTATATTAAGTGTTGAAGAAAAAAAAATTCGAATACAATGACACTATTGTTGGAGACATATGTCAAAAAATTCCTTGCATAGTGCTTATTGTGCTAGTATACATCTCTAACAACTCTTTTGGTGTTATCCATCAATACCATTGTTAGAGACCTATCTCAAATGAATCCTTACATCATGCTGATCATTTTGGTATGCATCTCTAATAGCCCTTTTCTGTGGCCCTAATATACCACATTTGATGCTACATCTCAAAATACTCCTCTTTTTTATTTGATCATTTTGAGATAAGATGGTGTGAATACTTTTTAGATCATAAGTGGCCCCATTGTCTAGAATTGCAGCCAAACAAACATGGAGGACCCACACAAGGATTCAACAAAGGACATTAAGGATCTAGCAATAGAGGTCATGACATTGCAGTATTCAATGGACCATGTAAACATCAATATGGATTTTACCTTGAGATCAATATGGATAACCATCAATAGTTGATTTATTCCATCACTCAACATGTGGGAATCATTCCCAAGAAAGAGGCTCCATCCCATTAATCATTTGTAAATGAAGGAAATAGCTCTCACACTCTCTTTCCTAAAAATTAGTATCCATTCTTACAAGATAACAATTCATGGAATTGATTCCCATAGGTATACATGTGCAAATTTGATGTATTAAATCCCTCAAGTTGGGTTAAAAAAATGAATCGCTACTTTTCTCTCCATGGAATTAAGGATAATATCCAAATGTTAAAATCGAGGGTCCTATATTTAGACTTAGAATGTTAGCAATAGTGGTAGTGGTACCATAAAAGTTATCATTTTTTATGTTCCTTGAATCCAATTTGTGAAAATCCTTTATGATCAAATTTTGAAAGGGATACCCTCTACTTGGGAAGTTTGACCAAATTACACTAGACTGGCATAGTTCTAGACTATATTACAAGATCTGAGCAATTGGAATTCTACATAGATGGCCTCTCTCATTCTATTTTTGGGGAATTCTTCATTAATGGCCTCAAAAAACCAATTTGAGAACATGCCATCATGGAGTTCCCCACAAAATAGTTAGAATCTTTTGATAGAGTTAGAGAATTTAGAATAGTGAAAAATGTCCAACCCAAGATGACCTCCATTCGCTATTTGCACTATGACTCTCATGGCTCCTGATCCCAACAAATCCAACATGCCACTATTAAGAATCCAAAAGTTATCTCCTCATGTGATGGAAAATGTTAACACCTCAACCTTTGTTACAACTGCGATGAAAAATATTTCCAAGGGCATAAATGCAAAGAACATAAATTATTCCAAATTCCCCACATGAACCACTGTAACACATACAAATTCAAGGCCAAAAGGAATACAAATTCAAGGCATTAATGAACCAAATATGGAGGATATTTTTCCACTCATGGAATTTTACAACACATTGTGACCTCCTAAGGAGGAGCCCCATATCTTTCTCCAAGCCATATTCAATTTCTCAACACCCCAAACATTGATGTTAATAGGCTACATCGAGCTCTGTAAATTCATTCTATTAATTGGTAGTGGAGACACCCACAATTTTATTCATAGGAGAATTGTTGAAGAAACCCACTACTATGTATGACCTGCCTCAAATTTATAAATGATGATAGAAAATGGTGTTATTATGAAATGTGGGGGTCGCCATGAAAACATGAAACACCAAATAGGTGACTACCATCTTAAAACACACATGCTCACTATTGAAATGGGTGTTTTTGATGTAGTTTTATAGGAGGAACAACTAAGGACTTTGGAACAAGTCATTGTGTATTTTAAGGACCTGTATATCATTTTTTCTAAGGAAGAGTACAAGCATCATATGAAAGGGATTACTTCGGGTTCTTTAGAAATCATCACCTCCAACCATATGAGGAATTTACTGAAGAAAGAGCACTCCATTGTTATTATACAATTCAATGGCATGCAAGTAACGCACACTCCCCCATAGGAAATTAACCTAATTCATAGTTGGTTCTCTCTAAACATCAACAAGTTTTTGAAACAACCAACGGTTTACCACTATACTGTGGGGAGTATGACCAGGGTATTCCACTAATTCCAGGTATTCAACGCCCCCAATATATTCCTTTATCAACACCTTTTTTCCAAAAATAATAATATAAAAATGATGATTAAGGAGCTATTGAGTCCAACATCATGAATTCCAATGCAAGTCCTTATTCCTCATCGATGGTCATGGTATTGAAAAAAAAAGGCACTTGGCTCATTGTCCATATTTTTGGATTGTCAATAAGTTAAGTATCAAAGATACATTTTCCATTCCATTCCTGGATGAGCTTCATGGAACCAAGATAAGTAAAATAGACCTTCATTTCGATAACCCGCAAACAAGGATGAAAGAATCATACATTTCTAAGACAATGTTTTGCACTCATGAGGGACATTATGAGTTATTTTCCATGCCTTTTGGCCTTTGCAATGCTTCCTCTTGTTGGTTTTGGAGCCTAATTATCTTGCTAAGTCATAGGATTGTTTTAGCCATGTTTGGATCCAATAATAAATGACCAAGCTATAGGAGGGTCTAGAATGGTGAGCAATCCCCCCACTTGAATTTTCGTGGGGGTTTGGGGGCAGGAGCCCCCAAGGAAAATTTTGTGGTCCATTTTTAACCATTGAAATGTGGTGAAAAAAGGCGATTGAAAATAATGTCATTTTGTAATGAAACCGGACCATTGATTATTATGTTACATATTTTATGGTAAAGATTATGTTTGTGCATTTTATCCCTATAAGGAAACCCTCTTTTAAAGAGGGAATTGTATTATGACTGTGCAGTAGTGTGTCTAAGAGAGACACTCAATAACTGTGATAAAAATATTTAAAACATAGACTAAGTAATGTGTATTGCTTAGAGCCACAACTCTTATGTATAAATGTCTAAGCATGAGCATAACTATTAACCTGATTTTTAAATAGAAACTAGATAATAATTTAGGGTTTTGAGCCACATTTATGATGCATAAACCAACTAAGGATAAATAGAAGTTATGAATCATATATAAATAATTTATGTAATGAGCACTTGAAAATCATAAGCATTATAGTGAAATACACAATAAATGAAAAATATAATGTTAAATACATATCTGAATATTCCATGCCCTTAGGAGAAACTATAGTTGGGAAAACCATGTTCCACCATGCCATATGTTGATGTATATGTAACTTCAGAATGTATTTTACCCATGTGTATTGTATTCCTATAGAGATGTTATTATTTCTCTATACGGAAGTGTTTGTATTCCTATAGAGATGTTATTATTCCTCTATACGGAAGTGTCATGATTTATATTGTAAGTGTCGTAACTTATACTTGATGGGTTATTAGAACACCTTGATGGGGTCGGCCCTGTATGAGTCATGTGGGTAAATGGGCTATTAGACCACCAAGTGTGGGGTCGGCCCGGATTAAATTAACCATGGGTTAAGCTAGACAAGTAGGCCCCATTAGTTTATTGGGCAGGACAAGACAAGTATAAATAGAGATCAGGAGATCTCTATTTGATCACTCATTACTCACACTTCTCTCATTCGGAAACTGACACACTTGTGAGGAGGAGGTTCTGCTACTAGGAGAAGACTATCTCTTGTACTTGGGTTGTATCATTTCTCTACCTATCTCTGAGGAAGTTATTGCGTTTTTTCACCTTTATGGTTTCCCCCAAGTAAAACTCTGTGTCTCTTGAGTTTGCATTATTGTGTCCATGATTGATATGCTGTAGATATGTTGTACATGTTATTCTCTCAGTTAAGATCCTAGATCAAATTGAAGTAAATTCTAAAAAACTAACATGGTATCAGAGCTAGCCTGAAAGAAGGCATGGTATGGCATGTATGACACTTGTTTCACTTGTGATGCTAGGGCTTGATATAGCAAAAAATAGTCATTGTAGCACTTTCGCTATAAATAAATTTCGGCAAGGTTTCAGGTCTGAAAATTGTACAGTGCAAATATAATATCCCCATGTACCTTGTGTCCAAAGGAAAACCTCTAATTCATTGTACTTTGTGATTTATGATCTGTACAATATACGGTTTCTACCTCTTCTAGATCTCAGTCATAAACAGGTGACCCTGGAAAAAAGGTCATAACTTGGGCTAGGAAGATCCAATTGAAATTTTCTAAAAAGTGATAGGTATTGCACGAGCTGTACTTTCTCAGGTAACATTTTTAGAGGCTGAAACTGAACCAGTGACATGTGGCACGTCGTACAAGTTCACTCTCTTGTTTTATCCCATAAACAGGGCATGTTGCGACGCTTGGCATAACTCTCTTTCAGAGAATCCATTTGAGGTCAAACCTGTGGGCTTGGAAAGATGACAGGTCGTACTATCACAAGAAAAGTTTTCAAACCCTGTGGATCGAAAAGTTTGGAGTTACACCAGAAACAATTAGGTACATATGTCTATCAAAACAGAATTATTTTTTAGCTCTTTCATTCATGGCTTCCAGAATTTAGGGTTTCGGAGAAAGTTGGAATTTTTGTAATCAGAGACTATGGCTGAATGCTACTCATCAAAATCAAAATTTACAGACCAAGAGCATAATTTTTGCTTGGGAAAAAGGCCGGGCTTGATCAGACCCTAGTTCAGGACTTCGATTGGAAAAGTGAAAAATTAGGGCTTCTGTGAAAATTGGAATTTTTGAAATCTGTGACCACGGCTAGAAGCTCCTCAAAAAACTAGAAGCTTAGAGCTTTGGATCGAACCTTTTTATTAGGAAGAAGGGTGGTCTTTATCAAACCCTAGTTCGGGGTCATGTCTAGTGAATCCAGAAGTTTCAAAGGCAAATTTGAGGGGTGAAACTTTGCAGTTTTCAAATTCTGAGTATACCAACTTGATCAACTCATCAAGGCACATATTTCTATCCTTTCAGAAGTTTGAAATTCAAAGTTTGAATTTTTAGGGTTTCTCTGACAAACCCTAATCCAGCTTCAGATCTAGTTCCTGCTAATCAAGTGGACTGGTTTAATCCTAGAAGAGAATGGATTGGTCACCTGCATAAGTGCAAAAGTTCCTATTTTAGAGGGAGATGAGGCTAAGGCCTTACATAAGAAGATTACAAGCAATCTCGATAGGTATGACTTATCCAAGTATGTTTCAAGATTTGTTCATGATTAAGTTTATGGTATGTTTGTCTTCATGTTATTACGATTAGTAAATTCTTGATTAAATTTAGACTTGTTGTATCACCTTAATAAAATTATGAATGCATGATAGAAGATATTCATTGATTAGGGTGTTGACACTTATGATTGTACTAATGCATTATGGTGTTGTATGAGGTTTATGTTGTCCGCTAACATGAAAGGTACACCAAGCAATACAAATCATGTTCTAGTTCAAGAACATATGATCATGATGACATGAAGACAAAGATTCATCCATTGTCATGGATCACTTAGAAGATCTACTTACGAGGTATGTATAACTTGGTTCTATATTGATTAACCTATGAGATATGCAGGTTACTAGCACAAGTCATTGAAGAGAACAAGAAGACATCATGTGGGTATGTTAGACATAACTAGCTAACATACCAATCCAGGTATGTTTTTCCTATATCAAGTTAGAATCCTATTGTGTGTTAGGATCCCTTATATAAGTATACTTGGTATGATTGGTTATGTTTATTCATAAAGTTAGAAATATAAGTAATCAAGTTTTATGTATTTTATGTCTCTTATCTTGATTGATGATTTAACTAACCTATGATCAAATAAGAATATGCATGAATAAAAGAAGACTTCCCTGAAACCTTGAATACTAATGTTTATTATCTATGTTTGAAATGATCATGACTATACATGTTTAAGATTATTGTGTTTTGATAGTATAAAGATTATACTAATGAATGTGTGATTATGTATGAGACATCGAGGATAACACAATGATGATACTAATAAGCATGCATAGTGATGGATATAAGTTCAAGGACAGGTAATCCAGGAAGCAAAGATCAATAGGGAGCACACACCAGTTGTTCCTGCAAGGAAGCAAAGATCAAGAGGGAGCACACTCCAGTTGTTCCTACAAGGAAGCAAAGATCAATAAGGAGCACACTTCAATAGTTTCTACAAGGATGCATATATTCAGAGGGAGTTGACCACTTCTCACAATCCACATCAGAATGGAGTTGTAGGAAAAAAGCAAAGACTAAGAGGGAGTCAACCCAACAAACAAACAAAGATAAGTATTTGAATTATCATTCCTTCCAAATTTTATTGTTTAAATAATACTATTCAATAATGTATATACTCATGTTCCTAGAATTAGGTTGTGTATTATGCATATTAAAATAGCTGCATTGATGAACAGTATACTACTAATATATATGGGTAAGTGGCATATGGCACTGTACAACATTCCATTGCTACTTATCTAGAATGAAACCTCTTTGCTGACATGTTGGGAGTTGTGCACACTCTTAACAATGTTCTGGTAGAGATTGTAAGGCATCTAGAAAGTTACAGGATATGGATAAATGTTGTATTGAAGCATTGGCTAAGATAATTGCATGACTGTATGACATATTTCTTTATGTGTAAGAATTTGTTCTAAAAACTATGAGATGTTTTCTAATCATGCAATTTAACTTGTTGTGTAGGAAAGATCGTATACCATCACCTACATGTTAGGATATTTAGACACTTAGGAGTTAGTTAAGATCAACTTGTGTAATATATCCATTAGGGATAGTGTGTTTCTTTAGTATGTATTAGTATGCATTTGTAAATACTTAATCCGACGGTCACGATATGTTTCCAACATAGAGTGATCTGACGGCTCAACTTCTCTTAGATCAAACCTAACCTTGATCCGTGGCTTAACACCCGATTGGTCCATGATCTCTATTTAAAGAGCATGGAGGGTCATTTTTTAGTTGATCAATTATGAGAAGCTCATTTGTAACTTTCTTTCTTTGCATAATAAATTGTCCCGTAGAAGCTATTTGCCCGGGGTCGTGGAGTGTTTCCCTCAAGAGGGTTTAAACCACGTCAAAATATCAGTGTGTTGATCTGTGATCTGTTTGTGTGAAGTGGTTGCTCTTGGTGTTCGGTCCTTTGGTAGTACCCTGTGTACCCGAACATTGTATCAGAGCTTTTATGAAGTGTCGCTTCCGGTTATGATCTAGATCTTGAACTGTTGTTGCCGAAACTTGAAAGGGTTTTTAGTTCTAGTATTTCTGTGCATTTCTGGGCTGTGGGAGGTGTTCCATTGCGTCCGGAGCGTCGTTTCCATTGGGAAATAGTTTTCATTTGATCGAAAACGGTTCCCGGTTGCTTCAGAAACACGTATTTCATCAGATCTGAAGGTATAATGTTACAGTGACGCATTTTTTTATTTCATTTTTTGAAAAGAAGAAATCTCATATTTCATCTTTTTTTACTGTTCTATTTTTTTTGGTTCGGATTGTTGCTTTCCCGTCTGTGTATGCTCTTTGCCGTGCACCTTGAGCGATCTCGGCAAATCAGAAACAGAAAGGGAAAGGGTTTTTCTCGGCTACGTATGCTCTTTGCCGTGCACCTTGCGCGATCTCGGCAAATCAGAAACAGAGAGAAAATGTATACTTTCCGGGAAAGCTAACAAGATCTAACTCCACAAGTGTGGAAAAGTTTGTTTGTTTCGATTTGTGGTCTATTTTGCAGGAAAAAGGGCAAGCATGCAAACCGAGCAAGAAGAGTTAAAAAAAAAAACCCTTTCCTCATTCCCATATTTTACATACCTTTTAATCTAGCTCACTTGGTTCAAAGTTGCTTTATTCCTTAATAGGTCTTGAGTTCAAGTCTTAGGAAGTTACTTTTAAAAGAAAAAGTGCATGCAATTTCTATTTTCAAGTTACTTTATTGTAAAAGTGCATCTCACTTAAATAATAAAAAATACAAATACAAGTGAGTCACTTAAGTTTTTTATTGTTGCACTATTTAAAAGTAATATCATTGTAAAAATGAAATCACTTATTTTAAAAAAGTGGTTCACTTCAAGCAACTTTTTTGTAAAGTGATTGTCAAAAGGTTCATTTTGGGAAGAGGGGGTTTCTTTTTTAGCTAGACATTCTCTAGCTGCCACGTCACTATTGGGGACATCTTCAACAGTTTCTTTGTTCAAGCATAACTTCATCATATAGAGTCAGTTTTCAGTGCCGTTTTTTTTTAAACCGCCTATTTTTTTGAGCTCTTCACATCCAGACTATTGATTTCTGCTTTTACAGCTATTAATTTACAAATATGGCCGCTCCTTGTGATATTCTACTTAATAGTTCCAACTATTTCTCATGGAAATCTCGTATGGAGGATGTTCTACGAAGTAGGAGACTTTTCAGAATTACAACAGGGAAAGAAAAAGAACCCACTGATGATGAAAATAAAATAAAATGGGCAAATAGATGTGATGAAGCTCGTGGATTGATTGGGATGTCAATCTCTACTGATTTGCAATTCCACATATCTGGAATTGATGAACCTAATGCTGCTTGGGACAAGTTGGAAACTGTGTTTGGTAAACACAATGAAATTCGAGGTCACCAACTCGAAAATGAGTTGATTTCTTTAAATCCAAGTGACTTTTCATGCATTCAAGATTATTTATCTAAGTACAAAACTCTTAAACTCTTATGTGCAGAATGTAAGATTGAGAGGGAAGACAAACAGTGCATTTATCATATTCTTTCCAAACTTGGACCTGCATATTCTGTTTTTGTATCTACATTTTACTCCATGAAAGCATCCTTGAATGCAGCTAGCTATCAAGAGCCTAGTCTTGAATCCTTTTGTGATTCCCTGATTAGAGAACAAGATAAACTCATTCATCTTGGAATAATCAACAATGCAGATACATCTAGGAAAGCCTTATTGTCCCAACAGAAAGAAAAGTCCAAGCCTCCCAAGAAACAAAATTTTCACAATAATAAGTCAAACAAGGGTCCCAAACCCTCTCAGTCAGCTCCTTCTTTAAAAAATGCCAAAGGATCAAAGCAAAAAGGCAAGAAGACTGAGCGTCATTGCAACTATTGCGGGAAAGATAATCATGATGAATCTAAGTGTTTCAAGAAGATGGCAGCCTTGGAAGCAGCAATGAAGAAGCACCACATCAGCCTAGATTCATCTTCAAAATCTACCTCTCATGGACATGCACTTTGTGCTTCTGGTTATTCTTATAATGCATCTTCTTCTTCTACTTCAAATGAATGGCTCATTGATTTTGGAGCATCTTATCATATGGCTAAGGATCAAGCCATCTTTTCTACTATCCATGAATGTAACACCAAACAAATATTTGTTGGTGATGATAGATCTCTAAGTGTTGTAGGAGCTGGAACAGTTCCAGTAGATAATGGTCATTTTAGTGATGTACTATGTGTTCCAAGAATTTCTTGCAATTTGTTATCAGTCTATCAGATCACTCATTCTGGTGAAGGTAAAACTGTGACCTTTACACCTCACCAAGTTGTAATCAAGGATTTTAAAGATCCTCAACAGGTCCTAGCTACCAGAATTGTTGATGATATTACCAGGTTGTACAAGTTTAACAACTTTGGGTCATCACCTTTCCCTTCAGTTTTTGTTGCTTATAGTGATAACTTGAGCAAACTTTGGCATGAGCGATTTGGTCACTTAAATTATCGCTCATTGCAACAACTATGTAAAGAAAATATGGTGACAGGTCTTCCGATGGTATCTTGCAGAGATGGTGTTTGTTCCGGTTGTGTACTCGGAAAACATCATCGGGACAGTTTTGACAAACGTGCCTCTTGGCACGCCTCGGTTCCCTTGGAGCTTGTGCATAGTGACTTTTGTGGTCCTCTTCCATCTGCTTCCTTTTCTGGTTTCAAGTATTTCTTAACTTTCATTGATGATTACACCAGACGCACTTGGGTTTATTTCCTAAAACTTAAGAGCGAAGTATTTAACATGTTCTTGGCCTACAAGGCCCTTGTTGAAAAACAATCTGTTCATCAAATTATTAAGTTAAGATCTGACAATGGAGGAGAATATGTTAACAAACAGTTCACTACTTTCTGCACTGAACAAGGCATCCAACAATAGCACACTGTTCCATATACACCACAACAAAATGGTGTAGCTGAGTGGAAGAACCGCACTTTAAAAGAAATGGCTAATTGTATGATCCAATCTAAGGGACTAAGTCTTCAATTTTGGGCTGAAGCCATAAATTGTGCAAATTACATAGTTAATCGCACCCCCACAAAAGCATTACAAGGTATAACACCAAAAGAAGCATGGTGTAAAATTAAACTTGATGTAAGTCACTTTCGTGTGTTTGGTAGTGAAGCATGGGTTCACATTCCGGATGAAAAACAGAAAGCATTGCAGCCTAAAAGTGAAAAGTGCATATTTGTTGGATATTCTGAAGATGTAAAAGGTTATAGACTTCTTCAACCACAGTCTCATGCTATAATCATTAGAAGAGGTGTTAAAATTGATGAAAATATCTTGGCCTGCGAGCCTAACTCGGCGAGTGTGCCATCTTTGGCCTGCGAGCCTGATTCGGCGTTTGTGCCTACTTCTTCTTCTTCCAACTTCCTTGAGAGGTTTCCAACTCCAGTTTCTGATGATGATAGTGAGAATGAAAATCCACCTCCGCTTGCTCATGTTCCTCTAGTTGCACCAGCAAAAGTGCTTCCTCGATGGGTCCGTTCAACATGTGAAGCAGCTGGTGATCTTGCCGGTGATCCTAGAGATCAACGTCGAACACGTTCTCAGTTTCAGCGAGCCTCTTCTCTTTTGGCTCAAGTTTCCGAGAATCATGATCCAGAAACTTTTGCAGAAGCTTCAGGGAATCCAGATTGGGATGCAGCCATGGATGAAGAATATCGTTCCTTAATGGAGAACGATACTTGGGATCTTATACCTCTTCCAAAAGGAAGAAAACTTGTCAAATGTAAATGGGTCTACAGAACTAAGTATGCATCAGATGGAAGTGTTGAAAGACTTAAGGAAAGGTTAGTTGCCAAAGGTTTTTCCCAAGTTGAAGGGATTGACTACAATGAAACCTTTGCTCCCATCACCAAAATGAACTCCATCCGCCTTGTTCTTTCCCTTGCAGCCTTACACAACTGGGAAGTCCATCAAATGGATGTCAAGTCTGCCTTCTTACATGGTGATTTACAGGAGGAAATTTACATGGAACAACCTCCTGGCTATGTTCAGAATAACTCTAGCCTTGTCTGCCACCTTAAGAAATCCTTATATGGCCTTAAGCAAGCTCCTAGAGCTTGGTATGCCAAAATGGATAACTTTCTCCTTGACAGTGGTTTTTCTAGATGCCATTCTGACCCCAATGTCCATACTAAGAAAGTAGGAAACCATCTCATCATACTTGTTCTATATGTTGATGACCTTATTCTTACTGGTAGTGACCCTAAGCTTATAACCCATGTGACATCCAGTCTTAAACAAACTTTTGAAATGTCAGATTTAGGACATTTGCATTATTTTCTTGGTCTCCAAGTTCTGCAAACCAAAGAAGGAATCTTTCTTTCTCAGTCTAAGTATGCTTGTGACCTTCTTCGTCGCTTTCACATGGAAGATTGTACACCAGCCCCTTCTCCCTTCAAGTCTGGAGTCAAACTTTCTGCCACTTGTACTTCACCTGAAGTAGATGCCACCTTGTATCGTCAGCTTGTTGGTAGTCTTTTATACTTGACTCATTCCCATCCTGACCTTTCCTTTGCCGTTGGTCGAGTTGCCCGTTATATGCAGACACCTCATGAAAGTCACTGGAAAGCAGCTAAAAGAATACTTCGATATATTCGAGGTACAGTTCAGTTTGGGATTCATTACAGTACAGGGGGGAAACCTTTGTTGGTTGGTTTCACTGATTCAGATTGGGCCGACAATCCTAATGATCGAAAGTCTACTGCAAGTTATGTTTTCAGTCTGGGATCTGGACCTATTACTTGGGCTTGTAAGAAACAACAAGATCTTGCTCTTTCTTCAGCAGAGGCAGAATATTGAGCAGCAGTTAATGCCAGTCAGGAAGCTTTATGGCTTCGACAGATCCTTTCAGAGTTTGGATTCGAGCAGCAGCAGCCTACTCCACTTTGGTGCGACAATCAAAGTGCCATCAAGCTTGCCAAAGATCCAGTTCTACATCAACGCAGCAAACACATTGAGCTACATATGCACTTCATCAGAAATCTTGTTCATGATCGTGTTCTTGAAGTGCTCTTTTGCCCTACAGATGATCAAGTTGCAGACATCTTCACCAAGTCTCTTACAGAAGCGAAGTTTTCTAAACTTCGATCTATGTTAGGAGTTCAGGAACTTGTCATTAAGGGGGGATAGGCTCTAATGCCTCCTTCCTTCTCCTAATAGTGTCACTTTTGTAAATCCTTCAATCCTATCCTAAGTTGTTCTTAAGGGGGGATGTTAGGATATTTAGACACTTAGGAGTTAGTTAAGATCAACTTGTGTAATATATCCGTTAGGGATAGTGTGTTTCTTTAGTATGCATTAGTATGCATTTGTAAATACTTAATCCAAAGGTCACGATATGTTTCCGACATAGAGTGATCCGACGGCTCACCTTCTCTTAGATCAAACCTAACCTTGATCCATGGCTTAACACCCGATTGGTCCATGATCTCTATTTAAAGAGCATGGAGGGTCATTGTTTAGTTGATCGATTATGAGAAGCTCATTTGTAACTTTCTTTCTTTTCATAATAAATTGTCCCATAGAAGCTATTTGGCCAGGGCCGTGGAGTGTTTCCCTCAAGAGGGTTTAAACCACGTCAAAACATCGGTGTGTTGATCTGTGATCTCTTTGTGTGAAGTGGTTTCTCTTGGTGTTCGTTCCTTTGGTAGTACCCTGTGTACCCGAACACTACAAAAGAAGGACTACAACATTTGTTCAGCAACAAAGTTATCTATTGAAAACATTGAAGATATTGAAGTTCCTAGGATCTGGGAAGAATGCCATGATCGAGGAGTACCAGTCGATCATGAAGATGTTTGGGATGTAGTCCCAAGACCTGAAGGGGAGTCTGTAGTGACTTCCAAGAGGATCTACAAGATCAGGCATGCTGCAGATGGTAGAATAGATACTTTTGCTCCTATAGCTAGATACACTTCCATTAGATCAGTACTTGTTCTGGCTGTAGTGATGAAAGGGAAGATACACCAGATGGATTTCAAGATAGCTTTCTTGAATGGTGTAGTTGAAGAAGAAGTGTATGTGGAGCAGCCACTTGGTTTTGAGACACATGACGGGAAGTCATACATGTGCAGAACTTGGTATGGTAGGATAGACATCTTTCTATCTAGTTTGGGCTTTACCAAAAGTAAAGCGGATTCCAACCTTTACTACAAGGTTGAGGAAGAAAATCTAGTGATACTACTTTTGTATGCAGATAACCTATTTGTTACTGGTGAGGATAAATTGATTGCCGACACACAGCGGAAGCTTGCTGCCGAGTTCTAGATGAAGAACTTGGATATGATGCACTACTTTCTTGGTATGGAGGTGTGGCAAATTTCAGATGGAATCTTCCTTGGACAAGGGAAGTATGCAGTAGAGATCCTAGAGAGGTTCGGGATGATGGATTGCAAGGCCATGGCCACACCTATGGCATCAAACCTGAGGCTTCTGTGTGATGCTTCATCTGATCCGGTTGATGTCATGATGTATCATTAGATGATTGGGTCCTTGATGTACCTGACGAACACGAGACCAAATATTTGCTTTGCGGTTAACACATTGAGCCAGTTCCTGATGGATCTGAGGAGTGTTCACCTGGTAGATGCAAAGCATGTTCTGAGGTACCTTAAGGGTATAGTGGATTATGGGCTCAAGTATGAGGCGAATCAAAAGTTTAACCTGGAGGGTTATGTTGATTCGGATTGAAAAGGCAGTGCCATTGATCAGAAGAGCACTTCGGGGTGCTGCTTCAGTATGGGATCAGGTGTGATCTCTTGGTTTAGCAGGAAGCAGTCCTGTGTGTCAGAGTATGTCATAGCTTGTTCAGCTAGTTGTGAGGTAGTATGGCTTAAGAAGCTAGTGTTTGATTTGTTTGATTTCCAGTTGAGTGGTACTTGTATATATTGCGACAACCAGAGTTGTGTGAAGTTGTCAAAGAACCCAGTGTTCCATGACAAGTCGAAGCACATTGAGATCAAGTTCCACTATATCAGGGATATGGTGCAAAGAGGAGCAGTGAAGCTCCTGTATGTTGCGACAGCCGAGCAGATAGCCGATGTGTTGACCAAGCCGCTTGCCAGAGGGAAGTTTGAATACTTCAGAGGGAGACTTGGTGTACTTCAGATCGAGATGCCTTCTAGAGGGAAGTGATGAGTCCGGAGACACAGATGCACACGAGCCGTTTCGACATAGCGGCAGGTCATTCTTCCCATGGTCATTGATGTAAGTGTTGGGGTTGTTCCGACATGGTGGAAGGTTAGTCCTCCCATGGTCGTTGATGTAAGTGCTGGGGCCGTTCAGACATGGTGGTAGGTTAGTCCTCCCATGGTCGTTGATGTAAGTACAGGGGCCGTTCCGACATGGTGGTAGGTTGGTCCTCCCATGGTCGTTGATGTAAGTGCTATGAGCCTTTAACATGGTGGTATGTTAGTCCTCACATGGTGAGTGTAATTGCTGTGTGTGTGCATCTGGGTTGCGCTTCGTGGACTATGTGATGATCTAAAGACATTGATGTGATAGTATGGTACATAGGTTTTGTAGAGGCATATGATCAGACCTGAGATGCTCTTACAGGTTTTGTAGAGGCAGTGTAATCAATCCTGAGAGATCTTGCAAGTTTTGCAGAGACAGTGTAGTCAGTCCTGAGGTGTACCTACTTGATGGCTAGCTTGTAGAGATGATGATGATCAGGATGATCATGTGATGATATACATCAAGTAGATGTCTGGTGAGTATAAGGTTGATACTCTGTGGTCGTGGACAGGTTGTGCAGTGGCATGTAAAAGATCCTGGGAGATTCGATAGGTTGAGCTGTGTGCTCGTAAAAGGCCTGGGATGCTCTTATGAGGTTTTGTAGACACATGTGATGAGTCCTGAGGATTCCACAGTATGACCAGTGATGATGAAGACCTACAGGTGGTGGGCCTACATCCAGTATGAAAAAGGAAGCTCTGTAGAACTTCCTATGTTGAGTAGATTCAAAGATTGATTGAGATAGCAGTAGTAGTGATGGTGATGATGATTCGAGGATGATGATTCGCTAATGATGATCCAGAGAAGAAGACTTGTGCTAGCAGATCTGTGTCGAGAAATACCTTCCTACTTAAGAGGGAGTGTTGATGTATATGTAACTTCAGAATGTATTTTACCCATGTGTATTGTATTCCTATAGAGATGTTATTATTCCTCTATACGGAAGTGTTTGTATTCCTATAGAGATGTTATTATTCCTCTATACAGAAGTGTCATCATTTATATTGTAAGTGTCGTAACTCATACTTGATGGGTTATTAGACCACATTGATGGGGTTGGCCCTGTATGAGTCATGTGGGTAAATGGTTTATTAGACCACTAAGTGTGGGGTTGGCCCGAATTAAGTTAACCATGGGTTAAGCTAGACAAGTAGGCCCCATTAGTTTATTGGGCAGGAAAGGAAAAGTATAAATAGAGATCGAGATATCTCTATTTAATCACTCATTACTCACACTTCTCTCATTCGGAAAGTGGCGCACTTGTGAGCAGGAGGTTCTGCTGCGGAGAAGACTATCTCTTGTACTTGGGTTGTATCATTGCTCTATCTATCTCTGAGGAAGTTATTGGGGTTTTTTCACCTTTATGGTTTTCCCCAAGTAAAACTCTGTGTCTCATGTTTGCATTATTGTGTCCATGATTGATATGCTGTAGATATGTTGTACATGTTGTTCTCTCAATTAAGATCCTAGATTAGATTGAAGTAAATTCTGAAAAACTAACACCATACACCTCAAAGTAGCCAAACTACTTATTGAGTAGTCACCTCTAGAAAAACCATGACACCGTAGGGGATAACATCCTTCTCTCAACTGTAATAAAACCCTTTTCCCACAGATAAATTTAGTCCGAATCAATTGGAACTAACTCTTGGTTTGACAATAAGGGTTATAACTGGGGACAAATTCCTAACACATCAAAGGTGATTACCCAACAAGTTCCCATGCACACTAAGTAGTGCCCTACCTTCAAAAATATGCATATAAATAATATTTCTGCTAGGTCTTACTTGAGGCCCAACTTTCTCTCAGGAATTGGATGTCCTTGGATCCCCTCCTAGATCTTAGGGGAGTGGTTCCTCATAAAAGTTTCATGACATTTGCCATCCTCTTATCTTGAGCAACATGTCTATTTTCCCCACCTATGGGTTCATGGTTTACCAAGTTCCAACATTTGTTTCAATTGTTTCACATCTTTATTAAAAGTTGTTTAACTGTCTTTTACAGCTAGCAATAAAGGGATGTGCCCTTTCACTTCGTTAACTCTAAATTAAAATTCATGAACTTGTCATTCATTCAATCATTTAGCTATCTCTCTACTACAACAAAGTAATAAGAAGGGTGTAGCTGTGATCTCAATATAAAACTATTTATTTTAATACATGGTTTATTTTCCAATGATCCTATTTATTTCTACTACATATAATTGAAATATATTGTTGATATTTTAAAATCTAATATCTAACCATTATTATAAAGTAAATGTAATATATAATTTTTGCTTTACACGTTTTTGGAGACACTAAAATTGTTATCGAATGGATGGGCAACAAAATGAAGGCAACTAACATTCTCGTTGTTCCATTAAATTTTTAGATCACATACATAACACCTATTTTCAACATATATATATAAAGAAAGGAACACCGAGGATGATTAAGTATCGAATGGTTGTTTTAAGATTGGAGAAGATATTTAGCACACATGTGAGAGGATTGATGATATGAGATAGCTATAGATCCGATCCCTTTTTTTAGGTTAAATGTTTTACGACGTAAAAGTTTATTTATTTCGGATATCTTATGTATGTAATGATTAATAATATTTTTTATTAAGACGATTACGAACTTTTCGGTTGTGAGAAGAATCTAAAGATCTCTTTACAAAATGATTTATTTTCAATATAATGATTTTTTTTCGACGAAATAAAAACCTACATCTTTACCTTCAAATTTAACTTATAATTATTTTAACGTAATATAACTTATATGATATTTTTAATATCTTAAAAGGTTGCCTACACTAAAATGAAAGCAAAAAAAACCTTGTTACATTGAGAGGAAAAAGGTGGGTGATCCGTTTTCGAAGGAATAGTAATCTCAATATAGTGTTTGTCCAATAGAAAATATTATATAAAATGAAAAATGAAAAATATAATTATAATGATGATAAATTGTATGTAAAATAAATATTATTCATGTAGAGGTTTTATATATAAATTATCAGTTTAAAAGTTAAATCATATTAAATGTTATTAAAAAATTATTTAAAATATTATATTATACTATATTATATTAGTAAGAAATTATTAAAATACATCAATTTAACTTTATCTTAAATTATATATAGAAGGTAATTTTAAATTAGTCTTGGGATTGTGGAAATTTTTAGGGGCTAAATTTTGCTAAATAGTTATTTTTGGGGCTTTTTTCAAAAAATAATTTCGCTGTTTGATCATTTTTAGACTCTAATATCGCCTATATTTACATAAAATATGTTTTTTATCATAATATTCGCTAAAATGTACAAGTTTTAGTCGTAAATTTTATGTTTCATATTTAATATTCGCCTTTTATATATATGTATTTTTCAATCCAAAATAATCACCTAAAACATTATACTTGAGTATACTTTTATAATCCTTAAAAAATACTCTACTTAAAAATACAAGCCCCACACATATACATATTCACAATCATTTTTATAAGGTAAATCTAAGTTACATCTGTGCCTCGATTGAAAGCTTAAAGTACATTTAAAAATACTTCCATATAGATGAGAGTGTTTACACGTTACATCTCCTGTTAGATCGCAGAATTTTATTTATTGAAAATCCAGAAAACAGTTCACTCTGCAAGGTGGATTCTATAGTCAACCGCGGCAGGTAGAGCGTATGGGTGCATTCATCGAAGCGGATGATGGGGACCATCCTGGAGAAAGATTTGAACTTAACCCCGGCCTTTGCCAGCTGCTCCGCGCTGTATCCATTGATCGGATGAGGTCGCTGCCTTGTGAAGCAAAAGGAAATGCCACACAACTTTACAACCACGCACTGGTCCACATAACTGGAGATTCTTTGAAGTAGAGTGGGTTGGGGCGCATGACCTCCAGTTTGCAGAAATGACGAAAGATTGCGTGAATATAACCGAGCACATGAGGCTCCCTTTAACAAGAAATAAGTGGGCCATGCCAATCGAAACTTCAATCCTTATTGTGGTGGCAAGCATGATCCTAATTTAACAAGAAATAATCATTTTGTGGGTAAACTTTTTTTTTACATATATGACATTTTATAATGAAATAAATGTGTGAGTCATTATGATAATAAAATAAAAGTGTGATAGTCATCATAATAATAAAATAAAGTGTGATAGTCATCGAAGTTAGTTTAGAGTTTAATAATGGTTATATGAAAATAAATTAAATAAGTAGATAATTTAATTTGATTGAGTGAATTTTAGTTTTAATTTGATAAAGATTTTTTTTATGGTTTCACTTGTTTGATGAAGAGAGTTTGACCATATACTTGTGTGTAATTTTAAAATAACTTAGATCATCAAAAATTGGGAAATTGTTTTGGAAAAATAGTTTTGATATAATTTTATTTGATTGGGAAAAAACAAAAAACTCACTAATCAATATTAATGCATGTTAAAATGATTTAACTTATAAAATTTACAAGTTATATAACAATTTATTTGGCCAGGCTTATTAAAAATCCTCACCCATCCAAGAAGCTTGTAATTAACCTTAATCAATTATATGGGTTCTTTGATGGCACATCCCAGGACGATGGTGACGCCTCAAGAGCTAGGATGACTCTTGCTCTCAATCAAAATTATGGCTTTAAACTCTAGCTGGGATGTGGAAAGGCACTAACACTGGAAGTGAGCTCATTGCCTTGGTGGTCTACTATATTTTGCGAGCACAAAAAATATTGCAACTTTGCAAATTCTGGGTGATTCCAAGATTATCTTGGAGTGGGCTCATAATAGAGGAAGGCTAAAGGTGATCAATCTCCTTTGGTGGAAGGAAAAAATCAAGCAGTATATATCCTCTTTTAGCTCGATTAGTTCCCAGCATGTCTATCGTGAATTCAATGGTGCAACGAACTATATGTTGAAGAAATCCCTCCGCTGTGTTGAAGGGATTTTGTTTTTCTAAGAATGGTCCAATGGAGACCTAATATCTTATGGTGAAATCCCCTTTTTTATGGTCTTTCAAGAGGTGAGCTTCCCATGACTGTCTACGGGTTGTATGTATCTTGTCGCAGCTATCTATGATAGCCTTGAAATGGTTTCTATTGTATCCTTCTATGCATCTATATGGATGCGGGGTTATCGAGCGCTATGTTCTATTTCTGGTCTAATCGAGCGCAACTAAGATGTATTGGAATTGTAATTGGGTGGGCTATAATTCAGCATCTCAGGCAATGAGTCCATTATCAAAACTAAATTGACTTTTTATTAATTTGATCAATTTAATAGTTGTTTTACAATGTTATCTAAAAAATAATTATTAAATTTAATTTTTTTAAAAATAATAAAATGTTTTTTAATTTTTGAAATTAGAAAATATTATTTTGTTATTGGTTGTAAGGTTTGATTTGAAAAAATACCCCTAGAGGTGACAATTAGTTTTTAAAAAAAATTTAAAAATATTTTATTTAAATTTTTTTTGACAGAGTCATAAATAGTACATATAAAAATTATTTTACAAATATCAAAGCAACAACTAGTACTACACATTAATTGTGGATGGTATGTACATCAACAACTAGTAGTACACATAATAATTGTGGAAGACTATGATCAAATTATTTTTCAATATTTTAATGACGAAATAATTTTTTAACAAAAACTATGATCAAATTATTTTTCAATAATTTAACCATGTTTTAATGGTGGGATAATTTTTTAAACAAAAGCTATGATCAAATTACATTCCATATTGATTGATCACCATGATCATTAGGATTGGACAATCTATATGTTGCTAACAGTCAACATTAAATATAAGATCTCATAGTATACATACCTTACCCGTACAACATTAATTTTTTTTGAGTTGGAAAGTGTTTATAGTTAACATTCTATAATATTATAATAGATATCCAAAGGCATCCGTTTTTTTCAATGTTTTTTTGTGTGAGACATTGTTGATGGGTTTTTTAAACAATATACAATACTCTTTTTTGTGATATAGTGGTTTTTAAATTTATCAGTCCAATTAACAATTCAAAAAGTAATATTTGTTTCATTTTTCATCAACAAATGAGATAGAATTGAACCCTATACAAAAATAATATCATATATATATTAAAAAAATAATAGGAAAATATATTATATAATATATATGAAGCTTATAAACTAACAAATTATATATTAGATATGAAATATATTTTTAATAATAAAAAAATACAACTTATTTTTTACATGCTAAATGACTAATTCCTTTAAATATAAATTAACTTTTATTAATTCTTTTCACAAAAATTTCCCATAACAAATAAACATATCATAAATATTTTCTTTTTCAATAAACATATATTATATTTCAATTATAAACCTAAGTTTAAAACAAGGATTAATTGTTTTGCAGCTATTTTCCTTGTTATTTATCATTTGAGTATTCTTTTCCTCATAATCTTAATGATACATATCTTCTTATACTGATTGTGTTGTTTTAGTTATAAGCTTCATTTACTAAATCACAATTAAGAATTAGATAGACAACCTCAAAAAGAGTCCATGGACACTTATAATTTTAATTTCCTCCATGAACATCAACGAAATAACTTTAAAAAATGGTAAAATTGTAATTATCTTTAGTGTTTTTCTTTCTATATATTTTTCCAACTTTAAAATCGTTGTCAACACCACGTATCATATGTATTTGAATTTCCATCTTACATGAATGGAATTAAAACCATTAAACTTTTACACAATATTTTCTATTAAAGAATTTTAGTGCTAAGACGATGTGTTATGTTGATATTGTTATTATTTTCAAAATTAATCAAGCAGTTTTTCTTCTTTAAAAGAAATGATTATCTTTATTGATTCTCTACAAATATTTGATTAATATATACTATTAACCAATGAATCTAATATGATGGCCTTACCTACATACAATATACTTGTCCATTTATCAACAAGCAACTGCACCCACACGAAAGTACTAGAACGCCTCTATGCTTTATCATAATGCTTATATCGAATAAAGATTCTTAATTTGCGTTAAGATTCACAAACATGAAATAAATAAACTCATATAAATTAATTAACTATTTATATGGGGTTGATACTTTATCAACTAAATTGACTTATGTAGTGTGTTGAGCGTGGACTCAGAAACACACAAGTGACCTAAGTATTGGGCATAAGCCCCGATGTACCTAGAAGAATGTTTATGTACTAGGAATAAGTCCCCAATGTACCTAGAAGAATGTTTATGTATTGGGAGTAAGCCCTGACGTACATTGAGTGTTGGGCATACGCCCTGGAGCACTCCAATATTGATAAATAAATACCTGATCCAAGGC
The DNA here is from genome assembly GCA_027924585.1 of Larix kaempferi. NCBI lineage: Eukaryota > Viridiplantae > Streptophyta > Pinopsida > Pinales > Pinaceae > Larix > Larix kaempferi. The sequence goes on along the minus strand of BSBM01000434.1, from coordinate 21,765,380 downwards.
CACTTAAATATTCTAGATGTGCCTCACAATCACATTCTAGAACTAGTGTTGACCAGAGACTCTGGAATTGCACTAGTGTAATACCCATGTGAGGGTTTTGAGTTAAAAGGATCTGAAGAGCACTCGGGGTTACTAGATTTCAAGGTGTTGAGTCAAAAGACTTTGAATAGCACTTCTATCTTGCATCACAATTATTCAAATTGACTAAATGAATCTTCTTCTATCTATCATCATGTACTGCGGGAACTACCATGTTAAACGAGGGAATCCGACATGCAAAGAGAGAGACTAGAGGTGCCTATCCAAGCTTACCAAAAGACCATCCAAAAATTTTAGACCTTGGCCTTAAAAGTTAAAAGAAATAGCATGTGAACATACACAATTAAATAAAAGATAAATACCACCACTTAATAATCTTTTATGATTAATATGTACAAAGGCCTCAAGGCTAATAGTATTATTAAGAGCTTTAATAATAACGTTGGTTTATTTATTTATAAAATATATTTATTTTATATAGTTTACACATTATTTTAATGTATTAATAGTTAAGTTGAAAGATAAATATTGCTATTATAATTATTATGAAAAGATTTAAATAAAAAAAAATCACTTATAGTTAAAACAATTAAAAAAGCCTAGTTCAAAGAGGACTAGATATTTATTAAATAATATATTTTAACTATTAATTATTTAATGTACAGAAACTAATTATTCCAATAGTCATAATTAAGGACTCGCCTACAAAAGAGGTTGGGGGATCATCTTTTCTTCATTATCAATTCTCTTATGGTAATGAGAGAATTTTTCTGCTCCAAGAATTGAAGCAGTTCCTTACAAATCTCTAAATCTGAATCAGCAGCATGTACCTAAGCTATCTATCTCTTATTTGCATGTTGGAACCAGCTCGGGGGATCCAGTTAGAACCAGGAACGGTCTAAGGATCAAGGTTGAGAGGAACATTGTAGCCCCAAAGTTATCCAGCTAAGAAATCATTCTAACGGGTCAGCTAAGCACAACAGTTTTTACACTAATTATTAGTTGAGTGTACGGGGTACTACAGGAGAGGAGCAAGTCACAAGCTAACCTGGTATGAATCATTAAACCCACTATTTCAAGTTATACTCGCAATTAGGCATTTAATTATGTTGGTTATCACATTATTGTTTTCCCTGAATAGTTACAGCATTGATATCTTTTATGGGACAAGGGCCTTCGGGGCATAGACTCACGGGCTGATTCCATTATAAATATATGCACAGAATTTTATGATACTCAGAAATTATAACTTAGAAAACTGGAGAATGTATAGCAGGCCTAGTTAACTAGCTCGCGCTAGACATCCTTGCAAAGTGTAAACCTGGAGTCTTTCCTCTATCGGTTTAAAAACAACAGAGTTCTTTTCTTTCCGGCAGCTTTACATGGATAAATTACATTCAGTCTTATATTCTTGTTTTCAGTTCTGTTCATTTATTTTTGTAACCTAGAAAGGCAAAAACGCAGTCACTACATAGATCTTTCTCTTTTAAAAAGAATTACTTCCCTAAGATATCTTTTTCATAGGCTTATCAGTTATTTTTGCACAGTAATGAAAAAGTATTATACAGTAGTCAGGCCTTCAAATACTAGCGAGTCCCGCCAAAACCTAACTACGTTTTCAACCATCAACCGACCCATTACTTATTATAACGACAAGCGCAATAGGGATTCAGGACTTACGATTTCAAAACCCTCACAAAGATTTCTAAACATCAAGGAGAATTTGTAAGGCTTAGACTATTCCGATTTTTCCGTTTTAAACATTCCATCGCTAGTGACAATACAGTATTGTAGTTTTATTTCCGTCAATCATCCTCTCAAACTCGAGACCTCTGACTTTAAGTACGCATACGCAGACAGAGTTATTGGTAGATCGAAACAGTAATTAAAAGGAACTATTATTTCAACATTCATGTACATTTCCTTTAGCTTATCAAACCACAGCTTAAGATATCAAATTCCATCAATGACATCACGAAAATCCCTGCTATCATACAAATCCATAAACAACATAAGTATTAATGTAAAGACCCTTGACTTTCCACTATTCAGAACAAATAGCAGTTAGGGTCACATCGTCACCCAGAAACGCAAGGGTATTTACAAGTTAAACGCCCAGCCATTCTTTTTTGTAAATAAAATGATGGACCTAGATGATAGGTGTAGGTCAAGAATTTAAAACAAACTATTTACCAGACAGAGGTATCAACAGTAACTATGAATATATGACGCCATTCAGTTTTCACAAACGATAATCCCCAGACACAGTGTTCATTAAATCTTCAACCATATTCTTCAAACAAAGAAGCAGAGATCCCAGCGGTTACTAGAAATTGGACAGGGGCACTATCATTATCATACGAGTCTAGGATGCCTTTTTCCATTTCCAAATCGACTGCATAAGGAAATAGAGGAAAGACATTACATGCAGGACTCAAACCTGGGCATCACCATACATATTCCATAAGAATCAAAACGCAGAGCTAAATAAGACAAAGAATCATATAGCTAATGTCGTCGAGACCTATTTAAAAACCTACTTAGAAATTTCACATGACTAGAGATCATTCAGGAAAACACAGATCAGTATTTACGATTTAAACCCAATTTATTCTATGGGCATTTCAGTTCATTACATCAGCGTAAGTTCTTCATAGACCCGGATGGCCAAAGATTACATTAAAACCAGAAAACCCTCCAGGGTATATCGTCTTCCAATAATATGATAGTTACATTCAAAATCATGGTCCAGCCAAAGGCGACCTCCAGACTTCAAAGGTGAGCTAGTAAGCCAAAATGGCTACGCGAAGTCTCCCATGCCCAAAACATGTAGTACACCTGCCACAAATGCAAGAGGAAGGGCGACGTGGGTGAGTATATGGACTTACCAGTTGCCATTTCCCCTATCGTCGAAGGTTTGGGTCACACTCATTAACCCACGCCGAGGATTACGCCACCCTGTACCTGTCATTTTCCCTTAGAGAATACAAATTAAAACCCTAGATTTTTTAACAATCATTAAATCAATGCAGAAGTGGAAGAAACGAGTTATACGTAAAGGAAGGGTATTACCTGGACCGGAAACGATAGTTTATCACCCTTGCAGCCAAGCAAACACCAGGTGCACTGACCATGAGCGTAGCTCATACCAGGGCACGAAAACCCTCTCCAAAAACACAGTGAAGAACTGGACCAAGCCAAATGAAGACGCAGAGTAGCTTCTACGAAGTGTAAAACCCCAAGCATTGAAACCCTCATCGCCAGCTGGTTTCACATTACGTTGAATTCTTACGGAGTAGTGAATGCTTCACCAACCCCTCTTTTAATTGAGTTTGCCATATTGCCCAAGCGCTTTAGTATCAAATTGTATGGTTATCAGCAATTTAGTGAGTTACAAGCTTGACCTTGCATAGTATTTACACCATAATACTTACACCTTAATACTCATACCCTAGTTATCACCCATAGCCCTTTACACATAGGACACTTACATTTTAGTCCTTTACACTTCAAATCTAAAGTATGTTAATACATGTTGGAAGGAACAATAAGGTAGGTTTGCCTCATAGTAGCCACCTGCAATTGCAAACATGAAACAAGACGTTAGCTAAACGCTAAGTAAGTCCAGAACATCCAAGTTTACCCTTACCTCTCGGTAGTTCTGCCGGGGTACTTCTCCTCTTTATGGATCCCAGTATTTTCACCATGGGCCTCAACTCCCATCAACAAGGGTCCATCACACCTGAAGTATCAGTCAGACTTTTATAAATATGCACAGGGTTCCTTAAAACAGTAAGAAGAAGGTTTTCTTTAGTTTTATATTGATACACTAGCATTGGTACACTTGCGACAGTTTTATTTTAACTACTCTACTTATCGCTTCCACAAAACCAAGTGAATTACAAGCAAAGATATTTTGTTCTTAGGAAAAACTTAAACTTTTAACATGCCGCAAACAAGTGCAGCTACATTCCTTACTTTTAGCAGTGCTAAAGTTAATTTACAAATCATCATCGGTAAAATAGCTTTTATCCCATTAGCAGAAAATTTTTATTTTTTTTGGACATTAAGCTAACTATCACACAAAATTTTAATAGCTAAGTCATAATTTAATAGCTAAGTCTTATACATTAATTGACAATTCATGATTCATAATTTTGTTGCAAAATCTCTATTAGTTTCCAGAATGAATGAAGTAAAAGGAATATATTTATTAAGAATGAAAATAATTTAAGAATAATTAAGAAGAAAAATAAACATTTTATAAATTTGAACATATTTATTGGCTATTTAAATTTAGTTATGTAATGATTATGCAAATTACAATTTTGAAATGATTTTTTTTAATAAAAAAATAAATTTGAATACTTTCTAATATCCTTATTTAAAACAAATCGTGCAATATTAATATATAATATTTTTAAATTCAATAATCAAATAAATTTCAACAAAATTCTATACATTTTAATAAAAAATTATTGAAATTAATAAGATGAACATAATTTTTAACTATAATATAGTTCTAATTATATTTCGAATTTCTGTGTTCGTATAAAATATATAAGCTGAAAACAAAACTCGAAATAGAATACCCACTCTACAAGACACCCGTAAACTGTAAACTGTGAATAAATTTAAAATAAAATATATATTAATACGTAAATTGCATCATTTTTTAAACTAAAACCTGTGATAAGTTCATTTATTATAACTAGAAAGTCAAAATGTGGCTCAACAATAATTAAACCGGATGTATGAGAAAGCATCTTATTTGTATTGGATGAAGAAAACAAAACCAACACGATTGAACCCTAACCTCGACTAAGCGTAACTGGTTTTTTTTTCTGAAGTTTGATGAATATATGGTGTAGTGGGTGTTTCGTTTGTTCCCTATGACGTTTTGTTGTTGCGCGAGTATTTTATTAGGAAATGAATGTTATGGTGTGACAGTAATCTTTTGTTTGAGGAGTTAATCAAATAATATTTAATATATGTGGCCATTTTAGAATAAGATTTATAATTAGTTGTCAATAATTATTAATTAATATAACAAGAGCCACAACGCAATGTCACCCAATGTTATTGTTTTGAAATTTTGAAACTTACATATTTATTAAGAAGCTGTTTTGAAGTGGTGTAGTGGGTGTTTCGTTTGTTCCCTATGACGTTTTGTTGTTGCGCGAGTATTTTATTAGGAAATGAATGTTATGGTGTGACAGTAATCTTTTGTTTGAGGAGTTAATCAAATAATATTTAATATATGTGGCCATTTTAGAATAAGATTTATAATTAGTTGTCAATAATTATTAATTAATATAACAAGAGCCACAACGCAATGTCACCCAATGTTATTGTTTTGAAATTTTGAAACTTACATATTTATTAAGAAGCTGTTTTGAAGTTTGGAAACTTGAAACCTAATGAGGAATTAAACACTTTGTATTTAAATTATAAGAATTATGACAATCATAATAAAGAGATTTTATATTTAAAAACTCAAACCTAGTAAAAAAATATGACTTAGATTTTGTGGGTACCAACTTTATTATTCTTTTGGAATCTTCATAGAAATAATATGAAAGAATAATTAAAATATAAGATATATTAATGATATGATAAAGGAATAGGTTAATATATGGTGATTTGAATGACTGAAAATTAATATCAAACACATATACTAAATGAAGAAATAATTGTACCTAGAGTAGCGAGGCACTCTATAGCCTAGTATGGGAGAGATGTTGTCATGTAACATAGCGTTATGCACCAAAAATAAAAATTAATTAAAAAATTCAAATTTGCTTATAAAATAAAAATTAAAGCCAAATAAAAAGTTAATAAAAAATTCAAGTATAAAAACCAACATAGATCTGTTTTAAAAGGAGATCTATCAAGCACCAAGAGGGATCAAATTTATTAAGGTGAAATTTTTTTTCTCCAAGTGTAAAAAATTTAACATTAAAAAAATTTATACCTCAATAAATTAGATATCTTTGGGTGCTTGATAGATCCGAGTTTAAGATGGATTTATGTTGGTTAACAAAGAATCAAAGTTGTTACTCCACTATGTCCTTTTTGATATTCTAACAAGTCAAGAATTTCATATTCATAAACATAGGTGTGGCTTTAGGGGAAACAATGTTAAAATCCCTTTAAACTATTTGTACACCAAAATGAAAGATTATATCTACACATTATTTACTTTCTAACAATATTAATTACAATGGACAAAAACTCAATGGATTGTAAAGAGGATATTATTAGTGAAAACTCAACAATTGTAGAGAGGATATTATTATTGGGAGGGAAAAAAATTGGGTACTTATTGTTTACAGTTGCAAAATTTTTTGAAATAATAATTATTTTATTTAAATTATAAGATCATATTTTTATAATTTATAATTAATTATAAATGGACTTTTAATCATATTCATGTGATGATATTATTAGTTTTATATGTTAAACATTTGGAAACTACTTTTATGGATTGAAGAAGTTGAGTTATTTATGCTCACCTTTACCAAATGTCAAGTGGTTTGTCCCTTAACCATACAACATAATTCCTTTTCTTACGAATATAATTTGTCATTCCAAAGACACTTCCTTGTCAAAGTCGTTGTTAGAAGGTGTTTAAAATTTGCACTCAAACATCTATCATTGAAAAAGGTAGAGAAGTGAAGGACAAAGTTAGATTTGGAGTAGCAAAATATCATTGAAAAAGATAGAGAATTGAAGGACAAAGTTAGATTTGGAGTAGAAAAATTTAATGGTGAGTTATAACTTAATCCTATTGGTAACAGTTTTCTCTTTTAGAAAAATCAATACCAATATGGGAATGAATATTATGTTATTTAAAGTTATGTAATTCATTTGTTCTATGTGGGAAAAAAATATTAAAAAATGAAAATTTTCTAATTTTTAAAGAAATATATTGAAGGGTACTAGTAATATCAGCTCAAGAAGCTATTATCACCACTGGTTTGGAAATTTTGAATTCGAGAATCTAATTTCTTTTTTCTTTTGGTGCATTATTTGAAAAATATGAAAGTGTACACGGGCATGAATGCAGGTCACTAGTAAAAGAATCTGTCTGTGTTCTCATCATTATCTATGTGAATAAAGAAGGCGTGGAGTTCTATGGTTGGTGTAAATGATTCCTTCCATCATTCCATAAAATATATTATGCAATCAGTGAAAACCCTTAGCATGCCTTCCATTGTTCCTTGAAATCCATGAAGCAATCATAAAAAAATCTCAGCATAAATGTATAAAACATGAATGCACATGTAAATTGAAAAGTTGTGTCTTAGGAATTGACACCGCAACATCCCCATGATTCATATGCTAGATTTAGAGTGCACTCAGTGATAAACATAGAAAGTCATGGCTTCCCCACATTTTGTGTGTTAGAGCCGCAGCGTTTGGTGGTAAAATTGGGTGGCATTGTTTGTCTAGTAAGACCATTTTATATTTCATTGCTACAAAATGTTTCTATCAAACATTTCCTATCATGCAACTGTTGTATTAACAGAGTAGGCATTGAGATATTTCTAAAGGGAGAATTGTGAAGGTTGTTTGGAATTTGAAGCGTTTCATGACAATAGTTTGAAACTCTCAATGTGAAGTCTAGGTCGTATCATTGTGAATCAACTTTCTATTTCTATTTAATTTGGCTTTTGTAATGGAGGATCTCATTCCAATTTCAATAAGCAAGAAAGAACAATCTCTGGTAGTTGCAACAAACATACAAGCAACAATATACCTATACTTGAAGGTTGTACCAACATCTCTCACATCAATTTTGAACAACACTACTATGGAACCATCTCATCTTCGATCAGCGTATACAGGTTGCGATTACCATGCTAGGAGGTGGACAATATGAAAGTTAGCAATTTCTACACCCTGTCAAACATCTATATTAGCTATCAATGTAATATGTACAAGGTTGAGGTCATCCCACTGCCACCTCCTAGGTTCCAGATTCCCAGGAGGATGTCATCATTTAAAAACCAATCAAACTTAAAATAATAAATTTTTAAAATTTCCTTTTGATAAATTATTTTTTCAAACTTTTTAAAGCTTTGTTTTTTCAATATATTTGATTGAGGTATGGTAGAGACGAATTGATCTAACTGATTACTATATTTCTTGCTACATGGGACATAATAAAAAAATGGTCTCTTTATTGATTAAAGCTTACTAGGTAGTTGGTAGTCATTGCTTATGGGACTAAGTCAAGTAGTTAAATTTTTGGCACATTGAAAGCATATTAAAAGTGTTGAAAGCATATTAAAAGAGTTGGAAGGTTATGAATTGTTGGAGAAAAAATTATATATAATATTTTTGCTCAAATGAAAGGTCATCCAAACTTAAGAGACGAGTAAACATTTATTTTCAAATTTATTATCATCATACAAAGGCTTTTCCCACCACACATCTCTTCTCTTTTATCTTGTCATTGGTTATTCTACACTACACTTTTTTTTCTTCTTGCATCAAATGTATGTTTATCCTACATTGATCTAAGTAAGTTCCAAAACTAAGAAAACCACAAGTGGTATCATAGCACTTTCTTGAGCCATCACACAATGGTTTTTGTAGAGTTGTTTTAGGCTATAGATGTATTATGGCGCCTTTAAATAACATAGACATCTATCATTTAATGGGTAAGTATACACTTGGGGATTTTTACATGCAATGAATACAAGTGGTACTATGTCACATTTGGTGGACACCATTAAAACATTTGTGTGTACCCCTTCGAGTAGTATCGCATTAGAAAGTATTTTATACAAAATTTCTCTTCCATGTTCCCTCGACTATATCAAAATGTCCCTAGGAAACATCGTACAAATTGTATTTCATGCAATACATCATATTGTTGCTATAGTGACAGCAAGCATAGTACGCAAAATGATTACTCTCTAGTACCTCGGTAGTTAAGTAGTACGACTAAGGGAACAAATGAGCCTCCTTAGTTAGTGCCCGAAGAGATGGAGACATGTACTATCATTGACTCTACATGTGTATCATATAGCTATAAAACCTCACAATAACTTGTCCTTAGAACCCTAGAAACCTTAAATTTTTTACCAACAGAACAAATTGTTACATCTTCATATCGAGAAGGAATTTTGAAAATTTGAGAGTGCAATAATATTTAGCACAAGAAGTAATATCCTTTTAGTGTTAGGGAAAAAAATTCTAGGATACAATAAAATCATGAAGTGTAACATACCCTTTTAGCTGGAAAACATTTTGTGTTAGCAAACATTATTATAACTTTTATTGTAAAGTTTCATGTTGGATAGGTGTCCAAGGATGACTGTAATTTGCACAATATATTATTATTAAATAAATAAAATAGGAGACAAACACCTAAGAGGACCGTTGAAAGAGTGGTTACTGATCCACTAGGTGGAATGGAATCTGGGGTAGAAGGAAATGGACAAGTGGCAGCATCATGATGCAACTAACTAGTTGTTGATATGGGACAACTACCTTGAAATGTAGTCATAGTTCCCTGAAAGATGGGATTAGATCTTGAGGCTCATTTACTCCAAATTGACCACTAAAAGACCCAGGCAGTCTATATAATAGCCATCAAATATTGAACTGAGGTTCATCACTTTTCCTGATGAGGAAATTTACCTTGGGGTTTTGCTGTGTTTGCACCCAAGAGATTTGATGAGGGGTTATGCTATGTTGTTGATCATGTTGTGAGTCTGCCAAACTCTTATTGAGTTCAGGAGGTTGATGCTGAGTAGAGAAGGCATTTTATTTCAGGAGGTTGATGTTGAGTGGAGAAGGCATTTTTGAGTGCCTTGCTTCTACACAGATTCCACCCACTTATTGGATCAGTAATCAGGCTCGGGGGTTCACTAGAAGTCAGCAATTGAGCTGCTTCTTCTGAAGTAGTTTGGGAGGAACAAGCCTCCTTGGGTGTTTGTCAGCCCTATCGTCAGTTATAGGTTCTATTATCTTATCTGTTTTGTATATTTACAGTTCAGTTGTTTATTTATCTTTCATTGTTTATTTTTATAAGTTTATTTAAGTTTCCTGTTTAATTTAATGATTCTGTATAGAATCGAACTGATTGAATAAAATAGTCTCTGCATTTTTCCCCATGCAAAAATGAACAACATTGTACTCTAGTACAGATATAATTTAAGTAGAATGATTTGACTAGCAAATTGCCGAGATTGATGAAAATAATATCATTGTTTTTATTCTTTAAAATTTCCTACTGTGAGTGGTTAAACTGAGTTAGTATATTCTACAGTTTCCCATATCTGTATTCATTACAGTAGTGATTTTCTATTTCATCAAAACAGTAAATCTATTTTATTGAAATAATAGAGTTTATATTAGATAAAGAAATCATTTTTGCTCTCTACATTTTTGTTTTCCATATATATATTATCAAAGAATACTGTTTGTATATTTAGCGAATTCATAAATGTTTGAGATAGTTTGCAAACAAAATCTATGCTTAGCTATGCAATTGTTATAGTCAGTATACAAAACCCTAAACTCGAACAATTTGGATGACAAACACATCTCATCCTTATTCTTTTTCACACACATCACAACACATTTATTAAACTATAAATTATTCCTGTAAATCGATTTAGACCATATTCTGGTATCCATTCCAAATATTTTCTTTTATTTTTACTAACAATAGACAAACCAAACATATTTTATCAAAATCATTACTATAGGTTGGATAGATTAATTTCAAATATCATTACCAAGTTTTAAGATATTATCCGACTATAGGAGCAGAGTCAAACAAATCACAAATACTAGTTGATGCCGAAATGTATCAATGAGCACATCAACATCTACATTGTAGGCATAGCCAAACCCTAACCCCTGACAAGCTTTTAAATTGAAATCACAAACATTTCATACAAATCGACGATGAGGCATTTAGGCTGAAGCCCTCACATATATTTCAACATATAACCATTGACTAAATAACAGTAGCATCATATTTCATTATACACTTAGCATATGATTCTTTTCCCAAATGTTTAAACATTTCCATGAGTTCACAGTCCCTAAAGAAACGAAAGCAACAAGCGTGATTCAATCCTAGTTGCACAATCATTACCATTTTACATTGAATTCAAACACAGAGGCTGTTTAAACACAATTTATTTTCACTTCATAAATCAACAAGTGACAGGTTTCGTTCATGGGCCAAGCCCCAAAACTACAAACACAAAACAGTCACGACAACATAGTTTTGCAAATAAAATTCTTATTTCAACATAGTTGGAAAACCCTTTTAAACGGAGGAACACTGCCAAGTTCAAAACCCAAAACCCAAACCCTGTACATTAACATATCAACTATTACATCAACTCTGCAAAACCAAGAAGTATCCTAACACAGACTTCAAACCACGATTTCCAGAACATGTGATATAACTTCAACGTTTGCTACGAATCTGCCAGGAGAACCTATAAGGGTTTGCCACCGGGGCTTACCTATTATTCGCATTGCTATCCATTGCCATCAAACCCAACACCATGAATACAACATAATGGCAGTACTTGCCACATTAACAACAAGGAGTTAACAACAATTTTCAAATGAATGTTGACAAATCAAAGAAACGTATTACATAAAATTTGAAATGAGATGACTTACCTTGCATTTAACAGTTGAATGGAATGCTTCCTGCTTCCAAATCTTTCAACCAACGCAACAACGGTGTCATGCAACTGAATCACAACCAAGCTCGGATTCAAAACCTCACCACTAATCTAAACTATCACCTGACGAAAGCCACAGGGATTCATCGCTACACATTCAACAAACTCAAGCACTTATACAGTAGTTTCTCAATAAAATTACAGAGAATGGAGACATAGTGCCATTCACAACCGCCCAGGGTCGAGCCCTGCAAACTAGCATCCTGTCGGCCTCTTCCCCAAACGAAAATCACAAAATGAATGCACGAAGGCAACAACAAACGTTATGCAAGATTGACTTAGGGTTTTTCCACATCTAAACAATCGAGACATGAGATCAATGATCAAGAATGATCCAGCAAGCTATGATAGTACCAACGCAGAGATACGACCAAACCAAATCAATAACCTCATTTAATAACACCACAGTCGGATGCCATATCACCCAGGGTTGAGCTTACAGCTTAGTGAAGCATCACCATTTCTTACCACTAATATCACATGGAGCCAAAAGACGTAGGTGCCAGTGTAGAAACCACTAACATCACAGAAGATCACATTTATTGCTGAGATCTTATGGGAAAATCTGCCAAAGTCTCGACTGCAACGACATTAAATTCACTTCAACATCGAGTTATGGTGATAGCGAAATTCTAGGGATCCTATCACTACACATAGCAGTTGTATTATAACTCGTGGCGTAACCAGCAAACCATAGGATAATATAATATCACTACCATAATATATTCGTTGTATAGTCCAGAACCATAGGGTAGTATTTTATAAAGTATTACAACCATGTAATAAGTTCCCAAACTATGGTAAAGATTTGCATCACAAATATATATTGTAACAATATTGTTACACAGCTATATCCCATAGTCTCCACACTATACTTTGGGTTTCATATAACCACGTTATGAATAGAGTCCAAACCATATCACATAAGGTCTATATGTTATGCATTTTAGTGTTAAGTCCCCAAACTTCTTAGGGAACACATATTCGAAAGACTAATGTAGGTTATTATTTTCATATATTTAGGCATTGTAACCCTAGCAATTCATCACATAGAGTGTTATGACATTTTAATAAATGTCACTAATACATAAACAAACTATCATCTTGATCATGCAGTAAACACAATCAAATAGACTTATAAGAACGTATATGGTTGAAAGTACATAAGTTATGTTATGAAGACTCTTGAAGACTATCGTCATCACAAGCCACATTATTATAACCATGCTAAGATTATCACATAGTTGCAAATATCATTGAAATTAGTAGAAGTATAAGTGCAAAATATCTCTAGCTACTTTTACATGTATTAGAATAAAAATAATGCAGATTGACCAAGAATGCCAGGAACTTCATACCATCGTTATCTCCATGCATAGGCAGTATTTAAACATTTATCTGAAAAATAGAGGCGATAAGCTGAAGTGTATAACTTGTCTTGATAAACTGGAATTACTCTATTACCTTACTTGTAGATCTGCGAAAGAAAGAATCCAATGCTTTAGCTTTCAAAGCTAAGTAAATCCAAGGGCACCCAGTAGGAACCCCTTCAGAAATATGCAAATGAATTCATCAGTATTGTTACCAGATTTATACACATAATGAAATAAACATTGTTCTGTCGCATCTCATTTTCAACCAAGTATCTTTTTTTGTTTTAAAAATAAATACGACCATTTTATGAAGCAGTTATCATCTATTAGTTAATTAATTATCATTCCACCGATATCATTTATCTTATAAAATAGGTTATATAAAAAAAAAAATTATGTTGTGATTTTTGGGATGTTACATGTGGTATGAGAACGCAAGTTCAAACTCTAGGCTTGATTGAGGCTCATGCACGCAAATAGAAAAATAAATCAGAAAGTTTATGTTACTAACTTTTGTAATTTAATTTTATTTTTGCACATAATTGATTGGCCTTTAATTGCAGGTATGGAAATACCAGAGGAATCAGTAGAGGACAGATCTCCTCGTAATGAACATATTAATCATAATAACACTGAAGGAATTTATGTTGAGTTAAACAATCAGTCTTCTGAAATTTTACACACTGTACATGATTTAAAATTTGAGTTAAAAGCTGTTAAAGAAGAAAATGAATGGATCCTTAAGGTACAAGAAGAGTTACAACATAATTTAAAAGGAAACTGTCATAGTGATGAAAGAGGCAGAAAATCAGAATTTAAGGTTGATTCTGAAATAATGTCCCACCAACATAAGCATAAGAAAACAAGAAATGATAAAAGGAACAATTACTCATCTTCTAAATCTGATTCAAGTATTGAAGACATAAATTATGACAGCAGTAATAGTGAATGATGCTCTAAAAAGAGAAAACATAAGCATCATGAACAAATTACTGGGGAATTTAAAAAGATTAAGCCACCTACTTTTAATGGTGAAAGTGAGAAGGGTGAGATAGAAAAAGCTTGGCTGTCTGTAATGAAAAAGTACTTTAATATTTATGACTACTCTTCTCAATTGAAAGCCAAGATAGCTATTTACAATCTAACCAGGAAGGCAGATATATGGTGGCAGGATCTTAAAAGAATCAAGAGCATAAAAGAAAAATAAGTAATTTGGACTATGTTTAAAAGTTTGTTTAAAAAGAAGTTTTTGTCGGAACGATACTTTGAAGATAAGTCAAAAGAGTTTTACGATTTAAATTTTGGTACAATGAACATGAAAGAATTGTGCAACAAGTTCCTTAGCTTGCTGAGGTACGCGCCCTACATGGTTGAGGAAAAGCCTAAAGTGTAAAGGTTTCTCAGTTGTTTACCGTTTAATATAAAAAATCGTATTGAGTATGATAATCCTTCCACTTTGGAAGAAGCCACGACGAAGGCAAATTTTTGTTTTGATCAAAAAAAAAAAAAAAAGGAACAACTGGCTGAAAGAATAGTAAGACTAATCAATATGATTAAAAAAAGAAGAATTTTAACCAGAATGGTGGAGGTTTTAAGAAAAATTTTAATAACAGAAATTTTCCTAATAATTACTGGAATAATACATCTCAGAACTCTACTACTACAAGAAATGTACCTAATAATAATAATCACAACAATAACAATAACAATAACAATAACAATAACAATAACAATAGGTATGCTGAACAAAAAGGACCCATAAAGTGCTATGAATGTGGCGGACCGCATAAGAGAGCAGATTGCCCATGCAACAAGAGGACAACCAACAATATTCATACTATGGAAGCATAACCTACAGTTGGAGATATCGCAAGAGAAATGCCTAGGATAAATGCAGCATTGGAGAACCGTCAAGCGGACCATCAAACATCCATGGTCGAAATTGAAGGTATGATACAAAACGAGTCTATTTCTATTTTAATAGATCCATGTGCAAATCTAAGTTATATTTTGAACCTACTTTAGTAAACCGTTGCAAGCTAAAAACAAAGAAATTTGATAATGCATGGTAGGTTCATCTTGCAACAGGAACTAAAAGAAAGCTTACAGATTTTGTCCAGAATTGTGAAGTATTTTTAAGTTAGCTGAAAACGCAAATTAATCTAAATGTTTTACCCTTAGGGTCATATGATTTGTTGATAGGCATGGATTGGCTTGAACAACATAGAGTTATACTGAATTGTTATGATAAATCTTTTACATGTGTAAATAATGAAGGTAATTCAGAAACAGTAAAATGAATTCATAGGTAGATTTCTGCCTTACAAGTAAAGAGAGCTGCCAGAAAAGGTTGTAAATTGTTTGCTGTTAATGTTGTTAGTGATGAGTGTACATCTAAAGAAGACACGTTAAAAATAGACGATATTCCCATCCTTAGGGACTTTTCTGATGTATTCCTAGAAGAAATTCTAGGATTACCTCATAAAAAAGAACTATATTTCACCATTGAGTTAGTACCCGGTGTGGTACCAAACTCGAAGGCCCCCTATAGGATGAATGTTCTGGAGTTAAATGAGTTAAAATATCAGATGAAAGAATTAATAGATAAAAACTATGTAAGGACTAGTGTGTCCCCTTGGGAAGCATCAGTAATATTTGTTAAAAAGAAAGACGGTAACATGCATTTGTGCATTGACTACCGTCAACTTAACAAAATGACAATTAAGAACCGGTATCCCTTACCCCACATAGATGATCTATTTGATCAAGTGCGCGGAGCGGAGATATTCACTAAAATTGATTTAAGGTTGCGGTATCATCAGGTCAGGATAAAAGATGAGGAAATATTCAAAACTGCATTCAGAATGCGTTATGGACACTACGAGTTCGTAGTTATGCCTTTTGGGATAACCAACGCACCGGCAGTGTTCATGTGTTTAATGAACAACATTCTGCATAAATATTTGGATAATTTCATAGTGGTATTCATTGATGATATACGGGTTTACTCAAAAACTAAAGAAGAGCATGACGAACATTTAAAAATCATTTTACAAGTACTTAGAGATCATCAGCTTTACGCTAAGTTCAGTAAGTGTGATTTCTATAAAGATAAAATTCAGTATTTGGGTCATATAATTTCTAAAGATGGTATTTCGGTTGATCCTGATAAGATAAAAGCAATAAATGAATGGCCTGTCCCTAAAGATGTAACTGATGTACGGTCATTCATGGGAATAACGGGGTATTATAGAAAGTTTATTGAAGAGTTCTCTAGAATTGCTAATCCCATCACTTCTTTACAGAAGAAAGGGAAGAAATTCATATGGGATCAAAAGTGTTAAGACAGCTTTAATAAGTTAAAAGAATTGTTAACTACTGCACCCATCTTAAAAATTGCAGACCCTAATAAAGATTTCGTCGTATGCACGGATGCATGCAATGAAGGACTTGGAGGGGTCTTAAGTCAAGAAGGTCATGCAATTGCTTTTGAGTCAAGGAAGTTAAAAATACATGAAAATAATTATACAACGTATGATCTTGAGTTGGCATCCGTGATACATGCTTTAAAAATGTGGCGCCATCACTTGATCGGAAGAAAATTCATTTTAATGACTGATAATAAGGGTTTAAAGTATTTATTGGATCAAACAAATCATAACGGAAGGCAAGCTAGGTGGTTAGCATTCCTTAGCAAGTAGGATTTTGAGATCCATCACATTAATGGAAAGGAAAATAAGGTTGCTGATGCATTGAGCAGAAATGCTAGATTGAGTCAGATCGAAGAAGGAATTAAGCAAGACGAAAATTAACAAAAATTACATGATAAAGTGGCTGAAAATTCATCTGAAAATGTTATAACAAATTATTGAATTAATTAAAAAGGTTTCTTAACATATAAAAACATAATTTCCTAATTTTTCGAAGGTTAAGTTGCTAATTTTAGATGAAGTTCACAAGAGTCCTTATTCACGACATCCTGGTTATCAAAAAATGATAACTATGTTAAGAAAGGAGTACTTTTGGCCCAACATGAAGAGTGAAGTTGCTGAATATATAGCTAGATGCTTTGAATGTCAGACTATTAAAGTTGAACATCAACATCTAGTTGGGCTATTGCAACCCTTACCAATTCTAGAATGGAAATGGGAAATTATAAGCATTGACTTTATTACATGTTTGCCTAAAAATCAGAAGCAGAATGACTCAATTATGGTTGTTTTTGATAAACTTAGTAAAGATGCTCATTTTATTCCTGTTAAAACTACTTTCAAGGCTTCTAACATTGCAGATATTTTCATGAAGCAAATTTTTCGCTTGCATGGAATTCCAAAGGTAATTATTTCAGATCGAGACTCTAAGTTCACCGGTAACTTTTGGACAACATTGTTTAAAGGATTAAATACTAAATTAAATTTCAGCACTTCTTTCAACCCACAAATTGATGGTCAAACAGAAAGAGTAAATCATATTTTAGAAAATGTGTTAAGATTGTATGTTAAAGATCAACCATCTAAGTGGAAAGATTACTTGCACTTAGTAGAATTTGCCTACAATAAAAATTATCAAGCATCTGCTAAGTTAAGTCCATTGAAATTTTGTATGGAAGAAAATGTTATACTCCAATTTCTTGGGATAATCCTGCAGACAGATTGATGTTAGGACCAGGTTTATTGAAAGAAATGGAGCTAACCGTGAAACAGGTTCAAGGTAACTTAAAAGTTGCCCAAGATCGGCAGAAAATCTATGTTGATTTGAAACGCACAGAAAGAGAATTTCAGGTAGGAGACCATTTTTTTATAAAGGTAAAGCCCAAGAAAAGTTCTTTGAAGCTTGGGAGTTGTGCTAAATTAGCACCAAGGTATTGTGGACCATTCGAAATCCTATCAAGGATAGGAGCTGTTGCATATCAATTGGCATTGCCATACAATTTAAAAATCCACAATGTTTTTAACGTTTCTGTTTTAAAGAAGTATGTGCACGATGCTACTCATGTGCCAAATTGGAATAACATACAGGTGGAACCCGAAGGAGATTTCCAGGTGGAAATGGCCTGTATTCTCTACCGGAGGGAAATTATGCTTCGGAATCGCACCATAGGGTAGGTAAAGGTGCAATGGAAGCACCTTAGCCCTGATGAAGCTACTTGGGAGCTGGAAAGTAATATGCGGGCAGCATATCCAATTCTGTTCCATGAGGAACTTGACGATGAATAAGCAACATCGAGGACAATGTTGAGCTTAAGAGGGGGTGTTTGTAACATACCTTTTTAGCTGGAAAACATTTTGTGTTAGCAAACATTATTATAACTTTTATTGTAAAGTTTCATGTTAGACAGGTGTCTAAGGATGACTGTAATTTGCACAATATATTATTATTAAATAAATAAAATAGGAGACAAACACCTAAGAGGACTGTTGAAAGAGTGGTTACTGATCCACTAGGTGGAATGGAATCTGGGGTAGAAGGAAATGGACAAGTGGTAGCATCATGATGCAACTAACTAGCTGTTGGTATGGGACAACTCCCTTGAAATGTGGTCATAGTGCCCTGAAAGATGGGACTGGAGCTTAAGGCTCATTTATTCCAAACTAACCACTAAAAGACCTAGGCAGTCTATATAATAGCCATCAAATATTCAACTGAGGATCACTTTTCCTGACGAGGAAGTTTATCTTGGGGTTTTTCTGTGTTTGTACCCAAGAGATTTGATGAGGGGATATGCTATGTTGTTGATCATGTTGTGAGTTTGCCAAAACTCTTATTGAGTTCAGGAGATTGATGTTGAGTGGAGAAGTCATTTTATTTCAGGAGAATGATGCTGAGTGGAGAAGGCATTTTCGAGTGCCTTGCTTCTACACAGATTCCACCAACTTATTGGATCAATAATCAGGCACGGGGGTTCACTAGAAGTCAGCAGTTGAGATGCTTCTTCTGAAGCAGGTTGGGAGGAACAGGCCTCCTTGGGTGTTTGTTGGCCCTATTGTCAGTTACAGGTTCTATTATCTTATATATTTTGTATATTTACAGTTCTGTTGTTTATTTAACTTTCACTATTTATTTTTATAAGTTTATTTCAGTTTACTGTTTAATTTAATAATTATGTATAGAATCGAACTGATTGAATAAAATAGTCTCTGCATTTTTCCCCATGCAAACAGGAACATCATCATACTCTAGTACAGAGATAATTTAAGTAGAATGATTTGATAGGAAAATTGCCGAGATTGATGAAAATAATATCATTGTTTTTATTCTTTAAAATTTCCTACTGTGAGTGGTTACACTGAGTTAGTATATTCTACAGTTTCCCATATCTGTATTCATTACAGTAGTTCAGAGTCCCTAAAGAAACGAAAGCAACAGGAGTGATTCAAACCTAGTTGCACAAACATTACCATTTTACATTGAATTTGAACAACGAGGCTATTTAAACACAATTTATTTTCACTTCATAAATCAACAAGTGACAGGTTTCGTTCACGGGCCAAGCCCCAAAACTACAAACACAGAACAGTCATGGCAACATAGTTTTGCAAATAGACTTCTTATTTCAACATAGTTTGAAAACCCTTTAAACGGAGGAATATTTCCAAGTTCAAAACCCAGAACACAAACCCTGTACATTAACATATCAACTATTACATCGACTCTACAAAACCAAGAAGTATCCTAACATAGAATTCAAACCAAAATTTCCAAAACATGTGATACAACTTCAACGTTTTCCACGAATCCGCCAGGAGAAACTACGAGGGTTTGCCATTGGGGCTTACCAATTATCCGCATTGCTATCCATTTCCATCAAACCCAGCACTATGAACACAGCACAATGGCAATACCTTCCATATGAACAACAAGGAGTTAACAATGATTTTCAAATGAATGTTGACAAATAAAAAAAACGTATTACATAAAATTTGAAACGAGATGACTTACCTTGCATTTAACAGTCGAATGGAATGCTTCCTGCTTCCAAATATTTTAACCAACGCAATGAAGGTGTCATGCAACTGAACCACAACCAAGCTCGGATTCAAAACCTCACCACTAATCTAAACTATCACCTGACGAAAGCCACAGGGCTTCATCGCTACACATTCTGCAAACTCAAGCACTTATACAGTAGTTTCTTAATAAAATTACAGAGAATGGAGACACAATTCCATTCACAACTGCCCAGGGTCAAGCCCTGCAAACTAGCAATCTGTCGGCCACTTCCCCAAACGAAAATCACAAAATGAATGCAAGAAGGCAACAATAAATGTTATGCAAGATTGACTTAGGGTTTTTCCACATCTCAACGATCGGGACATGAGATCAACGATCAAGAATGAGCGAGCAAGCTACGATAGTACCAAGGCAGAGATACAACCAAACCAAATCAATAACCTCATTTAATAACAACACAGTCGGATGCCATATCACCCAGGGTTGAGCTTACAACTCGGTGAAGCATCACCATTTCTTACCACTAATATCACGTGGAGCGAGAACACATAGGTGCCAGCGTAGAAACCACTAACGTCACACAGGATCTTGCTGAGATCTCATAGGAAAATATGCCAGACTCTCGACTACAACGAAATTAAATTCACATCAGCATTGAGTAATGGTGACAACGAAATTGTCGCAATCCTATCACTACACATAGCAGTTGTATTACAACTCGTGGCGTAACCTACAAACCATAGGATAATATAATATCACTACCATAATATATTCGTTGTATAGTCCAAAACCAAAGGGTAGTATTTTATATGGTATTACAACCATGTAAGAAGTTCCCAAACTATGGTAAAGATTTGCATAACAAATATATATTGTAACAATATTGTTACACAATTATATCCCATAGTCTCCACACTATACATTGGGTTTCGTATAACCACGTTATGAATAGAGTCCAAACCATATCACATAAGGTCTATATGTTATGCATTTTAGTGTTAAGTCCCCAAACGTCTTAGGGCACACATATTCGAAAGACTAATGTAGGTTATTATTTGCATATATTTAGGCATTGTAACCCTGGCAATTCATCACATAGAGTGTTATGACATTTTAATAAATGTCACTAATACATAAACAAACTATCATCTTGATCATGCAGTAAACACAATCAAATAGACTTATAAGAACGTATATGATTGAAAGTACATAATTTATGTTATGATTACTCTTGAAGACCATCTTCGTCACAAGCCACATTATTATAACCATGCTAATATTATCACATAGTCGCAAATATTGTTGAAATTAGTAGAAGTATAAGTGCAAGATATCTCTAGCTACTTTTACATGTATTAGAAAAAAAATAGTGCGGATTGACCAAGAATGCCAGGAACTTCATACCATCATTATCTCCATGCATAGGTAGTATTTAAACATCTATCTTAAAAATAGAGATAGAGATGACAAGCTGAAGCATAAAACTTGTCTTGATAAATTAGAATTACTCTATTACTTTACCTGCAGATCTGCGAAAGAAAGAATCCAATGCTTTAGCTTTCACAGCTAGGTAAACCCAAGGGTACTCGGTAGGAACCCCTTCAGAAATATGCAAACAAATTCATCAGTATTATTACCAGATCTATACACATAACGAAATAAACATTGTTCTGTCGCATATCATTTTCAACCAAGTATCTTTTTATGTTTTAAAAATAAATACAAACATTTTATGAAGCAGTTATCATCTATAAGTTAATTAATTATCATTCCGCAGATAGCATTTATCTTATAAAATAGGCTATATAAAAAAAAAAAATTATTTTGCGATTTTTAGGATGTTACATGAAGATTCCTTGCATCATGTTAACTATTGTGTTATAGATCTCTAACAACCCTTTTAGTGTGGTCCATCGACAACATTGTTGGTGACCTATCTTAAAAGGATCCTTACATCATACTAATAATTTAATTGGTATACATCTCTAGTAGACTTCTTGTGTGGACCCAACAGTACAACATTGGGGGTACATCTCAAAAAACTCCTCTTTTTCATCTAATCGTTTTGAAATATGATGGTGTTAATAATGTTTAGATCATAAGTGGTTCCATGTTTGACAACTGACGCTACAAAATCTTGAAGGACACACACAAGAAGTTTCTTGACACTAAATATTTATATACCTATTTATATTTTGTTGTTATTTTAATTTCTTTTAAAAATATAATGTAAATATCTTTCTACATACCTTCCAATTATTTTATTTTTTTCCAATTTTAAATAATATTTTTTAAAAGCTATAATCAATATTTTCCCACACGTATGTGCTTCTCTACCAATTATACTAATTATTGCAAGAACATTTAAACCACCAAATGAACAACCACATATAATTATATTCTATGTAATCACTATTATAAATAAAAAAATATTTTCATGTAAAATATAAAACCATATATAATTATATTCTATGTAATCAATATTATAAATGCAAAATTATTTTCATGTAAAATATAAACAAATATATTTTTAATCTAGTTTTTGAAAACACCATTCATGTATCAACTTCAAGTTTCCTCTTACATGTCTTTATGGTAAGTGAATGCCTATATTGAATAAAATTCAAAGGATTGTACGTTCTTTTAAATTGTTATACGACCATATAGGGTGTTATAGAGGTTGTAAAATGTATTTAGTTAATATTGGAAAATATAAAACTATCTTGTGGTTATTGTAGCCATTTTAGTACATAGTTGTAAGGGTTAATTTATTGAATGGACTTGAAAATGAAATATTGTATTTTAGATTATTGGTGGTTATTGTAGGTATTTTGTATTATTTGGTTGAGTACATAGTTGTAAGGGTAATTTAAATACACTTTAAAATGTAATATTATATTTTAGATTTTAGATTTTTATTTTTTATTTTTATGTTATAATGTATTTTATTAGTTTCCTCTAGTTTATTGATGGGTTTATACATAGTGAATTTTGATGGGTTTATATATATAGTGAATTCATATGTTTTTTGGTTTCGAAAATGTGTTATTTTGATGTTTATTAATGTATATATTTTTGAGGATTATTACGTGAATTTAATGAAAAAGTTTGTTATGCTTTTATTCACTAATTTTGATTTTTGAGTTTTTTCACAAAGTTTACATTTAGAAAGTTTAGAAAGTTTAATGTTGATTTGTTGTAACGTTAAAAGAGATGGATTTTTTTTTAATAATTATCAATGTTTTTTTTATATTTTTAGCTCTAAAATGACTAGATTTTTATTTATATTTTATATCAAAATCAACTGTTATATTTAAAAATAATTTGTATTAATCTTCAATGTATATGTAACAAGATAAGTTTAGATTTTGTTATGTGATATATGAGGGGTTCAATTTTTTACATCATTTTCAATATTTACAAAAAAAGTGAATCATTTTATAAATGAATCTATTTGATCCATTCGAGATAGATTATTATAGAAATTAAAAAGTAATTTAAAAAATTCATGTGAATTTATAAAATAAATTTTTTTATTTAAAACTAATTAAAAATATATGTTTCTTATAAAATAAATAAATTAATTAAAACCAACATAAATCCATTATATATAATTTTTTATGAACATGTAAAAAAGTTATATAAGTTTTTATGAACATGTAAAAAAAGTTAGATAAATTTTTATGGACATGTAAAAAGTTAGATAAATTTTATGAACATGTAAAAAAGATAGATAAATTTTTATTAACATGTAATTTTTTTTTATAAAATATTCACATCTCAAAAAACTGGATCCCTACTTATACTTGGTAGATGTGAATTTGAAATGAATTTAAACTAATTCTTATTAAAATGAGGTTGAAAATGTGTATAATTTTATTATAATTTATCATTTTTATTAGATTATCATTTTTATTTATTATTTACAGTAACGTTTTAGTCCATTTTTAATACATGTAAAATGATGTTAATTCAAATAATTATAAAGTAAAATTAATTGATAATTAATTCAAAATTCATTTAAGTAATTGACATTTTTTTAATAGGGTAATTGACATTTTTTTTAATAATGTAATGCTTCACAAACTTGTCCTTGTAGACGGAAATGTTTATAATCCATATTCTAGACATTTGAGCCAAATAAAATGTAGATTTGTTTAAGGAGTCTCAACTTTAAGTATACTTTAGTTTACAAAGGAAATGGTTTTAAAGTCTATATGATTTTGACAAATGTTAGCAATTTAAGCTCACAAGTTAGAGCGAAAAAAAATATGTAAACCATATTGTTATCTAACTACTTTCTCAAAATAATATAAATTATATTGTTTTCTTGTCATCATTCTCTTAAATCAGATTGCCCTTTGTCAAATATTGCATTTTTAAGGTCTTAAAAAGTTGCATATACTATAATGAAAACAAAAAATCTTGTTTCCATTTTCTTGAAAATAGTGTAATTTTAAATTATAAAATACTATCGAAAATAAAAAAATATATTAATAATAAATTTCATATAAAATAAATGATGCTCATTTAAATCATATTAAGTATTATAAAAATTAAAACAATTTTATTTCATGTAAGATAAATGATACTCGTTTAAAATTTAAATATATTATAAAAATAAATAAAAACTATTTTACTTATAAATATTTTTTAGAATATTTTATAAATTCATTTTATTATTGATAAGTTTATATAACACGACAAAACTCGAAATCTTGTGAATATTAAAAGAAAATCTTGTGAATATTAAAAGAATATTAAAAGATTAAATATTTAGAATTTTTTAAAATCCTGCAAAATAATTATTATATGGTTAATTCAATTTACATTTTTTCTTTGAGATTGAAAATATAAAATGAGTTTAAATTTTTTTTATTGTATTGAGTGTAAACGAGGTGCTTATAATCGAGTATGGGGAAATCTTGCAATGGATGTCACATGTCACATGTCACATGTAACGTTTTCAAAAGTAATAAAATGTAAAAAGTAATAGTATGGGGGAGATCCTGTAACGGATGTCACATGTCACGTGTCACATGTCACATGTCACATTTTTCATGTTTGTCATGTTATATTACAACCCAGTATGGGGGAGATGTTGTAACGTTTGTCACATTTGTCACGTTTGTCACGTTACGTTTCCATGTCGACTCATAACTTGTAAAAAATCAAAAGTAATTAAAAATTTCATGTTTGCTCATAACTTATCAAAAAATAATCATAATAATAATTAAAAGAGAGGGATCCAATTTCTTGAGGAGTATTTTTTTTCTTAATGTGTAAAAAATTTAAGATAAAACAAAAAAAAATTACACCTCAAGAAATTGGATCCCTCTCGATGCTTGATAGATCCAGGTTTGAGATAGATTTACGTTGATATAAAAAACTCATAAAACACGGTTATATTAAGCCAATATATGGATGTTATCTCCATAAAATGTGTAACCCACGAAAACAAATCATGAAGTACTATGACGCAAAAATAACTATTTACAAATTCAGGTTCTTACAAACTTTCTTCTTTTTAAAGTACACCACCGATCATTTGTGCAAGTCGAAATCAATATATATAAATGTAGTTCATGAAAATAACCAGCCGAAAGTCATTCTCCACACTGAAAATGATAAAGGCTATTGGGACTAACAAGAGAGCATTCAGAATTATTAGAACTAAGATACATATTTTCACTTGATATCGTCAATATGAAGAACAACTTCAAGATGTTGTGACATTCGTGTTACATTGGTGTTACCTTTACAGTCGTCTCTATAATTGACACAAGATTTGTAAACAAAGAATTGGAAGAATTCTTTCCAATTCCACCGATTTCAATCCTACTCACAAAGATGAAACAATAAAAACCATTTTCACATACTCCCTTGTTTGCATATCGACGAATGAAAGATGAAACAATAAAAAACCTTTTCACATACTCCCTTGTTTGCATATCACCGAATGAAAGCTTTGGAAGAGGCTTCTCACTTTTATATAAATGCGTCTCACGCTGTTAGTTTATCATAAAAATTGTATGCTCTGCCTCACACAACTCCCATGACTTAAGTACACCTAACAATTCCATGTGACTCGTTTAGTACAATAGGTTCTCAGTTATCACTGTTATAAAAGTCAGTCTCAACCTCTTAGTTTATCATGAAAATTGTATGCTCTGCCTCACATAACTCCCATGACACAAGTACAACAAACAATTCCATGTGACTCATTTAGTACATTAGGTTATCACGTGACTCCTTACTACTCCAACAACTACCAATGCTATTCATTATTTCGTATCAAAACAGAATTATTTCATATATCTATCACAACAGAATTAGGTTGAAGCTTTGATCCGTGAACGAATGCTTTAGAGTTATCTTATGAGATGGAGGCTGCATTGAATGTAGTATGATATGTTTTTCCTATGACACCTTGGATCGAATAAATATATTATAATTACTATTGAATTGCATTCAATATTGTTGTCTTTAGAAATATTTCATGTGGTTTATTGAGTACAAAACAAATTTAGGTTTAACTAATTCTAAAACAAAATAACTTTATTAACTAAGACTTAACCTTAACTCCTCCTCTTAAGATTTATAATATGATTAAGAAATATGAGTTAAAAAAAAGTGTCTTTTATATGCTTCATAGAGTGCGCCTAGGCGAGGTGGAGGGGGCAGTCAGCTGTGGCCATCCCCACCTCAATTCAAACCCCATGCCCCAGTTCCTACGGCGCCCCCGCTTATCGAGTGCCAGTTACATTGCAATTTAAAAAAAAAGAGTACGCCTATCCTACTAAGCCATTCGAATATGCGAACATATGTCTACATCGCATTTCATGTTCATGCTCGCCAAATTCAAAAGGCAAACTCCGAATATGCGAACATATGACGTTATTATTGACATGCTCTTCTTAAATACTTATGCTAAGAATTTGTTAAGTGACACTCAAGGTGAATTTTTAAATTTTAATTTTCTCTACTTAGTGATCTTCTCTTCTTGTTGTGATTATTATTATTTATCATTTGAGTATTCTTCTTCTCCTGATATTAAAGATGCATATCTTCTTATCCTAGTCGTGTTGTTGTTATAAGCTTCATTTACTGAATCGCCTTTGAGAATTAGATTGTCAATAGAAACAACCCATGGGCACTTATAATTTTAATTTTCTCCATGGATATCAAGGAAAGAACTTTAAAAAATTGTAATTATCTTTAATATTTTTCTTTCTATATGATTTTTCAACTTTAAAATTGTTGCCGAGATCACACATCATATGTATTTGAATTTTCACCTTCCATGTGTGGAAATTAAAACCATTAAACCTTTACACAATATGTTTTATTAAAAAAATTTAGTGCTAAGAAGATGTGCTATGTTGCTATTATTATTATTTTCAAAATTAATTTAACATTTCTTTTTCTCTAAATATGAAAATGATTTTCTTTATGAATTCTCTACAAATATTTAATATTTAATTAATATATATTGTTAACCAATGAATCTAATATGATGACCTTACCTACATACAATAAATGCCTTTTCATAGAATATTGATGAAGACTTATCATGTAACACCCCAGAAAAATCACAAAAATTTAAAACTTTTCCTACGTGATAATATTGCTTATTTAGTGTATGCGGAAATGGAAAAGATACATGAGATGTTATTTGCTGTCTTAAAATTCCATACTTGTTTATTGAAAGCGACTAAAAGTAGTTAGCTTAATTCTTGATGTTATCCAAATCTAGATATGCTGCTACAAAATCTACTGTTGTTGTTTATGTATGAAGAAACATTGTTTGATTAATGTTCTTTTGTTTGATTGATGAAGAGGTCCTTTGGACACCCCGAGGCTTACTTAGCATTCGTGCTAAAGCATGTGCATTCGTTCTTGTTACAGTTGACAGGTAAAGAAATTGTAGTTGCGACAAGTGGCCAATCAGTTACTTCAGTACTCCTCTTTAAAGAAATGTTTAAAAGATAAGATGTTGACCACTCCTACTGGTAAGAAATTCTGTTGATAGCCTTAATGTTTAAGGTTATCAAACCTGACTTTAGTTGCGGAGACAATTATTGTGAATTACTTTGGATGTAATCTATGAGTTTTTATTTGAATTCAGTGTCTATTTGTATACGACCATAATCAGTTGTCAACTCAAAATATGTGTATAATCTCTAATTAAATCTATGTTTGGACTGTCTTTGGTCTCAAGAAAATAAATAGCAATTTTAAGTGCAAAGGATTTATCAATTTCTTATCCTGAGTCCTTATACAAAATGTTTGTATTAACCATTCCTAGTAATGCAACGTACAAGGAATATGAGATATTTCCTATCTAAGAGTGTATATGTCAATGGTGTGATTATTATTTAAATGAGTGTGAACAACCCTATGCAATATTTTAAAAAGTATAACACTATTGCATATAATAAAATTCCTATACAACCTTACTCCGACCTTACAATATAATATGTTATGAGCAAAAGTGTGACTTCATGTGATACTATGACCCTAGTGAACTATACAACTATAAGATGCCATACAAAAGTGATGCCATACAAAATCTAATGATACCTTAAGGATTACCAATGCCAAAGTATTAATGTGAATATAATACGAATGATGTGTGACTTAGTCTTATGCCAAAGTTATTAGCATGGTAATTAACATGATACGAAATACCACCCTTCAACAAAATGGATTACTAATGTAAGAGTATGATTGAATATTAATATCTATAGACTGGTAGACATTAATACGTTGCCTCCAATATTGAATGCATGGATTAACGTGCAAGTGGGATTCCTTGGTGGATAGCCCTACGATCACGTTCACGTGGCCCATTGTGTTAAGAACCAACCCTCTGCTGAAGTGTCGACCTCCTGGTTCTCTGAATTGAAGAGCTGGCTCCAACGTGGCTCTAATGTGGCAATTGCAATGAATGGTGTATTTAATGTGGTAGGTTGCTTGGCATACGTGATACCTGTCTATTGATCTTCACTGTTGGATGATAGGAAAATCAAGGGTTTATGTTAAACCCTAACTCCACTATGTAATGTGTTTTTATGACTACCGTTTTCCTTCGCATTTGGCATTAGTGGCTTTGTTTTTCCTAGCCGACAGGATGAGGGTTTGTAGGTTCTCTGTTTGCTGCTTGGAGATGTTAAGTCTCGATTTTGAACCCGTGACCTATAGAAAACTCTTCCACTGCATCCATAACATAGATAATGTATCCTGTACGATGTTTTAGCAAATAGATTGTTGTTGGTTCAAGAGTTGAGTCTAAAAATTAAGCATCCCACGCAGTTTGTAGATGAGGATTTGGTTAGGGTTTTCTTCTTCCTCGGCATATGATTTTAAGTTACAGTGCCGAGCTAATGTTGTTGGTTGGCGTTTTTGGTTCTACGTCACAATAAGGTAATGTATTTGTAACTCCAAACCTGTGGCTTCGAAGATCTGTGTTAAAGTATCTTTAGTTTCTTTTGTGGATACTGGTAAAGTTTTAGAATGGTTTTAACCACTCTCCACGGCTGTTGCAGGTGATTAGAGTTCATTGTTCATTTACCAAGGAAGACAAGGGAAGGCTACGGCTACCCCATCACGTAAGCCTCGGAGGTTACCCTGTAACTCTGGTTGGAATAAAATGGTAGCCTTCATGTTAAAAATATGGACTTCGCGTTTGGTTTTGAGTATTTGTTACTTGTTGAGATGTCTGGGGCAAAAGTGAACTGGGTATGAATCCTTCGAGTTGATGTTTGAAGGACTTGAACTCTCTTCAGTTTTCTTTTTGGAAAGGGTTGTGGAACTGGCTCTTCATGTCGACTTGCAAGATTGTAACTGCTATGTGTTTCGATGAATAAAATGTGTGTTTGAAACTTTAAAAGAAGGTTCGGCCTGTGAGTAGTTCCAAGTATTAAAATGATACTGTGTTTTTGTCTAGGGAACTGTATAAGCTTGTGTTTGCTAAAACTGCACACCTTATTGTGTTTAAAATCTGGACATTGAACTGTTTGCAGTGTTTATGTTTTAAAATGTTTCTAAAACAATGGAATATTAGGCAACCTGGAAATGCTACTGAAAAATCGTTATTAAAGAAACGATTATGATTTTAAAAGTTTAGTTTATTTACTTCAATGCTATCATTTTGCAGTGAGAAGATAGATACAAATGTCCAACAATTTCTCTGTGTTTAACTCTGCTTGTACCTAAAGATGGTGTAAAACTAGGTTTTCAACTTTCAAGTGATAAAATAATAATATGTGTTCGGTTAAGAGAATGAGAGGTAATTTCATGGTAATGAATGTTGTAGTGAATAAAATGCTAGGGTTAGGGTTTGATGTTTCTTCTTGACAGAGTCTTAGCAATGAGTTGGGGTCTGCTAAATCTATTTAGATTTAACCTACCATATCAATTACTGTGTAATATTTGGTTTTGAATTTTGTTTATCGTTAAGATACCTAGTTTTGACTATGTCAAGCTAGGGAATGGAATAAGTGGAAATCTATTTTAACTATAAGGGTAATGTCATAAGATCTTACATGAGCTTAAATGATGAAGAATGAGAACTATGATGTGAAAGAAAAATATTGAACCCTAGCTTTAAGATAAAGAGCTTTGTCTGCTTATTGGTTCTGCACATATAATAAAAGAAATTTTGAAGTGACAGTGGGCTTTTTAAAATATTTAAATGTAAAGTCCCAAACCCTAAGTTAATAATATGATGTTTCTTGTTTGTCTATTTGTCCTGTATGTAAAATGATGAATACAACAGCAACTGTAGATATTATTGGGCAATAAACATTTAGAAAACATGAATATACAGAATCAGAAATGAATTCCTTGTCTAAGATAATCTTCTATTATATCTATAAGTTTTGATTTACTTTCTATTGATGTTAAGAAATGGACAAGAATTGTACTATAAATAAAGAAATAAAAACACAATTTAACATTAGTAATTAATGTACAAAGCATTTATAAAGAATTATTACTTTTCATCACCATGGCATTTTGCCTATCAGCTCTCATCTACTTAATTCGTTTATGTACTGGAGTACAATACTATTTCTTTTTGCATGGGGAAAAATACATAAATTATTTTATTCAATCAAGTCAAATTATACATAATTGTTAGTTTACATAAGAATCTAAATAACTTATGAAATAAACAATCAAAGTTATATAATTAGCAGTATAGTAAAATACAAAATAACTAGATAACAGAACTTAAAAATAAGACAGATAAGACATTAGAACCTGTAACTGATGATAGGGCCGACAAACACCCAAGGAGGCCTGTTCCTCCCAACCTACTTCAGAAGAAGCAGCTCAGCTGCTGACTTCTAATGAACCCTCGAGCCTGATTACTGATCCAGTAAGTGGGTGGAAAACTGTGTAGAATCAAGGCACTAAAAATACCTTCTCCACTCAGTATCAACCTCCTGTAAAATGCCTTCTCCACTCAGCAACAAACTCCTGAACTCACTAAGAGTTTTGGCAGACTCACAACATGATCAACCCTAGCCTATCCCCTCATCAGATCTCTTGAGTGCAAACAACATAACCTCAAGGTAAGTTTTCTTGTTAGGAAAAGTGATGAACCTCAGTTCATAATCTGATGGATAATATATAGATTGCCTAGGTCTTTTAGTGGTCAGTTTAGAATAAATGAGCCTCAAGCTCTAGTCCCATCTTCCAGGGCACTAAGACCACATTTTAAGGGAGTTGTCCCATACCAACAGCTAGTTAGTTGCATCATGATGCTGCCACTTGTCCATTTCCTCCTACCCCAGATTCCATTCCACCTAGTGGATCAGTAACCACTCTTTCAACAGTGCCCTTAGGTGTTTGTCTCCTATTTTGTTTATTAAATAATAAAATATTGTGCAAATTATAGTCATCCTTGGACACTTGTCCAAAATATAAAAACTTTACAATAAAAGTTAATACAAAGTTTTCAGCATAAAATGTTTTCATCAATTAGGATACGTGACATATCCACTTATCCATAAGCAACTACTCCCACATGAAAGTACCAGAACACCTTTATGCTTTATCATAATGCTCATACCAAATAAAGATTCTTAATTTACGTTAAGGCTCACCAACATTCACAGGAGGGTTTGAAGACTCGGGGGACTCCACCGAATTGAATACACCAGCCATCATATTAAATGGGACCCCCAGCTGCCGGTGAAAAGACAGAACAGAAGGCCAACTGCCAGCGCAGGATCAGCCCACTCACGGGTCACTATTTAGCAGAAAAAACCAATAAAGTAGAAGACCCTAAAGATAGTAGGGATCCAAGATCAAAAAACTAAGAAGATGCCAAAGATAGAGAAGTTACTCCTGGAAAAATAATAAAATACCAACTCCGGACAAAGATGGATAAAAACCCACATCAAGATTTACTGCAGGAACCCCAAAATGTCCGGTTGATAGTTCGATAGGTAACCTACGACAATAAGCATTATTCCCACTTTTTTTATTCTTGGTTGGTACTAGACCGATTGTGTTAGTTGGCTGGACTCCAAGTCGCCGCAGGCCATCCGCTCCTTCTATCAACCATCTAGATCAGAAAAAACTGCAGCAAACCTGTAAAACCCTAAAGTTCTAGCCATCTCCACAACCACATATTATTTAATTTTGATTCCTTTAATCTGTCCACCCAATAATGCATGATTAATCATTCTGATGAACCCATCCATGACAAGGATAAATAACAGGGGTGAAAGTGGACACCCCTGTCTAATCCTCCTGGAGCATCTAAAAAAATCAAATGGACTCCCATTAACAAGAACTGAGATGTTCATGGAGGTAATAAATGCCATTATCCACTTAATGATCAAAGAAGGCACACCTATTTGGATTAGAATGAGCCTGAGGAAAGACCAGTTAACCCTGTCATATGCTTTTTCCAGATCCATCTTAAGAACTAAAGCTTTCTTCTTGTATATCTTAATACTATGTAACAACTCCCGTGAGATTCCAATTGCATCATGAATTTGCCTCCCAGCCAGGAAACCAAATTGCTCAAGTGAGATGTGTTGAGAAAGAATAGTCTTTAATCGATCTGCAATAATAATTTTGGAAATGAGTTTGTGAAGTAAATTGCACAGGGCAATCGGACGATAATCCCCAAAACATTTAGGCTTATCTTTTTTGGGGATGAGTGTAACAAAAGTAGAATTCAATCCACCGGAGATGAAACCATTGAGTCTAGATAAATTCACCAATTCTTTCAGCTCACTCCCCATAATATAAAAAAAATGAAGATACAGCTCCACCGGCCACCCATCGGGACCAGGGATTTTTTCTTTTGCAAATATCTTCATTGTCTGTTCTATTTCTTCCAAAGAGACTTCACATTGTATGTTTTCAGCCTCTTGTTCATTGAAAAAACGAGGGAAAAGAGAGTCAATTTTAATTTGCTCAGCCATGCAGCAATCTCCTGAGTCACTATAAATATGACCAAAGAAAGATGTAGCTTCTGATTTAATATTTTCTAGTCCAGTAACTTGATTACCCCGATCATCTTCAATCTCCCAGATATGTTTTGAATTCTTTCTAGCCGAAGCAAAAGAGTGGAAGAATTTAGTGTTCTTGTCACCAAAGGACAACCAGATGGCACGACTTTTCAGTCACCATTCTTTTTCAGCTAGAATAAGTATCTCCTCTTTCTTCCTTTCTGCCTGCCTCATGACCTCAAAACCTTCAAATGATAAAGAACTAGGAATATTTTCTGAGATAGCTTCCTGCAGTTTCTGTTCCAGAAGAGTTAATTCCTTTTTATCAGCCAATTTCTTTTCTTTTATCCATTTGGTCACGACCTCTTTTAATTCTTTCAGCTTATGGCAAAAATTCATAATCGGATTAGTACCCAAAACTTCACAGGAAATCCAAAAATTCCTAACCATATTACAGAAGGAGTCATCTTCCAACCAACTCGAATTGAACTTGAATGGCGAAGCCAGCTTCGGCCCCAAGCTATCGAGTTGGAGAATAATAGGCCAATGGTCCAAAAATTTATGCTCATAAACCCAAGACCTGTAATTCTGGAAAGTTTTCAACAACTCAGAGCTGCCAAGGAATCTATCTAGGCGTTTATGCACCCCATCTTTACCAAATCTACCATTTGTCCAGGTAGGGGATAATTTATGTGGCTTGACATCCACCAAATCAACAACCTCTAATAACTGAGAAAAAAAGTCAGCTAGTTCATCCAGTCTTGCAGATGCACCCCAGATTTTAGAGGCATGACATGTAAAATTAAGATCCCCTGCAATAATCAAATCATTCAAGCTCATAAGGCTAGAACCCTGGAGAGATGTCCAAAATCTCTCTCTCTCCCTATAGGGAGCATAGCAGTTGAGGATAGATAGTGTATACTTATTTGCGCAAACATAGCCTTTAAGTAAAATTCCCCAAGGCGTTATGAATGCCTTAAAATCAAAATAATTTGGGTCCCAAGCCACAGCTAATCCCCCAGATAGTCCACAGGAGCTAACAGCAGATACCTCCCAATTAGGTAGCAATTTACAGAGTTTGTGAATTGCTAGGGTTTTATCACACATGGTTTCTTGAAATAGGATAAGGGAAGGGACAGTAGAACTGATGAGATTGGCTAAAGCCTGTGCCCTAGACACCTTAGCCAACCCTCGCACATTCAGGGACAACAAAGACATTAGATAAGAGACGAAGAGGGGGACAATGCTCTAAGCCCCAAAGATGAATTAGGAACAGACCCATCAATATCCTCAAGCCATTTTGAAATCAGAATGTATGAGATAGGGTTCGAAGCATCCATGTCAATGTGTTTTTTCTTGTTTCCCTTTCTAATAGTCACATTCTGAAATTGAAGAGAATGAACATGTCTAGCAGAAGATCCACTCCCAGGGTTTTTTGTGTAGGTAGGTAAAGGAGGGAATTCTTCTCCAGCAGCCGAAAGCAGATAGCCAGAATCAGCTAGTATAGCATTATCCTCCAGAGTGGATGGAATCTCTGAGTTTTGAATAGATTTATGAGTCTCAAAAATCCCTAAATTCCCAGGATCCATGTTAGAAGAATCAGCAGGGGTCATTGTATGATGTTTCAAGCACTCAGGATGTGTCGGCTACGGGGACCCAGAACATGGAGGAGATTTGTCAAGTGTAGGGTTTGAAGTAATCTTGATTATTTGAGGCGAGGAGAAACCCAACCCAGAAACATCAACATCAGAATCCTCAAATAGTTTGTGGCTAGTGTTTGTAAAAGGGGTCTTGTTCGAAGAACTAACAATAGGTAACCCCATGTTAAGGTCGTGACGCATCTAGATTTCACCCTTGGAGATCCGACTATACAGAATTTTTTCAGAGCTTTCAATAAAATCAAGGTCAGCAGGAGTAAGTTCAGGATAAATATGAGAATTGTAGAAAAAATTACTCGACTGTTCCATAGCAGGCATCCGGTTACAGACCCTAGGCGAGGTAGTCTCCAATGGAGGAGTGTTTCTAGACTTGTAACTGGAAGGGCATGCTGCTCGAACATGTACAAGTTGCTTGCATGAGTAGCAGCGAAACGGGATTTTGAAGTAGTCGAGTGTCTGCTTCCAAACTTTATGACCCCAGCCAATTTCAATCTTAGCCGGCAGACCTCCCCTCGTATCCAATTCAACCATGACTCTTTCATAGCGGCGGTCAATGCCATGGATATTTTGTTTATCCAGCCGAACAAATCTCCCGGCGGTATTAGCAATACCCATAAGTATGTCTTCCGTCCAAAGAACAATCGGTAATCCAGGTACAATCATCCAGAGATGCCTGATAGGCTGATATTCATGAAGTGGGTCAAAATTAAGATGCCACCTCTTGATATATAAGGAACCTTGCTTGAAAGACCAATTTCCAGCCAAAATCATATCAACGTGAGCAGCTTCAGAAAAAGCGAACAGAATCCACCTGTTCAGAAGTAAATTAATCCGAGGGACCATCCCAGTAATAGGCTGCCAGTGCTTGGATACCCAATCCATGATTTCAGCCTTATTACCTGAGGTGAATTCCAATCTCCCCACTAAAGCCCGGTCAGCCAGGATGCCAATTTTTTCAAGGTTATAATTCTCATCAATGTTATAGCGAGCGAGCTCAGCTCTGGCTTTAAAAGTCTTCAACAGCCTCCTAGATTTGGCTCTCGAACCACGTATTTTATCCCCTGGAGGACCCGAAACCCTACCTCTGTCAAGAGAGTCACCCAAAACCGTCGACGAATGATTCACAGGAGGGTTTGAAGACTCGGGGGACTCCACCGAATTGAATACACTAGCCATCATATTAAATGGGACCCCTAGCTGCTGGTGAAAAGATAGAACAGAAGGCCAGCTGCCAGCGCAGGATCAGCCCACTCACGGGTCACTATTTAGCAGAAAAAACTGATAAAGTAGAAGACCCTAAAGATAGTAGGGATCCAAGATAAAAAAACTAAGAAGATGCCAAAGATAGAGAAGTTACTCCTGGAAAAATAATAAAATACCAACTCCGGACAAAGATGGATAAAAACCCACATCAAGATTTACTGCAGGAACCCCGAAATGTCCGATTGATAGTTGGATAGGTAACCTACGACAATAAGCGTTATTCCCACTTTTTTTATTCTTGGTTGGTACTAGACCGATTGTGTTAATCGGCTGGACTCCAAGTCGCCGCAGGCCATCTACTCCTTCTATCAACCATCTAGATCAGAAAAAACTGCAGCAAACCTGTAAAACCCTAAAGTTCTAGCCATCTCCAAAACCACATATTATTTTGCCTAGTAAAAAAATATGACTTAGACCTTGTGGGTATCAACTTTATTATCCTTTTGGAACCTTCATAGAAATAATATGAAAGAATAATTAAAATATAAGATATATTAATGATATGATGAAGGAATACGTTAATATATGGTGGTTTGAATGACCAAAAATTAATATCAAACACATATACCAAATGAAGAACTAATTTCACGCAGAGTAGTGAGGCGGTCTATAACATAGTATGGGGGAGATGTTGTCATGTAACATAGTGTTATGTACCAAAAATAAAAAGTAATTAAAAAATTTAGGTTGGCTTATAAAATAAAAATTAAAACCAAATAAAAAGTTAATAAAAAATCCATGTATAAAAACCAGCATAGATCTATCTTAAAAGGAGATCTATCAAGCACCAAGACGGATCAAATTTATTAAGGTGTAAATTTTTCTTGAAGTCTAAAAAATTTAAGATTAAAAAAATTTATACCTCAAGAAATTAGATCCCTCTTGGTGTGATAGTGATCCAGGTGGATATCGGTGGTGACCCACCTCTTCCAACTAGCTCAAAACAGTCTTCTGGCAATTTTGGGAATCAACTATTTTTAGCATTTTTTCGGGTCCTAAACTTTCGGAGCCATTTTGAGGTCCTAAAGGACATTTTTTGACGTCGAATTCTCAGGAAAATATGAGTATTGCGCACCTGCCATTTGCACGTGCTGGATTGAGATTTGTGATATATTTTTGTAGTCATTGAATAAATCTTTCCAATGAGGTATTGTACACCCCAAACGGAGATCGCATGCGAGAGTTACGACCCCGGGAAGTTGATGTACTAACTTACCCAAACGGGGCCCACATGACTTTTGGCACTTCATCTTCTAGGGTTAGGTTTTTGGGATTCCTTCCCTCATGCTTATGATAAATAGGCCCTTTCGGCCTCTCTTTGTAATCATCTTGGCACGAATGAACTTAGCGGCCACATCTCTTCTCAGAGATAGCTACCACAATTACAACTATTGTATTTTGCAGTCTGTTATATTTCCGCTATTTAATAGAATGTGTGTTTACTGTATCATTGTGTTCTTTGCAATATATCTCTGTATTTGATTATGTATCTTCTCTTTTGTTTCATTCTCGCATAAATCCGGATCAGTGGTATCAGAGCGGTTTGCTCTTTGATTGTTTCTCGGTGCATGTGCTCGACGAGGTCAGGATACAGAGAGTTGCATCTCGAACTAGTTTCACTTGGGGAAGATCACTCTTGCCGCCCCAAATGGCCTCCCATGGAGGAAGAAAAGAGAGACGATGGAGCCGTAGATCCTATCAAGTTGTTTCTCGAGGAAGCCCTCACGCGACAGAGGAACGAGATGATGGATAATTTCGTCCAGATCCTTTGACGCATGCCAACAGTGGTGAATGCACCCTCAACGGGTAGCCATTTCGAATATACGACTCCCTTCAAGGTACATGTTAATTTTGATATCCCTTTATTTGAAGGCCAAATCAATGCAGATGCCCTAGATAAATGGTTGAATCTACTAGAAGGGTATTTCTCTGTCCACAATTTTTCCGACAGGGAAAAGATCGTCTTTGCACTCCTCAAGGCCATCCCCCATGTCAAAAATTGGCGGGAAACTTATTGTGAGCAAAACTCTTCAGACAAGTTTTGATTGTTTGAATATTCCAATCCCACTTGGGCCTCTTTTATAGATGCCGTCAAGGAACAATATTACCTTGTTGGAAACTATGATGACCGGTACACAAAATGGACCATTCTGCACCAAGAGAGAGAACAAACGGTGTCAGAGTACACCAACAAATTTCATAGCTTGTGCACAAAGCTAGGTATCAAGGACTCCGAGCGACACCTAGTACTGAAATATCACAGTGGCCTAGTACATACGAACAGAGATGGATTTCCTTGAAATATCTTCACTTGGATCTGCCTATCGATATGCTGTCAAAATTGAGCAAAAATTTCAGCAAAAGAACAAGCGCGACTTTGGACCTACGTAGAAGCAGGGCAAGGGAAACTCTGGCTCGCAGATCATGGGATAGGGAAACGACAACCAGTCCCAACCACAAGCGAAGAAGAGTAACGAAAAGACAAAGAAGGACACCAGGAAGTGGTGCGAGTTCCACAAAATCCCCTGGCACAACACTAATGAATGTCGCTCAAAATAGTCATTGGTGGCTGAGATCAAAGCTTTGGAATCACATCCTAGTTCCGATTCTGACTCAGAACCTAATTTTATAGCCACGCGGAAAGGGAAGCAGATCATTGATGTGGAATCCAGTGCCGTTGTTGCCACCACACATATTCAACCAGAGGAACTTGAAGTGTTGGAGGCAGAGGAGCGCCTTTTCCACTCACAGATGTGGGTGAAGGGAATTCCCCTACACTTTGTTGTGGATAGCGGCAGCCAAAAGAACCTGATCTCAGCAGAAGTCATCAAGAGACTAGAGCTACCAACAACATGACACCCGCAACCATACACCATTGGTTGGCTAACCAAAGGATGAGGGATCTGCGTCAGTCACCAATGTCGCCTACCATATGCCATCAAGCCCTTCAAAGATGAGGTATTATGTTATGTGGCCCCACTTGAAGCATGTGATGTTCTTTTAGGACAACCATATATGTGGAAGCGTCATGCTGTATATGAATCATGACCTCAAAGTGTCATTGTCACTTTGGGAGGAAAACTCTATCGGATAACAGAGATAGTTGCACCTACCCCAACCCAGCGGGGCAGGAAGATAATATCCCACACTGGGAAATTTTCCCTATTCACAATTTCTACTAGAGGTGAACATTAGATCGCAGAGACATCCAAAACCTCAGCAAATTATCCCTCTACTTAGCAGAAATAGGAAAAACACAAAGTCAGTGCAGCATCGCCTATTCGAGTACCTCTACAGTGCAAGGCCGCGCATTCAAGGTGCTCCTCCAAAAAGAAACCATCCACACCGGTGTCAACCATCGATACCATGGAAACCAAAACTGTTGAACAGTTCAAGCGCCTCCAACAAGTACAACCCTTTGCAGATGTCAAAGTAAGGCAGCCTTTTCACTTCTGCAAATGCCACACCAGGAGCTGAACTCAACACACAATGCGACATATGATAAGGGATTTGACGCAATGGAGACCATTGCTTCCTAAGGATGGAGGATTGATCCAGGTGGATATCGGTGGAGACCCACCTCCTTCGACTGGCTCAAGACAATCTTTTGGCAATTTTGGCAATTTACTATTTTTAGCAGTTTTTCAGGTCCTAAACTTCTAGAGCCATTTTGAGGCCCTAAACGACGTTTTTTCGGCGTCGAATTCTCGAGTAAATATTAGTATTGCATGACTACCATTTTCACATGTTGGAATCTAGATTTGCAATATCTTTTTGTATTCATTGAATAAATCTTTCCAATGAGCTATTGTACTCCCCAAACGGAGATCGCATGCGAGAGTTACGACCTCGGGAAGTTGATGTACTAACTTACCCAAACGGAGCCCACATGAATTTTCACGCTTCATCTTCTAGGGTTAGCTTTTTTGGATTCCTTCCCTCATGCTTATGATAAATAGGCCCTTTCTACCTCTCTTTGTAATCATCTTGTCATGAATGAGCTTAGCGATCACATCTATTCTCAGAGTTAGCTACCACCATTCTAGCTATTGTATTTTATAGTCTGTTATATTTCTGCTATTTAATAGAATGTGTGTTTACTGTATCACTGTTTAGAGAATTGAAGGA
This sequence comes from Larix kaempferi, assembly GCA_027924585.1. Taxonomy (NCBI): domain Eukaryota; kingdom Viridiplantae; phylum Streptophyta; class Pinopsida; order Pinales; family Pinaceae; genus Larix; species Larix kaempferi. The sequence continues at coordinate 21,724,764 of BSBM01000434.1, read as the reverse complement.
TAAAGTTAGATTTGGAGTTGCAAAATCTGATAGTGAGTTATAACTTAGTCCTATCGGTAATAGTTTTCTCTTTTAGCAAAATCAATAACAATATGGGAATGAATATTATGCTATTAAAATTTATGTAATTCATTTGTTCCATATGGCAAAAAAATATTAAAAAAATTAAAATTTTTAAATTTTTAAAGAAATATATTGAAGGGCCCTGGTAATATCAGCTCAAGAAGCTATTATTGGATTCGAGAAACTCATTTTTTTCTTTTGATGCATTATTTGGAAAAATATGAAAGTGTGCAGGGGCATAAATGCAGTTCCCTAGTAAAATAATCAGTTTGTGTTCTCATCATTATCTATGTGAATCAAGAATGCATGGAGTTCTATGGTTGGTGTAAATGATTCCTTCCATCATTCCATAAAATATCTTATGCAATCTGTGAAAATGCTTTGCATTCCTTCCATTGTTCCCTGAAATCCATGAAGTGATCATCGAAAAATCTCACCATAAATGTAGAAAACATGAATGCACATGTAAATTGACAAGTTGTGTCTGAGTAATTGACACCACAACATCCCCATGATTCATATTATAGTTTTAGAGTGCACTTAGTGATAAATATAGAAAATCGTCACTTCCCCACATTTTGTGTGTTAGAGCAGGAGCATTTGGTGGTAAAATTGGGTGGCATTGTCTGTCTAGTAAGACCATTTTATATGTCATTGCTACAAAACGTTTCTATCTAACATTTTCTATCATGCAACTATTGTATTAACAGAGTAGGCATTGAGATATTTCTAAAGGGATAAAGGGATGATTCTATAGGTTTGAATTTGGAGCGTTTCATGACAATAGTTTGAAACTCTCAGTGTGAATTCTAGGTCGCACCATTGCGTATCAACTTTCTATTTGTATTTAATTTGGCTTGTGTAATGGAGGATATCATTCCAATTTCAATAAGCAGGGAAGAACAATCTCTTCAATTTGCAACAAATATACAAGCAACAAAGTACCTATACTTGAAGGTTGCATCGACATCCCTCACATCATTTTTTAACAAGAGTACAATCGAACCATCTCATCTTCGACCAACGTATACAGCTTGCGATTACCATGCTAGGAGGTGGTTGATATTAAAGTTAGTGATTTTTGTCAAAGATCTATATTAGCAATAAATGTAATGCAATCAAGGTTGAGGTCATCCCACCACCACCTCCTAGGTTCCAGATTCCTAGGAAGACGTCATCCTTGAAAAACCAATCAAACTTAAAATAGTAAATTTTTAAAATTTTCTTTTGATAAATTAATTTTTCAAACTTCTTAAAGCTTTGTTTTGTAAATATATTTGATTGAGGTATGGTAGAGACTAATTGATTTAATTGATTACTATATATCTCACTACATGGGACATAATAAAAAAATGGCCTCTTTATTGATTAAAGCTTACTAGGTAGTTGGTACTCATTACTTATGGGACTAAGTCAAGTAGTTAAAGTTTTGTCACGTCGAAAGCATATTAAAAGTGTTAGAAGGTTATAAATTGTTGGAGCAAAAATTGAATATTATAGTTTTGTTCAAGTGAAAGGTCATCCAGACTTAGGAGGCGAGTAAACATTTATTTTCAAATTTATTATCATCATACAAAGGCTTTTCCTACCAAACATCTCTTCTCTTTTATCTTGTTACTGGTTATTCTACACTACATTTTTTTGCTTCTTGCATCAAATGTCTGTTTATCATACGTTGTTCTAAGTAAGTTCCAAAATTAAGAAAACCACAAGTGGTATCATAGAACTTTCTTGAGCCATCACACAATGGTTTTTGTAGAATTTTTTTAGGCTATAGATGTATTATGATGTCTTGAAATAACATATACATCTATCATTTAATGGGTAAGTATACACTTGGGGATTTATAAATGCAATGAATTCAAGTGGTACTATGCCACATTTGGTGGACACCATTATAACATCTGTGTGTACCCCTTCAAGTAGTATAGCATTAGAAAGTACTTTTATACAAAATGTATCCTCCATGTTCCCTCGACTATAACAAAATGTCCCTAGGAAACTTTGGACCAATTGTCTTTCATGCGATACATCATATTGTTGCTACAGTGGCATCAAGCATAGTACGCAAAATGATTACTCTCTAGTAACATAGTGGTTAAGTAGTACAATTAAGGGAACAAATGAGCCTTCTTAGTTAGTTCCCTAATACATGGTGACATATGCTATCATTGACTCTACATGTATACCATAGAGCTATAAAAGCTCACAATAACTTGTCCTTAAAACCCTAGAAACCTTAATGTTTTTACCAACCAAAAAAATTGCTACATCTTCATATCGAGAAGGAATTTTGAAAATTTGAGAGTGCAATAATATTTAGCATAAGAAATAAATTCTTTTAGCGTTAAGGGAAAATATTCCAGTATGCAACGACATCAAGAAGATTCCTTGCATCATGTTAGCTATTGTGGTCTACATCTCTAACAACCCTTTTTGTGTGGTCCATCGACAACATTGTTGGAGACCTATATTAAAAGGATCCTGACATCATACTAATAATTTAATTGGTATACAACTCTAGTAGCACTTCTTGTGTGGAATGAATAATAAAACATTGGCTACACATCTCAAAAGACTCCTCTCCATCTGATCGTTTTGAAATATGATGGTTAATAATCTTTAGATCATAAATCTTTCCAAAGAGCTATTGTATGCCCCAAACGGAGATCACATGTGAGAGTTACAACCCCGGGAAGTTGATGTACTAACTTACCCAAACGGTGCCCACATGACATTTTGCGCTTCATCTTCTAGGGTTAGGTTTTTGGGTTTCCTTCCCTCATGCGTATGATAAATAGGCCCTTTTGACCTCTCTTTGTAATCATCTTGCCATGAATGATCTTAGCGACAACATCTCTTCTCAGAGATAGCAACCACCATTCCAGGTACTGTATTTTATAGTCTTTTCTATTTCCGCTATTTAATAGAATGTGTGTTTACTGTATCACTGTGTTCTTTGCAATATATCTCTGTATTTGCTTATGTATCTGCTCTTTCATTTCGTTCTCGCATAAATCCAGATTAGATAGATCCGAGGTTAAGATGGATTTATGCTCGTTAACAAGAATCAAAGTTGTTACTCCACACTGTCCTTTTTCATATTCTAACAAGTCGAGAATTTCATATTCATAAACATAGGGGTGGCTTTAGGGGAAATAATGTTAAAATCCCTGTAAACTATTTGTACACCAAAATGAAAGATGATATCTACACATTATTTACTTGCTAACAATAGTAATTACAATGGACAAAAACTCAATGATTTCTAGAGAGGATATTATTAGTGAAAACTCAGCAATTGTAGAGAGGATATTATTATTGGGAAGAAAACAAATTGGGTAGCTATTGTTTATAATTGCAAAAAGTTTTGAAATATTAATTATTCTATTTAGATTATAGGATTGTATTTTTATAATTTTTAATTAATTATAAATGGACTATTAATCATATTCATATGAAGATATTATTAATTTTCTATGTTAAACATTTGGAAACTACTTGTATGGATCGAAGAACTTGAGTTATTTATGCTCACCTTTACCAAATGTCAAGTGGTTTGTCCCTTAACCATACAACATATTTCCTTTTCTTACAACTAGAATTTGTTGTTCCAAAGACACTTACTTATCAAAGTGGTTGTTAGAAGGTGTTGAAAATTTGCACTCGAACATCTATCATTGAAAAAGATAGAGAAGTGAAGGACACAGTTAGATTTTGAGTAGCAAAATATTATTGAAAAAGATAGAGAATTGAAGGACAAAGTTAGATTTGGAGTAGAAAAATTTAATAGTGAGTTTTAACTTAATCCTATTGGTAATAGTTTTCTCTTTTAGCAAAATCAATAACAATATGGGAATGAATATTATGTTATTAAAATTTATGTAATTCATTTGTTCCGTATGGCAAAAAAATATACAAAAAATTAAATTTTCAAATTTTTAAAGAAATATATTGAAGTGTCCTAGTAATATCATCTCAACAAGTTGTTATTGGATTCGTAACTCATTTTTTTTTTCTTTTGGTGCATTGTTTGGAAAAATATGAAAGTGTGCATGGGCATGAATGTAGGTCACTAGTAAAAGAATCAGTTTCTGTTCTCATCATTATCTATGTGAATCAAGAATGCATGGAGTTCTATGGTTGGTGTAAATGATTCCTTCCATCGTTCCATAAAATATCTTATGCAATCAGTGCAAATGCTTAGCATGCCTTCCATTGTTCCCTGAAATCCATGAAGCGATCATCGAAAAATCTCACCATAAATGTAGAAAACATGAATGCACATGTAAATTGACAAGTTGTGTCTTAGGAATTGACACCGCAACATCACCATGATTCATATTATAGATTTATAGTGCACTCAGTGATAAACATAGAAAGCCGCGGCTTCCCCACATTTTGTGTGTTAGAGCCAGAGCGTTTGGTGGTAAAATTGGGTGGCATTGTCTGTCTAGTAAGACCATTTAATATGTCATTGCTACCAAACGTTTCTATCTAAGATTTTCTATCATGCAACTGTTGTATTAAAAGAGTAGGCATTGAGATATTTCTAAAGGGATAAAAGGATAATTGTGCAAGTTAGTTGGAATTTGGAGCGTTTCATGACAATAGTTCGAAACTCTCAGTGTGAATTATAGGTCGCATCATTGTGTATCAACTTGCTATTTGTATTTAATTTGGATCGTGTAATGGAGGATATCATTCCAATTTCAATAAGCAGGGAAGAACAATATCTTGAATTTGCAACAAATATACAAGCAACAAAGTACTTATACTTGAAGGCTGTACCGACATCCCTCACATCATTTTTGAACAAGAGTACAATGGAACCATCTCATTTTCGACCAACGTATACAGCTTGTGATTACCATGATAGGAGGTGGACGATATTAAAGTTAGCGATTTCTGTCAAAGATCTATATTAGCAATAAATGTAATGCATAGAAGGTCGAGGTCATCCGACCACCACCTCCTAGGTTCCAGATTCCCAGGAAGACCTCATCCTTTAACAACCAATGAAACTTAAAATAATAAATTTTTAAAATTTCCTTTCGATAAATTAATTTTTCAAACTTTTAAAATCTTTGTTTTGTAAATATATTTGATTCAGGTATGGTAGAGACTAATTGATTTAATTGATTACTATATATCTCACTACATGGGACATAATAAAAAAATGGTCTCTTTATTGATTAAATCTTACTAGGTAGTTGGTACTCATTACTTATGGGACTAAGTCAAGTAGTTAAAGTTTTGTCACATCGAAAGCATATTAAAAGAGTTAGAAGGTTATAAATTGTTGGAGCAAAAATTGTATATTATAGTTTTGTTCAAGTGAAAGGTCATCCAAACTTAAGAGGCGAGGAAACATTTATTTTCAAATTTATTATCATCATACAAAGGATTTTCCTACCATACATCTCTTCTCTTTTATCTTGTTACTAGTTATTCTACGCTACATTTTTTTTCTTATTGCATCAAATGCTTGTTTATCCTACGTGTTCTAAGTAAGTTCCAAAATTAAGAAAACCACAAGTGGTATCATAGCACTTTCTTGAGCCATCACAAAATTGTTTTTGTAGAATTTTTTTAGGCTATATATGTATTATGACGCCTTTAAATAACATATACATCTATCATTTAATGGGTAAGTATACACTTGGGGATTTATAAATGCAATAAATTCAAGTGGTACTATGCCACATTTGGTGGACACCATTATAACATCTGTGTGTACGCCTTCAAGTAGTATCGCATTAGAAAGTACTTTTATACAAAATGTATCCTCCATGTTCCCTTGACTATAACAAAGTGTCCCTAGGAAACTTTGGACCAATTGAATTTCATGCGATACATCATATTGTTGCTATAGTTTCAGCAAGCATAGTACGCAAAATGATTACTCTGTAGTAACTCAGTAGTTAAGTAGTACAATTAAGGGAACATATGAGCCTCCTTAGCTAGTTCCCTAATACATGGTGACATCTACTATCATTGACTCTACACGTATATCATAGAGCTATAAAACCTTACAATAAGTTTTCCTTAAAACCCTAGAAACCTTAATATTTTTACCAACCAAAAAAATTGCTACATCTTCATATCGACAAGGAATTTTGAAAATTTGAGAGTGCAATAATATTTAGCATAAGAAATTAATCCTTTTAGTGTTAAGGGAAAAAATTCCGAGATACAACGACATCATGAAGATTCCTTGCATCATGTTAACTCTTGTGGTCTACATCTCTAACAACCCTTTTTGTGTGGTCCATCGACAACATTGTTGGAGACCTATATTAAAAGGATCCTTACATCATACATATCTAACAGCACTTCTTGTGTGGAACCAACAATAAAACATTGGCGGTACATCTCAAAAGACTCCTCTTTTTCATCCGATCATTTTCAAATACGATGGTTTTAATAATATTTAGATCATAAATCTTTCCAATGAGGTATTGTATGCCCCAAATGGAGATCGCATGCGAGAGTTACGACCACGGGAAGTTGATGTACTAACTTACCCAAACGGGGCCCACATGATTTTTGGTGCTTCATCTTCTAGGGTTAGGTTTTTGGGATTCCTTCCCTCATGCTTATGTTAAATAGACCCTTTCGGCCTATCTTTGTAATCATCTTGGCACGAATGAGCTTAGCGGCCACATCTCTTCTCAGAGATACCTACCTCCATTCCAGCTATTGTATTTTACAGTCTATTCCATTTCCTCTATTTAATAGAATGTGTGTTTATTGTATCATCGTGTTCTTTGCAATATATCTCTGTATTTTATTATGTATTTGCTCTTTCATTTCGTTCTCGCATAAATCCGAATCAGATAGATCCGAGTTTAAGATGGATTTATGCTCGTTAACAAGAATGAAAGTTCTTACTCCACAATGTCCTTTTTCATATTCTAACAAGTTGAGACTTTCATATTCATAAACATAGGGGTGGTTTTAGGGGAAATAACGATAAAATCCCTTTAAACTATTTGTACACCAAAATGAAAGATGATATCTACACATTATTTACTTTCTAACATTATTAATTACAATGGACAAAAACTCAATGATTTCTAGAGATGATATTATTAGTGAAAACTCAACAATTGTAGAGAGGATATTATTATTGGGGAGGAAACAAATTGGGTAGCTATTGTTTACAATTGCAAAAAGTTTTTAAATATTAATTATTCTATTTAGATTATGGGATTGTATTTTTATAATTTTTAATTAATTATAAATGGACTCTTAATCATATTCATGTGATGATATTATTAATTTTCTCTGTTAAACATTTGGAAACTACTTGTATGGATTGAAGTAGTTGAGTTATTTATGGTCACCTTTACCAAATGTCAAGTGGTTTGTCCCTTAACAATACAACATAATTCCTTTTCTTACAACTAGAATTTGTCATTCCAAAGACACTTCCTTATCAAAGTGGTTGTAAGAAGGTGTTGAAAATTTGCACTCGAACATCTATCATTGAAAAAGATAGAGAAGTGAAGGAAAAGTTAGATTTTGAGTAGCAAAATATTATTGAAAAAAGATAGAGAATTGAAGGACAAATTTAGATTTGGAGTAGAAAAATTTAATAGTGAGTTATAACTTAATCCTATTGGTAATAGTTTTCTCTTTTAGCAAAATCAATAACAATATGGGAATGAATATTATGTTATTAAACTTTATGTAATTCATTTGTTCCGTAGGGCAAAAAAATATAAAAAAAATTAAAATTTTCAAATTTTTAAAGAAATATATTGAAGGGTCTTGGTAATATCAGCTCAAGAAGCTGTTATTGGATTTGAGAAACTCGTTTTTTTTGTCTTTTGGCGCATAATTTTGAAAAATATGAAAGTGTGCACGGGCATGAATGCAGGTCACTAGTAAAAGAATCAGTTTGTGTTCTCATTATTATCTATGTGAATCAAGAATGTATGGAGTTCTATGGTTGGTGTAAATGATTCCTTCCATCATTCCATAAAATATCTGATGCAATCAGTAGAAATGCTTCGCATGCCTTCTATAGTTCCTTGAAATCCATAAAGCGATCATCAAAAAATCTTACCATAAATGTAGAAAACATGAATGCAGATGTAAATTGACAAGTTGTGTCTTCGGAATTGACACCACAACATATCCATGATTCATATTATAGATTTAGAGCGCACTCAGTGATAAACATAGAAATCCATGGCTTCCCCACATTTTGTGTGTTAGAGCCAAAGCGTTTGGTGGTAAAATTGGGTGGCATTGTCTGTCTAGTAAGACCATTTAATATGTCATTCCTACAAAACATTTCTATCTAAGATTTTCTATCATGCAACTGTTGTATTAACAGAGTAGGGATTGAGATATTTATAAAGGGATAAAGGGATAATTGTGCAGGTTACTTGGAATTTGGAGCGTTTCACGACAATAATTTGAAACTCTTAGTGTGAATTCTAGGTCACATTATTGTGTATCGACTTTCTATTTGTATTTAATTTGGCTTTTGTAATGGAGGATCTCATTCCATTTTCAATAAGTAGGGAAGAACAATCTCTTGTATTTGCAACAAATATACAAGCAACAAAGTACCTATACTTGAAGGTTGTACTGACATCCCTCACATTATTTTTGAACAAGAGTACTATGGAACCATCTCATCTTCGACCAACATATACAGCTTGCGATTACCATGCTAGGAGGTGCATGATATTAAAGTTAGTGATTTTTGTCAAAGATCTATATTAGCAATAAATGTAATGCATACAAGGTTGAGGTCATCCCACCACCACCTCCTAGGTTCTAGATTCTCAGGAAGATGTCATCCTTTAACAATGAATCAAACTTAAAATAATAAATTTTTAAAATTTACATTTTATAAATTAATTTTTCAAACTTTTTAAAGCTTTGTTTTATAAATATATTTGATTGAAGCATGGTAGAGACTAATTGATTTAATTGATTTCTATATATCTCACTACATGGGACATAATAAAAAAATGGTCTCTTTATTGATTAAAGCTTACTAGGTAGTTGGTAGTCATTATTTATGGGACTAAGTCAAGTAGTTAAAGTTTTTTCACATCGAAAGTGTAATATCCCCATTTTTGAACTAACTGTTGTTATATTGTTTTATTGGGCAACGACCCCGACACATGTCATTTATTTTGATGATTGGGCATAAGCCGTGATACTTATGATTGATTCTATAGTAGACTTACATGTTGGACATGGATCCTTACTAGATTACTTTATTGTTGATATGCTGGGCAAGAAAGCCCCAATGTGGTTTCTGATTATGTTTCAATACGGGCACAAAGCCCTAATATATTGGAATGACCCTTTGTTTTCTTACATACTGTATAGTGATGTGAATGACATAATTGACTTATCTATTGTGTTGAGCATGGAATCATAAACACACCAATTACCTATGTACTGGGCCAAAGCCCCGAGGTACCTACAGGAAATATAATGTACTGGGAGTAAGCCGTGATGTACATTGAGTGTTGGGTAGAAACCCTGGAGCACTCCAAGCTTGATAAAACAATTACTGGATTTGAGGCAACAAAAAGATCCTAGATGTGCCTCACAACCACATTCTATCACTAGTGCAGAGCGGAGACTCTGAAATCACACTAGAGTAAAGCCCATGTGAGAGTGTTGAGTTAAATGGCTCTGAAGACAAATCTCCAAGTGTTGAGTTAAATGGCTCTGAAGAGCACTCGGGGTTACAAAGTTTCCAAGTGTTGAGTCGAGAAGACTCTGAAGAGCACCTTCATCATAATTATTTAATTGACTAAATGATTCATCTTTCTATCTATCAAGTACTGCGGGAATTACCAGGTTGAACGAGGGAATCCGACATGCAAAGAGGGAGACAAGAGGTACCTAGCCAAGCCTACCGAAAACATCCTAAGTGTTGGACTTGCCCCTAATAAACTAAAAGTTACATAATTTTTAATAAAAGATAATTACCCATAGTCTCCTATGTATATTTTAAATAAAAGCCTCTAGGGTAATTTTTTAATAAAGAGCTGTATTATTAATGTTTCAATACTTGGTTATGAAATGTATTGATGTTTTATGCAATAGTAATATTATTAATAAGATATAAAAGATAGTGTAAATTATAATTAATTATTATATTTATTGTCACCATAAATGTTTATTATAAATATTATGTAATTATTGTGGAAGACTGGAAATCGCCTTTCACTTAGTTAAAGAAGTGAAAAAAGTCCTATTTCAAAAGAGGGCCAAGTAATTATTAAAATAATATCTTCTAAAAACTTTAATTATGGAATATCAAGAAACTAATTATTACAACTGCCATATTTCAAGATCGCCTACTTAAGGGAGCAAAACCCAAGTTTGGGGGGTGATTCTTTTTCATTATCATTAACCACTATGGTAATCAAAAGAAGTTTTCGATGCTCCAAGAAACTGAAGTAGAAAGGCCCAAACTATCCAAGAACTAACCAGGCTGTGGCATAGGAAACTCTACCTCATTTTGCATGTTGGAATCCAGCTCAGGGGGATCCGTACAGAATCAGAAGTGATTATCTGATCATGGTTGGGAGGAACTCGGTAATCCCAAAGTCATCCCGTCAATGGTGATCTAGCCACCGATTTTTTTGTGTTAACAAATTTTTGAAGTGTGCAGATAGGAGCAGGTAGGAGATCAAGTACCAGGCTCTCCGGCTACAAGTACGAACCATTTAAATATTCTCATATTTCTGTTATAATTAAGTAGGTCGTTATTCTGCCCATTTTATTATATTCAAGTTCTGCCCCAGAACTAAGAAAAGAACCTAGCAGGCCTAGCTAAAGCTATACTTTGCTAGAGGGATTGGGTTGTTATTGAAGTAATTATTTTTAGGTATTGTGTTTTCTTTTTATTAAAAGGATGCACTATCACTGTTTCGATTTCTTCACCATTCAATTTCTAAGCTACAGGAATTATCACTTATAGGTTAAACATTGGTGTTCTTCATTGTTAGTATTCACATTACAAATCCAAAACGATGACTACAGGATCAAGAGTTCCTGAGGCTTGTTCTATTATTAGATCCACCTACAAGTACATACACCGACAGGAAATAGAAATCATCACTCCATCCACAAACTACACGAAGTAAAACCACAGATCGATTTTATAACATTCAGTCTCTGCTATCACCAAGATTTTTGGCCGCTGGATAGATAAACCAAAGAAAAACGTTAGCAACAAGAAAATGCAGACTTCAACTCACAAGCACAAATTTAACCATAGATTTCCATAATAGAGGTCATTCTTCAGACCCTTAAACATTGGATCCCAAGAAATAGGATTACCCAATCTTAGTTCAACATACACAAAGATAACAGTCAACCCAGATAGAGAGAAACCATATCACGAAACATACCATAGCAACCATATTCAAGAAGCAAAACTAAGTCTATTTTCAACGGAGAATTTTTATTACAGATTCAAAACCCTCTTTCATGAGGAGATGTCAGATGCATCAACAATCTACGAACGCCCTAAAGAAAAATGCAGGGATAAAACCTGACTTTAAATAAACATAGATTATACATTATCATTCTGAAATACAACCATTACATACTCTGTCCAGAAAAGCTAGTCACAATTCTTTTCAAAACAACATATCAATTTGTTGACCAAATCCTCTAGTATCGAATCCATTCTTAGATACATCTCACAGCGGTCTAGCCAGTAGTGACCCAAGGGACAAACAACCCACAACAGGAACCCAAGTGGGAACCCAGTCCCCATAAAACTTCTAAAAGAAACCATGAGCGAAATTTGTACCGAACTGAGAGGAAAGACTCAAGAGAGTAGTGGCTGGACTTACCACCATTCGAAATCGATTTCTTGAAGTCCTGACCTCGCAGGGAGAAGGGCCAATTGCCACCTGCAACCTCATAGAGAAACCCAAGGAGGCCATTACTTTTAGAGCTAGTTACAAAGGGGAAAACACAACCATACAACTCATATAAACAAAAGTAACAAACCAGAGTCCTTACTTGTATGGTGATAGTCGTCATCACCCTTCTTTTTCCTGTAGAGTTCATTCACATCGACCCAGGATCGAGACTAGGAAGAAACTCTCCACTCTTCATGCTACAATGGGAAATGAACCAAGGTCTGGGAAAATCGTGGGTTTTAGACCCAAACCAGGAATCCTTGATACAACTGTAAAGCAAGCCCACATCTACATAAAGGGCATTAAATTCTACCACCAACCTTATCATTTTATATTTTAAAACCCTCTTCGCCATAGTTTAAAACCTTGCATTTTTACAACCAAGGGCCATGTAATTATCTAGTATTACCATACTATCGAGCCCTTCTTATGGAATAGGATAGAACATATAGTCACATTGTATGCAAGGTACAAACTTGTTGAAAAGGTAGATATGGTTTGAACGAGGCAACTTTCAACCAAGTAAGTATTTCCCCGAACCGAAATACCGACGACCGGGCAAGTTCAGTACTTGGCCAAACTGCTCGTTAGTTACACCTACAATTACACATTGTACAAATGCATTAGCTACAAGCGCTAAGTAAGCCCAACAACTCTACTTGCGACCTACCTCTCGGTAGCTCTGCTAGGACAATCTCTTTCCCTCAAGAAATCAAGCATCCCACCTTAGGCCTCATCAGACCCCATCAAAAGTCCATGATACCTGAGATGCTAATTACATAATTCATAATTGCATTTGATAAACTTTTTGAATTGAGAGAGAGACACACAAACAATAAAGCAGGTTTTATATACTGTCTTCATATTTCACATTATTTCTTTTTACACTCCATTCGCAAACTGCAGTAGCATATGTTTATTCTTTGATAAAGCTTGACAGCCGCATTTAAATAACATGAATATTTACAGTGCTGAATATTTTGTTTATCATCCATTCTTACATCATGAAAGACAGTCATAGAATTTTTTATTTTATTTTTTTACAATTTTTGGGACATTACAACTGGTATCAGAGCCAGTTACAAACAATAAGTGACCTATTGGGTTCACTACCAAACACCGCTGCAGACACAAGAAATTGTGTTTAAAATATTATGTTATGTTTAGGAAAAGAATTAACTAACAAACTATTTTTCCGTGAAAGGATACTTATATTTAACAGCAGGCACAGACCATATCAGTAGAATGGAAGCAGAACGAGGCAGCAGCATACAGGGAAATCTAAATTCTCCACCACGAGAGCAAGAACTCGTGGTGGAGCTCAACTCAGACCTACTGAAATCCATGGAAGATCTACAAGCTGAATGTTAGAGTTTCAAAGACGAAAATATGCAAGAAAGAAGGGAACAGCGGGTCATAAATGAAGCCTTACTCCAAAGCCCAACAAGGGAAAAACTCCCTGAACATCCTACTCTCTTTGTCAACTCTCTTAACACTAGGAAAGTAGCCAGTTACAAAATAGAAGAGCAAACCGAACATAAATCAAAACCATTGGAAGAGGGTTGTAAGAGCTCTTCCAATGACAACGGTTCTCCACCCTCTTGCAAGAAAAGGAGGAAGAGTGAAGACAGCTTACAAGGGGAGTTCAGAAAAATAAGAGCCCCAACTTATGACGGGGAAGTTAACTTAGGAGAAACGGCTGAAGAATGGTTGTTAGGGATGAACAAATACTTTACGGTTCATAATTAATCTAGTGAGATGCAAGCCCGACTAGCCATATAGAACTTAAATGGAAAAGCTGCCAGATGGTGGGGAGACTTAAAACACACTAAGGGACAAGAGATGCGAGACATAAGCTGGGACATTTTCAGCAGAATATTTCAGGACAAATATATGTCTGAAAGATTCTTCGACAAGAAGATAAAATAATTTCATGAGGTGAAAATGGGTTCCCTGACTATGGAAGCTTTCATAAATCGGTTCTTAGACTTGCTGCACTATCTACCTTATATTAAAGATGAGAAAGTGAAAGTCCAATAGATCTTGGGTGGGTGCCACCAAACGTTAGAGAGAAGATAGAATTCAACATGCCCAAAACCCTTGACATAACCCTACATAAAGCCAGGCTGTGCTATGAGCACAGGCAGCCAAGGAACGACAACATCAACAGAAATAGAGACAGATTTAGGACTTTCTCAGACAACCGCAGACCTAGTTTTAGACCCCCACCTTTTCGGAAACATAACAATAGTTTCCCACCCAACAGAGGTTTCAGCCGACCCCAAGCTCGACCTAATGCACCCCCACCACTAGCCAACAGGCCAGCCTTCAACAAAGGTGCAAAGACAGTCCCACCAACTGTTTCTTGTTGGAAATGCCAGGGACCACATTACTACAGAGACTACCCCAACAAAATAGATGGGACTCTACACAACATCCAAGCAGAACCTACAGTGGGAGACATGGCAAAGACACCTAGGATTTATGCCACCCAGGATGGCCAGTAGGCAGATCATCAAGCCACCATGGTAGAAATTGAGGGTAAGATATCTAACAATCTCATTTCAGTTTTAATAGACCTTGGTGCTTTCCAGAGCTACATCTCTCCTAGGATAGTAGAGTCTTACAAATTAAACTGAGAGAGTCATAAAGCACCACGGCTGGTACAATTGGCCATAGGTACCAAATGGAAGGTCTCCGAACTAGTTAAGAGTTGTGAGATAGAGTTTAACGGCTTTTTAACTAAGATAGATTTGAACATCTTACCGCTAGGATCTTATGACATAATAATAGGCATGGATTGGTTGGAAGGACATCATGCCTTGTTAAATTGCTTGAATAAGACAATCCTATGCACCAATGGTCAAGGGAACCAAAGAACCAGCCAAGGTATACCTAAGGAAGTATCAGTACGACAAATATCGGCATTACAAGCAAAGAAATGCTTAAGAAAGGGTTGTAAACTATTTTCAATCCACCTTCAATCGGTAGAAGCTGATAGAGATCAAAATATCAAGGATTTTTCGATACTAGTAGAATTCAGAGACATATTTCCTGAGGAGATACCAGGGTTACCACTCAAGCGAGACTTAGACTTTTCCATAGAACTAACCCCCGGATCTGTACCTGTCTCTAGGACTCCATACCGTATGAGTACACCCGAAGTAGTAGAGCTCAAAATACAGTTACAAGAACTAATAGACAAGGGTTACATTTGATTGAGTATGTTTCCCTGGGGAGCACCAATCCTCTTTGTTAAAAAGAAGGACGACAGGATGCGTATGTGCATCGATTACTGCCAACTCAACAAGTTAACCATCAAGAACAGTTATCCACTCCCTAGGATCGATGACTTGTTTGACCAAGTCGGAGGAGAAAAGATCTTCTCGAAGATCAACCTACGATCTAGATATCACCAGGTGAGGATCCGTGATGAGGACATCAGTAAGACCGCATTTCGCACCCAATACGACCACTACGAATTTGTAGTAATGCCTTTCGGTCTGACAAATGCACCCACAAACTTCATGTGCATGATGAATAATGTTTTCAACAAGTACCTCGACAAGTTTGTTTTAGTCTTCATAGATGATATCCTAATCTATTCCAAGAATGAGGAAGAACATGAGGAACACCTCCGAATAGTCCTACGGATATTACGAGAACATCAGCTATACGCAAAATTTAGCAAGTGTGATTTCTATAGACCTCACATACAGTACTTAGGGCACATGATTTCCGAGAAGGGAATAGCAATGGATCCTGAAAAGATCAAAGCTATCGAAGAATGGCCCACACCCACGTGTGTTTTCGACATACGACTATTCCTAGGGTTAGCTAGTCATTATCGAAATTTCATTGAGAACTTCTCTCAGATCACTTGTCCCATGACCGCATTATAGAAGAAAACTAGTAAGTTCATCTGGACAGACAAGTGTGAAGAAAGTTTTCAGAAGTTAAAACAACTTCTGATTAGCACACCAATACTATGAATTCCTGACCCCAATGGGGACTTCGTAGTTTGTACTGATGCAAGCAAGTAAGGAATCGGTGGATTCCTTATGCAAGATTACTTTGCCATCTGCTACGAGTCAAGAAAACTAAAGGAACATGAGAAAAACTATCCTACTCATGACCTCGAATTGGCCACCATTATCCATGCTCTAAAGATGTGGAGACATTACCTCATGGGTAAGAAATTCCTACTAAAGACAGACAACATGAGCCTAAAATATCTATTTGATCAACCAAACCTGAATGCTAGACAGGCTAGGTAGTTAGCCTTCCTTAGTGAATATCACTTTGAACTGAAACACATCAAGGGGAAAGAAAACAAGATCATTGACGCCTTAAGTCGACGAGCTCATATGTTATACGAGGTAACTAAAAGTCGAACTAATTTCGACTTACATGATAGAATTAGAATGGTATGCCAAAATGACCGGTTCTATGTCGAGATCCTTAAAAAGATCCAGGAAGACAGGCTTTTTCAACAACAGAAAGAATACAAGATATATGAATCAGGATTGTTATGGTCAAAGGAGAGGCTTTCCATTCCCGAGGGGGGGGACCTTAGGCCCAACATACTCACCGAATTCCATCGGAGCCCCTATTCAGGACACCCCGGATATCAAAAGATGATTTCAGCCATAAAGAAACACTACTTTTGACCTAAACTGAAAGCCGAGATCGCATTGTTCATCGCGAAGTGTCAGGAATGTCAATTGGTCAAAGCGGAACACCAACACCCCTCTGGACTACTTCAACCGTTACCCATTCCAAAATGGAAGTGGGAGGTAATAAGTATGGATTTCATTACAGGTCTACCCAAAAGTAAGAAACAAAACGACTCTATCTTTGTAGTAGTAGACAAGCTATCGAAAGCCGCACACTTTATACTAGTGAAATCCACTTACAAAGTAGTCCACATAGTGAAAATTTTCTTAAAAGAGATTTTTTGATTGCACGGGATACCCAAAGCAATCATTTTCGATTGAGACAGGAATTTCACTAGCAACTTCTGGAGAGCATTGTTCTCCGGTTTGGAAACCTAGTTACAATTCAGTACCGCGTACCACCCCCAGACCGACGGACAAACCGAGCAGGTAAACCAGATCCTCGAAGACATGTTGAGGATGTATGTAATGAATAACCCCACCAATTCGGAATATTATTTGCACCTAGCCGAATTCGCATACAACACCGGTTATCAAACCTTGGCCAAAATGAGTCCCTTCGAAGTTCTCTACAGATGAAAGTGTCGGACTCCCATGACTTGGGACAGTCTAGTGGACAGACTTATGCTAGGACCTAATCTACTAAAAGACTTGGAACAATTAGTCTCCAAGGTGCAACTAAACTTAAAAGAAACACAAGACTTCCAAAAGAGTTATGCAGACAAAAAGAGAAAGGACAAAGACTACCAAGTCGGTGAACATGTGTTCCTCAAAATAAAGGCAAAACAGAGCTCATTGAGCTTGGGATGTTGCGGTAAACTAGCCCCAAGGTTTTGCGGACCTTTCGAAATTTTGTCCAAGAAGGGACCAGTCGCTTATGAGTGAGCCCTTCCGCACATATAAAGTTCATAATGTTTTTCATGCTTCATTATTAAAGAAAAATGTATACGATACTAAACATGTTATTGATTGGTCCTTATTACAGGTGGAACCTGAAGGGGAGTTCACGCCAGAACCATTGCACATTCTGGACAAGAGAGAGGTCCAGCTTAGGAGAAGGACTATCACTCAACTGAAAGTGCAATGGAGTAACTTTGGATCTTACGAGGATACTTGGGAAAACGAGGCTACCATGAAAGAGTCTTACCCTGCCTTGTTTCTCGACACCATTTCTAGTCCCTAGAAACACTGGGACGGTGTTATTATAAGAAGGGAGGGATGTAAGATCCCTATTTTTGAACTAACTATTGTTATATTGTTATATTGGGCCACGGCCGCGACACATGTGATTTATTCTGATGATTGGGCATAAGCCTTGATACTTATCATTGATTCTCTAGTAGACTGACATGTTGGACATGGATCCTTACAAGATTACTTTATTGTTGATATGCTGGGCAAGAAAGCCGCAATGTGTTTTCTGATTATGTTTCAATGCGGGCACAAAGCCCTTATATACTGGAATGACCCTTTGTTTTCTTACATACTGTGCAGTGATGTGAATGACATAATTGACTTATATAGTGTGTTGAGCATGGACTCAGAAACACACCAATTACCTATGTATTGGGCCAAAGCCCCGAGATACCTACAGGAAATATAATGTATTGGGAGTAAGCCCTGATGTACATTGAGTGTTGGGTAGAAACCCTGGAGCACTCCAAGCTTGATAAAACAATTACCAGATCCGAGGCAACAAAAGGATCCTAGATGTGCCTCACAACCACATTCTAGCACTAGTGCAGAGCGGAGACTCTGAAATTACACTAGAGTAACGCCCATGTGACAGTGTTGAGTTAAATGGCTCTGAAGAGCATTCGGGGTTACAAATCTCCAAGTTTTGAGTTAAATGGCTCTGAAGAGCAATCGCGGTTACAAAGTTTCCAAGTGTTGAGTCGAGAAGACTTTGAAGAGCACCTTCATCATAATTATTTAATTGACTAAATGATTCATCTTTCTATCTATCAAGTACTGCGGGAATTATCGGGTTGAATGAGGGAATCCAACATGCAAAGAGGGAGACAAGATGTACCTACCCAAGCCTGCCGAGACCGTCCTAAGTGTTGGGCTTGCCCCTAATAAACTAAAAGTTACATATTTTTAAATAAAATATAATTACCTATAGTCTCCTATGTATATTTTAAATAAAAGCCTCTAGGCTAATTGTTTAATAAAGAGCTGTATTATTAATGTTGCAATACTTGGTTATGAAATGTATTGATCTTTTATGCATTAGTAATATTATTAATAAGATATAAAATATAGTGTAAATTATAATTAATTATTATATTTATTGTCACCATAAATGGTCATTATAAATATTATGTAATTATTGTGGAAGACTGGAAATCGCCTTTCACTTAGTTAAAGAAGTGAAAAAGTCCTAGTTCAAAAGAGAGCCAAGTAATTATTAAAATAATATCTTCTAAAAACATTAATTATGGAATATCAAGAAACTAATTATTACAACTGCCATATTTCAAGATCGCCTACTTAAGGGAGTAGAACCCAAGTTTGGGGACGATTCTTTTTCATTATCATTGATCACTATGGTAATCAAAAGAAGTTTTTGATGCTCCAAGAAACTGAAGTAGACAGGCCCAAGCTATCCAAGAACTAATCAGGCTGTGGCATAGGAAACTCTACCTCATTTTGCATGTTGGAATCCAGCTCGGGGGGATCCGTACAGAATCAGAAGTGATTATCGGATCATGGTTCGGCGGAACTCGGTAATCACAAAGTCATCCCATCAATGGCGATCTAGCCACCGGTTTTTTTGTGTTAACAAATTTCTGAAGTGTGCAAATAGGAGCAGGCAGGAGATAAAGTACCAAGCTCTCAGGCTACAGGTATGAACCATTTAAATCTTCTCATATTTCTGTTATAATTAAGTAGGTCGTTATTCTTCCCATTTTATTATATGCAAGTTCTGCCTCATAACTAAGAAAAGAACCTAGTAGGCATAGCTAAAGATAGACTTTGCTAGAGGGATTGCGTTGTTCTTGAAGTAATTATTTTTAGGTATTGTGTTTTCTTTTTATTAAATGGATGCACTATCACTGTTTCGATTTCTTCACCATTCGATTTCTAAGCTACAGGAATTATCACTTATAGGTTAAACATTGGTGTTCTTCATTGTTAGTATTCACATTACAAATCCAAAACGATAGCTACAGGATCAAGACTTCTTGAGGCTCGTTCTATTATTAGATCCACCTACAAGTACATACACCAACAAGAAATAGAAATCACAACTCTATCCACAAACTACACTAAGTAAAACCAAAAATCCATTTTCTAACATTCAGTCTCTACTATCACCAAGATTTTTTGGTCGCTAGTTAGATAAACTAAAGAAAAACGTTAGCAATAGGAAAACGCAGACTTCAACTCACAAGCACAAATTTAACCATAGATTTCCATAACATAGGTCATTCTTCAGACCCTTAAACATTGGATCCAAAGAAATAGGATTACCCAATCTTAGTTCCACATACACAGAGATAGCAGTCAACGCAGATAGAGAGAAACCATATCACGAAACATACCATAGAAACCATATTCAAGAAGCAAAACTAAGTCTATTTTCAACGGAGAATTTTTATTACAAATTCAAAAACCTCTTTCATGAGGAGATGTCAGATGCATCAACAATCTACAAATGCCCTAAAGAAAAACGCAGGGATAAAACTTGACTTTAAATAAACATATATTATACATTATCATTCTGAAATACAACGATTACATACTCTGTCCAGAAAAGCTAGTCACAATTCTTTTCAAAACAATATATCAATTTGTTGACCAAACCCTCTAGTATCGAATCCATTCTTAGATACATCTCATAGCGGTCTAGCCAGTAGCGACCCAAGGGACAAGCAACCCACAACAGGAACCCAAGTGGGAACCCAGTCCCCATAAAACTTCCAAAAGAAACCATGAGTGAAATATGTACTGAACCGAGAGGAAAGACTCAAGAGAGTAGGGGATGGACTTACCACCATTCCAAACCGATTTCCTGAAGTCCTGACCTCGCAAGGAGAAGGGACAATTTCCACCTGCAACCTCATAGCAAAACCCAAGGAGGCCATTAATTTTAGAGCTAGTTACAAAGGGGAAAACGCAACTAGACAACTCATATAAATAAAAGTAACAAACCAGAGTCCTTACCTATATGGTGACAGTCGTCATCACCCTTGTTTTTCTTGTAGATTTCATTCACATCGACCCAGGATCGAGACTAGGATGAAACCCTCCACTCTTCATGCTACAATGGGAAATGAACCAAGGTCTGGGAAAATCGTGGGTTTTAGACCCAAACTAGGAACCCTTGATATAGCTGTAAAGCAAGCCCATTTCTACATAAAGGGCATTAAATTCTACCACCAACCTTATCACTTTATATTTTAAAACCCTCTTCGCCATAGTTTAAAACCTTGCATTTTTACAACCAAGGGCCATGTAATTATCTAGTATTACCATACTATCGAGCCCTTCTTATGGAATAGGATAGAACATATAGTCACACTGTATCCAAGGTACAAACTTGTTGAAAAGGTAGATATGGTTTGAATGATGCAACTTTCTACCAAGTATTTCCCCGAATGGAAATACCGACGATCGGGCAAATTCAGTACTCGGCCAAACTGGTCGTCAGTTACACCTGCAATTACACGTTCTACAAATGCATTAGCTACAAGTGCTAAGTAAGACCAACAACTCTAATTGCGACCTACCTCTCGCTAGCTCTGCTAGGACAGTCTCTTTCCCTCAAGAAATAAAGCATCCCACCTTAGGCCTCATTAGACCCCACCAAAAGTCCATCATACTTGAGATGCCAGTTACATAATTCATAATTGCATTTGATAAACTTTTTGAATTGAGAGAGAGACACACACAAACAGTAAAGTAGGTTTTATATACTGTCTTCAGATTTCACATTAATTCTTTTTACACTCCTTCCGCAAACTGCAGTAACATATGTTTATTCTTTGATAAAGCTTATAGCCGCATTTAAATAACATGAATATTTACAGTGCTGAAGATTTTGTTTATCATCCATTCTTACATCATGAAAGACAGCCATAGAATTTTTTATTTTTTTTTACAATTTTTGGGACATTACAGAAAGCATATTAAAAGAGTTAGAAGGTTATAAAATTTTGGAGCAAAAATTGTATATTATAGTTTTGTTCAAGTGAAAGGTCATCCAAACTTAAGAGGCGAGTAAACATTTCTTTTCAAATTTATTATCATCATACAAAGGCTTTTCCTACCAGGCATCTCTTCTCTTTTATCTTCTTACTTGTTATTCTACACTACATTTTTTTGCTTCTTGCATCAAATGTTTCTTTATCCTACATTGTTCCAAGAAAGTTCCAAAATTAAGAAAACCACAAGTGGTATCATAGCACTTTCTTGAGCCATCAAAGAATGGTTTTTGTAGAATTTTTTTAGGCTATAGATGTATTATGACACTGTTAAATAACATATACATCTATCATTTAATGGGTAAGTTTACACTTGGGTATTTATACATGCAACGAATTCAAGTGGCACTATGCCACATTTGGTGGACACCATTATAACATCTATGTGTACCCCTTCAAGTAGTATCGCATTAGAAAGTAGTTTTATACAAAATGTATCCTCCATGTTCCCTCGACTATAACAAAATGTCCCTAGGAAACTTTGGACCAATTGTATTTCATGCGATACATCATATTGTTGCTATAGTGGAAGCAAGCATAGTACGCAAAATGATTACTTTCTAGTAGCTCAGTAGTTAAGTACTACAACTAAGGGAACAAATGAGCCTCCATAGTTAGTTCCCTAATACATGGTGACATCTACTATCATTGACTCTACACGTTTATCATAGATCTATAAAACCTCACAATAAATTGTCCTTAAAACCCTAGAAACCTTAATATTTTTACCAACCAAAAAAATTGCTACATCTTCATATCGACAAGGAATTTTGAAAATTTGAGAGTGCAATAATATTTAGCATAAGATATAAATCCTTTTGGCGTGAAGGGAAAAAATTCCGGGATACAACGACATCATGAAGATTCCTTGCATCATGTTAACTATGGTGGTCTACATCACTAACAACCCTTTTTGTGTGCTCCATTGACAACATTGTTGGAGACCTATATTAAAAGGATCCTTACATCATACTAATAATTTAATTGGTATACATCTCTAATAGCACTTATTTTGTGGAACCAACAATAAAACATTGGCAGTACATCTCAAAAGACTCATCATTTTCATCTGATCATTTTGAAATATGATGGTGTTAATAATCTTTAGATCATAAATCTTTCCAACGATCTATTGTAACCCCCAAACGGAGATCGCATGCGAGACTTACGACCCCGGGAAGTTGATGTACTAACTTACCCAAACGGTGCCCACATGACTTTTGGCACTTCATCTTCGAGGGTTAGGTTTTTGGGATTCCTTCCCTCATGCTTATGATAAGTAGGCCCTTTCGGCCTCTCTTTGTAATCATCTTGGCACGAATAAGCTTAGCGGCCACATCTCTTCTCAGAGATAGCTACCACCATTCCAGTTATTGTATTTTATAGTCTCTTCTATTTCCGCTATTTAATAGAATGTGTGTTTATTGTATCACTGTGTTCTTTGCAATATACCTCTGTATTTGATTATGTATCTGCTCTTTCATTTCATTCTCGCATAAATCCGGATCAGATAGATCCGAGTTTAAGATGGATTTATGCTTGTTAACAAGAATCAAAGTTGTTACTCCACACTGTCCTTTTTCATAGTCTAACTAGTCAAGAATTTCATATTTATAACCATAGGGCTGGATTTAGTGGAAACAATGTTAAAATCCCTTTAACCTATTTGTACAACAAAATGAAAGATGATATCTACACATTATTTACTTTCTAACCATATTAATTACAATGGACAAAAACTCAACAATTGTAGAGAGGATATTATTATTGGGAAGGAAACAAATTGGGTAGCTATTGTTTACAATTGCAAAAAGTTTTGAAATATTAATTATTCTATTTAGATTATAGGATTGTATTTTTATAATTTTTAATTAATTATAAATGGACTTTTAATCATATTCATGTGATGATATTATTAATTTTTTGTGTTAAATATTTGGAAACTACTTGTACGGATTGAAGTAGTTGAATTATTTATGCTCACCTTTACCAAATGTCAAGTGGTTTGTCCCTTAACCATACAACATAATTCCTTTTCTTACAACTAGAATTTGTCGTTCCAAAGACACTTCCTTATCAAAGTGGTTGTTAGAAGGTGTTGAAAATTTGCACTCGAACATCTATCATCGAAAAAGATAGAGAAGTGAAGGACAAAGTTAGATTTTGAGTATCAATATATTATTGAAAAATATAGAGAATTGAAAGACAAAGATAGATTTGGAGTAGAAAAAATTAACAGTGAGTTATTACTTAATCCTATTGGTAATAGTTTTCTCTTCTAGAAAAATCAATAACAATATGGGAATGAATATTATGTTATTAAGATTTAGGTAATTCATTTGTTTCGTATGGCAAAAACTTATAAAATAATTAAAATTTTCAAATTTTTAAAGAAATATATTAAAGGGTCCTGGTAATATCAGCTCAAGAAGCTGTTATTGGATTTGAGAAACTCATTTTTCTTTTTTCCTTTGGTGCATTATTTGGAAAAATATGAAAGTGTGCACGGGCATGAATGCAGGTCACTAGTAAAAGAATCAGTTTGTGTTCTCATTAGTATCTATGTGAATCAATAATGCATGGAGTTCTATGGTTGGTGTAAATGATTCCTTCCATCATTCCATAAAATATCTTATGCAATCAGTGAAACTGTCTACCATGCCTTCCATTGTTCCTTGAAACGCATGAAGCAATCATCGAAAAATATCACCATAAATGTAGAAAACATAAATGCACATGTAAATTGACAAATTGTGTCTTAGGAATTGACACCGCAACATCCCCATGATTCATATTATAGATTTAGAGTGCACTCAGTGATAAACATAGAAAGCCATGGCTTCCCCACATTTTGTGTGTTAGAGCTAGAGCGTTTGGTGGTAAAATTGGGTGGCATTGTCTGTCTAGTAAGACCATTTTATATGAAATTGCTACAAAACGTTTCTATCTAAGATTTTCTATCATGCAACTGTTGTATTAACAAAGTAGGCATTGACATATTTCTAAAGGGATAAAGGATAATTGTGCAGGTTACTTGGAATTTGGAGCGTTTCATGACAATAATTTGAAATTCTCAGTGTGAATTCTAGGTCACATCATTATGTATCAACTTTCTATTTGTATTTAATTTGAATTATGTAATGGAGGATCTCATTCCAATTTCAATAAGCAGGGAAGAACAATCTCTTGAATTTGCAACAAATATACAAGCAACAAAGTACCTATACTTGAAGGCTGTACCGACCTCCCTCACATCATTTTTGAAGAAGAGTACTGTGGAACCATCTCATCTTCTACCAACATATACAACTTGCGATTACCATGCTAGGAGGTGGACGATATTAAAGTTAGCGATTTCTTTCAAAGATCTATATTAGCAATAAATGTAATGCATACAAGGTTGAGGTCATCCCACCACCACCTCCTAGGTTCCAGATTCCCAGGAAGACGTCATCCTTTAATAGCCAATCAAACTTAAAATAATAAATTTTTAAAATTTCATTTTTATAAATTAATTTTTCAAACTTTTCAAAGCTTTGTTTTGTAAATATATTTGATTGAGGTATGGTAGAGGCTAATTGATTTAATTGATTACTATATATCTCACTACATGGGACATAATAAAAAAATGGTCTCTTTATTGATTAAATCTTACTAGGTAGTTGGTACTCATTACTTATGGGACTAAGTCAAGTAGTTAAATTTTTGTCACATCGAAAGCATATTAAAAGAGTTAGAAGGTTATAATTTGTTGGAGCAAAAATTGTATATTATAGTTTTGTTCAAGTGAAAGGTCATCCAAACTTAAGAGGTGAAAAAACATTTATTTTCAAATTTATTATCATCATACAAAGGATTTTCCTACCAGACATCTCTTCTCTTTTAACTTGTTACTAGTGATTCTACACTACATTTTTTTGCTTCTTGCATCAAATGTTTGTTTATCCTACGTTGTTTTAAGTAAGTTCCAAAATTAAGAAAACCACAAGTGGTATCATAGCACTTTCTTGAGCCATCACACAATGGTTTTGTAGCTTTTTTTTAGGCTATAGATGTATTATGACACCTTTAAATAACATATACATCTATCATTTAATGGGTAAGTATACACTTGGAAATTTATACATGCAATGAATACAAGTGGTACTATGCCACATTTGGTGGACACCATTATAACATCTGTGTGTACCCCTTCAAGTAGTATCGCATTAGAAAGTAATTTTATACAAAATGTGTCCTCCATGTTCCCTCGACTATAATAAAATGTCCCAAGGAAACTTTGGACCAATTCTATTTCATGCAATACATCATATTGTTGCTATAGTGGCAGCAAGCATAGTACGCAAAATGATTACTTTCTAGTAACTCAGTAGTTAAGTAGTACATTTAAGGGAACAAATGAGTCTCCTTAGTTAGTTCCCTAATACATGGTGACATCTACTATCATTGACTCTACACGTATATCATAGAGCTATAAAATCTCACAATAACTTGTCCTTAAAACCCTAGAA
Source organism: Larix kaempferi (assembly GCA_027924585.1). Taxonomy (NCBI): domain Eukaryota; kingdom Viridiplantae; phylum Streptophyta; class Pinopsida; order Pinales; family Pinaceae; genus Larix; species Larix kaempferi. Next base: position 21,698,380 of record BSBM01000434.1, on the reverse strand, counting down.
ACCTTAATATATTTACCAACCAAAAAAATTGCTACAACATCATATTGAGAAGGAATTTTGAAAATTTGAGAGTGCAATAATATTTAGCATAAGAAATAAATCCTTTTAGCGTTAAGGGAAAACATTCCAGGATATAATGACATCATGAAGATTCCTTGCATCATGTTAACTATTGTGGTCTACATCTCTAACAACCCTTTTTGTGTGGTCCATCGACAACATTGTTGGAGACTTATATTAAAAGGATCCTTACATCATACTAATAATTTAATTGGTAGACATCTCTAATAGCACTTGTTGTGTGGAACGGACAATAAAACATTGGAGGTACATCTCAAAAGACTCCTCTTTTTCATCTGATCATTTAGAAATATGATGGTGTTAATAATCTTTAAATCATAAATCTTTCCAACAAGCTATTGTACGCCCCAAACGGAGATCGCATGCAAGAGTTACGACCCCAGGAGTTGATGTACTAACTTACCCAAACGGGGCCCACATGACTTTTGGCACTTCATCTTCTAGGGTTAGGTTATTGGGATTCCTTCTTTCATGCTTATGATAAATAGGCGCTTTCAACCTCTCTTTGTAGTCATCTTGGCAAGAATGAGCTTAGTGGCCACATCTCTTCTCAGAGATAGCTACCACCATTCCAGCTATTGCATTTTACAGTATGTTCTATTTCTGCTACTTAATAGAATGTGTGTTTACTGTATCACTGTGTTCTTTGCAATATATCTTTGTATTTGATTATGTATCTTCTCTTTCATTTCATTCTCGCATAAATACAGATCAGATAGAAATGAGTTTAAGATGGATTTATGCTCATTAACAAGAATCAAATTTGTTACTCCACATTGTCCTTTTTCATATTCTAACAAGTCGAGAATTTCATATTCATAAACATAAGGGTTTCTTTAGGGGAAACAATGTTAAAATCCCTTTAAACTATTTGTACACCAAAATGAAAGATGATATCTACACATTATTTACTTTCTAACAATATTAATTACAATGGACAAAAAATCAATGATTTTTAGAGAGGATATTATTAGTGAACACTCAACAATTGTAGAGAGGATATTATTAGTGCGAACGAAATAAATTGGGTAGCTATTGTTTACAATTGAAAAAAGTCTTTAAGTATTAATTATTCTATTTAGATTATAGGATTGTATTTTTATAATTTTGAAGTAATTATAATTGGACTTTTAATCATATTCATGTGATGATATTATTGATTTTCTATGTTAAACATTTGGAAACTACTTGTATGGATTGAAGTAATTGAGTAATTTATGCTCACCTTTACCAAATGTCAAGTGGTTTGTCCCTTAACCATACAACATAATTCCTTTTCTTACAACTAGAATTTGTCGTTCCAAAGACACTTCCTTATCAAAGTGGTTGTTAGAAGGTGTTGAAAATTTGCACTCGAACATCTATCATTGCAAAATATAGAGAAGTGAAGGACAAAGTTAGATTTTGAGTAGAAAAATATTATTGAAAAAGATAAAGAATTGAAGGACAATGTTAAATTTGGATTAGATTTAGAGTGCACTTAGTGATCAACATAGAAAGCCGTGGCTTCCCCACATTTTGTGTGTTAGAGCTGGAGCGTTTGGTGGTAAAATTGGGTGGCATTGTCTGTCTAGTAAGACCGTTTTATATGTCATTGCTACAAAACGTTTCTATCTAACATTTTCTATCACGCAACTGTTGTATTAAAAGAGTAGGCATTGAGATATTTCTAAAGGGATAAAGGGATAACTGTGCAGGTTACTTGGAATTTGGAGCATTTCATGGCAATAGTTTGAAACTCTCAGTGTGAATTCTAGGTTGCATCATTGTGTATCAACTTTCTATTTGTATTTAATTTGGCTTGTGTAACTAAAGATATCATTCCAATTTCAATAAGTAGGGAAGAAAAATCTCTTGAATTTGCAACAAATATACAAGCAACAAAGAACCTATACTTGAAGGCTGTATCGACATCCCTCACATCATTTTTGAAGAAGAGTACTATGGAACCATCTCATCTTCGACCAATGTATATAGCTTATGATTACCATGCTAGGAGGTGGACGATATTAAAGTTAGCGATTTCTGTCAAAGATCTATATTAGTAATAAATTTAATGAATACAAGGTTGAGGTCATCCCACCACCACCTCCTAGGTTCCAGATTCCCAGGAAGACATCATCCTTTAACAACCAATCAAACTTAAAATAATAAATTTTTAAAATTTCATTTTGATAAATTAAATTTTCAAACTTTTTAAAGCTTTGTTTTGTAAATATATTTGATTGAGGTATGGTAGAGACTAAATGATTTAATTGATTACTATATATCTCACTACATGGGACATAATAAAAAAATGGTCTCTTTATTTATTAAAGCTTACTAGGTAGTTGGTACTCATTATTTATGGGACTAAGTAAAGTAGTTAAAGTTTTGTCACATCGAAAGCATATTAAAAAAGTTAGAAGGTTATAAATTGTTGGAGAAAAAATTGCATATTATAGTTTTGTTCAAGTGAAAGGTCATCCAAACTTAAGAGGCGAGTAAACATTTCTTTCCAAATTTATTATCATCATACAAAGGCTTTTCCTACCAAACATCTCTTCTCTTTTATCTTGTTATTGGTTATTCTACACTACATTTTTTTGCTTATTGCATCAAAGGTCTGTTTATCCTACGTTGTTCTAAGTAAGTTCCAAAATTAAGAAAACCACAAGTGGTATCATAACACTTTCTTGAGCCTTCACACAATGGTTTTTGCAGAATTTTTTTAGGCTATAGATGTATTATGATGCCTTTAAATAACATATACATCTATCATTTATTGGGTAAGTATGCACTTGGGGATTTATACATGCAATGAATTCAAGTGGTACTATGCCACATTTGGTAGACAACATTATAACATATGTGTGTACCCCTTCAAGTAGTATCGCATTAGAAAGTACTTTTATACAAAATGTATCCTCCATGTTCCCTCGACTATAACAAAATGTCCCTAGGAAACTTTGGACCAATTGTATTTCATGCGATACATCATATTGTTGCTATAGTGGCAGCAAGCATAGTACGCAAAATGATTACTCTCTAGTAACTCAGTAGTTAAGTAGTACAATTAAGGGAACAAATGAGCCTCCTTAGTTAGTTCCCTAATACATGGTGGCATCTACTATCATTGACTCTACGTGTATATCATAGAGCTATAAAATCTCACAATAACTTGTCCTTAAAACCCTAGAAACCTTAATATTTTTACCAACCAAAAAAATTGCTACATCTTAATATCGAGAAGGAATTTTTAAAATTTGAGAGTGCAATAATATTTAGCATAAGAAATTAATCCTTTTAGCGTTAAGGGAAAAAATTCCAGGATACAACAACATTATGAAGATTCCTTGCATCATGTTAACTATTGTGGTCTACATCTCTAACAACCCTTTTTGTGTGGGCCATCGACAACATTGTTGGAGACCTATATTAAAAGGATCCTTACATCATACTAATAATTTAATTGTATACATCTCGAATAGCACTTCTTGTGTGGAACCAACAATAAAGCATTGGTGGTACATCTCAAAAGAATCCTCTTTTTCATCTGATCGTTTTGAAATATGATGGTGTTAATAATATTTAAATCATAAGTGGTCCCGTGTTTGACAACCAAAACTACAAAATATCAGAGGACACACAAGAGGTTTCCCAAAAACACTAAAAACTTACATACCTATTTATATTTTATTGTTATTTTAGTTTAATTTAAAAGATAATATAAATGTCTTTCTACATATCTTCCAATTATATTATTTTTTCCCAATTATAAATAATATTTTTTTTAAACTCTAATCAATATTTCCCCACACATATGTGCTCCTCTACCAATTATTAAAAAAAATTGAACTACCAAATGAAAAACCATACGTAATTATATTATATGTAATCAATATTATAAATACAAAATTATTTTCATCTAAAATATAAACAAATCTATTTTTTGAAAACGCCATTCATGTATCAACTTCAAGTTTCCTATTACATGTCTTTATGGTAATTAAATGCCTATATTAAATAAAATTCAAAGAATTGTACGTTCTCTTAAATTGTTATAGGACCATATAGGGTGCTATAGAGCTTGTAAAATGTATTTACTTAATATTGGAAAATATAAAACTAACTTGTGGTTTATGTAGCCATTTTAGTTCATAGTTGTAAGTGTTGATTTATTGAATGGACTCAAAAATGTAATATTGTATTTTAGATTATTTGTGGTTATTGTAGCTATTTTGTATTATTTTTGTTTAGTACATAGTTGTAAGGGTTGATTTATTAAATACCTTTTAAAATGTAATATTATATTTTAGATTTTAGATTTTTATGTTATAATGTATTTTATTAGTTTCCTCTAGTTTATTGATGGGTTTATACATAGTGAATTCATATGCTTTTTTGGTCTCGAAAATGAGTCATTTTGATGTTTATTAATATATATACTTTTGAAGATTGGTAAGTGAGTTTAATGAAAAAGTACATTATGGTTTTACTCAGCGATTTTTATTTTTGAGTGTTTTCACAAAGTTTACATTTAGAAAGTTAAATGTTCATTTGTTGTAACGTTAAAAGATATGGATCGGGATCTCCGAGCTACTCCAATTCTACTACGCGATTACTCAACCGAAGTAGCAGTAGTAAAATGCAGAGATAGGAAACTCAATTTCAAGGATTAGAGGCTTCGTTCCTTAATTCTAAAACTTTACCATGAAGTTATAATTTTCACTAGAATAACAAAAGGATCACTGAGCTATCCACCACGAGTATAAATGCAGAGATAGGAAACTCAATTTCAAGGATTAGAGGCTTCGTTCCTTAATTCTAAAACTTTACCATGAAGTTATAATTTTCACTAGAATAACAAAAGGATTTCATCGATTCTTCCGACTACGAAGAAATATGTGAAGGTATTTGTAACTTTTAAACATGAGACGGAGTTCCTTTAACCCAATCAGGCGATGTATGAAGAGAGACTAGGGCTCTCGATTGAGAGGCCCAGCTACACATCGATTTCATTACACAAGTCTAAATTTTAGAAGTATTACTCTTCACCAAGAAGTTAAACTGACAGGTTACAACCTGTATAATTAAATAACTAATATCTCTGGTTATTCACACCGAGAGACCGATCCAACATGTAGGAAAATTTGCATGTCTCTTATTTAGAGGCCTAGCTACACATCGGATATATGAAATAAGTATAAATTTTAGGAGTAGTAGCTTATCACAGAATATGCAGAGGAAAAAGAATTCGATCATGCAAATAGATGCAGAACTCTAATCTCTGTTACGCATTTTAAATCAATTAATGTCTGCGTTCCATCTCTCTAAGAGAGCATGCGTTATTTAAAGCAAAGAAAATAATATGTAGAGTCATCACTTAAAACAAATGTATAAAAAAGAACATGGGATCAAGTTGGAAAATTTTCCCTTCCCTAATGTGTAATAGGCGATCTATAATGAAAATACAACGTAGAGCTACCAAACAGAACTCAGCGCAGAGATACAAGTTCAACGGGGGATCAACCCTTAAAGGTTGTCTCTTCCCTACGTTAATCCAATGGAAACAACAACTACCCCCCTTCATCGATCTTAGCGCCTCTTTTTAAAAAGAAAGAGGAGCGCCGCCCTCCTTCACCCACGTTTGATAGATGGAACCCCTCCCCCCCTAAAGTGTTTCATCTAAGAACAAGTGGCAGCATGGTGATCTACCCACGATCTATCCTCCGTCTACTTGACCTTAACGGTGATTCCAAGCTCAGTGTTCATGGAAGGAGGTAGGTGGCAGGCGCATCCATCTCAATAACAATGATTAATCAAAACTGTATTTATAAACCACTCTTATTACATGAGAGTGCGCTCACACTACCTCCGTAACATTAATATATTTATATTTTGCTTAGTATTAATTCTCTTTCGATTGGTTATGTGAGAGAGTGTAAACTCCCTTTTATATATATAAATAGAAAAAAAGGAAACTATATATATATATGTTCTTATGTCAAAAGGGGTTGTCCCCCTCCTATAGTCTTAACAACATAATATTCCTATGATTTAAAGTCATTTGAATTACCTTTTGACTAAGGATTAAATAGCAAGGTTTTATTTATGCCTCAAATATATATATTTTTATAATAAAGTCTTTCTCTCACTTTTTATGATAATGACTATGGTATAGATCTTTAAAATGGTGAGGCTTTTAGATTCTTAGTTAAAGGTCCAATAAATATCTTTTGGTATTAAGTTTAGTATCATAGTTAGGATAATCCTTTTAATCTTATTTACTCTTATAATGTTAACCATGTTCTCATTTAGTAATGAGATTATAGCAGCTTGCTGATGGTTAGTCGTCACTTAGTAATTAGTCTAATCAATACTTATCTCAACATAGGATATTGCCTTGGAGCTTTTAGGCATCAAAGTGAAAAGTTATTCTTCTTCTATCGCATGAGGTACCCGGACAACATCCATCATCACTAACTAAATTTCATGGCTTCCCAATCATTTAGTTGCGTCACTGTCTTTACTCTCGTAAGTTTACATTTTACAGCTTATGATTGAACCATATAAATTTACAAGGTCTTACTGGTGGGACCTTGGCCCTGAGCTCCTCACTAGACAATAAGTGCAATAAAAATTTACAATTGAAATAATAGGGGCATAAAAGAGGGATATTCCATCCTGCCCCCCTTAAGAACAACATCGTCCTCGGTGTTCATGCCTTTCCGTAGTTTGGACAATTTCCTCCATTTGTCTCTTTCTCCATGCTTCATCCTGGTCAGTTTTATTCTTCGTAATATACCAATCTCCTGATAAAAAAATTTCACTTCCAACATACATTTCTGTATCAACCTCAAGGTATTACAACCTCTTACTTTGAGTAGCCCCTTTGCACTTGCAACATTTGCTATCATCATAAAATATATGCATGTCATATTCATGATAAGTACTTTAGTATTCCTCATACATCAGGATTTGTATTTTCAAATTATCATTTTCTTACTAAGTAAACACATTCCTCATGCCATTTGATCTTAATCAAAGATATACTCAAACCTACACATACAATGCATTCTTCTTGAGTACCTATGAAATTTCAATTGTTGGTGTCTTATTCTTTTCTCAAACAGTTTCTATTACAATAAGAAACGTAGTATTCATGCATGATCTACCCAACATGAAGACGACACCCATCATTGGATTTCCATAGCTCTCAGGCGTATCTCCTACAGTTGTTATTCAGGGTTTTCATCAAGAACACATCAAGTGTTAGTAATCATCACATTAAGTGATAACAGTACACCAAGTACTACAACAAATCAAGTGATGGACATATAAATGGAGAAAAGTTTTATACTTGCTTACAACATCAAGCAATCTAATCTCTTTTTTCTCAACACCACACAACGTCCTATGCTTTCTTGGTGTTATAATGTTTTCCCAGGTCTTGTGCCATCGAAGTCAAATTTTCAATCATCAATTCGATCCCTTTTAAAGCGGATCTTGTTGTTTTATTTTAATTAAAGAACCAAAGTACCATTTTATCTTTTTCTTACTGCTAATTATTGTGAAAATCCTCATAGCAGATCTAAGAGATGATGTATACCTCACAAGAGTAATTATGATTAAGCAGGAAAATAGAAGAAGAGTGATCAATACAGTATAATGAACAATAGAATAATATGGTACAGTAGAACTCGGATAGAAGCAATAATACTTCACACACACTAGTTAATTACTCACAATATGGACAAATAAATAGTACAATGGTAGAGAGGATTCGAATGCCTAAGGTGACAATTCGAATTAGCCTCTCAGAGTGATCATAAGATCAATAGAGTCTCATCGGAGCACAACTAGGTGTCCTCATGATCATCAGAGCACAATTGGAATTCTTCATCATCATTAGTGGAGTCATCAATGCTCAAGTAACTGTCAACCATTAGTCAAACTGAGTCTGGTAGGTGTAAGTGAGTGTAACAGAGTGTAACTAAGTGTACCTAAGTGTAATTGAGTGTAATTAAGTGTAACTAAGTGTAATTGAGTGACAACTGGACTGGTAGGTGAAGAAGGGCTAGTTGCTTCCTAAAATCAAGGAAGAACGGTGCATTCAGCAACTGGAGGGCTAAAACTGAATAGTGAGAAGCTCCTAGGGGCTAGCTAACTGAGGGCTAGGTGCTGGAATGAGGACTAGGATGCATGCAAACCCTAAAGGTGCATGCATGACTAAAAATGTAAATGATCAAAATACTGGTGGGACTAGGATGGAGTATAGGAATATCCTAACACCCCCCCTTAATCCATCCTGGGCCCTGGTAACTAAGACCAAAGGTCACCCAATACAATGACTAATAACAATCAGTAAACCAAGGAAGTGGGAAAATTTCATGGGAAACATACCCCCTCCTCAAAAAATAGACTGTAAGGCACACATAAAAATAAATGCTCCAAAATCAAGCAGTTGTGATGCTTGGTCATATGTCTGGAGGTATCTTCTTCTTGGGAAGAAGTGGATCATGCTCAAAAAGCATCTGCTTGTACTTGCTCTTCAATTGGAATGTGATGAGAACAAATCCAATAGTATGAGAATGATCCTTGAACCTGTGATTTGAATCAACTGAGGTAGGATCAAATTTTTGAATGTGCATATAGTCTTTTGTCTTCTTCTTTGAACCACCATGGGTGAGATTATGCCAAAACGAACTATTACATGTTTGCTTGAAATCAAAATCAGATTTAAGACTTTCAAAACAGTTTCTTGAGATCTCCTTTGAACTAGCAGGGGTGAGATCAAAACTATCATATGCATGAGAAATTTTCCCAAGCAGTAATTGCTTAGAACCCAAATTAGATACAAGACTTGAATCATGGTTTCTTGAGATCTCCTTTGAACCATGAGAGGTGAGATCAAAACCATTAGATGCATGAGAAAGTATCCCAAGCGAATGGCAATGGCCATATTCTTCAATGACCTTCTGAAAGCATGGAATTATGATCATATAGTAGTATAAAAGAGAAGATAGCTGGAGAGGAGCGAATGCATTACCTTCAAAAGCTGTTTTGACCTCCGAAATAATCATGTGATCATGATGCAAACCAACAGACTCTGGTGCAAGAGAGGATTTAGGACCTTCTGCAATATCTAGAGTGTGAGATGGCACAGAAAGAGAAGAAATTTTGAGCATGAGTGGAGAATCTGCAAGCTCTTTATCAACAACTTCAATATGTGATGATACTGGTTCATGATCTAAGAGACCATCAAGGGGAGCGAATAGAACACTTTGCTTGCTTTCAAATGGATTTGGACCAATCCCTTCATTCTTTCTGCCAATTTGTTCATCTAGGTGAGCCCATAACTCTTTTGGAGTCCATAACTCTCTTCGAATTTCAACACCATCATGGTATTTGAATTGGAATCTATGGTATGCACACAAAGAAAGCATCATTGCTCCAAAGGCATCATCACCTTTATTTAACCAATCAATCTTCTCTTCAGGGGATTCGAACTCTCTTTCAAAGTGACAATCAAAAACGTCATGGATCTTCAAGTGTGCTATCATTCTTGGTTTCCATTCATCATAGTTGAATGGAGAAAGAAAAGCGATTCCTTCTAAATAGTACATTGAAGCTGTAGAGGACCTGCAAAAACAATATAGAATAATTGCAACTACTACTACTGCAAAAATGCAGAAACAACTGCAACTGCTGCACTCGAAATCTTGGTAATAACTTGCAAAAAACTCTAAAAAATGGAGATAAACAATACTCTCAACATGCTCTGATACCATGTGAAAATCCTCACAGTAGATCTAAGAGATGATGTATACCTCACAAGAGTAATTATGATTAAGTAGAAAAATAGAAGAAGAGTGATCAATATAGTATAATAAGCAACAGTATAATATGGTACAGGAGAACTCGGATAGAAGCAATAATACTTTGTACACACTAGTTAATTAATCACAATATGGAAAAATGAATAGTACAATGGTAGAGAGGATTCGAATGCCTAAGGTGGCAATTCGAATTAGCCTCTCAAAGTGATCATAAGATCAATAGAGTGTCATCGGAGCACAACTAGGTGTCTTCATGATCATCGCATCATAGCTGGAAGTCTTCATCATCATCAGTGGAGTCATCAATGCTCAAATAACTGTCAACCATCAGTCAAATTGATTCTGGTAGGTGTAACTGAGTGTAATGAAGTGTAACTGAGTGTAACTGAGTGTAACTGAGTGTAACTAAGTGTAACTGAGTGACAACTAGACTGGTAGGTGAAGAAGGACGAGTTGCTTCCTCAAATCAAGGGAGAAGGGCGCATTAAGCAACTGGAGGGCTAAAACTGAATAGTGAGAAGCTCCTGGGGGCTGGCTAACCGAGGGCTAGGTGCTGGAATGATGACTGGGATGCATGCAAACCCTAAAGGTGTATGCATGACTAAAAATGTAAATGATCAAAATACTGGTGGGACTAGGATGGAGTATAGGAATATCCTAACAATTATACATCTTCTTCGTAGTGATTGTCCCTTAAAGGCATATCATATTATCACATCATCAATTGATGATGAAAATAAATCATTTTATTGAATGTTCTTTTGGTACACATACCACTTTCTAATTTAGTCCTTTACTCGTTCTAGTTCTCATACCATGACACACTAGCAATTATCATGTGCATCTCGCTTTGACTATCTTGTCAGCATAAAAGGCTTACCAATAATCAAATCAATTGATCTGTAGTATATGACATTTACCTCGTCAACACCATACTCCATCCAAGGAGTCTTACCATTCTCTGATCGGGTTGCTTGTTAGAAATCACTACTCTTTCTTTGAATGTAAGGTCATTTAGATTATGCCATCCCTAGCACATAACAGGAGAATAATCATTTTAGTATTCCTTTTAAAACTAATCACGATTGTGTTCATCTTAATAAACTTCTAGTTTGTAGGCTATTTAGTGTTGAGCTATGTCTTATAACCCTCATACTATTTTCTTTTGCATTTACAAACACTGCATAAATATTCTTGATCTTATGTATGTGAAAATTGAAATAACTTTTACAAACACGAAACATCTTCCTTCCTCATAACTTTGTGTCACTTGATAGTTAACTTTATATGAGCCTCTTATTATCTGTACTCAAAAGACATTAGCGATGATATCCAACATCACTCATAAAGATACATGATTTCCTAAGGTGTTTAATCACCTTTAATCCTTGATGAACATAATCATGGAAGGACATATGTTTGGAAACTTTAACCAGACAAAATCAACACATACCCATGTAAACATGGTACCCTATGATCAATGCTATCATATTTTAAATGGATAATCACTTGAATGTCAACATTATAAATGACACATAGAAATAACATTCTTCATATGATGACCCATGGACATGATGATCACTTAAACTCAAATCTTAGATTTCACCATTTCCAACACAATTTATATTTTAGTTATACAACTTTTCTTTATACACACTAACATCATGTAAGTAACCACAAATTGTCTACATATATACTTGCATACCTTTGTAAGAGTGGCTGCATATTCATATGATGCTCATATGCCAAGGGACACGTTTTCTTGTATTAACACATCTTAGTATTATACTCAATATCAAATGAAATCGATATACAAAAATAAAATTTATCAAGGTATCCATGTATATAACATATACCTCTATCACATAAAAGTATGACTTTTATAACAACCAATTCATAGTATCCCAACATCCTTATTAAATATCCAAGCAAGGGTACAAGCGTGCTCCAAAACCAACTTATGTCTGCTTCCTCAAGCTGAGCCCAAATAAGTCCGAGTGTTTGTAACCTGTGCTCTGATACCAATTGTCACACACCCATTATCCACGTTACTATATATGTGATTTTTTTCAAAATTTTCATAATAATTGTTTAACTCCATAAACTTCGTACATATAAGTTGAGATAACTATTTTATTACTTCAAGGAATATGATAACTAAGTTTACCAAACAATTCATATTTAAGCTTATTCCCATTGAAAAGACTAACTTAATAGTAATAAATTTAAATGTGCATATCTACATATAAATACCCATCTAGCATTCCATAATAAAATCACTCATATCTCCGACACCAATTGAATTTACAATGACAAATAACACACATCAAATACAACCATAAGAGAGATACCGATATACATCGTTCACGCAAATCTATGGCTACGTCCACAAAATAAAGGTCATATTATTGTTTATCAATCCAAAGGGGGTACATTTTGCATCGCAGTTGTTACAATATTTGCATTTCCACTTTCTCAATTCTCTCTTATAGAGAGAGCATATTCATCATTCCAAAGTTTATCTCAGAAGCATTGCCAAAATCTTTGCCATGTTGATCCCAAAACAGTTCATGATGATACCTACCTCAACCCAGAGTCGTACAGGGATCAATCCAACTCTCTGCACAGTTAGCTAATTAGTATGTGCAAAAATATAACAATAATCATGGACAAGTAATACACATACACAAGTTTAACAATAATCATGGATAAGAAATACACACACACATACACCACATTTCTCCAAGGATTGGGTCTACTCAGCATAACACATTTTTGCAGAGATTGCAGCTCTATTCCTAAATATAATGATCACGTTTTCAGATCTAAAACATAAACCACTGAGATTATATGCATTACTTTTTTGACAAACATTTACACAACACTATGTTTAAATAACTACCCGTTTCAACATATAAACTAGAACTGGACGGGGATATAATCATGCAGCATATACAATATAAATTGCTAGGGTTCAATCCAGAACCAACGCAATATATAATCTAAAAAAAAGTATATATATATATATATATATATATATATATGTAGAGAGAGAGAGAGAGAGAGAGAGAGAGAGAGAGAGAGAATTGCTATTCTACAAAACCCAAAGATCTATTCCCCCAAAATGTAGAGATGTTCTTCTTCCAAGACACAGAGATTCTACTCTACAGAAGACAAAATGACTAATATAAAAACACAACGGTCGAAGAGATCACAATTTCCAAGACATAAATATTCAACCGGGATTTAATCCAGAAGTATCACGATTTCAGCACAGTATATACATAGTAGCATCCCTTACAATTGACAGGGATATGGCTTTCATTAGATGAACTTCCCGAGCTTCTGTGCTTTCATAATATTTTACCACAAAAAAAATCAAGATCTCCGAGCTACTCCAATTCTACTACGCGATTACTCAACTGAAGTAGCAATAATAAAATAACCTATATGCAGTTCATAAAACCCTTATGATATCTATGAGCTATCCCCCACGAGTATAAATGCAGATATAACCAACTCAATTTCAAGGATTAAAGGCTTGGTTCCTTAATTATAATACTTTACCCTGAAGTTATAATTTTCACTAGAATAACAAAATGATTTCACCAATTCTTATGACTACGAAGAGATATGTGAAGGTATTTGTAACTTTTAAACGCGGGATAGAGTTCCTTTAGCCCAATCATGGTATGTATGAAAATAGACTAGGGCTCTCGATTGAGAGGCCCAACTACACATCAATTTCATTACACAAGTATAAATTTTAGAAGTATTACTCTTCAATGAGAACTTAAACTAATAGGTTACAACCTGTGTAAATAAATAGCTAATATCTCTAGTTATTCACACCAAGAGATCGATCCACCATTTAGGAAAATGAGCATGGATCTCATTGAGAGGCCTAGCTACACATCGGATTGTAATATCCTGAATTTTGGACTCACCATTTTATGATGTTATATTGGGACACGGCCCCAACACATGTGATTTATTCTTATTATTGGGCATGAGCCCTAGTACATATGATTTATTATTTTGTAGACTGACATATTGGGCATGGACCTTGACTGAAATTCATTATTTGATTAAAGATTGTGAATGGAAGCGCCAATGTTCGGATTATGTTTTGATGTGGGTACAAAACCCTAATATACTGAGATGACCTTTTCTTACATACTGTGCAATGATGTGAATGACATAATTGATTTATATGGTGTGTTGAGCGTGGACTCAGAAACACACAAATTACCTACGTACTGGGCAAAAGCCCTGATGTACCTAGAGGAAATATGATGTACATTGAGTGTTGGGCATAATCGCTGGACCACTCCAAGCTTGATAAACGAATACTGGATCTGAGACAACTTAAATATTCTAGATGTGCCTCACAACCACATTCTAGCACTAGTGTTGAGCAAGGACTCTGGAATGGCACTAGAGTAACGCCCATAAGAGAGTATTGAGTTGAATGGCTCTGAAGAGCACTCAGGGTTACGGAGTTTAAAAGTGTTGAGTCGGAAAGAGTCTGAAGAGCACTTTTATCACATTTATTTAATTGACTAAATGATTCATCTTTCTATCTATCATCACCTACTGCAGGAGCTACCATGTTAAACGAGGGAATCCAACATGAAAAGAGGGAGACTAGAGGTACCTAACCAAACTGACCATGACCATCCAAAAGAAGTGGACATGCCCCTAAAACATTAAAGAGAAAAGAGTGTCATGTGATGACACATAACTAAATAAAAGATAATTATCAGTAGTCTATTATGACTAACCTGATTAAAGGCCTCCAAGTTGTTATTATTATTATTATTAATATTAGTACGAGTTTTAAATAATAATAGGTGTTGTTATTTAATTATGGGATATAATTAGTATATCTGATTTATGCATTATTTATTATTTTAAATGATGTATTAATAAGTGAAGTGAAATATATTTAATATAAGAATAATTATTAGTGTAATTATTGTTTTATTCAGAGCATAAATTAAAAAAAGGACATATAGTCAAACTATGGAAGAGTCCTAGTTCAAGAGGACAAAGTTAATTAAATAATATCTTTTAAATTATTAAATATTGAATTTAAGGAAACTAATTACTTCAACAGTCCTAACACAAGATTTCCCTATTTAAAGAGGGCACATCCCAAGTTTTGGGGATCACCTATCATTCTTGGTTATTATCATTCTCTTATGGTAGTCCAAGAAAGACTATTCTGCTCCAAGAAGTTGAAGTAGCCTTACCTAAACATTCTCAGATTGAATCAAAAGTGGATCTAGGGCCTCTACCTTTCATTGCATGTTGGAACCAAGATCGGGGGGATCCAGATAGAACCGGGAACAGTTCAGGGGTTAAGGTTGGGAGGAACACGTTAGCCCCAAATTCATCCATACCAAGGAAAACATCCTAACAGGTCAGCGAAGATACAACATGATCTACTTTAACTATTGTTGAGTGTGCAAGTTGCTATAAGGGAAGATTTAAAGTACCAAGCAGTTAGGCTTCTTGTGAAAATCCTCACAACAGATCTAAGAGATGATGTATACCTCACAAGAGTAATTATGATTAAGCAGGAAAATAGAAGAAGAGTGGTCAATACCGTATAATGAGGAACAAAATAATATGGTACAGTATAACTCAGATAGAAGCAATAATACTTCACACACACTAGTTAATTAATCACAATATGGACAAATAAATAGTACAAAGCATGAGGAATTCGAATGCCTAAGGTGGAAATTCGAATTAGCCATCATGGAGTGATCAAAGGATCACTGGAGTGTCATTGGAGCACAACTAGTATCATCGAAGCACAACTGGAAGTCTTCATCATCATCAGTGGAGTCATCAATGCTCAAGTAACTGTCAATCATCAGTCAAACTGAGTCTGGTAGGTGTAACTGAGTGTAACTGAGGGTAACTAAGTGTAACTGATTGTAACTGAGTGTAACTGACTGTAACTGACTGTAACTGACTGTAACTAAGTGTAACTGAGTGACAACTGGACTGGTAGGTGAAGAACGGTGAGTTGCTTCCTTAAATCAAGGAAGAAGGGCGCATTAAGCAACTGGAGGGCTAAAACTAAATAGTGAGAAGCTCCTGGGGGCTGGCTTACTGAGGGCTAGGTGCTGGATTGATGACTGGGATACATACAAACCCTAGAATGCATGCAAACCCTAAAAGTGCATGCATGACTGAAAATGTAAATGATCAAAATACTGGTGGGATTAGGATGGAGTATAGGAATATCCTAACAGCCCCCCTTAATCCATCTTGGGCCCTGGTAACTAAGACCAAAGGTCACCCAATACAATGAATAATAACAATTAATAAACCAAGGAAGTGGGAAAATTTCATGGGAAATATACCCCCTCCTCAAAAACAGACTGTAAGGCACACATAAAAATAAATGCTCCAAACTAAAGCAAGTGTGATGCTTGGTCATATGTCTGGAGGTATCTTCTTCTTGGGAAGAAGTGGATCATGCTCAAAAAGCATGTGCTTGTACTTGCTCTTCAGATCGAATGTGATGAGAACAAATCCAACAGTATGAGAATGATCCTTGAACCTGTGATTCGAATCAGCTGAGGTAGGATCAAATCTTTGAAAGTGTATATTGTCTTTTGTCTTCTCCTTCGAACCACCATGGGTGAG
Organism: Larix kaempferi; assembly: GCA_027924585.1. Classification (NCBI taxonomy): domain Eukaryota; kingdom Viridiplantae; phylum Streptophyta; class Pinopsida; order Pinales; family Pinaceae; genus Larix; species Larix kaempferi. The sequence continues at coordinate 21,681,812 of BSBM01000434.1, read as the reverse complement.
ATTGTGCCAAAAATAACTATTACATGTTTGCTTGAAATCAAAATCAGATTTAAGACTTAAAATAATGTTTCTTGAGATCTCCTTTGAACCAGCAGGGGTGAGATCAAAACTATCATATGCATGAGAAATTTTCCCAAGCAGTAATTGCTTAGAACCCAAATTAGATAAAAGACTTGAATCATGGTTTCTTGAGATTTCCTTTGAACCATGAGAGGTGAGATAAAAACCAGTAGATGCATGAGAAATTATCCCAAGCGAATGGTAATGGCCATATTCTTCAATGACCTTCTGAAAGCATGGAATTATGATCATATAGTAGTATAAAAGAGGAGATAGCTTTAGAGGAGCAAATCCATTACCTTCAAAAGCTGTTTTGACCTCCAAAATAATCATGTGATAATGATGCAAACCAACAGACTCTGGTGCAAGAGAGGATTTAGGACCTTCTGCAATATCTAGAGTGTTAGCTGGCATAGAAAGAGAAGAAATTTTGATCATGAGTGGAGAATCTGCAAGTTCTTTGTCAACAACTGCAATATGAGATGATACTGGTGCATGATCTGAGAGACCATCAAGAGGAGCGAATGCATCACTTTGTTTGCTTTTGAAGGGGTTTGGACCAAATCATTCATTTTGTTTGCCGAATCTTTCAGCTAGATGGGTCCATAGCTCTTTTGGAGTTTCAACATCATAAATGATTTGGTATAACATTTATTCAAGCAAAGCAGACATCATTCTTCCTAGGGCCATGTCACCTTTATTCAACCAATCAATATTCTCTTCAGAGGATTCGAACTCTCTTTCAAAATAACAATCAAAGAGATCATGGCTCTTCAATATGCTATCATTTTTGGTTTCCATTCATCATAGTTGAATGGAGAAAGAAGAGGGAGTCCTTCTAAATATGAATACATTGAAGCTGTAGAAGACTTGCAAAAACAATATAGAATAACTGCAACTGCTACTGCTGCAAAAATGCAGAAACTGCTGCAACTGCTTCACTGGAAATCTGGATAATAACTTGCAAAAAACTCTCAAGAATGGAGATAAACAATACTCTCAACATGCTCTGATACCATGTGAAAATCCTCACAGCAGATCTAAGAGATGATGTATACCTCGCAAGAGTAATTATGATTAAGCAGGAAAATAGAAGAAGAGTGGTCGATACAGTATAATGAGCAACAGAATAATCTGGTATAGTAGAACTCAAATAGAAGCAATAATACGTCACACACACTAGTTAATTAATCACAATATGGACAAATAAATAGTACAAAGCATGAGGAATTCGAATGCCTAAGGTGGCAATTCGAATTAGCCATCATGGAGTGATCAAAGGATCACTGGAGTGTCATTGGAGCACAACTAGTATCATCAGAGCACAACTAGAAGTCTTCATCATCATCAGTGGAGTCATCAATGCTCAAGTAACTATCAATCATTAGTCAAACTGAGTCTGGTAGGTGTAACTGAGTGTAACTCAATGTAACTAAGTGTAACTGAGTGTAATTGATTGTAACTGAGTGTAACTGAGTGTAACTAAGTGTAACTGAGTGACAACTAGACTGGTAGGTGAAGAAGGGCGAGTTGCGTCCTTAAATCAAGGAAGAAGGGCGCATTAAGCAACTGGAGGGCTAAAACTGAATAGTGAGAAGCTCCTGGGGGCTGGCTAACTGAGGGCTAGGTGCTGGACTGATGACTGGGATGCATGCAAAATGCATGCAAACCCTAGAATGCATGCAAACCCTAAAAGTGCATGCATGACTGAAAATGTAAATGATCAAAATACTGGTGGGATTAGGATGGAGTATAGGAATATCCTAACACTTCTACAGGAAGGGACCAAGTGCTCAAGCAGCAAGGTATGGAGCAGTTAATATTTCTTTTAATTAGATATTACAACATTATTGTCATTACCCATAATATCAAGTTCAAGATTCTTCCCACAATCAGTGGAGAGTCTAGCAGGACTAGCGAAGCTATCCTTTGCTAGACAACTTATATATATATATATATATATTTCTGTCAAGACATGTCCGCTTAGTATATGTTAAATTATTATGTTTAAATCGTATCCCATTGTTTGTAGGGCAAGTTCACCTATACCTGATAGATCTTTTACTTTCTCACTTTGTACATACTGGAAACAATACCAAATGACAATAATAAAAACCAGACATCAAAACTGTCAACAATATTACACATTTAAATTATCAAACATCTCTACAAGAGAAATATTTAGTTCATTTTTAAAAAACGCATCAAGTATTTATATAGATATTTGTATTTCAAACATAGGTTCACATATCCAAACGTATTTATTCACGTATTTATTCATGGATCGAATCCCATTCCCAAAACAATATGCGCTTCGTATCAAGCCGATAGTATTAAAAACACAAAAACATTAAATATCTTCCTACGTTAGCTAAACCTTTCACACTTATGTTTATTAAAACATAATTTCATAGGAGAATTCAGGAATTCCATTTATTAAAACTACTGAAGCCAAAATCACAAATCGTTACCACAAGCAGACTCCAAGCAAACACGAGTTGTTTTTATTATAAATTCTAAAAACAAAACCTATAAATTAGCAGACTACGAAGGTCACGACTACTAATTTCAGACTCAACATTTATCTTGAATATTAAAGACCCTAGCGGGAACCTCCCTAGTTCACGACTGGTACTCGAACCTCATAATCTAATGTTAGGCGCCAACGCTCTTAACAAGGAAGCCACAGGTATGAGTATCAAAAACCCTAGAGCAAATTCATCATGCCCAGACAACTTCACCATAACTCAGACTCAGGATAAGAGTATCACTCGTAGCCAAAAAAATTCAAAACTATCATTTAATAAGCCAAATGTTTAAAACTGTAGGATAAGACTATATCAGTACAACGTTTTTATAAATTGCGCCACAGGAAGAAATTCGCAGGACAGAACAGGATGATTATAACAATCAACATGAAATCCATTCGTTTAAACAAAACGATCTTTTCATTTAAGTTTTATGCTGATGAAGGTACCATTCCAATAAATCTACAGTAGCCAGAGTCTATTCATACAACCATTAAGATGCAAATCATTTTAGTATTACAAACAGTACCCATGATTTCATACAGGCTGGAAGCACAAAAAGAAATACCCCTTTAGAATCCCATCTATTCTTCCAAAAGAAACTAGAAATTACAAGTTCTTTTCCAAATAGAGAACATGGATAATGTTATGACTGAGTACAAACCCCATAACCATATACAACACAGAGTTTTAGATAGGTATCAAACCCTCATAATTATTAAACAGAATTTCAAGCAAAATCAAATACAGAGGAAGATAGCCAAAATCCCATTTTAGATTTCCTCTAGTTTTTGCAAACAACCAATAGTTACATCTTCACATAACAGTCCAGCCAAATGGCGACCCCCAGAAACACGAAATTTGTCGACTTGAACTCAACTAAGTTCACAGGTTCCCAAATAATTACACATCAACAATAATCCCCACAGGGACGAAAGGAGAAGGTATGAGTTTGAAATTTCTAGACTTACCATTGTCCAATGTCACCATCTCTGTGCCATGATCATGCAGAAAAGAAATTCCCATCATCACCTGCATTCCAGACACATCAAACAAGTTAGGACTCTGAAGGATATACCACAAACCATCTATCGTGCAAATAGCAGAAGCATAGAACTTAAGCCTGAGAGGATTTACCCTCGAGAGTTTGTAGTCGTCATCGTTATTTTCCCCAATGAAGTGCTGACCATGAGCCACAGCTCAGGTCAGCAAGGAAACCCTCATCGCATTCACAGTAGACAAGGAAATCAAACCACGAAAATGGTCTTCGTTGGTGTAGAACCCCAGGGTCAAACCCCCTCACAGCTACTAGCGTGGCCATGTGCTTTCACAGAGAGGCATTCAATGCCACTACCAACTACCTCTAATTCGAAGAGTGAGCCATTACTCTATAGTTTTAGGACCATTCGAATCCAAAACAATATAGATCACAATGAGACATCACAATGACCCCAAACTCTCCTTTGTGCCATTAAATAATTTCAAATTCAAACAAGTAGTGAACTTACACAAGTATCACAAACCCAGTTGGGACTAGTATAAAAGTATCAACTTCAAAGCTATCTCACTTACAACTTAAAATAATGGCTAGAAGGGTGGAGTAGGAATCCTCGATAGATGCCTCATAAAGTATACTTGCAACTCGAAACAAATAATTGTGTTAGCAATAATGCTAAGTAAGTCCGTAGTCTCCAATTCATATCCCTACCTCTTGGCAGCCCTGTTAGGGTACCTTGCTATTTCAAAGACCAAGTATCTCATCAAGAGCTTCAACCGCCACCAATAAAGGATCCAAGTCACCTAAATTACCATTGAAACTTTAATACATATGCATTCAAACCTTTACAGCTGTAAGATGGAGATTTATGTTATATCATTCACAAATTGGTACACATATGACAGTTTATACATCCAAACTATTTTAGAAATACTTCCACAAAACTGTACAATCATATAACCAGCAAACGTTGATACTTGAAGCTAAGACATTCCAAAGAGTGAGAATTAAATATCGATACAATAAGTACTTAACAGTTATGAAGTTAGTTTCACTATATCTCATCTGTTTAAGCTAGTATCGGGATTTTTTTTTTATTTTTGTTATTTTAAGGGACATCAGAAGTGGTATCAGAGCCTAGTTAAAAAACTAAGTGACCTATTGGGCTCATTACAAACATCCGTTGCAGATACACAATAAATAGATACGTACATTTACATTTTGTTTTATTTTATGAATAAACTAACATAATTTTTCTGTTCTCTATACTCATATAACATTTAAGGTATAGACATTGTCTGAGAAAAATGAATGCAAAACAGGGCAGCAGCATTCACAGGAATCTAGACTCACCACCCTAAGAGCAAGAGGTGGTGGTCGAACTAAGCTCAGATTGGAGACAGTCTATGCAAAACCTGCAGGTAGAGTTCCAAAGCTTTCAAGATGAGAACATGCAAAAAAGAAGAGAACATCAGGCCATAAATGAGGCACTACTTCAAACCTTAACAAAGGCCAACCCTCTCGGATATCCCACCCTCTCAGTCAACACCCCCAAGAAGGGAAACAATCACACAAAAAGGAATGCTAGCCCTAAAGGAGAAGAACAGGGATATCATATACTGGAATCAATGGAAGAGGGCAGTAAGAGCTCTTCCAATGATAAAGGTTCACCACCTCCTTGCAAGAAAATGAGAAAAAGTGACAACAGTGTGCAACGAGAATTTCAAAAGATAAGAGCCCCAACATATGATGGAGAGATCAACTCTAGGGAGAAGGATGAAGAGTGGCTGCTAGGAATGAACAAATACTTCAAAGTTCATAATTACTCCAGCGAAATGCAAACCCGACTCGCCATATACAACCTAAATGGTAAAGCTTCCAGATGGTGGCGGGACTTAAAACACACCAAAGGACAAGAATTAAGAGACCTAACCTAGGAAACTTTCAACAGAATATTCCATGACAAGTATATGTATGAAAGATTCTTTGACAAGAAAATAAAAGAATTCCATGAGTTAAAGATGGGCCCCTTGACTATGGAAGCTTTCATAAACAGAGTCTTAGACTTGCTAAACTATGTTCCTTACATCAAAGATGAGAAGGTCAAAATACAATAGTTCTTGGGAGGGATGCCACCAAAATTTAGAGAAAAGATAGAGTTTGACATGCCTAAAACCCTTGATGTAACCTTACATAAAACAAGGTTGTGCTATGAGCATGGGCAGCCAAGAAATGACAACATCAACCGAAACAGAGATAGGTTTAGAACCTTCTTGGACAACTGCAAAGCAGGTTTCAGACCTCCACCCTTCCAAAAAAACAACAATACTTTTTCACCTAACAGAGGCTTCAATCGACCTCAAGCACGGCCAAGTGCACCCCCACCACCTGTCAATAGGATAGCATTCAACAAAGGGACCAAAACTATCCCACCAACTGTTTCTTGCCAGAAATGCCAAGGGCCCCACTACTACAGAGATTTCCCTAGCAAAACGGATGGAGTTTTACACAACATCAAAACAGAGACTACCGTAGTGGACATGGCGAAGACACCAAGGATCTATGCCGCTCTTAATGGTCGACAGGCAGATCACCAAGCCACCATGGTGGAATTAGAGGGTAAGATCTCTGAGACTACAGTTTCAATTTTAATAGACCCCGACGCTTACCGAATTTATATATCCCCTAAGATAGTGGAAACTTCCAAATTGAATCGAGAACCTCATGAGAAACTGTGGATGGTACAACTAGCCACCAGTACCAAATGAAAGATCTTCGAGCTAGTTAAAACTTGCAGGATAAACTTAAATGGTTTTCAAACTAGGTTGGACTCAAACATGCTACCCCTAGGATCATACGACGTACTGATCAACATGGATTGGTTGGAAGAACACCATGTCCTCCTAGATTGCTTAAACAAGTCCTTACTCTGTAGGAATGACCAAGGGATTCAGAAGACAATTCAGGGTATCCCTAAGAAAGTGTCAGTAAGACAGATTTCCACTGTACAAGCAAAGAAATGTATCAAAAAGGGATGCAAACTCTTTGCCATCAACATCCAAAACATGAAAATTGATAGGGAATAGAAGATCGAAGTTTTTTTGGTCCTTGTGGAATTCAAGGATGTATTTCCCGAATAAATACTGGGGTTACCGCCTAAACGAGACTTAGAATTTTCTATCGAACTGACACCTGGGTCAGTACCAGCTTCTAAAGCCCCATATCGCATAAGCACACCAGAATTGGTGGAGCTCAAACTTCAATTACAAGAACTAATTGACAAAGGATACATCCGACCTAGTGTGTCCCCTTAGGGCGCACCGATGCTCTTCGTCAAGAAGAAAGATGGCACGATGCGGATGTTCATCGATTACCACCAACTCAACAAGATGACCATTAAGAATCGCTACCCACTCCTTAGGATCGACGACTTGTTTGACCAAGTCGGAGGGGCAAATATTTTATTGAAAATCGAGTTATGATCCGGATACCATCATGTGAGGATTCATGATGAGGATATCAACAAAACCGCATTAAGAACCCGTTACGACCACTACGAGTTCGTAGTGATGCCCTTTGGGTTGACAAATGCACTGGCAAACTTTATGTGCATGATGAACAATATCTTTAGTAAATACCTCGATAAATTCATTCTAGTCTTTATTGACGACATTCTGATCTACTCCAAGAATGAGATAGAACACGAGGAGCACCTCCGAATTGTTTTACGGATACTAAGGGAACACGAGCTTTATGCCAAGTTTAGTAAGTGTGATTTCTACAGACCTCAGATTCAATACCTAGGACATATCATATCCGAGAAGGGAATAGCCGTCGACCCCGAAAAGGTCAAAGCTATCGAAGAATGGCCCACACCTACTTGCGTATTTGACATAAGGTCATTCTTAGGATTAGCTGGCTACTACCGAAAGTTCAGTGAGAACTTTTCACGGATCGGATGTCCCATGACTGCCTTACAGAAAAAGGAAAACAAGTTTATCTGGATAGATAAGTGCGAAGAGAGCTTGATTAGTGCACCGATTCTGCGTATTACGGATCCCAATGGGGACTTCATCGTTTGCACAGATGCAAGCAAGGAAGGACTCGGGGGAGTCCTTATGCAAGACATTTTTCCATATGCTATGAATCGAGGAAACTAAAAGAGCATGAACAGAACTACCCTACTCATGACCTTAAACTAGCCGCCATCATCCATGCTCTAAAGATGTGGCCACACTATCTCATGGGAAAGAAATTTCTATTGATGACTGATAACATGTGCTTGAAATACCTTTTCGACCAACCCGACCTAAATGCCAAGCAGGCTAGTTGGCTAGCCTTCCTTAGTGAATACCATTTCGAAGTAAAGCATATAAAAGGCAAGGAAAACAAGATTGCGGATACCTTAAGCCGTCGAGCACATATGTTTTATGAAGTCACGGTAAGCCAAACCGACTTTGACTTACACCACATAATTCAAACAACATGTAAGAGTGACCGTTATTATACGGAAATCCTCGCAAAGATCCCGGAAGACAGACTTTTCCAACAGCAGAAAGAATATAAGATAGTCGAAATGGGACTACTGTGGTCGAAAGACCGACTTTACGTCCCAGAAAGTGGAGACATTAGATCAAACATTCTCACCGAGTTTCACCAGAAACCTTATTCAGGACACCCGGGATATCAAAAGATGATATCAGCAGTAAAGAAACATTACTTCTAGCCTAAGCTGAAAGCTAACATCGCAATGTTCATCGTGAAATGTCAGGAATGTCAATTGGTCAAAGCAAACACCAACACCCCTACGTATTACTTCAACCTTTACCCATCCCAGAATGGAAATGGGAGGTAATAAGCATGGACTTCATTACAGGCTTACCCAAGAGTAAGAAATTGAACGATTCCATCTTCGTAGTCGTAGACAAACTGTCAAAAGAAGCCCACTTTATACTAGTGAAATCTACCTACAAAGAAGTTCACATCATGGAAATATTCTTAAAAGAGATCTTTCGATTGCACGGGATACCCAAAGAAATCATTTCCGATCAAGACACGAATTTCACTAGAAACTTCTGGAGAGCATTATTCTCCGATATGGAAACCCAGTTACATGCGACAGAAAAATTAGGACGCGATATCCATCTTGAATAAGATATATATATTATTGAATTGATAAGATGCTTAATGCTTTACAAGATCTCACCTTTTATAAGGTTTGAGCATTTCTTAAGAAGGGTTACGTCCCTTCAATTAAACTAATTAATAATTTAATGATTAATTTAATACAATATTTAATATTCATAGCATTGCCACTCCGTTTTAAAGAGCTTTTTCCTCAAAGCAATGGTAATGAGGGATGTAACTGTCGAAATTGTTCTGATTCCCATGTTGCATCTTCTTCGGGAATATTTTTCCATTTTATGAGGTATTCTTTAATGACTCACGTTCTTAATCTCTTCTCTCTAGTAGCAATGACAGATTCTGGCTCGAATATGATTCTTCCTTCTTCATCTAATAAGGGAATTATTGTTTGTGCCTTCTGGTGTTGACCTATCATCTTTTTCAAACATGAAACATGAAAGACATTGTGGATGTGACTTGTAGTTGGCAATTCCAATGCATATGCCACCTGACTAATCTTCTTATTGATTTGATATGGGCCATAAAAACGTGGAGCCAATTTATTTTTTCCACCTTTTTTAAGTGATAATTGTTTATAGGGTTGTAGTCTTACATATACCCAATCTCCAATTTCAAATTCTCGTTCTATTTGATGTCGATCTTCTTGTTGTCTCATTCTATTCCTGGCAGTATTCAAATTCTCTTTAAGTACTTGGACAACCTTTTGGTTTTCTTCTAAATGGTCATTTACTGATGCGACCCTTGCTTGGTTGGTGATGAAATCCTTCCATTTTGGGTGTTCATATCCATATAGGGCTTGAAATGGTGTCATTCTTGCAAGTGTATGATAAGTAGAATTATACCACCATTCCGCAAGATGTAGCGATTGGAACCATTTATTTTGCTGATCAGTTACAAAACAACAGAGGTAGCTTTCTAAGCATTTATTGACAACTTTTGTCTGTCCATCTGTTTGGGGATGATAAGCTAAGCTCATGTTAAGAGACGTTCCAATTTGCTTGCAAAACTCTCTCCAAAAGTTCCCTTTAAACTTGGCATCCCTATCACTTACTATAATCTTCGGAAAACCATGTAATTTGTAGACATTTTTACAAAAAGCTTCGGCTGTTTCTTTTGCCGAATCAGTTTTCTTCACTCCAACAAAATGTGCATATTTGGTTAGCCTGTCTACCACAACTAGTATTTTGTCTTTTCCATCTGATATGGGTAGACCTTCAATGAAATCCATTGAAATTTCCTCCCATTTCTTATTTGGAATATGTAATGGATGGAGTAACCCCGTACTTGAGATATTCTCAGTTTTATTCCGCTGACAAATGTCACAATCTGCAACATAATTGTGAATGTCAGCATACATACCCTTCCAAAAGAATGATTTCCTTGCATTATAGTAGGTTTTGAAAATTCCTACATGACCAGCGGCGGGGCAATCATGTGACTCTTTAAGCACCTTGGTCTTAAAACTGGAATTGGAACTTAAGTAAATACGTCCTTTGTACCATAAGAGTTCATTCTTCCATTCAAACTTCGGATACTGATTTATGTTGTTAATTATGGAGCAAACCTCTGAATTCTTGGCATATTCCTTACGAATTTCGTCCAAAAATTCTGGGATCACCATGGATACAGCGTAGACTTGTATCTCTTCATCTTTCCTTGATAAAGCATCAGCTACTACATTGTCCTTCCCTCTTTTATGTAGGATATCCATATCAAAGGTAGAGATTTTCTCTATCCACTTTTGTTGCTTGGTTGTTAATGTCTTCTACTGTAACAAGTGTTGTAGACTATTATGATCTGTTTGGATTAGGAATTTACTTCCCAAAATGTATTGTCGCCATATAGTTAATGCATGCATGATGGCAAGCATTTCCTTGTTGTATGTAGACTGTAGGTATTCTCTTTTGTTCAACTTCCTACATTCAAAAGCGATTGGATGACCTACTTGCATTAGCACAGCTCCTATCCAAAACCCTGAAGCATCACATTCGATTACGAATGGTTTTGCAAAATCAGGTGTTGCCAAAATGGGAGTTGAAGACATAATTTGTTTCAACGTTTCAAAGCATCTTCTTGCTTCATCATCCCATTGAAAAGAATTTCTTTTTAGGAGATTTGTTAGTGGGGTAGTGACATGTGCATAGTTCCTGATGAACCTTCGATAGTAACCTGTTAATCCCAAAAATCCTCGCAATTTTGAAATATTCTTTGGTTCGGGCCACTCCTTCATTGCCTGGATCTTCTTTGGGTCCACCTTAACTCCTTCCTTTGAGATTACATGACCGAGATACTCCACTTCTTGCTTCCCAAAGGTGCATTTTGACTTTTTTGCATAGAACTGGTTTTCCTTCAGAAGAGATAGGAACTCTTCTAGATGCGTCAAATGTTCTTTCCATGTCTTGCTATATATAAGGATGTCATCGAAGAATACTAACACAAATTTCCTTAGGTATGGCTGAAATAGTTCATTCATAGTTGCCTGGAATGTGGCAGGGGCATTAGTTAACCCAAAAGGCATTACTTTGAATTCATAATGTCCTTCATGAGTTTGGAAAGAAGTCTTTGCGATATCCTCTAATCTGACCCTGAATTGATAGTACCCTGACCTTAAATCGAGTTTCGAAAAATATTTTGCATCATGAAGTTCATCCATCATGTCATCGATGAAGGGGATTGGAAACTTGTTCTTAATTGTTATTTTGTTTAATCCTCTATAATCTATACATAATCTAAACGATCCATCCTTCTTCCGTACTAGTACGACTAGAGCTGCATAAGGGATTCTACTCTTGGTGATGACACCACAATTCTGTAGATCTTGAACCAACCTTTCTATTTCTGTTTTGTGGTGGTGGGGATACATATATGGTTTAACCTTGACAGGATTTGACCCCGGTTTAATCTCGATTATGTGTTCTATACTTCTTTCTGGTGGTAGCTGCATGGTAAGTCTTGAAATATGTGTTCATGTTTCTGGAGTAATTTTTGGATTTCTTTTTTGAACTCATTTGGTTCCTCCTCTTTTCCTTCTAGTTGATGACATTGTATTACGTATGCTGATGCCCCTTTTCGAATGAGTTTTTCCATTTGCTGAGATGAGACTACTTGTGTGTTTGGTGGATGAAAACCATATAGCTTAAAATTTTGCCCTTGCCACTTAAACTTGATGAAATGCTTTTGATGATTGGCAGAATATGTTCCCAATGTTTGTAACCATTGGACTCCCAAAACGATGTCTACTCCTCCCAATGATAAGGTGTAGAGTTCTGATTCCAGTTTGAAGTCTTGTATTTGAAGTCTCACCTTGTGGCACTTTCCAACTTTTTCGATCTTCTTGCCATCTGCAACCATCACCTTCATGTCTGGAACTGGATGTACGAACAACTTGAGTTTTCGTGCCACTCTTATATCAAGAAAGTTGTGAGTGCTTCCAGTGTCTACTAGCACTGTAAATTTCTCATTTTTTATATGCCATTTTAACTTGAGATTCTGTGGTTGACTAATGCCTGTCATGGCTGCTAGGGAGATTTTGGGGTTCTCGTCGTTCCCGGCTGCCATATTTGCGGTTTCCTCCTCTTCATCTTCTGGATCTTCTTCTTCTTCTTCTTTTGATTCACTATTCTCCTCTGCTTCACAAGTATATAATTTTTTTGAGTTGTCCTTTGGGGCGACACCTATGTTTAGGGTTCCATTTGTCTCCACATCGTCGACATTTTCCTTCCCTCATACGTTGATTCTCGAGGCTCTTCCTATCGTCCCTTCTAGGCGGAGGGATGTATTTGATTGTATCATCCTCTGGAGTAGACTGGATGTTTCTTTGTGAGTATGACTTCCCTTTGTTTGATTGAAAACTATCAAATTTGGCCTCGGCTGCTTTTGCTTTTCATCTTGCTGCCTCGACATTTGTTATGTCATGCATTTTTAACTCTTTTTGTATGTATGGTTTTAGTCCTCCCAAGTAGGTTTCCAACCGTTGTTTGTCGGATAGCCCAAATACTCTGGTAGTGAGGGACTCCCATTAATGCATGAATTCTTCGACACTTCCCCTTTGTTGTAATCTGGTAATTTTTGAGAAGAATTCATCTTCTGTGATTCCTTGAAACCTTTTTAAGAAATCATTCTTGAATAAGTTCCAAGTGTATGCGAAGTTGTCTCCCTTCCACCACATATACCAGTTGTAGGCATATCCTTCAAGGTGCATTGAAGCATACTTGACCTTTTCTTCGTCCATCGTAATGTTATATATGTCAAAATACTCTTCTGCTTTATTCAACCAAGCGACGCATTGGTCTTCTCCTCCATTGTATTTCGTCATCTCTATTTTTGCTCTCGGCGGGTACATTACAAATGGTTGGTATTGAGTACCTTTCATCCTGTTGTGTTCTGGTGACTCAGAATTGGAAGATGGGGTAACCGACATATCCGAGCCATGTTGTTTATGATTTTTTTCCTCATCATTCATTTTTTGTAATATCTCCTCGATACCTTTCTGGCTCTCAGTCACTTTTTGATCTAACATTTTTTGTTCCTTGCTTATAATGTCGAACTTGTCGTCTATTTTCTGCTCCATTACCTGAATGACTTCATCCTTAATTTCTTTCTTAAGTGCTTCTTGGCTCTTGGTGATCATTTCCTTGAAGGTTCGGAAATCCTTCTCTATTTTCTCCATTTGGGCTTTTAACTCTGTCGTCATGCTTCTTAGGTGTGGTGGTGAATAATTGGATGCAATTTTGGCTTAGGAGGGGTGGAAAATGAAAATGACTTGGAAAAGTGGAATTACTATAATTTTTGGTGTGGTTAAAAAATATATATATATAATAAATATTATATTAATATATATATATATATTGATTTAAGGATCTTTTAATAAAAATCAATATTAATTATATAATATTAATTTTTTTTGATGTTAGGGTTTGAGGGAGTTTACGTGGATCTTGGAATGGGGTGCAGGTGGAGTGAAGGGATGGCCTAGCATGAAGTTTGAATGGATGCGGAATGGTGGTGGAAGGACGAGGCGAGGTGAGCGTAGTGGGAAGGAGGGCATATGCAGGGGGGGTGGATGCAGCAGGGAGCTGCGCAGGGTTGGAGGGATGGCTGCGAGGAGGGATGAGAGGCTGGGGAGTGGAGTGAGGGCAAGTGGAAGTGGTGCGCAGGGGTAGAACATGAGCAGAGCGAGAGGTGGGCCGCAGCAGCGGAAAGAGGGGAGTGCGGGGGGATGTAGAAAGGCATGGGTCGTGGCAGGGCAGTGAGAGGGCGTGCAGGATGACTGTAGATTGCGTGAGAAGTAGGAGAGGGGCGCGTAAGATGAGAGCTGAGGAAGGAGGGACGTGGAGAGACGGAGCAGGGAAGGATGCGGGTGTAGTGAAGCTGGAGCCGAGGAGGGAGGCGTGGAGTAGGAGCAGCGAAATGGGAGCGTGAGTTGAGAATGGACAAGGATCCCAGCTGGAGCCTGGAGTGCAGAAACTGATGCCGAACGCGGCTCTGATACCAAATGCGACAGAAAAATTAGGACGCGAGATCCATCTTGAATAAGATATATATATATTATTGAATTGATAAGATGCTTAACGCTTTACAAGAGCTCGCCTTTTATAAGGTTTGAGCATTTCTTAAGAAGGGTTACGTCCCTTCAATTAAACTAATTAATAATTTAATGATTAATTTAATACAATATTTAATATTCATAGCATTACAATTCAGTATCACATACCACCCCCAGACCGATGGACAAACAGAATGAGTAAACCAGATCCTCGAGGACATGTTGAGGATGTATGTCATGAATAACCCCACCAAGTGGGAAGAATATTTGCACCTAGCAGAGTGGGACTAGGATGGAGTAGAGGAATATCCTAACAAAAAAGATAGATAAATTTTCATGATCATGTAAAAAATTGGATAAAATATTAACATCTCAAGAAATTGGATCCCTACTTATACTTGGTAGATGTGAATTTAAAATGGATTTTAACTCATTCTTATTAAAATGAGGTTGAAAATGTGTATAATTTTGTAATAATTTATTATTTTTATTGGATTAAAATGTATTTATTTTATGATTTTAATTTATTATTTATAGTAACATTTTAGTCCATTTTTAACATATGTAAAATGATATTAATTCAAATAATTATAGAGTAAAATTAATTGATAATTAATTCAAAATTCATTTAAATAATTGACATTTTTTTAATAGTGTTATTGACATTTTGTTTTAATAGTATAATGCTTTATAATTGACATTATTTTTTAACAGTGTAATGCTTTGCAAACTTGTCAAATGTAAACGGAAATGTTTATAATCCATATTCTAAACATTTGAGCCAAATAGAAAGTACATTTGTTTAAAGAGTCTCAACTTTAAATATATTTTAGTTTACAAAGGAAAATGTTTTAATGTTTATATGATTTTGACAAATGTTGGCAATTTAAGGTCACAAGTTAGAGCGAAAAAAAATAAAGTACAATATATTGTTATCTTTGGGACCACTTTCTCAAAATAATATAAATTGTATTGTTTTCTTGTTATCATTCTCTTAAATGAGATTGGCCTTTGTTAAATATTGCATTTTTAAGGTCTTAAAAGGTTTCATACACTATAATAAAAACAAAAAATTTTGTTTCTATCTCTCTTCAAAATAGTGTAATTTTAAATTATAAAATATTATATAAAATGAAAAAATATATTGATAATAAATTTAATATATGATAAATGATCATTTAAATCACATTAAATATTATAAAAATTAAAACAATTTTATTTCATATAAGATAAATGATACTCGTTTTAAATTTAAATCATATTAAGTATTATTAAAAAAATAAAAACCATTTTACTTATAACTATTTTTACAATATTTTATAAATCCACTGTATTATTGATAAGTTTTTATAACACGCGAAAAGTAGAAATCTTGTGCATATTAAAAGATTAAATCTTTAGAATTTTTTAAAATCGTTCACAATAATTATATGGTTAATTCAACTTACATCTTTTCATTGGGATTGAAAACATAAAATGAGTTTAAAAAACCTTCATATAAAAAACTCACAAAGCACGGTTATATTAAGCCAATGGATGTTATTTCCATAAAATGTGTAACCCACGAAAACAAATCATAAAGTACTAAGACGCAAAAATAGCTATTTACAATTTCAGGTTCTTACAAACTTTATTTTCTGAAAAAAGTACACCACCGATGGTTTGTGTAAGTCGAAATCTGTATATATCATGATAGAATGGAAAAGCTTGCCTTGAAGCATCTAAATTTAGTTCATGAAAATGACCAGCCGAAAGTCATTCTCCACACTGAAAGTGATAAAGGCTATCAGAACTAACATTTAGAACTAAGATACATATTTTCACTTGATATCTTCAATATGAACAACAACTTCAAGAGGTTGTAACATTCGTGTTACCTTTGCAGCTAGAGCACATACACTCGACTCTATAATTGACACTAGATTTGTAAACAAAGAAGTGGAAGAATTCTTTCCAATTTCACCCATTCTAATCCTACTCACAAAGATGAAACAATAAAAAAACCTTTTCACATATTCCCTTGTTTGCTGGAACGCTCCCAAACACATACTTTTCGGACTATAGAGCGCAAAGCATGAAAAATTTAGAGTACTATTAGGAGTCTGCAAAGTGATTATTTCGTTGGACTCTCTTTTTATAAATCCACTATAAAACTATACTATAAAGAAGTTATTACAACACACAAGTTTAACTTTATCTTAAATCGATATGTATATCTATATATATATGAGATAAATCTAAGTTACATCTTTGCCTTTGGGATTGAAAGCTGAAAATGTATTTAATAAAAATACCTTCATATAAAAAGCTTACAAATTACGGTTTATATTATGTCAATATCAAAGTGATGTCGCTAAGAATGTGTAAGTGGTGAACGCAAATCATAAAGTAATATGATGCAAAATACCGTGTAAATAAAAATTCCGATAGAATGTGACCTTTACAAATTCACGTTCTTACAAACTTCTTATTAGAAGAGTACAACCCGTATTGGCTTGTGCAACGGTGGTAAACTATGTAAAAAACTATTGTTCGTGAAAACGACGGCATGGAAGACGTTAAAGCTTTAGAGGCTATCACGATGGGGATCACAATGGACTTTATAATTGCCAGAAGCATTCTTTAGACGCTATCATGCTCGGGAAAATAAAAAATTGGAAGAATTCTTTCCAATTCCACCCATTCCAATCTTACTCACAAAGATGAAACAATAAAGGAGCATCTCATTGATTTCGTTGCTCGCTGGAACGATCCCAAACACATAATTCTCGGACCAAACACATAATTCTCGGACATGTAGAGCGCAATGCATGAAAAGTTTAGAGCACTATTTGGAGTCTGCAAAGTCCACGAATGAAAGCTTTGGAAGAGGCTTCTCACTTTTATATAAATGATTCTCACGTTATTAGTATATCATGAAAATGGTATGCTCTGTGTCACACAACTCCCATGACTTAAGTACAACAATTCCATGTGACTCGTTTAGTACAATAGGTTCTCACTTCTCACTTTTATAAAAGTGAGTCTCAACCTTTTAGTTTATCATGAAAATTGTATGCTCTGTCTCACATAACTCCCATGATTCTCAACCTTGTGAGTCTCAAAATTGTGAGTCTCAACCTTTTAGTACAACAAACAATTCCGTGTGACTCATTTAGTACATTAGGTTATGGCGTGACTCCTTACTACACCAACAACTACCAATGCTATTCATTATTTCGTATCAAAACAAAATTATTTCCTATATCCATCACAACAGAATTAGGTTGAAGCTTTGATCCATGAACGAATGCTTTAGAGTTATCTTGTGTGATGGAGGCTGCATTGAATGTAGTATGATATTTTTGCTATGATACGTTCGATCGAATAACTATATTATAATTACTATTGAATTGCATTCAATATTGTTGTGTTAGGAAATATTTCATGTGATTTATTGAGTACACAACACATTTAGGTTTAACTAATTCTCAAACAACATAACTTTATTAACTAAGACTTAACCTTAACCCCTCCTCTTAAGATTTATAATACGATTAAGAAACATGAGTAAAGAAAAACGTCCTTTATATGCTGCGCCTATCCTACTAAGCCATTCGAATATGCGAGCATATGACTACATCGCATTTCATGTTCATGTTCACAAAAATCAAATGATTCTAGGCAAACTAGGACGTTATTATTGACGTGCTCTTCTTAAATACTTACGCTAAAAATTTGTTAAGTGACACCACCTATTTTCACCTCTTGGGCATGAACACAAGCATGGAAATGATCACTCGTTTGACTTAGCCATCCATCGACATGCTGTTGACTTTTTTAATTTTCATTTTCCTTACATAACGATCTTCTCTTCATGCTGTGATTATTGAAGGGTGTAGGAAAGTTTACAAACTCAAAAGATACATAAATCATAGAAAAAGATATGCATAACAACAACGTAAATAATTTTTTATTATTATTATCTTTGTTATCACCCTTACAACTTTTCAAAGTTTTTTTTTTTAATTATTTACATGATGGGCTTCACTAGCCGCTCCTTTCACCGCCTTACTCGAATTTCAAGGCTATCCTCCAGAGGCTTCTCTATCATGCCAATTCACTGGCTTCTTCAATGACTATCCTTTTGCATTCAATATGCATTCATGGCGGAATCCTAGAACCTCACCCAAATCAGATCTCCTTCACATAGATAAGGTCTTTCGCTGGACATGCATTCAATCCTTACAGATGACAATTAAATCCAAAACTAGTATTATTCAATTCTGCTATGAGTAGCTTCACCTATTGGAGCCTTCCAACACTTTCTTGATCTTCATCTTCAGCCTTTCCTATGGGTGTTGATTCAAACCTCTGCTTGACTGCCACATGTTACTCTGTGACTGGCTCATAGGCAATGCTAATAGGTCTTATCCATCTGACCTTTCCACAGCGATACATTTTCACATTATCGATACCTAACATTGCGACGTTGACAACTTTCTTCTTCCATACTCTATCGGCATTCCCAAATGGTGTTTTGTTTTTTGCGACGTTGACAACTTTCTTCTTCCATACTCTATCGGCATTCCCAAATGGTGTTTTGTTTTTTTTTTTTTTTTGGTCAGCGGAAAAAATAGTGCTTTACTTGCACACGCTAATTCACCTCACCACAGCACCATTTTCACCTAATTGTCGCCATTCCAATAAAAATTACATTAGTCATCGCTTTTCATGCAACAACTCAGTCCATATTCTCCTCATCCAATCTGATTGACATGCTACTGCTATGGTCGCTAAATACTATGCTTATGTAGAGGAAAACATTACAATGGGTCGCTTCTTAGATTCCCAAGACATTGCTCTAGATCCAAAACTAAGCACATAACCAGATGTGCTTTTGCTTTCATCACTGCATTCTGAAAAATCATTGCCTGTAAAACCATTCAAATTAAAATATGAATCTAATGTATACAAAGTTCCAAACTCTGTTGTTCTAGCAACATATCTGAGTAATATTTTACCAGCGTGCGAGTGAGTACTCTTTGGAGACTCCATAAAACTGGAAATTGGACTCACAACAAAAATTATATTAGGCCTCGTTGCTATCAAATACATGTGACTACCACCAGTCTCTTATACAATGTAGGATCAAGACATGACCCATTATCCTTATTACTCATCTTTATACCAGTTGCAATTGGTTTACAATTCACCATTCTGAATTTACTCAAAATATCCTTATCATAGTTAGCTTGAAAAATAAAAAATTCCTTTCTCGGATTGATTTACCTCAACACCAAGAAAATACTTCACAATCCCCAAATCAATAATCTCAAACTCACTTTTCCTAGTTTTTTAAAAGTCATCAGTTGTGAAAGCTTTGATGAAAATTAAATCATGATCATACAAACAAACTATCATGCTTTTACCTTGTTGATTTACCTTTGTGTACAAGGTTGGTTCACTTGGATTTATGCTAAGTCCATTACAATTCAAATACACATCAATGTTCTTGTACCAAACCTTGGGTTCTTGTTTCATTCCATACAAGGATTTCATCAACCTTTGATCGTTATTTTCTTCTCCATCAATATGATATCCAAGAGGATGCTTGACATACACTTCTTCTTCCAAGAAACAATTTAAAAACGCAGACTTAAAATCCATCTAATATGCATTCTGTTTTTCCTATTATGCAATGGATACGACCATTCTCATAATATCAAGTCTTCTTATAGGTGGAAACGTTTCATTATAACCAATACCAGGTTGTTGACTAAACCCCTGAGCCACAAGTCTATCCTTGTGCTTCTCAATATCACCTTCAACATTCGACTTGGTTTTATATATCTACTTCACTCCTATATTGTTTTTATCTTTTTGTAAATCCACAAGTTCCCAAGTATTATTTCTTCCAATGCACTCAAGTTCTTCATCCATATCCTTCACCCAAACTAATTGATTAACTACTTGCTCAAAATTCACAGAATCATATGCAATTAAAGCAAAACTCATAAATTTATCTACTTCATCTTCTTGTTCATACAATTCCCTTAAACTTCTAGTATTTTGACCTCTAATTCTTTTTCTCAATGTGGAAGGAGTGGGATTTGAATCACTACTTACCTCTGATCCCGTCGCTTGTTGTATTCTATAACTTGAAGGTTCTCCACACTCCTGAGTTATGGGAATTGTAAAACATGTTTAACTATCACCTGGTGTCGACCCTCTAGGTGTATTTGCAACAGCTGTGTTAAGTTGTGGGTTTTGTTTTCTACCTTGAAATTGTTTCACAATTGCATCATCATCCTCTTGATTGAGTGTAACCCCCCCTACAACATTTTTATCAATATTGTCATCCCAAGCATTGGTCTACATAGGTCTTAGTGTATGAGTTCCAATGGTGATTTGAATCTATATGAAAATTCTAATTCAAGCTTCTCTGTGTGATTCTTTTCTAAGATACAACTTTCACACAAGCTCTATAGTTATTGAATACATGGAAACCCTTTTACCATGTTCTTCTTGTGCAACAAATTTAGTCCTCCAAAATGTAAATCTCCACAACTCAAATTACGTAGGTAGGACTCATCCATATTTTTAGCTCTTAATGCATTGAATAAATTTATCAATTCACTTATGTTTTAATCAGTGGAAACATTCAATTCTTCATCATCTCCAGCCTAGATATTAGCTTATTGTTGGTATACTTGTCTAGAATTGTGTACACCTTGAAGGATACTCTATGTTTCTTCTCCATGAGAATACCAACACTAAAGAGGTTACACTTTAAAATAGGTACATAGTAGACTTCATCTACCATTCCTCTCTCTCCATTTCTTGCAAACACCATAACCCCACCTTTACCATTAACACTCACCTTCTTATCATCACCCAAGTTCACTTCAAACTCAACACTAGTGACCAAAATAGGAAACACAGCCTTGTTTCTAGTCATGTGATTGTTGCAACCACTGCCAAAAAACCAAATATCTTTTGAACTTTATTGCATTACATTGCAAGTGAGAAACATAGGTTTCTCCTTAGTTTCTTCTATGATATTTGGATACTTCTTACTTGCATATTCCATCTTATTTCTAGTTTGGTTAGCATAATGGAAAAACTTCTTATAGTGAAAACACTACACTTTTGGCTTATAAATTCTCTGAATTCCTTGCTTCCAACTTTGCTACTACCCCCCATTAGACTAGGAGGGTTTCGCTCATATTTCTTCTTGGATACTTCATCATCTTTCCTTTTTCTATGTTCCAGGTTTCTACCTTCTCTTCCTCTATTTACAAGTCTACCTTTACCTCTTTTACCCAAGACATTCAACTTGAACTTAAATTTAGTCTCCAATGAACTATTTTCATATCTATTCATCATGGATTCATGTGTTACCAAGGAACATGTGAACTCATCAATATGCATCTAAATAGTATATTTTGCCTCCTCTATGGCTACAAATACAACCTCAAACCTTCTTGGAAAGCTTCTGAGCACCTTCTCAATCACTCTCTGATCTGAGAGATCTTATCCATACTTTCTCAATTGGTTTTCTACATTCATAACATGGGTGTTAGCACCTATATATTTTTTGCTCTTTCACAGCATAAAGACCTGTACATGAAAGATGGAAGGTCAAACAACTACCTGAGAAAAAGGATTGAAGTGATCTCCATCGGTATTGACCAGGTGCTAAGGTAGGAGACAAAATGGTCTAGAATGGGTCCAATGTAATAAAGGGCTAATGTCAAGGGCTAAGTATTAATAGGTGAAAAGAATGACTTAAGACAAACGGAGAAATACCCTAAAACCTATAGTCCTTGGGAAAATTTATGAAAGATTAAATGTCGCACAGATCAGCACCGTTGATCAAGAGCGGGAGTAATATCTACGGTTTTAAATGGAATGTTGCATGGCCAAGTCACAAGGAAGAAAGGGAATATGAGTATGCGATGGGCCAGAGCCCACCGGACAAGTGTCGTCTTAGGAGTGCGTCACAAAGAGGAAAGAGCAGTGAACGATGCCCGGTTAGGTGCATGCGATGGAGGGGACATATACAAAGATCTACGATGGAGATGATCTTTTCGACATCCAAGGGTTCTAGTTTATTTACCGAAAAAAGGGCCTGAGTCTCGGACAGATCTACTGTTCGGTTGGAAAGAAGAGCCAGTTCAATAGCTGGGGGGAGTCTGAAATGCACAGGGTATAATAGGGGAGACCCCACCAGCATACGAAAAATGTAAATGCTAAGTTGAGTATGAGGGCTCACCATAGATACATGTTTGAGAAGAAATGGACAGTCCTCGTACATTGTCGCACCAAGAAGTAGCACGATGAATAGAGGCAGTGTAGATGCAATGGACCGGGTCCCGTCAGACAGGTGTAAACTCCACAGTTTGTCGCATAGAGAAAGGGTGATATAGGAGAAGCTTTTTTGGGTGCATGCGATGCCACCCGTTAGATGCATTCAAATGAGATCAACAACCCAAATGAATACTAGCCGAGATGATATGACAGTGGAAATGGATAGGTTGTCAGATCAGTGGGTAAAAGGAAACTCATATCCAATGACAAAAAATGAGCTCGTGAAAATTCAATGGTTGAGATCAAAGGACAGCAGGCCAAAGAGTGTGGAGGTTATGGAAACCCGGCTATATATATAAAAACACCCGTGAGGGTTGACATTTGTTTTCAAATCCTGTCGAAGTCAGGGAGCCTCTCGGCGTGTGGCAGACGACGAAGGTGATAGAACCTTCGACAGGGTGCATGCAGGGCTTCCAAAGTGACAGGTAGGGTCTGTAACCGCCATTCTCTAAAGAAAATCTAAGTCTTTTACAGTCATAAGATGGGGGAAGAAGAAGCTTCTACTAGTTCTAAGGTTAAAGTTTCCCTGGAAGATAGGGACGCAGATGTATTTGACACATGCATTCGGCTACCAGTTCCAGAAATTAACAGGAGATTGGAAGCCTTGCATGAACAGAGACTGGATATCCATGGAGTCTTTAGGTCGTCGTTCATTTTATTTTGCCTTGACCAGGTGTTCTCTTTTCCTGAGTTTGTAGCGTGGTCTTCTTTTAATTACTCAAAACCTCAAAGAGTAATTATGGATGTCCGTAGGTCCATAGTTGTCTGTAATATAGATGCATCATCCGTTGGGGATTCCTTTTTCATTCCAGAGTTTCAGTACCAAGAGTTGGAGGGTTTTTCTGAAGAGTTGGTGGTTGCTTTGTACCGCCAAATCAACCCCAAAATCCGTCAAGCCTTCTTAGCCACATGCCTGAAACCCAACTCCAAAATATTCGAAGAACCCTACCCCCTAAATGTTAGCCTTTTTGATGACAATTCCCAGTTGGTTCTTTCTTTGTTAGCTCTGTTTCTAGGGTTGGATACTGATTTGTGGGTGACTGAAGTACAATTAGGTTTACTCTTTAGGATTAGCATCAGTTTGGCTAGGTCGGAAAGCAGGCTTATCCCACCCTTGAGGTTTGATGAATTTTTGGCAGAAAAGATACATGTACAGTTAAGCAATTTCCTGAGTACTAGGTTTTTTAGATATCAGACGTAGTTGATGAAAATGATTATGTACAGCAGTGCCGAAAGCCCACATTTCTCCTCACTGCTTGAGACCGATGTTCTGGTAGACAATGTTTTTAATTATTTGAACTATGTTTTGCCCCCTGTTTATAAAATCATTTTTGGGGAAGAATTGCCTATAGTGCTACCTGAAATGAAAACAATGATGCATTTGAAATACAAACTGGCTATCAGTGACTGGATTTTGTTAAAAGAAGCTATAGTTATTAGGTTGTATGGTTTTGTGCAGGAGCCTTATGTTCTACCCCGCTTTTCTGACATTGCGGATCTTTGCTCTTGAATTTATCAGACAAAAATTGGCCCTGAAAGAGATGCAATTCCTGAAACATAAGAAGAGCACAGATGTGGAATGTCTTTGGAAGGTAGGGTCTTTCATTGTGAAGAATAAAAAACATTTGTCAGAGGTGGAAGAGTTATTGAAGTCGCTAGGGTTCAAAAAGATGTGGCCATCAAATATGACCCTTGCATATAATTTCCAAGAGAAGGAAAGAATGTAACCTCAACGCTTTTGAGCATACATAACCAGAAGGGGTGCTGAAGGGGAGAAATTTGTTGTTTTGGGAACCCGAGGTGAAGGAAGCAGTGGAGACACAGGGAGGAGATCTCATGATTTCCGATTTAATAATGGATTTAGATCAAGTGTCAGACACCATGGAGGTGGGACGAAAAAAAGACTTCGAAGAAGTCATGGATATGGATACTGAAGAAGGTAATATAAACAAGCAGCCTAAATTAGAAGTACAAGATGAGTTAGTTGTTGCGGCTATTCAAGCCAATTCAATTGCTTCCCCAACTAAAGAGGAGTTGGTTGTTGCGGAAACTCAAGAAGGATTGACTGTCCAAATGGATAGTGGAGGGGCAAATGATGAGGAGTCTTGGCTCTTGAGATTCAGGTTATAGAATACAAGTTTCAAGATGTTCAAGAGGGAGATGTCGGTAATAAGTTTCGGTCCAAGGCCGACCTTTGTGAACAATACCATCAAAACAAGTGAGCCTCGGCCCAGAGGCTGTTTGATTCAATGCCTATAGCCAGAGGTTTGTCTAAGACTTCCTTGATGACTAGCAGAAGTATAAATGATAACATCTTAAAGTTTGCAGTATTGATGGAGGATGGAGTGACCGAGACAAGGATCAATTGGAAAAAGATACCAGTACCAGATAAAATCCAATTTCACAAGCAAGTTAGTGATCTTGTATATGATGATTTTGTGAAAGCAACATTGAAAAGCGATAGCTTGCTGGTTACTATGAAAAAGTTAGAAAACCAAATAAAGCAGGAGAAAAGTGAAAACTGAGCTCTTCAAAATTAGGTCAAAAAGGTATAATTTGACATAGTTATAAGTGATGGTGGTGGTAAAAGCATGAACAAGCTGTTGGCAGAGAAAGGAAAGCTGATTCTTAAACTACAGAAGAAGGAAAAGGTTCTAAATATCCGGCTAATCGAACATCCCGAAGAGACAGACTTAGAAACACAAAAAGAAGATTTGTCTAAGAAAATAAGTGAATGCAAAGCAGAATTGCTGAAGTTTGCAGAGAAGGAAGATAGATGGAAAAAAGAGAGAATAAGATTAGAAAATCCGCTTGATGATTTGAAAACTAACTTGTCCAATTTGGACATGTTTCGTACCAATTCGAACCAAACTGGGGAAAGCAATGGTACCGACAATCTTGTGCAGGCGATGTCTCACGTTAGCCTGAAAGATGTGGAAATCAAGGAGCCGAGAGAAAAAGCTTAAAGGTTGGAAGAAGAGAGTAGTAAACAAGAAGAAGATCTGAAGGTCCTCCAAAAGAAGCACAAAGAATTAATTGACATCAATAAAAAGCTCACGCATTAGATTACTGGGCATACGACTTTACAAGGGTGTAGACATTTGGTGTGGGACCGAATCACTAAAGAAGCTGAGAACTTTAGACCCTATTTAGAGTTCATGAGAGTAAAAGAGAAGACCATTAGTAACGCTCTAGAAGGTTGTGAAGTTGCAAAGGAGATCCTAATCCAAAGGCCTAAAGAAACGACACTAAGTGCTATCACTTTCCTGAATGATCTATCTGAAGAAGAAAGGATTAAGCTGAATATTGGGAACCGGATCACAACACTTGCAGCGGCATGAAGGGTCCTGGGGAAATATGCACATATCAAGAGTGTGGAAGCTAAAGTCGAAGAAATGAAGGGAAAAGTGGTAGAATTCAAAGTGTTGTTTGATAAGCTGGTTGAAATGGGGTTTCCTTCGTTCTGGAAGGGTGACCAGGAGCTAATCTCCCATAATGCTTAAAAAACCTACTGTGGGCGATAAGGATGGACCATACAAAGTTCAAACATCTGAACCAGCTTCTTATAGGAAAGGCTCTGATGGAGTTGGTCGAAGAGGACTTTGAAATCTTGAATAGGTTGATCGCCATTGGCGAAAGGCTTTCCCCATTTTCCTACGTAGACCTCCCACCTGCAGACCAATGGGCTAATGTAGAAAAGTATAGCAGATCGCTATACTATCTCCGTCTTCCAGAGTGATATTTGACTTTTTTATAGCTGTTGAGGTTTGTTTGGAATCTAAAACTTCTAAGAAACTTTCTTATTATTTGAGAAATTCGTAATATTTTTTTAGGAAGCTATATAAATAGCCAGCTGGAACTATTATTTTAATATCTTTACTTTTTTTACTTGAAGTAAATGTTACTTAGTAATAATACCGATGGATTGTAAGAAAACAGTTAGGTTGGTTCTACCTGTTTCTATTTTGTAGTGACAGTGGAAAATAAACCTGAATGAGGTGTCACTCTGATAGAACTGTTTTTGGTTTAGATGAGTCGAGCAAGAGGACTCCCGGCATCTATATATGCAATGTAATAGAATGATAAAGGCTTGAAAACTTTTATGGGAATTTTTGTGTATTGTTCTGTAAGACATTTTGAGCTATATTTTGAATAAAGATTTGTAGAGTTGAGCCGATGTTTTCAGCGATTCTTGTGTAACTAGTCTTGTAGTCTGTTCTTTCTTTTTCTATGTGAATTGTGTATCTCTCATTGTTAATTCCAGTCTGTAACATTCTTTCATACTTGGTGCAGTGTGATAGCTAAGTAGAATTCATAGAAATTATGCTCTACTTATCTTTTTCCAAGTATTTCACCATTACTTCTCTGCTAAAATTGATATAGGATTCATCATTGTATGCCTTATGTCAATGGATTGTTTCTTTCTCTTATGTTTCACCAATTAAAATCACTTTGATTATGAGCGGTTTGCTATCTCGCCCCTATGTTAATGCATTTGTGAATAATTTGTAAATAACTTTTTAGAGTTTGTTTGAGTGTGACTCCATTGCCCAAATAGAGATTCATATGTTTCATCCAAGCTACGTTTAAACCATTTTTGTTTCCCACAGAAATCTGATCGTTTGTATTGTTGCAATTGAATATCTTGAATGATGAATGCTGGTGCATGTTTTCATTGTTGACACCTTTGATTGTTCTAGTTTTTCATAGATCTTTAGAGAGAACCCTCTCAGACTAAGTGGGGTCAGTAGCTTAAGTCTAAAGATTGGTTAGTGGTTACCCCAGTTTTCCCTCTCCCACAACCTAGGGGTCATTTTGGGTGTTAACAAATTGGCATCGTTGTCGGGGACGTGATTGTTTTATTATCCCTGGAAGAACGACAAAGAATATTGAAGATTCGATGAAAAGAGAGATCCCTGTGGGCGAATAGAGATTTCGAAATTTCTAGAGGGCTGTGCAATTTTTCCCTGACGAATCCACTCGTAAAGATCCACATTCAAGAAAGACTCCACTAGGGAAGATCGGCATGCCAAGTTCATTTTTGAAGAGATCTCGAGACAGGCATCCTAACCTCAAGAAGGAGCTATAGAGAGGTAATCCTATTTCCAAAATTTTGTTAAGTGTGGAAAATCCAGAAATAATACTTAGACATAAGACCGGAAAGGGCAAGGCTAATACTTCCAACCTTAAAAGAATTGGGTCTAAAGAAAAGTTACCTATTTTACAAGAATTGGATATAGAGATAGATATCGAGAAACCTTTGGCAAGATCAAGATCTGAATCTTATCTAAATCTGGGTGAAGAAGATCTGAATGCCCCTGAATCCTATTTTTCTTCAGTTACAAAATATTATCAAAGCAGAAAGAGCTATAGCTGGTTCTCAGAGCCCTCAAACCAATACGACAATTCCTGCAGGTAATTCTGCCGTGAACATTCATCCCCAAGCTTAGAATCCACCTAGACCCATGGTTGCTAGATTCGCACCATTGGCCCTGCCAGCCGCTTTGCATGACCTCCCTCAGAACTACGCCCAGAGAATTGTCTCTTATGATGAAGAAGGGGGTTTTTCTGCCAAGCAGCATGTAGACAGATTTGAAGATTTCATTGATTTGGAGGAGGTAGACCATGATGATGCTAAGATGAGGTTATTTGCTCAAAGTCTATTTGGAGAACCCAAGAAATGGTTCAGACAGTTGCTGAATGCTTCTATAAATGATTTTGCAGCCTTCAAGACACTGTTCTTAGAGAGATGGGAAACAATAGGGAGCCCCTCCCTAGTCTTGTCCGAGTATAACCACCTGAAGAAAGGAGGTTTTGAATCAGTTCATGAGTTTTGTGCTAGGTTTATGAAAGCCTATAATTCTATTCTAGATGACCTAAAACCCTCAGTAGGCGCTGCAAAGCTCCACTACGCAGATGCCTTTGATAGAGACTTCTCATGCACATTAAGAGAGAGGAAATATGCCACCCTGCCTTCTATGCTAAAATATGCAGTAGAGGTGGAAGCCAACATGACAGCTTCGGGGAAAATGAAGGGGAAAACAAAAGCAAATAAAAAGAAGCAAGAAAACCAAACCCCTTCCTCCTCCTCCTCTAGTGATGCCAAGTTCGATACTATGATGAAAACCATGGAAAAGATTATGGATAGGTTAGCCATGGAAAATAAGCCTCCTGCTAGGGAACAACCCAAAAATCAGATAAGAAATATTAACTTTAGAAGGCCGCCCCCTCCAAGAAATGCAATAAATCAGGAAGACCAGCAAATGAGGCCTCCTTTCCCTGAAAATTTTGTGGATGAGGAAGGATGAAGAGCCTGTTGGAAACCAAATCCATCTCTTTGACACTCTGGACCATTGTAGCTAGGGTTTTACCCCTAGCTTGTGCCAATGAGCACCTACTAAGGAGAATGGACTCCTTAGTAGCAGTTCAGTATATTAAACTAATTATGCAATAAACAAAACATTAAATTATTTCTAATACAAGCATAAAGCATAAACACCAAAATGAAAGAATGTCTTTGTATTGATGTTACCTTGAGTGTCAAGGTTGGTGAAGCCCTTTGCAGTGTCCAAGAGGATGCTCCAAGCTTCAAGAATGCTCCTTCTCCTTCTCCAATGTTGGGGATGGGCCAAAGGTGGCTCTCAAGGTGAAAATAGTTCAAAGGTGAACTAGGGTTTCGAGAGAGATTTTGGCAGAGTAAGGGTGCTTGTGATTGTGGATATGGAATAAGGGATCTCCATCACCTATTTATAGTTTTTTGGTGGTGGAGTGCTGACCCATGGTTTTAGGAAACACATGGTTTTGGGCAGCTGTATAGGGTTTTTTTCTCCTTTTCCTCATTATTTTATATTTTTATTCCCTTTTTGGGGGATTTTTGCTATTTTTGGAGGAAAAGGGGGTTTTTTAGCCTTTTTTAGGCTATTTTGATGGTTTTTTGGCCTTTTGGAGGCATTTTAGGCCTTTTGGAGGCTTTTTAATGGGTTTTTTGGGATTTTTAATGGAAATATGGTAGGAAAATGGACAAATGAGTCATGTAATGTGGTAAATGAGCTAGTGAGCACTTTTTGGGTGTTAACAGATTGCCCCCTGATGTGCGAGGTCAGGAGCTCATCGTATGGCCGATGGACATCATAAGTCATGAATGGTTTTCCTGGGATGTGGAGAGAGGAGAAGAAACAAACTGGAGCCCGGAACAACGATCCCGAACAACTGCAAGAACTAAAAGTACATAACCTCAATAAAGGATGAGGAATCATCTGATCATATCGACGAGGCGGGCATTCCCATGCTCGTATCAGGATATAACATAATAACAATGGGGTCCAAAAATGGGGACCTGAAATATATGTGACCTCAAATACTGACTGAGGAATAATCTCAATATATGGACGAGGCGGGCATACCCATGCTCGTATCAAGATACATAAACAGAACTATGAGGCCCGAAAAAGGGGGACCTGTAAGATACATGACCACTGTGTACATCATAAGAGTCCAGAGGGGACACAAAATCTGGGACATACTGCTGAGCGGACCATGTGGTGACTGAAGAACTGGTGCACTGGAACAATCAACAGTGCTACTGAGTGTGGTACCAAAGGAACTGATGAGCTGCTGGATCATAGTGACTGGGGTCATACTCTCCATGATACACTGAACTGGAACTGATCTGGAACTGAAACTGGGTACTCAAGGAAGCATGAAACTGGATGGCTTCCGAATACAAACGCCAACGCAGCCCGGACATCCACAGGAACATACAACTGGGCGTTCCGAAGTGACTCACCAATGTGCTAGAGTCGGGGGAAATCCGGGGTCTTCGACTAAAAACTGATGGGATATAATCCTACGCGATCCTCAACGATGCGATCAAGGTGCTGAAGTCGAGCATGTGAGGAACAACCACTCGGAGAGGCAATGATGTCTCCTCTCAGAATGATCCGTAGGCACTTACCACAGATGGTGATAAGTCCAAGGCGTAGGGACCTCTGGGCCTATCCTCTGGAATAGAGGAGCTGTCGTCGACAGAGGGAGACCTGCAACTATCAAGGCAATGATGTTTCCTTGACAGAAGCGCGAGGTGGAGACCGAAATGTGATAGTGCGGATGGCAGGACTGATAAACTGTGGGGGGACAACTGGGCAAGTAGAGCGGGTGGACTCAAACTTCCTTTGTTCAGAGTATGATAATTGGAATGATCTGGCAGCATATGAAACTGGCTAAGGGGAGATGGATCATAGCTGTATTGGATCTGGGAGTATAACTGGTTGAGGGAGACTCAAGCTGGTGTAAAATGGCAGGAGACTGCAGAATACTCTGAACAAAGGCGACCTGATTGGGGGTGCTGCCGAGATGATAGATCAAAGTGCCAGGAGGCACGGGAGGGTACTTCTTCATGGGTTAAGGAACTAGAAGAAGTGGGTGGATAAAATGATACTGTCGTGTGGATTTTACGAGCCCAGGACAGTTCACGCTCGTGGTTGCTTTCAATTTTAAGGAGTCTGAAAGCGATAAGAAGACTCTGAGGTAGTGGAATGGTACTGTCGTGTGGATTTTACGAGCCCAGGACAGTGCATGCTCGTGGTTGCTTTCAATTTTAGAGAGTCTGAAAGCAAGTAAGGAGACTCCAGGGGGTTGCTTTTTCGTAGATTTAGTCTCCAAGGCCCAAAGAAGCATAAAAGGATGCAATGAAGAACTCTTCTAGCCGGTGTGGCTAGAGTATTCCTTTTTCGTAATTAGTCTACCAGGTCCGGAAAAGGGTTAAACTTATACCAGATAGACGCCCTTTCAGGTACTTTAACGAGCATGAAAGGAAGCAAGATTGCTCGGCGATCTTTTCATTCTTTTAGGAGTCAGAAAAGAGCTTAACGGAAACTCCCTAAGTGCCTTTTTCGTAAAGGACTTGTCCGGCCCGAAAAAGGGATAAAATTATACCGAACAAAAGGAATGGCCAGGCAAGGAGGAAGTGTTCAATCAAGGTTTAGTAATGATGACCAAGAACGAGGGTAGGTGGGAACACTGATGGATCTCCTTGCGGGGTAGATGAGATGGTGGCAAAATAACGAGACATTTGCAGTATGACAGGAGTGAATGGCTCATGTAAAAAAGTGGAACAATCCGATAGCAGCCGATGTGGCACGCAAACCGAGGCAGCAAGGTGTCGGGACACAATGTTGAAATTGTACCAAGTGAGAGCGAGAAATGATCTCAAGCATCATCACGAGCTCGGAAAAATGAATCCGGCAATATAAAGGATGTCAAAAACGGGTGACGGCCGATGTGGCACGCAAACCGAGGTGACGGGGGCATTTTGAAAAACGCCCGGAAAAACTGGAGGTGAGAGCGAGAAATGATCTCTAGCATCATCACCAGCTCGAAAAACTGAATCCGATGATATAAAATATGTGAAAAATGGAGAACGACCGCTGTGGCACGCAAACCGAGGCGACTAGTGGCGTCTGAACAATGGGTAAAAAATGACAGGACAAAAATAATGCAACGAGGTGACCATCATGACGGTCACGTCGCGCTGATTCCAGTGGTGGAAACGGTTGGTAAAAACAAAAAACGAAAAAGAAAGTACTGTACAATGCAGACCAATGAGGCCGCGAATTATTCTATGGATAGAGATTCCGTAGGATGCAACCCATCATGGGGGTTGCGTAAAGGGAGGCCTTTAGAGTTGGTTTCAGTAAGAACGTGGAGTTCCTCTGGCCGTGTGTCTATGTGATGGTTGAGAATGGCGGTGTCGAAACCGGGCATTCCGTTAGAGGGCCAAGCAAAGACATCACGGAACTCTTGGAAGAGTTGTATATAATCCGCAATCTCCCGCTCGCTGCAGGAGGCTCCTAAAGTGATGAGTTCATGGGCATATCCTGGGAACTTTGAGGGATGAATAGAATGTTGTTTTTGACGAACGGGGGTTACATCAGGCCATGTGTCAATGTGGTGCTCTATAATTGCGGGATCAAGACCAGGCATTTCGGTATAAGACCAGGCAAAGACATCACGGAATTTTTGGAAAAGGTGTGTGTAGTCCTCAATCTCTTGTTTACTGCAGAATGCGCCTAAAGTAATGAGTTCAGGGGCACGACCTGGAGCAGCAATATCAACTTGGATGACAGGTGAGATGTTGGCCATGTTTCCCTCCTCGAAGGCATCAGGAGCAGGAATAGGGTCCTTGAACCAGTCAACCTTGGTGGGGAGGAAGTCTTTGGATTCGACCGCGTATTGGGTAGCGGTGCTAGAGGAAGACGCTTCTGGGATGAAATAGGAACGGTGGTGCATATCATCCCAAGGATAATCCGGGGCAGTTAGGGCCTCAAGAATCTCCTCATCAGTACGGAAAGTCTGTGTCGTCAAATCGGTTGACGAGGGGGTAGTGGAAGTGTTGGTTGAAGAGATCATGTAGATGATATTAACCTCTTCAGAAGGGGGAGAGACCGGGGGTAGATCTCCTCAATGGTAGGTGGTGCCGTCTCAAGGTCCAGATTGTTCATCTCATAAAGAGCCGCTCTATAATCCGGGAGATCGGGACAATGATGTGAATAGTGCCCGTAAATACCGCAGATGGCGCATGAGTGGTTGGTACGTAGGGACTTATCTTTAGGCTTAGGAGTAGGGTTGAGTTCGACAGTTGGGATGTTGGGGTCATCATCGAGCATTTGCATGTGCTTCT
Organism: Larix kaempferi; assembly: GCA_027924585.1. Taxonomy (NCBI): domain Eukaryota; kingdom Viridiplantae; phylum Streptophyta; class Pinopsida; order Pinales; family Pinaceae; genus Larix; species Larix kaempferi. Next base: position 21,648,507 of record BSBM01000434.1, on the reverse strand, counting down.
GCAATGTGGGTAACTGTGGGCATTGGTGGGTCGCATGGCCCAACTCGTCACACAGCGAGCATTTGGGAGGAGCACGAAACACTGGAGGGTTCTTGACTGTCTTGGGAGGTGGGACAGCAGTGTAAGGTTGTGGACCTCTGCCCCCAGTGGGTTGAAGAGGAGGAGGAGGTGTCGTGGAGGACGAAGGGGTAGGGACCCCGGGAGGTGGGTGGGTGGTAGTAGCCATGGGTTGCACCGGCTGGAGGACGACATCTGGTGTCGGCGGGCGAACGGGAGGCGAAAGGTACCATACAGGTAATCCCAATGTTAAACCAGGGAGGCTAAGGGTAGCCATGACCGGGGCGCTTACTACTCCTGCTGGAGGAACTAGGAAGGGGATCGTATGGATCGGTGTAACACCAATGTGACTAGGTACCAATGGTGGTTTAGGCAACAAGGATGGTTGATTGTTAGGTGGTAGGATGTCATGGGACAAGGTACATAAGTCAGACATTTCGGGCGTAGATGATGGCGGAGGAATGGATTGAAAGGTGGAGGTCATCGGCGCGTCTGAGTAGACTCCAGGCCCCGTAGAAGAAACAAATGAGGTGGAGGCAGGAGAAACAGGTTGTTCAACCATGGGGAGAACATTTTCCGGTGCCGCCGGAGCACTGGGATCATAGTAGGTGAGCTGGTCAGTCTTAACCACGCGTCCTTCGTGGGGGAACATCATGGTGCGAAAGACAGAAGAGGCAACTGCCCGCATGGCATACATGTAGCTGCGGCCAAGTAGAAGGTTGTAATCCAATTGGGCATTGATTACCTCTATGTCAATAAGGACTGTTTTACCACCTAACTGGACTGGAACGTTGGGTAGAAGGCCTTGGGGCTGGGCCGAACGACCGTCGTAGGCACGTAACGCAGTGGTGGACTGCTGGAGAGGAGGGGATCCTAGCTTCTGCCATACAAATGTAGACATAACGCATGTGGAAGCACCCTCATCAATGATGCACCGATGGATAACAAGATTCCTAACGGAGACTGTAACTTGGAAGGCTAAGCTAGAAGGTAGGCGTGGTTCAGACTGGTCTAAATCAAACGCCATCAAATGTGAATCAGTTGGGTCAATCCCCCCGATGGCGGAAAGTAAAGTCTTGCGCTGGGAAGGGCAGTTCTTCAAGACTTCCAACGCAGACATGGCTGCGGGAGATTGGGCTAGGTCGTCTACGATGTTGTAGTTTGACGCAGCGCGCGCGTTAGGGTTATTGTTGATTCGGCGCAGTGGGAAACGAGGTGCTTTCGCAGCGCCGTCTGTGGGAGGCGGAGGGATGCGTAACGCCTGATCGGTGGGGTGGGCGTTAGTAGTTTTATCCGTGGGAGTGGCTTCAGAGATGGAGCCATATTGGTTCCGACGGGTCTGGAGGTTGACGTCAGCTGATGACATCATCAATAAGTGGTGGGTACCTGAGTCAAACATGGGTTGATCAGGGGCAGCGTAGGTGATCTGTTGTTGTTGGGGTTGCACGTTAGCTTGAGGGGCCAACGGCTGAGTGTTCACCACGCCTTGGGTCGGTAAGGGGTTTTGCAACACCAAAGGGGGTTGCTGAGGTTGGGGGGGGTTGGGCGGTGCTTGGGGAGCCGCATGCCCTTGGCGATGGGCCTCGTCAACCCAAAGCTGCCGAGCTCGCTCCAAGTGTGGGCAAGCATGGGTGTAATGTCCATAGACCCCGCAAATAGAACAAGGGTGGTTCGTTCGCAGATTGGGGTTTTTGGCCTGCTTGGGCGGGCGATCAGGGTTTTGATTAGCGGGGGCCGCATTGTTGTTGTCAGGGGGATTAGCCGGTTGACCTGCTTGGTCTGTAGATTGGTTGTTTCCCCGATTACGGCCCTTGCCGCGGTTCTGTTGGCCCTGGTTACGTTGGTTATTCTGGTTTTGCTGCGGGTTATGTTGGGCGTAAACTTGCCCTTGGGCAGCAGGTGGATTTTGAGGTTGCGCAGGTGCAGGAGCAGGCTGCGGAGGATGATATGTAGGTTGAGGCTGAGCAGGTGCAGCAACTTGAGGGGATTGCTGATAGGACTGCGGAGCAGGTTGTGGATGTGCCGCAGGGGCTGCCTGGGGCGGATAATAAGCTGGTGGGGCTTGTGAAGGCGCAGCAGCCGGGGCGGTCTGCTGATGGTAGTAAGGCTGAGGGGCGACTGAAGGAGCATAAGCAGGAGTCGCATACCCAAAGCACTGAGGTGGACACGAAGGTCCATGGGAATGGTGATGTGTCATGGGAGCATACGAGTTGGTTGCTCCAGACTGTGAAGTAGCCCGCGACAGGTCGGGGCCAGGGGTAGGACGTGCTATAGAAAATGGTTGGGGATGCGAAGAAACACGGCCAATGATACCATCTGCAGCGTGGGATGCCCCCGGCGCATCATGATGGGAGGACTCGCCGCGAGGGGCGTCAGGTATAATGGTATAAAGGTAACCCGACTGGGCGTAAATGAGGTCGAACTGCTGTGCCTTAAGGATGGCCTCTTCTTCAGACTGGGGTCTTTCTGAAGCTACATCCTTAGCAATGACAGGAAGCAGGGACTTGAGGAACCAATCGAGGAAGATACGGTCATCTAGTTTAATCTTGCATAAGCTACGGCGTCTACGCCACTCATGGATGTGGTCCGTGATATGGGTAGCCGTGTTTTGTCTACAAGATAGAAGGATCTCAACGCCCGCGTCATAGCGGACTGGCAACTGGAAGAACTGCAGGAAGGTCGAGGCCAGGGAAGAAAAGGTGGCGTGGGTCCCATGAGGCTGCTCAATATACCACTTGGCTGCAGAGCCAGTAAAGGTGCGTTGTAAGAGACGGAGGCGAACAGAGTCATCCACAATGGAGTTAGAGGAACACCATAGGTGGAAAGACATGATGTGGTTCTGTGGGTCCTCACCGGCCTTACCCTCGAATTTAGGGATGTCAGAGGGTAGTTTGGTAGGCATATGAGGCCACATAGGGTCGTGTCGAATAGGATCATTGGTCAATCTGGCCAGGTCAGGTAGGTTGAGGCTAGCCATGAACGGCAAACTGGAAGAAGGCTGTGACACAGTAGTGCTGTGGACCAAGTTGGGGCCAGTGCCCCCAAGTGGAGGGACAAGATTTAGGGTGGTGCCCCCAAGTGGGGGAACTGAGGTAGTGGAGGATGGTCCAGCACCACCATGGGTAGTGTGAGCCACTGATGTAGTGGGGATAGGTATTCCCGCTGTGGGAATAGGTACCGTGAGGGGAACGGTAGATGGTTGCCCCATGGAGGGCATACCAAAAACAGGTGTAGTAACTGGTGTAGTGGTGGATGTGCCACCAATGGTCCCTATGGCAAATGGAGTGGAAGTCGTACCAGCCATGGGGCTAGTAGGGGCAGTATAAATAGGGTTCTCAGACTCTTCGTCAGAATCAGAGGTAAAGTAAGGTGCGTCACTATCTGGTGACGGAGACCTACGTCGCTGACGGGTGGAGTCAAGTGACAAGGCTCTAGATCTGTGATGAGTGGTATCAACGGACAATGATCGGAATCTATGACGAGTGGTGTCGAGAGAACCGTGCTGTGGGGGCTCGCCCCTGAGGCGCCGAGAATGTCTCGGGGACTCAATGGTGACAGATGGTGTCTAAATCTCTGTGGGTTGAGGTGAGTATAAAAACAGCTCAAAAATCCTAATGCAACCGAGTGTGCAGAAGGAGAGCTAAAAAGCAAGGCACTCAGGCCAACAACCAACTCAAAACACCCACTGCAACAGCTGTGCTACAATAGGTGGAGTAACAACAAAGATGGTCAGAATACCAACAAGCAGCAGGTTTCCTAAAAAAGAAAAATGGTGGACTCACTAGACCAAAGGGAGGTAAAGGAGCATGCAAACACCTAACTAAAAGTATTCTGACTTAACTAAACATATCCTCTGCAAGGTGATGAAATCCAAGTCAGACAATATGAGTAGGAAAGCCAAGTGGCTATGATATCCCCCTACCGGGAGGGACACCGGGTAGTCAATCCTAGAAGAATGGCAACTAAGATACCCCGTTCATGACACGTCCAGAAAGGTGAATCTGCCGTTTAGTTCGTTGACCGCAATACCCCTATACAGGGATATCCCGCGAACCGCGAAAGGTAGCCCTTCGGTTACTGAATGGAGTGCGGTATTCCACTCAGGCCTCCGGAACCAGTCTCCCGACTTCAACCCTCCTAAGGGAGAGGCCCTCTGATAAACTGGTCGTGACCGTGCCAAAAAGTACTAGGGGATTTTGGTTCCCTAGTTGGACAACAACTATGTCTCAAGTGAAATAACCAAGGGGTGTTATTGGAAGCCTATCCCCCTGATCCTACCTAACTACAATGATTCTTTTGTGTTCCCCAAGTGGGGTTAGAATGTTGGTTTAGTTAGGTACTTTTTAAGGCTCACTTGATTTAATGTGACAGAGTGTGTGCTCGTGAGGTGTTGAACCCAAAAACAGAAGTGCCACAAGGGAGGGCAACTTCCAATCTATCAATAATGCTGAAATTGATTCTTTTAATTTGCAAAATTTTCTGAAATAAAAATACTGAAATTTTAAAAAGATTCTGTAAAAGGAACAGAAATTATGTTGCAGAAAGGCTGTAAGGAAGTAGGCTGCAGGTGGGACAGAGGGCTGTTCAAATGCAGAAAATATTGCAGCAAGAGGGGCTGGGCTCAAAAACAGAAAAAGAGCAGAAATCAGACCGCGGGTCTGTGGCGGGTCAGAACAGGCCGACCGCGGGTTTGAATGAAACAGCGGCGGTCAGGTCGCGGCTATCGGGCCAATAGTTGCAGTCGGGACGCAGGAAACAGGGGAAAAGGCACAGTCGGGTCGCGGCTATCGGGCCAACAGTGGCAGTCGGGACGCAGGAAAACTGGAAAAAGACACAGTCGGGTCGCGGTAAAATGGCTAACAGGCGCAGTCGGGACGCGCGAAAGAGGCAGGAAGCCGCAGTCGCGACGCAGGAAAAAGGCCGACAGGCGCAGTCAGATCGCGGCAAACAGGCTGATTAGCCACGGTCGGATCGCAGGTAACAGACTTGAATCCGCCGGCAGAGCGTCGGAAGCAGTCTGAGAGCCACGGTCGGATCGCGGGTAAAGACCTGAAAGGCGCGGTCGGGACGCGACTGCAGAGGAAAAAGACGCGGTATGCAGCAGCCGAAAGGGACAGCCGAAAGAAAAAATTTAAAAAAGGAAACCAGAAATTCGAAAACTAGGGGAGTCGCCAAAACTGTAGCTAGGGTTTTACCCCTAGCTTGTGCCAATGAGCACCTACTAAGGAGAATGGACTCCTTAGTAGCAGTTCAGTATATTAAACTAATTATGCAATAAACAAAACATTAAATTATTTCTAATACAAGCATGAAGCATAAACACCAAAATGAAAGAATGTCTTTGTATTGATGTTACCTTGAGTGTCAAGGTTGGTGAAGCCCTTTGCAGTGTCCAAGAGGATGCTCCAAGCTTCAAGAATGCTCCTTCTCCTTCTCCAAGGTTGGGAATGGGCCAAAGGTGGCTCTCAAGGTGAAAATAGTTCAAAGGTGAACTAGGGTTTCGAGAGAGATTTTGGCAGAGTAAGGGTGCTTGTGATTGTGGATATGGAATAAGGGATCTCCATCACCTATTTATAGTTTTTTGGTGGTGGAGTGCTGACCCATGGTTTTAGGAAACACATGGTTTTGGGCAGCTGTATAGGGTTTTTTTCTCCTTTTCCTCATTATTTTATATTTTTATTCCCTTTTTGGGGGATTTTTGCTATTTTTGGAGGAAAAGGGGGTTTTTTAGCCTTTTTTAGGCTATTTTGATGGTTTTTTGGCCTTTTGGAGGCATTTTAGGCCTTTTGGAGGCTTTTTAATGGGTTTTTTGGGATTTTTAATGGAAATATGGTAGGAAAATGGACAAATGAGTCATGTAATGTGGTAAATGAGCTAGTGAGCACTTTTTGGGTGTTAACAACCATGAAATACATTTAACCCAAAGGGATCATGACCTTTTCAACATGGGGAATGCTGGTAAGGTTGTTGAATTTGATTCTGAGTAGTACCAAATGGGTTACATGAATGTTGTGGATGATATTCAAAGGAAGATGAAGTTAAGGAGCAGGGAGATACCGATTAGTGAAGGGAAGGCCGCCCATGTTCAGTCCTCAAAGACTCAGCAGAATATAGAGAAATTAAAAGAAAAACAGCCAGAGGTTGCTACACAGAAAACCTCGGAACATAAGGGACAACATTCTAAAGAAGGTAGGAAGCCAGAAGTCATTGAAGTAGGGAAGCCAGCTTTAACATTGAGCTTGAAGGCTAAACTTTCTAAGGTAAATATTTCTATCCCCTTAAATGAGCTGTTAAGAAACAATGAATATAGGGAAGAGATAAATGGCTTGGTAAAGGGTAGGCGGAAAGTACACAGGACATGTTGGAAGTGACGGATGATGCCCCCACTATAATCTTTGGTTTCAAGCTGGAAGAGCCAGATGATGAGGAAGTCCCTCCCTTTTATTTGAGTTTGAATAGCCATGATAAGTTATTACACAACACCCTGATAGATTTTGGGGCTTCACACAACTTGATGCCAAAGTTAGTGGTGGACCAGTTAGGGTTAGAAGTCACCAGCCCCTACAAAGACCTATATTCTTTCAATTCCAGAAAGGTACCCTATCTGGGTCTAATTAAAGATGTGGTAGTAACCCTTTCCCAGATCCCAGTGAAGAGGGTCATGATGGACATAGTAGTGGCTGATTTTCCTGCTAAGTTTGGGATGCTATTATCAAGATCTTGGGTGAAAACGTTGAAAAAGACCATGCAGATGGACTTATCTTATGCCACTATACCACTTTTTGGAAGCAATAGGAAGCTGTACAGAGAGAAAAGGATGGCTTACGTGGTCAGTAGTGACGACAAACCTGAAAATCACCCCATATTTGCTGTAGACACAGACGTAGGTTCCTCTATCCTTTTCAATGATGGTCCACATACTAATCCTATACCCCAATTTTTCCACGAAGTCGAGGAAGACAAGGAGTTTGCAGCAAGGCATGAAGCATCAGAGAGGCAGAAAAATGAAGAAGGACTGTGGAAGATGTACTCTGATGGATCACTGAGCAAGAATGGTGCTGGTGTCGGAGTCTAGATTATACCTCCCAATCAAGATTCAAGAGCTTTGTCATACAAGCTAACTTTTGAGTGTACTAATAATGTGGCTTAGTATGAAGCTTTACTCTTGGGACTAAGAACTTTGAAAGACTTGGGGGCAAAAAGGATACACATTTTTGGAGATTCAGAATTGGTGGTCAATCAAGTAAATGATAGCTATCAGGAAAAACACCCCAGCATGAGGGCCTATAGGAATGAAGTTTGCGATATTTTTGGGAACTTTTTCACCGAACACAAGATTTGGGTGATTGCGAGATTTGAAAATCGGGTGGAAGACTCTTTGGCCACCACTACCAGTGGTTTTAAAACTCCTATTTTTTTCTGAAGAAAAATACGAGGTAAAAGTGGTGAATAGGCCCTCTATCCCAGACAATGCTAAATACTGGCAAGTATTTGAAGATGATTTACAAATCAAAATATTTTTGTAAATGTCTGACGAGTTTGCTAATGTTCATATTGATGCTGAAAATGAGAACATAGAAGGATTGATAGACCAAGAGCAGTCAGAGGGAGAAGACAGAGAAGGTAAACAATGGAAAAACATGTTAGGTGGGAAAGATATCGTTCAATTGAAAACTAATTATATCCCCAAAGGATTGATACCCTTAGAGAGGTTGTTTGACCAGAATGATGTGGCAAAAAACCCAAAGTTTGAACCACCCAAAGAGGCGTTAGAAGAGCAAAACTTGGGCACTAAAGAAGAGCCTCGGATGGTAAACTTGTCTAAGAAATTACCTGCTGAAAAGAAGGAGTGGTATGTAGTGTTTGATGAAGAAATATGCCGTTGCATTTGCATGGAGTTATGAAGAACTGAAGGAATATGATACCTCAATAATACAAAATTCTATTCCAATCAAACTAGGAGAGAAACCCTTCAAGCAAAAGTTGAGGAGGATAAACCCTAAGCTGTTGCCTATGATAGAAAAAGAGATTAGAAGATTATTTAATGCAAAAATCATTGTCACCTTGAGATTGTTTCAATGGATAGAAAACTTGGTTCCCGTAAGGAAGAAGAATGGCGAAATTAGAATCTGTATAGATTTCAGGAACCTGAACAGAGCTTTATTAAAGGATAATTACCCCCTACCTAAAATGGATCATATCTTACAAAAGGTAGTAGGGGCATAAAGGATCTCTGCTATGGATGGTTTCTCCGAGTACAATGAAATCAAGGTCTGTCCCGAAGATCAAGAGAATACCACTTTCACCACTCCTTGGGGTACTTTCATGTATGCTAAGATGCCTTTTGGGTTGATGAATGCAGGAGCTACTTTCCAGCTGGCAATGGACATAGCATTCACTAAAGAAAAGGATAAGTTCGCGGTTGTATACATGGACGACATAATGGTGTACTCAAAATCTGATGAAGAGCACCTAAAGCATTTGGAACAAGTTTTTAAGAAATGTATAAAATACGATATTTCCCTTAATCCTAAGAAATCACATTTTGCATTAGAAGAAGCTAACCTCTTGGGTCACATCATTTCCAAGGGAGGTATCAAGATCTATCCTAAAAGGGTTAGTGCTATCCAGAAAGTTGGAGAGCCAAGAAAAAAAAAGGAGGTGTAGTCTTTCATTGGGTAAGTGGGCTCTCTGAGAAGATTCATTCCCAGTTTTGCCGAAATCATGATGAGTATTACAAATATGTTGAGAAAGGAAAATCAAGTTAAGTGGACTGCGGAAGCAAGAGATTCATTTAAGGGAATTAAGAATGCTATCACCGAAGCTTCGGTATTAGCTAGTCCAGATTTTTCTAAATATTTTTTTATTTTTTCCTATGCTTCTGAGCACACCATGGTAGGGGTACTATTATAGAAAAATTCCCAGGACACTGAACAACCAATTTCCTTTTTCAGTAGAGTACTAAGAGATGTAGAATTAAAATACGATATCATGGAAAAGCAGGCCTACGCCCTAATTAAGGCACTGAAAGATTTCAGGATTTATATCCTACATTCACACATCTTTGCTCATGTCCCAAATAGTGCTGTGAAGGGTATCCTCACCTAAGCAGACCCAGAAGGAAGAAGAGCTAAATGGATTGTTATATTGCTCGAATATGACCTGGACATAAAACCCACTAAACTGATAAAGGGGCAAGGGTTAGCAAAGTTAATGACCAAGGCCAACTGTGATTCTCTACAACTGAACTTCTTACAAGGGTATTCAAACAAACTAGATATGGGAGTGCAAGTGAGGCCAAAATTCTTTGCATCCTCTTGGTATGCGGACATTGTGTATGTATTACAAAACTTGCAAGCTCCTCCGGGATTGAGCAAAAGCAAGGCTAGAGCTATGAAACTAAAAGTTGCAAAATACTATATTATGAATCAATTCCTATATTGGAAGGACCCTGGAGGTGTGCTACTAAATTGATTACTTGAGGAAGAAGCTAAACACACAAAGGAGGAGTTTCACAAGGGTGACTGTGGCGTTCACCATTCATGGAAGGTGACAGTCAACAAAATCCTGAGGGTTGGTTTCTACTGTCCTACCATGTTTTCAAATGTATACAAAGAAACAGTTGTTTGTCACCAATGTTAGATTTTTGGAGGAAAAAGAAAGGTCATTTCACTACCCCTTCACCCTGTCATAGTAGAAGCACCTTTCCAATAGTGGGGTTTAGACTTCATTGGGGAGATAAATCCTCACTCCTCAGGTAAACATAGATGGATATTGATAGCCAATGACTATTTCACTAAGTGGATAGAAGCCATACCAACTAGGAGAGCAACCGAAGGCATTATCATGGATTTTATGGAAGACAATATCCTGTCAAGATTTGGGTGTCCTAAAAGAATAGTGATAGACAGCACACCAGCATTTTGTTCTAAGAAAATGATAAATTTTTGCCATAAATACCATATCAGTCTGAATCATTCAATGACATACTACCCTCAAGGAAATGGACTAGCAGAATCATCCAACAAAAATCTATTAAGAATCATAAAGAAGCTGTTGGAGTATAATAAGAGAGCTTGGCACACGAATCTGAAATATGCCCTGTGGGATGATAGAATAAGTACAAAGAGGGCCATTGGGATGTCCCCTTTCCAGTTGGTATATGGAGCCGAGGTGGTTTTTCCAGTTTCTTTGGTATTGTCGGTTATGAGGTTGCTGGAGGGCATAGAAGAAGAACCAAACCACATGCAGAGAAGGGTAAACCAGATAGTCGAACTGAATGAGTTAAGAAGTAGTGCCTATGACAAAGTACAGGGGCACCAAGAAAAGATAAAGAATGCCTTTGACAAAAAAACAAAAGAAGATCAATTTCAAGTAAATGACTTGGTCCTGAAGTGGGATGCTCTGAGGGAAGATAAACATGGGAAATTTGACCATATGTGGATGGGTCCCTATATTATTGCAACAAACCAAGGAGAAAATTCTTTTATCCTGGAACACCAAGATGGGTCCTCCTGTTCGGGGGGTCCAGTCAATGGAAGGTTTTTGAAGCACTACCTATCCTAAGAGAAAGAAGGTAATCCATGTACCATAGCTTGTATATATGTATATATATATATATTTTCAATTTTTCACATTTGTCTTAGGGTTTTTAATGACAAAACCAGAAGGGATTGAAGCCAGAAGTGAAGGTCCTAAGGTTTTGAAGGGGAATCCATGTTTCATGTTTGAAATTTCATCCTGGCTAAGAAAACAGGCGCAGTCTCACTTTCTAGAGAAATTTTTCAATCTAGGGTTTGCAGAACATCCCCAATGGATTAGGCACTTAGTCTACGGAGTTCTTTGCTACCTCACTTGGAGGATAACATCCCCTGTTGGAGCCAGTTGTTAGCACCTATATATTTTTTGCTCTTTTACAACATAAAGACCTGTACATGAAAGATGGAAGGCCAGACAACTACATAAGAAAAAGACTTGAAGTGATCTCCAACAATAATGACCAGGTGCTAAGGCAGGAGATAGAATGGTCTAGAAGGGGTCCAATGTAATAAACGCTAATGTCAAGGGCTAAGTATTAATAGGCGAAAAGAATGACTTAAGACAAACGAATAAATACCCTAAAACCTATAGTCCTTGGGAAAATTTATGAAATATTAAATGTTGCACAGATCAGCACCATTGATCAGAAGCGGCAATAAGATCTACTGTTTCAAATGGACCATCGGATGGTCAAGTCATGAGGAAGATAGGGAATATGAGTATGCGATGGGCCAGAGCCCGCCAGACAGGTGTTGGCATAGGATCGCATCGCAAAGAGGAAAGAACAGTGAATGATGCCCGGTTAGGTGCATGCGATGGCGGGGCCATATACAAAGATCTACGGTGGAGATGATCTTTTCGAGATACAAGGGTTAGGGTTTATTTACCAAAAAAAGGGCCTGAATCTCCGACAGATCTATGGTTCGGGTGGAAAGAAGAGCCAATTCAATGGCCGGGGGGAGTCTGAAACACACAGGATATAATAGGGGAGACCTGTCATGTCCCAAATTTGGAATTGGGTCACAATGGCCTAATCACATTAGCCATATTCATTAGAGTTTGTAAAATTGATGTTAAGGGTCAAATAATTGCCAAGGAGGAAAATTACTAGTTTCCTAGATTTGGGGTGGAAGCTTTGGGATTTGGAATAAGGGGGATAATAAATGATGTTTAGACATTAGAAGGGTTCAAGTATTTAATAAATAGAGTGAATAAATAAATTCAAGAGAAATCCTAAGTGACAAATGGTTTTGGAGACATATGGAGGATGTGGGACACACACTAGCTTGATTTTTCATAATACATGGTATCTCTCTTTTGCAAATTCGAATTAATGGGAATGTGAACACTCTTGGGTGAGTTGGTAAGTCATAACACATTTCATTGAGCATATTAGGTCGAATTTGGAAGGATTGGTAACCTCCATGGAAGATAAAGAGTCAAAGTGGAAGTTTGTGGACACTTGGGCTAGATTCCCTAGCCCCTATGACACCAATGATGGAGAATCTATGACAACTATGACAAATTGCAGACCTGACCTCTGACATCTGACCACTATGACATGTCAGCCCCAAAAATAGGCTCAAAGAAGGCGAATTTGGGAGTTGGAGAAGCCAAAGAGACTCAAAATCGAATTTGGGAGAAGATGGAAGGTTGGAACGAGGAGACAAGTGGCAAATGTGGAATATTTCCTAAATGAAAATCTATTGAATCTATTGAGAGGATTTCGACCCTTAGAAGGCTAATGTTGGTTATAAAATGTAGAAATGAAGTATGAGAATGGATTTTGATCATTTGTAGAATTTGCAATTGCATTTGTGAAGAGGGAGAGCTAGTGGATGACTAGTTTCTTGCCTTAGCCAATTTCGAGGGTGAAAGATTCCCATCCAAGTTGGCAATTGGAAAGGCCATTCAGACCTTTCATTTGGAGCTTTAATGGAGTCTTTATTTGCAGGTGTAAGCTACAGGGCATCTCATGGTTTCTTCTATTGCAGCTCACTCCTTCAACCATTTCCAGTTTTGATGGCATATTCTTGATCCTTGAGGGAGGGCGTTTTTGGTGAGCTATTGTACTCTTTGGGGAAGCTTTTAATGCCCCATTTATTTTGTAATATGAATTAAATACTCTTTTCTTCATCTCCAAAAAGTTTCAGGTCGAAATTCCAAGTAGAAATGTATAAATCTCATTTTTAATGGAAGAACAATGCCATTTCCCCACTACCTTGTTGTGAGCCAATGTATTGATGATGATTTCGAATGAATGGATGATTCTCTGATATATTTGTGATAAATATACTGCCATGGATGTATTCTACAAGTTTCATGTACTGTACTTGAGCATTTGAAGCATTTTTACTCAGTTTAGTTGTATTGGGAGGTGAAATAGTGCCATTTCCCCAAGGGTCGAATTGGGGATTTTTGCAGTTGAATGGGAGAGGGTGAGAATAGTTGTAATAATCCATTAATGGTGCATATGAGACCTTAATAACATACTTAACACATTACATACCTCTGTTCATAAATTTGAGTGGGTTTGGAGGCATTTGGGAAGCCATTTTCAGTACTTACCTTAGGGGGATTTGAACCCCAAATAACTAGTAAAATTGCATACTTGGTCCAGAATATTAAGAGAGTTTGCAGAGGTCTTTTGGTGGCCATATGTTGTCCCTGAACATCATATTCAATTCATAATATCATTCATAAACCTTCCTTGAAGATTTGAAGGCATTTGGAGTCAATTTGAGACCTAGAGACCAATACTAGTCAAAGGGAAATCACTAGTAAAGTTACCTACATTGACCAGAATTGAAAGAGTATTTGCAGAAGTGTTTTAAAGGTACAAAGGCATCCATGAAACACATATTTATGTTCTAATATCATTCATATACCTTCTCAGAAGATTTGGGATCATTTGGGGCAAATTTGGGACCTAGAGATCGAAACTAGTCAAAGGTCGAACCAAGGAAAAAAGTGGAAAAATTGCCATTTTAATAAAATTTCTAACAAGGGACATTACAGTGGTATCAGAGCATGGTCCTTGCACCTGTGGATTAGGAACATACATTCAAGAATAATTGGCAGCCATGTCTTACTATTATGATGAATCCTATGAGTACAATTCTTATGAGGAATATGCAGATGCTTATGAGCAATATGAAGCAGAATGTGAATGGTACGAGGAAGAGATGCCATCATGCAATAATTCTTACAATTTCAAGAGAAATGAAGATTGTTCTTATGACTTTAAATCTGATGAATATGAGTGTGTCACACCAACCAAAGATAATTCTATGACTGAGTTCCAAAGATGGAGAGCAAAATATAAAACCTTGCCCCAACAATATCAAAAATATCTAGAATATTTGGCTTTTAGCAAAAATACACAAAATGCCATGTCTTTTGAGTACTATGCTGAACATGTTTTTGAAAATAGGCCCAAAAATGAAGATGTGGAGTTAGTGAAGAAAGGTTTATGCCCTTCTTGTAAAAACCCTTGGAGCGAGTATCATATATGTGTGCATGAAATGATGTCCTCCTTTAGGAGAGCTTTTGAGATTTATTCAAGAAGAGATTCTAAATATACCGATCCTAAGGAAAACAAGGGGCAAAATGCATCAGCTTGCTTTAAGGAGAAAAATGAAGAGACATCACAAGAGCATGAAGAAGATTCTATTGAAAATATGGAAGATCATTTCGAGACACCTTCTAGCTTAGACATGAACCAAAGAGCATCTACTGATGGATGCTTAAACTATGAAGGAGTACCTACTGATGGGTGCTCACACCTCTATGTTGGTGACATAGAGATCACTTTTGAAAGTGTTGCTGCAAGCCCAAGTTCCATTAAGCATGATAATGAAGACCTTGTAGCAGTTGAAGAAGAACCAAGATCAACTTCCCCATCACCACTTGAGCTTCATGAAGTTGGTCCAAGCAAAAATGAAGAAGATGAGGAGGTTCATTTGCAAGAGCCTCATTTTCTTGAAGGGTCCTTAAAGATGAATGAAAAGAAGATCCAAGAGTCCCTCAGCATTCTCCATGACACTCAAGCATTGGTGTCAAATTCTTGTTGGAGAGCTACTTCATTGGAGGAAACATCCTTCCTTGAAGATATGGAGAAGATTCAAAGAGCAATGTGCCACATCAAAGGTAATTTCATGTCTTTGATTTTTGATAGAAACCATTTGTTTGAGCTTAATGAATTGTTACATGATGCATACTTGAAGAATAATGAGGATATTCATAAGCTCACAATTCAAAATGAGCAACTTCTTGAAAAGTTGCAAGATACTTGTTTTTCCTCCTATGTTTCAGATTGTCAAATGGTAGATTGTTTGGAGGATTCTCATGACATGGTGGATCATGAGAAATGTGAAAATTTGAATGTTCTTGATGTGTTTGAAGATGAACTTGAAGAGATCCAAACACTTGATGTGGTGGAAGAGGAATTTGAATTGCCTCTTGATGAAGGTTGTGCAATTTTTAAAGAAGAGCATGATTCCTCTACATTGGAACCAAACTATGACAAAGAGTTCACACTTTTGAAGGAGCTGCATGATACTACCCATATGGATCCTCCCCATGATGAAACTTCTGTACTTTTTGATCATTTGGGTGATTTGGTTCATTCTCCTACATCCTACAATTCCATGTTTTGCAACATTAGTCTCAATGAAGTATGGGTGAAAGGGTTCTTTTTGATGGTGCCACATGAGGAGTATGGAACTCCTAGATTTACTTTTTATGATGATATGGTTGGAGCACATTCTTATTCACATTTGCAGAAGCATACTTTATTACTTTATGATGATGCACATCTACATGGATGCACCTATGATATGCATTTGAGTCACTTGAAGACTCATGGTTTTTCTTGCTCAACACTTGATTCATTTGATGTTGGAGGAACTTCATCCAACACTTGGGAGAATAGATTTATGATTGGAGAACATTTTTGTTGGCAGCCACATACTTTGTTATATTTTTATGATTCTCACATTCATGGATGTATGGGTGAGACTTCTTTGATTCATTTGAAGTATCCTTGTTTTTTCTGCTCATTATTTGGTTCAGATTTTAGTGGAGATTCTTCATTCACTTCTTGGATGAAAGAATACATGGCTGAATATTTTGATGCATATCACATCCTTTTGGAGAAGCTTTATAAGACATGGGATCCTCACCTATGTCATTGGAGCAGATTTGATTGGTCACTTGAAGCTTGTATGCACTTGGAAAACAGTGGTCTACTTGCTTGGAGGTATAAGCACTTTCATGATTCTTTGATGAAGCATATCCTTGATGTACATTTTCATTATGTTGTTATGTACTTTGATGATATATATTTGGTACTCATGATGTTTGGAAGGATGCATACAAGAAAATGGGATCCAGGAATCCTCTTAACTAATGGTGTGGGTTGGAGAGCACTCTTAATTGTTGGGGTGCAATACAAGCAATGGGACCCTGGAATAATTTTTATCTCATTGGTTTCAAATTTTTTGGGGAAAAAAGCAGTATGGGAGATGGATTTCCCACTTAATAAATTGATTTTTATTAGAGTGGTGCAGCAGAAAGCATGGTGGTTCCTCTCTAAAATCTTCATGGAAACTCAAAGACTCAAGGTTGGGCAATTCAATGGCAACTTCAAAGAATTATACAGGAAGCAGGTTCTTCAACACCCATGTTTGAAATTGCTTGAGGACAAGCAATATTGGGAAGGGAGGATTTGTCATGTCCCAAATTTGGAATTGGGTCACAATGGCCTAATCACATTAGCCATATTCATTAGAGTTTGTAAAATTGATGTTAAGGGTCAAATAATTGCCAAGGAGGAAAATTACTAGTTTCCTAGATTTGGGGTGGAAGCTTTGGGATTTGGAATAAGGGGGATAATAAATGATGTTTAGACATTAGAAGGGTTCAAGTATTTAATAAATAGAGTGAATAAATAAATTCAAGAGAAATCCTAAGTGACAAATGGTTTTGGAGACATATGGAGGATGTGGGACACACACTAGCTTGATTTTTCATAATACATGGTATCTCTCTTTTGCAAATTCGAATTAATGGGAATGTGAACACTCTTGGGTGAGTTGGTAAGTCATAACACATTTCATTGAGCATATTAGGTCGAATTTGGAAGGATTGGTAACCTCCATGGAAGATAAAGAGTCAAAGTGGAAGTTTGTGGACACTTGGGCTAGATTCCCTAGCCCCTATGACACCAATGATGGAGAATCTATGACAACTATGACAAATTGCAGACCTGACCTCTGACATCTGACCACTATGACATGTCAGCCCCAAAAATAGGCTCAAAGAAGGCGAATTTGGGAGTTGGAGAAGCCAAAGAGACTCAAAATCGAATTTGGGAGAAGATGGAAGGTTGGAACGAGGAGACAAGTGGCAAATGTGGAATATTTCCTAAATGAAAATCTATTGAATCTATTGAGAGGATTTCGACCCTTAGAAGGCTAATGTTGGTTATAAAATGTAGAAATGAAGTATGAGAATGGATTTTGATCATTTGTAGAATTTGCAATTGCATTTGTGAAGAGGGAGAGCTAGTGGATGACTAGTTTCTTGCCTTAGCCAATTTCGAGGGTGAAAGATTCCCATCCAAGTTGGCAATTGGAAAGGCCATTCAGACCTTTCATTTGGAGCTTTAATGGAGTCTTTATTTGCAGGTGTAAGCTACAGGGCAGCTCATGGTTTCTTCTATTGCAGCTCACTCCTTCAACCATTTCCAGTTTTGATGGCATATTCTTGATCCTTGAGGGAGGGCGTTTTTGGTGAGCTATTGTACTCTTTGGGGAAGCTTTTAATGCCCCATTTATTTTGTAATATGAATTAAATACTCTTTTCTTCATCTCCAAAAAGTTTCAGGTCGAAATTCCAAGTAGAAATGTATAAATCTCATTTTTAATGGAAGAACAATGCCATTTCCCCACTACCTTGTTGTGAGCCAATGTATTGATGATGATTTCGAATGAATGGATGATTCTCTGATATATTTGTGATAAATATACTGCCATGTATGTATTCTACAAGTTTCATGTACTGTACTTGAGCATTTGAAGCATTTTTACTCAGTTTAGTTGTATTGGGAGGTGAAATAGTGCCATTTCCCCAAGGGTCGAATTGGGGATTTTTGCAGTTGAATGGGAGAGGGTGAGAATAGTTGTAATAATCCATTAATGGTGCATATGAGACCTTAATAACATACTTAACACATTACATACCTCTGTTCATAAATTTGAGTGGGTTTGGAGGCATTTGGGAAGCCATTTTCAGTACTTACCTTAGGGGGATTTGAACCCCAAATAACTAGTAAAATTGCATACTTGGTCCAGAATATTAAGAGAGTTTGCAGAGGTCTTTTGGTGGCCATATGTTGTCCCTGAACATCATATTCAATTCATAATATCATTCATAAACCTTCCTTGAAGATTTGAAGGCATTTGGAGTCAATTTGAGACCTAGAGACCAATACTAGTCAAAGGGAAATCACTAGTAAAGTTACCTACATTGACCAGAATTGAAAGAGTATTTGCAGAAGTGTTTTAAAGGTACAAAGGCATCCATGAAACACATATTTATGTTCTAATATCATTCATATACCTTCTCAGAAGATTTGGGATCATTTGGGGCAAATTTGGGACCTAGAGATCGAAACTAGTCAAAGGTCGAACCAAGGAAAAAAGTGGAAAAATTGCCATTTTAATAAAATTTCTAACAAGGGACATTACAAGACCCCACCAGCATACGAAAAATATAAAGGCTAAGTTGAGTATGAGGACTCACCATAGATACATGTCTGAGAAGAAATGGACGGTCCTTGTACATCGTCGCACAAAGAAGTAGCACGATGAATAGTGGCAGCGTAGATGCGATGGACTAGGTCCCGCTAGACAGGTGTCAGCTCCACATCTTGTCGCATAGAAAAAGGTTGATATAGGAGAAGCTTTTTGGGTGCATGCGATGCTACCCCTTAGATGCATTCAAATGATATCAACAGCGCAGATGAAGACTAGCAAAGATGATTCAATGGTGGAAATGGATAGGTTGTCAAATCAATGGGTAAAAGGAAACTCATATCCGACGACGAAAAATGATCACATGAGAATTCAACGGTTGAGATCAAAGGAAAACAGGCCAAAGAGGGTGGAAGTTATGGAAACCCAGTTATATATATAAGAACGCCCGTGAGGGTTGACATTTGTTTTGGAAGCCTGTCGAAGTCAGGGAGCCTCTCAACGTGTGACACACGACGAAGGTGATAGAACCTTCGATGGGGTGCATGTAGGGCTCCCAAAGTGACAGGTAGGGTCTGCAACCGCCATTCCCTAAAGAAAATTTAAGTCTTTTACAGTCATAAGATGGGGGAAGAAGAAGCTTCTACCAGTTCTAGGGTTAAATTTTCCCTAGAAGATAGAGACGCGGATGTATTTGACACATGCATTCGGCTCCCAGTTCCATAAATTAAGAGGAGATTGGAAGCCTTGCATGAAAAGGGATTGGATATCCATGGAGTCTTTAGGTCGTCCTTCATTTTCTTTTTCCTTGACCAGGTGTTCTCTTTTCCTGAGTTTGTAGCATGGTGTTCTTCTAATTACTCAGAACCTCAAAGAGTAATTATGGATGCCCATAGGTCAAGAGTTGTCTGTAATATAGATGCGTCAACCGTTAGGGATTCATTTTTCATTCCAGAGTCTCAGTACCAAGAGTCGGAGGGTTTTTCTGAAGAGTCGGTGGTTTCCTTGTACTTCCAAATCATCCTTGAAATCCATTAAGCCTTCTTAGCCACATGCATGAAACCCGATTCCAAAATCTCTGAAGAGCCCTACCCCCTAAATGTCAGCCTTTTTTATGACAATTCCCAGTTGATTGTTTCTTTGTTAGCTTAGTTTCTAGGGTTGGTTACTGATTTGTGGGTGACTGAAGTCCAATTAGGTTTACTCTTTAGGATTAGCATCAGTTTGGCTAGGTCAGAAAGCAGGCTTATCCCGCCCCTGAGGTTTGATGAATTTTTGGTGGAAAAGATACATGTACAGTTAAGCAATTTCCCGAATACTAGGTTTTTTAGACATCAGACGCAGTCGATGAAAATGATTATGTACAGCAACGCCGAAAGCCCACATTTCTCCTCACTGCTTGAGACCAATGTTCTGGTAGACAATGTTTTCAATTATTTGAACTATGTTTTGCCCCCTGTTTATAAAATCATTTTTGGGGAAGAATTGCCTAGAGTGCTACCTGAAATGAAAACAATGATGCAGTTGAAGGACGAACTGGCTGTCGGTGACTGGTTTTTGTTAAAAGAAGCTACAGTTATTAGGTTGTACGATTTTGTGTAGGAGCCTTATGTTCTACCCCGCTTTTCTCACATTGCGGATATTTGCTCTTGAATTTATTAGACAGAAATTGGCCCTGGAAGAGATGCAATTCCTGAAACATAAGAAGAGCACAGATGTGAAATGTCTTTGGATATGGTTTTTTGTCTGCTATACGAGATCGGTATATAGAGAGGATGGTACACCTGGCAGCTTGGGGCATCTATCAGTTGGAATTGGATCATGGAGAAAGAGAAGGAATCTAGAGTGGTTTTCATGCCCGAACAGGTGTGGTTTGTGGTGGAGGAAGAACCTGCTCCTTCATCTCGTATGATGTTCGACAACATGGAATCCAGTTTCTGCCAATGAGGATGAGGAGCCCAAAAAGAGACAAGTGCCCGAAAGAGTTCGATGTCCGAGAAAAGAGGAGATCCCCGACGAGGAGGGAGATGTTCAGCTAGACATGGAAATCATCCATGATCTCGTGCTCCTTACTGAGGAAGTGACACCTCCTCCTCCTGCAGAAGAGTCGCAGATGGACAGGTCTTTGAAGATAGAGGATTTATTTGATTTGCAAGTACGACTAAAGACTTCGAAGTAAGGTGGAGCCCTGCTCATAATATTTTGTTTCCCATCTTAATCAGTCAGTTTTGAACTTGAAACGTATGTAATGTTCCAAATTTTGGGCTGTCAAGGTGGCAACGTAATTTTGTTTATTTCTCAAGGACCAATTCAAGGCCAAGAGCCTATAAAATCTTGGTAATAGAATAATTAAGCGTTGGAAAATCATTCGGCTAAGGCCCGAGGGGCGAGCCCAGTTTTGATATTTTCATATTAATTCAATGTGTAGCGCCTATGGTAGACTATTTTGCAAAGATTCCCATGTTGTTCTAACTTGTAGTCAGTTTTTTCCTTCTTCTCTATGTGCATGTGTTTCCTATTATGTCTTTACATTATGTTTTTAATTTCATGCCTGAGATCAGTGTATAATAGTTTGGAATTATTGGAAACAAGATCTAGCTATTATCTCAGGTGTGCACAAAATATTTCTACTAAAGTTGATAATTAATTCATCTTTGATGGATGCTCATATCAATGGTCTGTTCTTGTTTTATTCTTTTACCACCAGAAAATATCTTTACGACTGCAAGCGAGCGACTACCTTGCCTCTATTAGAGTAGTCCATACTATGGCAATGTTATCTGATTTATGTGTAATAACTTGACTCCATTGTCCAATTGTTTTTTCCTTTTGATTATCCCTCCAACTTTTTCGCACGATTCAACCCATCAGAAATCTGACCTTCTGTGTATGCTTTAATTCAATACCTTTTGAGTAAGTAAGGCTGATCTGTTTGTTCACTATTGACGCCTTTGGATATTTCCAATTTTATATAGGTTGATAGAGAGAGTCCTCTCAGACTAAGCTGGGTCAGTAGCTTAAGTCGAAAGTGGTTAGTGGTTACCCCAACTTGCCCTCTCGTACAAGCTAGGGGGTACGATTTGGGTGATAACAATGACCTTGGAGGAATTCTTTGGAACTGATAGTGTACCTGCAAGTTTACAGTAGGAATGGATGAAACAAGCAGAATATGCAATGGAATGATATAACCTAGCTGAGGAAGCTGAAGAAAAAGAAGACAGTGATGAGGAGGACCCGTGCAACATCAATATTTTGAGTCAGAAGGTGGGCGTGAGGTAGAGGGACCTCCGCTGGAAGTTCCAGATATGAGTGGACCTATCAAAACAAAGAAAGTAAACATTGGTACCAGGGAAGAGCCAAAGTTAGCATCCATTGGGGGCTACTGGGATGATCAGACTGCGATAGAGATCGCAGATATATTACATGAATATCAGGATTTATTCCAAACAAAATTTACAGAGATGAAGGGCATTTTGGGGGACTTAGGAGTTATTAAATTACCTCTTAAGCTAGGCGCAAAGCCTGTTAAGCAACGACCATATCGATTGAACCCACAATACAAAGAAAGAGTAAGAGCAGAGCTAGACAAGATGCTCAATGCAGGGATCATTGAGTCGGTTGAAGAATTTGAGTGGATAAGCCCTATGGTTGTCCAAGATAAGAAGACAAAAGGTGAGATCAGGATTTTTGTGGATCTCATAAAGTTGAATGATGCATCAATGCATGACCCATTTCCTACACCCTTCACTGATGAAGTGCTTGATAATGTTGGGGGAAAGGAGGCCTGTTCCTTTACTGATGGTTTTTCAGGATATCATCAGATAAGAATTGATCCTGCGGATAGACACAAAACTACTTTTTCTACGGAATGGGGGTTTTTCCAGTACATAGTGATGCCATTTGGTCTGAAGAATGCACCTTCCATCTTTTCCAGAGTTGTCGTTGCAACATTCAAAGATTTTATCCACAAGTTTTTAGAAGCTTATTTTGATGACTGGACTGTGTTCGAATTGCTAAAGAACCATGGTGCAAACCTCGGACTCGTGCTAGAAAAGTGTATCCAACACCAGATCTCTTTGAACTTAAAGAAGTGTGTTTTCTTTGTTCCTTATGGGATTCTATTGGGAAACATTGTCTGTAAACAGGGCCTGATGGTTGATCCTGCGAAGATCACAGTCATTGTAAACTTGCTCACACCAAATTCAGTCAAGCATGTGCGAACTACATTGGGCCATACCGGTTATTACAAGAAATTTATAAAAGGGTACATGTAGATAACCACAGTAATGGAGAAGTTGCTGAAGAAAGATGTGTTGTTCATCTGGAACACAGAGTGCGAACAAGGTTTTGATACATTAAAAGAGAAAATGGTCACTGTGCCAATCCTAGTTTTCCTAGACTGGGAGAAGTCGTTCCATGTACATGTCGATGCTTCCTGCATAACATTGGGAGTTGTTTTAGAGCAACCAGGAGAGGGAGGTATTGACCATCCCATCGCATTGTCGAGCAGGAAGCTCTCGTCTGCAGAGAAGAATTACACCACCACTAAACGAGAATGCCTTGCTATGGTCTATGCACTGCAGAAGTTCAGGCACTATTTACTTGGTACGCACTTCTTTATGTTCACTGACCATTCTGCTTTGAAATAACTGGTCAATAAGCCAGTGTAACGGGAGCGAATCTGCAGATGGTTATTACTCTTTCAGGAGTATGATTTTGAAGTTATGGTTAAGCCCGACAGATTGAACTTAGGACCTAATCACCTGTTAAGGATTGAGTCAGGAGAAGAGCCTACGAACCTTGAAGACAATCTTCCTGATGTGCAGTTGTTTGCTATCCAGATAGCTGATGATTATTATAAGGACATCATAGACTTCTTAACTACTGGACTAGCACCCATAGAGTTCACTACACAGTAGAAGAAGAAGCTGGTAGTTCCAGTGGAAGACTTCATCCTAATTGCAGGACAACTATATAAATTTGGCCCAGATGAAGTACTACGCCGATGTGTATTGGAGCATGAGAAGCCGTTCATATTGGCTGATGCACATTCAGGAGCAGCAGGAGGTCACTATGCAGGAAGAGCCACCACCCAGAAGATACTGTGAGCAGGGCTATGGTGGCCTACAATTCACAAGGATGCAAAAGAACATTTCTAGAGCTACGATGTCTGTTAGAGGACAGGAAGACCCTCGTGAAGAGATGAAATTCCATTAAACCCACAATTGACATTACATGCATTTGAGAAATGGGAAATTGATCTTTTGGGGCCTATAAACCCTGCAGGGAAGAGAACTATTGGAAGGTACATTATTACTGCAACCGATTACCTCACCAGATGGGCAGAAGCAAAGCCAGTGAAGGACTGTAGCGTAGGTACTGCCATGCAGTTCAAATTTGAAGACATCCTTACAAGGTTTGGATGCCCAAATATTTTGATGAGTGATCAAGGCACTCACTTCTTAAACAGAACCATTGAGGCATTGAAAGAAGAGTTCCACATTCACCATCAGCGCAGAACACTTTACCATCCTCAGGTGAATGGAACTATTGAAGTGTTCAATAAAGTACTTGAGAATGCACTAACTAAGGTATGCAATATGAATCGGTATGACTGGGACCTATGCATTCCCGCCATGTTGTGGGCATACAAAACCACATGCAAGAAGTTGACGGGCCATACATCGTTTAGGCTAGCTTATGGACAGGAAGCTATAATGCCGATGGAGTACATTGTTCCTAGCTTGAGAATAGCTGTGTTTATGGGCATGGAATATCAAGAGGCACTAGAAGAGAGGCTTCTACATTTGGTTGGTTTGGAGGAGGATCGCTTCATCACAGGATTCCACCAACAAGTGTAGAAGGAAAGGGAAAAAGCATGGCATGATCGCGACATTAAAAAAAACACTTTTTAGTTAATTGATCTAGTCCTCTTATATGATAGCAAGTTCATGAAGTTTCCTGGAAATTTTAAAATGCATTGGCTTGGCCCATATACTATTTTGCATATTACTAATGCTGGCGTAGTTCAGTTAGCCACATTAGCAGGAGATAACTTGCCCGAGTTAATCAATGGAAGTAGACTAAAACCCTATCGGGATAATCCTGCTTCACAGATTCCTTGATGATCAAAAAGAAGAAAATTTCTAAGCGCCAAGTACAGTTGCAAATAGGCACTGGAAATGGGGAAGAGTCTGTACACAATGTATAATGATGAACATGTATATATTGCGCAGTGATGTTAAAATGTGCTGCTAGAAAAAAAATGAAAGAGAAAGAAGGAAACAAAGAGAAAGAAAAGAGGTATCACACAGTTGCGAAGTCCAAAAGGAAATTGCGAAGATCCAATTAGAGAAGAAAGAGACCAATTTCAGAAGCAATAGATTAGGCACTGCGAAGTAACTGCGCAGGAGAAAGGATGACCTGTCACACAGTTCGACGCAATACTCCAGAAAAATAACTGTTACATGGTCGGTTGGAAAAATAGCCTTTATACAGTACTCTCCCAGTGACCCTTTGGAATTTAACGCATAGGTAGCCGTTCTGAACCAGTTCATGAAAGAAAGGACCAAAGGATCTACCGGATTTGGAAAATGGATATAGCCATGAATTCTTATCTAGCCGCTGAGGGGTGTGGAAGGGAGTCAGCTATGCCTATCAGTAATGCCGCATTTAGACTCACGGGCGTTACCGAACACTTAGAATTTTTCTGCGCATACTACCTTGCAAACTATTTTCAGCAAGCTATCTAAAACCCTATGAAGTTTAGCTAGTGAATGTCTGAGTGGTTTTCCTTAGAAGAAGATTTCACCATTCAAGAAACTGTGAAGGTATTTCAATACGGTGGGATTTAAGAGTTAATGAGAACCCCAGCCAAGAAGGTCATCTTAGAAATAGGTCAAGCATTCAGACGATCACTAAGACACGGTCCAACCATGCAAGACAAAGGGAAAGATCCAGTGGGACCAAGAATGAAGGTGCCAAAGATGGCCTCCACAATGCAGAAGCCACCGATAGCTGATAAGGAGATACCCTTAACCATGACCCCAGACTACATCTCTCCACGTGTAAGGGACGCACTGGTCTTCAGACTAGCAAAGATTGAAAAATATGACATCTCGCTATCACCCATATCAAAGCACGTGGACATCGATAAAAATCTGTTGGGTAAAATTCAAGAATGTAAGTGGGAGGACTATGATCTGCTGCAGATGCAGAAGGAGGAATCCAATGAGCCTAGGTTTGCATAGTTCCAACCTGACCAGTACATGTGTTGGAAGAAGGACGTAAAGGGTGAGCTTAACTTGGTCGCAGAAACTTGGTTGTATGGAGTAGTCCAGTCGGGACTGCTCAATTTGATCAGACTTCCACATTTTGATAGATCACCAGAGTTGAATGTGGTGGTGCAAACACTAATGGCACGCACTCACCAGGGTTATTTGTGGTTCGACCACAATGTCGACCTGACGATTGATCTTATCCACCGCATCACTGGTTTGAGTAAAAGAGGTAAAGATCCCAAGCAATTTTTCCAAGCGAAAAGCAAGGATAAAGAAGCCATGTCAAAGATGAAGAAAACCCAACCTGTCATCAAAGGAAAGAGGGGCTTTTCGACGGATGACATCAATGATAAAGCGACAAAGTCAAACACACAACTGCTAGCCGAAAAGATCTTAAGAAAATGTAGGCCTTTCTAGAGGTACTTGCGGGCGCAGTAGTGCTTAGCACCATGGTCGCGGAGGGAGAGTAGTTCAACTGGTCTCAATACCTATTGAATGAGTTCATGGAGGAGCTAAATGACACGCAGCTCAATGGCAGAAATTTTCATTATACTTGGCTCATAGTGTTGATCGCCTTTGTCGGATGGAAGGATCTGAAGGATTATCTTGGTGTAATCACTGATACCAATGACTGCAGAGGGCCCCATTATTCAAACCTATGGGAAAATATGAACTCCCAAAGGCATCACGCGAAAGATGAGGTTTTCTACCAATATTATAGCCACCTGCGTGACACAATCACAGTCACCCCCCAGATAACAAAATAGATAACAAGTAGGTATATTTGCATTGTTGATTTTTATGTTGACATGCATAGTATTCATAGTTCAGCCAAAGCATAGAAGAGGAATGTGGAATGGTTCATAGGAAACTTCCATATGTATGAAGAGGATATTGACAGTATCATGAAAGAATGGCCTGCCGAGTTTCGAGTGCAAGTTGTAGAAGTCCCAATTGACTTCGGTGAGGACGAACCTATTCCATGTCCTATCACTTAAGAAAAAAAGGTAGGGAAAAGAAAGGAACCTGAGAGCCCCACAGAGAAAAAGGGAGCGCGGAAGAAGCAGAAAGCGGATAAGACCCAGTCAGACGCAGTCCTCCATGATGAGGATTATGACACAATCGCAAAAAAGGTCACTGAGTCGATGGAAGATCTGCTGACCGAAAAGGAGAAAAAGGACAAAGTGATTTAGGATGGTCTACAGAAGAATCTGACTGTGCTGCAGGGGATTAAAGAGATAATTGAAGAAGTCCATAGAAGATTACCCCTACCACGAGACTCAGAGTCTGAAGGGAAGTTAGGAGGAACTTTGCAGAAGAAGGAGACGCAGTTAACCATGACCGTTCCTGTGAAGTCCCGTATCATCCACTGGATCCGATAATAGTAATATTGCCAATGCCAGAACAGCTAGTGTTAGACATGAAGGATGCCGATCGCATGGAGCTCGACCTTGCAAAGATACCACTGCCTGGGTTACACTACTTGCATCTGCATGTTGTCGAAGAAATGCATGAGAGAACTACTGATGCGCTGAAAGGACAAGCTGAGCTGCAAACAGCTAATTGGCAGTTAGAGGAAGCTAGCTCGTGGAGAGCTATGGAACTGCAGGATGAGCATGATCGTTGGAAAAGACTGGAGTTCACAATCACCGTGGTCGCAGATGATATAGAAAAATTTGAGGTACAAGCAGACCCTAGAGAGACCATCGTTAAGATTGGTGAACTGGTTAACTCCCTTAAGACATATATGCAAGACATGGAAGTCATCCATGAAGCTAAGATTTCTTCCTTACAGGCGCCGATCAACCCACAGACCCCACCAGATCAGCAACAGTTGAGAGAAAAATAGGTGAAGGCTGCAGCCGAGAGGATCGTTGCTGAAGTGGATAAGTGCCAGAGTTTGTTACATGCGGTGTCGAAGGAATTCACTGCCCTTAAAGAGGACCCAGGATTCCTGCAAGTAAAGAATGATGTGAAGGATAAGTAGGCAACACTAGAGAAGTTGGATGTAGAAGTGAAAGAGAAGTTGGATGCAGAAGTGAAAGACCTGTTACCAAGAGAAAGGATCCCAAAGTAGTGGGAAATCAATGCGCTTAAGAAGGAAGTGCAAGCCTTAAGAGAAAAAGACACCAACATGGGAGATAACTCGCAACCCTTACTGGAGGATGCCAGCACGATCTTATAGGAGATTGAGGAGAAGTTAAAGGAGTTGCACAAAAATCAAGAATAGGTGGAAGGCCAAGTCAGTGATGAGATCACACTGGATATGCTCGAAATAGTTAAGCAAGTTGAGAAAGACACGAAGGAAGTAGTCGAGAAGCTGATTGCTACATATAATGAGTTTGCTGCGAAGCTAGCTCTGTAGGTGGCGGAACAACTCAAAGAACCCGAAGCTACAGGTGGCTCGGGGACGAGCCACATGTGAGTGTTAGGGGCCTGTTGGGCCTAGCCAAAGAGGGGTAGTTTTGAGCAAGAAGTACTTTTGGAACTATGGAGCTAAGCGTACTTTAGCTGAAGTATTTTTTGTATAAGTTTTGGGATGCTGCAAAGTTGAGCGCAGTGCAGTGTCAGAAGAGCTACGAAGTTCAGTACTGTGAGGAGACAGTGTTGTGTTGTGTCCAGTCTATGGGGATCTGGCAGGGCAGAGTGTTAGACGAAAAACAACACAGATTCCGGTTAGACCGTCAGCGGTCTATTTTCGGTAAAGATGCTCCAAGAGTGCCAAGCGATGGGTAGGAGCAATGCGGAAAGAAATCGAATGGTCGTACATGCGAAAGAACCACTACCTGAACCAGTCGCACAAGACCATTAGAGCAAGACATCTCGGTGAAAGCAACATGTTGGCATGCGGGCAACAGGACGGCTGATAGCGACGTTAGCATGCGCTACAAGCTGGACACGACGAAATATTCACTACCAGAAGCCAGCAAGCTCGATGAGCTAGAAACTGTAACGGTTTTGTAAACCTAAGGATTTTTGCTTGCGGATTGTAAAGACATGACCTATGGGAATGATCTATAAATAAGGAAATTTTGTATGCGAAAGGGTTGTTGATTGAAAGGGTTAATCTTCATTGTATTCATTAAATAGAACTTTGTTGAGAGATAATTTTGTAAAGGCTCTGCAAGCTGAGTGCGTAGAGGTGTGAAGAACCTGCAATAATTAATTAATGCAAATACACGAGATATCAGAAATAATAGAACTCAGAATCATTTTTATATTTATCACGGGCCACTTCGAGGGGGCAACCTCATTTGAGCAAGCTCAATACAAATAACTTCACGGTGCCTTCAATGACCTCAACACACACTTATATACTAAGTCTATGCCCAATACTATGAGTCAAAACCATGGGACATATAATACTACGGGACGACTTACAAAGCATATGCGTCCAATACTATGGGTCAATACCATGGGCTAATAGAAACTATGGATCAACAAATACTACGGGACGAATTATAAAGCATATGCGTCCAACAAAAATATACTAACAAAGTAAAGAAAAGCGTTAACACAGTTCCTAACATCCCCTCTTCCTTAGAAAAAGCTTTCTCTTGAAAGCTTTGGTTGGGGAAATTGATGTAGAATCTGAATGAGTGGTTCCCCAGTAGCATCCTTGGGTTGCATTTCGGGCCACTGATGCCTTTGGAGTTTCAAGGAGGATTGCTTGGAACGTTGTAGACGAAGAAGAACCATATCAGCTGCATGAAAAGTGCGCTCAAAATGGTGCTGATTGGCTTGTTGTTGCAGTCAAATTCTGGCCATGTGAAGATTGTTCTGCAGAATAAGAAGAATTTGATCGCAGTTTCGAAGAACCGAGTCAATTGCCTGAACTGGGGAGTTTCTAAGGGTGTATGGAAGAAGAACTGGCGGTGTCTATCCATAGACTGCTTCATATGGTGTCCTCGTAGATGTGGTATTGTACAACCAGACCGCTTCTAATAAATCCATAGAAATAGTTGGCCAAATCTGTGTAGGGATGGGTAAGGGTTTGAGCAGTCCCGAAAGGAGTGTCTTTTCACTCTTGTTGACCAGGAAAGTATCATAGTCAACCACCTTCTATGGAATTGTCATTTTTAGTGCCTGCAAAAAGAAGTTGCATTGTTCTGAGTCATACATTTTGAAGAACCTAGAGTTCCCTGTTGATGAAGAAGCATGGAGTTCATAGAAGAGATAGCCCTGTTGAACATATTGCAACCAATTTGGAACAAGTAGAGAAAAAGATGTAAGAGAAACTGGGTCATCAATTGTGCGAGAAGGAGCATCTGCCACCATATTGTCCTTATCCTTATTGTAAGTGATCACATAGGGATAACCCATGAGTTGGATAACCAATTTCAGGTGTGTTGGGGAGGAGACCCATTGTTCCTGGAAATTTTCCAAACCCTGCAAATCAGTCTTGATCCAGAAATAATTCCCTAATAGGTATGGTTGCCACTTCTGTACTGCATGCAAAATAGCCATCATTTCCTGATGAGAGGTAGATGCGGCTAAATTCTTACCGGAAAGGTCTCTTGAAGGCGACAAGCTCATTGCTTCAGCAAAGACACCTGCATATCTATCCAAAGAAGTAGTGGAGACTATTGATGGGTGCATCTGAATGGAATGGAGCTGAGCGATGACACCATGTGAATTCTTCTTAAGGATTTTTTCTAGGCGATGTGAACTGATGATGCAGAGAGACCCTGGTTGTAAGCCCATTAATTTGTGTTGTGCCCCATTGACTGAAAACTACATCCAAAGTTCAGCAAAATGCCATAAGATGGGGCCAAGTGTGCATAACCATTGAACGCCCAAAACCACATCACACCCACCTAAGGACAAGGCAAACATGTTACAGTGCAGGTTATAATCTTCCATAGAGATACGCACATTGTGACACTTCCCCTTGCAAGGTAAGGTGCCTCCATTGGCAACCATGACTTCAAAGTTGGAGCAAGGATGGACAAAACAATCAGCCTGTTCAGCAATCTGAGGGTCAATGAAGTTATGAGTGTTACCAGAATCAATGAGTATGGTAAGAGGGAACTTCTTGAAGTATCCCCTAACCTGCATTGTTTGTGGGGTTGTGATGCGGGTTACAGCATGGAGAGAGATCGCAGGTGGGTCATTATGAGATGGGGTGTCAACAGGTGGGTGCTGAATGTCAACCTAATCATCTACTGTATCTGGAGCTTCTTCACCAAGTTCAGAGGCAGGCAGAGAATCCACATCCAAGAGATAGAGCTTTGGTTAAACACATCTATGTCCCCGAGTGAATTTCTCATCACAATTATAACAAAACCCCTTTTCTTGACGTGCCTGCATCTTGATTTCATACAAATGCTTGATAGGAGTTGGTCGAGGATCTGGCGAGATGGGAGGTCGTTGAGAACCCATATTTTGGAAGGGAGCAAAAGTGGGTTTGGAGCGTTGTTGGGCTGCAAGCTTGTATTTTGCCAACTTAGCCAAACCTAGGACTTCCATCATTGTGTTGGGATAGAACATTTTAACCTCTGACCGGATTTCATCGTTAAGACCACTGATAAAACAACTCCTGTAAAATTCATCAGACAATCCTTCTGTGTGATTGGCGAGTTTCTCAAATTCTGTCTGATACTTCCTCACTGTGCCACTTTGGTGAAGTTTAGTGAGTGCTCCTGTGAAGTCGTCAAAAGCACTAGGACCAAATCGTGGCAAAAGGAGTTGGCAAAAACCTATCCAGTTTGGCTCGAGATGAGCTTTGATGTACCAACGGTACCGTTGAAGGGCTTCCTATTCCAAATGAAAGGATGCAAGTGGAAGTTTCTGGACATCAAAAGTATTATGCATACTTAAATATTGTTCTGCGCAGTATATCCATCCAGTCGGATTAGTACCATTGAAACGAGGAAATTCAAGCTTCGGACCACGAAAATGGCTGGAAGAAGAGAACCCAGTGGCTGTAGAAGATTCTTATTGTCGGTTATTGTTCATGGCTGAATGCTGAAGATGGAGGCTGAGAAATTTTTCATCCAGATCTTGGAGTTTGGTTTGGATGGTTGCAAGTGCTTCCCCCATGGTTTTTGCTCCGGTGCGGGTGACAACCATAACCAGGTTTCTTTTTTTTTTGGTTTGGGAATGGATAGAAAAACACAAACAAAAGCTTATTTAATAAATGGAAATTTGGATTTGGGAAAAACTCGGATGGGTAATTGGGGTTTGACTAGGTTTTGGACACTTTCTGATGGACAGGGAAGCAAAAAATGGGGATTTCAGAAGCGGAGTGAAAGAATGAGAAAATTTGGTATAGAGGGACAAAGAAGCAGAATTAAGAAAGGAACATGGTGGCAAAATTTAAAGGCGTTTGGGTGAAAATTGAAGGAGTTATGGCAAACCCTAAAAATAGACAAATGTGGGATTTCTGGTCTTGGGAAGTGGAATTTGGGATAGGGTCTTCAGGAATTAAATATGCAGAATGGGATTGCAGGGATGTCAATGAGGTTTCAGGGAAAACAGAGTTGAAATAAGGGAGATATGGCCGAAAAACATAATTTTTTTTCTTCTTTTATTTATTTTTTTATTTTATTTTATTTTTTTCATAAATGGATCGGCAACAACGGCGCGGAAGGGATCTGGAACAGATGGATTTGCAATGGCATGGAAGGGATCGAAAACAGTTGGATCTGAATCGGTGATTGGATTTGGAACGAATTTCAGACTAGATCTGAAACGGCTGGATCTGGAGTGGAGGTGATCGACAACAGTTCAACTAAAAATAGATATGGACCCCAAGTATGTGCGGCTTCCTAACAGTTCATGGGTTTCACTCGGCCACCAATGCTATCTGATGGCTTGCGTATTGGGGCAGTACCCCTCCCTCCACGACTCAGGTAAAACTAATAACCGCTTTGCCACAAACAACAGCTCTTGGTTTACCTCACGGGTGGGAACTAGTCAATCAGGTAGTGGTCGTTGCCCTTTTCACTGGCAGGTCCTCTCAATGGGATAGCTACTTTGGGGTGCTTGTGGTACTCCTCACAATGAGTTTTAAGGCTTATGCCCAAGTACTTCCCACAGTTAAGCGGATAGGGATTATTCCCAGATCCGAACTTGCAACAGATGCGAAAAAAAAAAATTGGCAGAAATTCCACCCAACGAGCCCAAGAAAGTGCTCTGATACCTGTGAAAATCCTCACAGCAGATCTAAGAGATGATGTGTACCTCACAAGAGTAATTATGATTAAGCAGGAAAATAGAATAAGAGTGAACAATATAGTATAATGAGCAACAAAATAATATGGTACAGTAGAACTCAGATAGAAACAATAATACTTCACACACACTAATTAATTAATGACAGTATGGACAAATTAATAGTACAATGGTAGAGAGGATTCGAATGCCTAAGGTGGCAATTTTAATTAGACTCTCAGAGTGATCATAAGATCAATAGAGTGTCATCGGAGCACAACTAGGTGTCCTTATGATCATCGAAGTGCAACTAGAAGTTTTCATCATCATCAGTGGAGTCATCAATGCTCAAGTAACTGTCAACCGTCAGTCAAACTAACTCTGGTAGGTGTAACTGAGTGTAACTCAATGTAACTAAGTGTAACTGAGTATAACTGAGTGTAATTGAGTGTAACTAAGTGTAACTGAGTGTAAATGACTGTAACTGAGTGACAACTGGACTGGTAGGTGAGGAAGGGTGTGTTTCTCCCTAAAATCAAGGAAGAAGGGCGCATTAAGAAACTGGAGGGCTAAAAATTAATAGTGAGAAGCTCCTGGGGGCTGACTAACTGAGGGCTAGGTTCTGGACTGATGACTAGGATGCATGCAAACCCTAGAATGCATGCAAACCCTAAAGGTGCATGCATGACTGGAAATGTAAATGATCATAATACTGGTGGGACTAGGATGGAGTATAGGAATATCCTAACACCCCCCCTTAATCCATCCTGGGCCCTGGTAACTAAGACCAAAAGTCACCCAATACAATGAATAATAACAATCAATAAACCAAGGAAGTGGGAAAATTTCATGGGAAACATACCCCCTCCTCAAAAAAATAGACTATAAGGCACACATAAAAATAAATGCTCCAAACTCAAGTATGTGTGATGCTTGGTCATATGTCTGGAGGTATCTTCTTCTTGGGAAGAAGTGGATCATGCTCAAAAAGCATGTGCTTGTACTTGCTCTTCAGATCGAATGTGATGAGAACAAATCCAACAGTATGAGAATGATCCTTGAACCTGTGATTCGAATAAGCTGAGGTAGGATCAAATCTGTGAAAGTGCATATAGTCTTTTGTCTTCTCCTTCGAACCACCATGGGTGAGATTATGACAAAAATAACTATTACATGTTTGCTTGAAATCAAAATCAGATTTAAGACTTTCAAAACAGTTTCTTGAGATCTCCTTTGAACCTGCAGGGGTGAGATCAAAACTATCATATGCATGAGAAATTATCCCAAGCAATAATTGCTTAGAATCCAAATTAGATCCAAGACTTGAAACATGGTTTCTTGAGATCTCCTTTGAACCATGAGAGGTGAGATCAAAACCAGTAGATGCTTGAGAAATTATCCCAAGAGAATGGCAATGGCCATATTCTTCAATGACCTTCTGAAAGCATGGAATTATGATCATATAGTAGTATAAAAGAGGAGTTAGCTGGAGAGGAGCGAATGCATTACCTTCAAAAGTTGTTTTGACCTCCGAAACAATCATGTGATCATGATGCAAACCAACAGACTCTGGTGCAATAGAGGATTTAGGACCTTCTGCAATATCTAGAGTGTGAGTTGGCACAGAAAGAGAAGAAAGTTTGAGCATGAGTGTAGAATCTGCAAGTTCTTTGTCAACAACTTCAATATGAGATGATACTGGTGCATGATCTGAGAGACCATCAAGAGGAGCGAATGCATCACTTTGTTTTCTTTCAAATGGGTTGGGACCAAGTCCTTCATTCTCTCTACCAAATTTTCCATCCAGGTGAGCCCATATCTCTTTTGGAGTCCATAACTACTTTGGAGTTTCAACACCATTACGGTATTTGAATTGGAATCTCTGGCGTGCAAACAAAGAAAACATTATTGCTTGAAAGTGCATGTCACTTTTATTTAACCAGTCAATCTTCTCTTCATGGGATTCAAACTCTCTTTCAAAATAACAATAAAAAAGATTATGGATCTTCAAGTCTACTATCATTCTTGGTTTCCATTCATCATAGTTGAGTGGATCAAGAGGAGTAATTCCTGATGAATACATAGAAGCTGTAGAGCACCTGCAAAAACAATATAGAATAACTGCAACTGCTACTACTGCAAAAATGTAGAAACTGCTACAACTGCTGCACTCGAAATCTTGGTAATAACTTGCAAAAAACTCTCAAGAGTGGAGATAAACAATACTCTCAACATGCTCTGATACCATGTGAAAATCCTCACAGCATATCTAAGAGATGATGTGTACCTCACAAGAGTAATTATGATTAAGCAGAAAAATAGAATAAGAGTGAACAATACAATATAATGAGCAACATAATAATATGGTATAGTAGAACTCAGATAGAAACAATAATACTTCACACACACTAATTAATTAATGATAGTATGGACAAATTAATAGTACAATGGTAGAGAGGATTCGAATGCCTAAGGTGGCAATTCGAATTAGCCTCTCAGAGTGATCATAAGATCAATAGAGTGTCATCGGAGCACAACTAGGTGTCCTCATGATCATCGGAGCGTAACTGGAAGTCTTCATCATCATCAGTGGAGTCATCAATGCTCAAGTAACTGTCAACCATCAGTCAAACTAACTCTAGTAGGTGTAACTGAACCATCAGTCAAACTAACTCTAGTAGGTGTAACTGAGTGTAACTAAATGTAACTAAGTGTAACTGACTATAACTGAGTGTAACTGACTGTAACTGAGTGTAACTGACTGTAAATGAGTGTAACTGAGTGACAACTGGACTAGTAGGTGAGGAAGGGCGAGTTGCTCCCTAAAATCAAGGAAGAAGGGTGCATTAAGCAACTGGAGGGCTAAAAATGAATAGTGAGAATCTCCTGGGGGCTCGCTAACTGAGGGCTAGGTGTTGGAATGATGATTGGGATGCATGCAAAATGCATGCAAACCCTAGAATGCATGCAAACCCTAAAGGTGCATGCATGACTGAAAATATAAATGATCAAAATACTGGTGGGACTAGGATTTAGTATAGGAATATCCTAACAATACCAGATGTGAAGAACCTGCAATAATTATTCAATGCAAATACATGAGATGTCAGAAATAATAGAACTTAGAATCACTTTTATATTGATCATGGGCCACTTCAAGGGGGCAACCTCCTTTGAGCAAGCTCAATACAATTAACTTCACGGTGCCTTCAATGATCTCAACACACACTTATATACTAAGTCTATTCCCAATACTATGAGTCAAAACCATGGGACATATAATACTACGGGAAGACTTACAAAGCATATGCATCCAATACTATGGGCCAATACCATGGGGTAATATAAACTATGGATCAACAAATACTATGGGACGACTTACAAAGCATATACGTCCAACAACAATATACTAACAAAGTAAAGAGAAGGGTTTACATGGGTTCCTAACAGGAGGCCTATTGAGAACAACTCATCACACCACTGTGGAAACCTAAATCCGCAGTGCCCCCATAGCTACACCTTGGGTGAGACCTCAGCCTATTCAGAGGATGTTGCCAAAAGGGCTGGTGAGAAAGGAGTTTTGTTTGTTCATTGAAACTGCGAAGAACCTGGGTCTACATTGGAAACCTCTAGAACAGTATCTTAAGCCAACAATTCCTCATATTGATCATGAATTGTATTTTTGTGTTTCTAGGTTTACTCATGCTTATAGCAAATTTAATGAATGTTTGGGATTATATAAATACGCTTTTATTTAAGTAATTTTCTATATAGCATACTATTGTCTTAATATTCTCTTATTTAAGATTGGCCAAAGTATGATTCAGAAGTTGCATAGTTACTCCTTTTAAGAAGGAAACTGACGATGCATATGAGTGTTGGAATATATGGTTTAAGCAATTCAGGTTATAAAGTACTGATCGTAGGAAAATCGAAATTGTATAAATGACATTCCACTATAAATAAGTTTTATGTGTTATTGAAATTAATTTGGAAGTTTAGTGAATATTACTAAACTCACAAATTTGGGTTAGGACATTTGGTATGAGACATAGGTTTGCGTATTCCTCTGAATGTTGTCAACACACTTTAAGATTTATGATAGTTGTAAATAAATAATAACTGCAACTAAGCGTATATTCAAATAGAAATAAAGATATAAATAATTGCAACTGTACTTCCGCACATAAATTATAGCAAATAGGTTGCTTAGAAAAATTTTAAGTTTTTACGAAAATTGGGGATGTGACAATTTCTCTCTTTTGGAAGGATTGGTGATCCATTACTTGTTAATTTGTCCAGCATTCTGTATATTGACATGATATTAAAGATATATTTGTTCTTATTCAATGGGGGGGGCTTGTTTAAAATGAATATAGACATGATTGGCCCCATTTCTTGTTATTGGGAGTGGAGCTTTAGGCACCACCTAGTCTAGTATGAGTATTAGACGTCATAATATCTTCTTTATCAATGACATGAGCTCAACAATATTCCTAGCTAATAGTAGAGAGATGTTTTTTTTGGAGATTTCATTATGTGTGGTCAATTTGGCATAATCTAGTTTTAGCGATTGGTAGAGCCACCCAATCCACATTACATTTTGAGGATGTAATTGCATCCTTCTTATCATATAAATAAGGATAAAATACATGGAGGGTAAGACCAAGGATATTTTATTTGTGAGAGTTCATTCTTAGGAGAGAAAAATAATCCTTTTGGGGCATATATAAGTCTAGAGGTAGATCTAAATCTCCAAAAAAAATTGAAAATAAATGTTCAAAATGTGGTAACACTAGGCATAATAAGAAAACCTCTATATCTATGAATGTTGGTAAAGGTAAAATATGTGATGATGTTTCTCCTAGAAAAACCTCTAATGATGAAGGTGATGATGCTTACCCAGAATCTCCAAGTGCACTTGTATATCATGATGTATGATTCACCGACTCAAGTGCTTCATTTAATGAATCCTAATAGGGAGTGATTTTGTAAATATGAAAAGTACAATCGACCTGATTTTTTGCTAGGATATGGATCGGCAATCAAAGTCATCAGATGTGGAAGGAATGCGTTGCTACTTAAAGGTGGAAGCATTAAAACTCTTCCTAGGGTTTTGCACTTTCTAGATCTAGAGAAAAACCCAATATCTATAAGTAATATCCGTGATGTAGGTGTGGATACTGTATTTGAAAATAGAACATGCAAGATTGTACAAGGATACATGGCATTTATTCGGGGATTTTGGATTGGAGCTCTGTACAAATTGTTGGGAATCACTTTGGATGATTGGTTTAATAACTCTATTTTTGCTTGGGATCACAATGTAGAATATAGGATCATTATTATCCTTGTATAGAAGACAATGTTATGGCATCAAAGATTTGAAGTGTCGGACATTATGGAGAGAAGGGCATTGGATAATTACATGATAAAGGTATGGTTTATGGTACGTCTAATTTCTCATCAGGTTTTGATTTTTGTGAACATCGTATATATGTTAAACAATATTAAGTGAGATTTCCATCTGATGCTACAAGAGAAAAAAAAATCTTGGAGTTAATACATAGTGTCTGGTTTGGAACTAATTTTGTTCCATCATTAGGTAAATTTATGTATTATGTTTCATTCATTGATTATTTCTCAAGAAACACATAGATATATTTCTTCCACAAGAAATATGAGTGTTTTTGGTAAATTAAAGAGTTTAATGATATTATAGAAAAAAAAATAGAGAATAAAATAAATTTCAATGTTGAGTATAGATAAAAGTGGGAAGTTATGCAAAATTGATTTTGAGGAATATTGTAAGAAGTGTGAGATAGAAAGGAAAAATACTACTCCATAAAAATCTCAACAAAACGGAGTTGTATAAAGCATGAACATGACGTTGATGGAGAATGCAATGGGTATGCTTAGTAGTGTAATGTTATCATAGGAATTGTTGGTTGATGCAGTGGATACTATATGTTTCTTAATAAATCACTCATCTACATTAGAGATGGTTGAAAAAACTCCACATGAGGTATGGAATAGTAAAAATATCTCCTTTAAGCATTCAAAGTTTTTGGTTTTAATGATTATTTGTATGTTCCAAAGGAAAACATAAGCTGCATAATAATGTTGATAAATGTATCTTTATTAGTTATTAAATACATTATAAACATTTATAAACTTTGGGACCTAATAGTTAAGAAGTTTTTTTATAGTCAGGATATTGTATTTAGAGAGGTTAAATTTCCTCCCAAATAGGAAATCAAGCAGAAGGAAGAAAAACTAGACACAATAGAGTTTAAGTTAGAGGGTGACGAGTTTGACTCCAGAAGAAGATGAATCAGGAGAGGAAGAACCCCAAATTATATCCTCGAGGAGATGAATTCATGAAATAAGAAAACCAAAAACTAGATCCAAGCAAATTTTTTACTTGAATTGTTCTTTATCTACTATGTATGACGATCATATAAATTTTAGGTAGGAAGTGGATTTAGGGTACAATAAACCTTGGAATAAGGAAATTGTTGTATAAATGGATTACTTGGGTACAAAATAGGGTTTGGATCATGTTTATTTGTCAGACGGACGAAAATATATTCATAGAAAATGTATTTAAGAAGAATTTTGATGTAGAATGTAAGGTGGAGAAGTAGAAATATTTCCTAGTAGCTATAGGCTTCCAAGGTAGAGGTAACTAGTTTTGGTGAGATTTTTTCTCCTACTACTAAGTTAACTTCTATTATATATATTTTTTTCTTCCATTACTTTTGATATTTAAGTAGAGTATATGGATGTGAAAATGACATTTATGGATGGTGATGTTGAAGAAAAAATATACATGAAATAGACTGGAAAATTTTCATTGGGAAATAAGGAGTTAGTTCACAGGTTGAAGAAGTCCATGTATGGTTTAAACCAATCACGAAGAATGTGATATCAAAATTTGTATACTTACATATTAGGACTTGATTTCACAAGAAGCAAAGGTGATAACTATGTGTATTCCAAACAAGTTGATGATCATTTTATTTATGTGGTCTTGTATGTTGATGATATGTTGTTGATTGGAAACAACATGGAAATAATCACAAATAACAATGATCATTTTTTTTCAAATCTTGATAAGAAAGATCATGGTGCTACAAAATTATTTTGGGCACTTAAATTAAAAGAGACTAGGCCAATAGAAGACTTTGGTTCAGTCACAGAAAATATGTTGAGATAGTATTCTAATGGCTTAATATGAAATAATTTAAACCAATAACTATCCCTATTAAATTAGGGGAAATTTATCTACCAATTAGTGTCCCAATACTCGAGAAGAGGTAGAATACATTTCACATGTTTCCCATACTAGCACTGTTGGAAGTCTAATGTATGTTATGGTTTGTTTTAGAGTAGACATTACCCATGTACTGGTAATATAGAGAAGGAATATGTCAAAACTAGGGAAGGAACATTGTACTATATTAAAGAGGGTATTCAAATATTTCCATGGCACATTCGATTATGTAATCTAATACGAAGGAAGACTTATACCTCACATGGAGATAGATATATAAGGATTTATTGATGTGGACTAGGATGAAGATATGGATTACAGAAGATCTACAATTGGTTATGTTTTTAACTTATTTGGTGGAGAAATTAATTGGATGAGTAACAGGAAGGATGCAGTTGCATTGTCAACTATAGAATTTGAATACATGGTAGCCACTCATGGAGGTGGGGAATACATATGGTTTCAAAGATTTCATTCAAGTATTAGTTTTTTCAAAAAGTAGTAAGAACGGGTTGTCATAGTTCAAGTGAAAAATTCCCAACAAAGAACCTTGTTTATCATTCCAAGAAAAATGATATTGATTTATTGTATCGTTTTGTTGGAGACATGGTTAAACATAAAAAGGTATTGTTGGAGAAGGTATATATCTTGGAAATGTTCCAAATTTGTTGACAAATTCTATTAGTACTAGAAAGTTCTCTTGATGTGGAGATTTAATGGGTACTTCTACCTTACTAGTGGAATTCATGAATTCATTCCATTTCCCCTGTTTTTTCAAACAATATAGTAGGTGGGAGAATGTTGGACATGTGTTGTAGAATTTGTAGTTTCCAAGAGGAAAAGGAGTCTGTTTTGAGTTGTTTTCATCTAATAGTTTTTTGGCACATTGTAAACTAGGTCCAATTGAGGAATTAGGGTTTTAGATGTTATAATATTGTATTCTAAAC
Organism: Larix kaempferi; assembly: GCA_027924585.1. NCBI lineage: Eukaryota > Viridiplantae > Streptophyta > Pinopsida > Pinales > Pinaceae > Larix > Larix kaempferi. Next base: position 21,607,496 of record BSBM01000434.1, on the reverse strand, counting down.
ACTTGAGATGATACAATGAGATAAAGAGTGTAGCGAATATCAATAATGTTGGTTTTCTTGGTTTTGGGTTTCCAAGGTAAATCTTTGTGTAATGTGTGTGTATTAGCCATTATTAACTATTTAGTCTTTTAGTTTTAGATTATGTTTTATATTTCTTTTAATACATAGGTTTATAAAAAATTGTACGACCATAGATATTGTGTATGCATGTTTTGTTTGGAAATGCTTGAGGATTTCAACATTATTTTTTCTTTCAAAACATTGGTGCAAATAGATTTTTCAAATAACGTTAGTTCTTTTCCTGCATTTTTTCAGTTATTAAATGAAGAGGTATTATGCAGTTGTTAGCTAAAATATTTATGTGAATCAAATATGCCAAGTTATTGGATTCATATGCCTAATTATATTATATTGTTATTTTAGTTTCTTCTATAAAGAAGATGTAAATAATTTTGTACATACCCTCTCATTGCATTATTTCTTCTCATTTTTAAATATTTTTCCATAAGTATAATAAGTATCTCCTTATATATATATATAAACACGTAAACCACCTAGAGAACAACCCCACACACACACACACATCTCTCTCTCTCTCTCTCTCTCTCTCTCTCTCTCTCTCTGTATATATATATATATATATGAAAACGTGAAACACCCAATGAACAACCAAGTATAACTATACTCTATGCAATTACTATTATAAATACAAATTTGTTTTCATTTAAGAGGGAAAAGTGATAATCTTAATAAACAAATCAATTTTTTGAAAAAAACAATCCATGTATTCACTTCAACATATCCATAACCTAAACAAAGTTTCCTCTTACATGTGTTTGCGGTAACTAAATGGCTATCTTGATTACAATCAATGTGGAAGGATTTTACTTTTTTCTTAAAATGATTAAGATGATGTAGATTAATGGCCACTAAGACCCTTTGGTCTATAGGACCTTAAGAAAAGAGAAAGGAATTACTTGGATTTCTATAAAATTTAATTTTTTATGATGGAAAAGTTGAGAAAGAAGAATTCCTAGGATCCCATAGATTTGAGAAGTTAGAATATCACAGAGATTAGAGTTGTAACGAATATTAGAAAACTATGATCGAATGTCGGTGTACGTTGGGCACTCTAAAAGAAATCGAGATTTGTCCTCAACGCTCATGGACTCACATAGCTAGCAAATCCTTTCCTCCCATGGAGTTTTAAGAATTTCCAAATGAACTATTTCGCTATGAATCTCATAGGAGTTCGTTCTTATCTTGGATATATTATTCTTCTTCTTTGAAATTGTTAAGACAGAGAGGTACGTTTGATATTCCAGATTAGGATTAATGACTTCCTTGTAATACCTTAACTTTCGTTTTGACCTCTAAATATTTATCATCCTACATTCTCACTTTGAACTTATATCTGATAGTGTTTTGAACTTATATGACTATATAGGGATGCATTTTTTTGAATTTTAGTTATATGTATACTCTATACTTTTGAGGATGGGGACCTTGAGTTCAACATGAAAAATAGTTTATGCTACTCAAGCAAAGAAAATAATAATAATAGTTTTTCTATTTGTTTGTATCAGTTCATTTAACTCTTTCAAATATAATATTCGGAAATTGGTAAATAATTGAATTTTTTATTTCTATTTAGTATCACAATAAAATGTGACACCTAAAGAAACAATTTACCTTAATGAATTCACACTATATGCGACCACTTAAGTTTATATTTTTTATATAATATATAATGGGTTCAAAATTTCGATAAATTTTTAACTTAATTTTTTCATTTTTTAAATGAGGTAGAATTTACATTTATGTGAGTTGTTTGAGAGATGAACATAGTTTATTCATCAGAGATTAATTATATATGATATCAAATATTTTTTACCAAACATTGATCCAATGCGTATTTTTTTTAGAATTGATGTAATTCCACATTTGGATTAGTTTTTTTTTCTTGGAATGAGGTTTTTGATCCATGTAAAACGACTTTAATTCAAATGATTATAATATAACATTAATTTTGTATTTTAGGACTACACCAAGGCCTGATATAGTGTTTGCAGTAAGTTTAATTTCAAGATTCATAGAGTCTCCAAAGATCACCCACTAGCAAGCTGGAAAGAGGATCTAGAGATATTTTGTTGGACGAATAAAATTTGCTATCCAGTATACATAAAATTCAGATTTTAAGTTGATTGGATATACTGATAGGAAGAGCACAGTAGGATATGTGTTCAATTTTGGATCTGGAGCAGTAGCATGGACTTCAAAGATGTATCCCATAGTGACATGATCCTCTGTTGAGGTAGAGTATGTTGCTGCAACAACAGCTGCATGTCAAACTTTGTGGATGAGAATAACTCTTTATGAGTTGCAGCATGAACAAGACGAACCAAATCATATTTTATGTGACAATAAATCATCCATTGGATTATCAAGGAATCATGTCTTTCATAAATTAGAAGGAAGTTGCTTCCAGGGGCTCGGGTTCTCAGCCATGATAGGGTTTTTTTCCTAGGGTTCAGCAGCCCGTAGGGGATGCACCCTATAATACCTCGATGAGCACACACGATTGTAGCTGCACGAACTCCGAGGACACTGACGCATGCACGGAATATCACAATGTTGATACAGTTGATTATTCGTCGAACCCATTTGAAGGTAAAAACTCTTTTATCTCTTTCACCGACTTTATTTCATTGCAAACCCACTGTAACTTTGCAGCGGTTACCCCGTTGGTCTCGACCTCTCCGCTGCCTTCCAGAGTTTTCCAAAATGGTTATCTGACATCTAGTGGGGAGATCTCGATGGAGGCTCCAACTCCCAAACACCTGTCTCCCTCAGTGGGCAGTTTATCTAACAGCGGTTTCGCCTCAGATGGTTTTTCCGATTCGCGGCTCAAGGGTCCTCTCCACCCTTATTTTGGTTACCCTAGCTGTGCCCTGGGTGAAACTATACCATATGCTTCAACGATCATCCACATAGAACCCTTTCCGGATGCTTGGCCTCCGAAAAATGCAACACTCTTTGAGCTTGGGGTTTGTGACTTGTTCATTGGTGGTTTCACTGTGCCAAACTCTTATCCTACAATTTTGGAAAACCCTCTTGTGAAGATTCCAGATGATTTCATAAACTACCTTTTATTATCTCCTCCCCACCCTGGCACTTATCCATCAACCCTCGGCAATAAGGGAACTCATCCGAGTGCACAATCCACTGCGCGTCGACAGGAGACCTCACCTCCGCGCAAACAGAAAGGGAATTTTTTAAAATGTGTGCGGGATAACATCAACCTAATCTGTGGACAAAATGTGTCTGTGGCTAACTCACTGAACATGGCTGAGATGGCGTGGGTTAGCCATTCTCATGGGAAATATCCGCGTATTGAGGACTTGGATCACTGGGTTTCATCAAATTGGCTACATTTTCTTGTTCAGAAACCGGAGATCATGGTTCTGTCACGCGGTTGGTTTGTTTTCAAGTTCAACTCTCATGAGGATGTTATATGCATCCTTTATTCCCACAGGAGTCTAGGAAACACTCCCATTTTTTAAAAGCTGGACCCCTATGTTTGATGCGGATATGGAGAAATTTGGCGTCATCCCTGTTTGGGTTTGTCTCCCAGGTTTACCTTGGGAATTCTGGAATGAGGAATCTTTTCGGGATATTGGAAATACACTAGGCTCATACATTGATGCAGATCTCTCCTTTCAACACACTTGGCTTTTCTCGGTAGCCCGTATTCTTGTTGCTATCAACGTTCGCCAAGGACTTCATCCACTCATAAATTTTACTTGGGGACTTGCTCAGCAGACGCAGAGACTGGATTATGAGCGTATACAATTTCGATGCCATTGATGTCATGGTATTGGACATCTTGCAAAACATTGTCATCTCACCTTCCAACCTAAAATGGATAATACTCACAAATGGATGGAAGGCACACCACCTGGTCCGAGGGATTTCTCTTTGAAGGAAGGCAAGCATGGAACTTTTTCAGGAACACAAAAACAGTACCCTAACTATGGGGACTTTGTTGAGGCTCGCTTGGAATTTTTGGTTGCTACCACAACTTCCCCGCTACAGACACCACGGGCCCCTAAGGGTTTCACTCCAGCACTGACTCCAAACTTCTCTGTGGATGCATCGACTTCTACAATTCTGGGTATGACTGAAACACTTGAACCTGTTTACACCTCTATTGTTTCTACTTTCTTCACTATGCTTCTAGATTCCCCTGTTACTACTGGCTCCCCCACTCTTGTTCTCTCTCCATCTCCCATCCTTACTTACATCCCCATTAACACTGCTCCTACCATGGAGTGCTCTATGCCTCCCCTACCCATCGTTAACCTTGTGCCCCCCCATAAGTTTTCACCTTCGCACATGAAACATCCCTATCTTGAACTCTTTTCCCCTTGGTACCGGATTGGGAGCAAACGCTCCTCCCCGCAAACCCTCTCGCGGCCGTGGCTGATCCACACATTATTGCTCAGCCCAATAATAGGCCATCTTGGACCTGGCGGATGGCAAAAAATGATCCATCATTGGGGCACTTAGAGCGGTGCATGCCCATTCTAGGGTTCCCCCATGAAAATTTTGTCTCTTAACTGTAGAGGTTTGGCAAGTAAACCTAAAAAACTTGCCCTATAGTGGCTGATATCTCTACAACAAACTGACATTTTTTTGCTACAAGAAAATATGGGGTCAGACTCCGACATATTGGATTTACTCTCTACTTCTTTCCCTACTTACGATTTTGCTTCCATTAGTGCTCGTGGGCTCTTGGGGGGCCTTGCCATGGGATGGAAGAAATCCACAAATAAAGTACACAACTCCTGGGCTCTTATCATTTCGGCTCTTATCATTTCAAAACACTCTTCTCAAATAACAATAGAGCCACTATTGTTGAAGTGATTCGACTCTCACAATTCTTCCCAGGAGCTGTCACAGTAGAGGACAACCAGAATCACATCGAAGAAATCACTGAGGGGGAACTCAAGGCTACTCTTTATAGCTTCCAAAATGATAAGAGCCTTGGCCGAGACGAATGGACCATTGAATTTTGTATTGAGTACTTTGACACCATTGGTGCTGATCTCCTTCTTCTTGCTAAAGAATACAGACATGGTAGGCACATCCATCCCCCACTAAATATCACCTTAATTGCTCTTATCCCAAAATCAGACAATCCTTCCACTTTGGATGAATTTCATCCTATTTCCCTCTGCAATATTACTTACAAGATTGTGGCAAAGATTATGGCTAAGAGACTCAAACCTCTTCTCTCTAGTTTCATCTCAAAATAACAGTTCAGGTTTCCTGAAGGACAACAGATACATGAAGCCTTGGGGAATCAAGGGTGCTATTATCAAAATTGATCTCTCTAAGGATTTCGACAATGTTTTCTGGCTCTATCTTCTCATGCTCATGACACACCTTGGTTTTGACTATGCTTTCATTAAATGGACGATGAGCTGCATTATTACTGCCTCCTTTGCCGTGCTCATTAATGGGTCACCATCACATTTTTTCTGTGCAGAAAGAGGGATCTAGAAAGGATTCCCCTTATCACCTCTACTTTTTCTCCTGGTGGATGAAGGACTCAGTAGGTCCATTTCAGATGCTATTCGTCAGGGCACTTTTCATGGTTTACATATCATCAATAATTTCCACATTTTACATCTACTATTTGTACATGATATACTTATCTTCTGTGATGGAACTATTGTGGATGCAGAGCAATTAAACCATATTCTCACCCTCTTTCAAGCAGTGATGGGGATCGTAATAAATGTTCGAAAATCCACAATCACTCTCTATGGCCTATCTGTGGCAGAATATCACAGGTATACTACACTCTTTCCCTTTGAATCTCTCCTACTTAGTGAAGGCTTCAAATACTTGGGATTTCATCTAAAACAAAATGGATATAAAAGAGTGACTAGAATTGGCTCATTGCAAAAAATGAAAATAGGATTATGTCTTGGAGCCATAGATGGCTCTCTAGAGCTGGTCACCTAATCCTCGTCAAATCCATTCTCGAAGCAATTCCAGTATACTGGATGTCGCTGGCTTGGATTCCAAAATACATAAAGGAAAAGGCCAGGAAACTATGCTTTCGTTTCCTCTGGTCTGGACACTCGGAAAACACTACTTCTCCATGGGTCAAATGGGAACGCATAGCTCTGCCGAAATCATTGGTGGGCTGGGGACTCAAGCACATACACCTCTTCTCCACATCACTACCCGCCAAGGCCGGCTGGCACCTTATAAACACTTCAAATCTGTGGACTGAGGTTGTTTTTCATAAATATATTGCCCCATGTTCTATTCTTCAGTGGATTAGAAATCCAACAAAGCCCTGGACTGGGATTTCTATCATCTGGAAAGCAGTTCTAGATTCTCTCCCTCTCATCACACAGGGACTCGCTTTGAAAGTGGGATTGGGAACATAGATTCATATTGCCTCGGATCCATGGATTGGCTATCAAAACCATCATCTCCTGCTGGCATGTGAAGAACCTGCAACAATTAATTAATAAGAATATGTGAAATAGCAGAAATGATAGAACTCGGAATAACTTTTATATTGATCACAGGCCACTTCGAGGGGGAAACCTCCTTTGAGCAAGCTTAATACAAATAACATCACGGTGCCCTCAATGACCTCAACACACACTTATATACTAAGTCTATGCCCAATACTATGAGTCAAAACCATGGGACATATAATACTACGGGACGACTTACAAAGCATATGTGTCCAATACTATGGGTCAATACCATGGGCTAATATAAACTATGGATCAACAAATACTACGGGACGACTTACAAAGCATATGCATCCAACAACAATATACTAACAAAGTAAAGAGAAGGGTTGACATGGGTTTCTAACATCCCCTCTCCCTTAGAAGATGCTTTGTCCTCAAAGCTTTGGTTGGGGAAATTGATGTAGAATCTGAATGAGTGGTTCCCCAGTAGCATCCTCGGGTTGCATTTCAGGCCACTGATTCCTTTGGAGTTTCAAGGAGGATTGCTTGGAAGGCTGTAGATGAAGAAGAACCATATCAGCTGCATGAAAAGTGCACTCAGAATGGTGTTGATCGGCTTGTTGTTGCAGTCGAATTCTAGCCATGTGAAGATTGTCCTGCAGAATGAGAAGAATCTGATCATGGTTTCGAAGAATCGAGTCAATTTCCTGAACTGGGGAGATACTAAGGGTGTATGGAAGAAGAAATGGCAGTGTATGTCGATAGAAAGCTTCATACGGTGTCCTTGTAGATGTGGTATTCTACCACCAGAGCACTTCTAAGAAATCCATAGAAATAGTTGGCCAAATCTATGTAGGGATGGACAAGGGTTTGAGCAGTCCTGAAAGGAGTGTCATTTCACCCTTGTTGAACTGGAAAGTATCACAGCCAACCACCATCTATTGAATTGTCATTTTTAGTCCCTGCCAAAAGAAGTTACATTGTTCCTGGTCATACATTTTGAAGAACCCAGAGTGCCCTATTGATGAAGAAGCATGGAGTTCATAGAAGAGATAGCCCTGTTGAAAATATTGCAACCAATTTGGAATAAGCAAAGAAATAGCTGTAAGAGAAAATGGGTCATGAATTGTGCGAGAAGGAGCATCTGCCACCATATTGTCCTTACCCTAATTGTAAGTGATCACATAGGAATAAGCCATGAGTTGGATAACCCATTTCAGGTGTGTTGGGGAGGAGACCCATTGTTCCAGGAAATTTTCCAGAACCTGGAGATCAGTCTTGATGCAGAAATAATTCCCTAATAGGTATGGCTACCACTTCTGTACTGCATGCAAAATAGCCATCATTTCCTGTTGAGAGGTAGATGTGTCTAAATTCTTACTAGAAAGGTCTCTTGAAGGCAACAAGCTCATTTGTTCATCAAAGACACCTGCATATCTATCCAAGTAAGTAGTGGAGATTGTTGATGGGTGCATCTGAATGGAATTGAGCTGAGCGATGACACCATGTGAATTCTTCTTAAGTATTTTTACCAAGCGATGTGAACTGAGGATGTAGAGAGACCTTGGTTGTAAGCCCATAAATTTGTGTTGTGCCTCATTGATTGAAAACTGCATCCAAAGTTCAGCAAAATCCCATAAGATGGGGCCAAGTGTGCATAACCATTGAATGCCCAAAACCACATCACATCCACCTAAGGACAAGGAAAACATGTCAGAACGCAGGTTATAATCTTTTATAGAGATACGCACGTTGTGACACTTCCCCTTGCAAGGTAAGGTGCCCCCATTGGAAACCACGACTTCAAATGGGGAGAAACGATGGACAAAACAATCAGCCTGTTTGGCAATCCGAGGGTCAATGAAGTTATGAGTGCTACCAGAATCAATGAGTATGGTAAGAGGGAGCTTCTTGAAGTATCCCCTGACCCACATTATTTGTGGGGTGGTGACGCCGGGTAACAGCATGGAGAGAGATCTCGGGTGGGTCGTCCTGAGATGGGGTGTCAATAGGTGGGTGCTAAATATAAACCTGATCATCTACTGTATCTAGAGCTTCTTCACCAAGTTTAGAGGCAGCCAGAGAATCCACATCTAAGAGATAGAGCTTTTGTTGAACACATCTATGTCCACGAGTGAATTTCTCATTACAATTATAACAAAGCCCTTTTTCTCGGCGTGCCTGCATCTCTGTTTCAGAAAAATGCTTGATAGGAGTTGGTCGAGGAGCAGGCGTGATGGGAAGTTGTTGGGAACCCATATTTCTGAAGGGAACAAAGGTGGGTTTGGAGTGTTGTTGAGCTGCGATCTTGTCCTCGGCCAGCTTAGCCAACCCTAGGACTTCCATTGTTGTGTTGGGACAAAACATTTTGACCTCTGAGCGGATTTCATCCTTCAGACTACTGATAAAACAACTCCTGTAGAATTCACTAGACAATCCTTCTGTGTGATTGGCTAGTTTCTCAAATTCCGTCTCATACTCTCTCACTGTGCCAGTTTGGTGAAGTTTAGTGAGTGCTTCTATGAAGTCATCAAAAGCACTAGGACCAAATCGTGGCAAAAGGAGTTGGCAAAAATCTATCCAGTTTGGCTCGGGATGAGCTTTGATGTACCAACAGTACCATTGAAGGGCTTCCTATTCCAAATGAAAGGATGCAAGTGGAACTTTCTGGACATCAAAACTATTATGCGGACTGAAATATTGTTCTGCTCGGTATATCCATCCAATCAGATTAGTACCATTGACGCGAGGAAAATCAAGCTTTGGCCCACGAAAATTGCTGGAAGAAGAGAACATGGTGGCTGCAAAAGATTTTGGGTTTCGGTTATTGTTCATGGCTGAATGCTGAAGACGGAGGCTGAGAAATTTTTCATCCAGATCTTGGAGTTTAGTTTGGATTGCTGCAAGTGCTTCCTCCATGGTTTTTACTCCTGCACGGGTGACAACCACAACCAGGAGTTTGTTTGTTTTTTGGGAAATGGATAGAAAAACACAAACAAAAGCTTATTTAGTAAAGGAAAATTTGGATTTGGGAAAAACTCGCATTGGTAATTGGGATTTGACTAGGATTTGGACACATTTTTATGGACAGGGAGGCAAAAAATGGGGATTTCAGAAGCGGGGTGAGAGAATGAGAAAATTTGGTAGAGAGGGACAAAGAAGCAGAATTAGGAAAGGAACACAGTGGCAAAATTTGAAGGCGTTTGGGTGAAAATTGAAGGAGTTATGGCAAACCCTAAAAATAGACAAATGTGGGATTTTTGGTCTTGGGAAGTGGGATTTGGGATAGGGTGTTCAGGAATGAAATATGCAGAATGGGATTGCAAGGATGTCAGTGAAGTTTCAGGGAAAACAGAGTTGAAACAAGAGAGATATGGCTGAATGGAGACGCGAAAGGGATCCACAACAGATGGATCTGCAACGGCGCGGAAGGGATCAAAAAATGGCTAGATCTGAAATGGCGACTGGATGTGGAACGACTTTCAGAATATATCTGAAACGGCTGTATCTGGAGCAGAAGTGATCGGCAACAATTCAGTTGAAAATAGATATGGACCCCAGGTATGTGCAGCTTCCTATCGCTTCAGGGGATTCACTCGGCCACCAAGGCTGTCTGACAACTTGCGTATTGGGGCAGTACCCCTCTCTCCATAGTTAAGGTAAAACTGATAACCGTTTTGCCACAAATGACAGCTCTTGGTTTACGTCACGGGTGGGAACTAGTCAATCGGGTAGGGGTCATTGCCCTTTTCGCTGGCAGGTCCTCTCAATGGGTCAGCTACTTTGCGGTTCCTATGGTACTCCTCACAATGAGTTTCAGGGCTTATGCCCAAGTACTTCCCACAGTTAAGCAGATAGGGATTATTCCTAGATCCGAACTTGCAATAGATGCGAAAAAAAAAATTTGGTAGAAATTCCACCCAACGAGCCCAAGAAAGTGCTCTGATACTAGATGTGAAGAACCTGCAACAATTAATTAATAAGAATATGCGAAATAACAGAAATGACAGAACTCAGAATCACTTTTATATTGACCGCAGGCCACTTCGAGGGGGCAACCTCCTTTGAGCAAGCTCAATACAAATAACTTCACGGTACCTTCAATGACCTCAACACACACTTATATACTAAGTCTATGCCCATTGCTATGAGTCAAAACCATGGGACATATAATACTACAGGACGACTTACAAAGCATATGTGTCCAATACTATGGGTCAATACCATGGGCTAATATAAACTATGGATCAACAAATACTACGGGATGACTTACAAAGCATATGCATCCAACAAAAATATACTAACAAAGTAAAGAGAAGGGTTGACACAGGTTCCTAACACAGCACCACTTATAAACATCCTCCAACAGAATGATTTCTTTCATCTTTCACATATCGTTGATCCTACAACTACTAGCATTTGGCAACAGGGATGGTCATCTGCGGTGGATCTACATATTCCGGAGGATCTTCACAACCATTGGGAACTTTACATTTTGGCATTAAAACTATCACATGCTCGTATCTCAAATAATGAGGATGAAATTTTGTGGATGCCGGCCTCAAATGGAAATTATGCCCCAAAATTGGGCTACAAATATTTAATGGAGCAAAAACATCCTTAGGCCGAACCATCTTAGTAGTGGAAAGCTGTTTGGAAATCACATTGTCCTTCAAAATCTAAATTATTCATGTGGTGTACTCTTTCAAATCACATCCCCACCTTGGATCGCATCAAGAAAAAACGTATTGAGGGCTCGAGCTGGTGCATCCTATGCAAACAGGCCGACGAAACTACTACACATCTCTTTCAGCACTGTATTTTTTGTAAAAACATCTGGGTAGCATTAAAAGTTGTTTATCCAGCTACAGTTATGTGGAGGGGGTAGACTATTGATGCGGCTTGGAGGAATTGGTATGAATCTCCATCTACTACATCCATCCGGGCCCTACCATTGATCATCATCTGGGGCATGTGGATCGCTGGAAATCAATTGATATTCTGTGGAAAAAACACTAGCCCATCCATTTTGATTAGTCATTCTCTCTCCATTCTTCACACATCCCCCAGATTGCCTCCTCACCTCTCCAATGGGTTCCTTTTGCTGAGAACATCATCCAAAATATTCCCTGGGCATTTTTCGACAATGCTTCACAACACAATACGTGTGGTGGGGGAGCCATATTTCACCTCTCGGGCACACACTCCTTTAAGATCAACATGGGCCTGGGTGGAGGCACAAACAATTATGCTAAGCTACATGCACTAAAAATACTGCTTCTCTTTGCATTAGAAAAACAATGCACTAGACTACTAGTATTTGGAGACTCTTTAATCATCATCAATTGGATCAACAAAATTCACCGTTGTCATCACTTGATCCTAAATACTTTACTTGAAGACACACATAGAACTGCCTCACTATTTGACTTTTTCTCTTGCAAACATGTCTACAGGGAAAGGAATGTGGCTGCGGATCTCCTTTCCAAACAGAGATTGACTCTTCCACATGGACAGTGGCAGATTACTGAATATCTCAATGATACATTCCATGACAATTATAACTGACCATTCTTCGAAGGACCAGTTCTCCATGATCCACCACTTTTTTGATTGGCACATACACTATTGTTTTTACGTTTTTGGACTATTTTCTTTCATAGCAATGATTCTCATACATGGATCCTACGTGATCTATCTTTTGCTACATATATTATAGTCATATTTTGATACTCGAAGCTGAAAAGCTTTATTTCTAAAAACCCTCACAGAAGCTTTTATACAATATGTAATTTGATTATACTAATGAAATTACGCTTTTTTCCAAGAAAAAAAAAACATTAATTTTGTATTTTACTATATTACTTTAGTCTAATTTTAACCTATGTAAAATGATGTTAATTCAAAATACTATTGTGTAATATTAATTTTTTAATGCTTTGCAAAGTCGTGAAATGTAATAAGATATATTTAAAATGCATCTTTAAAACATTTGAGTCAAATTGAATGTTTTCCATTTTAATTTTAATATTTCTTTTCATTTGAGGTTTAAATCTTGATTAATAATAGTTGATTTTTTAAAAATAGTATTTATGATAACTATATGAAACATTAAATTCTCCTATGTAATAAAAAAATAAAAAAGTTACAAAAATATAATACACAAAAAAGCATCTCAAACATAATGATTTAACCAAGCACACACATATCGACAAAGAAGGTATCCTTGAAACCTTTAAATATTCTTATTCACAAGTAATACAATGAGCCATTACCATGGGCCACCAAAGATCATGGACCCAAAAAAGCATGACAGAATCAAGTTTACCCAACAAAGAGAAACGCCTTGACCATGACAAAAATCAAAATTTCCATATTTCAATCTCATGTTTTTTCAATACAAAATAAAATATATAATTATAATAATAATATTGTTAAATATAATTATAATTAAAATAATTTTTATGTAAAATAAAAAGTAACTATTTATAATGTTTTAAAAATTAAATTATATTAAATAATACTAAAAAAATTAAAACATTTTTATTTAAAATTATTTTTGATAAATCTATTATATTATAGAGAAGTTATTACAACACACCAATTTAATTTTATCTTATATCCAAATCTTTTATTTGATATATTATATAAAAGTTGAATTTACCTCTTTATATATAGATATAGACGAATCATATATATATATATTTAGTTATTAGACAAATTATATATATATATATAAACGATTATAAGGAAAATCTAACTTGCATTTACATCTTTACCTTGAGATTGAAAGCTTATGTATTTGAAAATACCTCAATATCATATAATATATATGATTTTTAAAACTCGTCAGCACATTTATTATAAGGTAAATCTAACTTACATCTCTCTCTTGATATTGGAAGCTTATGCATTTAAAAATACCTCCATATACAAAGAGGTTTATTTAAAGCCAATGTAAGAATGTTGTCTCCATAAAACGTGTAACCCACGAAAGCAAATCATAAAGTACTATGATGGAAAATACATACCTTATAAATAGAAATTCAATGTAACGTTTACAAAATCAAGTTCTTACAAACATCTTATTAGAAGAGTACACCATGGTACATCCCGTTCTTTCGTTCTTTCATTTTCTGCTATGGCTTGGGCAATTTCATGGGAGACTTGGAATGGTCTTGGTTTTATTTGATTGTGATTATGTGGTTGGCTGATTTCTGGATTTTTGGTTATTATATTTTTATATTTGATAATAAAGTATAATTTTTTTCTTGTGAAAAAAAAATCTTATTAGAAGAGTACACCACCCATGGCCTTGTGCATTTGAGATTTGTATACAATGATAAACTATATAAGAAACATCCAAATGTAGTTTGTCAAAATGACTACATGAAAGAAAGCTGTTCAAGAAACTTAAAAAAAATCATATTTAGTCATTAACAAGTCCGAATCCATAACTGTCGACCCACAAATGTGCCCTCCAACGTGTGGGGGAGAAAAATCACATACATCTGCAAGGTCGCAGTACCATTGCATACGACTACATGGATCAAAATGAGGGCAAATGCTCAATGTAATACGAAGTTAGTTGAGAAATGTAGTTTAGAATGTGTCTCTAATGTGACAAATTATTGTAGATGAGTGAACGTGAGGTCCAGTTAGGTTGTAGTTAATAACAATACATGATATATAATTATCAGCACTAGGAGACATGTCTGTACTCGATATCCTATAGGTAAAGAACAACTTTAGTAGGGCAAGGCGTAGTGTGACCTTTGCACCTCGAGCAGAAATAAAAAATTGGAAGAATTATTTCCAATTCCACCCATTCCAATCCTACTCACAAAGATGAAACAATAAAATAGCTTCTCACATATTCTCTTGCTTGCTGGAACGATCCCAAACACATAAATCTTGGACATGTAGAACGCAAAGCATGGATAGTTTAGAGAACTATTCTGAGTCTGCAGAGCGATCATTTCAAATATCAGATCCACGAATGAAAGCGTTGGAAGACGCTTTTCACTTTTATATAAATGAGTTTCACATAACTCTTTAACTCTTGTGACTCAACTATAACAAACAATTCCATGCTACTCGTTTAGTACAATAGGTTCTCATGTGACTCCTTACTACAACCATAGCTACCCAATGTATTTGTTTCGTACAAACACAAAATTTGATGTGAATTGTCTCATATATCCATCACAACATAATTACATTGAAGCTTTGATCAGTGAACAAATGCATTGGAGTACTTTTTTGGGGATGGTGTGACATTCTTATATATATAGTTCACACCTTGGATTGATTAAATATAGCAGCATAGATTCATCTTAAACTCGTATCTATTAAGCACCGAGAGGGATCCAATTTCTTGAGGTGTCTTTCTTTTTTTTTAAATTTAAAGTCAAGAAATTTGATCTCTCTTGATTGATAGATCCGGGTTTAAGTTTTAAGTGTTTATTTTATAAACTAACATCTATTTTTTAATAACTTTTCATAATTTTTTATTTTATGAACAACAATGGATTTTTTTTAAATACTTTCCATAATTTTTTTTTATGAGTGGACATTAATTTTTTTGATTATTTTATTACTAACAAACATTACATTACAAACGTTACAACATCTCCCCCATACTTACTTTACTTTACTTTACTTCTTTTTACTTTACTTTACTTTACTTACTTCTTTTTACTTTACTTTACTTCTTTTTACTTTAATGTTACAATGTTATTAATGTTACATCACGTAATGTTACAAACGTTACTAATGTTACATCACATTATGCGGAATCACTTTTTACGTTTTATTAGATGTAACGCTACATCATACACGTTAGAAGATCTCCCTCATACTGGGCTATAGAGCACCTCTCGGTGCAATTATAAATACTATTACCTTCATATCGAATTAGAAAAATCACAAATTGCAATGCATTTAATATTATTGTCTCTACTACTACTACTTGAAAGATTTCATGTGGCTTATTGAGTACAACACAAAATTGAACTACTTCAACTCTTCCTCTTAAGATTTACAATACAATTAAGAAACATCGATTTAAAAAACCATTTTTTATATGTTTCATAAAGTGGGTCTATCTTACTAAGCCATTCAAATATCCGAACATATGACTACACGGTATTTCACGTCCATGCTCACCAAATTCAAATGATTCTAGGTAAACTAGGACGTTATTATTACAATGATCAAAATTTGTTTAGTGACACAAGTTATGTTCACCTCCTCGGCATGGGCACAAGCAAGGAAACAATCACTGGTTTGACTGCAATATCCCAAATTTTGGTTGATTATGTTGATGTTATATATTGGGCATAAAGCCCCAATGCATATGATTTAGCTTGATGATATATATATATATTAGGCGTAAGCCCCAATACACATGTTTTACTTTTATGTATATAGTGAGTGTAAGCCCTGATGCACATGACTTACCTTTGTTTATTGATATACATATTTATGCATGGACCCTAACAGACGTAGTTTATTGTTATATACTGGGAAGAAATCCCCAATCTATTTGATTGATGTTTTATTATGAGATTTGGGTACAAAGCCTAATATACTGAGATGATCTTTGTTATATACTGTGGAGAGTTCTGATATGCATGACTGACTTTTATGATGTGTTGAGTGCGGAATCTGGATCATATGGACGACCTATGTATTGGAAATAAGCCCCGATGTACATAGAAGACATTTATCATGTACTGGGCATAAGCCCCAATGTAAATAGAGTGTTGGGCATAAGCCATGGAGCACTCTAAACTTGATGTTGAACATAAGCTCTGGAGCATCGGATCTTTGGCCATTTTATCCTTAGGTATATCTTACAAATACATCCTAGCACTAATGTTGAACGAAGAGCTTTGGAATTGCACTAGCGTAACGCCCATGTAAAAGTGTTGAGCCTAAGCTCTGAATAGTACTAGGGGTTACTTTACTTAAGAAGGTGTTGAGTTGAGGAAAGATCTGAATAGAACTAGTCATCATACTTAATTTATTTCGACTAAATTGATTCATTACTCATCTCATTAAGGATGGAGGAACTACCACGGAAAACGAGGTGATCCAACATGCAAAAGGGACCTAGAGCTACCTAACCTAGTAGACCTTCTTTAAACTTACCAATAGCCTTGTCAAAAAGAGTTGACCCCATTTTGTTATAAGCATCAAGATATAATGCTAAATAAACTATTTGATTAAATCAAATTTTTTAGTTATAAAGAGTCTCACTTATGCACTAAAGTGGTATGCAATTTTATATATGAATATAAAACATATTATGTATATATAATTAGTTATAAAATATATGAGAATAATAAGGATACTTAGTTAGATAAAGTAAAGCTTATATCTAAGATCCACTTAAATATAACCATTCTCTTTAATACAAATTATTTAAAATAAAACTTACTAATTAGTTCAAAAAGAACTAATTAAGATTTCTAAAACAAACCGAAGTTTATTAAATAAACTTTTAAATTATATTTCAAAACTGAAATTATAAATAAATAAATTTTTAATTATACTTTCAGAAGTGAAAATCAAACTTAAGTTAATATTAAAATATATTATTAACTTAACTACCAATCCAAAATTTTATCTATAAAAGCAAGGACAAACTCCAAAGGGAGGATCCCATCTTTCTCATTATCATTCTATATGGTACTAAGAGAGAATTGCTCCATAATTCTAGAAAAGTACTATTCCGGGATTTAGTAAAATTAGTCACCTGCCCTAGGTTCTCTAGAACTCTTTGCATGTTGGAGCTAGCTTGGGGGGAATCAGATTAGAACCAGGAACGGTTTCGGTTCATCACTGGGAGGAACATGGTAGTTCGAAAGTTATTCATCTTACATCCTACAGGTCAGCTAAAAGAAGATTGATTTCATTAACTAGTGTTTGAGTGGTGCAGGTTTACAAAGAAAGGACAAGCTACAAGGTTTAGGCATAAATAGTAATTTTGTTATAGTTTAAGTAAATAGGCTTCAATTCCCGCATTATTGTACATTTTCTTTCCTATATAAATTTGGTTATATATTTGCATTGGGAGAAAGGGCCAAGGAATGGGATCCCTAGGGTTATATTAATTAGCTTAACATTCGAATTTAAAATTATTGCTTAAAGATAAGTTATCAAACCCTTCTTTAAACTAGGTCTCCACCTTAACAACTACAGTATTGAAATTTTCCCTAGGAAAATTTAAACAAAAGCTACGTTAAGTTCTCTTTACAATAGGGTTGTTTCAGTTGAGGAGCGATTCTTTTCCCTTTGGTCCTCTACAGACTTAGGGTTTAAAACTTTAAAGCAATTTCACCACACTATAGATTAAAAAAAAATCAGTTATCAAATTGCCAACGTAGGCTGACAGAGTTAGTTTAAAGGATCTGCCTCTGCTAAAAATTTAGTCAAACATCAAACGTTTTCCAACCTTTTCAAATCTCTTTAAAGATCTCAACCAAAACTTCTTGGATGTTAATTTTAAATATTTAATACTAAAATCCAATCTTCAACAAACAACCCATTTAAGAAATAGCAGAACATAAAGTATCATTTTCCAGTAGAGCATTTCATGAGGTTTTACAACTTAAGATGAAATCAAAACACAACCATTACTTAAACAAGTTAACGCGCTATAGCGTTGAAAGTATTTACATTTTAAACAAGGTTAGGGCCTACTCAAGTTATTAAAATAAATCCAACATCCATTTATGGGACCATAGCTTCATACAAACCAAACCTAGAAAGTATAAATTATACAGTAAGAATTATCTTCCATCCACAAACGTTAAAACATAGAGGCTTCACGCATAGGGTCAAACACCCATAAACCCTACTGAAAAACTAAAATCAGATTCCGTCCAACACGCAGAGAAACAATTAAATGCGCAGCAGGTTAGGGCGTCGCCCATAAACATTTTAACTATGCCCCTTCAAACATCTCTACCATTCATCAACAGAGATGGCTAGTCCTAGATTTAAACGCATCAATTGAATTTATTTAGGATCCAAAATTAAAATACTTAATCTATTATGTTAAATTGCGAACAGAGACATCGATTTCATTTATTCGATTATTACATATATTCATCAGCAATCTCAGACTTCCATAAATCGAAACAGTAAACCCTACGGATTGTTAGATAAACAAAACGTATATGCTGTAACAAGAATTAATATAGTATGTATAAAAGCTAATACACCCGACAACGATTAGCTACAGGGTCATCTATTCTTCAACCACCATAAGAATTGAAAACATGTCAAATAAATCAAAGTCCCAAACATTCTAAACATTCTAGGACAAAAACGCTTTTACCGAAGCTTGAAAAAATTTGAATTATATCTACGATTTAGACGGAGGCTAGTCTTGTGAACAAAACATTTTATAATTAAACTTTACAAAACCCTGAAAGTCATGAAGTCGAGTTACACTTCAGACAGAGGCCATTTAAACATCCTCTATTCCAGAAAATGCCTCTACAGGCTTCATCACAAAAACAATACTATGGTTTATCCTTTCAGAGCTAAGTCGCCCATTCAAAACCACCCTACACTCAAATTATTTACCAAGGCTAAAGCATTTCTTTAAAATCCAAATCCTGAATAGATAATGCCATTCTCATACCATAAGCAAAACAAACCAGAACTGGTGAACAATCACATTGAGGGAGAGATGGCCATGAAAGGAACTAGGCTTACCCGTTGTTGTCATAAAAGTCATCAAGGTCACTGCTACAAATAATTAATCCCACTGAGCTCGAAACTCATACTGAACCCGAGACCCTATCAACAAAACTGTGAAATGTTATCCTTAAGTCTTGAACAAAAATGAAAGCTGGAAATCGAAGGAAAACATGAGCAAAAAAAAATCTTACCTTAAACATTTGGATCCACATCTTCCCAGTCATTCAAACTCAGTTTTTTCCTGAGCTACACTCATCACCAATGCTGGTACCATGGCCAAACTTTGAGTACAGAGAGCTAAGTTCTCCTCCTCCTCCAAAACAACTAGAGCGTGATGTCATAGAGACTACTCCACGATAGGGTTTACCCTACCTCCATCCAACTAGATAACACTACGAATGGTAGGCACATGGGCCACCATAAATGCCACCAACCTCCTCTTGATGTATATGTAACTTCGTAATGTATTTCATATATGTATATTGTACTCCTATAGAGATGGTATTATTCCTCTATACAGAAGTGGTTGTATTCCTATAGTGATGTTATTATTCCTCTATATGAAAGTGTCCCCATTAATATTGTAATTGTTGTAACTTATAAGATAGATGAGCCTGGATTGTTATGGTCAAAGGAGAGACTTTATGTCCCGGACACCGGAGACATTAGACCTAACATTCTAACAAAGTTCAACAAAAAACCATACTTGGTACATCCGAGATATAAGAAGATGATATCACTGGTAAAAAAACACTTCTTTTGGCTTAAGTTGAAAGCTAACACAGCATTATTCATCACTAAGTGCCAAGAGTGGCAACTGGTCAAAGCAGAACACCAACACCCTTCAGGATTACTACAACCGTTACCCATTCCAGAGTGGAAATGGGAGGTCAATAGTATGGATTTCATCACAGGTTTACCCAAGAGTAAGAAACAAAATGATTCCATCTTTGTAATACTACACAAGTTATCTAAAGCGACACATTTCATACCGGTGAAGTCTACTTACAAGCTGTCCACATCGCAGACATCTTCCTAAAAGAGATCTTCCAATTGCATGGGATACCCAAGGAAATCATTTCGGATTGAGACACGAAGTTCACAAGTAACTTATGGAGATCCTTGTTCTTTGTCTTGCGGACACAATTAAATTTTAGTACCGCTTATCACCTGCAGGCCGACGGATAGATAGAACGGGTAAACTAGATCCTAGCAGATATGCTTAGGATGTATGTTATGAACAACCCTACGAAGTGGGAGGATTATTTACACCTCACATATTTTGCATACAACAACAGGTACCAGACCTCTGCCAAGATGAGTCCCTTCGAGGTAATCTATGGCAAAAAGTGTAGGACACCAGTGACATGGGATAGTCCGATAGACAGACTCATGCTAGGTCTAGATTTACTGAAGGACTTGGAGCAGCTAGTTACCAGAGTACAACAAAACTTAAAAGAGGCACAAGACCGTGAGGAGAGTTATGCGGATAGGGAAAGAAAAGACAAAGATTACCAGATCGATGAACATGTCTTCTTAAAAGTGAAGGCAAAGAGGAGCTCTTTGAGATTGGGGCGATGCGGAAAGTTAGCCCCCAGATTTTGTGGACCCTTCAAGATACTGGCCAAGAAAGGGCTAGTAGAATATGAGTTATCTTTACCAGCTCATGTAAAAGTTCATAATGTTTTTCATGCATCTCTATTAAAGAAATATGTCTATGATACTAAGCATGTGATTGATTGGTCCTTATTATAGGTAGAACCCGAGGGGGAATTCATGCCAGAGCCCCTCCACATACTGGACAAGAGGGAGGTGGAGCTTAGGAGACAAACTATAGTCCAATTGAAAGTGCAATGGAGGCACTTCGAGACCGATGAGGCTACTTGGGAAAATGAAACCACAATGAAGGAGGATTACCCCACATTATTTCATGACTTCATTTCTAGTCCCTAGAACACCGGGATAGTGTTGTTCAAAGCGGGGAGGGATGTAATATCTCGTGATTCTGGTTGATTATGTTGATGTTATATATTGGGCATAAAGCCCCAATGCATATGATTTAGCTTGATGATATATATATATATATATAGGGCGCAAGCCCCAATACACATGTTTCACTTCTATGTATATATTGGGCATAAGCCCTAATGCACATGACTTACCTTTGTTTATTGATATACATATTTGGGCATGGACCCTGACAATGCATTTTATTGTTATATACTGGGTAGAAATCCCCAATGTATTTGATTGATTTTTTATTATGAGTTTTGGGTACAAACCCTAATATACTGAGATGATCTTTGTTATATACTGTGCAGAGTTCTGAT
Organism: Larix kaempferi; assembly: GCA_027924585.1. Lineage (NCBI taxonomy): Eukaryota > Viridiplantae > Streptophyta > Pinopsida > Pinales > Pinaceae > Larix > Larix kaempferi. Next base: position 21,585,943 of record BSBM01000434.1, on the reverse strand, counting down.
ATGCATGACTTACTTTTATGATGTGTTGAGTGTGGACTCTGGATTACATGTATGACCTATGTACTGGGCATAAGCTTCGATGTACATAAAATAATTTTATTATGTACTGGGCATAAGCCCCGATGTACATAAAATAATTTTATTATGTACTGGGCATAAGCCCTGATGTACATAGAGTGTTGGGCATAAGCCCTTGAGCACTCCAAACTTGATGTTGAGCATAAGCTCTAGAGCATCGGATATTTGGCCATTGTATCCCTAGGTGTATCTTACAAATACATCCTAGCACTAGTTTTGATCAAAGAGCTTTGGAATTGCACTAGCGTAACGCCCATGTAAAAGTGTTGAGCCTAAGCTCTGAATAGCACTAGGGATTACTTTACTTAAGAAGGTGTTGAGTTGAGGAAAGCTCTGAATAGCACCAGTCATCATACTTATTTATTTCGACTAAATTGATTCATTACTCATATCATCAAGGACGAAGGAACTACCACGTAAAATGAGGTAATCCAACATGCAAAAGGGACCTATAGATACCTAACCTAGTAGACCTTCTAAACCTACCAATAGCCTTGTCAAAAAGAGTTGACCCTACTTTGTTATAAGCATCAAGATATAACGCTAAATAAACTATTTGATTAAATCAAATTGTTTAGTTGTAAAGAGTCTCACTTATGCATTAAAGTGGTATGCATAAATTTATATATGAATCTAAAATATATTATGTATATATAATTAGTTATAAAATATATGAGAATAATAAGGATACTTAGTTAGATAAAGTAAAGAATATATATATGATCCACTTAAATATAACCATTCTCTTTAATATAAATTAATTAAAATGAAACTTACTAATTAGTTCAAAAACAACTAATTAGGATTTCTAAAACAAACTGAATTTTACTAAATAAACTTTTAAATTATATTTCAAAACTAAAAATCAAAACTGAAGTTATAAATAAATAAATTTATAATTATATTTTCAGAACTGAAAATCAAACTTATGTTAAGATTAAAATATATTATTAACTTAACTGCCAATCCAAAACTTTATCTATAAAAGAAAGGAAAAACTCCAAAGGGAGGATCCCATCTTTCTCATTATCATTCTGTATGGTACTAAGAGAGAATTGCTCCATAATTCTAGAGAAGTACTATTCCAGGATTTAGTAAAACCAGTCACCTGCCCTAGGTTCTCTAGACCTCTTTGCATGTTGGAGCCATCTCAGGGGGAATCAAATTAGAACTAGGAACCATTTTGGTTCATGGTTGGGAGGAACATGGTAGTTCCAAAGTTATTCAACTTACATCCTAAAGGTTAGCTAAACGAACATTGATTTCATTAACTAGTGTTTGAGTGGTGCAAGTTTACCAAGAAAGGACAAGCTACAAGATTCAAGTATGAATAGTGATTTTTTATAGGTTAAGTAAATAGGCTTTAATTCCCACATTACTGTACATTTTCTTTCATATATAAAGCTGGTTATATCTTTGCATTGGGAGCAAGGGCCAAGGCATGGGCTCCCTAGGGTTATATTAATTATCTTAAAATTCAAATTTAAAATTACTACTTAAAGATAAGTTATCAAACCCTTCTTTAAATTAGGACTCCACTTGAACAACTACAGTATTGAAATTTGCCCTAGGAAACTTTAAACGAAATATACATTATGTTCTCTTTGCAATAGGGTTGTTTCAACTGAGGATCCATTCTTTTCCCTTTGGTCCTATAGAGACTTAGGGTTTAAAAATTTAAAGCAATTTCACCATGTCATAGATTAAAAAAATCAGTTATCAAATTACCAACGCAGGCTGACAGAGTTCTTTTAAAGGTTTTGCCTCTGCTAAAAATTTAGTCAAACATCAAACATTTTCAAACCTTTTCGAATCTCTTTAAAGATCTCAACCTAAACATCTTGGATGTTAATTTTAAATATTTAAGACTAAAATCCAATCATCAACAAACAACCCATTTTAGAAATAACAAAACGTAAAGTATCATTTCCCAACAGAGCGTTTCGTGAGGTTTTACAGCTTAAAATGAAATTAAAATGAATCTATTCCTTAAACAAGTGAACACACTACAACGTTGAAAGTATTTAAGTTTTAAACAAGGTTAGGGCATGCCTAGGTTCTTAAAATAAATCCAACATCCATCTACGGGACCATAGCTTAATACAAACCAAACCCAGAAAGTATAAATTAAATAGTAAGAATTATCTTCCATCCACAAACGTTAAAACATAGAGGCTTCACGCCCAGGGTCAAACGCCCATAAACCCTATTGAAAAACTAAAATCAGATTTCTCCCAGCACGCAGAGAAGGAATTAATTACGCAGTAGGTTAGGGCGTCGCCGAGAAACATTTTTACTACGCCCCTTCAAACTTCTCTACCATTCATCAACCGAGATGGCTAGTCCGAGATTTAAACACATCAATTGAATTTATTTAGCAGCCAAAACTAAAATACTTAATTTATGATGTTAAATTGCGAACAGAGAAATCAATTTCATTTCTCCAATTATTACATAAATTCATCAGCAATATCAGACTTCCAGAAATTGAAATAGTAAACCCTAGGGATTGTTAGATAAACAAAACGTAGATGTTGTAACAAGAATTAATATAGTATGTATAAAAGCTAATACACCCGACAACAATTAGCTACAAGGTCATCTATTCTTCAACCACCGTAAGTATTGAAAGCATGTCAAATAAATCAAAGTCCCAAACATTCTAAACATTCCAGGACCAAAATGCTTTTACAAAAGATTGAAAACATACGAATTATATCTACGATCTAGACAAAGGCTAGTCTTGTGAACAAAACATTTTATAATTAAAATTTACAAACCCTTGAAAGTCATGAAGTCAAATTACACTTGAGACAGAGGCCATTTAAACATCCTCTGTTCCAGAAAACGCCTCTACAGGCTTCATCACAAAAACAATACCGTGGTTTATACTTTCAGAGCCAAGTCACCCATTCAAAACCACCCTACACTCGAATTCTTTACCAAGGCTAAGGCATTGCTTTAAAATCTAAATCCCGAATAGCTAATGCAATTCTCACACCATAAGCAAAACAAACCAGAACAAGTGAACAATCACATTGAGAGAGAGATGGCCATGAAATGAACCAGGCTTACCCATGGATGTCATAGAGTTCATCAAGGTCATTGTTGCAACTCATTCATCCCACTAAGCTCGAAACTCTTACTGAACCCAAGACCCTGTCAACAAAACTGTGAAATGTTAGCCTTAAGTATTGAGCAAAAAAGAAAGCTGGAAATCGAAGGAGAACGTGAGAAAACAAAATTCTTACCTTAAGCATTTGGATCCACGTCTTCCCTATCATTGAAACTAAGTGTTGGCTTGAGCTACGCTCATGGCCAACGATGTTGCCATGGCCAAATTTCAAGTACAGAGAGCTCTGTGTGCCTCCTCCTCCAAACTAACTAAAGCGTGATGCAGTAGAGACTGCTGCACGATAGGGTTTACCCTACCTCCATCTAGCTGGATAACACTACGAATGGTAGGAACATCGGCCACCATAAATTCCACCAACCTCCACTACGTTGGAAATATTTACCCACTCTCCATAATAGAGAATGACACTAACTTTCAAGATTCGATTTTATCACCATTTGCTTGTTTTGCATACATCTGACCCTTATATTTAAAAAGACCTTATTCATAGTTACAACTTGAAATTGTTGGGCTCATAACATTTCTTAAAATCATACCTACAAAACATAGATAGAAGTAAACATTATCATTTATCTAAGTAATTCATGCCTTTGTCACCAAGCTCATCACCTCAAGCCTTTAAAAGGATTTACAAGGACACCTTTAAAAGAAGTTTATCACACATTGGAATTAGAACATTTAAGTTTAAAACTTGCACAGATTTAAGCTGATATCAAGATATAATTGTTTCTATTATGCTTGACAGAAATCATTATAAAAATGACCTAGAACATCGCTTCCGCATAAGTATAAATTTATCCATTCACATCAATTAAATCAACTAGAGAATCAAGAACAAAAATATAAACTGTACTTTACATTGCATGAATAAGTCTTTCATTTATTTCCCAGTACTGAAGTTAATTTACTAAACATTTGCTTAAGTGTAAGATGTTAGCCATACAGGAATATTTTTTAAAATTTTATAGTTTTAGGGACATTACATTGACTTAGTGAGGCATCAACATGGAGGTGAATTTTAAAATTTTCATTTCATCTACTTAATGATCTTCTCTTCCTGATGTGATTATTTTTTGAGTATTTTTCTTTTCTTGATTTTAATGTTGTGGATCTTATTATCTTAGTCGTGTTGTTGTTATTATAAGCTTCATCTATTGAATCACAAATAGGAATTAGATGGGAGATGGAAAGATTCCATGTGCAACTATAATTTCAATTTCCACTAGGGATATCAAGGCATGTTTAAAAAAATTTCATTATCCCTACTTCTCTTCATTCAATCCTTTCATTTCTAAAATAGTTTTCCTTGGCTACACTTTAATTTTCACCTTCCATGTATGGAAATTAACACCATTTAACTTTTTTAGAGTAGTTTCTATTGAATAATTTTTTTGCTAAAATGATGTGTTCTCCTACTATTGTGATTGTTAAAAAAATTAATCTACCCCCTTTTCTTATGTAAATATGAAAATGCTTATATTTAAGACTTGTCTACAAAGAGAGGACTGCTCTATGTTGCTAACTATTGGAGTGGCCTAGGTCATGCTGTCGACTAGGCCCTCTGCCCAACCATTTGAAGTATATGTCGACAAGTCGGGTCAACTAGCATAGGTCGGGTCATTCGGTTAGACCTATAGATCGTTATGTAACTGTATTGAATAGGAATATATATAGGTTGTTGAGCCAATGGATTGGGTAGATTTGTTCTATGATTTATTATTCTCTTACTAATTAATAAAGGCGTGTGCTTCTCTCTATTGGTCTCTTGTCACTTGTATCTGTATCATTGTGCATGCTTGCTTATAATATATAATGTATCTCTGGTAACTATGTGACCCGCGAGACTACAACATCTGGTTCCATTACCGTGTGATGCATTAAAAAATAGCAGCATGACATATGATCTCAGAGTAGGAGATTAAGGATTGGTGGGAGAAGAAAATTGCGAACTACCTGCAGAACTATGCGTGACGAAACAAGATGACAATTATCAAAGTGAGGGAAAGATTCTTCTCCGATACCCATGAGAGATTTGTAGAGTATGTGCCGACTTCCCTAAACAAGCTACTAGATGAAAAGACTAGTTGATGAAGTAGAGCTGAAGTTGTTGTCGAAGTTGATCAATGGCGAACGCACAAATCTGTCGGAGTGGTGCGAAAATATTGTGGATGACTTATGTGAAGAACAAGTGATTGAGGAGGGCGTCTCTATAGAAGAAGTCAGAAAAAAATTCTTCATTGAGCTAGCTGATCAATTTTTGTGTTCCCTGCCGACCTTATTGTTCAAATTCTTGATTGACAAAGGAGTTGCACATATTGTCGAGACACGACCATTGTTGCTCCCTCCATTTCCGAACTCTAATTGGGAGGAGAAAGAATGTCTGTGGGAAATATTTTTGAAAGAGCGTGAATCGGAATTCTTTTTGAACAAATGCCGGCATGTATTGCTCTAGTAGTCTAGAAAGATTCGGGCCAGCATCGCGGGGGTGGCGAAACATGTTCTGAGGTACCAAAAATTGATGAAAAATGGCGTATGGCAAGGCGACATGACCAGCAGTGGAGGACCTGACAAATCTGACAAAAACATAAGCATGAGTCACAAAAGCATTCTGGATATCCATAAAATCGAAAGAGAAAAAGGGAGACAACAACACAAAGAGCTAAGGGAGCAGGCAAGTGTGCTCCTGAAGAAGAGGGGATTAGGCATCGTGATAGATGGAGAAGGAAATTTACCATAGTTGAGTCAAGCCCACGATGATCGGGGCATCGATGAAAACGTGTCTCTGAAGGAGGAAGACTTGTGGATAGAGCATGGTAGAGCTCTCCAAGTCCAGATACCTAAGAGGTTAACACCTCCCTCTCCATTTAACCTAACACAAAGTGTCAGAGTGCAAGAAATTGTCGAAGAAAATCTTGGTCTCCATGCTAGCCAGTCAGCAATCTGGATTCATTGTAATGAAGAAGGTGATGATGTCGAAATATTGTTGATTCATTGACCTGAGGAAGGAAATTAGGTGACTTTTCAACCTGGAGTTTTGAACAAAATTTTTCATCTAGTGTACCCAGAACATGAAGAAGAACCCCCCTTCCAATACCATATTTGAGTGACTCCCTGAGTACATCAGAGAATACGAGAAGTAACGAAGTCCCATTCGAACAGAAATTTGCTTGGATTCTGACAGAAGCAGTAGAAGCAGAGAGAATTCCAAGACCCAATGAAATAGAAGAAGCTCGAGACACTGGTTCTGAAGATAGAGAACCCAGTCCTCATAAGCAACTAGTTGAAGTCAAAGAAGCACTAAATATTGACATGGTAACAATCCACCTACTCCACCATCTAATTCTCAAGTCACTACACTAGTAGACATGTCGCACTCAACGGCACACCTTCCATTTTATGAAGGTTATGAAGATCCGACAAGACATTGGTTCATGTGTGAATCTATATGGACGACCAACCAACTCACTTGTGAAGAACGACGGTTGGCCCAATTTGCTGGCTCATTGAGAAAATGAGCATTGACATGGTATATGGGATATATTGCAAAAATACCAAATGCGACTAAGGCACAAATTAAGCAAAGTTTTATAGCCTTTTTCATGAAAAAAGATGCAACGTATCTGGCAACCGAACGACTGAAGACAATAGTCTAGAAGCCAGCAAAAACTGTCAAGGAATATGATAAGAGGTTCAAATACCTCTTGAACAAAATTGACCTTGAGATCAACGAAAAGATACTAATTAAATGGTTCATTGTTGGTCTCATAAGTAAAATTAAAAGGCATGTGCGTCGACAGAATGCCAATACTTATGCAGAAGCATTGAAGACAACACTGGAGATTGAAATGGACGATGAATACCCTTTAGTCGCCATTGGCAGACATATCGATGATCGCCTTGAGAGTATGGAGAAAGCAATTCAAAGCATCAAATTGAAAGGGCCATAGCTATGGTGTGCTATATGTTGGACTATAGGACACACTAAGGACTCTTGTAAAATAGAGGATTGACGACAAGAAGTCAAACTTATTCAAACCCGATGCTTTTGTGATCTTTGTAAAGAATATGACTTGCATTCCACTAATGATTTCCCATACAATCTAAATAATAAGAAAGCAAAATGGTGCTAGATGTGTGAAGTTAATACCCATTCGATTGACGAATGCCATCTGAATTTGAAGAATCGACAGAACTACCATGCAGTGTATCAAACAAATTCTGTCAAACAACATAATGACAAAAATACAAGAAATGACAGAGTTGACAGAAACAATGGCAGGAATGATCATTATCACTGCAATCCCAGGAATGCCCGATGTCCTAGATATAATGACCACAGATATGACGGATGATATGATGGCTATAACAGGCGTGGAGGATACTAGGGTCGTGGTCATGGCGGCGGAGGTCGCGGTGTCCAACCTAATCGAGCTGGTCTATCTTTTACATGTCTTAGTGAAGATCATCATCATGCAGAATGCCCATGCAAAGAAAAGAACGATTTAATTTTTGTACAAAATGTGGGGTAGGCGATCACTTTTTAGAGGATTTCCCTACCATGATTGAAAAAATAAATAATAAAAAGAATGTTCATGTCTTGTCCTGTGTACCTAAAAATGATGTGCTTTGTACTAAAAATTTGAAAATTGTTACTTGATAAGGTACCCATATTGGTCCAGATAGACCATAGATAATTAAAATAGTAACTAAAGAAGATTATCCAAAGCCAGGTAAGCAAAAATATGTGTTCAAAAATGCATCCGACATATTTGTTGAATTGGCAGCCCATGAAGATACTGAAGAAAACTGACAAGAAGCACTGAAGGAATTGTTCAATTTAATTTCAAATCATGAAGCTATAGGAAATTTGATTGACCTGTTTCATAAAATCAAGCTTAAATATGTCGTGCAAAGACAAACCAAAAAAAATTTCCGACGTCATAAAAAATAAAGAAATGATGCTAACCCTCTTGTCTACCTCAACATAAATGGCTACCATGTACGCCAAGTTGTATTGGATTTCGTTTCTCAAGTCAATATCATGACTCATGATACTTGGGACCAACTTAGTCGACCACAGTTGCAGGAATCAGGTATTTATCTAAAGCTCACAGATCAAGGACTCATTGAGCTGATCAAAGTATGGAAGGGATTTGAAACATCTAACAAAGGCATTTCAACAAAAGTTGATTTTGAAATCATGAATCCTAAAGATGATGCAAGTTCTTTCCCAGCCTTGGTCGGTCGACCTTGGGGGAAAAAGATGAAGGCTTAAATTTCATTGGACAAAGGTCGCATAAAACTCAAAGGCAACGGTCAGAAGGTTATTGTACTAATATTCCCATCTCAGGGAGAACCATGGTCAGAACTTGCAGAAGAAGATAATGATATTCATCAGCTCTATCAAATAGACAATAACGAATATCATATTGAACCAAATTCTCAAGGAGAGCTTCACCTTGGAGATCCCATTTCACTCAGATATAATTATGACGCAGAGCTCTATGACTGGAAAATATAGAATTACGATCTTCATGCAAAAGAGTGTTGGACGGTGAAATCCATCTCAAAGAAGCAAATAAGTAAATGTCTCTCAATATCATTTACACCAAAGATATTTAAGCGAAATATGAGAGCATATCTGATTCTTGTACCAGAAAAAAATTCATAGACATGTAAGCTGACATTGAGATACAAGGAACGAGATTCCCCTGTTGTACATGTCGAGCAAGTCTCAAAACATGTCAGAGAACAAGGCTGACTATAGAGTCTGGTTGATACATTCACTTGTCAGGCCGCGAGATGGTGGGATACCCATCAGTCGAGACTCCAAACCTGGAACACTACATCAACATTTTTTGTAGAAATATTTGGAGGAAAGAAGCTAACGACTCAAGCCGACATCCCTATGTTCACACAGGGTCAAAAGCCCGAAGTCCACATTGACCATTGTGAAAAGGAATGGAGAAAATTGGGCTATAAAGATGAAAGGGCATGGCCTCACCTCTTCCCTAGCACACTTGATGATTTACCCAATAAATGGTATAAGATGGAAGAGGCGAGAGGAGAAGCTTTCACATCGAAAGATTTGAAAGAAAATTTCATCAATGTTTTCCAGTTTTCTCGAAAGGAGGAGAAGTTGGTCGAAGCGAGTAAACATATCAAAGAATTCCTGCAGCCGACAGAAAATCTACAAAAAATAAGCATACTGCTCACTGACCTACGACCTGCTATAACATAACATCGAAAGGAAGCCAACATTTGACAAGACTAAGTTTAGAAACAGAGAAGTCATTCGGGAAAATTTTTCAATGGAGACAGGATCACCCCAGCATGTCGAAGCATGTGAAAACAATCTTTAGCATGGAGGTTGTTGAGAAAGATGAACCAGAAATATTATCAGAAAAAGACTTTCCACCAGCATTTACACAAATTAAGGAAGGTGAAAGACCGATAAATGAAAGTTGTGCCCCAGAATGGATGGATGCAAAAATCAAAACAAAAGAAGTTGATATTTCAAATGACGACGGACCAAAAATGGAAAAAGTTGGCGATTATTGGAATGAAGAACAAACAGCAGAAATCACCAACCTTCTCATGGAATTTCAGGATGTATTTTCCCATGATTACAAAGACCTGAAAGGACTTGTGCAGGAAATGGGTGAAATGAAAATTGATATCAAACTAGATGCCAGATCAGTCAATAAAAGGCCCTATAACCTGCTCACAAGTATAAAGACATTGTTAAAAAAGACATCGATAGTTTGCTTGAAGATGGAATCATATATCCTATCAACCAATCAAAGTGGGCAAGCCCAATGGTTGTTCAGCCGAAGAAGCACGACTCGACATGACTCAGAATTGTGTCAACTTCCACGAACTGAACAATGTAACACTTACAGACCCTTTTCCAACTCCTTTCGTAGATGATACTATCAATGAAGTTGCAGGGCATGAGTATTTTCCTTCACATATGGATTCTCTGGGTACAATCAAGTACCTACTGCTAAAGATGATCAGAAAACAACTACATTCATATGCGAGTTTGGGTCATTCACGTACAAAGTCATGCCCTTCGGTCTGAAGAACGCACCAACAGTCTTTTCCTAGACTGTCTTCAAGGTGTTTCAGGAGTATATCTACAAAACAATGGCTGGCTACTTTGACAACTAGACAATCTACACAATGCTAAGAGATCATTGCAAATGGCTTCGACTGATGTTGGAACATTGTCGGATGATTCAGTTATCGCTAAAAATTAAAAAGTGCATTTTTGCGATGCCCATTGGTATATTGTTGGGCCATGTAGTATGCAAACAAGGAATCAAGGTCGATTATGCAAAGATAAAAATTATTCTCTACCTAAAACCTCTAGTCAATTCGAAGCAACTACGAATCCTGTTGGGTCATAAGGGGTATTATAGAAAGTTCATCAAACATTACTCCGACATGACATATCCTATTGAAGAGCTGCTAAAAGAAGATCAAGAATACAGTTCGATAGAGGAATGCGACATTTCATTCAACACCTTGAAGAGAAAAATGGTTGAAGCACATATCCCTCGGTTTCCAAATTGGTCGGTAAAATTTCATGTTCATATTGATGCGTATGGAATACCATTCAGCGTGATTTTTACAAAACCCGGAGAAGATGGAATGGACTATCCTAATGCTTTCAGCAGTCGGAAGCTGAACAAGGCTGAAAGAAAATATTCCACTACGGAAAGAGAAGCATTAGGTATGGTATTTGCAGTGCAGAAATACTGTCATTATTTATTGGCTAATCCTTTCGTATTTTATACAAATCATCAAGCTTTGAAATATCTAGTCAATAAACCATTGCACCACGGGAGGTTGTGTCGCTGGATTCTACTATTTCAGGAATTTGAATTCGAGGTAATAATCTGACCAAGAAAGGCTAATGTCGGGCCATACCACCTATCGAGATTCGACACTGGGGAAGATCCAACAAGTATTAAGGATTATTTTCCAGATGTGCACTTCTTTTGAATTGAAGCTGTCCCTTCAGAACTTTAAGAAATTGCACAATTTATCGAGGATGGGCAAGCTCCTGAAGGAATGGCTAAGAAGAAGAGGAAGATCTTTGCTATGAAAGCTGCACCATATACTTTCATCAATGGGTTCCTCTACAAACTTGGCCTAGATGATGTATTACGTTGGTGTGCACTTGAGCATGAGTGACAACGCATACTCTCAAAAGCTCATTATGGACCGGCAGGAGGACATCATCACGTAGACATAACAACAAGGAAGATTCTGCAAGCTGGACTTTTGTGGTGGCTAACAATTCATAAAGACTGTCGAGAATTTGTAACTAAATGTGATAGATGTCTACGTATGGGATGACCGCTGCCTAACATAGAAATTCCTCTGGTCTCAATTAACCCTAGCCGAATGTTCGAAATCTAGGCGATCGATTTTATTAGACCATTTCCAGTAATTCGCAGACGGACAGGTGCATGATATCTCATCACTTCTGTAAAGTATGTCACCAAGTGGGCAAAAGAACAACCGATCGAGACATCACTGGTACAAAATGAGAAATTAATGACTAAAAAAATGACTAAAATTGGACTATAAACGACTATTTTGAGTCGGTGACTAATAGTATCCGATTTCCACTATCTTATCTCTAGTCGTATTTCACTAGTCATTAATTGGTTGACTTATTATTCATTGATTTAGTCATTGATAGTCACTGATTAATTCATTGATTTAGTCATTGATACTCACTTATTTAGTCACTGATTTAGTCATTGGTTTAGTCATTGGTTGTCACTTTTAATGACCAAATATAGGACTAAATAAACTACTAGATGATAACATATTAATGACTAAGCTAAATACGACTAAACATTAGTAGCGCTATAAGATACTGGAAATTAGCTACTAATAGTCATATATATACGAATTTAGTCATCTTCTTAGTCACTAATTTATGATAGGGTATGGAGGAATCAAACCAACAATATCCTGCCTATAATTAGGCAGGTGCTCTACCATTGAGCTAGCACCCTTTAAGAAGTTGTTATTGCTTGACAATGATGATATTCAAACAAATTTTGCATAGGAACAAAGTGAATGTCAAACATATTATTCAAGAATAATGCTTCAATTACTAAAATAATTCTAAGATATAGCAGTTCAACTGTGACAATGATGAAAATTCAAAGAAGAATGATCTTACAAACTACACATGAGTACAATAATCCATGGCTATACAAATTATCAGGAACAAAACCAAGTTGCTACCCTTCACTGACAGAAAAGAATACAAGATCCAACTTGGAATAGCATACTGTTGGAGTCTAGAGGCTTGAAGATATATTGTATGGAATATTTTGGTTTTGATATTTCGTTAAACACTTCCTCTACCCACTAACTTCTTCACAAATTAGTTCAAATATGATTCTTGCACTCTCCTTTAAAGCTTCCAATTGTGTTTTCAAGGCATAGTAACTTGTGGTTTCAAGGTTAGGGCCATGTATGATATAGAGATCATTTAAATATGCATATCTTAACAAGAAAATGCAAATACATAAACTGAAACAGAAAATGAGAAGCAATAATACAAAAACTGATATATAATAAGAATTCATTGTATTACATGCCTAGAAGTGTTTATTTTTACTAATATAAGTAGGCTTGTCCCTTTATATAATATGTTGATGCTAACAGCCTTCCAACTGATGTAAATCATTGCTACTTCTTCAAACAAGAGTTGGATAAACCTGAGAAGCAGATCTGAGTTCTTTTTGCACACCTCTTGTCTCAAATAAGTAATCCCTTGAGTGTTGTAGAAGACACCACTAGTTTAGAGATTTAGGCTAAGAAATATTGAAGGTATTTCAGTCTTTCAATAGTTTGAAGAAGTCAAATACAATCTGATATAAAATGCAGTAACCCTCTGCCTGTAGGAAAATGTCTCCTCTGGAAAAATGCAGCAACAACTAGGTGCATGAAATATTTCCACAAATATTTGTAGGTCGTGTTTGCTTCAAATGAGGCTAAAATAAATTATTATGACATCCAACACTCTTTATTTTGCTGACAGAGATGAAGGTTCAGTAAGTGGCTTCCTGTAGATTACTTTATCACCACTTAACTTTATCATAAAACAGCAAGATCATAGAAAAAGTAGAATCTCAATCAGATTCATTAGGATTTGCCGGCACAGGTTTACACCATTACACACAATTAAAATTAGGGAGTCAAATAAACATCTAACATCACAATTGTATAATATAGGTGCTTGTTAAAGGTTGGAAAACATCATAACAAAAAAGTGCACCTGTTCTTTATCTTAGTAGCCATGGTCATGAAAGCCTGCTCCACATTTGTTGCATTCTTCGCACTTGTCTCCAAAAATGGAATGCCAATCTGGTCAACAAATGCGTTAAAGAACAAAATACACAAAGCATGTCAAGAAAAATGTAGACTGAAAAGTGACCAAAAAAATTAACCCTTGAGATTAATAAAAAAAAAATAATCTACAAGCCAAGTCAACAAAATTAAGACCACAAACTACCATAGTGTTGCAATTAACAAAAAACAGAGAACCAACAACTTCAAGGCACACTCATATTTAAATCCTCATCAAGTCAATGACGATGATGCATACAGTGAAACACATATCAGTGCACATGATTCCAAAGCTACTCAGCATTTAACATTACCTTGGCTGTATCATAATCAACAACTTTATTAGCAGTCAAATCACATTTGTTTCCAACAAGCAACTTGTTGAAATTCTCACTTGCATAGAGATCAATCTCATTCAACCATTGTTTCACATTATTGAAACTCTCCTGATCAGTAACATCATAAACAACCTGCAAACCATAAATTTAAATAAATAATGGAGTATACCAAGGATACCAACAATCAACAGTTACTCAGCATTTAACATTACCTTGGCTATATCATAATCAATAGCTTTATTTGCAGTCAAATCACATTTGTTTCCAACAAGCAACTTGCTGACATTCTCACTCGCATAGTGATCAATCTCATTCAACCATTGTTTCACATTATTGAAACTCTCCTGATCAGTAACATCATAAACAACCTGCCAATAGAAGAAAAATATCATTATAAAACCATCAGTTTAAATAAATAATGGAGTATACCAAGGATACCAACAATCAACAACTACTCAATATTTAACATTACCTTGGCTGTATCATAATCAACAGCTTTATTAGTAGTCAAATCACATTTGTTTCCAACAAGCAACTTGTTGACATTCTCACTTGCATAGCGATCAATCTCATTCAACCATTGTTTCACATTATTGAAACTCTCCTAATTAGTAACATCATAAACAACCTGCCAACAGAAGAAAAATGTCATTATAAAACCATAAATTTAAGTAAATAATGGAGTATACCAAGGATACCAACAGTCAACAGCTACTCATCATTTAACACTAGCTTGGTTGTATCATAATCAAGAGCTTTATTAGTAGTCAAATCACATTTGTTTCCAACAAGCAACTTGTTGACATTCTCACTCGCATAGTGATCAATATCATTCAACCATTGTTTCACATTATTGAAACTCTCCTAATCAGTAACATCATAAACAACTTGCCAACAGAAGAAAAATGTCATTATAAAACAATAAATTTAAATAAATAATGGAGTATACCAAGGATACCAACAATCAACAGCTACTCAGCATTTAACATTACCTTGGCTGTATCATAATCAATAGCTTTATTAGCAGTCAAATCACATTTGTTTCCAACAAGCAACTTGTTGACATTCTCACTCGCATAGCGATCAATCTCATTCAACCATTGTTTCACATTATTGAAACTCTCTTGATCAGTAACATCATAAACAAGCTGCCAACAGAAGAAAAATATCATTATAAAACCATAAATTTAAATAAATAATGGAGTATACCAAGGATACCAACAATCAACAACTACTCAGCATTTAACATTACCTTGGCTATATCATAATCAACATCTTTATTAGCAGTCAAATCACATTTGTTTCCAACAAGCAACTTGTTGACATTCTCACTCGCATAGCGATAAATCTCCTTCAACCATTGTTTCACATTATTGAAACTCTCCTGATCAGTAACATCATAAACAACCTGACAACAGACGAAAAATGTCACTATAAAACCATAAATTTTAATAAATAATGGAGTATACCAAGGATACCAACAATCAACAGCTACTCAGCATTTAACATTACCTTGGCTGTATCATAATGAATAGCTTTATTAGCAGTCAAATCACATTTGTTTCCAATAAGCAAGTTCTTGACATTCTCACTCACATAGTGATCAATCTCATTCAACCATTGTTTCACATTATTGAAACTCTCCTGATTAGTAACATCACAAACAACCTGCCAACAGAAGAAAAATGTCATTATAAAACTATAAATTTAAATAAATAATGGAGTATACCAAGGATACCAACAATAAACATCTACTCAGCATTTAACATTATCTTGGTTGTATCATAATCAAGAGCTTTATTAGTAGTCAAATCACATTTGTTTCCAACAAGCAACTTGTTGACATTCTCACTCGCATAGCGATCAATATCATTCAACCATTGTTTCACATTATTGAAACTCTCCTGATTAGTAACATCATAAACAACCTACCAACAAAATAAAAATTTCATAATAAATCCATAAATTGAAATAAATAATGGAGTATACCAAGGATACCAACAATCAACAGCTACTCAACATTTAACATTACCTTGGCTGTATCATAATCAATAGCTTTATTAGCAGTCAAATAACATTTGTTTCCAACAAGTAACTTGTTGACATTCGCACTCGCATAGCAATCAATCTCATTCAACTATTGTTTCACATTATTGAAACTCTCCTGATCAGTAACATCATAAAAAACCTGCCAACAGAAGAAAAATATCATTATAAAACCATAAATTTAAATAAATAATGGAGTATACCAAGGATACCAACAATCAACAGCTACTCAGCATTTAACATTACCTTGGTTGTATCATAATCAACATCTTTATTAGAAGTCAAATCACATTTGTTTCCAACAAGCAACTTGTTGACATTCTCACTTGCATGGCGATCAATCTCATTCAACCATTGTTTCACATTATTGAAACTCTCCTGATCAATAACATCATAAACAACCTACCAACAAAAAAAAAATGTCATTATAAAACCATAAATTTAAATAAATAATGGAGTATACCAAGGATACGAACAATCAACAGCTACTCAGCATTTAACATTACCTTGGATGTATCATAATCAATAGCTTTATTAGCAATCAAATCACATTTGTTTCCAACAAGCAACTTGTTGACATTCTCACTCGCATAGCGATCAATCTCATTCAACCATTGTTTCACATTATTGAAACTCTCTTGATCAGTAACATCATAAACAACCTGCCAACAGAAGAAAAATATCATTATAAAACCATAAATTTAAATAAATAATGGAGTTATGGAGTATACCAAGGATACCAACAACACATTGATAAGATCCCCACAACTAAACAAGCTCCATGATACCACTAGTAAGTCCAAGGATTTATTCATAACTTGAGCACAGGACAGCATATACTTGCACAAGCAGTTCAGAATTTGTGCTCAATGCTAGAAGAGAAGGGTAGTCACTGATCCACTGACAGAAAAGAGGCAGCATTTGTCTGCATCGATGATTATGGTGGTGACCATGGAAGGGAAGACAAGAAATTAAATTTCGGGCCAGCCACCTGTAGTCCTCTTGAGTGAATCATGAATGATGCCAAGCTCAAAGAGGGGTATCATTGTGAATCTATCGAACCAGGATTTAGAATATTGAATCTTCCCTCAAAGCATCCAAGGGGATCTCCATCATGGATAGAGGGAGCAGTTTCAATTGCTGAGAAGAGGAAATTGAAAAATGCATCACACTATGTGATGAATGCAGCTTCATAAAATCTCGAGTTTGCACAAAGATTACATGGTATTTTATTGGAGTGGTGTTCCAGCTTCTCCACATTTATTTGTCGGAATCAGTTCACAAGAATGTGCAGGAGAACAGAAAGTTAGCCAACAAAATAATATCATTGAGGAAAGAGAAATTAATGATTTTTTAAAATGACAAGATAAAATTTCCTCAGGCCCTGGACGATCTCCAAAACTTATCATGCAGCAGAAATATTTAACATGTAACAATGGTGTAAATGAAAAATATCAGTTGGAACTTGTGGAGGGAACATGACTAAAAAGAGTTCCAGAAGCTGGGGCTTTGGATAGAACTTCTTTAATGGAAATTCCTGTAAAAATCCTCACAGCAGATCTAAGAGATGATGTATAACTCACAAGAGTAATTATGATTAAGCAAGAAAATAGAAGAAGAGTGATCAATGCAGTATAATGAGCAACAGAATAATGATACAGTATAACTCGGATAGAAGAAAAAATACTTCACACACACTAATTAATTAATAACAATATGGACAAATAAATAGTACAATGCATGAGGATTCGAATGCCTAAGGTGGAAATTTGAGTTAGCCTTCATGGAGTGATCAAAGGATCACTGGGGTGTAATTGGAGCACAACTAGTAGTCTATCTCATCATCAATGGAGTCATCAATGCTCAAGTAACTGTCAACCATCAATCCAACTAAGTCTAACTGAGTGTGGTAGGTGTAACTAAATGAAGGAGGCTCAGTGGAGGGTGCATGAGGAGCTAACTGGAGTCAGAATGGGTAGTCTAGTCTCACTGGAGATCCATCGGAGTGATACAGTCAGTTGAGAGTCAGTGTAGCCTTAAATCAAGGAAAGAACTAATGATAACTCAATTAATTGAAGTGCAACTGAGTTGTAGGTGAGAGAGGGCGCATGAGATGCATGCAATTGCATGAAGGGGTGCACTAAGCACTAGGAGGGATAAAACTGATCTGAGAGAAGCTCCCAGGGGATGGCTAACTGAGGGCTAGGTGCTAGAATGATGACTGGGATCCCTGAAAACCCTAAATAATGCATGCAAACCCTAAAAGTGCATGCATGACTGAAAATGCAAATAATGAAAATGCTGCTAGGACTAGGATGGAGTATAGGAATATCCTAACACCCCCCGTTAATCCATCCCAGGCCCTGGTAACTAAGACCAAAGGTCACCCAATACAATGAATAATAACAGTCAATAAACCAAGGAAATGGGGAAAACCTCATGGGAAAATACCCCCCCTCAAAATAAACTGTAAGGCACACACAAAAATAAATGCTCCAAACTCAAGCAGGTGTGATGCTTGGTCATATGTCTGGAGGTATCTTCTTCTTAGGAAGAAGTGGATCATGCTCAGAAAGCATGTGCTTGTACTTGCTCTTCAGATAGAATGTGATGAGAACAAATCCAATAGTATGAGGTGTTGATGTATATGTAACTTCGGAATGTATTTCATCAGTATATTATATGTATATTTATTGTACCCTTATAAGAGATGTGTTATTCCTCTATAAGGAAGTGTCGTCATGTGGATTGACAAGTGTCGCAAGTGTGTGTACTTGCCGATGGGTTATTAGACCACCTTATGGGGTCGGCCCTAATTAATATATAATATAATGTGGATGTACTCAAATAGACAAGTCGGCCCCAGTAAGTCACTGGGAAAAAAGGTGAGTATAAATAGAGATAGGAGATCTCTATTTTACTCACTCGGAAAAGTATCTATCTCTCTCTCTGGAAAGTGGCGCACTAGTGAGGAAGAGGAGGATCATCTGCTAGGAGACTATCTCTGTATTATTTGGTTGTATTTTGGTTGAGCCATTGCTCTCTCTATCTCTGAGGAAGTTTGTGGGGTTTTTCACCTTAGGGTTTTCCCCACGGAAACTCTGTGTCTCTTGTCTCTATGCTTTTGATTCTTGTGATGCTTGTGATGCTTGTCATATTATGATTGTCATGCATTGATATACTGTAGATGTTATTCTCTCAGCAAAGATCCTATAGTATTGTGATTTAATACTGAAAATTTAACATGGTATCAGAGCTTAACTGAGAAGAAGACATTTTGCAGTGACGGAAGCTTGTATTGCTTGTTTATTGGGTTTCTCTCCACAGATTTTTAAAATTCAGTATAGTAGATTGGATCTACTCATCAAGGTGCATCTTTCTGAGCAATCAGATTTCAGTTCCGAGCATTTTCAGTTTTGGCCCTAAAATTTAGGGTTTCCACAAAAATAGGAATTTCTGGAAACTGAAGGTACAGCTGAAAGCTCCTTGCAAAAATCGAAGGTTTGAGCTTTGGATCGAGATTTTTGGCTGGGTAGATCTCCGGGAAACTCAAACCCTAATTCAGGGCTCTCCCTAGTGAACCCGGGAGGACAAAAAGGCAATTTTGAAGGACAAGACTTTGCTGATCTCAAATTCTGAATGTACTAGGCTGATCAGCTCTCCAAGGCGCATCTTTCTATCCTTTCGGAATTTTGAAATTCACATTTTGAATTTTGAGGGTTTCTCTGACAAACCCTAATCCGGGACCAGATCCAGTTTTCAGCACTTCAAGTGGTAAGTTCTAAATCTTTTCTATTTCCATTTGAAGTACTCTTAAAGATGTCTCTTCACACCAAGCTTGAGGATAAGCTTGAAGGGGCTGATAACTTCCGAGCCTGGAAGTATAGGATTGGGCTAATCCTGGAAGAGAATGAGTTGGACTCATATGTGAAAGAAGACATCCCTATCCCAGAGGATGAAGAGGCCAAGGCATTGCACAAGAAGAACTTGGTCAAGGCAAAGAGAATCATTGCTGATTCTATCAAAGACCATCTCATACCCCATGTGTCTTCTCTCAAGACACCCAAAGAGATGTTTGAATCTTTGACCAAGCTATTTGAAGGAAAGAACATAAATCGGAAGATGACCCTGCGGAACCAATTGAAAGCAGTGAAGTTTCAGAATGGAGAAACCATTCAATCCTACTTTTCAAGGGTCTCTCAGATCAAGGAACAATTAGAAGCAGTAGATGAAATGGTGGAGAATGGTGAAGTGGTGATGACCACTCTAAATGGCCTACCCAGGTCATGGGATTCCTTTATTCAAGGAATTTGTGCAAGGAAGAAGTTGATCTCCTTCAGTAGACTTCAAGAATAATGTTCTCAAGAAGAAGCTAGGCTTATAGCTCGTGAAGAAAAGATGGGAGGAGAAGATCAAGCCCTTGCAGCTCACACCAAAAGAAGCAAAACCAAGAAGGATCACTCTCACCACAAAAGAACTCATAAGAAGGACCTAAGATGCTTTACATGCAATGAGAAGGGTCACTATGCTTCAGATTGTCCCAAGAACAAAAGGGATAATAACAAAAACTTCAGTAAGAAGAAGAAGGGCAGCAAAAGAAGATTTCATGCTCATGCTGCCGAAGATGATGAACCCCCAAAGAAGAAGGCAAGGGCAGAAAGTGACAGTGATGATGTCTCATCAAGTGAAGAAGAATATGTTCTGATCTCTGCTCTTACAGGTACCATCTCTCATGGATGTAATGATTGATTGATTGATAGTGGGGCTTCCAAACACATGACTGGATTTAAAGAATCCTTTGTGAACCTATCTGAACATGAGTCACCCCATAAGGTGAAACTTGGGGATGATTATCAATACCCAATCAAAGGAAGTGGTGAAGCCTCTTACAACCTAGATTCTGGAAAATCTCTGAAGATGAAGGAAGTCCTCTATGTACCTGGGCTCAAGAAGAACTTACTCTCCATCTCTGCTTTAGATGCAAAAGGTATGAGGGTTGCATTTGTTGATGGCCAAGTACTAATGTGGCCAAAGGGAAAGACCATAGATGATGCAGTAGTGATTGGAGAGCAAGAGGGAGGACTGTATAAATTGAAGGGACAACCTGAACATGCCATGGTACATGAATCCATGGAGCCAAGTGAACTTTGGCACAGAAGACTTGCTCACATGCACTATAGGGCACTTCCAATTGCAAGCAAAGCAGTAGAAGGTCTTCCTGAAATCAAGACCAAACATGAAGGTGTTTGCAAAGGATGTGCAAAAGGAAAGAACACTAAGAAGGCTTTCCCAAGCAGTGAAAGCAAGGCAAAAGACATTCTGGAAATCATCCACTCAGATGTATGTGGCCCTATGTCATCTAGCTCCCTGAGTGGGTATGTTTACTATGTATCATTTATTGATGACTTCTCCAGGAAGACTTGGGTATACTTCTTGAAAGGCAAAGATGAGGTGTTTGATAAATTCAAGGAATTCAAAAACTTGATGGAGAATCAAACTGACAAGAAAATCAAAACATTCAGATCTGACAATGGTGGAGAATTCACCTCAAAGGAATTCAAGAAGCTTTGCAATGATTCAGGGATTAAGAGGGAGTTGACTGCTCCATATAATCCTCAACAGAATGGAGTTGCAGAAAGGAAGAACAGAACTATCATGGAAGCAGCAAGGGCAATGTTGCATGACCAGGATCTTCCCATGCATCTTTGGGCAGAAGCAGCTAGAACAGCTGTATATGTGCAGAATAGAACACCCCACAAGATATTGGACAACAAGACACCAGAAGAAGTCTTTTCTGGTAAGAAGCCTGAAGTCAGCCATCTCAGAATATTTGGTTGTCCAGTATACACTCATGTCCCAAAGGAGAAGAGGACTAAACTAGATCCTTCAGGAAAGAAGGGCATCTTTGTGGGTTATAGTGAAAGCTCGAAGGCTTACAGAATATATTTTCCAGGGTTCAAGAAGATTGATGTCAGCAGGGATGTAACATTTGATGAGAATTCAGCGTTCATCAAATCAAGAAAGGCACCTATCGAAGTGTATGAAGAACCTAAGGAAACAAGATTTCAGGACACTACGATGACTGATGCACTTCCAGAAACTGCTCGTGAGTTTGAAGATCCACAAGAACCTGTAGATCCACCCCATGAGGATAACACTCACAAGAGGAAACCTGTATGGGCTAGAGAGCTCATTCATGATGCAGAAAGATTTGGCATTCCAGAAGAAGAACACAGAGCAAAGAAGAGAGCCAGATCACACACCAGTTATGTTGCTTTACTCTGTGCCATCATGAACAAAGAGCCTTCCAGTTATGAAGAGGCAGCAGAAAAGAAAGAATGGAAGGATGCTATGGTTGAGGAATACCAATAAATTATGAAGAATGATGTTTGGGATGTTGTCCCAAGACCTAAAGGGAAGTCTGTTGTGACTTCCAAGTGGATCTACAAAATCAAGCATGCTGCAGATGGCAGTGTGGAAAAATATAAAGCAAGATTCGTAGCTCGTGGTTTCTCTCAGAAGGAAGGAATAGACTATGAAGAAACCTTTGCACCTGTAGCCAGATATACTTCCATCAGAACAGTACTTGCCCTGGCTGCAGCAATGAAGTGGAAGATACACCAGATGGATGTCAAGACTGCTTTTCTGAATGGTATAGTAGAAGAGGAAGTATATGTGGAACAGCCACTCGGCTTTGAAATACATGACAGGGAATCTTATGTATGCAGATTGAAGAAAGCCTTGTATGGATTGAAGCAAGCTCCCAGAACCTGGTACGGTAGGATGGACAGTTTCCTATCTAGTTTGGGCTTTACCAAGAGAAAAGCAGATTCCAACCTTTACTACAAAGTTGAGGAAGGGAATCCTGTGGTTCTACTACTATATGTGGATGACCTATTTGTGACAGGAGATGACAGACTGATTGCGGATACTAAGAGGAAGCTTGCAGCTGAATTCGATATGAAAGACTTGGGAATGATGCACTATTTCCTAGGTATGGAGGTGTGGCAGAATGCAGGTGGGATCTTCCTTGGTCAAGGGAAGTACAAAGTAGATATCCTGAAGATATATGGGATGATGGATTGCAAGGCCATGGCCACACCTATGGCATCGAATCTGAAGCTTCTTTGTGATGCTTCATCTGAGCCAGTTGATGTTTCTATGTATCGTCAGATGATTGGGTCCTTGATGTACCTGACGAACACGAGACCAGACATTTGCTTTGCTGTGAACACATTGAGCCAGTTTCTGACGGATCCGAGGAGTGTTCACCTAGTTGCTGTAAAGCATGTTCTGAGGTACCTGAAGGGTACAGTGGATTATGGGCTCAGATATGAGGCGAATCAAAAGTTCAACCTGCATGGTTATGTTGATTCGGATTGGGCTGGCAGTGCTGCAGATAGGAAGAGCACATCAGGGTGTTGCTTCAGTATGGGATCAGGTGTGATCTCTTGGTTTAGCAGGAAGCAGTCCTGCGTAGCACTGAGTACAGCTGAGGCAGAGTATGTTGCAGCCTGTTCAGCTAGTTGTGAGGCAGTATGGCTACGGAAGCTACTGTCTGAGTTATTTGATCTCCCATTGGAGGCTACTGGTATCTTCTGTGATAACCAGAGTTGTGTGAAGCTGTCCGAGAACCCAGTGTTTCATGACAGGTCGAAACACATAGAGATCAAATATCACTATATCAGGGATATGGTGCAGAGAGGAGCTGTGAAGCTCCTGTATGTTGCAACAGACGAGCAGATTGCAGATGTGCTGACGAAGCCACTAGCCAGGGTGAAGTTCGAGTACTTCAGAGAGAGGCTTGGCGTTCTTCAGATCGAGGACACTTCGAGGAAGAAGTGATGGATACATTTGCTGAAGCCATTCCAAGCATGTTGGAAGGAGGATCCTTCACATGGCTGTGGATGTAAGCGCTGGATGATGAGCATCAGGATGATGTTCTAGTTTTTGCTTGATATGATCAGTTGGATCATTTTATGTATGTATGTACGCATCATGTTGGATGCAGGATATGATCAGTTGGATCATTTTATGTATGTATGTACACATCATGTTGGATGCAGGATATGATCAGTTGGATCATTTTATGTATGTATGTACGCATCATGTTGGATGCAGGATATGATCAGTTGGATCATTTTATGTATGTATGTACGCATCATGTTGGATGCAGGATATGATCAGTTGGATCATTTTATGTATGTATGTATGCATCATGTAGATGCTGGATATGATCAGTTGGATCATGTGTATGTATTTTGTATATGCATCATGTTGGATGTTTGGACCATGTATCTGTATATGTACCAGGTGGGTACATTGTATGATCAGGTGGATCATGTATGGTGATATATATCATGTATTTGTATTTGTATCAGGTGGATACATTGATGATCAGGAGGATCATGTATGATGATATGTATCAGGTAGATACTTGGTATGCATCAGGTAGATGCATTGATGATCAGGAGGATCATGTATGATGATATGTATCAGATAGATACTTGGCATGCAGCAGGATGTTGCAGTGATGATCAGGATGATCATAGATGACGAGCTTCAGGATGTTGCTCCAGATGACATGCAGCAGGACGTTGCAGTGATGATGATCAGGATGATCATGGATACATCAGGATGATGTATGGTGAGTATCAGGATGATACTCTGTGGCCGTGGATCAGGTTGTGCAGATGAGCATGTAATAGCGCCCTGGGAGATTTGCAGATGGTCTTTCGAGGTTTTTCCTATGGCATGTAATTCGGTTCCCTGGGACATCTGGCAAATGCTCTTTCGAGGTTTTGCTCTAGGAGGACATATAATAGCACCCTGGGAGATCTGCAGATAGTCTTACGAGGTTTTGCCTATGGCATGTAATAGCGCCCTGGGATATCTGGCAGATGCTCTTACGAGGTTTTGTCCTATGGCATATAATAGCGCCCTGGGAGATCCGATAGGTTGGGCTGTGTGCCCGTAATCAGTCCTGGGATGCTCTTGCGAGGTTTTGCCATGACCACATGTAATAACGCCCTGGGAGATCTGCAGATAGTCTTACGAGGTTTTGCCTATGGCATGTAATAGTGCCCTGGGATATCTGGCAGATGCTCTTACGAGGTTTTGTGGTGGGGTCACATATAATAACGCCCTGGGAGATCCTATAGGTAGAGCTGTCTGCTCGTAACAGCCTGGGATGCTCTTTCGAGGTTTTGTGACGCACGTAAAAGTCCTGAGGATTCCACAGTATGGCCAGTGATGATGAAGACCTACAGATGGTGGGCCTACATCCAGTATGAAAAAGGACTGGCTCTGTAGAACTTCCTATGACGAGTAGAGACAGAGATTGGACGAGATAGCAGCAGCAGTGACGATGACGATGACGATGCATCGATGACAATGATCCAGAGAAGAAGACTTGTCTAGCAAATCTGTGTCGAGAAATACCTTCCTTGTTAAGAGGGAGTGTTGATGTATATGTAACTTCGGAATGTATTTCATCAGTATATTATATGTATATTTATTGTACCCTTATAAGAGATGTGTTATTCCTCTATAAGGAAGTGTCGTCATGTGGATTGACAAGTGTCGCAAGTGTGTGTACTTGCCGATGGGTTATTAGACCACCTTATGGGGTCGGCCCTAATTAATATATAATATAATGTGGATGTACTCAAATAGACAAGTCGGCCCCAGTAAGTCACTGGGAAAAAAGGTGAGTATAAATAGAGATAGGAGATCTCTATTTTACTCACTCGGAAAAGTATCTATCTCTCTCTCTGGAAAGTGGCGCACTAGTGAGGAAGAGGAGGATCATCTGCTAGGAGACTATCTCTGTATTATTTGGTTGTATTTTGGTTGAGCCATTGCTCTCTCTATCTCTGAGGAAGTTTGTGGGGTTTTTCACCTTAGGGTTTTCCCCACGGAAACTCTGTGTCTCTTGTCTCTATGCTTTTGATTCTTGTGATGCTTGTGATGCTTGTCATATTATGATTTTCATGCATTGATATACTGTAGATGTTATTCTCTCAGCAAAGATCCTATAGTATTGTGATTTAATACTGAAAATTTAACATGAGGATGATCCTTGAACCTATGATTCGAATCAACTAAGGTAGGATCAAATCTATGAATGTGCAGATAGTCTTTTGTCTTCTCCTTCGAACCATCAAGGGTGAGATTATGCCAAAAAGAACCATCAAATAATAATGATTGCTTGAAATGCAAATCAGATTTAAGACTTAAAGAATAGTTTCTTGAGATCTCCTTTGAACCAGCAGGGGTGAAATCAAAACTATCATATGCATGAGAAATTATCCCAAGTAGTAATTGTTCAGAATCCAAATTAGATGCAAGACTTGAATCATGGTTTCTTGAGATCTTCTTTGAACCATAAGAGGTGAGATCAAAACCAGTAGATGCATGAGAAATTATCCCAAGCGGGTGGCAATGGCCATATTCTTCAATAACCTTCTGAAAGCATGGAATAATGATCATACAGTAGTAAATAACAGGTGATTGCTTGAGGAGAGCGAATGCATTACCTCCAATAGTTGATTTTACCTCCAAATTAATCATATGATCATGATGCAAACCAACAGACTCTGGTGCAAGAGAGGATTTAGGACCTTCTGCAATATCTAGAGTGTGGCACAAAATTCGAATTAGAAGAAATTTGGAGCATGAGTGCAGAATCTGCAAGTTCTTTTATTTTGTGGACAACTTCAATATGAGATGTGTTTGATACTGGTTCATGATCAATGAGATCATCAAGGAGGGTGAAGGCATCACTTTGCTTGTTGTCGAAAGGGTTTGGACCAATTCCTTCATTATGTCTGTCGAATCTTTCATCCGGATCGGCCCATAGCTCTTTTGGAGTTTCAACAACATCAAGGTATTGGTATATCATGTATTCAAACAAAGAAAGCATCATTGCTCCAAAGGCTCCGTCACCTTTATTTAACCAATCAATCTCCTCTTCAGAGGATTCGAACTCTCTTTCAAAACAACAATCAAAGAGATCATGGCTCTTCAAATATGCTATCATTTTTGGTTTCCATTCATCATAGTTAAATGGAGAAGGAGGAGTAATTCTTGATGAATACATTGAAGCTATAGAAGACCTGCAAAAACAATAGAGAATATATGCAACTGCTACTGCTGCATAGATGCAGAAAATGCTACACTCAAAATCTTGGTAATAACAATGCAAAAAACTCTCAGGAATGGAGATAAACAATACTCTCAACATGCTCTAATACCATGTGAAAATCTTCACAGCAGATCTAAGAGATGATGTATACCTCACAAGAGTAATTATGATTAAGTAGGAAAATAGAAGAAGAGTGATCAATGTAGTATAATGAGCAATAGAATAATAATACAGTAGAACTCGGATAGAAGCAAAAATACTTCACACACACTAATTAATTAATCACAATATGGACAAATAAATAGTACAATGCATGAGGATTTGAATGCCTAAGGTGGAAATTCGAATTAGCCTTCATAGAGTGATCAAAGGATCACTGGAGTGTCATCAGAGCACAACTAGTAGTCTATCTCATCATCAGTGCAGTCATCAATGCTCAAGTAAATGTCAACCATCGGTCAAACTGAGTCTAACTGAGTGTGGTAGGTGTAACTGAATGAAGGAGGCTTAGTGGAGGGCACATGAGGAGCAAACTGGAGTCAGAATGGGTAGTCTAGTCTCACTAGAAATCCATCAGAGTGATACAGTCAGTTGAGAGTTAGTGTAGCCTTAAATCAAGGAAATAACTGATGATAACTCAATTAACCGAAGTGCAACTGAGTTGTAGGTGAGAGGGGGTGCATGAGATGCATGCAATTGCATGAAGGGGTACACTAAGCACTAGGAGGGATAAAAATGATCTGAGAGAATCTCCTGGGGGCTGGATAACTGAGGGCTAGGTGTTGGAGTGATGACTGGGATGCATGCAAATGCATGCAAACCCTAAACAATGCATGCAAACCCTAAAAGTGCATGCATGAATAAAAATGCAAATAATGAAAATACTGGTAGGACTAGGATGGAGTATAGGAATATCCTAACAATTTCAACTTCACAAGCTGTGCATATTCCTATTCCCAGTATTCCATATATAAGCAATAGTCACATTTCATCAATCCCTTCTCCAGGAATGGAAACCTCATCTCAACATACTCAAATAAACAGAAGTCTTCTAGTTGTTATAGTGACAAGTAATTGTAACAATCTTAATGAAGCTCCTGAAAATGTTGAAATAAATTTAGACACATCTGTGTCTCTTGCAAATAAAAAATGTAGGAGTTAATAATGCCACACTACTCAATTTAGTGGGTAGGGAATGTGCTCACAACAGAGGGGAAGGAAAACCTTTTGAATCTGAAATCCAGGTTGTTGGGTTAGTAGATTCCAGGGGAAATTCAGAGGGCGAACATGTGCCTTCAACTAATGCCCATAATACACATCCTATAATGGATGATGTTACAGAATGTGAAATCCGATTGGAATATCTACAAATTGGTGAATGGGTTGGACTATGTAAGGTTTCCTCAATGTCTCATTTTTATCTATTTTTGTAGTTGGCCCTAAATCTACTTCAAAATGGAGGAGGATTTCAGCTATTCTGGGTGTTCATTTGTAAACTTATAAATTTTAGACAAACACAAAAATAGTGGTTATATTCTGTAGGGTGTCTAAATCATGATATGGGCTAACTCTTGTACTTGGATCAAAGAGATTTTCAAAAGTGACTTATTTTTGGATGAGAGTTTCAAGTAAGAGTCAATGCTCCTGACAAATGCTATCAAGAAAAGGACATTTTCAAAAAATTTAAAGTTGGTAGTACTTAGCATGGGACTAAGCTGAAGGCTAGAAGAAAATCAATTCTTGTTGTGTGAGATATAGTCCTTTTTTGTGCTCTACCTATTTGCCATCCAAGAAAAACTGAGAAAAAGCCAACCATTGGAGACATTCAATCTATTAAGCCTAGATATTTTTAATATTTATTTACTAAGAAGCAAAAGCCCAAAAATGTGTCCTGGTAAAATGCAACAGAGGTTGGGGATTCCAAACTAGTAATACTAAAACTCAAAAACCTATTAGACCCTCGGTAAATTCCACCACCAAAATGCTTATGGGAATTAACCTTTGAATGCAGCATTGTTATTGTACGGGTAGTGATCTCATCCAAAACACCCGCAAACACAATTGTCAGATAGTTGTAGCCAAGAAAGGATCACTTAAACAAATTCCAGTTGCTTAGCAAAATGTAACAAACAAGGATACATGATCCATGGGCCCAGATTGGAACTAGTAAAAGATATGGGTGCCACACATAATTCTTCCTTTTCCTTGAGATATTTTTGTAAAAAATTAGAATTTTCTCACACGGATGTCTGATCTCTCTTTATTTGTTTTTCACAGGAACTGTCTCTTGTAGCTAAAAACAGTTCCAGATACTAAGAATCATTTCCAGCTATAGGAAACAGATCCCATTATGCCAGACCCATAAATTCTGAAAAAAAAGGGTGATTCCTGGTTGTTTGATGGCATATCAGTGCTTTGACAACTCCAAGCCAGGCTAGGTACAGGTTCAACACCCCTGGCAATTATGGTAACTGCACTAACAAGTAAATACTTCCTAATGTTTAGTTTTGAAACGACCCTTTTAGGATTGTCATATAGTCACATAATTATCATTTTTATAAAATTGCATCTTTACTCCTATCCTAAAGGGATGGAAACTAACAAAAGAAGAAAAAATTGTTGAATTCTTATCAATTGGTCAAAGGATAAGACATTAGCTCTATGTGTACAAATAAGGAACAAAATAACCATCACTAGTACAGATTTCTGAAAATTATTTTGCAGGGATAAAGATAACCAATTAAACACTATAAAAAAGTAGAATATAAAACACTATAATTAACAATGATTTATGAAGGTCATCCAGATTCATGAACCAACTCTAAATTAATAAAATTATCTTCTCTTATCTCAATAAAGCATCATTATCTTAACTTTGAAAACAATGTTGGTTTCTGAAAATTGAAGTAACCATTGACAATGTATCATGTCAAAATTAAGCATGCAAAGGATAAGCAGTACTACCAATAATATTACATATACTAAGAATGCTTTTGTACAATTCTTGAACAATTTCCCACCAAAAAATTACTAAGAAAAAAGGAAGTTGAATTTAAATACCTAGTTTAATATTGAAGTCATAGGAGGATAGGAACCTTAATGTGCAACTGGAAAATTCACAAAGATGGAGTAATTTTCATTAGGAAAATAATACCTGGTAGGTGCATTAATCACTCCATAAAAAAAGAATAGTCAAGGATGAAAGACAGATTTGGGCATTTTTCCAAGAACACTTCCAAAGATTTCCTAGACAGGGTGTCGGAACTATAGGAGATAAGTCAAGGAACAAAAAGGTGAGTGGTCTCTGTCATGCTATCTCAATCAAAGAGAAATACCTTCTCACAGTCACAAACACAAACCCTTGATTTAGAGGTGTTTTAAGGAAACCAAGGAAATGAGAGACAGAGTTCCCTAAGATAGATTTCCTCCCCTATAAGTTCAACAAAAAGTTCTACCTAATCACTAGGAACAATTTTCTATATATATTCCGCAAGTCTTTAGAAGCATCAACCATAGGGGACACAACACTCTAAAAATTAGGACAACAATAACAAATTTACAATAGTCAATCACCTATGTCTTCCATTAACTAGAAGAAGAAAAATACAATGCAATAGCTCAAACACCTATATGTCTAATCATCTGAATGGTGAACCCCATCTCTCCTTTAGAAAATAAGAGGCCTAAGGTTTACAATCAATTCCAACCATCCTTGTGTTCTGCCTATGCTAGGCTAGGAAACCCTCACCCTAACTATGCATAGTGCAATGTGCGTAGCCTGTATGAGAGAATGCCTACATTCCTACCATAGGAGAACTTCCCCTATTTGAGTAATACAAGGATGGTCATACAAAAAAAAACTTTAGAAACCTTGTATATAGGGGGGTTACAGGACTTTAGAGACGGTCATTAACACATACAGAGAACAAGTAGAGACAAAAATCCATCTCAACACAGCCATTCCTTCTTGGATTGAGCTTTATCTTTGTCAGGATTTTCTTCCCTCATTGGTGTCTAGGTGCCATGGCTCATAACAATCTCACTGTGGGATGAATTTTTGCTTCACAATAGTCTACAATTTTCACAGGGATTTGTAGGTGGAATAGTGCAAAACATGCCTTGTTTATTCTTTTCCTTTTGATATGTTTATGAATATTTCTGAATGACACTCTGTAATTAATACCCTGGTTCTGAAATGCCGAGCTAAGTCAATACCTTTAATAATTTCCATACCTTCCTGTCTATTATTTTTTCCTTGCTGTAGGAAGCAAAAACAAGCAGATTTGATGAGCTGTGTATGGTTTCATAGCAGACCCTCTGCACTAGGAAGTCTTATATTACCTCTAGACTCCGCATCAATGTTCAATTTCTTCCACCCTTCATCAAGGTGTCCCCAGGGTTGCTTAATGGGATCCTGCTTGGAAAACTTTTCTATTATTTGAAGCCTGAAGGTTGAGCATGTTTCAATTTGAGTTTTCTCATCAGTTTCAGTTCATATTTGGAGGGAGGATCTTCCTTCTTTTTGCTTCACACATTGAAAGTATCTTGGATTTCCTGTTCAGGTCTTAACCAGATCTCTTCTGTGGTGAGGAATTTTTGGTTGAAGTTTTTAAGGCTTCTTGACTTCCACAATGACCATATGATAAAACCTTTAACTCCCAAAGATTCTTCAAGACTACATATTTCTAGGGTGATTTACCCAAGGATGATACTAATCCTCTGATAGAAGAAGAGGCTAGTACTTTTTGGTCAACAACATTTTCTCATAGATCCCAGGCTTTCATATCTATATCATCCGTCTTCTACCTCCATCAGAAAACCACTCCATCTGGTATAGGCTGCTCTACCCCTCTATCTCAGAGCCTCTGTTGACATAATTTTTCATTAGTTTGGTAAACAAATGAATGCTACAACTTTCTCCTATTTTCCAGGGATGTAGGTTTTCCTCCTTTCCCTTTGATCCTGGATATTTGTTTTCTTGGATAATGCATACAAGTATCCCTCACTAACATTATATCTTCCATTCTCATTTTTTCACTATATCTCGGCATATCAATCCATTCCTTCGGGACTATATTGCTTTTAGAGTGAAGGGACATGATTAGGCTCTTTTCTGAGTTATTCATGTCTACAGGACAAGAATGCAAAGGTTTCCAGTTTTTTAATATAGATTGCCAAGCTTCTTCTCAATAATTTTCTACTTAGCTCCATCCTATGTTTAGTTTTTCCTTCCTATGATGTTGAGAACCATCATATACTTTAGTTGCAATTGTCTTGAAGATTAGAAGAGTTGAAGTTCATGGACAGATTGAATATTCCCTCTATGATTATATTTTGAGTCTATGTAATCAGGGTTGCACGCTGAAGGAAGGTTGACTGGTTATAATCTATTAAAGATTGAAGGAGGAATCTTATCATTGGATAAGAGAAGATCAATGGACGATAGAGATTTTACATGGGTTAGTTCCATAGTTGGTGAATTTAGAAATAAAGGAGTAAATATTGGTGGAGTATTGTGACAGAGGTAGATAATTGTTAGAGTGGCTGAGTGGTAGCAAGTTTTGGATATTTGGCCTAGTGCTCATATTTGGTGAACTTAAATAGCGAGCGCCAAACTGAAGTCTAGTTGGTGGAATTACCAAATAACCTGAGTTTAAAGATTGGTGGAAATGGTGGAAGCGCCAAACCGTTACTATTGTTGGTGGAGAGATGACTTAGTAGAAAAATTTATGTTTAGGATTTCTATTAGTCAATCACATGCTCTGTATGATTCTGAGAGCAAGAAATTCCTTGTCAACTCACAGTCTACAAAACCTGGGTAACTTCATGCAAAACCTGCTTAAAACACAACGTTTGGTTCACACAATAATGCTAAAATGTTAAGAGTCAAAAGCTGAATCAATCTAAATTGTCCAAGCATGTTGACACATAAGCCTGCTAGCAAGACACAGGAAAAATAAAACTCAGGAAAACAAACTAAAAAAAAAGGCCTATGTTGCAAAGGGATGCATCACCACCTAAAGAACTGATGTGCTTGCCTTGCCAATCCCACATTTTGGTGAACCTTGGAACACCTTGGGAATGTTTAATTTGCTCAAGGACATCATTGGGGACTCCAGAGCATTTAGCCCGTACTCGAGTCATTCTGGTCCAGAAATTACGAACATTTAGGGCATAGTCCCCTGGTCCCTTGAAAATTCAGGCTCACTAGTTCATACATCACAAGTTAGCTAGCATTCGCTAATGAAAAATCCATCCACCTAATGACGATTCCAGCAGTATCTTAGTATTCATTGACTTATTTTCTCAAATTTCCAAATGCACTTTGGAATCAGAAAAACATGTCCTTCATCATTTAGGGAAGGCAAGATATTTGAAACTTTAACCTTTTGCCTTAAGACTTTCTTCAGGTATGAAAAATCAAAGGCGCTATGCACACCGTCATTGGTAGTTCAAGAGTATATGCCTTGCAAAAACCTTATAAGGTCCACTCTATCTAGTTTCAAGTTTCTCCACCCCTTTACCTTTTAGAGACTTATGCTTATAAGGTTTCACTCTCAATAAGACCCAATCCCCCACTTCAATTTCCCACTCATTGTGGTGTTGATCTTTAGTTCTGTTGGGATTTCATCTATCTTTGGCCAATTTCAGGTTCTATACTCTTTGTTTTACGCCTTTCACACGTCTGACCCAAAGCAATATTTTTTTCACATCTGCTTTCAGGATTTCGAAAGACTTTACTCTTCATAATTAATATGGCTTAAAGAATCGATTGTGATCAACAGTAAGTGAGGAATAGAATTCAACTAAAACCTTCTCCTTGAATTTAGAATTGGGTACAAGATACATGCAGTTCTTGTAGGAAGTCAAATTACTTGAGAATGTGTGCATGTTGTATTCTTCTTGCACCTGTTTATATTCTTGTAACATCAACAATCTTCCCATGCTTGGTATATTAGTATCTAACCAATATATCTTCTTCCCACCGAAGTTCCACTATAGATATTGCTGGTGACTTAGGTAATTGAGATAATGAATCTGCAACCACATTATTTATCCCTTTCTTATATTGAATCTTAAAGTTAGAAACTTGTAACTTGCTTAAGCACTTTGTCACCCACTCATGTTCTGAGTTAAAACACAATTCAGTCTTTAATGACTCACACAATGTACCAATAACTAACAGTGAAGGGGGTTATTTTTAAATACAATAATAGCTGAGATGGACAATGGACAAGAGACAATAAATCAGCAGACATTGAATGAAGTCTGGACATGATTGGTAGCTAGATGAATGATTGGAGTAGTGGATAGACAATCTTGGAGAAAAGAAAGGTTTGAAGAAGGTAAATTCTTGAATTTAAATTATAAAAAAACTATCTTTTTAGTGATTGGGTTCAGTGTTTGGCTGAGTCTACAAAAGATCATTATTTTAGTCTCCCATAAATTCAACGGACACAACTATAATGTCTAGGAACAAGATGAGCGCAATATTCTAATATAGAGAGTTAATGGAAATAGTGACAAGCTGGGTGACAAGGGATGATTTCGAAGTTGAAGAAACCAAAAACATATGATTTCCCAAATCCCTACTCTAACACGCAGACCTCTCATTTTACTTCTCCTTCCTCATTCACTCTATTAAGAACCCATGTCTTTACTTTGTTAGTATATTGTTGTTGGACGCATATGCTTTGTAAGTCGTCCTGTAGTATTTATTGATCCATAGTTTATATTATCCCATAGTATTGACCCATAGTATTGGATGCATATGCTTTGTAAGTCATCCCATAGTATTATATGTCCCATGGTTTTGACTCATAGTATTGGCGCCTAGACTTAGCCCATGGTTTGTATTGACACATAGTATTGACCCATGGTATTGGTGCCTAGATTTAGTATATAAGTGTGTGTTGAGGCCTATGAAGGCACCATGAAGTTAATTGTATTGAGCTTGCTCAAAGGAGGTTTCCCCCTCGAAGTGGCCCGTGATCAATATAAAAGTGATTCTGAGTTCCTTTATTTCTGATATCTCATGTATTTGCATTAATTAATTATTGCAGGTTCATCACATCTGGTATCAGAGCACTTTCTTGGGCTCGTTAGGTGGAATTTCTGGCAATTTTTTTTCGCATCTGTTGCAGCATCAGATTTGGGAATAATCCCTATCCGCTTAACTGTGGGAAGTACTTGGGCATAAGCCCTAAAAATCATTGTGAGGAGTACCACAAGAACCCCAAAGTAGCTGGCCCATTGAGAGGACCTGCCAGCGAAAAGGGCAATGACCCCTACCTGATTGACTAGTTCCCACCCGTGAGGTAAACCAAGAGCTATCGTTTGTGGCAAAGCAGTTATCAGTTTTACCTAAGCCATGGAGTGAGGGGTACTACCCCAATACGCAAGCCGTCAGACAACATTGGTGGCCGAGTGAATCCCCTGAACCGATAGGAAGCTGCCAATACCTGGGGTCCATATCTATTTTCAGTTGAACTGTTGCCGATCACTTCTGCTCTAAATCCAGCCGTTTCAGAACCATTATGAAAGTCACTCTAGATCCAGTCGCCATTTTAGATCCAGCCATTTTCGATCCCTTCCGAGCCGTAGCCACTCCAGTCTGGAAAAAAAAAAAAAAAACCAGTTGTTTCAACTCTGTTTTCCCTGAAACTTCACTGACATCCCTGCAATCCCATTTTTCATATTTCATTCCTGAAGACCCTATCCCAAATTCCACTTCCAAAGACCATAAATCTCACACACTTGGGCCCATCTTATGGGATTTTGCACAACTTTGGATGCAGTTTTCAGTCAATGGGGAACAACACAAATTTATGGGCTTACAACCAGGCTCTCTTTGCATCATCAGTTCACATCGCTTGGAAAAATACTTAAGAAGAATTCACATGGTGTCATCGCTCAGCTCCATTCCATTCAGATGCACCCATCAACATTCTCCACTACTTCCTTGGATAGATATGCAGGTGTCTTTGCTGAACCAATGAGCTTGTTTCCTTCAAGAGACCTTTCCGGTATGAATTTAGCCACATCTACCTCTCAACAGGAAATGATGACTATTTTGCATACAGTCCAGAAGTGGTAGCCATCCCTATTGGGGAATTATTTCTGCATCAAGACTGATCTCCAGAGTCTGGAAAATTTCCTGGAACAACGAGTCTCCTCCCCAACACACCTGAAATGGGTTATCCAACTCATGGGTTATGACTATGCGACCACTTACCAAAAGGGTAAGGACAATATGGTGGAAGATGCTCCTCCTCGCACATTTGATGACCCACTTTCTCTTACAGCTATTTCTCTGCTTGTTCCAAATTGGTTGCAATTTGTTCAACGGGGCTATCTCTTCTATGAACTCCATGCTTCTTCATCAGTAGGGCACTCTGGGTTCCTCAAAATGTATGACCAGGAACAATGTAACTTCTTTTGGCAGGGACTCAAAAGGACAATTCAATGGATGGTGGTTGACTGTGATACTTTCCAGGTCAACAAGGGTGAAACGACCCTCCTTTCAGGACTGCTCAAACCCTTACCCATCCCTCCACAGATTTGGAGAACTATTTCTATGGATTTCCTAGAAGTGCTCCAGTGGTATAGTACCACATCTCAAAGGACACCATATGAAGCAGTATTTGTACATGCACCACCAGTTCTTCTTCCATACACCTTCAGCAGCTCCCCAGTTCAGGCAATTAACTCAATTCTTGGAAACCGTGATCAACTTCTTCTCATTCTGCAGGACAATTTTCACATGGCAAGAATTTGAATGAAACAACAAGCCAATCAGCACCGTTCTGAGTGTACTTTTCACATCGGTGATATAGTTCTTGTTCATCTACAACCTTCCATGCAATCCTCCCTGAAACTCCAAAGGCACCAATGGCTCGGAATGCAACCCGAGGATGCTACAGGGGACCCACTCCTTTAGATTCTGCATCAATTTCCACATCTAAAGCTTTGAGGACAAAGCTTTTTCTAAGGGAGAGGGGATGTTAGGAACCCATGTCTTTACTTTGTTAGTATATTGTTGTTGGACGCATATTCTTTGTAAGTCATCCTGTAGTATTTGTTGATCCATAGTTTATATTATCCCAAAGTATTGACCCATAGTATTGGACGCATATGCTTTGTAAGTCATCCCATAGTATTATATGTCCCATGGTTTTGACTCATAGTATTGGTGCCTAGACTTAGCCCATGGTTTGTATTAACACATAGTATTGACCCATGGTATTGGTGCCTAGATTTAGTATATAAGTGTGTGTTGAGGCCTATGAAGGCACCGTGAAGTTAATTGTATTGAGCTTGCTCAAAGGAGGTTGCCCCCTCGAAGTGGCCCGTGATCAATATAAAAGTGATTATGAGTTCTATTATTTTTGATATCTCATGTATTTGCATTAATTAATTATTGTAGGTTCATCACACACTCTCACAGAGACACCAGATTTCCCTTACATGCAACCTGCAAATTCTGTTTGGAGCCACCTCTCTCACTGCCTCTCTCACCTTACTAGGAATCAACTTTTCTTTTACAAATACGCAAGACGAGGCTGGCTCAATAGTTAAAACCTCAAATGCAGTGGTCTCTCTTGACTATGCCTGTGAGTGTTGTGTGCAAAATTCACAGAGTTTGCCTATGCAAACAGAAGATTGGACCGGAGCCCTTGGTGTATTGAAGATTGAAGTGCATTTCGCAGACCTCCAAGTTCTTATTGTTTATTGTGATTATCAAAGATTTTCTTAGTTAAGTCAGTGATTCCCAAAGGAACTGAAGTTTGCAAAGGTAACAGTAAAGGCTATTGTTCCCTTCTTTTTGTGCATTTCTTCCACAATCTCAAAAAAAACAAAAACAAATGGAAAACAACTCCTCTCCATCTCCTGAATCTGAAATGGGACCAACTACAACATTGCTAGAATTGATTGAAAACTCAAATTCCATCAATCATAAGAAACACTTGTTACAATTTGTCAAAAAAATCACCCAAAACAAGAAGAAAAATAGCAGTAGTTTGGAGGAATGGTTACCCACACTATGTACTATTTTGAGCATTTTCTCATTTTAAACTATCATTCATGATTTCCTGACTCTTCATTTTAAACTATCATTCATTCATCCCGTGAGAACATTTCACTAAATTATGAAGTTTCTTAAGTACCTCTAAGCAAACTTTTGAGAATCTTACGTTTAAAGTGTGTTTTAATTCGCTGCTTCACACTGCATGTTATTGCAAATTATTTGAAGTATAATTTGATAGAATGTGTTAAATTAAGATTCTCCTAAGACATGCCCTGAGATGCTTCGTGAGCCTCATAATTCAATTGCAATTGTGTAACAGTCATGCTGAAAGGAAATGTTAACAACCTTTTCATAGTGGCATGTACCTGGCCTATTTGGCTAACATCCTTTTGTTTCTTCTAGTTCTATATTCAAGTGTTTGAGGAGGAATTCTCTTCTTCGAGTCAAATTTGTATCTATCCACTTCAAAGGCATCTCAAATTTTATAAATGCATTCTGACAAGCACAAGGAATTTGCTTTGGTGGCCAATTTTGGTCTTCATCTTGCAAAGCATTATCTTTAAGCAATCCATCTCAAGGAATCCATTTCGTCAACAATCTGTCTTGGCTAATAGCTTCAGAGTCCTAAAGTTTGGGGTGAAACCCTAGGGTCTAGGAGAATCTGTTGAAAAAGCGGATGGAATTTCAAGTATTTGTTTTTAGGAAATGTTGATCTTTCCATATGGATCACATTTCTAACTTCGTTGTCCTATTTATAGAGCCACGTGTTCCCCTTAGCACAAAAACTATTTGCAGTTTAAGAACTCTGCCATAAAATTTCTAACGTCATTTTCCTATTTCTAGAGCGACGTGTTCCCCTTAGCAAAAAAACTATTTACAATTTAAAAATTTCTTTATGCCCTTAACTAGTTGACTAAATAACTTCCATCATATCAAGAAATTAGAATACAATGCTATTTTACTTACATGTTCATTAGAATCATGCTAAATGATATACTAATTTAAAGCTCACTGAGTTAATTGATATATTGATTTAAAGCCCATTGAGTTAATTGAAGCTCAAACACATGGAACCAACAGAAGAATAGAAGAACATATTGGCACTCAGTCCTAGAAGAAAATTGAAGAAGAATAGAAGAACATCTTGGCACTCAGTCCAAAAAGAAAATTGAAGAAGAATAGAAGAACATCTTGGCACTCAGTTCCAAGAGAAAATTGAAGTAGTAAAATGCAAGTATAATCTATTCCCTACAAAAAGTCCTCGGAACACTCACTATTCATAATCAATTCCAAATGCCATCATAGTTGTTCTTCTCAACTATGCTCCTTTCTAACAGCTTTAATATTTATGATCATAAATCAAAGATGTAAATAGGAATGAGAAAAAAAAAAGAAATTATAAATCCAAAAACATGAGAAACCTTGATAGATAAAAGCAATGGGAAATACACCAACACTTGAACTAGAAAAAAGACTAACTTTAATACAAACTATTAGTTAATTATAAATGACTTTTATCACTAGAACTTAAATTTTTAAGTGCACACGATTCAAATTCAGATCATTTTATTTTCAGTCCAATACATACAATTTGAATTCCAGTACATATATCTGGAATTTATGTACTCAATTGAGCATTTGAATTGCAACATTCTTGTAACCCACTCTTATTATTTTTATTCATCCAGAGCCAAAATGCATGTTGATAGAATGTCAACTACGTGTTCCAACTCTTGTTGTGAAATAATAAGAGGTTATGCAAGCCTAAGAATATTACCCTTCCCGGCTGTTAGAATCAGGAGGCCAGCTCGTAGAGTAGCATCAACCATAGGAGCAGTAGGGAACATCAAGCTCAACACCCACGAGTAGTCCTTAGCCCCTAATTTCTTTCAGATGATCATTTGTCCCAAGTTTTTATGTTAGTAAACATTTTAAATACTTCCCTTTATTAGTTACACTTTCTAGAAACCCAAGTGCTTGAATTCTATCCAACATTGCAAGGGCAGCATGGCGAACAAGAGGCCCTCCAGCAAATGCACTTCCATGATCCCAGGGACCTATAGCCCCAGCCACCTTATCTGTTAATAGAACAGCACCAATAGGTAAGCCTCCAGCCAAAGGCTTTGCCATAGTCATTATGTCTGGTTGCACATCATACACTTGATGTGCCCAAAGGTATCCAGTTCAACCCAGCCCACATTGAACCAGAAAAATTATGAATTATAGTGATTATTCTTGGAAAAGAGAGTGGTATGCATTATGAATGTAACTATATCCTCCACTAATAAAAACTCTGGTAAAATCCCAATGGAAAACTTTCAATATATAGTTTATGTATAGATACATCATATTCAACTTTCATGAATAATGACTGAAATATGCATAAAAAATGAGATATGTTAAAGGCATATAAAATTATAGACGACACTGTGAGGATGACAGACATCTTGACAAAATGTTATTTACCCACTAAAAGACTATCTCACTAAGGATAACTCAAATATTTTACAATACTATACATATTTTTAACAATGGTCTAAGCTCCAGATAACTTAAAGTGAATGAAGAACTTTAAATTTTTTAAAAACCTGCCAAGACATTATCAAGTTCATATACTTCAAATAGCTTGTGTAAGAAAATGGTATGGACCAACATCAAGTTCATATACTTCAAGTAGGTCATGCAATAAAATATTACGGTCCAATGTATCAGCTTAAAACATAACAATATATGTGTGTGCCTCTCTTTCATGGATCCAAGCTAAAGAGCAGTCCAATGCAGAAGCCATGTCTTGTACACTTTCAACATAGTATATCATTCACAGGCATTTTACTCCAGGGCATAATTTTGTAAGTTGAATTCCAATACTCTGGCTTAATACATCAAGGTACATAATCATAGAAAGGTGAAGGAAAATTTTAACATCAGATAGGACCAAGACCTGTGATAAGTGAAAGGAACAACAAATATGTGCATATGCAGATTTAATTGAATCCTGCTAGACACATCTTCCAAAAATAAGTACACACAGAATAGATACCCTTCGAGCCTAGAAACTATTTCTATGGTTGTAATATATGACACTGATAATCAACAGAATTAATATAGTCTAAAGAAGAAAAAATGGCTTGGAATTTACCTTGTCAAAAAAAAGCAAGGCACTTGTAGCATCACAGAGAGTCCGCAATTCTTTGAGAAAATACTTCGTCGCAATATATATGCCTCCCTCTCCCTGAACAGGTTCAACAAAAACAACTACTGTCTTTCTAGGTTGAATTGCTTTCTTTGTCGCCTCCACGGTTTCCAAACTCAACAAGTTTCACTCCAGGCATGACAGGCTCAAAGGGAGTTCTATATTTCTCTTTACTGGTTAAAGCAAGGGCTCCCATTGTTCTTCCATGAAAGCTATTCGTGAAAGAAATAAATTCTGTGGCATTCTCTTCTTTGGAAGACCTCAAAGTTTGCCGGTATTTCCTTGCAAATTTGATTGCTGCTTCATTTGCTTCGGTACCAGAGTTTGCAAAGAAAACCTTATCAGCAAATGACGATTTACTTCAAATCATGCCATGGGTTTTGGGCTTACCGGTGGTGGTTCATAGGTCTGGTAAAAATCTCAATGACAACTAGTAAAGGACCAAACCCTTCCTTAACCCTTCCTTCCTTACAGTAG
The DNA here is from genome assembly GCA_027924585.1 of Larix kaempferi. Classification (NCBI taxonomy): domain Eukaryota; kingdom Viridiplantae; phylum Streptophyta; class Pinopsida; order Pinales; family Pinaceae; genus Larix; species Larix kaempferi. The sequence continues at coordinate 21,544,117 of BSBM01000434.1, read as the reverse complement.
AAGTCCAAATTGAAAGAAAACCAAAAACGTCTGAACACTCCCCCAAAACTCCCCCAATTTTTCTTTTCCCCCGGTTTTTCTTCAACCCAAATATTTGTTCGCCAATATGGATTTGATTTTTTTAAATCTATTAATATTATTATATATAATATAATATAATGTTTCAGTATAATATATTTATATGTTTTTATATATTAATAATATATATAATCTTAACATAATAATTTTATAGTAACATTAGTATATACTAACATAGTATAATATAATATATAAAATATAATTATGTATATTTTTCGATCAGCCATATTAATATGCAAGTACAAGGTAGATATATCTTTTTTTCTTAAGTTTACAAGAAAGTTATAATTTTTCATATTAAATGTATTTTAAAAAAAAAACATTTATTTCAATGTTGATTGGCCCTTTCGTTGCTAACGTGAGCCTCGAATTTTGGTTCCCGGGCCTCAGTGACGGGCAAACATCAGTACGGGATACAACAGCAGAGCACAGCACATTGTTGATGTGAGACCTGAGAGTTTGAGCAATGAATGCTCAATGAGACCTGAGATTTTGAGCAATGAATGTTGCATAAATTTGTTCTTTGAAGATGCTAAAAGACCAAGACATCATCAAATATTGTCCAGACCGGTCCGACCTCTATGCTCATTGGAAGCTACGTGCATAGAGTTGTTGCAATAAGTTTGTGGAGAGGAAATATCTAAATACCCCTTGTGCTCTACTGATGGCTCGAGAAACCAATTCTTTTTCCCTCTTGGGCGGAGATGACGAGCAGGGCGAAAACGATCTCATGGCTCTCATCCACGGTGAAGCCACCCTCAAGCTCGATAAGAAGTCTAAGTTCACTGCCAAGAAAGATGTCCAACAGGCCCCACTGATGCTGCAGTCTCAATCTCATCCTACGAAACTCCCCTCCAAATCCCTTGCTCGCCGAGCCCGGTCAGTATTTTGTTCCATACTTGTGGGTTTTTACTTTTGGAGGCAATTGATTTATCTTTGATTAAATTTCTTGTTGGTTCTCTGCTCTTTTTAGGGTAATTGATTTCTCTTTGATTGATTTCTTGTGGGTTTTTGGTTTTGGATAGTGAGGGCGGATAGAGGAAGAGAAAGGGGCGGAAGGGGACGTGGTGGAGGTCATGGCAGCCATTTTGAGGGTAGTGATTACAACAACGAGAGCAATGGATATGGTGGTGGCCGTGGTCGGGGTCGTGATGAAGACACCCGTAGCCGAGGTAATTGGGGTCGTGAAGAGGACACTGGAATCTGAGGTTGGGATTGAAGCAACAGCGAAGAGGACAATGGTAGCCGAGGTTGGGGTCAAAGTAATGGTGAGGAGGACAAAGCTGGTGCAGACGGAGGTCCAAGTCGTGGTAGAGGACATGGACATGGTAGGGGTCAAGGTTTCGGTGGTGGTGGTGGTGGACTCTTCGATGGAGGTGGATGTGGTGGCGGCTACAGCTATGGCTACGATGACAATGGACATGACCACCCTCCCTATCAATAGTTCAAAGACACCAATAGCTCCATCGTCATAGACAACTGGTATTCACCTTTCTATGCTCAATCTTTGCTTCTATTTGGGATTACTTTAGTTTAGTTTCCAGGTCTTAGGGTATGCATTCTGCCAAATTTGCTGGGGATTTTCTCCCAAGCCCATTCTTTTTTTTGGTATATACACTTTGGGTAGGGCAGACCACATCGAGAATGGAACCCTTATAGGAAGCCTAAAATTCTCGGAAGCTCACATGAGAACCCTAGTCCCTTTTAATGTAAAGATGATTGTTTGATTTCATCTTCTAATTGTAAATTTCAAGTAGCTCAAAAATTATATTTTTATTAGCTCTGTACAAGTCAACCCATATCCATAGGTTAAGTTAGATGCCACATGTTGTTGCTCGTATATCACCACAACTCCACACATAGGTCCACGGTAGAATTTCTACCAGTGACGTGGGTACTTGGGCATGTATTGAATGGATACCTATTGAGAGCAGTAATAATGCTTTTCTGTTGGAGAGCGGAGTTTATTTCCCATATGGTTATTCACTATATCTAGTGTCTTGACCTATGATTGTTTGTGAGTTATTTTTCCATGGTGTTTAAACCTATGATTATTGGCCACCTGATTCTTAGCAATTCTTTCATTCAAGGGAATTGAACCTTGGTGTGTGCCATGAAATACCACCATCTTCACATTGTGAACTGCATGCCCATCATTCCCCACTTTTCATCATGAACATCAAAAGTTAGATATTATTGCAGATTAATGTTGGTATGTTTTCCAACTCGATTATGTCTTGCTTGCAGTTAATGCCAGATGGTCCAGATTTGTTTTTTCTTCCATGGATTGTTTTCTATTGAAAATATTTTACATGCTAGGGATTAAGGTATAATGTTCACTGTTCACAATACTTTGTGGTTAGATTTACATGTTTAAATTTGGTTTTCATTGGCTAATCAGCTAAAAGTTGGGGGGTTTATCTATTTTTCCTAAGTTTCCCAAGGCTTGCACTTGGCCCCAATTACTGTTGCATGTCTTGGTGCATATCCACAAGCAAAAGCACAAGCACTAGCATGTCACTTGGAAGTACTTGAACCCTGGTGGGGGTTAAATAGCTACCTCCTTTGACTGACCTCACAAGCCATATATTTGCATGGACTTCGAAAGACCATTCGTACTCTTTATATATAGGATGTTAGTATCAACCATGTCTTGTGCCAACCTTTAACAGAATATCAATTGCTTTATTACCATAGACAAATATTTGAGGTGTTCTCTGTTTTTATGAGGTTGTAGTGGTTTACTTTTTCTTTGCAATTTTAGTTATGTTCATGGGTATTTCTGTAGTGCACAATGGATTGAAATTGAACCTCTTTTGGAATTTTCACCATAATTTTTTATCAAACTTTTAATTTAATTTTGAAATTTGCATTTCCTAGATATCGATTTTTCTTTGTGGCCTACCTCTCACAGGTCATTGTTCAAATAAACTACGATAGCTTAAGCTTTGCTTATGATGTCATTGTTTTCTTTTACTATTACTCTAGAGAACATTCCCTATGAGTTTTTGTATGTTTGATATCATAAAACCCCATGCATAAACTTTTTCATTTTGGATAATTTTGAATTTCGCATCTACTAGACATTTGTTTTTCTGTGTATCCCAACTCTTTCAAGCCATTGTTTAAATAAACTAGGATAGCCTAAGTTTTGCTTATGATTTTGATGTCTTCTTTTGGTCGATATTAAAGAGTATCTTAGATGAGGAATTTAGGTTACATGAGACATAAGTGCTTTTAAAGTATCAATGGAAAAGCAACCTTGGTCAGAGAGATTGTTCTGCAATACCGAGCAAACATGACGGACCCTGTTTATCCCACCTCTAAACATTCCTTGTTCAAATAAATAGGATACCACTAAGCTTTGTTCTTTATTTCATTGACTTTCTTCTAGTGCATATTCTATGACATTCTAGAAGATGAATTTAGGTTACATGATACATAACTGTATAAATTTTCAATGGAAAGGAATCTTGCTCGGAGAGGTTGTTTAGCAATATCAAGCAAACATGATGGGAAACCATAGAATGTCATTAATGACAAATGTGTTCAATACATGTGTGTATTATTTCAATGTTATACAAAATTACAAATGTCAAATGATGTTTTATAATCATAATTCCAAATTGGGTGATGTGGAAGCAGCGCTGGTTTTCTTGTTAAAAGTTTGGAATGATGAATAACTTGGGGATAGTTAGGAACTGGTAATGTTGGTTAACTTGGGGATAGTTAGGAATTTGTAATGTTGGTTAACTTGGGGAGAGTTTACAATATTAATTATGCCATGGCATAGGTTTTGACTCTTAGCTATGTTCATGGCTTATTGGAAATTAAATATGAAATGTGTATAGAAGTCACAATTCCTGATATATTAGTGTATGTTGTAATCAGTGTTACCATACTTGGAATTGGAAATATATCGATGAGGCAAAAGAGCGAAGAGTTTGAATTGGATTGAGAAAAAATTCAACCCCATCTTGATCCAATCCTATCTCTGTGTCTTTCTTGTCCAAGAAAATAGCTAAATGATCCAAACTACATTAAGATACATTGATAATGTGTATTAAACTTTAAAATTTAAATCAATCCTTCAAAAGTTCAAATTCAGATTACAAATGGTTAAGCCTTTAAGACCTAAGTGTCTCAGGAAGTAATTGCATGTTGCGAAGTTAGGTTTAAGGCGCCTGTTAACACCCATATATTTTTATACTATATGCAGTTGAATGGAATGGAATGGAGAGTCAAAATGTACCTGGTAAGTGAAACCGAGATAGCCTCCATGCACTAGTGCTAGATGCTAATGGGAAAGACTAAGGGGTCTAAGGAGAAACAAATGGGAAAATGATGAGAAAAGGTTGAAGTATGGGTATGAATAAACAAGAAGCATACTTTATAGCCTATAGTCCGCCGGTCAAATCTTGGGAAGCTAAGAATTACACTAATCTACACCGTAGAATTGGCATGGGGATCAGATCCATGGCCCTAGGTGGAATTCCGCATAGCCAAGTTGTGAAGAAGATAAAAAAAAGGTGGATGCGATGAGCTTTCTCCACTAGCCAGGTGTCAGCAGCAGACGTTGTTGCAAGAAGTAAGATCAAAGGGAGGATAGAATCCCCTTTGGAGCCAGTTGTTAACACGCATATATTTTCCTACTATATGCAGTTGAATGGAATGGAATGGAGAGTCAAAATGTACCTGGCAAGTGAAAAAGAGATACCCTCCATGCTCCAGTGCTAGATGCTAATGGGAAACACTAAGGGGTCTAAGGAGAAAGAGATGGGAAAAGGATGAAAAAAGGTTGAAGTATTGGTATGAATAAACAAGAAGCATGCTTTATAGCCTATAGTCCACCGGTCAAATCTTTGGAAGCTAAGCATTACACTAATCTACACCATAGAATTGGCGTGGGGATCAGATCCATGGCCCTAGGTGGAATGCCAAATAGCCAAGTTGTGAAGAAGATAAGAAAAAGGTGGATGCGATGAGCTTTCTCCGCCATCAAGGTGTCAGTAGCAGACGTTGTTGCAAGAAGTAAGATCAAAGGGTGATATATAAGAATGGGCGTATGCGATGGCAGGAGCTGGTGAAAAGATCCATGGTTTGGAATGCGACAGAGATGTACATCAACGGCTCTCACAGTGGATCGCACGAAGAAGTAGAGCACCGGATAGGAAAGGGGTGGATGCGATGACATTTTCCCACCTACTAGATGTCAGCTCCAAAGCCCATCTCACAAAGAGGGGGAATCATAGTAGGGAACACTAGGGTACATGTGAGGCCGTCTTATGGAAAAATGTGGAGGAGAAGGGATGGCATAGATGGAAAGATTAAAACATATCCGATAGTAAAGAAGAATTGAAGGTCAAATCAAGAGATAAAGAGGCCATAGATCTGACGAAGGGAAACTAGCACGTGGGAGATCAACGGCTAGGATTAACGGACAATCTACCAAGAGAGTAGGCATTACGGAGGCGTGGCTATATATATGAAAACACCTTTCAAAGTTTTCATTTTTACCCTTCCCGAAACCTATCTGAGCGGAAGGGGCTTTTTCCAGAGAATGATGTTCTAGCCCCGGTATAGGAGTTTGATCGCTGGTCACTAGGCAGTTGGGTCGAAGCGTGAAATTCTTGCGGTCGTGCCCTAACAGGGAGGTCCCCGGTGACCTTATATTAGTTTCGGTCTAGGCTAGAATGGCCTACAAAGAAGCTATCTTTCAGGACCTCGGCATTGTAGGCCTGGACGTCACCTCAAGAATAACAGTGGTTGCCTTGTTTCGTCAAAGTCCGTCCAAGGGTCATTGGACCTTTGTAATCCCCTACCATGGGCCCGAACTGGGCATCAGGGATAATTCCCACGACGTATCGAACGTCCAAAGTAATGGTTGGTCTGTCCAAAAGCATAGGTGGGTCAAGATTAAACCTCGATATGGGAGAATTTCTTACCAAAGGTATCCTTACACAGGTAACATTTTCCCCTGGTATTAATAGCTTCTGGCCCAGTTTCTGGGTAAAGGGGAAGGGTTGGAACAAGTAGGCAAAGAAGACATGTCGCCTGGCCTTGCTAAGATCAGGAAGGAAATTTCCAAATGGTTATAAGTATCCTGAAGTTGCTAGATGCTTATGACTAAGAAGTTGGCAAACGGGTGGAGGCCAGAAAAAGTCTGTAATGGAGGTGTGAAAAGGGAAAAGTCCCTTGCATGGATTAGAGGTTGGCTCCAAAGATGATAGAATTAATGTGACCCACATCTTTTGGAGTGTGTGGGAAAGCATGAGATTAAGTATTGTCACACGAGAGACGTCAGAAGAACGGACCTCCAAAGGGGATCTCTGATTGTTATCCCAGAGGATTATGGGTATGATTGAAGGCACTTTTTGCATCATCATTGGCTATGTCATCTATCTAGGATGACGTCGCTGAGCATGCCAAAGGTCACTTCAAACCTTGGGCATCACGGTTACCTGATTGAAGAGTCCGATAGAGCTATCATGGCAATTATTACCACTTGTAGCCGTTGTCATCATCGCAGCAGTTATGGATAAGGTTCTCACGTCTTTTATCTGAAGTCGGTATAAGGGAAGGATGGTTCACCTATCAATTTGACCATTCTCTCTGTTACGATTGGCTCATGGAGAAAGGATAGATGTGCGAAGTGGTTCTCATTCCAGAACAGGTGTGGGTTGAGATGGATGAAAAGCCTACCACTCCCTCTTTTATGGTATTCGACCTCATTGAATCTGACTCTGTCAACAAAGACGAGAAACCTGATGGAAAAAAAGTGTCCAAGAGACAAAGAAAGAAGAAGGAGACCTTCGGAATCAAGCAAAGCTGCCAACCGGGTGCATAAATAGTTCACGATTTTGTAATCCCCACAGAAGAAGTGACACCTATCCTGCTAGATGACGCATCACAGGCTCACAGCTCATTGAAAGTGGAAGATTTCTTTGACTCGCAAGGTCACTTGCGAACCCAGGGTTAAGACAGTCCTCTGTCTATAATATTATGTTCCTTGTCTTAATCAGTCTGTTTGAGGCATGACACATATGTAATATTTTTGAATTTTCGGGTGTAATGAGGTGTCCTTCTTATATTTCCATTAGGGTGAGAGGTTAGTTAAGCAAGAAGGATTTGGACATATATATATGCTATGTAATAGAGTGAATAAGGGTTGAAAATCTTTTGTTGAAAGCCTTTTGGTAATTTGAGGATTAGTCTGTAAGACATTTTCTGAGTTGTTTTAATAAAGTTTGCAGAGCTGAAGCATGTGTTTTGACAGGGATTCCTATGTAATTGGTCTGGTAGTTTGTATTTTCTCTCTTCCCATGTGAAATTTTATTTTCTCTCTTTGTAACCCCATTTTGTGTTATTTCCTTCATGATTGGATCAAGGTAATGATTAAGTGGAATTCATAGAAATTATGCTCTGCTTAGTCTTTTCCACGTATTTCACCAACATATTCTACTAAAGTTGATGTAGGATTCATCTTGGTATTCCTTACATTGATGGACTGTTTCTTTTCTCTTCTATTCCTCAAAATTAAAGTCACTTTGACTACTAGCTGCTTGCTACCTTGCCCTTGTGAATGTGTTTGCAAAATCTTTGTGAATGATGTTTCATAGTTTGTTAAAGGTGACTCCATTGCCCAAACTAAATTCCATATGTTTTCAACCAAACAACGCGTGAATCATTTTATTTCCAAACAGAACACTGATCTTCTGTATAATTGTTGTAATTGAATATCTTGGCCGTGAATGCTGGTGTTTCTTTTTCATTATTGACCATCTTGATTATTCCATTCTTTTCATGAGATTTTAGAGAGAGCCCTCTCTGTCTGTGTTGGGTCAGTGGCACAGGCCAAAGATTGGTTAGTGGTGTTGAGCCCAGAATTGGCCCTTTTTAATCATCATTAATCATCTTTCCTGCCCCTGTCCTACACCACTTATCATGGCAATCAGACCTATTGTCCTTACCTTATTCCCCAAATTACCAAGGTATGGATGATCATTGTTTTATTTTATTAATGCTTATGATTGTGCTAATTAAAAGCTGTGCATCTCTCAATTGTGCTAACATGTTACGATTTATGAAGGTAGTTGAGATAAATGGACTGCAGGAAGATCGGGGCTGAACAAGTCAGAAGGGATGTTCGTTGCTTGTAAAGGGATCCTTGGGACTCGAGTCATCAATTAAGGCACAGCTGTGACAGGGCAGCTGTAACAGAATGCGCTATCTTGAGTATGTTGCTGCTCAAGTCTAGCTGTGAGCTGGAAGGACCGCCACTCTTGGGTCAATTGATAACTTTCTCATATTTTGATGTTTCTGTTCTGCCACGTATTGTAACAGCTATTCATTTAGGGCACCTGAAGATCAGAGATCTTCATGGCTGACCAATTTTAGGATTGATGTTATGATTTGGATGTATAAATATGGGGAGTTTCCTCGACCCAGTGGTTGAACAGTAGACAATTAATTCATTGTATTAGCAGCCGAGCAAACTGTGTAATCATTCTTCTGTTAATATAAGGGGTTACTTCTGAGCTAAAGGAGTTTGTGTTGTTCAACCAGCGTCTCTGTGTGAAGGCTGGGCCCGTCTTCCACAGAGATTGCTGAGTTAATTTAGGACTCTTTGATTTATTGTTGTGTGAGGCTTTGTTCAAGATATTCCTTCTGTACGCGGCAGTAGTAGCTATTGTGTGGATTTTCAGTAAAAGATTATATTTCTGTGAGATTGGTGAATTGTGTAGAATAACAGTCGACTGAGTAAGGTTTGATTTATGCATTTCAATTGAAATTATACACAACTGTGTTCATCTTACAGCTAAGTTGTGATCCCATGAGCCCTTACAATTTATCTTTCCTATTGTGTGTTGCTTGATTTCCATTCTGCAATTCAATTTCTTAGAACAGTTGACTCAATCTTTTGCAATTGGATTTCTAGATTAATGTTCAAGTTATGCTTTATGATTTCCAGAGTGATTAGATCAGACAAGTGATTGTTCTAGAAAACGAATGAGATTTCTTTCCTGCAATTGTTGATGAGGTCTGATACCATTTCTTATTGATGAATGATAGAGAGGAATTAAAGTGTAGCAGTTAGAAGGCAATTGGGATTGCATAGATTTTTGGGACGAACATGGATGATAGAAGATAAAAGTATTTACTTCTAATGGTTTGGTGTTTAAGCATAGATTGTGCACTTATCCTTTGAAATAAAAAGACTTTCTTGGGTTGACAATAAATTTCATTTGCTCTGTGTGTATTGGTAACAATTTATCTCCATATAGAGTGCTTGACATTTTGGCGCCGTTGCCGTGGAAGGATAAAAATTAAACACTAGTCATTAGTTGCATCTGATAATTGCTTTTAGTCAGTCTCTTCTTTGCTGAAATGATCTACTTTGCATGAATACGAGGAGGGTAAAACGCGATCACCTCCCAACCCCCAAAACCCCACAAAATACTAACAGCGCAGGTGGTTCGGGTCGTGGTCGAGGGCCACCGTTGGGTAGAAGAACATTCATCGACAATCTTATTGACAGAACTGATTCAGCTACCAGGACTCATCAACGGGAGACTCCTATCAAAAGAAGCCCTGCTAATCCTGGAGCGTCAGTGTCAGGATCCACGATGGAAAACACAGAAGCAGCCGTGATTCCCGCATATTCCCCTGATAAAGAAGGAACAGCTGATTCAGCTGTTCCAACTAAAGAATACGCAGCTGTTACAACTGAAGAATACGCAGCTGCTACAACTGAAGAATACGCAGCTGTTACAACTGAGGTAAAGAACGCAGGAACGAATGAAGAAGAGGATACAGAAGAAAAGATGAATAAAAGACATGAGAACGAAGAGGAAGAAGCAGTGGTAGAATACCATCATGAAAATGATTCCCTGCCAGAAGGAACTACGGCTACATTACAATTTCCAATACAGCAGCTAGAAGGGACAGCTCCTATGAAGAACATCTCACCATCAGTGTTGCCTCGCTTCCATGGCAGGGTGGCAGAAGATCCAGACGAATTCCTTTTTGAATTTGATATCCTCTGTCGCAGCTATGATTATGTTATAGATGCCCAAAAGCTGAAACTTTTTCCTGCCACCTTGAAGGACAATGCATTACGATGGTTCATGATCCTTGGGGGAGGAACTATTGCTAATTGGAATAAGATGAAGCAAGTGTTCCTGGAAAAATATCAAGAATATTGCAACACCAGGGACAAAAGAGAGGAATGATTCAAGATGGTGCAGAAGGAGGGCAAAAGTCTGGAGGATTTTGTAGAAAGGTTGCTGTACAATGTGCAAAGAGCTGGGCAGACGAACATGGGGTTGGACATGCTCAAGATAATCTTGCTTAGAGGGATCAGGGATGATTGTTTAGACATGTTAAATCTGTTAGGAAAGGGAGATATCTCCAAAGAACCCTTTGAGACGATTGTGGAATTATGTAAGAGATACTCCAGGGGATCTTCCAGGAATAATAAGCGGGATAAACGAGATAAGCTGGAACGTGATGTCTTCGACAGAACTCAGAAGTCATCCAATGGAGGAGCTACATGTGCAGAGATAGGCAATCTCCTTGAAAATTTTAAAACAGAAATGATGAGCTCCATCTCTTCAGAGATTGATGTCCTGAAGGCCAAACAGAAACAGGCAGTGGAGGATCTCACACTAGGTGTGTTCTGTCCCCGATGTAGAAAGAATCATCCACTGAAAGAATGCCCTCTTGATAAAATACAACTATGTCAGCTGTGTGAGCTGAACCATGACATGAAGGAATGTCCCACACTTCCTCAAGTGAAGGTTGTCCTGTAGGCATCAACTCCAGAAGTAGAATCAGCTTATTTCATTGCGCAGAAGAAACCTTGGAAGCCTCGAAATCAAGGTATGCCTCTAGACTCATTTCCATTTTTGAATAATATGAACAATTGGAGTAATAATATGCAAAATGTGAATACACAATTCCCTTCAAATTATGCTCAGTGGAATCCTTCTCAACCTACAATGCAAAATTATAACTCATGGAGTCCTTGGACACAGCTGCCACACCAACCTACGTCATGGTCTCCTGGATGGAGGAACTTCCATCTTGGGAACCAATTTCCTCAACCACCTCCACCTCGACAGTCACCATATTCTCCTCCATACCCTCAATTTCCTCAATTTCCTCAATATCCTCAATACCCACCTCAGTAGTCGCAGCTGCAGCTACAGAATAATCTTGTTCCTAATATACCATTACGGCCTCAGCTGCCTTCCCAACCTAATCCTAACCCGAATAATAAAATAGTCCATCAATTGGAGACTACAATATGCCGACCTACTCTCTCTCCCCTGTACCTTGTAATGATATTCGTTTACGATCTGGGAAGATAAAAGAACCTGTAATTACAGAAGATATTCCACCTTCTGTGCATGAAAAAGGAGAGAGTTCACAGCATCCATCCGATCCGGTTCCTATCACTGAAGGTGCTGAGCATCCCTTAGATGGGACGGCTGAAACATTAAATGACAAATCAGATAATACACAGCCTACCCAGCTGGTAAGGCAACCACCATACCCTGAGAGACTAATGCTACCAAAAATAGGGGGGCAACCTCAGTTCAACCTCCTAGGAGAGTTGAAGAATCATTATGTTAAAATCCCCCTTCTGCAAGCCCTTCAAGACGTGCCTATTTATGCCAAAACCGTTCGGGACCTGTGCACTATGAAACCAGGGAGGAAAACTAGAGACCCTCCCACTATTCACGTCATAGGGAATTTATCTGCTTTAATAACAGGAAAACCCCTGTGACCAAGTATGACGACCCTGGCAATCCTACTGTCACTGTACATATAGGACAAACGCAGTTACCCAACGTGCTAGTCGACTTAGGAGCAGCGATCAATGTCATAACAATTGAGACTGGGAGGAAGCTTGGACTCACTAATTTTAGGATGATCCCTACCATTTTAGAATTGGCAGACAGATCCACCATTAGACCCGAAGGGATTCTGGACGACCTTGTCATCTTAGTAGATTCATGGGAATACCCTGTTGACTTTTTGATATTGCAACCAAAATCACAGCTGGGGGGACATCCATTGATCCTGGGGAGGCCTTGGTTGGCCACAGCTAATGCTTGCATCAACTGTCGATCTGCGTCCATGACTATATCTGATGGTACAGAGATTAAAAACCTCACCCTGTATCCTCCAGCTCGGCCAAGTTTAGAGGTTGAAACTTCTCTCTGGATAGAACACAAAGAGGAGGAGGATGTTCAGCCACTATTAACAATAGGGAAGGCCTTAAATTTTAAAAATGAAACAGAAGACGATGCCATCAATAATTTCATTAGCGAACCTGCTTCAGTGGATAAAGAAGTTTATCAACTCCTGAACATTACCCTCGGTAAGGAAGAACAAGAACAGCTTATGGAGGAAGCACTGGTCGATGATGCAAACATAATCCCAGTTTTGAAAAACTCAAGAAGAATTCCTATTGAGGTAGAGCCTGGAAGAACTGTGAACATCAACGCTGGTCTCTCCTCAGAAGAACAGATGCGCCTAATCAGTCTCTTGAAAGAACGTAAGGGGGCATTTGCCTGGGAGTATACAGACATGAAGGGTATCCCTTCTAATCTGTGCACTTATCATATTTACATTAAAAACGACTCCCAGCCTGTATGTCAACCCCAACGATGCATGAACCCGAATTTGAGGGATATAGTGAAGGAGGAAATACAAAAACTTTTGGAAGCAGGATTTATCTACCCTATTTCAGATAGTGAGTGGGTTTCCCCACTTGTATTGTGCCCAAGAAAAATGGTAAATGGAGAGTCTGTGTTGATTATAGGGAGCTGAACAAAGATACACAAAAGGATCATTTCCCTTTGCCCTTTATTGACCAAGTACTTGATACCCTATCAAGGAAGAAGTTCTTCTCCTTCTTGGATGGGTTCAGCGGGTACAACCAAATTCAGATTGCTCCGGAGGACCAGGATAAGACCACCTTCACTTGCCCCTGGGGAACGTTTTCCTACAAGGTGCTTCCCTTTGGTTTATGTAATGCACCAGCAACGTTCCAAAGAGCTGTAATTGGCATATTTTCTGAATTAGTTAATGATAGCATGGAAGTCTTTATGGACGATTTTACTCCCTATGGCAAGGACTTTGAGGAAGCACTGGAAAATTTAAAGAAGGTTTTAATTCATTGTGAACAGTCTCGCCTTTCATTAAGCACTGAAAAATTCCATATGATGATGAGTGAGGGGGTGGTATTAGGACATTTCATCTCTACCGATGGCATTCAGGTGGATCCTTAAAAAATTAAGGTGATAAAAAATATACCTACTCCTTCAACGCAGAAAGAAGTGCGAAGTTTTCTCGGACATGCTGGATATTACAGGAGGTTTATAGAAAAATTCTCCAAACTTGATTCCCCTTTGTTTTCATTGTTAATGAAGGACGCACAGTTTGTGTGGAGTGAAGCATGCCAGACAGCATTTGATAAGCTTAAAGAGAAGCTGTCCACAGCCCCTATTCTAAGGGGACCTAATTGGACCATACCTTTCCACATTTCTTCAGATGCTTCTGATACCGCCATTGGATCAGTACTAGGACAGTAGGATGGTCAAGTGCCTTATGCTATCTATTATATTAGTAAAAACTTAGCCCCTGCTGAACTTAATTATACTGTTACTGAAAAAGAATTCCTTGCTATTGTTTATTCTATTAATAAATTTCGGCATTACATTACTGGGTATCCTACATTTGTGCACACTTACCACTCTGCCATTAAATATTTGATGAACAAACCTGTCACCAATGCTAGAGTAACCAGGTGGATTTTATTATTACAGGAATTTGATATTACCATTATAGATAAACCTGGAAAAGAAAATGTTGTTGCTGATTTTTTATCACGATTTACTAACAGCGATGACAGTTCGCCTATTGAGGATTCTTTCCCAGATGAACATTTATTCACACTCTCAACTCATTCACCCTGGTATGCAGACGTTGCTAATTATTTGGTTGCAGGAAAGCTTCCACCACATATGTCTAAACGAGAGAAGAGAAAAATCATCCAGCAAAGTGCCAGGTATTGTTGGCTCAATGGTCATCTCTTTTACACAGGACCCGATCTTCAGATTTGGAGATGTGTAAGGGAAGATGAGATCTTTCATATACTGAAGGCCTGTCATGATGAACCTTGTGGAGGACACTTTGCAGACAAAAGAACAGGGCATAAAGCGCTGCGGATGGGCTACTACTGGCCGACACTGTTCAGGGACGCTAAAAGATATGTTCAGTCCTGTGACAGCTGCCAAAGGATGGGCCAACCTAATAAGACAAATCAAATGCCTTTACAGCCCCAAGTGGTACTAGAACCGTTTGATAGATGGGCATTGGATTTTGTTGGCGCTATCAGCCCTCCTTCCAGACAGAAGGTTTACATTCTGGTGTGTACAGATTACATGACCAAGTGGGTAGAAGTTGTAGCTTTGTCTAAGGCTAATGACCAGGTGGTGATTGATTTTTTGTACAGTGAAATCTTTACCCGCTTTGGGGTACCAAAGGAAGTAGTTATCGATGGGGGACCGCAATTCATCTCACACCAATTTGAATCCTTGCTCCGGAAGTATCATGTGCAGCATAGGATAGCTTCACCTTACCACCCCTAGGCCAATGGTCAGGTGGAAATTACTAATAAAGTTATTGAAGCAATCCTTACTAAAACAGTTAAAATCCATCGAAAGGATTGGGCTGACAGGCTTCCAGAAGCACTGTGGGCATATCGCACAACTTGGCGCAACACCACAGGGTTTTCTCCCTATGATCTGGTGTATGGAAAGAGTGCCATCTTTCCAATTGAATGTGAGATCAAGACCCTGAAAACAGCCACCGAAATGAATCTAGATGTAACAGAAGCCCAAAAGAGAAGATTGAATCAATTAAATGAACTGGATGAGAAACGGGTAGCTGCAGTAGACCAGACTGTGCTGCTTCAGCAACAGAGATCCAACTGGCATGACCGATTCATCAAAAAGAAAATCTTCCATGAAGGAGACTGGGCACTATTATACGACTCCAGATTCAAGAAGGATTTTAAAGGTAAATTACGCACAAGATGGCTGGGTCCATATTTGGTCGACAGGGTATTTGACAACGGAACTGTTCACCTGGTGACCATTGATGAAAACCATATACCATTACTTGCTAACGGCCACAGACTGCGACTGTATCGTAAGCCCATCTCGAAAGATGCATTCATTTCACAAATTGCTGCCGATCCAGATTATCAGTTGGCACCCGAGCAGGAATTTTTCTCTGCCTTTGCCAATCCTTAAACTGAAAATCGTATTTGCTGTACATAAATAATTTCCTGCTGTAGCGTATAATTGTTGTTTTTTTTTTACTCTTTGCATTTGATCTTTTCGTTTGCTGTCATTTTTCAAAAATTTTCAGGGAAGCGCCAGGAGAACGATCAGTTTGGGCCTGTCAAGCGAAATTCCCCCTGTGCCGTCCTGCGTTGTATTTTCCTTTTGCTAAAAAAAAAAAAAAAATACGGCAGCTGCAACATATTTTTCGGCAGCTACAACATATTTTCCGGCAGCTGCAACATCTTTTCCGGTAGCTGAATTATCTTTTCAGGAAACCGTGACATCATTACCCGTCAACCGTAAATTCATTTCCCCATTGCTGTAAATCCTTTTTTCCGGCAGCTGCAACATCCTTTTCGGCAGCTGCAACACCATGTCCCAATGGCCGCCACCTCATTTCCCATCGCCTGCCACATCATTTCCCCGCGGCCGCAAATCCATTTTCCCGGCTGCCGTTAATCTTTTCTGGCAGCTGCAACATCTTTTTCGAGCTGCCACCTCATTTTCCAGCGGCTGCCACCTCATGTTCCAGCGGCCTGCCACCGCATTTCCCGGCGGCCGCAAATCCTTTTTTTTCATCTTCCGTCAACCTTTTCTGGCAGCTACAACATCTTTTTCCGCAGTTGCAGCATCATTCCCCAGCGGCTGCCATCTCATTCCTCAGCGGCTGCCACCTCATTTCCCAGCAGCCAAAATATCCTTTTTCCCGTCTGTCATCAATCTTTTCTGGCAGCTACAACATCGGCAGCTGCAACATCTTTTTCCGCAGCTGCAGCATCATTTCCCAGCATCCGCGTTATCATTTTCCGCCGACCGTAAAATCATTTTTCTCGGCAGCTGTTAATCCTTTTTCCCGGTGGCTATGAACCATTTTCCCGTAGCTGCAACTTCTTTCCAGTGGCTACAACATCATGTCATAGCGGCTGCAACATAATTTCCCAGCGGCGGCGTTATCATTTTCCGTCTTCCGATAAAATATTTTTCCCGGCAGCTGTGAACTTTTTCCGACGGACGTGAACTATTTTCCGGCAGCCGCAACCATTTTCCCGTAGCTACAACTTCTTTCCAGCGGCTGGAACATCATGTCACAGCGGCTGCAACATAATTTCCCAGCGGCTGCGTTATCATTTTCCATCTTCTGGTAAAATCTTTTTCCCGGCAGTTGTGAACTTTTTCCGACGGACGTGAACTATTTTTCGGCAGCCACAACCATTCTCCCATAGCTGCAACAACTTTTCTGACAGGCTGCAACATATTTTCCCGCCACCATAAAACTTTTCCGTGACAGCCGTAATTTTCGCCGATACCGTAAATTCTTTTTCCGGCTGCTGTGAATTCTTTTCCGGTGGCTGTAACTTCTTTCCCGGTGGCTGCAACATGTTTTTTTAGCGACTGCAACATCTTTTTCGTCGGTCGTGCTATCATTTTTTGGCAACTTGCAGTGGTAACTCCCGTGTTAACAGAAGAATTGTTCCAAACCTGCTAATCATGGTGCTGATTCACCTCAAATGTGCCGGCGAACTCATCATTCCGACCCCGAGGACGCGATGGTTTGTGTTTCACCGGCGGAAGAAATTATTTCCTTATCCGAGTCATCATGATCACATGTCTGACTGTGCATGAGTTCGGCTCCGTGACATCACCAACTGCATGCTCCACCATTTTCCGCAGCATTCCGATGCACAGTTTTATGAGGTATGGCTTTCATTTATCACGTGATTAAGCATTGATATCATTTAAACGATATTGGTCGTACCTTCACTCATACCACCATTATACCCGATTAAACCTTTCCCTCGTACGACGTAAACGCTAATAATTGCCACCTTCCCCAATTCGGCATGGAAATTTCAAACGTTGTTCTGTGCTCAACTTTCCAAATTTTCCCATTCTCTCAACATCTCTCAGCGATTCGTGCATCCTCTGTGCTGCAACTTCCATTCTGGGATCCTGTAATCAGTGGAATAGCAATTTCAGCTTGTAGCCAGGACCATGGGGATTCCAGTTCACCATGAACCTTTCAATACACAAGAACTCAGGCAAAATCTTCAAGTTCTTGCCATTTTTCAAGCTGCTGGCTGGCTCGAATTCTTTGAACGATTGGACAGATTCGATCGGGACGCAACCCTGCAATTTGCTTTGAATCTTACCAAAACTCACGCCACGGTGTGGGGGCTGCGCATAGAAGTCTCTAAGATCATTATATCCAAGTTTACAACCATCCCGATGGTGGTAATACCATGGTTTAACCGACGAGTCCCTGCAACGGTTGCACGCGAAGAATTTTTACTCGCAGGGGAGCAAGTTGAAGCGTCCAGAAGAGGGATTGCACTGAACTCACTGCCGCGGCCATGGGACCAGGTTGCTGTCTTTCTCAAGAAGTTCATTACTTGTGAAGGTAGATATCAAACTGTGTATAACTCTGAACTTCCTTTGCTTTCTCATCTCCGCCATGGCATTTTATTGAACATTCCATACTATTTATTGCACGACTTGCGTCATATGGCCACATTTGTTCAGTCTGCTAAGCATCCACTTTCCTCTCTCACCCACCATGGCCTTATCAAATTAATTATTATAAGGACCCTTTCCCAACACCATATAACCTGGGATTAGTTCATAAACCGACCTTAGCAACCCATTCCTTTGCGGGTCGTCCCATTATAGCAAATACCGGTTCCACCACAACAGGAGGACCGGAGTTCCTCCATTGAAGTTGGGGGGAGGGATGAAATGGGAGAAGAACAGCAATCGGGGGCACAGGTAGGACCATCCGGGGTGGATGAAACCACAGTAGAAGAACAGCAACCGGGGGCACAAGCTGGGCCATCTGGGGGGGAAACTATGTTAGAGGAAGAACAACCAGGGGCACAATCAGAGCCATCCGGGGGAAATGAATCTCCGGCACAAGCAGAACTATTGGGGGATGAAACTACATTTGAAGGAGAGCAAGGGGAGGCACAAACAGAGCCATTAGGTGATGGTGTAGATGAAACCTTTGTGGAGAACCCAGATAACAGGGTAGCTCCAACAACAGAAGGTGAAATTGGAGCAGCATCAAATGCTGCGACAATGGAACCTGAAGATGACAGAGCTAGGGCAATGGAAGAAGACATTGAGCTGGTAACAATTGAGTCTTCACCAGAGTGGGAAGGAGGAGGAGCTGTAATTGAAGAAGAACAGCATCAGAGGAAAGAACACATTCCCTCGATCTTAGCTTTGATCCCTTATGTACCAGCTCCACAGAAGGAAACACCACAGAAGGAAACACCACAAAAGAAAACACAACAGAAGAAAAGAAAGAGAGCCACCAATGAATTTAATCTAATATCACCAATCAGAAAGAAAAGAACTTGATCAGCCACAGCAGCAGAGGCAGCCAGGAAAAGATGGGCAACCCTAGAGGCACAGGTTGAGCCCCCAATCCTTGTACCAAGACCGAGGGATGCTCCACAAAGCCTAGTGGAGGAAGAACCTGGAATTGAAGGACTTCTGGCTGAGAATGCAATGTTAAAATAGGACCTCCAAGTGCTCAGGAGGGAATTGGAAATCTGGAAGGAAACCTGCAGAAAACAGGGTGAAAGAAAAATGTATACGTTGATAGAGGCTGCAGACCAAGTGGAGGAATCAGATTCTGCTGGAGCTAGGGAGGAGGATGAACGAATACTCTGCCCCACCTGTGGAGAAATATTTAAGGAAGCAGGCCATAAAATTATACTTAACACTTATTCAGCACAACAGCCTGTGGCCACAGTGGGGGAAGTAGTGGAAAAAGAAGGTGCTGCCACACAAGAACCAGCACTTTTAAACATCCTTGCTGAAGCTGCCACTTCCCACGATGCAGAAATTATGGAACAGGTAGGAGAAGAACATGGGATGGGGGACGCTCTGGAGCTTATAAAGGAATATAGTGAAACCCCAGAGTGTTCCCATGATACAGAGATCATAGATCAGATGGGAGAAGAACTTGGAATGAAGGATACTTTGGAGGCTAATGAAGAATTTTATTCTGTAACTCCAGAATGCTCCCAGGACACAGAAATTTTAGAAGAAGAGACACAAAGGCAGGACAGTAATAAATTGGAACAGGATGCTGCAACACAAGAACCAGTAAACCTGAATATACTTGTCCAATCGGCCAAACAGACGGGAGAAGAACCTGGAACAGAGGAGACTCTGGAGTTTAATGATGAACTCTGGGTTGTAACCCCAGAGGACTCCCATGACACAGAGCTCATAGGAGAAGAGTTGCAACAACAAAAGGATGAAGAGGCAAGCCAGGATGATGCTACACAAGAACCAACACCCTTGGAAGCTGCAGCAGGAATTCCTGCATTTCATTCAGAAGATAACCCTGGAGTGGATATCATTCCCGATACACAGTGGAGTGAAGATGAACAGGTACAGACACCATGCTCAGGTGACACCGAAATCTTGGAGGAGGGGTTGCACGATGAGAAGGATATCCAATCTCAGCAGCAGAAGGACAAAGAAGACACTGTTACACAAGAACCAGTGTCTCCAAAATCAATAAATGTAGCTGCTGAAGAAGGTTTAAAGGATGTTGTTGTTACACAAGAACTAGAAACTCTCTTGTTAAACCTAGATGCGCTGGAAGACACTGTCCCACAAGAACCAGTGCTTCCACCCCCTATAGATGTCATTGAGTTGGATTCAGATTAAGGATTTCCTGTCAACTCCCCCAGGCACAACATAATGAGACTGTAGGAAGATTTCCACTACACCAACTGCATTCCCAAACACCAACAAGTAGCAGTGGAAGGGGAACAGTGAGGTTGGAAGATATTGGGTTACTCATAGAGGCCTTTCAAAAGATAGATAAGGTTCCTGAGTTTCCTACAATTCTTTCTCTCTCTCCTAGGATAAAGCTCAGTACAGGATTCATATGCAGGTTGTTGCATGAGGACATGCAACAGGATAGTTGGGGGGAGATGTTGAGCCCAGAATTGGCCCTTTTTAATCATCATTAATCATCTTTCCTGCCCCTGTCCTACACCACTTATCATGGCAATCAGACCTATTGTCCTTACCTTATTCCCCAAATTACCAAGGTATGGCTGATCATTGTTTTATTTTATTAATGCTTATGATTGTGATAATTAAAAGCTGTGCATCTCTCAATTGTGCTAACATGTTACGATTTATGAAGGTAGTTGAGATAAATGGATTGCAGGAAGATCGGGGCTGAACAAGTCAGAAGGGATGTTCGTTGCTTGTAAAGGGATCCTTGGGGCTCGAGTCATCAATTAAGGCACAGCTGTGATAGGGCAGCTGTAACAGAATGCGCTATCTTGAGTATGTTGCTGCTCGAGTCTAGCTGTGAGCTGGAAGGACCGCCACTCTTGGGTCAATTGATAACTTTCTCATATTTTGATGTTTCTGTTCTGCCACGTATTGTAACAGCTATTCATTTAGGGTGCTTGAAGATCAGAGATCTTCATGGCTGCCCAATTTTAGGATTGATGTTATGATTTGTATGTATAAATATGGGGAGTTGCCTCGACCCAGGGGTTGAACAGCAGACAATTAATTCATTGTATTAGCAGCCGAGCAAACTGTGTAATCATTCTTCTGTTAATATAAGGGGTTACTTCTGAGCTAAAGGAGTTTGTGTTGTTCATCCAGCGTCTCTGTGTGAAGGATGGGCCCATCTTCCACAGAGATTGCTGAGTTAATTTAGGACTCTTTGATTTATTGTTGTGTGAGGCTTTGTTCAAGATATTCCTTCTGTATGCAGCAGTAGTAGCTATTGTGTGGATTTTCAGTAAAAGATTATATTTCTGTGAGATTGGTGAATGGTGTAGAATAACAGTCGACTGAGTAAGGTTTGCTTTATGCATTTCAATTGAAATTATACACAGCCGTGTTCATCTTACAGCTAAGTTGTGATCCCATGAGCCCTTACAATTTATCTTTCCTGTTGTGTGTTGCTTGATTTCCATTCTGCAATTCAATTTCTTAGAACAGTTGACTCAATCTTTTGCAATTGGATTTCTAGATTAATGTTCAAGTTATGCTTTATGATTTCCAAAGTGATTAGATCAGACAAGTGATTGTTCTAGAAAATGAATGAGATTTCTTTCCTGCAATTGTTGATGAGGTCTGATACCATTTCTTATTGATGCATGATAGAGAGGAATTAAAGTGTAGTAGTTAGAAGGCAATTGGGATTGCATAGATTTTTGGGACGAACATGGATGATAGAAGATAAAAGTATTTACTTCTAATGGTTTGGTGTTTAAGCATAGATTGTGCACTTGTCCTTCGAAATAAAAAGACTTTCTCGGGTTGACAATAAATTTCATATGCTCTGTGTGTATTGGTAACAATTTATCTGCATATAGAGTGCTTGACAAGTGGTTACCTAGAATTACCCTCTTTTAGCCTTGGGGGTCAATTTCGGTGTTAACAAAATTGGCACCTATTGTAGGGGCCTAGGTCGGCCTATCGACTAGGCCCTCCGCCCGACCAGTCTGTAGCATATGTCGACAAGTGACGTCGACTAGTATGGGTCGGGTCAGTTTGATAAACCAACAGACGGTTATGTAACTGTATCTGGACATATATATATCTAGGCTGGTGAGCCGATAGACTAGTAGAGATTGATTCTATCATTGTTTTCTGCTATTGCTGGTTAATAAAAAGACTATTCTCTCTATCTGTCTCATCTCTTGTATCTGTATCATTGTGTGTGGTTGCTTATATTATGTAATGTATCTATGATAACTATGTGAACCTCGGTATTACAACATCTAGTTCCGTTGCTGGTTGATACATGAAAAATTACTAGTAGCATGACCCATGATTTCAGAATAGGAGATTAGAGACTGGTGGGAGAAGAAAATCGTGAATTACCTGTAGAATTATGCGCGACGTAACAAGCTAACAATTAACCAAGCAAGAGATCGATTCTTCTCCGAGACGCATGAGCAATTTGTCGAATCCGTGCCGACTGCCTTGAAGAAAATTCTAGATGAATAGACCAGTCGATGAAGTAGAGCGTAAGTTAGTATCAAAGCTAATCAATGGAGGTCGTACAAATATATCAGAATGGTGCGAAAAGATTGCAGAAGACTTCTGTGAAGAACAGGTGATCAAAAATCGAGTATCGGTAGATGAAATAAGAAGAAAGTTATTCACCGAACTAGCTGATCAATTTCTATGTTCTCTGCCGACATTATTGTTTAAATTTTTTATCGACAAAGGTGTCTCACATATTGTCGAAACAAGACTGTTGCTGACCTCGCCCCTTCCAAACTCTAACTGGGAGGAGAAAGAACGTAAGTGGGAAAAATTTGTAAAGGAGCGCGAATGGGAATTTTTCTTGAACAAGTGATGGTCTACACTTCACCAATAGTCTAGAAACTGTCGAGCCGGCATTGGGGGGGTAATGAAGCATGCTCTGATGTACCTAGTTTGATGAAACTTGACATATGATAAATGACATGACCAGCAGTGGAAAAAAATCCAACAGAGACAGACTTTTAAGTCATAAAAGCACCAAGATATTCAAAAAATCGAAAGAGAAAAAAGGAGGTAGCGATTTGAAGAGCTGCGGGAGTAGGCAATTGCGCTCCGAAGGACACGAGGATCAAATGTTGTGATAGATGCAGAAGGGAATCTTCCAGAATCAAGTCAAGCCCGCGATCATGGGGATGTCGAAGAAGAACTGTCGCCGATGGATGAAGACCTGTGGATAGAGTGTGGTAGAGATATCCAAGTTCAAATACCAGAAACGGTAGCACCTCCATCTCCATTCTGTTTAACAGAAAGCATTCGGGTGGAAGAAATTGTCGAAGAAAACCTTGGTCTCCATGCTAGTCAATCGGGAGTTTGGAGTCATCGAAGCATAGAAGGAAATGATATCAATAGACTATTGATTCATCGGCCAGAAGAAAGGAATTGGATATCTTTTCAACCCAAATTTTCAAATAGAAGTTTTCATCTAGTGTACACAGAGCATGAGGAGGTGCCCCCCCTGCCAATACCAAATTTGATCGACTCGACAAGCACGTTGGAAAGTCCGAGATTTAGAGAAATCTCGTTTGAGCAAAACTTTAACTAGATTTCGACAGAAGTAATGGAAGAAGGCAGATCTAGCGACATCGAAGGAGATACAATCATTCATTCTGAAGACAGAGAACCAAGTCCAGAAACATAGCTAATTCACACTAACGAAGCACCATGTATTGATTGTGGAAATAACCCACCCACACCTCCATAAAATTCTCAGAATAATACAATAGCAGACATGGCACACATTATAGCACACCTTCCGTTCTACGAAGGAGATGAAGACCCAAGGAGACATTGGTTTGTGTGCAAAGCAATCTGGATAGCTAATCAAATTACCAATGAAGATAGACAAATTGCTCAATTTGTTGGTTCATTAAGAAAAAGAGCACTGACATGGTACATGGGGTACATAGGAAAATCACCAACTGCAACAAAAGCACAAATCAAACAAAGCTTTTTGGCCTTCTTTATGATTGAAGATGCGACATACCTGCCAGTAGAACGACTGAAAACAAGAGTCCAAAATCCGACAGAAAATGTCAAGGAGTACGAGAAGATGTTTAAAGACCTACTGAGCAAATTAGAATATGAAATTGAATAAAAAATATTAGTCAAAATGGTTTATTGTTGGTCTAATCAATAAAATCAGAATACATGTCCGTCGACAAAATGTTAATACATATGCAGATGCACTAAGAGTAGCACTAGAAATTGAAATGGATGATGAATACCCTCTAATATCCATGGATAGACATGTCGACGAATGACTTGAAAGTATGGAGCAAGCTATCAAAAAAATGACGTTAAAAGGACCAAAGCTATGGTGTACAACTTGTCGAACCTCAGGACATACCAAAGATTCTTGTCGAAATGATGATCGGCGACAAGATGTAAAACTCATCCAATCCAGATGTTTCTGCGATTTATGCAAATAATATGATTTACATACCACAAATGATTGTCCATACAATCTGAAAAATAAGAAGGCAAGATGGTGTCAAATTTGTGAAGTAAATACACATTCAATTGAAGAATGTTATCTGAACCTGAAAAATCGACAAAATTACAATGCAGTGTACCAAGCAAATTCTGTCGAGCAGAACCAAGACAGAAATCCAGCAAACAACAGATTTGAGAGAAATGATGGAAGAAATAACTAGTACAATCAAAGCAGGAATGACAGATACCCAAGGTATAATGATCAACGGATAAATTGGTGATATAATGGCTACAATAGACGTGGTGGATATCAAAGTCATGGTCATGGCAGTGGAGGTAGAGGCTTTCGATATGGTCGACTTGGTGCATGTTTTACATGCTTTAGCAAGAATCATCGACACGCAGAATGCCATTATAAGGAAAGAACTGATCTCAAATTTTGTACAAAGTGTGGGGTATGCGATCACTATTTAGAAGATTGCCCTACCATGATCGAGAAAATAAATAATAATAAAAAATTTCATGTTTTATCTTGTGTGAAAAAAAATGATGTGCTTCGAACAAAAAACTTGCAAATTGTAACAAGGCAAGGCACTCATATTGGTCAAGATAAATCTCAGATAACTAAAATTGTCGATAAGGAGGATTATCCGAATCCTATAAAACAAAAGTTTGTGTACAGAGATGCATCTGACATATTCCATGATTTAGCAACACATGAAGAAACTCTTAATGAATTGTTCAAATTAATTTCAAAAGAAGAAGCTGTAGGAAAAATGATTGATTTGTTGCATAAATTAAAACACGTCGAGCAAAGACAAACTAAAAACATTTTTTGACTAAAAAAAAAGAGAAAAATGATGCCGACCCATTAGTCGATCTCGACATAAATGGATATCATGTACGACACGTTGTACTTGATTTTGGATCCCAAGTGAATATCATGACTTGTGATACTTGGGACCAACTCGGTCGACCTCAACTACATGAATCAGGCATCTACTTAAAGCTCACAAATCAAGGATTAATTGAGCCGATTGGAGTATGGAAAGGAGTCGAAACTTCCATTAAAGGTATCACGACATCAGTAGATTTTGAAATCATCATACCAAAAGATGATGCAAGCTCCTTCCCTGCTTTGGTCGGTCGACCATGGGGATGGAAGATGAAGGCTTCACTTTCTTTGGACAAAAGCCGCATCAAGTTGAAAGGTAATGGCCAGAAGGTTATTGTGCCAATCTTCCCATCACAGGGAGAACCTTGGTCAGAACCTACAGAAGTCGATAACAATATCCGACAACTTTACCTAATAAACAATAATGAAGATCGCATTGAGCCAAATAACCAAGGAGAACTTCATCTCGGAGATCCTATCTTGCTCGGATACAATTCCAATGCAGAACTCTATGACTGGAAAATAGAGAACTATGATCTCCTTGCAAAAGAATGCTGGAATGTTGAAGCCATCTCGAGGAAACAAATAAAGAAATGTCTCTCTGTATCTTACACACCAAATCTTTTCAAATGAAAAACGAGAGCATATCCAACACTTGTTCTAGATAAAAACGCACAATATGGTAGCTCGACATTAAGATATAAAGAACATGATCTACCTAATGTACATGTCGAACAGGTATCAAAACATGTCGGAGAGCAAGGTTGTCTACAAAGTTTGGTAGAGACATTTACTAGTCAAGCTGCAAGATGGTGGGAGACTCATCAGTCGAAACTTCAAAGTTGGAATACTACATCAACATCTTTCATAGAAAGGTTTGGAGGAAGAAACTTGACAACTCAGGCTGACATTCCCTTGTTTACACAAGGACAAAACCCCGAAACTCACATTGACTATTGCGAACAATAATGGAGAAAATTAGGCTATAATGATGCAAGAAAATGGCCTCACCTCTTTCCCAGAACACTCGACGATCTACCTAACAAGTGGTACAATATGGAAGAAGCAAGAGGAGAAACTTTCCTCTAGAAAGATCTAAAAGAAAATTTTATTAAGGATTTCCAGTTTTATCCACAGGATGAGAGATTGGTCGAAGCAAGCAAAAGCATCAAAGAATTTTTGCAGCCAACAGAAACTCTAACACTCGAAAACAAAAAAGAGAATGTGCACCCACCTAACAATTGCTACAATATAAAGATGACAGAAAAACAACACTCGACAAGACTGAGCCTAGAAAGAGAGATGTCGGTAGGGAAATGTTTTCAATGGAGAAAGGATCATGCCAGTGTGTCGAAGCCCGTAAGAACAATGTTAAGTACAGAGATCGTAGAAAAAGGTGAACCTGAAAGATTATCAGAAAAAGACTTCCCACCAACTTTCACACAAATCAAAGAAGGTGAAAGACAGATAAGCAATAGTCGTGCACCAGAATGGATGGACGCAAATATTAAAATAAAGGAAGTAGATATTTCAAAAGACGATCGACCAAAAATGGCTAAAATTGGCGATTACTGGAATGAGGAACAAATAGCAAAAATCTCCACTATTCTCAAAGAATTCCAAGACGTTTTTGCTCGAGACTATAAAGATTTGAAAGGGCTTGTAAAGGAAATGGGAAAGATGAAAATTGATATTAAACCTGACGCCAGACCCGTGAAGAAAAGACCCTACAAACTTGCTCAAAAATATAAGGACATTGTCAAAAAGGAGATCGATAACATGCTTGCTGCAGGAATCATATATCCTATTGACCAATTGGAATGGGCAAACCCAATGGTTGTTCATCCAAAGAAACAAGATACGACTTGACTGATAATCTGTGTCGACTTTCGAGAGCCGAACAAGGTAACTCTAACAGATCCCTTCCCTACACCCTTTGCAGATGAAATCATCAAGGAAGTTGTAGGGCATGAGTGTTATTTTTTCACGGATGGATTCTCGGGGTACAACAAAGTACCTATAGCAAAAAAAGATCAGGAAAAGACAACATTTGTGTGCGAATTTGTGTCATTCGCATATAAAGTTATGCCTTTCAGTTTGAAGAACGCACCTACGGTCTTCTCAAGAATTGTCGTCAAAGCATTCGAAGAATATATTTACAAAACCATGGCTGTATACTTTGATGATTGGACAATTTATACAATGTTGAAAGATCACTGCAAATGGCTCAGACTAATGTTGGAAAGATGTCAATAGATACAACTATCCCTGAACATTAAAAAGTGCATCTTCACAGCACTTATCGGCATATTACTTGGCCATGTCGTGTGCAAAGAAGGTACTAAGGTTGACTACACGAAGATCAAAATTATTCTCGACCTAAAGCCTCCAGTAAATCCAAAACAAGTACGAATCTTGTTCGGTCATACCGAATATTACAGAAAATTTATTAGACACTATTCCGATATGACTTATCCTCTGGAAGAATTGCTAAAAGAAGATCGAGATTATAAATGGACGAAGGAATGTGACATTTCATTCAACACATTGAAAAGAAAAATGGTTGAAGCACTGATTCTTCGATTTCCAGATTGCTCAAAGAAATTTCATGTACATATTGATGCATCCGGAATAGCAGTAGGAGCCATCCTAACACAACCCGGAGATGATAACATGGATTATCCTAATGCATTCAGTAGTCGGAAATTGAATAAAGCTGAAAGAAATTTTTCTACGACCGAAAGAGAAGCATTAGGTATGGTATTTGCCCTTCAGAAATACCGCCATTATTCATTGTCTAATCCCTTTGTATTTTATACAGATCACCAAGCTTTAAAATACTTAGTCAATAAGCCATTGCATCATGGGAGATTATGTCACTGGCTATTACTATTTCAAGAATTTGAATTCAAAGTAATCATCTAACTTGGAAAAGTTAATGTCGGACCAGACCACCTATCGAGAATTGACACAGGAGAAGAACCGACAGGAATTGAAGATGACTTACCAGACGCACACTTGTTTTGCATTGAAGCAGTACCTTCAGAACTTATGGAAATTTCACAATTTCTAGAAAATGGGCAAGCTCCTGAGGGAATGAATGAGAAAAAGAGGAAGATATTAGCAATGAAAGCAATCCCCTACACTTTGATCAACGATTTCCTCTATAAACTTGGTATGGATGATATATTACATGGATGTGAACTTGAGCATGAACGATAGGATATAATCACAGAAGCCCATGCTGGACCAGCGGGAGGACACTATCATGCATATATAACAGCCAGAAAAATCCTGCAGGTAGGACTCTGGTGGGCAACAATTCATAAAGACTGTCGAGAGTTTGTATCTAAGTGTGATAAATGTCAGCGCACCACTACCAAGAACAGAAATGCCATTGTTTACAATTAACCCTAGCTGAACATTTGAAATATGGGCTATTGATTTTATTGGACCATTTCCAGTAGTGGGAAGACGAACAGGTGCTCGGTATATTATTACTGCTGTCGAATACGTTACCAAGTGGGCAGAAGCAGAACCAGTCAAAACATGTTCAAGTGAAGTTGCTACTAAATTCATTTATGAAAACATCATAACATGCTTTGGATGTCCCATAACATTGATAAGTGACCAAGGCAGACACTTTGTATGTAAAACCACTAAAGCATTGACTAAGGAATTTGCAGTTGATCATAGAATAAGCACAACATATCACCCTCAGTCGAACGGCGCAGAAGAATCGTTCAATAAAACAATTACAAAAGGATTGACGAAAATATGCAACATAGAGAAAGATGACTAGGACGATAAAATACCTGCTATCCTTTGGGAATATAGAACAACATATAAGAAAACGACAGGATAGACACCATTCTCACTTGTCTATGGGAAAGAGGCTGTCGTCCCGTTACATTTTCGATGACAAACACTGACCATTGCAACAATTCTACATATCGATGTCAAAGATACTCAACATGAATGGCTATTACAGCTGTCGAAGCTGAATGAAAGTCGACAGTTGGCATTAGAACATCAGAGAGTGAAAAAACAACAATAGAAAACATGGCATGATAGAAATATGAAAACAAAAGAATCTGTCAGTTGGAGATTTAGCACTCCTATATAATAGCAAAGTAAATGGGAAACCAAAAAAGTTGCATATAGAATGGATGGGACCCTACATCATCGATAAGTTAAATCCTAATGGCTCAGTCCGACTAAAAACATTACAAGGAAATATTTTCAAGAAAGTCATAAACGACGCCCGACTTAAAAGGTATAAATCATGAACATGAATTTGAAAAAAAATGGTTAGAAATAACCGAACGAGAGTACTATAAAGCAATCAACCAAATATAGCAGATTGTGGCAAAAAGTAGAAATGACGAGAGAATGGCAGAGGAAGCAAGGAAACAACAGAGAAAGAAGTCTGATGCACAACTGTTGACATTACAGACACCAACAAGAACATCGACGG
Source organism: Larix kaempferi (assembly GCA_027924585.1). Taxonomy (NCBI): domain Eukaryota; kingdom Viridiplantae; phylum Streptophyta; class Pinopsida; order Pinales; family Pinaceae; genus Larix; species Larix kaempferi. The sequence goes on along the minus strand of BSBM01000434.1, from coordinate 21,514,329 downwards.
TTTATATAAGAAAATATGACACGGCAGAAGTATTGGAGCTCGGACCAACAAAACATAAATAGAGAATCCCGTCAACCTAACACAATGAACGAGATGTCGCAGCACCATGATGACAAAGCAATAAAGGCTAAAGATAATTGCACCGCCAAAAGTAATGCACCTAACGAAGAGCCGATATCCGGCCAGCCTAATTTAATAACCCCATCACATCAACCATTAATATAGTCCTCTACGTCTCGTTTTCCCATGCCGAGTAAGTCCACCATAAATACAGAGCTCGAGGATTCTTGGTTTCTCTTCTACCAAGAACTTGAACTCCAAGAAGCAGAATTTCTTGACTCCGCTGAAACCATTCTCACAACCTTGCACCCTGAATCCGCCATGGCTCCCCGAAAAACTTTAACTGCTAGCAGAGGCACCGCAACATCAATTAGAGAATTGGAGAAAGAATAGAAACCACTGGAAACTAGACTCCAGTTGATTCGGAATGCAAAAGCATTGGAACCCACCTGGAAGAAAGCATGGAGAAGTGTTGAAGATTGGGGAAAGGAGTCAAATGGTTGGAAGAAGCAAAACAGTTGCAGACAACCACAATCCTACACTACCTAAAGGCACCCTTATTGGATAATTTTGGAGGATTGAAGGAAGTCATTGCACAGTTCATCATTAGCAGATATCACAATGGCAAGCTTTACCTTGATATTCCGATCGAAATCAATGGTGCAATCATCCACAAAATTACTGGCCTTTCACATAAAGGAGATGCTGTACCAACAAGTTCAGGTGCAGACTTGATTGATGAGTTTGTTGATTCTCCTGCTAGAAAGAATTCACGAGGTATAGTCGTGAGTCAGATTGTCTTTGGAAATTACAAAACTACTGCCAAGATTGTATCTCATGCGCTTTCATGGACAGGTAGAGGTTCAGACCTGAAGCTCGAAATGCTAGAAGTTGTTAAAAATATGGCTATGAACTACAAGGTATACAACTGGGCAGATTATCTGGTCGACATTCTCAAATATACATGCCAGAAGTGCCAGAATGAGGGAGATAGCATCCGCTACCCATCTATGCTCATTTGGATTGCTATGACCCATTTTCGACCAAAAGGAAACAAATATTTCGTTGAAGTACGACTCGTCCTTATGGAAAATTTCTGCTGTTTTGCACCTAAAACAAACCGACATGGACCTACAATATTAAAGCTTTGGCTTGAAGCATGGTTTACTGACCTTAAAGAAATAACAACAAGATGGAGGGTACCACAGAACATCCATCGAAGCCTACCCCCGACAGCCCACATCCAACTATCTTTGGACAACACAACAGTATGGTACAAGGAAGGAGTAGCAGGTCCAGCAAAACAACTCGACTATTACCCTTCAGTAAGCAAAATCTTCTCAGAATTAAGCTGTCAATCTAATCAAGTAGTACCCATTCCGGCACAAGCCATGAAAACCAACGTCAAATATGTCGAACTTCTATCCGACATGGAACAAGAAGAAGCATATGAAAGTCGGTTGTACATGAACACTTTCAGCTATCAGCCCGAGCCGACACCTAGCACCAAAATGTTAGCAGTCACCCAGACTCTGAACATAGAAGCCGGAGAGCAGTCGAACAGCGATACAGAATCCGACAATCCAGAACATCTTCTGACAGATGATAATATCCAGAAGGTAGCAGCCAAAATCATCATAGCCCGACAGAACCGAGTAATATCGACAAAAGGAAAAGGGAAAGACAAGTAACAATTCAAGAACCATCGATTATAGATGAGATTGAGCTATATGACAGCGCTACCCAAATCCTTGAAGATGCAACCAAGAATAAACTGCCCGTTTAAGAGAAACTCAGAAAGTTCTTAGAAAAAGATAAGTATCCATCTTCCCAAATCATTGTTAAGAAACCCAAAATTTCAGTCATTCCTGATGTTGATCTAACCATCCAGTCCCCTCCCCATTCCCCAACTACAATAGAAGAAGAAAGAAGTATTTTAGCATTACCTGTTCCCCCTGTCACAGAAGACACCACCTTGAATACATTCATTACAAACATCCCGATATTATGTCCTAACTGGCGCGAGATGGTCATCCAACAACCCATTTTTGCCTCTCTATCTATTGTCCCAGTTAACCTAGCTCCTTCTGACAACATTCAAACAGGAAGTTCACCTTGCCATTACCTAGCCAAGAAATTGTCGGTCACATGACAACCCACCATATCAGAAATCCTGATCCATCAAATCCATTATATGCACAACAAACAGGTGTCTTCACTCCTCTTCCAGTCGAATCACTACCACAGCAAACGAGTCCAATTCAAGCAAAAACTATTAGCAAGGAAAAATCCCAAGTTGTCAGTTCCCAGGTCGAGTCTAGTCTAGTTAGTCCAGATCCATTCGACAGTACAACTTCACTAAGTCCAATTCCGACATCCGCCAACCTACCATCATTCCTAGTAAACCAATCGAGTTCCCCTGTCGAAGGATCCAAGTCTAGTTCATTTTCACAACAGATCAACAAAGAAGCAGACATGATAGAAGCAGAAAGAGTCATGGAACCAGTCAAGACTCGAGAAGTTGCAGCCGACATGACAGGACCATCAGAACACACAAATGCTCTAGCTACTAAAACAAGCAATATGGAAATCTCTAGCACATCATCAGCAAATCCATTAAGGGTCGAAGGAACAGAACATAACAATCTAGTCATTACAACAGCAGTACCCAGTACACATAGTCAGGCGGAATAGGCTGCTATCAGTACACAAGTAGTCATTGACAAGCACCCAACAATAGCCGAAAAAGATAAGGGGCCAGAACAACAAACCATAAGCAAAGAAAAAGAGAAAAGTAGCCGAAAGAAACACAAAGAGAAGAAACGTAAAGAAAGAGAATTGCAGCAGCAACTGCAAATGTAGCAAACACGGCAAGGACAATCATAAAATATTCCTTCTGTATACTTAGATCAATTTAGAGCTGCTACAAGCTATCAGCCACAATTAGCCTCCCAAGAAGAACTCAATTTACTTGAAGATGCAGTTTTCAGAGTGCAAAGATGTCACCGACAGGAATCAGAAGATCAATTACTACAGCTACAGAACGAACGGACTACATTTCTTGCTAAGTGTGAAAAATTAGCTCAGCAAGTTATCCCGCTTCCAGCTAGTTCTGACACAACACCAACTCTAGACAAAGCATACGAGTTACTGGAATCTGTCGTGTCGATGTTACAATCTGAGCTTCTCAAGAAACAACAAGATCAAGCTACTGAGGTAGCCTCCCTCATGACAAACCAGTTGACAGCCTTTTCAGAAGCCTCCAAAGCACTCAAGTAGTGCGCTCATCAGGAAGAAAAACTTGCCACAGTTCTCAACAATTGGTATGTCTACTATGGTGATGTCTACAAAAATCTTTAGAAAACAAGAGCATTGCTAAGCAAGGTTCAACACCAGCGCTTGACTGCAAATGAAGCCTTTATCGAAGTTCTTGATAACCAGATCATCATGGAGAACAAGCAATTGGAAAAGTTAGAAAAATATGAAATTCAGTGGATGTCACAGGCCCGAGGAGGCCTCAAGAAAATTGAAGAAATTCAGCCCCAATTCAATTAGTTACTTGATGCTGCCGATAATACAATTAATACATTTGGTCCCGACATGATCCATTTGCAGGCTACATCCACTCATGACAAGATGGAGAATCTGTCGAAACTCACAACTCTGACTGTCGACATCTAGAATCTGCTACGCACTTGGGAAGAGTTCCAACACCATCTCTCTATCTCTGCTGAAGTTATCATTGAAGCTTGTCTCCAGATTCCTGATGTTATTGACTCTAGAATTTCTTTGACATAACTGTTTCTGTAACTTAATTTTTGTAATTTTGATCTCTCCATTTCTTTGGGACGAAGAAAGATTTTGAGGTGGGGGAGATGTTGGAGGGGCCTAGGTCGGCCCGTCGACTAGGACCTCCTCCCAACCAGTCTGCAGCATATGTCGACAAGTCGCGTCGACTAGTATGGGTTGGGTCGGTTGGATAAACTGACAGATGGTTATGTAACTATATCTGCACATATATATATCTAGGCTGGTGAGCCGATAGACTAGTAGAGATTGATTTTATCATTGTGTTTTGATATTGCTGGTTAATACAAAGACTATTCTCTCTATGTGTCTCATCTCTTGTATCTGTATCATTGTGTATGCTTACTTATATTATGTAATCTATCTATGATAACTATGTGAACCTCTGGATTACAACAACGCCGTTGCCGGGGAATGAGATTATTTCACAATCCCTGCAACAACGACAATGTTCAGATCTGAATGCTGATGGTGAACAATGGTCAGACATCAAGAAGGTTGTATCATTCACCTAGCGACTCCACTAGAGAGAAATTTTAGTATGATGGTGACCCCACTGGGGAGATCTGTGATCTTATATCAGAATTGAGATATTGAAAGATTCTCATGACGACTCCACTGGAGAATGAACACATTTTCCTTAAACATGGAAGAATCAAGAATCAGGTACCAAAACACTAATCTTTTCAAAGAATTCTTGTTCTTCTGTATCAATCTCCTTTTACCTTTATGTATATATATCAAGAAAATTTTGTCCCACTGAAGAGCTTTGGGTCAGGATAGACCTTCCTTTGTATATTCCTCTCTGGACCTTACAAATCTATATCCTCCTTTAACCCTTAGAGCTGATCTCATCCCTTCTTCCGAGTCTCATAGGATTCATGCTAAGCTTTGCGAATCTAAAGAGAATGAAGCTGAAGGCGCCCCCCTGTGCATATCCCTTTGCACTCCAAATCTAAACTGATATATAGTCCTTTAAAACTGCCACCTATTCTACATGACTACCCTCCCAAATACCATAAATACCTTCCTAGATTCGATGGAGAAGCTGAAAGCCTCACTGCTGAGAAGCATCTCCATAGCTTTGAACACTTTTTGGATCTTTCTAAGGTAGAGCATGATGACATTTGTATGAGGGCTTTCGCCCAGTCTTTCCAAGGAGATGTGAAGAAATGGTTCAACCATTTGCAGCCAAGATCTATAGACATTGGCAAAAGATTTTATGATGTCTTCCTAGAATTTTGGGGAAAAAGACAGTCATAGGACCTGATTCTTTCAGAATTTTACTCCATGTGAAGGATAGAGGGAGAGACCATATCTGGATTTATTAGAAGGTTTTCGAAGTTCTATTATGATATGCCAAGGGAAATTCAGACCCTAGAGAATGCTGCTAAGTTGAAATATGCATCTACTTTCCCCCCCGAGCTATCCTTGCTCCTATTGGAAAGAAGGTCTCTGAATTTGAAGCGTATGCTCATTGATGCTTTGGAGGTTGAAGACAATATTAGGATGTCTGGGAAATTATCAAACGAAGGTAGGGTTGCAAGGATCGAAGAAGAAACAAGATTTGAAGGAGGGCACGAGCAAGGGGAAGTTGCGTTGTGTCCCTATTTTTCCCTGGATGCACAGGAAGACGATCAGGACAGGGAAATACCAGAAGAGGATAATCATGATAGGTTTCATGTAAATTGCGATACACGTGCTAAAATTCCTGTCAATAATATTTTTGCAAAGGAGTTCGATCCACCTAAATATGAAAAATATGAAGGGGATTGCTCAGAAAACTTCATAAGTTTTTTCAAGATTGATGTTAAAGAGAAAGAACAAGCGTGTAATCCACCGCAAGAGGCAGAAGCTCATCAAAGAGAGTTCGTTTCACTTGAGGTTGAGGAAAAGATTGAAGTTGTTTCTACCGCCTCCGGCAGTGAAAATCAAAACCTAAGAGCTGAGGTTTCAAATGAAATGTGCGATGACTTTCATATCCCTCCTCCGAAGTGGGATGAGGATTTTTTTCAATAGTTCCAGTTGTCATATGGCCCAGAAGAACAGAAGAAAGGTCGAGAAGAACCTATCCCATGAGCCCTCAAGGTTGGTCCTAGAGAAATAAGAGTTCTTCATTTTCTGATAGACCCTTTTGCTAAATTCTTGGAAAGGTCAGAAGCGGTAGGGTTTATATTGTTCTGGGAGACCAAGATTAAAAGATATATTTAGATGGTGCTATCATTTAGTGGGTTTTTCCCTATGACAGGAAGACTAGAATGGGAAATTCAGTCAATGAGTCATTTGCTTAATTGGCTTCATTGGAGGTGTGAAATTACTTGAGTTACCCTTTGTGCCAAACAAGTAGGGTAGGAACACTTGTATATAAATAAGCTTGCAGGTCAAGCAGTTGCATTTATTTCAGTTAGTATTTTTTTTAAGTGTTCGACTCCGGCTGTTCGATTGCAATGTTGGGATGAAAGGTCGGCTATAGGATGTTGCTTATGATAATCAGGGTTTGGAAAATTGACCCACTGGATCAGGCGCTTAGTCTATAGAGTTCTTCGCTACCTCACAGGGAGGATAGCATCCCCTTTGGAGCCAGTTGTTAACACCCATATATTTTTCTACTATATGCAATTGAATGGAATGGAATGGAAAGTCAAAATGTACCTGGTAAGTGAAACCGAGATAGCCTCCATGCTCCAATGCTAGATGCTAATGGGAAAGACTAAGGGGTCTAAGGATAAACAAATGGGAAAATGATGACAAAAGGTTGAAGTATTGGTATGAATAAACAAGAAGCATACTTTATAGCCTATAGTCTGTCAGTCAAATCTTGGGAAGCTAAGCATTACACTAATCTATGCCATAGAATTGGAATGGGGATCAGATCCACGGCCCTAGGTGGAATGCCGCATAGGCAAGTTGTGAAGAAGATAAGAAAAAGGTGGATGCGATGAGCTTTCTCCGCCAGCCAGGTGTCAACAGCAGACATTGTCGCAAGAAGTAAGATCAAAGGGCAATATATAAGAATGTGCGCATGTGATGGCATGAGTTGGAAAAAAGATCCACGGTTCAGAATGCGTCAGAGATATACATTAAAGGCTCTCACAGCAAATCACACGAAGAAGTAGCGCACCGGATAGGAAAGGGGTGGATGAGATGACATTTTCCCACCTGCTAAATGTCAGCTCCAGAGCCTGTCGCACAAAGAGGGGGTATCATAGTAGGGACCACCGGGGTACATGCAAGGCCGTCTTATAGGAAAATGTGGAGAAGAAGGGACGGCATAGATGGAAAGATTAAAACAAATCCGACGGTAAAGAAGAATCGAAGGTCAAATCAAGAGATAAAGAGGTGACAAATTCGACGAAGGGAAACTAGCATGTGGGAGATCAACGGTTGGGATTAACAGACAATCTACCAAGAGAGCCATCGTTACGGAGACATGGCTATATATATGAAAACACCTTTCAAATTTTGCATTTTTACCCTTCCAGAAACCTGTCTAAGCGGAAGGGGTTTTTTCCAGACAATGATGTTCTAGCCCCGGTACAGGAGTTTGATGGCTGGTCACCAGGAAGTTGGGTCGAAGCATGAAATTCTTGCCATAGTTCCCTAATAGGGAGGTCCCTGGAGACCCTATATCAGTTTCGATCCAGGCCATAATGGCCTGTGAAGAAGCTATCTTTCAGGACCTCGGCATTGAAGGCCTGGAGGTCACCTTAGGAATAACAGTGGTTGCCTTGTTTCGCCAAAGTCCGTCCAAAGGTCGTTGGACCTTTGTAATCCCCCGCCACGGGCCTAACCTGGGAATCAGGGATAATTCCCATGAATTCTCAAACGTCCAAAGTAAAGGTAGGTCAATCCAAAAGCATAGGTGGGTCAAGATTAAACCCCGATATGGGAGAATTTCTGACCAAAGGCATCCTTCCATAGGTAACATTTTCCCCTGGTATAAATAGCTTCCGGCCCAATTTCTGGATAAAGGGGAAGGGTTGGAACACGTAGGCGAAGAAGACATGTTGCCTGGCCTTGCTAAGATGAAGAAGGAAGTTTTCAAAGGGTTATAAGTATCCTAAAGGTGCTGGATGCTTGCGATTGAGAAGTTGGAAAATGGGTGGAGGCTAGAAAAAGTCTGTAAAGGAGGTGTGAAAAGGGAAAAGTCCCTTGCATGGATTAGAGGTTGGCTCCAAAGGTGATAGAAGTAATGTGACCCACATCTTTCGGAGTGTGCGGGAAAGCATGAGATTAAGTATTGTCACATGAGAGACGTCAGAAGAACGGACCTGCAAAGGGGATCTCTGAATGTTATCCTAGAGGATTATCAGTATGATGGATGGCACTTTTTGCATCATCATTGGCTATGCCGTCTATCTGGGATGACGTCGCTGAGCATGCCAAAGGTCACCTCAAACCTTGGGCATCACGGTTACCTGATTGAATAGTCCAATAGAGCTATCATGGCAATTATGACCACTTGTAGCCGCTTTCATCATCGCAGCAGTTATGGATAAGGTTCTCACGTCTTTTATTTGAAGTCGGTATAAGGGAAAGATGGTGCACCTGGCGGTTCAACCATTGTCTCTGTTACGATTAGCTCATGGAGAAAGGACAGAAGTGCGAACTGGTGTTCATGCCAGAACAAGTGTGGGTTGAGATGGATGAAAATCCTACCACTCCCTCTTTTATGGTATTCGACCTCATAGAATCCGACTCTGTCAGCAAAGACGAGAAACCTGATGGACAATAAGTGTCCAAAGGAAACAGACAAAGAAAGAAGGAGACCTTCGGAATCAAGCAAAGCAACCAACCGTGTGTAGAATAGTTCACGATTTTGTAATCCCCATTGAAGAAGTGACACCTATCCTACCAGATGACGCATCACAGGCTGACAGCTCATTGAAAGTGGAAGATTTCTTTGAATCCAAAGGTCACTTGTGAACCCAGGGTTAAGATAGTCCTCTATCTATAATATTATGTTCCTTGTCTTAATCAGTCTGTTTGAGGCATGACACATATGTAATATTTTTGAATTTTTTGGTGTAATGAGGTGTCCTTCTAATATTTCCATTAGGGTGAGAGGTTAGTTAAGCAAGAAGGCTCTGGGCGTATATATATGCGATGTAATAGAGTGAATAAGGGTTGAAAATCTTATGTTGAAAGCCTTTTGGTAATTTGAGGATTAGTCTATAAGACATTTTCTGAGCTGGTTTAATAAAGTTTGTAGAGCTAAAGTCTGCGTTTTGACAAGGATTCCTGTGTAATTGGTTTGGTAGTCTGTATTTTCTCTCTTCCCATGTGAAATTGTATTTTTTCTCTTCGTAACCCCATTTTGTGTTATTTCCTTCATGCTTAGATTAGGGTAATGATTAAGTGGAATTCATAGAAATTATGCTCTGCTTAGTCTGTTCCAAGTATTTCGCCAACATATTCTACTAAAGTTGATGTAGGATTCATCTCAGTGTGCCTTACATTGATGGATTGTTTATTTTCTCTTCTATTCCACAAAATTAAATTCTCTTTGACTACTAGCTACTTGCTACCTTGCCCTTGTGAATGCATTTGTAGAATCTTTGTGAATGATTTTTCATAGTTTGTTAAAAGTGACTCCATTTCCCAAACTAAATTCCATACATTTTCAACCAAACAACGCGTGAATCATTTTATTTCCAAATAGAAAACTGATCTTCTGTATAATTGTTGTAATTGAATATCTTAGCCATGAATGCTGGTGTTTCTTTTTCATTATTGAAAATCTTGATTATTCCAGTCTTTTCATGAGATTTTAGAGAGAGCCCTCTCTATCTGTGTTGGGTCAGTAGCACAGGCCAAAGATTGGTTAGTGGTTACCCAGAATTACCCTCTTTCAGCCTTGGGGGTCAATTTCGGTGTTAACAACGCCATTGTAATAAGTTTATCATTGTCCTATGAGAGTGAGGACTTTTGTATTTAGAGTGTGAAAATAAATTTGTATAAGCTTTAAAATATAGCTGCAAAATTGTTTTGAAAGCTACAAAATTAAAATTTGTAAGCTAGGAACAATTTTTTTGAATAGTTTTCCAATATATTAAACTTTTATACTACAAGTTAAATAAACTAGTTAACATTATTCTTACCAAATTAAATGTCTAGCAATTGCAAACCACTAGTCAACAAAGGTGCAATGACAAAGACATTGCCACCTCATGGCTCTTGTTAATATATATCAATATATTAAAATATATTATTAATACAAATTAATTATGAAAAAAAAAGGATGAAACCACTAAAACAATGTCGATGTTCCCATGAATTTTTCAAGCTTTTGTTTAATGACCTCTAGTAAACGTGCAACACCATCACTCTGCAGGTCTAGAGAAGGCCCTACCATTTAGCGGATAGGAAGAGGCCTCCATACCTTTTTCCATGTACTTTTCCCAAAATATGGATAGTAAGGAAATTTCATTCACTTAATAATAAATTTTATTTTTTAAAGTTTTAGATTATAATTAAATTTTATAATAAGGAATTTTGTTTTTTAAATAGTAAAAAATTAAATAATAAATTTATTCTTTAAAAGATTAGAAAAGAAAATGTAAAATGAAAAAGATTATTTAAGGGAAAAGGGATTATAAAAAAATATAGAGTTTAAAGGGAAAGGAAAAATCTTTATTTATTTTTTAAATTGGAGGACATTGGTTATTTTGCACAAAGACATGCCAGGGGATATTATCGATATTTCTAGTCATAGAAAAAGTGAGAAAACTGATGATAGACTTGATTGGAAATTTTATCGATGGATGCAAAAAATGGTGGATTTTAACTGACAAGACACAATTTACTCCAACTTGTCGAAACTTTGACCGACTGTCGAAAGGGTCAAACGGTGACGATTTTGGTAAAACAAAATTTGAGCATGATCAATGTGATGAGATGAACACAATGGTACCAAGTAACTGACATGACAATGACCAGACGAAAAAATGACAAATCCCGATAACTTGACTCGACCACGACATGGTAATAAGGAAAATGTAACTTGGTGGACCTGCCGAGGGGGTTATATGACAATGAAAATGGCGAAAAAGGGTATGGACAAAATAAGCACATGGAAATGGATGAAATGCTATAGGAATAATATATTTGAAGTTCAGTAATGCTTAATAATCCCATTGTCCATGGTTTTTATGATTATATTCTACAATATTAAAATTTGATTTGTGACACATTCATTACAAAACACTTAAGTGTCACAAGCAAGAGAAAGTGGCAGGATAACACCTAGCATTGTACAGTTCTATGTACATTAAACACTTGAATTCATTAAGGCCACACTCATAGTGAGTTCATTAAGGCCATGCCGGTTTTGGTAAAGCCCCCTCATAAACATGAAAGTGCCAAGTCAATTGCTAGAATTCTTGGACAATGTCAATTACAAGACCTAGGTTGAGCATACTATAATTTTAGATCATTAATTTTCCTGTGGTGTTAGAAACCATCTCTAGTGTTCTAAACTTCAAAATGAGCACCACATCCCACTTCCAGGCCAAATATCCCCTATGAAGGGCCAATATGGTGGTTTGGGACCACACACATTGACCATGACCCTCATAGTAAGATCTCTAAATCCATCTGCAATGTTAAAATTTAGTAAAAGATTGTACAAATTCATTATCAAAATTGTAATTTTCCATTTTCAATGTGACACAACTAAAAATGACTAACATAAACGACTAATTCACCTTAATTGTTGTTAGCTAGTCATATTTATATTCCCGTGACTAAATTAGTCATTTATGTTAGTCATTTTTATTTTAGTCGCTTGTTATCTAGTCATATATTTTATCTTGTGACTAAATTAGTCGTTTATCTTAGTCGTTTTTAGTTGGCTTATTTAAAATTGCTCAATTTTAGTCGGTTATCCCTTGAAAAAATAGTGGTGAGTAAATTTTTTAGTCTCCTAGTCATTTATCTCTCGTTTTGTACTAGTGCATGTTCGAGCGAAGTCCCTGCCAAGTTTATCTATGAAAACATTATTACACGTTTCGGACGTCCCTTAACTCTGATAAGTGACCAAGGTACACATTTTGTCTACAAAACTATTGAAGCATTAAATAAGGAGTTTGCAATTGATCACAGAATAAGCACAGCATATCATCCCCAATCTAATGGCACTGTGGAATCATTTAACAAAACACTCACAAGAGGAATGACAAAAGTGTGCAACACAGAGAAGGACAACTGGGATGATAAAGTTCCTGTTTTTCTTTGGGCATACAGAACAGTGTACAAAAGAACAATAGGTCAAACACCATTTTCACTTGTCTATGGGCAAGAAGCAATCGTTCCACTGCATTTTTGACGACAAGCCCCGATAATCACAGTATTATTACACATTGATGTTAAAGATGCATGACAAGAATGACTATTACAATTGTCAAAACTCGATGAAAGTTGACAGATGGCAATAGAACAACAACAAATCCAGAAACAACAAGAAAAAGCTTGGCATGATAGAAACATCAAATGGAAGAATCTGTTAGTTGGTGATTTGGCACTGCTTTATAATAGCTACGTAAAAGGGAAACCAAAGAAGCTACACACGCAGTGGATGGGGCCCTATATTTTCGAAATAATAAATCCCAATGGTTCAGTCCAACTGAAAACGTTACAAGGTATTGTTTTCAAGAAACTAGTAAATGCCACCCAACTAAAAAAGTAAAAGTCATGAAAATTCCAACAAAAAAAAATGGTTACAAATAGCTGAATGAGAGAAAGTACTATAAGCAATCAATCAAATAGCAAGGCAATTCAAATGTAAAATGACGAGAGATTGGAAGAATAAGGATGGACAAAGCAAAGAGAAAAGCACCACGCACAACCGTTGATACTATAGACATCGACAAGACAGTTGACGAGTTGCTGAGGAAGAATAGACATGACTGAAACAATGGAACCTAGACCGACAAAACCTAACAAGAGAAGTTCGTTGACACGACACCTCAAGAGAAGTACCGCATCATCATCATGATAAAGAGACAAAGGACAAAAGTCGTCGCGACCCCAGAGGCAATGCACCTGACAGGGCATCGATAGCCTGTCATTTCAATTTAATTCCCTCGTCAAATCCGCCATTAATACAGGCCTCTATGTCCCTTTCCCTCGTGCCAAGAAGCTCCACCATAAATACGGAGCTTGAGGATTCTTGAGCACTCTTTTTCCATGAACTCAAACTCCAAGATACAGATCTCCCAGACCATGTAGAAGCAAATCCTTCACCGTCGAACCCTGAATCTACCATGGCTCCAAGGAAAACTCAAGCATCAACCAGGGTCGCTACGACAAAGGTCAGAGAGATAGAAAAAGAACAATTTCCGCTGGAAAGAAGACTGCAAATAATTCAGAATGCTAAGGTTCTGAAAACAAGCTGGAAGAGAGAACGGAACAAAATTCAAGATTGGGGGAAGGAATCAGATGACCATTGGAGGGAGGAAGCATAGAGGCTAAAGACCGCTACAATTTTACCTTACATGACGGAACCTCTCTTGGAAAGTTTTGGAGGACTAAAATACATCATTGCATAGTTCATTGTTAGCCGCTATCACAATGGAAAGTTCTATTTCGATGTCCCCATTGAAATTAATGGTGAACTTATCCATAAAATCACCGTCCTATCACACAAAGGAGATGTTCTACCGACAAATGCAAACATGGACCTAATTGAAGAATTTACAGGTATTGCTGCTGGAAAGAAATCATGAGGTCTAGTCATGAGTCATATCAAATATGGCAATTACAAAACTGCTGCTAAAATCGTATCACATGGATTATCACAAGTACGAAGAGGGACCGACTTGAAAATCGACATGTTGGAAGCTGTTAAAAATATGGCAATGTGTGACAAAGTATACAAATGGGAAGACTTCTTGGCCGACATATTCAAACATACATGCCATATGTGCTAAGATGAGGGGACCAACGTCCAACGTCCATCTCTGATTATATGGATTACCATGACTGATATTCGATCGCGAGGAAATAAGAATTTTTATCAAGAGAGAAATGTTCTTATGGAAAATTTCCACTACTTCTCACCGGGAGGAATTTGTAATCGACCAACGACAGTTCAGCTCTGGTTGGAAGCATGGTTTCTAGAATTCATAACAAAGGAGACAAGTTGGAGAGTACCTCAGAACATTTGACGGAGTTTACCTCCGACAACACACATCCAATTATCTTTGGATCATACAGTGGTCTGGTACTTACAAGTAGTGTCTGGTAAAGCAAAGTCCCTCAACTACTACCCCTCATTAGATAAATTTTTTACAGAATTAGGTTGACAGTCAAATGAAAAATTGATAATTCCATCTCAAGCAAGAACAGTCAACTTCACAATTGTCGAGCCGTTGATAGACACAAAAAAAGAAGAAGAAAATGAAAGTTCGTTATATGTGAACACTTTCACTTACCAGCTTGAATGAGTACCTAACCACAACATACTAACACTCACACTTACTCCACATGAAGATCTAGCTGAAGCTGCGGAGCATTCAAACAGCAGTACAGAGTCCAACAGCTCAGAGCACCTCTTGACAGACGACAATATCCAACGGATAGTGAAAGAACTGTCTACCACATGACAAAACAAGATAACCCCGACACAAGGGAAGGGGAAAAGGAAAGTAACCTTTCAGGATCCAGCTGAAGAAGACAAAATTGAGCTATATGATAGTGCCACTCAAATTTTAGCAGATGTAGCCAAGAACAAGTTTCTAGTGGAGGAGCAGTTTAAGAAGTTTGCTGAAACTGACCAGCGCAAGACCTCAAAAATTTCTTTCAATAAACCTAGGATTCCGTTCGAACCTCATGTCAACCTAAAAATTAGTTCCCTGCCTCCTTCCCCAACCATGGTGGAGGAAGATACTACTCCTTCCCCTGTTAAACAATCAGATGCTGATCTAAGTCGGTTCATTGCCAACCTTCCAGTATTTTTTCCCAATTGGTGATATATAGTCACTAAACAACCGATCTCTTCCACACCAAACACCCCACTTAGTGTGGCTCCCCTCAACACTATCAGGACCAACACTACTTTATCTTCACACTCTACAGTAGCAGAAGTTGCCAGTCATAAAACAACTCTTCTCAAATGAAACCCCTATCCATCAGGTCTGATTTCTGCACAAGAAACATCCACCTTCACTCCCATATCAGTCGAACCTCCATAGAAAGAATTGAGTCCACCACACCCTATAGTCGACCAAGTCAAATTTTTTCTAGAAATTGTCAGTCATAAAAATGAGTCTTCAGTCCAAGAAATTGTGTCAAGTCTAGTCGGTTCGGGTCCATCTGGAAGTACCATCTCATCGAGTCTAATTATGTCAGAAGTTGACCCGCCCACACTCCAAATAACTCCATCCGTTCTGCTAAGTTAGTCGAGTCTCTTTTCACTCAACCCTGCCGACAGATCCAAGTCCAGTCCTGTTATACATTAGCAAAATGAAGAAGCAATATCAATAGAAGCAATTGAAGCAGCCACGATTCAAGATAATGAAGCCGACATGACAGAAGCACCTCAAGAAGTCATCATACAAGATACCAGTACAATCAAAGCCGACATATCCAACACTCCAGCAGATATTCAAGTAAGTTCAAAAACACATTAACACAAAGTTCTAGTTGCCACAGCAGTAGAGCAAAGCATACAGGACTAGATAGAACAAGCTATTACTAATATACAAGCAACTATGGAAATTCATCCAACAACAACCGACAAAGAAAAGGGGCCCGAGCAGCTAGCTAGAAATAAAGAAAAAGTACAAGAGAAAAAACAAAGGAAGAAACACAAAGACAATAAGCGAAAAGAGAAAGAACTTCAACAGCAAAAGCAAAGGCAACAAGTGCAACAAATCCAATCAAAAATCCGCCTCTCAGTTTACTTAGACCGGTTTGGGCCTATTGCCACTTATCTTCCACAGTTGGCATATCAGTTAGAGCTTGATTTAATTACTGATGCAGTCTTCAGAGAGCAGAGACATCGTTGACAGGATACAGAAGACTGGATCTAGCAGCTGCAAGAAGAAAACAATGCATTTCTCGCTAAGTGTGAAGACTTAGCCCAACAATTCATTTCACTTCCATCAAATACCAACATGATAACACCCCTTGACAGAGCATATCAGTTATTCGAATCTGTCGTGTCATCCCTACAATCCGAGCTTATAAAGAACCAACATGACTAGGTTGTCGAAATATCTTCCTTAATGGAAAACCAGTATACAGCCTTTACAACAACCCTCCGTTTCCTCAAACAATACGACACTCAAGCACTCAATCTTGTTGAAGTTTTGAATAATTGGTATATACATTATGGAAAGGTGTACAAGGAACTACAAAAGACACAAACACTTATGGGCACACTTCATCACCAACATTTGACCGTGGAGGAAATACTTATTGAAAACCTCGACAATCAAATCATTATGGAAAATAGGAACTTGGAAAAATTAGAAAAACAGGAAGCACAGTGGATCACACATGCACGCCTTAGCCTCTCCAAGCTGGAAGAAATCCAGCCTCGGCTCCAACACCTACTTGCTTTTGCCTAAGAAACAATCACAATTCTTGGCCCTGATATGATTAATTTACAAAATACATCCACTCATGAAAAGATGGAAAACCTGTCGAAGCTAACAACATGGACTGTGGATATCCAAAATTTGTTGCATACATGGGAAGACTTTCAAAACCATCTATGTGTCTCTGCCGAAGCTATTGTCGAGGTCTTCCTACAATCACCTGAGGCTCCCAGCTCCAGCCTACCATAGTCATAACCATCAAAGTCATTATTTTCGGTTGCACATTCCTAATTTTGATCTCCCCATTTCTTCGAGACAAAGAAATATTTTTTGGTGAGGGAGATGTTGGAGGGGCCTTGGTCGGCCTGTCAACTGGGCCATCCGCCCGACCATTTGAAGTATATGTCGACAAGTCGGGTCGACTAGCATATGTCAGGTCAGTTGGTTAGACCAACATGCAGTTATGTAATTGTATTGAAAGGCATATATATAGGTTGTTGATCCGATGTATTGGTTAGATCTGTTCTATGTTGTATTCTTCTCTTACTTATTAATAAAGGCTTGTGCTTCTCTATATTGGTCTCTTGTCTCTTGTATCTATATCATTGTGCATGCTTGCTTATAATATATAATGTATCTCTGGTAACTACGTGACTCCCGGGACTACAACACTAACCAATGGCTCTAATATGATGGTCTTACCAACACACAATAAAGGTCTTGTCACACAGTTTTGAGGATGGCTTGTCCAATTATCAGCAAGCACGCACATGAAAACACGAGAGTGCTTCTCTTGTTTCCCATGGTTCTCATACCAAATTCGGATTCTTGATTTGCATGAAGACTTGCAAACAAGAAATAAACAAACTCATATAAATTATATGTTTGAAATAATATGAAGTTAGTTCATCAAGTGAGATTGATCCCCCTTTATCTCATCAATAAGTTAGTTTTTCTACCATTACATCTTATCAACTAATTGTGAAACAACATAAATTTATTAGGTAAGTCATATGCTTTAACTAACAACTCATGTTTATCATTTAGTATCACAAAACCAAAAAGATTGCATGTGATTCATAATTTTGTTGTAAAACCTTTATTAGCTTAGAGAATGAATGAAGTAAAAAAGGAAATAATTTGGGATAATTAAAAAGAAGATTAAACATTTTATGAATTTGATCTTGTTTAGTTTGTGGTAATTTAAATTTACTTATGTAACAGTTTTCTAAATTGTAATTTTGAATTGATGAAATTATTGTTCTTGATGCAAAAATAACTTATACAATGTTAATATGTAATATTTGTAATTTCATCCATTTAATAAATTTCAATAAAAATATATGAATGTTTATCCAAAAAAAATCAAATTAATAAAATAAACATAATTTTAACTACCATATAACTCTAATTATATTTGAAATTTCTATATTATTATTAAATTTATAATTTGGAAAAAAAATCAAAATAAAATGTTATGTCATTTAACTCTTTAATTCATTAAAATGTGAGTAATTTTAAAATAAAAAATATGTTAATACCTAAATTACATCATTGTTTAAACTAAAACGTGTCATGGGTGGCTTTATGATAACTAGAAAGTCAAAATATGGTATTATAAAATGATGGAGATACTCTCGACCATCCATAGGGGCCAACACTGCACCGGTACCACCCATACTGTGTTTAACTTGACATCCCATAATTTGTGTGCACTGTTTAACTAAAACCTTCAATTCAAATAAGCTTAACTAGTTTGATGAATGTGTGGTGTAGTGGGTGTTTCTTTGTTCTCTATGACATTTTGTTGCGTGGATATGACTATTAGAGTTTCTTGGAGAATGTATGTAGAGATGAGTGCCAATATCTCTCAGTGTTTTATCGAGACCATAGGGAAGCGACCGCAAGGACAAATTTTGCATGAATACTAAAAAAAAATAGGCTCTGTCTAGCTTGTGGATCAATTTTTTTTATATGTGACATTTTGCCTGAAATGCAAGCGGATTTCGGTGATTTCTGTTACTATTTTAAGATTTTTAACTTGAATTTATATACTTTTTGTATTTCCCATAAGATTGACCTCGAAAGCAGGCATCTAAGAACATATTTTTCCATAGGCACGGTTTCAATGTTGAAGTCCCTAGCAACTTTTAAGCCACTATTTGACCAATTGATCAAAAAAATCTATATCAATGTTAGTGAACAATTAATTAATGTAAAAATAGTATTTTTATTAATTAAAGTTCATTAGATAGTTGGTACTTATTACTTATGAGACGAAATCAAGTATTTAGAGTTTTGGGATATTGAAAGTGCATTAAAAGAGATAGAAGTCTATGAACTGTGGTGTCAATAATTATATATTAGAGATCTTTTCAAGTGAAAGGTTTTCCAACCTTAAGATGCAAGTGAACATCAATTTCTTATTTTATTATCATAATATAAGGATTATTGTGCACTATATATCTTCTCTATTACCTTGTTATTGGTTATTTTACAATATATTTTTGGGTTCCTTGCATTAGAAATCTTTATGTATCCGATGTTGTTCTAATTTTCAAGGTTAAGAACACCACAAGTGGTATGAGAGCACTTTCTTTAGCCATCACAACTCCATAATTTTTGCAAAAACCTTTTAGGCTACAAACATTTTTTGACGTCTATAAATAACACATAGATTTACCATTCAAAGGGTAAACCTATAGTTAGGGAATTATACATGAAAAAAATGCAAGTGGTACTATGTCACATGTGTTGGACACCATTGTAACTTCTATTTATACCCCTTTGAGTAGTACCACATTAGGATCCAGGAATATTTAAGGGTCAAAATTTAGCCCATGGGCTATTTTTTCACCCATTTTCAAAAAAAAAATCATTAATTTCAATTTTTTTCTAAATTGATTCATCCAAATTTCATGGGATCATTTTTTTACTCTAAAATTGACCAAAAAATGTCCAAAAACTATATAAAATCCTTATGAATTTGTATCTTTTTAGAAAAATGTCACCCAACATTTTATTGTTGCAAATTTATGAATTAGTAAGATTCACCAAGGTTTCTACACTTTAAAAAAATTACGGATCCTTAAATTTTCCTTTATTAGGAAGTACTTTTACATCGAATCTATCTTCCACATGCCATCAAGTATACCAAAAGCTCCCTAGGAACCTTGAAACTAGTTGTATATCATCATATCAATCATATTTCTACGATAGTGACACCAAACATAGCACTTGAGAAGATTAATCTCTAGTCCCTGGGTAGTCAAGTAGTACAACTAAAGGCACAATTTAGGCCCTTTAGTTAGTTCCATGAGAGATTGGGACAATTACTATAAGTCGACTCTACAAGTACATCATAGAGCTATAGAAACTAACAATACCTTGTCCTGAGAACCCTAGAAACCCTAATATTTCTTACCAAAAAAAATTATTACATGTTTGCATCGTGAAGGAATTCAGAAATTTTGACAATGCAATAGTTTTTAGCATAGAAATTAATGCTATATTAAGTTTTGAAGAAAAAAAAGTGTGGAATGCAATGATTAATAATATTAATATTTGAGACAATTGCGAACTCTTTGGTTCTGAGAAAGATCTAAAGATCTCTTTAAAAGATGGTTTATTTTCAATATAATGATTTTTTTCGAAGAAATAAAACATACATTTTTAACTTGAGATTTAACTTACAATTATTATAATGTAATGCAACTTATATGATATTTTTAATATCTTGAAGGGTTGCATACACTAGAATGAATAAAAAACCCTTATTACATTGAGAGAAAAAAGATAGGTAATCCATTTTCCAAGGTATTGTAATCTCAATATAGTGTTTGTCTAATAAAAAAATATTATACAACATACAAAATGAAAAATATAATTATAATGATGATAAATTTGATGTAAAATAAATATTAATTATGTATAGTTTCTATATATAAATTATTAGTTTAAAAGTTAAATCATATTAAATATTTTTAAAAAATAAAATTATTTAAAATCCATTATATTATATTATATTATATTATATTAGTAAGAAATTATTAAAATACATCAACTTAACTTTATCTTAAATTATATGTATAGAAGGTAACTCTAAATTACATCTTTGCCTTGTGATTGCAAGCCCCACACATATACATATTCACAAGTAATTATTATAAGGTAAATCTAAGTTAACATCTTTGCCTCGATTGAAAGCTTAAAGTGCATTTAAAAATTCTTCCATATAAAAACATTACAAAGGACGGTTTAATTAAGCCAATGCAAGAATGTTGTCTCTATAAAACGTGTAACCCACTAAACCAAATCATAAAGTACTATAATGCAAAATACCCTATAAATAGAAGTTACAATAAAATGTAACGTTTACAAAATCAAGTTCTTACAAACATCTTATTAGAATAGTACACAACCCATGACCTTATGCACTCTTATAGATTTGTATACAGTGATAGAGTATGTAAAAGAATGAATATGTTGGTCGTGAAAATTTCATGGAAGCCGTTAACGAGACTAAAAAAATCTTATTTCGTCATCCTGTCAAGTGTGTCTTCCAACTGGTGGGAGAGAAAAATCGCATATGTGCTGCGCCGCTACATCTTCAAGGTTACAGTACCACATATGCAAGGTTACAGTACCATTGCATATGATTACATGGATTCAACTAAAAGGAAATGTTCAATGTAATACAAAGTTATTAGAGAAATGTAATTCAGAATGTCTATAATGTGAGAAATCATAATGGATGAGTGAACCTGGTATCATGAGGAACAAGAGAGAATGCATAATTATTAGGACTAGTACACAAGTTTGCACTGGCGTTGGGGTTACCTTGTTCCTTCGCCACGAGATTTATAAAATATCATCTATGCGGTTATTGGTTATTTTTTGCTACTGTGTTTCAGGGATCTTACATATATAATATATAATATAAAAGATGGATGAGAGTGTTTACACATTACATCTCCTGTCTCTAGGGATATAGATGGCGATGTAGCGTTAAGTGGCGTTCGCTCACATCGGGTAAGGAAACATTAAGCTGACTTCTTCGAGATAGGAGGAGATATCCTCAAGATCAGGAACAACATCAGAGATTGTAGGAGGAGATATCCTCAAGATCAGGAACAACATCAGAGATTGTAGCGTTGTTGTTTCATTTGCAGCTAGAGCACACACAATAGGCTCTATAAATGACAAAAAAAATTGGAAGATTTCTTTCCAATTCCACCCATTCCAATCATACTCACAAAAATGAAACAATAAAAAACCTTCTCACATATTCTCTTGTTTGCTGGAACTATTCCAAACACATAATTCTCGGACATGTAGAGCTCAAAGCATGAACTGTTTAGAACACTACTCAGCATCTGCAATGTGATCATTTCATATATAAGATGGAAGACTACTTGCATATCCACGAAGGAAAGCTTTGGAAAACGCCTCCAACTTTTATATGAATAAGTCTCACCCTCTTAGTATATCATGAAAATGGTATGCTCTGCCCCACATAACTCCCATGACTTAACTACAACAAACAATTCCATATGACTCGTTTAGTACAATAGGTTCTCATCTGACTCCTTCCTTCAACAACAGCTACCCATCCCATTCATTTCGTACCAAAACAAAATTTCATGTGAATTGTTTCATATATCCATCACAATATAATTAGATTGAAGCTTTGATCCATGAACGAATATACTGGAAGACCTTTTGGGATGGAGGCTGCATTCATTGTAGCATGATATGATAGCTTGGATCCAATAAATATATACATTATAATTATTACTATTAGCTTCATATCGATTTAGAAAAGCCCCAAATTGCAATGCATTTAATGTAACAAGCTTCCTCTCTATTGTTGCCTCTACTACTAATTTAGTTGAGAGAAAGATTTCATGTGGCTTATTAAGTACAAGACAAAAAATAGTTTAACAGAGCTAAGAATGATAATTTAACTCTCTTTCTTGAAACTTACATTACAATTACGAAATATCAGTTAAAAAGAAAGCTCTTCATATGCATCATAGAGTGAGCTTTTTAAAAATGACAACTAACACTTTTGCTAAGCGATTCGAATATACGAACATATGAACCCATATAATTTCGCTTTAGTGTTAACCAAATTCAAATGATTCCAAGCTAACTACCTTAGATAGCTATTATTGACATGCTCTTCTTAAATACTTATTCTAAGAATTTGTTGACCTTGACCGAGTACACCAGCCATGTTTGCCTCCTCGATAGGGCACAAGTATGGACATGATCACTAATTCTCTACTCAATGATCTTCTCTTCCTGTTGTGATTATTATTATTTATCATTTGAGTATTCTTATCCTCCTGATCTTAATGATGCGTATCTTCTCATTAGTCGTGTTGTTGTTATTATAAGCTTTATTTACTGGATCACCTTCACCTTCATTTACTGAATCACCATTGGGAATGAGATAGGCAACTAAAAGAGTCTATGGGCACTTATAATTTTAATTTCCTCCATGGATATCAAAGAAAGAACTTAATATATATATGGTTAACCAATCAATCTAATATGATGACCGCACCTACATATAATAGGGCCTTGTCATACAATATTGATGAAGACTTTTCCACTTATCAACAAGCAACTGCACTGACAAGAAAGCATTTATCATAACAGCTTTCATACCAAATAAAGATTCTTAATTTGCTTTAACACACACAAACATGAAATAAATCAACGCATATAAATTAATTAATATGAAGTCACTTCACACAATGGGGTTGATCCCTTTTTATGTCATTGATAAGGTAGTTCTTCTACCACTATACTTTATCAACTAACCGTTACGAAACTTAATTTTAAAAACTACGTCATAATTTTAATAGTTAAGTCTTATACTTTAATTGACAATTCATGTTTCTTACTTATTATAACAATAAGATTCATAATTTTGTTGCAAAATCTCTATTAGTTTCAAGAATGAATGAAGTAAAAGGAATAGGTTTATTAAGAATTAAAATAATTAATTAAGAAAATTAAGAAGAAAATTAAACATTTTATGAATTTGATTTGTTTATTGGTTATTTAAATTTAGTTATGTAATGATTATTTAAATTACAATTTTGAAATGAATTTTTTAAATGAAAAAAAAAATTACTTTCTAATATCCCTATTTAAAGCAAATTGTGCAATATTAATATAAACTGTTTTTAAATTCAATGATCAAATAAATTTCAACAAAATTGTATAAATTTTGATAAAAAATGATTGAAATTAATAAAATAAACATTATTTTGAACTCTAATATAGTTCTATTTATATTTCGAATTTCTGTGTTCGTATAAAATTTATAAGTTGAAAACAAAACTCGAAATAGAATGCCCACTCTAGAAGACACCCGTCTCATGATAGGTCATTCAACTCTTTAATTTATTAAAATGTTAATAAATTTAAAATAAAAAATACATTAATACCTCAATTGCATTTTTTTTAAACTAAAACCAGTGATAAGTTCATTTATTGGAACTAGAAAGTCAAAATGTGGCTCAACAATAATTAAACCGGATGTATGAGAAAGCATCTTATTTGTATTGGAGTAACAAAACAAAACCGACACGATTGAGATACTATGTTAAAATAATAAACTAAGTGGAGTTGTTTAGTGCTTTAACTAATAGAATAATCAGTATCACCCAAGACTGTGTTTAACTCGACATCTCAAGAGCCATCGTGCGGTTGACAACCTCGGTTGTATTCTATAACCCGTAGTTTTTGTGTATTGTTTAACCAAAACCCTAACCTCAAATAAGCTTAATTGCTTTTTTGGAATATCTCAACTTTTTGACTAACTATGTTATGATGTCATGTTGGGTCACGGCCCTAGTATATGTGATTTATTATGTTTTACATAGCATTAATATGTTTAGATTTATTTCTTTTATGAGTTGATGTATTGGGCATGGACCCTGATTTGTTTCATTGTTGAATATATGCGGGGCAGGAAAGCCGAATGAATAAATTACGTTGTATTTCGAGAAGTAATTACAAAATTTTGATATACTGAGATTATCTCTTTGGTTACATTATATTGTGCAAAGCGTGATTTACATGGTTGATTATTTAGTGTGTTGAGCGTGGACTCAGAAACACACGAATGAACTATATACTGGGCCTAAGCCATAATGTATTTAGAGGATTTTATTTCGTATTGGGCCTAAGCCCCGATGTACGTTGAGTGTTGGGCATAAGCCCTGGAGCACTCCAAGCTTGAAAGAAATGATTACCGGATCCGAGGACATTTAAACATCCTAGATGTGCCTCAGAACCACATTCTAGCTCTAGTGTTGAGCAGAGGCTATGGATTTGCACTAACATAACGCCCATGTGAGAGTGTTGAGTTGAAAGGCTCTGAAGAGCACTCGGGGTTACTACTTCTCAAGCTTTGAGTCAAAGAGGACTTTGAATAGCACTCGCGTGTCTTATCACAACTATTGTGACTCGATTAAATAAATCATATTATCATCATCTACTGCGGGAACTACCATGTTAAAACGAGGGAATCTGACATGCAAAGGGAGAGACTAGAGGTGTCTTTACCAACTTACCGAAACCGTCGAAAGAAGTGGACCCTTTCCTTAAAAAAGAACTAAAAGAAGCATCTTGTGAAACAAATGCTTAAGACCACCACTAGTAGTATTATTTAGGAGCTTCAAATATTTATTGGTTAAATAGTATATATCTATATCTATATCTATATATCTATATATATATATATATATATATATATCATTTTATAAATGCTTACACTTTATAGATATATATAGTTATGCATAAGTGGGCTGCCACTCACTAAATATTAATTATTAATATTTAGATGGATTATAAATTGTATACTATTATTATTATGAAAATATCTAAAAGATTAAATAAACACTTTAATCAAACAGGTTGAGAAGTCCTAATTCCTAATAAACTAGTAGTTAAAGTAAACAAATATTATTTTATAAATTAATTATTTTAAAGAAACCAGTAAATGGCAGCAGTCATAATTCAAGATTAGTCCTACTTAAGGAGGACAGATCCCAAAGATTGGGGGATCTTTTTCTTTTGGTATTATTTGTGCCAAGTAGAACTCCCTACTCGAGAAGTAAATGTTGTTCTTAATTTCTTTCCAGATCTGAACCAGTTATCATGTAAGGCCTCTATTTCTCGGTTTGCATGTCATAACCAGCTCAAGGGGATTCATACTGAACCGGGAACAGTAGTAGAATCATGGTTGGGAGGAACGTGGTAGTCCCAAAGTCATCCAATCCATAAATTCAAGTCAGCTAAAAGTCAGTATTTTCCCTAACGAGTTGGCTGAGTGTGCAAGTTAGTATCAGCGAGAACAAGTTACCGAGATCAACAGGTTATCACCAGTAGGACAAAGTACAAAGAATCGACAGGTATGATTAGTTATCAAACCCTCCTATGTTTTACATTTCTGTTGTGAATGCAATGTTAAAATAGCAAAGTTCTTATTATCAGTTTTTAAATCAAGTATTTCAGTATCGAATGGCATTCCCAGCAGGACTAGCCAGCTAGTCTTTGCTAGTCATTTATATTGCTTAGATGTCTAGAATAGGCAAATCGTGGTTTGAATTCAAAAGAATGTTCGTAACATTTTATTTCAACTATGTTAGCATTCTATTTCACTTATCTAAAACATTGTTTTAATTCCTCAATGAAATCGCGTAGCTATAGAAATTGAACCATAACAGAATTCACTGCATAGCATGTCAACCATTTGAAATCATAACAATACAAACCACAGCAGAGAAAACACAAACATCTTTGTTAAATCAATTTATATATTTTTAGATTTCATTACTCTGCCCGACCGAGCTTTGTTTTCTTCTTAAACCATAAACTAAACCAAACATATCAGGTATGACAGAGATCGCATTTAGAATGTACTCATTTACATTTTGTTCTTTATATCCACTTCATCATCAATCCTACGATAATCATTTCGACATACATGAGATCATTTCATTTCTTTTGACCAGTTAAACTACGATAGCCATCTACAGGAAACCCTAAGTTTCATCTCGAATCCACAAGAAGACGCAGGATTTAAGTCATTTATTTATAGGGTCAGAGTTCCATAAAACATCAACGTAGAGACCAATCATAAATAGAATTAAGGCCCAAACGCAATTTGTATGACTACTACGAAAATTCCTATAGAAAGATAAGACTAGGGTCAATTCCCATGGCCTTCACCAAAAGCCAACTCATATAAGTATTGCATACAGGAAAGAAATCTACATTAAAAACAAACAAAATGATTGAGTATGGTCTTAAAATCCTTGCCAGGAAAGCAATCATTCTACCCACATTACAGCGACAGGGGCGTAGAAAACTTCGTTGATGTCTTATATTTTTTTTAACATAGGAAATACATTGCTCACACATAAACCCTGTAGCAATATTCAAAACGAGGAACAAATGCCATTGAAAACAACATATGAACCACAACCTTGATTTCAATCAAGAGGGCGTCAACGCCCCTTTCTAAATGTTTGCATGGAAGGAACAGTGGTTACAAAATACCTAGGAGAACCATAACCTTAGAACTCTTAGAGTTTCAGCCCAAATGTTTAAATACACACAAGGAATAGAGAAATGTAGCATTTAAACTCGTTATAACTATACATGAGTAATATCTCATGGAAGAGTATTTATTTAAATTACAAGATTTTCTAGAACTGAATAACCGATGAAACCCAGCTGATACATATTACAGTCCTCATATTCACCCAGCTAGTTAAAATTACATCAAGACCCCATTCTGTCAAGTCTATCCAAGTAGACGATTACTTTAGGACTCCCCAAAGTGAATCAATAAGCCAATGTCTTATGGGGGTCTCACAATAAGCCACTAGGCCAAACGCATACAAACAACACCAGAGTTGCAGGAGGTAGGGTATGCATGGGAAACTAGACTTACCAGTACCCTGGTCGTGCCACAGCATCATAAACCTTCACAGCTGCCACACCCAAGCATGTATCGCCTGCCATGAACGCCACACAGTATTTCTCAATTCAAATATGCGTTCCCAGTTCTAAGAATTTACAAATTGTCAAAAAAATCGATAAGGTTTAAAGTTTCTTACCTGTAAGAAGTATGTCCTCCATATGCCATGATCAATAGCCACAACCACTAAGCGTGCTGACCACGAGAAAAGCTCGGGTCAGTACACCCCATTACCTTCCAGCAATGAAAGCACAAAGCCATAAACAAACAACAGTCAAATACAGAGACTACAGATCAAAACCCCAAATCGATAGCCAAACCCTTATGCTAGGTTGTTCTCCACTAGCTATTAATTGCATTAAAGTTCTTACCAACTTCTCACTGAGTGGAGGTCAAATAATTCGCACCCCCTATAGTGCAGTTGTAGTTTTTCCACCAACCTGACTTAAATTACAAAGGGCTTGATTTATACACATAAAATTTGTAAAGTATGACCAATTCATAATTGATTGCATTACCCAAGAACTAATTGTTGTAAACCCACTTTGCAAACCTTCGAATTAAGAACTCCCATTACAATGGAGAAGTAAGGACTTATCATACAACCAGTGGGATAGGACCAATAATGGAATAAGAACCACCCATTTAGAGATCTTACTCATAGAGTCGAGACACCTGCAAATACAAGAGTACATCATGGCATTAGCATTATGCTAAGTAAGTCCGGTAACCCCTACAAATGCCCATACCTCCCGGCAACCCTGCTGAGGTATGTAATTACCTGTCCGGGAGTATTATAAAATCCCCATGTGAAAAACACACCATCATCAACGGAGCTCATCACTTGAAGATGTCGTTAGAAATTTATAATTAAAATCACATGTTTTCTCAAATAGTAAATAGTGTTATATTCTACCTTTTGAACCAGCATTTACCACCGTAATAAAAACATGATCTCATTTATTTTCCACATCGCTTCCACAAATACTAAACTTACACACAGATTTGATCATGTAAAATAGAAGTATTAAGATTTCATTTGTTTCATGCTAGAATGAAGGTTTTAACAATTCTAGACTTAATGTACGAGTCTTTTACTGTAAATTAACAAATATTGCATGCAGGAATTTTTTTTAAATTTTTGCTAATTTTGGGACATTACATTTTTTTTTTTTCTGAAGTTTGATGAATGTATGGTGTAGTGGGTGTTTCGTTTGTTCCATATGGCGTTTTGTTGTTGCGTGGGTATTTTATTAGGAAATGAATGTTATGGTGTGACAGTAATCTTTTGTTTTAGGAGTTAATCAAATAATATATAATATATGTGGTCATTTTAGAATAAGATTTATAATTAGTAGTCAATAATTATTAATTAATATAACAAGAGCCACAACGCAATGTCCCCCAATGTTATTGTTTTGAAATTTGGAAACTAACATAAGAAGTTGTTTTCAAGTTTGGAAACTTGTAATCTAATGAGGAATTAAACACTTTGTATTTAAACTATAAGAATTATAATAATCATATTAAAGAGATTTTATATTTAAAAATCAAACCTTAGTAAAAAAATATAAGACTTACACCTTATGGGCATAAACTTTATTATCCTTTTGGAACCTTCATAGAAATAATATGAAAGAATAATTAAAATATAAGATATATTAATGATATGATAAAGAGATACGTTAATATATGGTGGTTTAAATGACCGAAAATTAATATCAAACACATATACCAAATGAAGAAATAATTTCACCCAGAGTAGTGAGGCATTCTATAGCATAGTATGGGGAAGATGTTGTCACGTAACATAGCGTTATGCACCAAAAATAAAAAGTAATTAAAAAATTCAAGTTGACTTATAAAATAAAAATTAAAACCAAATAAAAAGTTAATAAAAAATCCATGTATGAAAACCAGCATAGATCTATCTTAGAAGGAGATCTATCAAGTACACATTGTCGGTAGTATGGCTGCCATTACACCAAAACCCACAAGTAATTGGTAAACTCACCATCGCCAGATTTCAAGGATCCACGAGAGGCGATTAGTCCCTTGTCACGATACACCAAGGAGCGCTGACAACTTACAATTTCGTGCAACAATCTCCCCCTCAGCGCGAGTCGAGTGTGTATTCAAATCGTGACCTCTAGATCTGATACCAATTGTTGGTAGTATGACTGTCGTTACACCAAAACCTGCAGGTAATTGGTAAACTCACCACCGCCAGATTTCAAGGATCCACGAGAGGCGACTAGTCCCTTGTCACGATACACCAGGGAGCGTTGACTACTTACAATTTCATGCAACACAGATCTCTCTCAGTGTGATAGATCCGAGTTTAAGATGGATTTATCCTCGTTAATAGGAATCAAAGTTGTTACTCCACTATGATCTTTTTCATATTGTAACAAGTTGAGAATTTCATATTCATACACATAGGGGTGGCTTTAAGGGAAACAATGTTAAAATCCCTTTAAACTATTTGTACACCAAAATGAAAGATGATATCTACACATTATTTACTTTCTAACAATATTAATTACAATGGACAAAAAATCAATGATTTGTAGAGAGGATATTATTAGTGAAAACTTAACGATGGTAGAGAGGATATTATTATTGGGAAGGAAACAAATTGGGTAGCTATTGTTTACAATTCCAAAAAGTTTTGAAATATTCATTATTCTATTTAGATTATAGGACTGTATTTTTATAATTTTTAATTAATTATAAATGGACTTTTAATCATATTCATGTGATGATATTATTAGTTTTCTATGTTAAACATTTGGAAACTACTTTTATGGATTGAAGTAGTTGAGTTATTTATGCTCACCTTTACCAAATGTCAGGTGGTTTGTCCCTTAACCATACAACATAATTCTTTTTCTTACAACTATAATTTGCCGTTCCAAAGACACTTCCTTATCAAAGTGGTTGTTAGAAGGTGTTGAAAATTTGCACTCGAACATCTATCATTGAAAAAGATAGAGAAGTGAAGGACAAAGTTAGATTTGAAGTAGCAAAATATCATTGAAAAAGATAGAGAATTGAAGGACAAAGTTAGATTTGGAGTAGAAAAATTTAATGGTGAGTTATAACTTAATCCTATTGGTAATAGTTTTCTCTTTTAGCAAAATCAATAACAATATGAGAATGAATATTATGTTATTAAAACTTATGTAATTCATTTGTTCCATATGGGAAAAAAATATAAAAAAATGAAAATTTTCAAATTTTTAAAGAAATATATTGAAGGGTCCTTGTAATATCAGCTCAAGAAGCTATTTTTGGATTCGAGAAACTCATTTTTTTTTCTTCTTTTGGTGCATTATTTGGAAAAATATGAAAGTGTGCACGGGCATGAATGCAGGTCACTAGTAAAAGAATCTATTTGTGTTCTCATCATTATCTATGTGAATAAAGAATGCATGGAGTTCTATGGTTGTTGTAAATGATTCCTTCCATCATTCCATAAAATTTCTTATGCAATCAGCGAAAATGCTTAGCATGCCTTCCATTGTTCCCTGAAATCCATGAAGCAATCATCGAAAAATCTCACCATAAATGTAGAAAACATGAATGCACATGTAAATTGACAAGTTGTGTCTTAGGAATTGACACCACAACATCCCCATGATTCATATTCTAGATTTAGAGTGCACTCAGTGATAAACATAGAAAATCGTGGCTTCCCCACATTTAGTGTGTTAGAGATGGAGCATTTGGTGGAAAATTTGGGTGGCATTGTCTGTTTAGTAAGACCATTTTATATGTCATTGCTACAAAACGTTTCTATCTAACATTTTCTATCATGCAACTGTTGTATTAATAGAGTAAGCATTGATATATTTCTAAAGGGTCAATTGTGCAGGTTGCTTGGAATTTGAAGCATTTCATGACAATAGTTTGAAACGCTCAGTGTGAATTCTAGGTCGCATCATTGTGTATCAACTTTCTATTTGTATTTAATTTGGCTTGTGTAATGGAGGATCTCATTCCAATTTCAATAAGCATGAAAGAACAATCTCTTGAAGTTGCAACAAACATACAAGCAATAATGTACCTATACTTGAAGGTTGTATCGACATCCATCACATCATTTTTGAACAAGAGTACTATGGAACCATCTCATCTTCGACCAACGTATACAGCTTGCGATTACCATGCTAGGAAGTGGACGATATTAAAGTTAACAGTTTATGTCAAAGATCTATATTAGCAATTAATGTAATGCATACAAGGTTGATGTCATCCCACCACCACCTCCTAGGTTCCAAATTCCCAGGAAGACGTCATCCTTTAACGACCAATCAAACTTAAAATAATAAATTTTTAAAATTTCCTTTTGATAAATTAATTTTTCAAACTTTTTAAAGCTTTGTTTTGTAAATATATTTGATTTAGGTATGGTAGAGACTAATTGATCTAACTGATTACTATATATCTCAATACATGGGACATAATAAAAAAATGGTCTCTTTATTGATTAAAGCTTACTAGATAGTTGGTACTCATTAGTTATGGGACTAAGTCAAGTAGTTAAAGTTTTGTCACATTGAAAACATATTAAAAGAGTTAGAAGGTTATGAATTGTTGAAGCAAAAATTGTATATTAGAGTTTTGCTCAAGTGAAAGGTCATCCAAACTTAAGAGGCGAGTAAACATTTCTTTCCAAATTTATTATCATCATACAAAGGCTTTTCCTACCAGACATCTCTTCTCTTTAATCTTGTTACTGGTTGTTCTACAACACATTTTTTTGCTTCTTGCATCAAATGTCTGTTTATCCTAAGTTGTTCTAAGTAAGTTCCAAAATTAAGAAAACCACAAGTGGTATCATAGCACTTTCTTGAGCCATTAGACAATGGTTTTGGTAGATTTGTTTTAGGCTATAGATGTATTATGATGCCTTTAAATAACATACACATCTATCATTTAATGGGTAAGTATACACTTGGGGATTTATACATGCAACGAATACAAGTGGTACTATGCCACATTTGGTGGACACCATAATAACATCTGTGTGTACCCCTTCAAGTAGTATCGCATTAGAAAGTACTTTTATACAAAATGTATCTTCCATGTTCCCTCGACTATAACAAAATGTCCCTAGGAAACTTTGGACCAATTGTATTTCATGCAATACATCATAATGTTTCTATAGTGGCAGCAAGCATAGTACGCAAAATGATTACTCTCTAGTACCTCGGTAGTTAAGTAGTACAATTAAGGGAACAAATGAGCCTCCTTAGTTAGTTCCATAATACATGGTGACATGTATTATCATTGACTCTACATGTATATCATAGAGCTATAAAACCTCACAATAACTTGTCCTTAAAACCCTAGAAACCTTAATATTTTTTACCAACCAAAAAAATTGCTACATCTTCATATCAAGAAGGAATTTTGAAAATTTGAGAGTGCAATAATATTTAGCACAAGAAATAACTCCTTTTAGCATTAAGGGAAGAAAATTCCGCGATACAATGACATCATGAAGATTCCTTGCATCATGTTAACTATTGTGGTATACATCTCTAAAAACCCTTTTTGTGTGGTCCATCGATGACATTGTTGGAGACCTATATTAAAAGGATCCTTAAATCATACTAATAATTTAATTAATATACATCTCTAATAGCACTTCTTGTGTGGAACCAACAATACAACATTGGTGGTACATCTCAAAAGACTCCTCTTTTTCATATGATCGTTTTAGAATATGATGGTGTTAATAATCTTTAGATCATAAGTAGTCGAGTGTTTGACAACCGAAACTACAAAATGTCAGAGAACACACACAAGAGGTTTCCCAAAGGCACTAAAGATTTACATACCTATTTATATTTTATTTTTATTTTAGTTTCTTTAATAATGTAAATGACTTTCTACATAGCTTCCAATTATATTATTTTTTCCTAATTATAAATAATATTTTTTTAAACTATAATCAATATTTCCACATACATAGGTGCTTCTCTACCAATTATTTACAAGAAAATTTGAACTACCAAATGAACAACCATATATAATTATATTCTATGTAATCAATATTATAAATACAAAATTATTTTCATGTAAAATATAAACAAATCTATTTTTAATCTATTTTTTGAAAACACCATTCATGTATCAACTTCAAGTTTCCTCTTACATCTCTTTATGGTAAGTAAATTCCTATATTAAATAAAATTCAAAGGATTGTACGTTCTCTTAAATTGTTATATATGAATTGTTATATGACCATATAGGGTGTTATAGAGCTTGTAAAATGTATTTAGATAATATTGGAAAATATAAAACTAGCTTGTGGTTATTGTAGCCATTTTAGTACATAGTTGTAAGGGTTGATTTATTGAATGGACTCAAAAATGTAATATTCTATTTTAGATCATTTGTGGTTATTGTAGCGATTTTGTATTATTTTGGTTTAGTACATAGTTGTAAGCGTTGATTTATTAAATATTTTTTAAAATGTAGTATTATATTTTAGATTTTAGATTTTTATGTTATAATGTATCTTATTAGTTTCATCTAGTTTTATTGATGGGTTTATACATAGTGAATTCATGGTCTTGAAAATGCGTCATTTTGATGTTTATTAATATATATACTCTTGAGGATTGATACATGAGTTTAATGAAAAGGTTCGTTATGCTTTTACTCAGTAATTTTGATTTTTGAGTGTTTTCACAAAGTTTACATTAAGAAAGTTCAATGTTAATTTATTGTAATGTTAAAAGAGATGGATTTTTTTTAATAATCATTAATGTTTTTTTTTAAATTCTTTTAACTTTAAAATGACTAGATTTTTATTTAAATTATATATCAAAATCAAGTGTTATATTTAAAAATAATTTGTATTAATCTTCACTATATATGTAACAAGATAAGTTTAGATTTTGTTATGTCACACAACCATTATCCACGTTAGTATATTTGTGAATTTTTTCAAAAAATTTCATAATGATTGTTTAACTCCATAAGCTTCGTACATATAAGCTGAGATAAATATTTTATTACTTCAAGCAATATGATAACTAAGTTTACGAAACAATTCATATGTAAGCTTATTCCCATTGAAAAGACTAACTTAATAGTAATAAATTTAAATGTGCATATCTACATCTAAATAGCCATCTGGCATTTCATAATAAAATCACTCATATCTCTCACACGAGTTGAATTTACAATGACAAATAATACACATCAAGTACAACAAATGACAAATAATACACATCAAGTACAACCATAAGAGAGATACCTATATACATGGTTTACTCAAATTTATGAACTACCTCCACCAAAAAAAGTCATATTATTGTTTATCAGTCCAGAGGGGGTACATTCTGCAACGCAGTTGTTACACTATTTGCATTCCACTTTCTCAAGTCTCTCTTATAGAGAGAGCATATTCATCATTCCAAAGTTTATCTCAGAAGCATTGCCGAAATCTTTACCATGTTGATCCCAAAACAGTTCATGATAATACATACCTCAACCCAGAGTCGTACATGGATCAATCCAGCTCTATGCGCAGTTAGATAATTAATATGTGCACAACTCTAACAATAATCATGGACAGGTAATACACATACCCAAATTTAACAATAATCATGGATAAGAAATACAAATACACATACACTACATTTCTCCAAGGATTGGGTCTACTCAGCATCACACATTTTTGCAGAGATTGCAGCTCTGTTCTGAAATATAATGATCACATTTTCATATCTAAAACATAAACCACTCAGATTATGTGCATTACGTTTTCAACAAAGCTTTACACAACACTATGTTTAAATAACTACCGGTTTCATCATATAAACTAGAACTTGACAGGGTTATAATCATGCAGCATATATACAATAGAATTCACCAGGGTTCAATCCAAACCAACGCAATATATAATCTAATATATATATGTATATATATATATACAAAATCACTATTGTACAAAACATAGAGATCTATTCCCCCAAAACGCATAGATGTTCTTCTTCCAAGACACAGAGATTCTACTCTACAGAAGACAGAATAACTAATTTAAAAACACAATGCTAGAAGAGATCACGATTTCCAAGACATAAATATTCAACCGGGATTTAATCCATAAGGATCACGATTTCACCATAGTATATACACAGTAGCATCCCTTACAACTGACAGGGATTTGGCTTTCATTAGTCGACCTTCCCGATATCCTAAGATTATACCACATAAACTAAATCGGGATCTCCGAGCTACTCCAATTCTACTACGCGATTACTCAACCGAAGTAGCACAAGCAAAATAACCTCTATGCAGCAGAAAACCATTACGGGATCACTTAGCTATCCACCACGAGTATAAATGCATAGATAGGTAACTCAATTTCAAGGATGAAAGGCTTGGTTCCTTAATTCTAAAACTTTACCGTGAAGTTATAATTTTCACTAGAATAACAAAAGGATTTCACCAATTCTTACGACTACGAAGAAATATGTGAAGGTATTTGTAACTTTTAAATGCGAGATGGAGTTCCTTTAACCCAATCAGGCTATGTATGAAGAGAGACTAGGGCTCTTGATTGAGAGGCCCAGCTACACATCGATTTCATTACACAAGTATAAATTTTAGAATTATTACTCTTCACCAAGAAGTTAAACAGACAAGTTACAACCTGTATAATTAAATAACTAATATCTCTGGTTATTCACACCGAGAGATCGATCCACCATTTAGGAAAATGTGCATGTCTCTTATTGAGAGGCCTAGCTACACATCGGATATATTAAATAAGTATAAATTTTAGGAGTATTAGCTTATCACAGAATATGCAGAGGAAAAAGAATTCGATCAAGCAAATAGATGCAGAACTCTAATCTCTATTATGCATTTTAAATCAATTAATGTCTGTATTCCATCTCTCTAAGAGAGGATGCGTTATTTAAAGCAAGGAAAATAATATGTACAGTTATCACTTAAAACAAATGTATAAAATAGAACATGGGATCAAGTTGGAAAATTTGTCCCTTCCCTAACGTGTAATATGCGATCTATAATGAAAATACAACGTAGAGCTACCAAACAGAACTCAGCGCAGAGATACAAGTTCAAAGGGGGATCAACCCTAAAAGGTTGTCCCTTCCTTTCGTTAATCCAATGGAAACAAGAACTATCCCCCCCATCGATCTTAGCTCCTCTTTTTAAAAAGAAAGCGGAACGCAGCCCTCCTTCACCCATGTTTGATAGATGGAACCCCTCCCCCCCTAACGTGTGTCATCTAAGAACAAGTGGCAGTATGGTGATCTACCCGCGATCTATCCTCCATGTACTTGACCTTAACGGTGATTCCAAGCTCGGTGTTCATGGAAGGAGGTAAGTGGCAGGTGCATCCATCACAATAATTAATCAAAACTTTATTTATAAACCACTCTTCTTACATGAGAGTGCGCTCACACTACCTCCGTAACATTAATATATTTATATTTATTAATTCTCTTTCGATTGGTTATGTGAGAGAGTGTAAACTCCCTTTTATATATATAAATAGAAAAAAAGGAAACTAAATAATATTATGTGAGAGAGTGTAAACTCCCTTTTATGTCAAAAGGTGTTGTCCCCCTCATATAGTCTTAACAACATAATATTCCAATGATTTAAAGTCATTTGAATTACCTTTTGACTAAGGATTAAATAGCAAGCATTTATTTATGCCCCAAATATATATATTTTTATAAGAAAGTCTTTCTCTCACTTTGTATGATAATCACGATAGTATAGTCCTTTAAAATGATGAGGCTTTTAGATTCTTAGTTAAAGGGTCCAATAAATATATCTTTGGCATTAAATACCATAATTAATTTTAGTATCATAGTTAGGATAATCCTTTTAATCTTATTTACTCTTATAATGTTAACCATGTTCTCATTTAGTAATGAAATTATAGTAGTTGCTGATGGTTAGTCGTCACTTAGTGATTAGGCTAATCAATACTTATCTCAACTTAGGATATTGCCTTGGAGCGTTTAGTCATCGAAGTGAAAAGTTATTCTTATTCTAGCGCATGAGGTACCCGGACGACATCCGTCATCACTAACTAAATTTAATGGCTTCCCAATCGTTTAGTTGCGTCACTGTCTTTACTCTCCTAAGTTTACATTTTACAGCTTACGATTTTACCATATAAATTTACAAGGTCTTACTGGTGGGGCCTTGGCCTTGAGCTCCTCACCAGACAATAAGTGCAATAAACATTTACAATTAAAATAATAGGGGCATAAAAGAGGGATATTACATCCTGCCCCCCTTTAGAACAACACCATCCTCAGTGTTCATGCATTTCCGCAGTTTGGACAATTTCCTCCCTTTGTCTCTTTCTCCATGCTTCATCCTGGTTAGTTTTATTCTTCGTAATATAACAATCTCGTGATAAAAAAACGTTCACTTCCAACATACATTTATGTATCAACCTCGAGGTATTACAACCTCTTACTGTGAGTAGCTCCTTTGCACCTGCAACATTTACTCTCATCATAAAATATATGCATGTCATATTCATGATAAGTACTTTAGTATTCTTCATACATCAGGATTTGTATTTTCAAATCATTATTTTCTTACTAAGTAAACACATTCCTCATGCCATTTGATCTTAAGAAAAGATATACTCAAACCTACACATACAGTGTGTTCTTCTTGAGTACCTCAGAAATTTCAATTGTTGGTGTCTTATTCTTTTCTCAAACAGTTTCTATTACTATAAGACACATAGTATTCATGCATGATCTACCCAACACGAGGACGATACCCATCATTGGATTTCCATAGCTCTCAGGCGTATCTCCTACCATTGTTATTCAGGGTTTTCATGAAGAACACATCAAGTGTTAGTAATCAACACATTAAGTGCTAACAGTACACCAAGTACTACAACAAATCAAGTGATGAACTTATAAATGGATAAAAGTTTTAGACATTCTTCAAACATCAAGCAATCTAATCTCTTTTTTCTCAACACCACACAACGTCCTTGTAACGTCCCTAAAACAATAAAATTTAAAAATTTTCATCTGCGCTAATTATATTTCACAAACAATTAATGTAATGTAAATTAACTTCAGTACTGGAAAGTTATGTTGATGTAATGGGAAAATTATGAGAGGGTTGTTTTCATCCAATACATATTTCTATGGAAGCAATAAATAAGGTACGGAATGTGCTCAGTTTACGGCAAATTAATGTTTTAAGGTATTTATCTTTGAATGTTTGGATGTATATATGTTTCCTTTAAATGTTTTAAGCTGGTTGCTCTCCTAATCCAGGCATGATGGACCTTGTGAGGAGAGTTGAAATGCCTGTTGTATTGGAGAAAACTCACTATGGCTTGGGAACCACAACAGACAGATGACTACCAGAAATCTACTCAATTCTCAAAACAATGCTATTATAAAGGACAATGTTAAAACAATGCTATTATAAAGGACAATGTTAAAACAATGGAGAAACGTAACCAACCTCGATCCAACATTTGATGTATATCCCCGTTGGAGCTTTCAATCCGTGCACATCCAAGCACTTGTAATCTGCAAATTAGTCTCGACAACCAATATCTAACAAGTACATGTGATATATAAATGACATTAACATCATCAATAACAATGGTCCATAATATCATAAGCAAATGTAACCCAATGTATAATAAATGACATTCACACAATGAATGGATGAGAATATGTGTATTTCTATTAATGAGCAAGAAGAAGTACAAAGTGATACGACCTCTTGCCGGCAACCAATCTGAACCAAGATCTAGATCAATCCACTTGTGCCTCCACCACTTCAATCCTCCATGAAAGGCAAACTCAAACTAACACGGAGTTTGGAAGGTGAACATAACTGGTTCACAACTACAAGGATCAATGAGTGCAGACTCAAGATAGGGAAAAAATCCACTAGAGTGCCTTTACTATTATCTTGTTCCTCCCATCCATAAGCCATATGTGCTCAATATATAGTCCTCTCAAAGGTAGGTGAAAGGACTCATCGAGAGTCTCAAAGGTAGGTGAAAGGACTCATTGAGCATACTGAATGCCACAATCGCATGGGGTCTTCTACACAAGTCTTCGACGGTGCAAGTCCCATCAAGTGAATAAAGGATTTGGGGTTGAACCTGATGAGACATCGTCTGATTACCGGTCATTGATGTATACCGTTAACAAACGCGAGATGACCCAGCGATAATGAAAATGGGCATCAAGGCACAGAGCACAATCATCAGAGTGTGAATAAATGGTTTGAAGTCAAACACTAAGATGAATCCATCGATCAGGGGACATTGATGTATTCCCAAAACTGTCGATAGCGAGAGAACCTGCCACTAATTACTGCAAGCCTCAAGGTACTCAACCAAACTCTAAGCCTCAATTCCCAGAATAAATGAGTTGAAGTCAACGAAACGAGACTCGCTGGAAGGAGGGCATTAAGGCATCCCCCATCAACCAGCACGAGGTACCAGCAATGCTGAAAGATTTGGAAGATCTCAGGTGAAACCGACTGACTCAATAAGGATGGCCGACATGTAATAGTCAAGATATCTGAGGAGTGGCCGACACTGGTTTCAAGACTTCCTTTGAATAAGAGCATGAGCAGATGGATAGACTCAGCTAGCATAGACTTGACATAAGCTGTGCAATGCATGAGGTATTACAGAGGGCTCCATAATGACTGGAAGCTTAACCAATCAGTGGAGAAAACTGAGAAACAAGTACACATCCTAAGGCCCAACTATAGTCCCGACTCATAATGTACGGAGTGGAATGAATGCTCTGTTCAAAGGTGACACAACAACTGTCAACATGAAATAATGACCATAATCCTATCCGGCTTTTTGGAATATTTGAATTTTGTTTTTTTGTCTTTTTCATATTTGGGAAAATCTTGAAAAAGAATAAAATTGCTTATCGTACAACAAGTGAGGGAACGAGTGTCAAATAGATAGCAGACTAGTCCCAAGCAATGGAACATACCTATTCTCAATGCAAGGAAGTGCGTGCAGGATGTGGACATTCGGGGGTGTGTTCCCTCAGGGTCGAAGGGTCATCAAATTGTGAAGGGAAAATATATAAGCTCTCCGGGGCTCGACAGGGAAAGTGCTCAGGCACCAGGATAACAATTGAGTAAGCGGGAACCAGCACAAGGCTCAAGCAGCAAGCAGGATGATGCAATGCAATCATAACATGATATAACTGAGGGGAGTCTTTAAGGGAGATGGTCAGCATAAGACAAAGTAGAGTATGAGTCTTCATCGCAACGTCATGGTGTGACTACAAAGGACTCCCAATCCTGAGGACAAACAACGGCATGGGCACCAAAAGCATAAAGGGGTTCTAACTATGGTACCCATGTTCGGGAAAGCCCTACCGCTGCATGATGACACTTCTATAACAGTGTGAAGGTTCCGTGTCAGTCATGAAGCGGGGTCACACCTAGGGTTTATGAAAATGGTCAACAGGTCAAATGCATAATGCAAGTGGAAATGGCATCTAACCTATATGCCAGGTGTGAAACATACCTGCCATAGGTGTGAAATGGATCAGAACCACTCTCGTCAAGGAAATCTGTTGAAAAAACACTACTCCAAAACATGATATTAGTTCATAACGACCCAAAATGAAAAAAACAAACTATATAAAAGTGGGTCCATAAAATTATAAATAGTAATAAATTTAATAATTTTCAATTCATTTGCACTTTTCACCATTTTGGAGTTGAGTGGTAAGTTTGCACCTGAAACTTCAAGCGCCGATCGTGGGAGCTACGAGCAACCATTCAGCAAACCATCTAGAACAGGTTAGTGGTCACTGCCATACCTTTCATTTAAGTGTTTTTATTTCAATTTTGGTCGGTGGGAGTTACACGCTAATGTCGAAGGAATACCCGCGGGTACCCGCGAGCAGTAGTGTAAACAGAGGTGGGTATACGCGGGCAGAACTAAGCTAGCCGACGGGTGAGAAAAATAAAATTTTCAAATAAAGAGTCCAGAGGCTCAGTAAAAGCAAGTTTTCTACACTGTATCTTAATGGCCAATCAGTGACATAAAGCTTCGATAAACACCAACTCTAAATATGGACTAATGCTCAAAATTTTTCCCAAACATGGATGTTCTCCCCAGCAAAGTCACCATTTCTGTATTGGCGAAAAATCACTATGGCTTGGGAATACCACAACAGACAGATGACTACCATAAATCTACTCAATTCTCAAAACAATGCTATTATAAAGGACAATGTTAAAACAATGGAGAAATGTAACCAACCTCGATCCAACGTTTGATGTAGATCCTTGTTGGAGCTTTTAATCCACGCACATCCAAGCACTTGTAATCTGCAAATTAGTCTCGACAACCAATATATAACAAGTACATGTGATATATAAATGACATTAACATCATCAATAACAATGGTCCATAATATCATAAGCAAATGTAACCCAATGTATAATAAATGACATTCACACCATGAATGGACGAGAATATGAGTATTTCTATTAATGAAAAAGAAGAAGTACAAAGTGATACGACCTCTTGCTGGCAACCAATTTGAACCAAGATCTAGATCAATCCACTTGTGCCTCCACCACTTCAATCCTCCATGAAAGGCAAACTCAAACTAGCAAGGAGTTTGGAAGGTGAACATAACTGGTTCACAACTACAAGGATCAATGAGTGCAGACTCAAGATAGGGAAAAAATCCACTAGAGTGCCTTTACTATTCTCTTCTTCCTCCCGTCCATAAGCCACATGTGTTCAATATATAGTCCTCTCAAAGGTAGGTGAAAGGACTCATCGAGACATTACTTGGGTAGATGGAGAGCCAAAGGTCACCCAATGACTGCTTTTTGGGAGTAAAAAGTAATAAAATAGTGGTTTTTACCATTTTACTTGATACCCGCGGGCTATAGGGATGCAACTCACGGGTACGCATGCTATAGTGATGCAACATGCGGGTGGGAAAAAAAATAGGATAAACTGGTATCACTGAAGGATGAAAATGGATCTGAGTCACTGAAATGGATCCTACAGGCCAAAGAATGCTGATGCTCACAGGGTGGAAGATTTCTGTGTAACACCTGTGGGATCCTTGGTGTGGTTAGGAATACCACCGCGAGAGTTGCCGAGAGGTAAGGAGTGAGTATTGAGACCTTCCTGACTTACTTAGCAATTTCGCTAATGCATAACTTTTAACTTGTATTTGCAGGAACCATGTAATGGCCTCTCCCTAAGCTAATCTACAATGAGATCTCATCAACATCGAAAACCTATGTGTAAAAGAATAAAGGGGACTAAGGATTTCCCTTTGTGGTAATAACCAAAATGTTTGAAGTCTTCACGACCTTACTGTAGCGTATGGGTAGACATTTGAGAAATAAAGTGGTTGGTTGAAGTATTAAATGATACATATGAATATCGCGTGGCCTTGTGGCCATCTAGGCAAACAGGGTTTTGTCAAGGGTTTTCATACTAGAGTTTGTCATTTTTGTGGTCTCCTTTGGCTGAGAGGGGTCTTTGTTGCATATGGAGACTCTGCGCTCTGGCCTGAGCTACGCTCATGGCCAGGGCATCGTTGGGTTGCTCTGCAAGGAGACGCAAAGGAAAGGGTTTGTTACCAGGTAACCTCCTTCCCATAATGTTTATAGTGTTTCTTAAATTTAACTACTACACAATCGTTTTGTTCAGGTTTTAATCTGTGGTTTTGCATGTTTCGATTGTCAAGTGAGAAGCTACAGTGTTTCACTATGTTGGGACCAAATATGTGACCAACACCATTGGCGTTTTGACATGATAACGATAAGTCCAGGATTCTCCAATACCTCACTCCTTTCTGTCATAGCT
Source organism: Larix kaempferi (assembly GCA_027924585.1). NCBI lineage: Eukaryota > Viridiplantae > Streptophyta > Pinopsida > Pinales > Pinaceae > Larix > Larix kaempferi. Next base: position 21,471,023 of record BSBM01000434.1, on the reverse strand, counting down.
ATGGAAGGGAGTTCTGTTTAAATTTGAAGGGGAGACTTCGTGATGCCTCTTGGCTCACTGTAATTTTTGAAGTCCCTAATGGGGTCACCTTTTTGGCTGGACCGATATCTCGAAAAAGGGAGATGTGTTTATTCTATCTATGGTGTCAAGTAAACCTTCAGGGTTTCTAATTTGATGCAGTAGTTGACTGCTTTGGCTCTATGAAGTCCTTTTAAAACCTTTGAATGGGGAAACGATTCCTATGTTGTGTAATAGGGGTTTGAACTATAATAATGTTGTTTGGGTAAGCGCCTATGTTTTCTATGGAGCTTGTGTGGTTTATTCTTTATGCTATGCATTCTCATTTTGACTTATAATAGAAAGGATACTGGGAAAGGTTCTTTAAAACTACGTTTCTTTACTATATAAAGCAAAATATCTATGATAAATGGTCTCTGCATTTGTTTTGCTGGTAGAAACCTCTGCTACAGGTTATATACTCTCGGTTGTTGATAGTGTAGTCTTACTTGTATAAAGAAATGTTGGCCTGTGGATGCATGGAAAATTTTAGTTTGTTTATACTTGGAGAAAGAGTATGGTCTTTCTCAACCGTGTGTTCAATCCTGGTTGAGTAATAAAAGAATCCTCTAGGGTTTGATAAATCATGATTCGTAGGCCTGAGATTTATATGCACAGTCCCAATTCTTTAAACCGGGGCTTGGTAAAACCTTATTGCTCCTAAAGTCTACATTTGGTGGCCATAGGGAAAAGAAACTGGACCTACATTATTTATTTCTTTCTTCATGTAGCTAACCTTGCCGTTGAAAATATTTAGGTTCTGGAGCTCTAAGATGGAGTACTCATATATTTTTTGTTTGCTTTATCATTAGGAAGAAAGGTTGTCTACAATTTCTTTTCTTTTTTTCTTGTTGTAGTTTATTTTGTTTAAATAATGGTCATGATCCTAGAAGAAACGATGTGTAAGTTTATTAAATGCTGGATTTCGTTATTGTGTACTGCGTTTTGGTTTGTCCTGGAAAGAAAGCAATGTTATGTTTGTTTAACAATGGCAAACCTAAGGCTGCGATTTTTGTATCAGAAATAAATGGTGGTAATGGGATTTGATATCAAGACCTGCGTTTTTAACTTGGTCTAAAGTAACTATTCTTATTGTATTTTAATTTAAATAAAGAATGGTTTACACCCCTAGTTTCTAAATAATATTCTAAGGGTAATACGATTTCCTTTTTTTTTGTCATAAAGATTTAGTAGTTGTAAGCTGGGCCTGTGTTGCAATTCGTTGGAGTTTTAACGTTGGAAAAGAAAACTGAGTTTTGAGAAACGTAATTGCAGTAAAAAGAAATTGACCCTAGCTAGGAACTATATCGAAACTACAGTAAGAGGTTTTCAGAAATAAAATGTGATTTTAAATATATGTAGCTTTCAAGAAGTCAGTTATCAATTTAAATCTTGATTTGGTTCCTAAGGTTTTATGCTGACATGGATGTCTAACACAGGCTAGCTAGGCTAACCCTGCTAGACCTTTTGTTGGTTTTAGTTCTTCAATGGAAACCCGAGAGCCCATGCCCAATGGTCGTTGCTCTATGAAAGAAAATAACATTTAAAATGTTTAGGGAAAAACAGTGTTATATAATAAATCCTATTTTAATGTTCCTAGTTTCTATTGTAATTGAAATGGAGGGTTTGTAGTTCATAGCTGGTTACTTTGAAGCTTGATCCTCCTCTGCAGAGCCTACACACTCAAATCATAATTAATGCAGAAAACTTATGGACTTAGCTGGCCTGTAGAATGATCTTTTAAGTGGATAACTTTGGGACTACCATGTTCCTCCCAACCATGATCCTTAGACCGTTCCTAGTCCTATCTAGATCCCCGTGTGCCAGTTCCAATCATGCAAAAAGAAGTTGAGGTCCTAAGGTAGCTTGTTGGTCAGTTATGTAAAATTATGATAGGCTGCTATAGTATTGCAGAGAGTTTCCCTTATGTTACCATAAGGAAAATGATAATAGGAATGATCCCCTTCTTTTGAGGTATGCCCTCTTTTTATAGGTAAATTTCTGTTTTGGGAAAATACAATTAATTATAATATTAATTGTAATGTGATAGCAATTCCATGCATAACCTTTATGCAATATATATATATATATATATCTATATCTATATATATATATATATATATATATATATATATACTAATAATATTATTATTAATACTTTTAATAATAATATCAACTTTGAGGTCTATAGCTTGTATGCATGTCATTCACATAAGAATATTTTAATTATTCAATAATCAGGTTATGGTAATTTGCTTTGATTTATTTATGAACATCTCATAATACTTCTTTTAGATATTAAGGACAAGGTCCAACTCTTTGGATGGGTATTTTGGGTAAGCTTGGATAGCTGGCTTGGTTAGGTACCTCTAGGTCTTTCTCTTGCATGTTGGATTCCCTCGTTTAACATGGTAGTTCCCGCAGTACTTGATGATAGATAGAAAATGATTCATTTAACCCGTAATACCCCATTTTCCCCTTGATCTGTATTTGGCATTGATGTAAATAATGTGTATGTACAGTATGTGTATTTTCCCTAGTGTGGAGCTCAAAGCCAAGGCCCCGCTAGTGGATGTTAAGTTTATTGCATAGGAAAGTATTTCTACAGCTTGGTTATTCATGGGCTACCAAGCCATGAAGAAATGTAAATGATGTAATTATTATGAATGAATAAAATAACCAAGAAGCTGGCTAAGGAGGCAATGAATGAGAAGGGTCTAGTGTATCCACTAGGGAGAGCTGAGGGGGTTTGGGATTGGTTTCCCATGTTGCCACATGTCTGAATGAGAACCTGTTTGAACTCCCTGCTGACATCAATGCAACTGTATTAGGTAGTTGAGAGCCTTGATGGTGGAGGCTATTGGAGTGTGGAAAATTCCTGCGATTTCATATGGTAGGGCATGGCTCTCATCACTTGTGCGTGAAGGAACCCAACTTCCTGGGAAAAACTCGTAGAACCTGTTGTGAACTAGGGGGGTTGCTAATTGGGGGAAAAGGGGGGGGATTGGTAATTGGGGAAAAGGAGGGGCGATTATGCATTCACACATTCATTCATTCATGACGGAGAAAAAACACATGCACTCACCCCATGTCCACCCTCGCACTACCATTGTTCTGCATACCCTCGACCCTCGTAGAGGATTTTCCTATGCGTTTTCCTGTATACACCGTGCTCCTTGGTGTTAGAACTATCTGCGACTAGACAACTATGACACCTTGGGTGCAAACCCTAGTACAACAGCTGCGTGGTATTGATAGAGCGGTTGTGAGAAAACCCCAAGCCTGGACACAAATTAGTTGTTGAACTGTAGGGAAACGATTTGGGTTGCCTGATAAACCCAGTGAAGGCTATATTCTCAATGAACTAGTGACTAGACGTTTCTATGCCCATCCTGGAATAGCACCGGAAGGGAGAATCGTGAGAAACTACACAACAATGATAGGATCTTCCTTATGTTGGATGTGGTAGGTATTGTGGGTTCCAGGTCGGCTGATAGCGACTGGACCTTTCTTTTCCCATCCTTGAATAGCATTGGAAGGGAAGATGCCTTGAGAGACTGTGTGATGGTGTAGTAGGTCTCCTTGTGTAGGATGTGGTACGTATTGTGGGTGCCAGGTCAAGTGAGTGTAGAGATGCCTACATCTCTGTGGATGAGCTCACTGGCTTAGCAATGCCTTTCTTATTGCCCCTGATTGCTTGATAAACCCTGTAGGTTTGCTTAGCATAGGTAGGTGCCCTGGAATGATTGATAAACCCAACTGCAGACCGGTTTAGCTTGAGAATGGAGTCTTGACTATGAGAGGACCTGTTAGCCTTCCTTAGTGGATACACTGCCCATCTCGGGGGTGATCTCTCAGTCGAAATAGTATAGGATGGAAAGAGATCTAATGTTGGGTGGAACGTTGCTCTCACTTAGCCAGTTGCTTCGGAATTGAAAGATAAGTATTCTGTTATATCGTGATGTTGTTCATTGTGATGGAATGGTTGTTCATGTCTCTTTTGGAATTATGAATACTTGTTAAATGAATTGGTTGATATGCAGTCATGTATAGGCCTAAGTAAGAGGATGAGTTGACTGTTGTATGTACATCTTATATTGCATGACTTTAATGCCTTGTAGTTCTTGCATATGATAGATGTGTTGATTAAATCTGTTAATGCATCCTACATGTTATAATGAATGATAGTGTTTCATTGTTTTGTGATGAATGTTTATGCATAACTAACCTTGTGAAGGAGATGCATATTTACACCTGACCCCTAAGGAGAGAAGGGAAGCCTAGAAGTGGTTTCAGAACCTTTGTGAAAGTCAGATGGAATGGAAGATCTTAGCAGGTTGAAGGTTTGAAGTGTCTAACTGGAGATATAGGCAGAAACTCAAAGAAGGAAATGAGGAAGTTAGATGTCTCACAGTAGATAGATATCTCCAAGAGATTTCCAACGGTACCAAACTTGCCCCATTTGGATGCTGGAGGAAGGAGTTATGTCCCTTAGAAGATTTGAGGACAATTGCCTTGTAGAGACGGGATTTCTGCAATTCCGAATCTGAAATTGCGGGTTTCGGGTTTCGAGTTGCGGGTTGCAGGATCTCCAAGTTCAAAAGTTATGCATTGGGGGTTTCTGCATTTCCGAACCCGAAATTGCGGATTTCAGGTTTCGGGTTGCGGGTTGCGAGATCTCTAAGTTTGAAAACTAGGAATTGAGGATTTCCGCAATTCCGATTTTGAAATCGCGGGTTGCGGGATCAGTTGTTTTCGGGATTTCGGGTTTCGGGATCGTCGAGCACGTAATTCCATATTTGGGATTTCCACAATCCCGAATCTGCAATTGTGGGTTGTGTGTTTCAATATGCAGATTGCAGATTCAATTTTTCCAGACTATGTGTATGGGCACTCAGTCAATGGTTTTTCGAGAAAAAAATGGATCATGGTCTCCAGTGGCCAGGGAGGTCAGTGGGGACGTGTTAGAGTGGTATCAGAGCTTCAGTTGTAGCACTGGGAGCGGTTTGGGCCGGACCGTGTATGAATTTTGGTCAATAAATCCGCCATGGCATGATTTTTAGTGAACTTATTTGATTAATTAATTGTTTGAGTGAATAAGTCCTGGTTTGAATGGATAAGACATAGCTAATTTGCATGCTTGTGATGTCTAATAGAATGTATCTGATATACACATAGTTAGCAGCAGCTGTAAGACAAATTGCATCACAGTGCAGTGCGTAGAATGGTGTAAGCATGGTTACTTTGAATGATGCACAGGAACCATTTGGGCCAGAAGATGATGTACTAGGTGAGAATGTGCAAGAAGCACATACAAAGGCTGAGTCTGATGAAAGAAGGGAGCAAGTAACACCCCCAAACTTGGCTGAGACGATGGTTAGTTTGAATGAACTAATGATGAAAGCGCAAGAAGAGCAGCATCAATTCAATGCAACCATTTTGCAGAGTCTCAGAGACTTGCAGCAAAGGATTAACAATGGTTCTAACTCGAGCCATGAGGGCCGAGAAGAAAGAAATGCAGAAAGTCAGTATAGGGGCCATGCCATGAGAAGAACTCCAATCCCTAGAAGAGGTTCTGTGGGAAGAAGACATAGGACAACCTCTCCTATGTTTTCTTCTAGTAGCTCAGCCAATTCTGAGGGTTCTCAAGGGAGCCCAAGATGCACTGCCAGCAAGGGTAAAGGAAGGAAGAAGCACAAAGGTATTCCACAGGGTGAATTTAGGAACGCAAGACCTCCTACTTTTGATGGTGAAAGTAAAGAAGGTCAAGAAGAAGAGGCATGGCTTCTTGGGATGAAGAAGTACTTTAGAATGCATGAGTATTTAGAGAATGAAAAGGATAAGGTTGCTATCTAGAACCTTAGTGGAAGAGCTTCTATTTGGTGGGATCACCTCATGCACATGAAAGGAATCAGTGAAAGGAGAGTCAACTAGGGTAGATTCCAAATACACTTTCAGGAGAAGTACCTATCAGCTAGATATTATGATAGCAGAAGAAAAGAGTACAATGAACTCAAGTTTGGACAGAACACTATGGACGAGCATGTCCACAAGTTTCTGGAGTTGCTGAGGTATGTGGACTACATCAAGGATGAAAGAGTGAAGATTCAATGCTTCCTTGGTAGTCTACCACAAAACTACAGAGACAAGATAAAGTTTGTAAATCCACCAAGCTTGGATGAAGCTATCAGGATGGAAAAGCATTGCTATGAGTAGAGTAAAGGTAAAGCAAAAGCACAACCAGTGTGGAAGGGTAAGCTCAAGGGAAGGTTCGATCAGAATAAAGGTGAGTCTAAACCACCATTCAGGAATCAGCCTAGGAGATTTCCACAGGGTCAGCAAGGAAAAAGAGAATTCAAGCCAGTAGTGGGCAGGACACCAATGGGACCACTTCAGTGTTGGGGTTGTGAGGAGAACCACAGGCTTAGAGATTTCCCAATTGCAAAGAAGAACCCCAGGGTCTTGCACAATGTTAAAGGAGTAGCTACAGTAGGGGATGTGGCAAGAGCCACGCCTAGGATTTATGCAGCACTGGATGATCATCAAGTAGACCATCAGTCAGCAGTGGTGGAGGTTGCAGGTAAGATTGCTGAGTAGCCTATTTATGTTTTGATTGATCCAGGGTCTATTCATAGTTATGTATCTCCTAAGATAGTTGGAAGTTTCTCTCTTGGTAAAGTAAAGCATGACAAGGCTTGGCTAGTCCAATTGGCCACCAGTACCAAGAGGAACGTAAGTGAAGTAGTGAAGGAGTCTCGTATACAATTGAATGGACTCCTCACGCATGCATAATTGAATGTCTTGCCATTGGGATCATATGATGCCCTTATTGGAATGGACTGGTTGGAAAGGCATAGAGCCAAGGTGGACTATTACAAGAAAGAATTGGAATGCCTTGATGATGAAGGCCAACCAAGGCTGGTTAAAGGGATTCCAAAGCATGTTTTAGTAGGCATATTTAAGCTCTACAATTGAGGAAGTTTTATAAAAAGGGTTGCCAGTTATATGCTGTGCATATATCGGATTCAACAGAAGAGAAGGGACCCAGGATAGAAGACTTCCAGATATTGCAGAAGTTCCAGGATGTGTTTCCATATCAGGTTCCAGGATTTCCACCCAAGAGAGACATTGACTTTTCCATTAATCTGGTTCCAGGAGCAGCGGCCATCTCAAAAGCTCCTTATAGAATGAGCACACCAGAGTTGGTAGAGTTGAAGATGAAGCTGCAGGATTTAATGGACAAATAATATGTCCAACCGAGTGTATCCCAATGGGGTGCACCAGTATTTTTTGTTAAGAAGAAGGATGGAACATTGAGGCTGTGTATTGACTACAGGCAGCTCAATAAGGTGACAGTTAAGAACAAGTATCCCTTTCCAACGATTGATGACTTGTTCGATCAGATGAAGGAAGCTAGAGTGTTTTCCAAGATTGACTTGAGGTCTGGGTACCATCAAGTGAGGATAAAGGATGAAGACATTCATAAGACAGCCTTCAGGGCTAGGTATGGTCATTATGAATTTACAGTGGTGCCATTTGGTCTTACCAATGCACCTGCTACATTCATGTGTCTCATGAATTGTGTCTTGATCAAATATTTGGATAAGTTTGTGATTGTGTTCCTGGATGACATTCTTGTGTATTCAAAGAATGAAGAAGAGCATGATGAGCATTTGAGAATGGTATTGCAAGTCCTTAGGGAGCACCAGCTATATGCTAAGCTGAGTAAATGTAACTTCTATCAAGAGAAGGTACAGTATTTGGGACATATTATATCAGCAGAGGGAATTGTAGTAGATCCAGAGAAGATTGAGGCCATCATGGATTGGTCCACTCCAAGGAGTGCAGCAGATGTTATATCTTTCATGGGCCTTGCTCGTTACTATAGAAGGTTCATTGAGGGTTTCTCCAAGATAGACCACCCAATTACTTCCTTGCAGAGGAAGGACACCAAATTCACCTAGTCTGAGAAATGTGAAAGAAGTTTCCAATAGCTGAAGGAATTGCTTACTAGTGCACCTGTTTTGAAGATTGCAGACCCGAGTAAAGATTTTGTGGTATGCACTGATGCTTGCATTGAGGGACTCGGTGGAGTACTGATGCAAGAAGGTTCTGTAATTTGTTATGAGTTAAGAAAGCTGAAAGAGCATGAAAGGAACTATGCCACCTATGACTTAGAGCTAGCAGCCATCATTCACATTCTCAAGAGATGGAGGAACTATCTTTTGGGAAGAAGATTTGAGCTCAGAACTTATCATATGAGTTTAAAGTACTTGTTTGACTAGCCAAATCTGAATGCAAGGAAAACTAGATGGATGGAGTTTCTTTATGAGTTTGGTGTGGAGATTAAGCATGTCAAAGGAAAGGAGAATAAGGTTGCTGATGCACTTAGCAGGAGATTCCATATCACAGCAATGAGTAGATGTGAGTCAAATTTGAAGGCAATAATTTTAGAGGCTCAAGCGAGTGATGGAATCTACCTTCGGGTTAATGAGAAATTGCAGCAGTAGGTTATAGAGGAGTAGTATGCAATATATCAGCTGGGAGAGGATGATGTTCTCATTTATCAGAACACCAGACTGTACATTCCCAATAGTGCAAATTTGAAGAAGTTGGTGATGGATGAGATACGTCAGCACCCATATTCTGGACACCCAGGATGTCAGAAGACTATAACAGCAGTAAGAAAGCAGTACTTTTGGCACAGTATGAAGAAAGACATAGTTGAGTACATTGCTAGATGTCAGAAGTGCCAACAGGTCAAGGCAGAGCACCAACATCCAGTAGGATTGTTGCAGCACCTACCCATTCCAGACTAAAAGTGGGAAGTGATTTTTATGGATTTCATAATCGGATTGCTTATGAAAGTGAAGAAGCATGATTCAATCATGGTTGTGGTGGAAAAGCTATCAAATGTATCTCATTTCATTTGAGTGAAGTCCACTCACAAGGATGATGACATTGCATATATCTTCACGAGGGAGATATTTAGATTGCATGGATTTACCAAGGCAATAGTTTCAAATCGTGATACCAAGTTCACTTCCAATTTTTTGAAAGGTTTATTTAAAGAGTTGGGAACTGAGTTGAAGTTTAGCATAGCCTATCATCCTCAGAAAGATGGTCATATTGAGAGAGTGAATCAAATCCTTGAAGATATGTTAAGGATGTACATGATGGATAAACCATCTAAGTGGGAAGAATATTTACACTTAGTGGAATTTGCCTACAACATTGGGCATCAAGCATCATTGAAGATGAGTCCATTTGAAGTGTTGTATGGCAAAGGATGCAGAACTCCAGTGAGCTAGGATAACCCAATGAACAAAGTTGTTCTTGGTCCAGAGATGGTTGAGGGGATGGAACAGGAAGTTGTTAAGATCGGAAAGAATTTGAAGGCAGCACAGGACAGGCAGAAGAGTTATGTAGATCTTAAAAGAGTGCATAAGGAATTTCATATTGGGGATCATGTCTACTTGAGAGTGAGACCCAGGAAGAGTTCCATGAAATTGGGGAGTTGTGCCAAGTTGGCACCCAGATATTGTGGGCCATTTGAAATCCTTGATAGGATAGGGCCAGTTGCATATAGAATTGCATTTCCTGCTAACATGAAAGCTCATAATGTTTTTCATGTATCTTTGCTAAAGAAATATGTACACGATCCTAATCATATCATTGATTGACATGTGATACAAGTGGAACCAGAGGAAGAGTTCTAGGTGGAGCCTACAGGCATCCTCGATAGGAAGGTTACTTTGCTCCAGAACTGGGCCATAGGGCAGGTAAAGGTGCAGTGGAGGCACCTTAGCCCATAAGAGGCCACATGGGAGTTGGAGGATGCCATGAAGGAGGCACTCCCATTTTTTTCAGTTTTGAGAACACCGAGGATGGTGTTATTTTAAGGGAGAGGGAGTTGTAATACCCCATTTTTCCCTTGATCTGTATTTGACTTTGATGTAAAAACTATGTATGTACAATATGTGTATTTTCCCTAGTGTGGAGCTCAAGACCAAGGCCCTGCTAGTGGATGTTAAGTTTATTGCGTAGGCAAGTATCTGTATAGCTTGATTATTCATGGGATGCTAAGCCATGAAGAAATGTAAATGCTGTAATTATTATGAATGAATAAAATAACCAAGAAGTTGTCTAAGGAGGCAACAAATGAGAAGGGGGCAGTGTATCCACTAGGGAGAGGTGAGGGAGTTTGGGATTGGTTTCCCATGTTGCCACATGTCTGACTGAGAACCTGTTTGAACTCCCTGCTGACATTAATGCAACTGCAGTAGGTAGTTGAGAGACTTGATGGCGGAGGCTATTGGAGTGTGGAGCATGCCTGCGATTTCGTATTGCAGGGCATGGCTCTGATCACTTGTGCGTGAAGGCACCCAACTTCCTAGGAAAAACTTGCAGAACCTATTGTGAACCGGGGGGATTGGTAATTGGGGGAAAAGGGGGGGGATTATGCATTCTCACATTCATTCATTCAGGAGGGGGAAAAAACACACGCACTCACCCCCTGTCCGCCCTTGTACTACCATTTTTCTGCATACCCTCGACCCTCGCAGAGGATTCACCTATGCGTTTTCCTATATACACCATACTCCTGGGTGTTAGAACTATATGGGAATGGATAGTCATGACACCCTGGGTGAAAACCCTAGTACAACGATAGTGTGGTATTGACAGAGAGATTACATAGTGGCTGGCAGAGCAGTTGTGAGAAAACCCCAAGCCTGGACACAAATCAGTTGTTGAACTGTGGGGAAAAGATTCAGGTTGCTTGATAAACCCAATGAAGGCTATAGTCTCAATGAATTAGTGATTGGACCGTTCTATGCCCATCCTAGAATAGCACTGGAAGGGAGGACCGTGACAAACTGCACAACAGTGATAGGATCTTCCTTGTGTTGGATGTGGTAGGTATTGTGGGTGCTAGGTCGGCTGATAGCGACTAGACTTTTCTCTACCCATTCTGGAATAGCATTGGAAGGGAAGATGCCTTGAGAGACTGTGTGATGGTGCAGTAGGTCTCCTTGTGTTGGATGTGGTAGGTATTGTGGGTGCTAGGTCAACTGAGTGCTGAGATTCATCCTGCAGCTCTGTGGATGAGCTCACTGTCTTAGCAATGCCTTTCTTGTTGCCCCCATTTACTTGATAAAACCTGTACGTTGGCTTAGCATGGGTAGGTGCCCTGGAATGCTTGATAAACCCAACTGCAGACTGGTTTAGACTGAGAATGGAGTCTTGACTGTGAGAGGACCTGTTCGCCCTCCACAGTGGATACACTACCCAGCTCGGGGGTGATCTCTTAGCGGAAATAGTATAGGCTCGACAGAGATCTAAGGTTGGGTGGAACGTCTCTCTCACTTAGCCAGCTGGTTCGGAATTGAAAGATAAGTATTATGTTATATGGTGATGTCGTTCATTGTGATGGAATGGTTGTTCATGTCTCTTTTGGAATTATGAACACTTGTTAAATGAATTGGTTGATATGCAGTCATGTATAGGCCTGAGTTAGAGGTTGAGTTCATTGTTTCATGTACATCTTATATTGCATGATTTTAATGCCTTGTAGTTCTTGCATATGATAGATGTTTTGATTAAATCTGTTAATGCATCCTACATGTTATAATGAATGATAGTGTTTCATTGTTTTGTGATGAATGTGTAACATCCCAAAAATCACAAAATAATTTTTTTTTTGATATAGCCTATTTTATAAGATAAATGTTATCTGCGGAATGATAATTAGATAACTAATAGATGATAACTGCTTCATAAAATTGTCGTATTTATTTTTAAACATAAAAAGATACTTAGTTGTAAATGAGATGCGATAGAACAATGTTTATTTCGTTATGTGTAAAGATCTGGTAACAATACTGATGGATTGTTTGCATATTTATGAAGGTGTTCCTACTGGGTGCCCTTGGGTTTACTTAGCTTTGAAAGCTAAAGCATTGGATTCTTTCTTTCGCAGATTTGGAGGTAAGGTAATAGAGTAATTCCAGTTTTTACAAGACAAGTTATAAGCTTCATCTTGTCGTCTCTGTGTTTAATATAATTGTATATACTGCCATGCATGAAGATGTCGATGGTATGTAACTTTGGTTTAACTTCGTCAACTTGTATCGTCTTTATGATAATATTTGTATGTATCGCTAGCAATGTTATACACTATACTCGTTGTATTTGTTGGTAGGATTAGTAGTATTACAGCTTAGTTTATCAGTCTGAAAATGCGACAAGTTTGATCTTATGAATGACCCCGAGAAGATAGTGTCACCATTAGAATTAAATGAATCTCCTGGAAATGACAGCTGCAGTGTAATAAGTCTTGAAATGTTAAAGTGATAATGTTCTATTGTGTCATCTGATAATAGGATGCTACTAGACATAATCTCATGCAACACATAGGATTTGGTGTCGAACCCTAGCTTTCTAAAATAGTGTGTCGGTTCGATTTTCATTACATTAAACTGATGCAGAGTGACCTAGCTATTATGATCATAATGCATGTTTATTTAAATGCATGAGTTTAAATGTTAAACTTTATGGTAGTGCCTATAATACTAAGGCATTGTATTGATTTCTAATACATGCTTGATATATAAAAACAAATCGATTTATTTGATTTGATAACATATGAAATCTATGTTAATAGCATTGTTGAAATATTATATGTAAACCCTATGGTTCGAAAGTGCAATGCATATATGCTAAGTGAACTTAGAACATGACTTGTACTTATAACATGAATGTATTATCGTGATACTACCTTATGGTTAGAACTATGCATTGTTGCGTTATGGTATTGATATATACATCCTATGGTTTGATAACTTATATCACGGTTGTAATACAGTTGTAAAGCAGAGATAACATCCCGAGAATTGCGTTGTATCCATAACTCGAAGCTGACAAGATTTTAATGTCGTTGCAGTCGAGGGTCTAGCAGATTTCTATGTGAGATCTCAGCAATAAATGTGATCCTGTATGATGTTAGTGATTGCTCAGATGGAACCTACGTGTTCTGGCTCCACATGGTGATAGTGGTAAGAAATGGTGATGCTTCACCGAGCTGTAAGCTCAGCGTTGGGTGATATGGCATCTGACTACACCGGTTATTAAATGAGTTTATTGATTGTGGTGGGTCGTATCTCTGCCTTGGTACTATTGTGGCTTGCTGGCTAAGTATTGATCGTTGATCTTATTGTCTCGATCGTTGAGATGTGTAAACCCTAAGATAGTCTTGCCATAACGTTATTGTTGCCTTCACGTAATCATTTTGGTATTTCGTTTGGGGAAGAGGCCGACAGGCCGCTGGTTAGCAGGGCTCGACCCTGGGTGGTTGTGGATGGAACTGTGTCTCCATTCTCTGTAATTTTATTGTTAAAACTACTATATAAGTGCTTGAACTTGTTAAGTGTGTAGCGATGAATCCCTGTGGCTTTTGTCAGGTGACAGTTTAGGTTAGTGGTGAGGTTTTTGACTTCGACCTTGGTTATGATTCAGTTGCATGACACCTTCGTTGCGTTGGTTGAAGGATTTGGAAGCAAGAGCATTCCATCCAGCTATTAAAAGCAAGGTAAGTCATCTCGTTTCAAAGTTTATGTAATACGTTTCTTTGATTTGTCAACATTCATTTGAAATCGTTGCTAACTCCTTGCAGTTCATGTGGCAGGTACTGCCATCGTTCTGTATTCACAATACTGGGTTTGATGGCAATGGATATCAATGTGAATAAATTGGTAAGCCTCGGTGGCAAACCCTCGTAGGTTCTCCTGGCAGAATTTGTGGCAAACGCTTGAAGTTGTAACCCCAGTTCTGGAAATCGTGGTTTGAATATGGGTTGCTTCTTGTTATGCCTGTTTTAGGTTGCTCCTTGGTTTGCAGATTCAATGTAATAGTTGATAGATTATTGTATAGTGTTTGGGTTCTTGGTTTTGAGCTGGGAAACATTTTTTCGTTTAAGTAGGGTTTCAGACTCTATTGAGTTGATAATATAAAAGATCGTTTGCAAAACTATGTTTCCATGACTATTTTGTGTTCGTTGTTTTGGGGCTTGGCCCGTGAACGAAACCTGTAACTTGTTGATTTATGAAGTGGAAATAATTTGTGTTTTAACAGTCTCTGTGTTCGATTTTTAATGTAAAAAGACAATAGTTGTACAACTAGGTTTTACACACCTGTTGCTATCATTTTCTTTCTGGATTGTAAACTCACAAAATGTTTAAATGATGGGAAAGGAAATTGTAGACTATGCATGTATGAAGAAAAATACTGCTATTGTTCTTTGATCAATGGTTATGTGTTGTAACAAGTAATAGGCTCCGGACTCTAAATAAGTTCGTCGATTGTATGGATGTTTATGTAATCGATCTATAGGCTTGTCAGGGTTTAGGGTTTTGGCTATGCTTACAATGTATGGAATGATGATGATCGTTGATACGTTTCGACATCAACTAGTATTTGTGATTTTGTTTGACTCTGCTCCTATAGACATTGTAATGTCTTAAACCTTGGTAATGATATTTGAAATCAATCTATTTGACCTACAGTAATGATTTTGATATAAAATGTCTGGTTTGTCTATTGTCATTAAAATAATGAAATGACAGAGAGCTCATTTAACTAGCTCGACTCTGTAGAAAATTTGCATTTGTGTGTTTTAATTTATGGCTATAGGAAACATGTGAAATATGTAACCCTAGGTTTGTGACAAGAGACTTTTGTTTGCTTATCTATTCTGTGTGTACAATAATGGAAATAACAGTAGTTACAGTAAACTTGAGAAGAAAATAAATGGAAATTTATAAACCCTAACTTGAAACTCGAAATGATATATCACTTCTGTTATGATGAGATTAAGCAATCATTTATAAATTATGTTTTCAACAATGATCTCAATAATAATTATAAAGAACAATGGTAATATTTTAAGACAATGAATTTCTATTTGATGAAGTAAAATATGGCAATAAAAACAATAATGTAAAGGAATGCAGAAATAATACTAACTGTTATCAGTAGATAAATTAACTAAATATATAGAATGGTACTTCTATCATCTTGGCAATTTTTCCTATCATATCTATCTAACTTAATCTGTCTTTGTACTAGAGTACGATACTATTCCTTTTTGCATGGGGAAAAATGTAGAGACTATTTTATTCAATCATTTCAATTTATACAGAATTATAAAATTATTCAGGAAAACTGAAACAAACTTTATGAAATAAACAGTAAAAACTAGTAGATAACAGAACTTTAAAATATACAAAAATAGATAACAGAACTTTAAAATATACAAAAATAGATAACAGAACTTTAAAAATAAAAATAGATAAGACAATAGAACCTGCAAAAGACGATAGGGCCGAAAAACACCCAAGGAGGCCTGTTCCTTCCAACCTGCTTCAGAAGAAGCAGCTCAACTGCTGACTTCTAGTGAACCGTTGAGCCTGATTGCTGATCCAATAAGTGGGTGGAATCTGTGTAGAAGCAAGGCACTCAAAAGTGCCTTCTCCACTTGGCATCAACCTCCTGAAATAAAATGCCTTCTCCACTCAGCATCAACCTCCTCAACTCAATAAGAGTTTGGCAGACTCACAACATGATCAACAACATAGCATATCCCCTCATCAAATCTCTTGGGTGTAAACACAACAAAACCCCAAGGTAAATTTCCTCGTGAGGAAAAGTGATGAACCTTAGTTCAATATTTGATGGCTATTATATAGAATGACTAGGCCTTTTAGTGGTCAGTTTGGAATAAATGAGCCTCAAGCTCCAGTCCCATCTTTCAGGGCACTATGACAAGATTTTAAGGGAGTTGTCCCATACCAACAGCTAGTTAGTTGCATCATGATGCTGCCACTTGTCCAATGCCTTATACCCAAAATTCCATTCCACCTAGTGAATCAGTAACCACTCTTTCAACAGTCCTCTTAGGTGTTTGTCTCCTATTTTATTTATTTAATAATAATATATTGTGCAAATTACAGTCATCCTTGGACACCTGTCCAACATGAAACATTACAATAAAAGTTATAATAATGTTTGCTAACACAAAATGTTTTCCATCTAAAAGGATATGTTACAGAATGTTTATGCATAACTAACACCGTGAAGGAGATGCATATTTACACCTTACCCTTGGGGAGAGAAGGGAAGCCCGGAAGTGGTTTCAGAACCTTTGTAGAAGTTAGATGGAATGGAAGATCGTAGTAGGTCAAAGGTTTCAAGTGTCTAAGTGGAGATATAGGAATAACTTCAGAGAAGGAAATGAGGAAGTTAGATGTCTCACCTGATCAAGGGGATTCTACCATTGGATAGAGCTCTCCAAGAGCTTTCCAACAGTACCAACCTTGCCCCATTTGGATTCTGGAGGAAGCAGTTATGTCCGTTAGAAGATTTGACGACAATTGCATTGCAGAGACGAGATTTCCACAATTCAGACTCCTAAATTGTGGGTTTCGGGTTTTAGGTTGCGGGTTGCGGGATATCCAAGTATGAAATTTATGCATTGGGGATTTTTGCATTTCCAAATATGAAATTGTGGGTTTCGGGTTTCGGGTTGTGGGATCTCCAAGTTCGAAAACTAGGCATCGAGGATTTCCACAATTCCGAATCTAAAATCTCGGGTTCCAGGTTTCGTGTTGCGGGTTGCGTGATCAGTTGTTTTCAGGTTGCGGGATCAGTTTTTTTCGAGATTTTGGGTTTTGGGATCGCCGAGCACATAATTCCATATTTGGGATTTCTGCAATCCCGAATCCGCAATTTCGGCTTGCGGGTTTCGGGATGCAGATTACGGATTCAAGTTTTCCAGACTATGTGTATGGGCACTCAGTTAATGGTTTTTGGAGAAAAAAAATGGATCATGTTCTCCAATGGCTAGGGGGGTCGGTGGGGATGTGAAATAACCAATTTAAATAAATGTGGTGAATATAAGTGTTATTCAGAGTCTTCTCGATTCAACACTTTTAAGATCAAGTAACCCCGAGTACTCTTCAGAGCTTTAACTCAACACTCTTCACATGGGTGTTACGCTAGTTCAATTCCAGAACATCTTGCTAAGCACCAGTACTAGAATGTGGTTGTTAAGCACATCTAGAATGTATAATGGCATCGGATCCGGTATTCATTTATCAAGCTTGGAGTGTGTAACATCCCAGAAAAATCACAAAAAATTTTAAAAAATTCGACATAACAAGTAAAGCCTATTCAATTTGTGCAGAATATAATAATGCATAAAAGTTGTCTTGCTGTACTAAATATCAAGCTATTTTATAGTATAAGGTTCGTGACTAAATGATTTAAATTTATGTCGTGATGTTATTCATACTCAGCTGTATTATTACAAACTTCTATTGTTGCTGCTATGATTGATGATTTAACTATTTTGATTAATGTGCTTTTGTTGATGATGAAGGGGTCCTACGGACACCCCGAGGCTTACTTAACATTCGTGCTAAAGCATGTGAATTCATACTTATGGAAGTTTACAGATAAGGATTAATGTTTGTGACAAGTGACCGAACAGTTTTTCAGTAATCTCCTTTGTAAAATATTTTGAGAGATAAGACATTGAGCACTCTACCAGGTGAGAAACTTTGGTTAAAGACTAAACATTCAAGATAATGATATCTGGATATGATTGTTGATGCAAATAGTGTGTCTTATTTAAATGTAAACTATAAGTTTGTATTTGATTCTAGAGAATGTGTGTATCGATCAAGACTCAGTTCTATACTCAGAAATATATGTGATTTTCATTTTAATTTCATGTTGGACTGGACATAAATGTCTATTTGTTATCTCAATGGCAATTCTTAGAAATTCTAGGTACAATTGATTTATTACTTTGTCTAAGAACTATATGCTACAACGGTATTGCAATTATTTGTGATAATACAATCTATTGAGTGTTAGTTTTAATACACTATACAATGAAATGTATGTGTGTGCAATTTGATAGATTATCCATATAATCTATTGCTATTTGTATAAAATATTAACAAACTCCTATATGTAAGATTATGTGATATGTGTTGTGTGCATTTAACGTGACCCTATGTGATACTATACAAACATAGCAACATAACTATGGGCTCTATACATTACCATACGATGTTGTTACAAAGTCATACAACATGACTTACCGTATAACATGTTCATTATAATTAAAATTATGATGTGAACATTACTAAATGTCATAGGTTGGCATATAATGACGCTGCCTATGCATTGAATGCACACATCTGCCGAGAAAGTGGAGTTCCACCATGGATGGTGTAGTGAGATTGATCTCGTGATAATATCGTGGTGTTTACAGTTTTGTGATGAGTTATAAGTAACAATGGTTTGATGGCTAATGAGCTGGCTCCTTCATGGCAGTAGTAATGATAGCTCATTTAATAGGTTTGGTTTGCTTGGTGTTCATGAAACTGCTACGGTGATCTCCACCGTTGATCTGGCAGGGTTTCGATGGATGCGGGTTATACCCTACTTCCATTATGTTCAATGTGTTTATTGTTTTCCTTGGCATTCGGTGGTAGTGGCTCTGCGTGTTGGCCAACAAGCTGAGTATCTTTAGGGTTTCGTTTTGCAATGTAGAGGCATAATGTCTTTGTTTTGAACCCGTGGCTTGTGGAAGGTTCAAGAGCGAAGTCTCTCACAGTGATATCTTGCCACGGTTGGCAGCTTAGAGTCTGGTTCTGGTGGTGAATCGAAACTCAGACCTGTTGAGAGTTTTTCTTTTAAAACTGGAGTCAAATATGAGAGGCCAAGTCCTCGCAACAGTTGATACAGGTCTCGCTATTTTATAACTGTTCAATGGTAATGAACTCGTGTTATTTCCTTCTTTCTTGGATTTCGACTATCAGCTATGGAGTATTGGTTACAGTTGCACCTGTCTAGCGTTTTTGCTCTGTGCTAACATAAAAAAAAAAGGTAATGTGCTTTAAAAAACCTTTCCTGTAGCTTCCTTACTCGAATGTTAATACTGTAATAGTTGTTTGTTCAATACTGAAATCGTTCTTTTAAAAGAAAAGCATTCTTTAACCATGTCTTCATTGTAGTTGCAGGTGCAGAGGTTCAGTGGCTTCTCCAATCCAGGTGTTGATAGTTTTCTATAGCTACACCGACCGGTAAGCCTTGGAGGTTGCCTTGTAACTCTGGTTAGATGGAAGTGATGGCCATTCAAATGTGCATTCTGAGATCTTCGTGCTATCTTTGATAATTTGTATTTCATATAATTAGGGTTTGTATAATTGTAATAGCTTGGGGAGGATACTGCCTCGACCCAAAAGGGCACGAGCCCGGTTGATTTTGATATGCAATGTATGAACCCTATCGTTTTTTATTTGTAACAATCATGGGGAATTGTTCTTACTCACAGACTTGGATAATGTAAATCATATGCTTTAATAAAAAATGGTAGATGTTTGAAATCTATGGAAAGGCTTCGGCCTGTGTGTAGTTCGTCGATTTTATAAACACTGCGTTTTTTATTCTATAAGAAATTCGAGGGTAGGGTTTGACTGTGTTTAAAATGTATTGTTTTGATTTTTTTGCTCCTCGTTAAGATCTATAGAAAACGAATACAGTTTATATGTTTAAATTTGTGGCAATAAAATATGTGGTCGATGTTATGTTTATTAACTATTTAAATGTTGGCCGTTAGCGGAGAGTTGATGACATGGTTTACAGTTATATATTGAATTGATAATTGCTTCGTTTCCTACTTTGGAATGATAATGTAAAGCTAGATTTTCCAACCGTTTGTGATGTTTGAAGCCATAACTCGATTCTGTCTGGAATGTAATGTATAAAACCCTAGGTTTGAAATGTAAGACTCTATTGTATGACAAAAAGATTGTTTGCTATAATGAAATAATAAATAGCATAGTAAAAGATAAATTTGTGCATGAAGAAATTAGTACTTATTAACTGTGCACTATTTTTCAAAAGGGAAAATAATAATATGTTGTATGTTAAGATTGAATCGGCAATCTGTTATGATGTAAACTACTATAACATAGATAGATAATTATTATACTTTAGAAAGGGAAACTATTTGTTTTGAGACAGAAGATATTTATAGAATGAAGAAAACATTACTGTGCATATAGGGAAACAATTATCTGTGAAGATAATGATAAGGAAGACACTGATATATGTATACATAGAAATTTAACAGTAAGCATAAAACTTAAGAAAATATAACATTTTCATCTTCTCAATCACATGACTATTTGCCTATCATTTATCTATCTGACTTAATTTTATCTCTATACTAGAGTATGATGCAGATCCACTTGCATGCAGAAAAATGCAGAGACTATTATATTCAATCAAAATCATTTCTATACATAATCTTAACTTACTCAGAAACTGAAATAATGGCATTTGTTTAAATAAACTTATAAAATAAAACAGTAATTTCATTTTAGTTAGAAACTTTAAAATATGTGAAGATAGAAAAGATAATCGAACCTGTAGATGAAGATAGGGCCGAAAAATACCCAAGGAGGCCTATTCCTCCCAACCTATTCCAGAAGAAGCAGCCTAACTGCTGACTTCTTGTGAACCCCTGATCCTGATCACTAAACCACTAAGTAGATGGAGTCTTTGTAGAAGCAAGGCACTCAATATGCCTTCAACACTTAGCATCAAACTCCTCAATTCAAAATTTGCCTTCAGCACTCAGCATCAAACTCCTCAAAACTCAATAGAGATTTTGCAGAATCACAACATGATCAACAACTTAGGATCTCCCCTCATCAAATCTCTTGGGTGCAAACACAGCAAAACCCCAAGGTAAATTTTCT
The DNA here is from genome assembly GCA_027924585.1 of Larix kaempferi. Lineage (NCBI taxonomy): Eukaryota > Viridiplantae > Streptophyta > Pinopsida > Pinales > Pinaceae > Larix > Larix kaempferi. Next base: position 21,450,132 of record BSBM01000434.1, on the reverse strand, counting down.
CGTCAGGAAAAGTGATGAACCTCAGTTCATAATTTGATGGCCATTATATAGACTGCCTAGGTATTTAGTGGTCAGTTTGGAATAAATGAGCCTCAAGCTCCAGTCCCATCTTTTAGGACACTATGACCACATTTCAAGGGAGTTGTCCCATACCAATAGCTAGTTAGTTGCATCATGATGGTGCCACTTGTCCATTTCCATCTACCCAGATTCCATTCCACCTAGTGGGTCAATAACCACTCTTTCAATAGTCCTCTTAGGTGTTTGTCTCCTATTTTATTTATTAAATAATAAAATATTGTGCAAATTACAGTCATCCTTGGACACCTGTCCAACATAAAACTTTACAATAAAAGTTAACATAATGTTTTTCCAACATAAAATGTTCTTCAACAGAAAGGGTATGTTACAAACACCCCCACTTAAGCTCAACATCGTCCTCGATGTTGTTTATTCCTCATCAGGTTCCTCATGGAACAAAACTGGATATGCTGCCTCCATATTACTTTCTAGTTCCCAAGTAGCTTCATCAGGGCTAAGGTGCTTCCATTGCACGTTTACCTGCCCTATGGTGCGATTCTGAAGCATAATTTCCCTCCGGTCAAGAATATAGTCCGGTTCCACCTAAAAATATCCTTCGTGTTCCACCTATATGTCATTCCAATTCAACACATGAGTAACATCGTGCACACACTTCTTTAAAACAGAAATGTGAAAAACATTGTGGATTTTTAAATTATATGGCAATGCCAATTGATATGCAAGAGCTCCAATCCTTGATAGGATTTCGAATGGTCCACAATACCTTGGTGCTAGTTTAGCACAACTTCCAAGCTTCAAAGAACTTTCCTTGGGTTTTACCTTTATAAAAACATGGTCTCCTACCTTAAATTCTCTTTCAGTGCATTTCAAATCTGCATATCTTTTCTGTCAATCTTGGGCAACCTTTAAGTTACCTTGAACCTGTTTCATAGTTAGTTCCATCCCTTTCAATAAATATGGTCCTAACATTAATTTGTCTACAAGATTATCCCAAGAAATAGGAGTACAACATTTTCTTCCATACAAAATCTCAAATGGACTTAACTTAGCAGATGCTTGATAATGATTATTGTATGCAAATTCTGCTAAATGTAAGTAATCTTCCCACTTAGATGGTTGATCTTTAACATACAACCTTAACATGTTTTCTAAAATATGATTTACCCTTTATGTTTAACCATCAGTTTTTGGGTGGAAAGAAGTGTTGAAATTTAGTTTAGTATTTAATCCTTTAAACAATGCTGTCCAAAAATTTCCGGTGAACTTAGAGTCCCAGTCAGAAATAATTACCTTTGGAATTCTGTGCAAGCGAAAAATTTGCTTCATAAATACATCTGCAATGTTAGAATCTTTAAAAGTGGTTTTAAAAGGAATAAAATGAGCAGCCTTACTTAACTTGTCCACCACCACCATTATGGAATCATTCTATTTCTGATTTTTAGGCAAACCTGTAATAAAGTAAATACTTAAAATCTCCCATTTCCATTCTGGAATTGGTAAGGAATGCAATAGTCTAGCTGGATGTTGATTTTCAGCCTTAATAGTCCGACATTCCAAACATCTAGCTATGTATTTAGCTACTTCATTCTTCATGTTGGGCCAAAAATAATATTTTCTGAACATAGTTATCATTTTCTGATAACCACGATGTCCTGAACAAGGACTTTTATGAATTTCATCCAAAATCAACAACTTAACTTTCGACATATTAGGCACATAAATTCTGTTTTTGTAAGTTAAGAATCCTTTTCCATTAATACTGTAATTTGTTATTAAATTTTCAGATGAATTTTTAGCCACTTTAGCATGTAATTTTTAGTAATTTTCGTCTTGCTTAATTCCTTCTTCGATCTGATTTTCCAAATCTGTCTTAAACATGTTGATTGCTGCCACAAAGTTTAATTAGGAATTTCTTCTCAAGGCATCAGCAACTTTGTTTTCCTTCCCTTTGATGTGTTGAATCTCGAAATCATACTCGCTAAGGAAAGCTAGCCATCTAGATTGCCTTGCATTAAGGTTCATTTGATCTAACAAATACTTTAGGCCTTTATTATCTGTCATTAAAATATATTTTCTTCCAATCAAGTGATGGGGCCACATTTTCAGTGCATGTATCACGGCTGCCAACTCAAGATCATAAGTCGCATAATTATTTTCATGAATTTTTAATTTTCTTGACTCAAAAGCAATGGCATGACCTTCCTGACTTAAGACCTCTCCAAGTCCATCGTTGCATGCATTAGTGCATGCGATGAAATCCTTATTAGGATCTGCAATTTTTAAGATGGGTGCAGTAGTTAATAATTCTTTCAACTTATTAAAGCTTTCTTGACACTTTTGATCCCATATGAATTTCTTCCCTTTCTTCTGCAAATACATGATGGGGTTAGCAATTCTAGAGAACCCTTCAATAAACTTTCTATAATAACCTGTTATTCCCATGAATGACCGCACATCAATTACGTCTTTGGGGACAAGCCATTCATTAATTGCTTTTATCTTATCAAGGTCGACATGAATTTTGTCTATAGAAATTATATGACATAAATACTGTATTTTATCTTTATAAAAGTCACATTTACTGAACTTAGCATAAAGCTAATGTTCTCTAAGTACTTGCAGAATTATTTTTAAATGTTCGTCATGCTCTTCTTTAGTTTTTGAGTAAATTAGAATATCATCAATGAACACAACTACGAACTTATCCAAATATTTATGTAGAATCTTATTCATTAAGCACATAAACACTGTCGGTGCGTTGGTTAGCCCAAAATACATAACTACGAACTCGTAGTCTCCATAACGTGTTCTGAATGCATTTTTTAATATATCTTCATCTTTTATTCTAACCTGATGATACCCCGACCTTAAATCAATTTTAGTGAATATCTCTGCTCCGCGTACTTGATCAAATAGATCATCTATGTGGGGTAAGGGATATCGGTTCTTAATTGTCATTTTATTAAGCTGACGATAATCGATGCACAATCACATGGTACTATCCTTCTTTTTAACAAAAATTACTGGTGCTACCCAAGGAGACACACTAGGCCTTATATAGTTTTTATCTTCAGCTGAGAATTTAACTCATTCAACTCCAGAATATTCATCCTGTAGGGAGCGTTCGAGTTTGGTACCACACCGAGTACTAACTCAATGGTGAAATAAAGTTCCTTTTTTGGAGGTAATCCTGGAATTTCTTCCAGAAATACGTCAGAAAATTCCCTAAGGATGGGAATATCCTCTAGTTTTAACTTGTCTTCTTTAGATGTGCACTCGTCATTAATAACATTAACAGCAAACATCTTACATCATTTTCTAGCAGCTCTCTTTACTTGTCGAGCGGAAATATGCCTTACTGAAATCTTTTTATGAATTGCTTTTACGGTTTCAATGTTACCTTCATTATTTAAACAGGTGAAAGATTTTTCATAACAATTTAGTAAAACTCCATGTTGTTCAAGCCAATCCATACCAATCAACAAGTCATATGACCCTAAGGGTAAAAAATATAGATTAATTTGTGTTTTCAACTGACTTATAAATACTTCACAATCCTTGACAAAATCTGTAACTTTTCTTTTTGTACCTGTGGCAAGCTGAACTAACCATGCATTATCAAATTTCTCTACTTTTAACTTGCAACGGTTTACTAAATTTGGTGAAATATAACTCACATTTGCACCTGGATCTATCAGAATAGAAATAGACTCATTTTGTATCATACCTTCAATTTCGACCATGGATGTTTGATGGTCAGCTTGACGATTTTCCAGTGCTGCATTTATCCTGGGCATTTCTCTTGCAATATCTCCAACTGTAGGTTCTGCTTGCATAGTGTGAACATTGTTTGTTGTCCTCTTGTTGTGTGGGCAATCTGCTCTCTTATGTGGTCCGCCACAGTCATAGCATTTCATAGGTCCTTTCTGTTCAACAAACCTGTTGTTGTTATTATTGTTATTGCTATGATTATTATTGTTAGGTACATTTCTTGCAGCAGTAAAGTTCTGAGATGCATTATTCCTGTAATTATTATGACTAGGAAAATTTTTGTTATTAAAACTATTCTTAAAACTTCAAGAATTATGATTAAAATTCTTCTTTTTATAATCAAATTGATTAGTCTTACTGCTCTTCCAGCCAGTTGTTCCTTCTCTTTTTCTGTTTTGATCAAAAAAAAAATTGGCTTTTCTCATGGCCTCTTCCAAAGTGGAAGGGTTATCATACTCGATACGGTCCTTTATATTGAAAGGTAGACAACTGAGAAACCTTTGCACTTTAGTCTTTTTCTGGACCATGTAAGGCACATACCTCAGCAAGCTAAGGAACTTGTTGCACAATTCTTTCATGTGCATTGTACCCAACTTCAAATCGTAAAACTCCTTTGACTTATCTTCAAAATATTGCTCCAACAAAAACTTCTTTTAAACAAACTTTTAAACATATTCCATGTTACTTCTTTCTCTTTTATACTCTTAATTCTTTTAAGATACTGCCACCAAATATCTTCCTTTCCGGTCAGATTGTAAATAGCCATCTTAGCTTTTAGTTGAGAAGAGTAGTCGTAAATATTAAAGTACTTCTTCATTCCAGACAACCATGCTTCAGTTGTCTCACCCTTCTCACTTTCGCCATTAAAGGTGGGTGGCTTAATCTTTTTAAATTCTCCAGTAATTTGTTCATGATGTTTATGTTTCCTCTTTTTAGAGCAGCATTCACTGTTACTGCTACCATAATTAAAGTCATTATTACTTGGATCAGATTTAGAGGATGAGTAACTGTTCCTTTTATCATTTCATGCTTTCTTATGCTTATGTTTGTGGGACATTATTTCAGAATCGGCCTTTATTTCTGATTTTCTGCCTCTTTCTTCATTATGACAATTCTCCCTCAAATTCTGTTGTAGCTCCTCCTGTACTTTTAGGATCTGTTCATTCTCTTATTTAACAGCTCTTAATTCAGATTTTAAATCCTGTACAATGCATAAAATTTCAGAAGACTGGTTATTTAATTCAACATAAATTCCTTCAGAATTATTATTATTAATATGTTCATTACAAGGAGATCTATCCTCTGCCGATTCTTCTGGTATTTCCATACCTGCAATTTAAAGGTCAATCTGTTCTGTGCAAAAATAAAATTGAATTAAAAGTTAGTAACATAAACTTTTTGATTTGTTATCTGTTTTGCGCACGTGAGCCTAATTCAGGACTAGAGTTTGAACCGCGCTCTGATACCACATGTAACATCCCAGAAAAATCACAAAAATTTAAAAAAAATTGACATAACAATTAAAGCCTATTCAATTTGTGCGGAATATAATAATCAATAAAAGTTGTCTTGTTGTACTAAATATCAAGTTGGTTTATATTATAAGGTTCACAACTAAATGATTTAAATTTATGTCTTGATGTTATTCATACTCAGCTGTACTATTACAAACTTCTATTGTTGCTGCTATGATTGATGATTTAACTATTTTGACTAATGTGCTTTTGTTGATGATGAAGGGGTCCTACGGATGCCCCGAGGCTTACTTAGCATTCGTGCTAAAGCATGTGAATTCATACTTGTTGCAGTTTACAGGTAAGGATTAATGTTTGCGACAAGTGACTGAACAATTTTTCAGTTATCTCCTTTGTAAAATATTTTGAGAGATAAGACATTGAGCACTCTACCGGGTGAGGAACTTTGGTTAAAGACTAAACGTTCAAGATAATGATATCTGGATATGATTGCTGATGCAAATAGTGCGTCTTATTTAAATGTAAACTATAAGTTTGTATTTGATTCTATAGAATGTCTGTATCGATCAAGACTCAGTTCTATACTCAGAAATATATGTGATTTTCATTTGAATTTCATGTTGGACTGGACATAAATGCCTATTTCTTATCTCAATGGCAGTTCTTAGAAATTATAGGTACAATTGATTTATTACTTTGTCTAAGAACTATATGCTACAATGGTATTGCAATTCTTTGTGATAATACAATCTATTGAGTGTTAGTTTTAATACACTATACAATGAAATGTATGTGTGTGCAATTTGTTAGATTATCCATATAATCTGTTGCTATGTGTATAAAATATTAGCAAACTCCTATATGTAAGATTATGTGATATGTGTTGTGTGCATTTAATGTGACCCTATTGTTAGGATATTCCTATACTCCATCCTAGTCCTTCTAACATTTCTGACATTTTCAGTCCTGCATGCAAAATTAGGGTTTTGCATGCAATTAGGGTTTTGCATGCAATTAGGGTTTGCATGCAATTAGGGTTTGCAGCACCAGCACCTAGCCCTTGCCAAACTAGCCCCAGGAGCTTCTCTCGGATCAGTCTTAGCTCTCCTAGAGCTTAGTGCGCCCTCTTTTCAGTTATTGCATGATAAGGGCGCCTTTCTTCACCTACCAGTCCAGTTTAGTTCAGTTATCTTCAGTTCTTCCTTGATTTAAGGATTAACTGACTCCTAACTGACCTTATCACTCTTTTGGACCTCCAGTGTGACTAGATAGACTGTTTTGACTCCAGTTAGCTCCATGAGCGCCCCCACTGAGTCTCCTTCACTATATCAGTGCTTCCATGTGCCAGTTACACCAACCACACTCAGTTAGACTCAGTTTGACTCCCGGTTGATCACTACTTGTGCATTGATGACTTCACCGATGATGAGATAGACTCCTAGTTTGGCACTGATGACTCTCCACTGATTATGGATCTGTGCATGAAGGACAATTCGAATTACACCTAGTGAATTCGAATCCTCATGCTCAGCATTGTATATTTACCCGGTTACTATTCTGATTAATGCAATGTGTGTAATTATTCTGCCTCTATTGGATCTATGTTCTATTGCTTCTCTCTTCTTCCTAAATTCTTTCATAGTGAGGTTTACATCATCTCTTTGGATCTTATGTGGGAAATTTCACATGGTATCAGAGCGAGGTTGAGAGTATTGTTTATCTCCATTCTTGAGAGTTTTTTGCAGGTTATTACCAAGATTTCGAGTTCAGCAGTTGCAGCAGAATCTGCATTTTTGCAGCAGTAGCAGTTGCAGTTATTCTATATTGTTTTTGCAGGTCTTCTACATCTTCAATGTATCCTGAATTAGAAGAAATCACTCCTCTTTCTCTATTCAACTATGATGAATGGAAACCAAAAATAATAGCATATTTAAAGAGCCATGATCTCTTTGATTGCTATTTTGAAAGAGAGTTCGAATCCTCTACAGAGAAGATTAAATGGTTGAATAAAGGTGACATGCACATTGGAAGAATGAAGCTTACTATGACTGATTACATATTGTACCCGACCATCTTTGAAATTGAAACTCCAAAAGAGTTATGGGCTCATCTGGATGAAAGATTCGGCAAAAAGAATGATGGTTTTGGTCCAAATCCCTTCAAAAGCAAGCAAGTTGATGCATTCGCTCCACTTGATGGTCTCTCAGATCATGATGCATTCGCTCCTCCTGATGGTCTCTCAGATCATGTTGCATTCGCTCCCCTTGATGATCTCTCAGATCATGAACCAGTATCATCTCATATTGAAGTTGTTGACAAAGAACTTGCAGATTCTCCGCTCATGCTCAAACTTTCTTCTCTTTCTGTGCCAGCTCACACTCTAGATATTGCAGAAGGTCCTAAATCCTGCCTTGCACCAGAGTTTGTTGGTTTGCATCATGATCACATGATTATTTCGGAGGTAACATCAGCTATTGGAGGTAATGCATTCGCTCCTCTTCAGCAAACATCTCTTATTTACTACTATATGATCATTAGCACATGCTTTCAGAAGGTTATTGAAGAATATGGCCATTGCCACCTGCTTGAGATAATTTCTCATGCATCATATGATAGTTTTGATCTCACCCCTGCTGGTTCAAAGGAGATCTCAAGAAACTGTTTTGAAAGTCTTAAATCTGATTTTGATTTCAAGCAAACATGTAATAGTTCTTTTTGGCATAATCTCACCCATGGTGGTTCGAAGGAGAAGACAAAGGACTATATGCACATTCAAAAATTTGATCCTACCTCAGCTGATTCGAATCACAGGTTCAAGGATCATTCTAATACTGTTGGATTTGTTCTCATCACATTCGATCTGAAGAGCAAGTACAAGCACATGCTTTTTGAGCATGATCCACTTCTTCCCAAGAAGAAGATACCTCCAGACATATGACCAAGCATCACACATGCTTGAGTTTGGAGCTTTTATTTTTTTTATGTGTGCCTTACAGTCTATTTTTGAGGAGGGGGTATGTTTCCCATGAAATTTTGAGAGTCAAGCACCTAAACAAAATGGATGAAGCCTTTGGATTCATATGCCTTCATATTTCTGATGATCTATTGTTTCATGCTGATGGATTGAAGTCTCCATATGATTTATGGATAAAATTGAGGAGTCTTTTTGGCAAACAAGACGAACTGAGAGGCTACATTCTTGAGAATGAATTGGTTGCCCTTCAACCTAGCAATTTCGAGAGCATTCAAGATTTCTTCTCCAAATTTCAGAATTTGGTTTTGCATTGCAAGCAATGTGGCATCACTAAAAGTGATGAGCAATTGATACTCTCTATATTGAGCAAACTTGGATCTCAATTTTCTGTCTTTGTATCTACCTTTCATTCTGTTCGAATGTCCATCCCTGGATGGAAGTTTCCCACCTTAAGTAACTTCATTGAGGCTCTCACTCAAGAAGAGAACAAACTGTTTCAAATGGGTGCCATCAAAACCTCCAGAGATCTAGCTCTATTGGCTGGTGAATCAAGTGGAGCGAATGATAAAGGGGGACAAAAAGGCAAAGGAAAGAAACCTTCAAGATCCAAGAATGACAAACAAAAGAGACCAAATTGTACCTATTGCAAGAGAGGAAACAATCCTGAGCATGCCTGCATGCATAAGAAGATTGATCTTCTAACCAAGCTTCTTGAACAAAACCAAATTGTTGTTCCAAAAGAAGCAAAGATGTCTGATTCTGGAAATGGATCTGATGATTGTCATGCATTGATGGCTGGTTTTTCAAAGACAAAAGCTCTCCTCATAGATTCTGGAGCTTCCAACCACATGATGGCACAAGAAGAATCCTTCTCCTCTTTGGATCTCCAAGATGGGCCTACCATTCACATGGGAGACAACTCTCAGATTTCTGCCAAAGGTTTGGGTACAGTTCATATGGAGCATGGTAAGTTCAAAAATGTCTTATTTGTTCCTTCTCTTACAGCTAATTTGTTATCAGTATATCAAATGACTCATACAGGATCTCCAAAACAAGTGATTTTTGGTCCAGACACAGTAGAGATTACAAAAATCTCCACTGGAAAGGTTATAGCGAATGGGATTGCTAATCATGCCTCAAAGGCATATGAGTTCTCCCACTTCATGCCCTTCTCTCCAACTATCCCTTCAGATTCTGATGAGGATCACAGTGACTTCTCTTCCAATGACTCCTATTCTAGTGAGGAAGAAGATCAAGATTTTGATGTTGAGATCATAGTTCAAGAAGATTCAGAACCAACACCTATTCTTAGTCCAGATTCAAGAGAAACATGTTCTCACACAGTCCTTGCTACTACTAAGAACACAGTTGATGATGTATTTGCTTACAGAACTACTAGACTTCAGCAGCATGCTAACCTTGCATTATGCCATCCACCTCTCCATGAGAGATTCAGCATGATGATGGGGTTTACTCTTCCATTCCTTGGGAAAACTCATCATGATACATTCGCTCCAGTGACAGAAAAGGTTCCTGAAAGACTTGCTACATTCAACACATTCTCTAGCACTTGCATTCGCACTTTACAGAGGATTAGCTTACCAAGTCTCTTTGCAAAGTTTTCACTGATGAAAGCTTGCTTCTTTTCTGCTTAGAGTAATGGCTCCTTGAGTTATTCAAAAATATAAAAACACAAAAAAAAAAAAAAAAAAAAATTGAGGCAGTATTCTTTTTATCATTTCATTGATTGTATGGGTGACCTTTGGTCCTAGTTACCAGGGCCCAGGATGGATTAAGGGGGGGTGTTAGGATATTCCTATACTCCATCCTAGTCCTTCTAACATTTCTGACATTTTCAGTCCTGCATGCAAAATTAGGGTTTTGCATGCAATTAGGGTTTTGCATGCAATTAGGGTTTGCAGCACCAGCACCTAGCCCTTGCCAAACTAGCCCCAGGAGCTTCTCTCGGATCAGTCTTAGCTCTCCTAGAGCTTAGTGCGCCCTCTTTTCAGTTATTGCATGATAAGGGCGCCTTTCTTCACCTACCAGTCCAGTTTAGTTCAGTTATCTTCAGTTCTTCCTTGATTTAAGGATTAACTGACTCCTAACTGACCTTATCACTCTTTTGGACCTCCAGTGTGACTAGATAGACTGTTTTGACTCCAGTTAGCTCCATGAGCGCCCCCACTGAGTCTCCTTCACTATATCAGTGCTTCCATGTGCCAGTTACACCAACCACACTCAGTTAGACTCAGTTTGACTCCCGGTTGATCACTACTTGTGCATTGATGACTTCACCGATGATGAGATAGACTCCTAGTTTGGCACTGATGACTCTCCACTGATTATGGATCTGTGCATGAAGGACAATTCGAATTACACCTAGTGAATTCGAATCCTCATGCTCAGCATTGTATATTTACCCGGTTACTATTCTGATTAATGCAATGTGTGTAATTATTCTGCCTCTATTGGATCTATGTTCTATTGCTTCTCTCTTCTTCCTAAATTCTTTCATAGTGAGGTTTACATCATCTCTTTGGATCTTATGTGGGCAATTTCACACCTATGTGATACTATACAAACGTAGGAACATAACTATGGGCTCTATACATTACCATACGATGTTGTTACAATGTCATATAACACGACTTACCATATAACATGTTCATTATAATTAAAATTATGATGTGAACGTTACTAAATGTCACAGGATGGCATATATTGGCGCTGCCTATGCATTAAATGCACACATCTGCACAGACAGTGGAGTTCCACCATGGATGGTGTAGTGATCTTGATCACGTGATAATATCGTGGTGTTTATAGTTCTATGATGAGTTGTAAGTAAGAATGGTTTGATGGCTAACGAGTTGGCTGCTTTGTGGCAGTAGTAATGATAGCTCATTTAATAGGGTTGGTTTGCTTGGTGTTCATGAAACTGATCCGGTGATCTCCACCATTGATTTGGTAGGGTTTCAATGGATGAGGGTTATACCCTACTTCCACTATGTTCAATGTGTTTATTGTTTTCCTTGGCATTCGGTGGTAGTGGCTCTGCGTGTTGGCTGACAGCCTGAGGATCTTTAGGGTTTCGTTTTCCAATGTAGAGGCATAATGTTTGTGTTTTGAACCCATGACCTGTGGAAGGTTCAAGAGCCGAGTCTCTCACAGTGATATCTTGCCACGGTTGGCAGCTTAGAGTCTGGTTCTAGTGGTGAATTGAAACTCAGACCTATTAAGAGTTTTTCTTTTAAAACTGGGTTCAAATATGAGAGGCTAAGCTCTCGCAACAGTTGATACAGGTCTTGGTATTTTATAACTATTCAATGGTAGTGAACTCATGTTGTTTCCTTCTTTCTTGGAATTCGACTATCGGCTATGGAGTATTGGTTACAGTTGCACCTGTTTGGCGTTTCTGCTCTGTGCTAACATAAAAAAAAGGTAATGTGCTTTAAAAAACCTTTCCTGTAGCTGGACTTGAATGTTAATACTGTAATAGTTGTTTGTTCGATACTGAAATCGTTCTTTTAAAAGAAAACCATTCTTTAACCACATATTCATTTTAGTTAGAGGTGCAGACGTTTGGTGGCTTCTCCAGTCTGAGTGTTGATAGTTGGCTACAACTACACCGACCGGAAAGCCTCAGAGGTTGCCTTGTAACTCTGGTTAGATGGAAGTGATGGCCATTCAAATGTGCATTCCAAGATCATCATGCTATCTTTGATAATTTGTATTTCATATAATTAGGGTTTGTAGAATTGTAATAGCTTGGGGAGGATACTACCTCGACCTAAAAGGGCATGAGCCCGGTTGATTTTGATTTGCAATGCATGAATCCTATCGTTTTTTATTTGTAACAGTCATGCAGAATTCTTCTTATTCACAGACTTAGATAATGTAAAAATCATATGTTTTAATACACATATGCTAGATGTTTGAAATCTTTGGAAAGACTTCGGCCTGTGTGTAGTTCGTCGGTTTTGTAAACACTGCGTTTTTTATTCTATAAGCAATTTGAGGGTAGGGTTTGACTCTATTTGAAATGTACTGTTTTGATTTTTTTCTCCTTGTTAAGATCTATAGAAAACGAATACAGTTTATATGTTTAAATTTGTGGCAATAAAATATGTGGTCGATGTTATGTTTATTAACTGTTTAAATGTTGGTTGTGAGCCGAGAGTTGATGACATGGTTTACAGTTATATATTGAATTGATAATTGCTTCATTTCCTACTTTGGAATGATAATGTAAAGCTAGATTTTCCAACTGTTTGTGATGTTTGAAGCCATAACTCGATTCTGTCTGGAATGTAATGTATAAAACCCCGGGTTTGAAATGTAAGACTTTATTGTATGAGAAGAAGATTGTTTGCTATAATGAAATAATAAATATCTTAGGAAAAGACAATTTTTTGCATGAAGAGATTAGTACTTATTAACTGTGCACTATTTTTCAAAAGGGAAAATAATAATATGCTGTATGTTGAGATTGAATCGACAATCTGTTATGTTGTAAACTACTATAACATAGATAGATAATTCTTATACTTTAGAAAGGGAAACTATTTGTTTTGAGATAGAAGATATTTATAGAATGAAGAAAACATTACTTTTCATTTAGGGAAACAATTATCTGTGAAGAAAATGATAAGGAAGACAATGATATATGTATACATAGAAATTTAACTGTAAGGAGAAAACTTAATAAAATATAACATTTTCATCTTCTCAATCACATGGTTGTTTGCCTATCATTTATCTATCTGAATTAATTTTATCTTTATACTAAAGTACGATGCAGATCCACTTGCATGGGGAAAAATGCAGAGACTATTCTATTCAATCAAAATCATTTCTATATAGAATCTTAACTTACTCAGAAACTAAAATAATAGCATTTGTTTAAATAAACTTATAAAATAAAAAAAAAAAAATTATTTCAGTTAGAAACTTTAAAATATGTGAATATAGAAAAGATAATGGAACCTGTAGATGAAGATAGGGTCGAAAAACACCTAAGGAGGCTTGTTCCTCCCAACCTATTCCAGAAGAAGCAGCCTAACTGCTGACTTCTTGTTAACCCCCGAGCCTAATTACTGAACCACTAAGTAGATGGAGTCTGTGTAGAAGCAAGGCACTCAATATGCCTTCAGCACTCAGCATCAAACTCCCCAATTCAAGAATGCCTTCAACACTCAGCATCAAACTCCTCAAAACTCAATACAGATTTTGCAGACTCAGAACATGATCAACAACTTAGCATATCCCCTCATCAAATCTCTTGGGTGCAAACACAACAAAATTTCAAGGTAAATTTCCTCGTCAGGAAAAGTGATGAAGCTCAGTTCATAATTTGATGGCTATTATATAGACTGCCTAGGTCTTTAGTGGTCAATTTTGAATAAATGAGCCTCAAGCTCTAGTCCCATCTTTCAGGGCACTATGACCACATTTCAAGGGAGTTGTCCCATACCAGCAGCTAGTTAGTTGCATCATGATGCTTCCACTTGTCCATTTCCTTCTACCCAGAATCCATTCCACCTAGTGGGTTAGTAACCACTCTTTCAACAGTCCTCTTAGGTGTTTGTCTCCTATTTTATTTATTAAATAATAAAATATTGTGCAAATTACAGTCATCCTTGGACACCTGTCCAACATAAAACTTTACAATAAAAGTTAACATAATGTTTTTCCAACATAAAATGTTCTTCAACAAAAAGGGTAGGTTACAGAGTGCTCCAGGGCTCCTTCCCAACACTTAATGTACATCGGGGCTTACGCCCAATACATAATAAAATTCACTAGATACATTGGGGCATATGCCTAGTACGTAGGTCGTCCGTGTGTTCCTCAGTCCATGCTCAACACATCATGTAAGTCAATCATGTAGATCATAACTCTGCACAGTATGTAACAAAATTTCATCTCAATATATTAGGGTTTTGTACCCAATTCTCATGACAAAACATAATTGATCCATTAGGGATTTATTTCCCAACATATAACAATAATGCATCAATTAGGGTCCATGCCCAATATGTAAATCTATAAAAGAAATGAATCATGTGCACTAGGGCTTATGCCCAATAATCAAACCAAATCATATGTGTTGGGGTTGTGGGCCCAATATAACATCATAAATAGTTATTTCAAAATTTGGGAAATTACATCCCTCCCCGCTTAGAAAAAACACTGTCTCGGTGTTCTAGGGACTAGAAATGAAGTCATGAAACAAGGCGGGGTATGCCTCTTTCATGGTTACCTCATTTTCCCAAGTAGCCTCCTCTGTTCTGAAGTGCCTCCAATGCACTTTCAGTTGGGTAATGGTCCTTCTTTTAAGCTGCACCTCTCTTGTCCAAAATGTGGAGTGGTTCCGGCATGAACTCCCCTTCGGGCTCCACCTGTAACAAGGACCAATTAATCACATGTTTAGTATCGTATACATATTTCTTTAATAATGATGCATCAAAAAAATTATGAACCTTTACATGAGCTGGTAAGGCTAGTTCATATGCTACTAGGCACTTCTTGTCCAGTATCTCGAAAGGTCCACAAAACTTGGGGGCTAGTTTCTAGCACCGTCCTAAGCTCAAAGAGCTTCATTTTTACTTTACTCTTAGGAACACATGTTTTCCAATTTGGTAGTCTTTGGCGGTTTTGTGCCTCCTTCAAGTTTTGTTGTACCTTGGAGAATAGTTGGTCCACGTATTTTAGTAAGTTGGGGCCTAGCATAAGTCTATCTACTGGACTATCCTAAGTCATAGGTGTTTGACACTTTCTACCGTAGAGTACCTCGAAAGGGCTCATCTTGGCAAAGGTTTGCTATTCGTTGTTGTGTTAAATTTTCAAAATTTACTTCAATCTGATCTAGGATATTAACTGAGATAACAACATGTATAGCAAATCTACATCATATCAATCATGGACACAATAATGCAAACACATAAGAGACACAGAGTTTACTTGGGAAAAACTATAAAGGTGAAAAACCCCAATAACTTCCTCATAGATAGATAGAGCAATGATACAACCAGAATACAAGAGATAGTCTTCTCCTAGTCGGATACACAGCTCTACCTGTCGGATCTCCCAGGAGCACATTACAAGTGACCCATCACAAAACCTGGCTGAAGCATCCCAGGATGTTACGAGCACAAAGCTCTACCTATCAGATCTCCCAGGAGCACATTACATGTGATCTCACTACAAAACCTGGCTGAAGCATCCCAGGTTGTTACGAGCACATATCTCTACCTCTCGGATCTCCCAGGAGCACATTACATGTGGTCCACCACAAAACCTGGCTGAAGCATCTTAGGACTTTTTCATCCTGTCCAGATCTCCCAGGAGCAAATTACATGTAGTCATGCCAAAACCTGGTTGAAGCATCTGAGGCCTTTTTCATCCTGTCCAGATCTCGCAGGAGCAAATTACATGCCATAGGACAACACCTCGCAAGAGCATCTCAAGATGTTACAGGTACACAACTCCGACCTGAAGATCTCCTAGGGCACAAATTACATGTCCTCCCAGATCAATGTCTCGAAAGAGAATCCCAGGCTGTTATGGGTACACAACTCCGACCTATAGGATCTCCCAGACATGCTCATCTGCACAACCTGATCCATGGCCACAAATTATCATCCTGATACTCACCATACATCATCCTGATGTACACATGATCATCCTATGCATGTCATCTGGAGAAGCTTGTCATCCACGATCATCCTAATCATACAATGCATCCACTTGATGCATACCAAGTATCTACCTGATACATATCATCATACATGATCTACCTGATCATACAATGTATCATTAGAGAGATTTTGATGTCAAAAAAGGGCCTCCTAAGAGATGTACTACAAAAATATGAGATATATTAAAATATTATGAATTGGGGGTTTTATGGGGTAGGTATATATGACAAATCACCTCCCACACTATTTTCTATGCACAATATAAATAACCATGGTTGAGTTACTTTTCAAAATTCACTAGAAATAAAATTAATAAAATAAGTCTACATTGATGTGACTAAGATTCATTGTAAATTCCCAAAAATGTATTGTCCTTTAACATTTATTTGTCTTGAACTTGCAAATGAAATTAAATAATAATAAAAAAATTTAAGAGTTTTTTTTTAAATTTTATGTTGACTTTTTATATTTCGTACTTTTCTCATGAATTTAATAATGTAATTTAATTGAGAATTTATTTACATGTAAAATGTCAATAATATTATTATAATCCACATTGCATTATTATTATTATTTATTAAATCTATTATTATTCTTTATTAGTTTGACATTATGTTATTAAATAGAATGGAGTGAATATATAATTTAAAATTAAAAACATAAAAATGATAATATATTATTTTATAAAAAAATGTGAAAGGACTTTCTTTATGAATTAAGAGTACTTCACTTGAAAATAACAATAATATTATTTTATGTGAAAGTGTGAAAAGACATTCATTATGAGTACTTTACTTGAAAATAATAATAATATTATTTTATGAAAAGACTATCATTATGAGTACTTTACTTTATGACTTAAAAGTACTTACACCACTACCTTGGTTAACTATGTGTTTTCATCCACCATAGAAAATTTGACAAATAAGTATTCTTAACTCATGCAATGCCACCTCACCAAGGGGGATGATGTCATCTACTAGAATGTGATTGGTTGTATTTTATAGTACATTTTCTTTGTTTTGAGGCCCATTTTTGACCTCAAAATTTCTCTAATGCCACCTGGTACATACATAGATACATGATCCACACAATGTATCCACCCGATACATATCAACATACATGATCTCAGTATCCACCTGATACATATACAGATACATGGTCAAAGCATCCAACATGATGCATATACAAAATGCATACAAATGATCCAACTGATCATATCCAGCATCCAACATGATGCATATATATATAAATGATCCAACTGATCATAACAAGCATCCAACATGATGCATATACATATACAGAGTAGTAACTAGAGCATCATCCTGATGCTCATCATCCATGATCCTCCTGATCATCATAGCATCGTCCTCTTCAGATCATCTCATCGTCCACAAAGAACAGCCCAGATGCACATCATCTAGCACTTACACCACCGACATGGGAGAATGCATCTACCACCATTCAGAGAAGGATCCAACCCTTACTTTTTCACCATGGGAGAACACATCTACCACCATGTGAAAAATGACTCAACAATTACATCACGACCAAGGGAGAACACATCAACCATGTCAGAAAAGCTCATATGCATCTTCATCTTCCGGACTCATCACTTCCCTTTGGAAAGAACCTCGATCTGAAGTGCACCAAGCCTCTCTCTGAAGTACTCAAACTGCACTCTGGCCAATGGCTTGGTCAATACATCCGCAACCTGCTCATCCGTCGCAACATACTCTGCTTCGACTATACTTAGTGCTACACAGGATTGCTTCCTGCTAAACAAAGAGATCACACCTGATCCCTATCTGCAGCACTGCCTGCCCAATCTGAATCCACATAACCCTGCAGATTAAAGTTTTTATTTGCATCATACTTGAGCCCATAATCAACTGTACCCTTCAGGTACCTCAAAATATGCTTTACAACAACCAGGTGAACACTCCTTGGATCCGTCAGGAATTGGCTGAATGTGTTCACCGCAAAGCAAATATCTGGTCTCGTGTTCATCAGGTACATCAAAGACCCAATCATCTGAAGAAACATAGTGATATCAACCGGCTCAGATGAAGCATCACACAGAACTTTCGGGTTCAATTCCATAGGTGTGGCCATAGCCTTGCAGTTCATCATCCCGAACCTCTTCAGGATCTCTACTGCATACTTCCCTTGTCCAAGGAAGATTCCATTTGCACTCTGCCACACTTCCATGCCAAAAAAAAATAGTGCATCATCCCCAAGTTCTGCACACATATATGACTACACCATTCAAGAAAGCTATCTTGAAATCCATCTGGTGTATCTTCTATTTCATCACTTTTATATTTCTCTATGCTGCCATCTGCAGCATGCTTGATCTGATAGTTCCATTTGGAAGTCACAACAGACTTCCCTTCAGCTCTTGGGACCGCATCCCAAACATCGTTCCTCATGATTGACGGATCATGGCATTCTTCCCATATCTTGGGAACTTCAATATCTTCAATAGATAATCTTGTTGCTTGAGCAAATGTTGTAGTCCTTCTTTTGTAGGTGAAGGTATACGGTCTTTTCTACAAAACAAGTTAAATTGCATGATTAGAAACATCTCATAATTTTCAAACAAATTCTTACACATAAAGAAATATGTCATAAGTCATGCAATTATCTTAGCCAATGCTTCAATACAACATTTATCCATGTTCCACAACTTTCTAGATGCCTTCCAGTCTCTACCAGAACATTGTTAAGAGTTTGCATTACTCCCAACATGTCAGCAAAGAGGTTTCATTCTAGATAAGTAGCACTGGAATGTTGTACAGTGCCATCGGCCACTTACCCATCACATGCATATTAGTAGTATAATGTTCGTTAATGCAATCATTCTAATATGCACAATACATATCCTATGTCTAGGAACATGAACATATACATCATTGAATAATTTTATTTAAACAAACAAATATGCAAGAAATGATAATTAAAAATACTTATCTTTGTTTGGTTGCTGGGTGGACTCCCTCCGAGTCTTTGCTTCCTTGCAGGAGCTACTGAAGTAGCTTCTTCTACACCTTTCTGTTGTGGAATGTAGAAAGATGGTCAAATCCCTCTGAATATCTGCATTCTTGCAGAAACTACTGAAGTGTGCTCCTTTGCTTTCTTGTAGGAACAACTGGAGTGTGATCCCTCTTGATCTTTGCTTCCTGGATTACCTGTCCTTGAACTTAAATCCATCCTTAATCACTATGCATGCTTATTAGTATCATCATTGTGTTATCCTTGAGGTCTCATACATAATCACACATTTATTAGTATAATCTTAATACTATCAAAACACAATAATCTTAAACATGTATAGTCATGATCATTCAGAGATAATAAACATTAGTATTCAAGGTTTCAGGGAAGTCTTCTTTTACTCATGCATATTCTTATTTGATCATAGGACTCTTCTGATTAGTTAAATCATCAATACATAAACCCGTGATTACTCAAACCTATACCTTCATGATTCTTCTGGTTATTCATATCATCAATTATGGTAAGAAACATAATATGCATACAACCATGACTATTCAAACCTATGACTTCATGAATAAGCATTATCAACAACACAACAATATAAGATCCTAACACAAGGTAGGATTCTAGCCTAATATAGGAAAAACATACCTGGATTAGCATGCTAGCTAGTTATGTATAACATACCCGCATAATGTCTTCTGGTTCTCTTCAGTGACTTGTGCTAGTAACCTGCATGTCTCATAGGTTAACCATTGTAGGACCAAGTTATACATACCTCGAAAGTAGATCTTCTATGTGATCCATGACAATGGATGAATCTTTTTGTTCATTTCACCATGATCATATGTTCTTAAAGTAGAACATGATTTATCTTTCATGGTGTACCTTTTATGTTAGCGAACAACATAAACGTCATACAACATCACAATGCATTAGTACATTCATAAGTGTCAAAACCTTAATCAATGAATATCTTCTATTAAGGTGATACGACAAGTCTAGTAATTAATCAAGATTGTACTGTAATGATATGAAGACAAACATATGATAAAATTAACCATGAAACATACCTGTAAGCCATACCTATCAAGATTGCTTGTAATCTTCTTATGGAAGGCCTTAGCCTCATCTCCCTATGAGACAGGAACTTCTTCACTTATGCAAGTGACCAATCCATCTTCTTCCAGAATTAACCCAATCAACTTGATTTTCAAGAACTAGACCTGGAGCTGGATTAGGGTTTGTCAAGAAACCCCAAAAAATCAAACTTTGAATTTCAAACTTCCGAAAAGATAGAAATATGCGCCTTGATGAGCTGATCAAGTTGGTATATTCAGAATTTGAAAACTGCAAAGTTTCACCCCTCAAAATTGCCTTTTAGACTTCTGGATTCACTAGGGAGGACCCTGAATTAGGGTTTGAGTTTCCTGGAGCTTCACCCAACAAAAATATTTGATTCAAAGCTCTAAGCTTTGATTTTTCTGAGGAGCTTCCAGCCATGGTCACAGATTTCCAAAATTCCAAGTTTTTTAGAAGCCCTAATTTTCCATCTTTCCAATCAAAGTCCCGAACTGGGGTTTGATCAAGCCCGGCCTTCTACCCAACCAAAAAATCTGATATTGGTCTCTGATTGTTTCTGGTGTAAATCTGAAATTTTCAATCCATAGGGTCTGAAATTTTTTCCTGAGATAGCCTGACCTGTTATCTTTCCATCCCGACAGGTCTGACCTCAATTGGATTCTCTGAGAGAGAGTTATGCCAAGTGTTGCAACGTGACCTGTTTATGGGATAATATAGGAGAGTGAACTTGTACGGAATGCCACGTGTCACTATTTCAACATCTGCCTCTACACATTTTTTATGAGATAGCCCGACCTGTTATCTTTCCATTTCGATAGGTCTGACCTCAATTGGATTCTCTGAGAGAGAGTTATGCCAAGTGTCGCAACGTGACCTGTTTATGGGATAATACAAGAGAGCGAACTTGTACGGCGTGCCACATGTCACTGGTTCAACTTCAGCCTCTGATATATTACAGTCTATTTACTACCTATCACTTTTTACAAAATTTCATTTGGAGCTTCCTAGCCCAAGTTATGACCTTTTTCCCAAGGTCACCTGATTTTGACTCAGATCTGAAAGAGGCAGAAACCCTATATTGTACAGATCATAAATCACAAAGTACAACGAATTAGATGTTTTCCTTTGGACACAAGGTACATGGGAATCTGATCATCGACCTATAAAAGTTTTAGATCCGAAAACTTCGCCAAAATGGATTTATAGCAAAAGTGCTACGATGACTGGTTTTTTCTATATCAAGCCCTAGCATCGTAAGTGCAACAAGTGTCATACATGCCATATCATGCCTTCTTTCAGGCTAGCTCTGATACCATGTTAAATTTTCAGAATTTACTTCAATATGATCGAGGATCTTAACTGAGAGAACAACATGTATAGCAAATCTACAGCATATCATTCATGGACACAATAATGCAAGCACACAAGAGACACAGAGTTTACCTAGGGAAAACCATAAAGGTGAAAAACCCCAATAACTTCCTCAGAGATAGATAGAGCAATGATACAACTAGAATACAAGAGATAGTCTTCTCCTAGCAGCAAAGCCTCCTCCTCCATAAGTGCGCCACTCTCCCAAGTGTGAGTGAGAGAATAGAATGTGTAAAATGAGAGAGACACACTCTCTATTTATACACTAACTTGACTTGACCTTTACTCAACTACGTCGGCCTCAACTTAACCACTTAACATAATGCTGACTGGGCCGACCCCCACTAGGGTGGTCTAATAACCCTTTGACCCACATGGCCGACCCCCAATAGGGTGGTCTAATAACCCTTTGACCCACATGACTTATACAGGGCCGACCCCAACAAGGTGGTCTAATAACCCATCAAGTATAAGTTATGACACTTACAATAGAAATGACAACACTTCCATATAGAGGAATAATAACATCTCTATAGGAATACAACCACTTCCGTATAGAGGAATAATAACATATCTATAGGAATAAAATAAAAAATATATGTGAAATATATTCCGAAGTTACATATACATCAACATGTTGTAGGCAAACTTTGCGAGGTGCAAATAATCTTCGCACTTTGTGGGGTTGTTCATGACATACATCCTTAGCATATCCTCAAGGATTTGGTTTACTCGTTCCATTTGTTCATCGGTTTGGGGATGGTACGTGGTACTGAATTGTAGTTGTGTCTCCAAACCGGAGAACAATTCTCTCTAGAAGTTGCTAGTGAACTTCGTATCTCGATAAGAAATGATTGCCTTGGCTATCCCATGCAATCGGAAAATCTCGTTCAGGAAGATCTCCATGATGTGAACGGCTTTGTAGGTAGACTTTACTGGTATAAATGTGTTGCCTTCGATAACTTGTATACTACTACAAAGATGTAGTCATTCTGGATCTTAATTTTGGGTAAACCCGTGATGAAGTCCATACTAATGACCTCCCACTTCCACTCTGGAATGGGTAAAGGTTGTAGTAGTCTGGAAGGGTGTTGGTGTTCTTCTTTAACCAACTATCACTCTTGGCACTTAGCAATGAATAAAGCTATGCTGGCTTTCAGTTTAGGCCAAAAGAAGTGTTTCTTTACTGTCGATATCATCTTTTGATATCCAGGAATCCCTGAATAGGGTTTCTAATGGAATTCTGTGAGTATGTTAGATCTCATGTCTCCATCTTTTGGAACATAAAGTCTTTCTCTTGACCACATCAGTCCTGATTCATTTACCGTATACTCCTTTTGTTGTTGGAATAACCTATCTTCTTGGATCTTCTTAAGGATCTCTACATAGAACCGGTCATGTTGACATGCCGTTCTAATTCGGTGGTGTAAATATGAGTCAGTTTGACTCTCATTCACCTCATATATCATATGGGCCGATCGACTTAAAGCATCGAAAATTTTATTCTTGTTTCCCTTTATGTGTTTTAGTTCGAAGTGGTACTCACTAAGGAAGGCTAGCCACCTCGCATGTCTGGCGTTTAGGTCTGGTTGGTCAAATAAGTACTTTAGACTCATAATGTTCATCTTTAATAGGAACTTCTTTCCCATAAGATAGTGCCTCCACATCTTTAAGGAGTGGATAATGGTGGTTAGTTCAAGATCGTGTGTGGGGTAGTTATGTTCTTGTTCCTTTAACTTCCTTGACTTGTAACAGATAGCGAAGTCATTTTGCATAAGGACACCGCCGAGCCCTTCCTTGCTTGCATTTGTGCAAACTACGAAGTCCCCATCAGGGTCGGCAATCCGTAGGATGGGTGCACTAGTCAAAAGTGGTTTTAACTTTTGGAAACTTTCTTCGCATTTTGTCATCTAAAGAAATTTGGTTGTTTTCTTCTGTAAGGCTGTCATAGGACAAGCAGTTCAAGATAAGTTCTTAATGAATTTTCGGTAGTACCCGGCTAACTGTACGAATAATCTTATGTCAGTTATGCAAGTGCGGGTAGGCCATTCTTCTATGGCTTTAATCTTCTCGGGGTCAAATGCTATCCCCTTCTCCGAGATGATGTGCCCTAAGTACTTAAATGGTGTTTGTAGAAATCACACTTGATAAACTTAGTGTACAGTTGGTGTTCTCGTAGTATTCATAATACTATCCGGAGGTGTTCTTCGTGTTCTTCTTCATTCTTGGAGTAGATCAGAATGTCGTCAATGAAGACCAAAATGAACTTCTCTAGGTATTTACTAAAGACATTGTTCCTCATGCACATAAAGTTGGGAGGTGCATTAGACATTTCGAAAGGCATGAACAAAAACTCGTAATGGTCGTATCATGTTCGGAATGCGGTCTTACTGATGTCTTCACCATGGATTCTCACCTGGTGATATCCAGAGCGTAGGTAGATCTTTGAGAAGATTTTTCGCTCCTCCGACTTGATCAAACAAGTCATCAATTCTAGGGAGTGGGTAATGGTTCTTGATGGTCAATTTGTTGAGTTGGCGGTAATTGATGCACATCCGCATCGTTCCACCCTTCTTCTTGACAAAGAATATTGGTGCTCCCCAGGGAGACACGCTACATCGGATATAACCCTTCTCGATCAACTCTTGTAACTAAATCTTGAGTTCCACCAATTCAAATGGACTCATGTTGTAAGGGGCTTTGGACACTGGTACGGAACTAGGTGTTAACTCTATGGAGAAATCTAGGTCTCGTTTGGGCAGTAGCCCAGGTATTTCCTCGGGAAATACATCCTTCAATTCTACAAGGACTGGGAAGTCCTCGATTTTTTGTTCCCTATCAGTTTCTACTATTCGAATGTTGATTGCAAAGATTTTACAACCCTTCTTTATTCATTTGTTTGCTTGTAAGGAAGATATCTGTCTTGCATAAACTTTCTTAGGGATACCTTGGATGGTTTTCTAATTCCATTGGTTATCTATGTGTTGATGTATATGTAACTTCAGAATGTATTTCACTTATATATTTATTGTACTCCTATAGAGATGTATTATTCCTCTATATGGAAGTGTCGTCATTTGTATTGACAAGTGTCGCAAGTATGTTAACTTGCCGATGGGTTATTAGACCACCTTGTAAGGGGTCGGCCCGATATAATGTAATATGAAGTTATTGTACCTAACTAGACAAGTTGTTTCCATAAGGTTATTGGGAAAACAGGACAAGTATAAATAGAGATCGGGAGATCTCTATTTGGATCACTTAGAAACTCATTCTTCCTTCACTCGAAAAGTGGCGCACTTGTGAGGAGGAGGATCAACTGCTAAGAGGAATTGCTCTATCTCTTGTACTTTGGTTGAGCTATTTCTCTATCAATCTCTGAGGAAGTTGTGGGGTTTTTCACCTTAGGGTTTTCCCCACAGAATCTCTATGTGTCTATTGTCTCTCATGATTTTGCTTCTTGAGATGATTGACATGCTTGTTATGATTGATATGCATTGATATACTGTACATGTTATTCTCTCAGTAAAGATCCTAGAGTATTGTGAATTAATGCTCAAAATTTAACATGGTATCAGAGCTAACCTGAGAAGAAGACAATGTGCAGTGATGGAAACTAGGGTTTCTTGTTTATTGGGTTTCTCTCCACATATTTTGGAAAAGAAGTATAGTAGATTGACTTTGCTCATCAAGGAGAATCTATCTGTCCAATTAGAATTCAATTCTGAGCATTTTAAGATTTGGCCCTAAAAGTTAGGGTTTCCACAAAAATAGGCATTTCTGAAATCTGAAAACATAACTGCAAGCTCCTTGGAAAAATCAAAGTTTAGAGCTTTGGATCGAGATTTTTGGCTGGGTAAATCTCCGGGAAACTCAAACCCTAATTCAGGGTCCTCCCCAGTGAACCCGGGAAGACTAAAAGGCATTTATGAAGGGTGAATATTTGTAGATCTCAAATTCTGAATACACCAAGCTGATCAGATCATCAAGGCGCATCTTTCTATCGTTTCAGAAAGTTGAAATTCACTTTTTGAATTTTTAGGGTTTTTTCGACAAACCGTAATCCAGGACCAAATCCAGTTTTCAACAAAACAAGTGGTAAGACCTAAATCTTTTCTATTTCCATTTGAAGTACCCTTTAAGATGTCTCACCACACCAAGCTTGAGGATAAGCTTGAAGGGGCTGATAGCTTCCGAGCCTGGAAGTATAGGACTGGGTTAACCCTGGAAGAAAATGAATTGGACTCCTACATCAGCTCTGAGGTCCCTATCCCAGAGGATGAAGAGGCTAAGGTATTGCATAAGAAGAACTTGGTCAAGGAAAAGAGAATAATTGTTGATTCTATCAAAGACCATCTCATGCCACATGTGTCATCTCTAAAGACACCCAAGGAGATGTTTGACTCCCTAACCAAGTTATTTGAAGGGAAAAACATAAATCGGAAGATGACTCTACGGAATCAATTGAAAGGGGTCAAGATACCATTCAAACTTACTTCTCCAAGGTTTGTCAGATCAAGGAACAACTTCAAGATGTGGATGAGGTAGTGGACAATGGTGAAGTTGTTATGACCACTCTGAATGGCCTACCTAGGTCACGGGACTCATTTATTCAAGGAATCTGTGCAAGAAAGAAATTGATCTCTTTTAGTAGACTGTGGGAGGAATGCTCTCAAGAAGAAGCTAGGCTTGTGGCCCGAGAAGAAAAGATGGGGAATGAATATCAAGCTCTCACAACTCACTCCAAGGGAAGCAAGTTTAATAGGGATAGATCTCATAACAAGAAACATTCTCACCCTCATCACAACAAGAAAAATATATCTCATGTTCGAAGTTTTGAATGCAATGAGAAAGGATACTTTGCTTCAGACTGTCCCAAGAAGAAGAAAGACAAAAACAACAACTTCAATAAGAAGAAGAAGAACAGAAAAAGAAGATATCATGCTCATGCTGCTGAGGACAATGAACCTTCCAGGAAGAAAGCTAGAGCAGAAAGTGATGATGATGACTCATCAAGTGAAGAAGAGTATGTTCTAATCTCTGCTCTCGCAGGTACTATCTTTCATGGTTTTAATGATTTTTTAATTGACAGTGGGGCTTCCAAACACATGACTGGGTTTAAAGAATCTTTTATAAATCTATCTGAACATGAATCACCCCATAAAGTGAAACTTAGGGATGACTATCAATACCCTATCAAAGGAAGTGGTGAAGCCTGCTACAATCTAGATTCTGGAAAATCTTTGAAGATGAAAGAAGTTCTCTATGTACCTAGGCTCAAGAAGAATCTATCTCCATCTCTGCATTGGATGCAAAAGGCATGAGGGATGCATTTGTAGATGGCCAAGGACTAATGTGGCCAAAGGGTAAAACTATTGATGATGCAGTGGAGATTCGAGAACAAGAGGGAGGATTGTATAAATTGAAAGGACAACCTAAACATGCCATGGTGCATGATTTCATAGAGTCAAGTGAACTTTGGCATAGAAGACTTGCACATATGCACTACAGAGCATTACCAATAGCAAGTAAAGCTATAGAAGGGCTTCCTGAAATTAAGACAAAGCATGAAGGTGTTTGCAAAGGATGTGCAAAAGGAAAGAACATAAAGAAGGCATTTCCAAGCAGTGAAAGCAAGGCAAAAGATATCTTGGAAATTATCCACTCCGATGTATGTGGTCCGATGTCATCTAGTTCTCTGAGTGGATATGTTTACTATGTCTTTACCATTGAGGACTTCTCTAGGAAGACTTGGGTTTACTTCTTGAAGAACAAATATGAAGTGTTGGATAAGTTCAAGGAATTCAAAACATTGATGGAGAACCAAATTGATAAGAATATCAAAACATTCAGATCCGACAATGGTGGAGAATTCACCTCAGGTGACTTCAAGAAGCTATGCAGTGATTCATGGATTAAGAGGGAGTTGATTGCTCCTTACAATCCACAACAGAATGGAGTTGCTAAAAGAAAGAATTGAACAATCATGGAAGTAGCAAGGGAAATGCTGCATGACCAGGATCTTCCCATGCATCTATGGGCAGAAGCAGCTAGGACAAGTAATCTAGGAAGCAAAGATCAAGAGGGAGCACACTCCAGTAGTTCATGCAAGGAAGCAAATATTGAGAGGGAGTCCACCTGACAACAAACAAACAAAGATAAGTATTTGAATTGTGATTTCTTGTATATTTGATTGTTTAAATAATATTGTTCAATGATGTATATACTTATGTTCCTAGACTTAGGTTGTGTATTTTGCATATTTGCATTAATGAACAGTATACTACTAATATGCATATGATGGGTAAGTGGCCTATGGCAATGTACAACATTCCATTGCTACTTATCTAGAATGAAACCTCTTTGTTGAAATGTTGGGAGTTGTGCACACTCTTAACAATGTTTTGGTAGAGATTGGAAGGCATCTAGAAAGTTACGGGATATGGATAAATGTTGTATTGAAGCATTGGCTTAAATAATTACATGATTGTATGACATATTTCTTTATGTGAAAGAATTTGTTCTAAAAATTATGAGATGTTTCTAATCATGCAATTTAACTTGTTTTGTAGGAAAGACCGTATACCTTCACCTACAAAAGAAGGACTACAACATTTGTTCAAGCAACAAAATTATCTATTGAAGATATTGAAGTTCGCAGGATACAGGAAGAATGCCATGATCCGTCGATCATGAAGAACGATGTTTGGGATGCGGTCCCAAGACCTAAAGGGAAGTCTATTGTGACTTCCAAATGGATCTACAAGATCAAGAATGCTGCAGATGGCAGCATAGATAAATACAAGGCAAGGTTCGTAGCTCGTGGATTCTCTTAGAAAGAGGGAATAGATTATGAAGAGACTTTTGCTCTTGTAGACAGGTACACTTCCATCATAACAGTACTTGCTCTGGCTGCAGCGATGAAATGGAAGATACACCAGATGGATGTCAAGACTGCCTTCTTGAATGGTGTAGTTGAAGAGGAAGTATATGTGGAGCAGCCACTCGGTTTTGAAACACATGACAGTGAGTCATATGTGTGCAGATTGAAGAAAGCCTTGTATGGCTTAAAACAAGCTCCTAGAACTTGGTATGGTAGGATGGACATTTTTCTATCTAGTTTGGTCTCTACCAAGAGTAAAGCAGATTCCAACATTTACTACAAGGTTGAGGAAGGAAATCTTGTGATTCTACTCTTGTATGTGGATGAACTGTTTGTAACAGGAGATGATAGATTGATTGCCGATACAAAGAGGAAGCTTGCTACCGAGTTTGATATGAAGGACTTGGGGATGATGCACTATTTGCTAAGTATGGAGGTGTGGCAGAGTGCAGATGGGATCTTCCTTGGACAAGGGAAGTACACAGTAGATATCTTAAATAGGTTCAAGATGATGGATTGCAAGGCCATGGCCACACCTATGCCTTTGAATCTGAAGCTTCTGTGTGATGCTTCATCTGAGCTGGTTGATGTCTCTATGTATCGTCAGATGATTGGGTCCTTGATGTACCTGATGAACACGAGACCAGATATTTGCTTTGCAATGAACACATTGAGCCAGTTCCTGACGGATCCAAGGAGTGTTCACCTGATTGCTGTAAAGCATATTCTGAGGTACCTGAAGGGTACAGTTGATTATGGGATCAAGTATGAAGCCAATAAAAAGTTTAATCTACAAGGTTATGTTGATTCAGATTGGGCAGGCAGTGCTACAGATAGGAAGAGCACATCTTGGTGCTGCTTCAGTATGTGATCGGGTGTGATCTCTTGGTTTAGCATGAAGCAATCCTGCGTAGCACTGACTACAGCCGAGGAAGAGTATGTTGCAGCCTGTTTAGCTAGTTGTGAGGCAGTATGGCTTCAAAAGCTACTGTCTGAGTTATTTGATCTCCCACTGGAGGCTACTAGTATCTTTTGTGACAACCAGAGTTGTGTGAAGCTGTCTGAGAACTCGGTGTTCCACGACAGGTCAAAACACATAGAGATCAAATATCACTATATCATGGATATGGTGCAGAAAGGAACAGTGAAGCTCCTGTATGTTGCAATGGATGAGCAGATTGCAGATGTACTAACAAAGCCACTAACCGAAGTGAAGTTTGAGTACTTCAGATAGAGGCTTGGTGTTCTTCAGATTGACGACACTTCGAGGAAGAAGTGATGGAGACATTTGCTGAAGCCATTCCAAGCATGTTGGAAGGAGGATCCTTCACATGGCTGTGGATGTAAGCATTGGATGATGAGCATCAGGATAATGCTCTAGTTAATACTCTATATGCATCATGTTGGATGTTGGATATGATCAGTTGGATCATTTATATGTATGTGTATGTATGTACGCATCATGTTGATGCTAAATATGATCATGTAGATCATGTATTTGTATATGTATCAGGTGGATACTTGTATGATCAGTGTGATCATGTACTTATGTATGTATCAGGTGGATACTTGTATGATCAGTGTGATCATGCACTTATGTATCTCAGATGGATGCATTGTATGATCAGGTGGATCATGTATGATATGTATCAGGTAAATACTGTGTATGCATCAGATGGATATATTGTTTGATCAGGATGATCACAGATGATGAGCTTCAGAATGTTACTCCAAATGATATGCATTAGCTTGATGCTATGATGATCGGGATGATCACAGATGACAAGCTTCAGGATATCGCTCCAGATGATACGCATCAGGTTGATGCTATGATGATGATTAGGTTGATCATGTGATGATGTACATTAGGATGATGTATGGTGAGTATTGGTTTGATACTCTGTGGCCGTGGATAGGTTGTGCAGGTAGCATAGAAAAGATCTTGGGAGATCCTATAGTCTATGCTAGGATGCTCTTTCGAGGTTTTGCTACAGGTAGCATAGAAAATATCCTTTAAAAACCGGATAGGTAGAGCAGTGTGCTCGTAACATCCTGGGTTGCTCTATCAAGATCCTATAGTCTGCGCTAGGGTGCTCTAAGTAGGTTTTGCTACAGTTTTGCATAGAAAAGATCCTTTAAAAACCGGATAGGTAGAGCAGTGTGCTCGTAACATCCTGGGTTGCTCTATCGATATCCTATAGTCTGCGCTAGGATGCTCTGAGTAGGTTTTGCAAAAGTTCACGTAGAAAAGATCCTTTAAAATCTGGACAGGTAGAGCGGTGTGCTCGTAACATCCTGGGATGCCCTATCGAGATCCAAACAGGTAGAGCTGTGTGCTCATAACATCCTGGGACGCCCTAAGTAGGTTTTGTGAAGGTCAACATGTAAAAGAACCTATAGTCTGCGCTAAGTTTTGTTGATGCACGTAATCAGTCCTGGGATCGACAGCATGGTCATTGATGATGAAGACCTGCAGGTGGTGGGCCTACATCTAGTATGAAAAAGGACTGGCTCTGTAGAACTTCCTATGACGAGTAGATTTAGAGATTGGTTGATATAGTAGCAGCAGTGACGATGACAACGATGCATCAATGATGACAATCCAGAGAAGAAGACTTGTGCTAGCAGATCTGTGTCGAGAAATACCTTCCTAGTTAAAAGGGAGTGTTGATGAATATGTAACTTCGGAATGTATTTCACTTATATATTTATTGTACTCCTATAGAGATGTATTATTCCTTTATATGGAAGTGTCGTCATTTGTATTGACAAGTGTCGCAAGTATGTTAACTTGCCAATGGGTTATTAGACCACCTTGTAAGGGGTTAGCCTGATATAATGTAGTATGAAGTTATTGTACCTAACTAGACAAATCGGCCCCATAAGGTTATTGGGCAAATAGGATAAGTATAAATAGAGATTGGGAGATCTCTATTTGGATCACTTAGAAACTCATTCTTCCTTCACTCGGAAAGTGGCGCACTTGTGAGGAGGAGGATCAGCAGCTAAGAGGAGTCTATCTCTTATACTTTGGTTGTACTTTGTTAAAGCTATTGCTCTATCTATCGCTGAGGAAGTTGTGGGGTTTTTCACCTTAGGGTTTTCCCGATGGAAACTCTGTGTGTCTATTATCTCTCATGCTTTTGCTTCTTGTGATGATTGACATGCTTGTTATGATTGATATGCATTGATATACTGTACATGTTATTCTCTCAGTAAATATCCTATAGTATTGTGAATTAATGCTCACAATTTAACACCGTGCATAGTATATATTTGTTCAGACATTCAAGTAGGGCATGTTGTTCTTCTAACCAATCCATGCCTATAAGTACATCGTAGGATCCTAGTGGTAATATGTTTAAATATACCCTAGTCGAGAAACCATTCAGATCTATCTCACAGGTTTTAACTAGTTCGGAGACTTTTCGTTTAGTACCAGTGGTTAGTTGTACCATCCATGGTTTATCGTGCGTCACTCGGTTTAACTTACAAGTATCAACCACCTTAGGGGAGATATAACTTCAGCATGCACCGAGGTCTATTAGAACTGAAATGGCTTTGTTTGAGATCTTATCCTCAATTTCCACCATAGTGGCCTAATGGTCTGCTTGCCGGCCATCAAGTGCAGCATAAATTCTGGGTTTCCTTGCCATGTCACCTACTGTAGGGTTTGCTTGGACATTGTGTAGCACTCCATTCGATTTGTTGGGAGAATATGTGAAGTAATGTGGCCCTTGGGACTTCCAACAAGTAATGGTCGGTGGGGCAGCCTTTGCATGTTTGTTAAAGGCTAGTATGTTGGCATGTGGTGGGAGTGCATTTGGTCGTGCATGAGGTCTGTCGAAGCCTCTATTGGTAGGGAAACTATTGTTTTGTTTCCGGTAAGGTGGTGGTCTAAAACCCAGTCTATGGTTGTCTGAAAAGGTTTTGAACTTTTCCCTATTTCTGCTTATGTTATCATTCCTTGGCTGTCCATGTTCATACAAGAGTCGTGCTTTGTGTAAAGTCACATCTAGGGTTTTGGGAATGTCAAATTAAATATTTTCTCTGAAATTTGGTGGTAGACATCCCAAGAATTATTGTATATTGCTTTTTCATCTTTGATGTACGGAACATAATGTGGCAGATCTAGAAATTTGTTTATGAAAGCCTCCATGGTTAGGGAGACCATTTTCAATTCATGGAATTCTTTGATATTCTTGTCAAAGAATCTTTCAGACATGTATTTGTCCTAGAATATTCTACTGAAAGCATCCCATTTTATATCCCTCATTTCTTGTCC
The DNA here is from genome assembly GCA_027924585.1 of Larix kaempferi. Lineage (NCBI taxonomy): Eukaryota > Viridiplantae > Streptophyta > Pinopsida > Pinales > Pinaceae > Larix > Larix kaempferi. The sequence goes on along the minus strand of BSBM01000434.1, from coordinate 21,417,545 downwards.
TTTGGTGTGTTTCAAATATCTCCACCACCTGGATGCCTTACCATTTGGGTTGTAAATGGACAGTCATGCTTGCATTTCACTAGAATAGTTGTGGACATTGAAATACTTGTTCATTCCTAACAACCACTCCTCAGCCTTCTCCCTAGAATTAATCTCTCCATCATATGTTGGGGCTCTAATGTTTCTGAATTCCCCTTGCAAACTGTCATCACTTTTCCTCCTTTTCTTGTAAGGAGGTGGTGAACTGTCATCGTTGGAAGAGCTCTTACAGTCCTCTTCCATTGATTCAGGTATGTGTTCTTCCTGCTCGTCTTCCTTAGGACTGGCAGATTTCTTTGTGTCACAGTTTTCCATTTTAAATGTGTTGGCTGAGAGTGAGGGTTGTTTGTGGGTCCTTGCCCCTATTAAGCTCTGAATAAAAGCTTCATTTATATCTTGTTGTTCTCATCTTTCCTGCATGTTGTCATCTCTGAAACTTTGGAATTCTTTTTATAGATTCTGCATAGATTTCATTAAATCTGAGTTTAATTCCACCATGATTTCTCGCTCTCGTGTTGGAGAGTTCAGATTCCTATGTATGCTACTGCATTTTTCTGTGTTCATTTTCAAATAGTGATTGTACCTACAATGTTGTGTTAATGTCAAGAACGGAAAATATGTTAGTTCGTTTGGACATAAAAATAAATTCATAAATGCATGTTTCTGGTTTATGGGTATTTGCAGCGGATGTTCTTCTTGTAATGGGAAAATTATGAGAGCGTAGTTCTCATCCAATACATATTTCTGCAGAGGCAATAAATAAGGTAGGGAATGTGTTTAGTTTACGCTTGGAAACTTAATTTTTTAAGGTATTTATCATTGAATGTTTGGATGTATATATGTTTTGTTTAAATGTTTTAAGCTGGTTTCTCTCCTAATCCAAGCATGATGGACTTTGTGAGGAGAGTTAAAATACCCGTGGGATTCTTGGTCTGGTTATACATACCACTAGCAGAGCTGCTGAGAGGTAAGGAGTGAGTCTTGAGACCTTCCTGACTTACTTAGCAATTTCACTAATGCATAAATTTTAACTTGTCTTTGCAAGCACCATGTGATGGCTTCTCCCTAAGCTAATATACAACGAGATCTTGTCAAGGTCCAAAAGCTATGTGTAAAAGAATAAAGGGGACTAAGGATTCCCTTTGTGGCAATAACCAAAATGTTTGAAGTCTTCATGACCTTACTATAGTGTATGGGTAGACATTTGAGAAATAAAGTGGTTGGTTGAAGTATTAAATGATACATATGAATATCGCGTGGCCTTGTGGCTAGCTAGGCAAGCAAGGTTTTCTCAAGGGTTTTCATACTAGCATTTGTCATTTTCATGGTCTCCTTTGGTTGAGAGGGGTCTTTGCTGCGTATGGAGACTCTGCGCATTGGACTGAGCTACACTCATGGACAGGCCATCGTTGGGTTGCTATGCAAGGAGATGCAAAGGAAAGGGTTTGTTACTAGGTAACCTCCTTCCCATAATGTTTATAACGTTTCTGAAATTTAAATGCTACACAATCGTTTTGTTCAGGTTTTAATCTGTGGTTTTGCATGTTTCAATTGGAAGGTGAGAATCTACGGTGTTTCACTGTGTTGGGAACAAAATAGGTGACCAGCACCATTGGCGTTTTGACATGAGACCGGTAAGTCCAGGATTCTCCAATCCCTCACTCCTTCCTGTCGCAGCTATGGAAGGGAGTTATGTTTAAATTTGAAGGGGAGACTTCGTGATGCCTCTTGGCTCACTGTACTTTTTGAAGTCCCTAATGGGGTCTCCTTTTTGGCTGGACCGTTATCTAGAAAAATGGAGATTTGTTTATTGTGTCTATGGTGGAAAGTAAACCTTGAGGGTTTCTAATTTGATGCAGTAGTTGACTACTTTGGCTCTATGAAGTCCTTTTAAAACTTTTGAATGGGGAAACGATTCCCATGTTGTGTAAATAGGGGTTTAAACTATAATAATTTTGCTTGGGTAATTGCCTATGTTTTCTATGGAGCTTGTATGGTTTAGTATTTATGCTCTATGTTCTCGTTTTGACTTATAATAGAAAGGATACTGGGAAAGGTTCTTTAAAACTACGTTTCTTTACTGTATAAAGAAAAATGTCTATGATAAATGGTCTCTGAGTTTGTTTTGTTGGTAGGAACCTCTGCTACAGGTTATATACTCTCGGTTATTGATAGTGTAGTCTTACTTGTATAAAGAAATGTTGGCCTGTGGAGGCATGGAAAATCGTGGTTTGTTTATACTTGGAAAAAGGGTATGGTCTTGCTCAACTATGTGTTCTATCCCGGTTGAGGAATAAAATAATCCTCCAGGGTTTGATAAATCGTGAGTCGTAGGCCTGAGATTTATATGCATAGTCCCAATTCTTTAAACCGGGGTGTGGAAAAACCTTAATGCTTCTAAAGTCTACGTTTGGTGGCCATAGGGAAAAGAAACTAGACCTGTTTTATTTCTTTCTTCATGTAACTAACCTTGCTCTTGAAAAGATTTAGGTTCTGGAGCTCTAAGATGGAGTACTCATAGATTTTTCAGTTTGGTTTATCGTTGGGATGAAAGGTTGTCTATAGTTTGCTTTTCTTTTTTTCCTTTCGTAGTTTATTTTGTTTGGACAATGGTAATGATCCTGGAAGAAAAGATGTGTAAGTTTATTAAATGTTGGATTTCATTATTATGTACTGCGTTTTGGTTTGTCCTGGAAAGAAAGAAATGCTATGTTTGTTTAACAATGCCAAACCGAAGCCTACAATTTTTGTATTAAAAAGAAATGGTTGTAATGGGATTTGATATCGAGACCTGGGTTTTTAACTTGGTCAAAAGTAACTATTCTTATTGTATTTTAATTTAAAGAAAGAATGGTTTACACCCTTAGTTTCTGAATAATATTCTAAGGGTACTACGATTTCTTTTTTTTTCATAAAGATTTAGTAGTTGTAAGCTGGGCTTGTGTTGCAGTTCGTTGGGGTTTTAATGTTGGAAAAGAAAACTGAGTTTTGAGAAATGTAATTGCAATAAAAAGAAATAGACCCTAGCTAGGAACTAAATCGAAATTGCAGTAAGATATTGTCAGAAATAAAATGTGATTTTAATTATCTATAGCTTTCAAGAAGTCAGTCATCAATTTAAATCTCGATTTGGTTCCTAAGGTTTTCTGCTAACATGGATTTCTAACATAGGCTATCTAAGCTAGCCCTGCTAGACCTTTTGCTGGTTTTAGTTCTTCAATGGAAACCCGAGAGCCCATGCCCAATGGCCCTTGCTCTATGAAAGAAAATAACATTTAAAATGTTTAGGGAAAAACAATGTTGTATAATAAATCCTACTTTAATGTTCCTAGTTTCTATTGTAATTGAAATCGAGGGTTTGTAGTTCATACTTGGTTACTTTGAAGCTTGATCCTCCTATGCAGAACCTGCACACTCAAATAATAATTAATGCAGAAAACTTATGGACTTAGCTGACCTGTAGAATGATCTTTTAACTGGATAACTTTTGGACTACCATCTTCCTCCCAACCATGATCCTTAGATCGTTCCTAGTCCTATCTAGATCCCCTCGAGCCGGTTCCAATCATGCAAAGAGAAGTAGAGGTTCTAAGGTAGCTTGCTAGTTAGTTATGTAAAATTATGATAGGGTGCTATAGTATTGCAGAGAGTTTCCCTTATGTTACCATAAGGAAAATGACAATAAGAAAGATCCCCTTCTTTTGAGGTCTTCCCTCTTTTTATAGGTGAATTTATGGTTTCGGGAAAATAATATAGCTATTGGAAATTATTATATATTTAGTTTTTAATTTAATTTGAAAAAAATAATATCTTTAAAAGATATTCTATTAAATATCTAGTCCTTGTTTGTCTAGGGCTTTTTTTTTTTTTTTTAACTCGATGTATCTTTTAAGTTAACCCATACATAATAATAATAATAGTATTTTATATATAATTACTTAATATTTAACAATACAATTAATTATAATATTAATTGTAATGTGATATCAATTCCATGCATAACCTTTATGCAATATATATATAAATAAATACTAATAATATCAGTATTAATACTTTTAATAATAATATCAAATTTGAGGTCTATAGCTTGTATGCATGTCATTCACGTAAGAATATTTTAATTATTCAATAATGAGGTTTTGGTAATTTCCTTTGATTTATTTATGAACATCTCATAATACTTCTTTTAGATATTAAGGACAAGGTCCAACTCTTTGGATGGGTCTTTTGGGTAAGCTTGGATAGCTCGCTTGGTTAGGTACCTCTAGGTCTCTCTCTTGCATGTTGGATTCCCTCATTTAACATGGTAGTTCCTGCAGTACTTGATGATAGATAGAAAATGATTCATTTAACCAATTTAAATAAATGTGATAAGTAGAAGTGCTATTCAGAGTCTTCTCGACTCAACACTTTTAAGATCAAGTAACCCTGAGTGCTCTTCAGAGCTTTAACTCAACACTCTTCACATGGGCGTTACGCTAGTGCAATTCCAGAGCATCTTGCTCAACACTAGTACTAGAATGTGATTGTGAAGTACATCTAGAATGTATAATGGCCTCGGATCTAGTATTCATTTATCAAGCTTGGAGTGCTCCAAGGCTCCTGTCCAACACTCAATGTACATCAGGGCTTACACCCAGTACATAATAAAATCCTCTAGATACAGCGGGGCCTATGCCCAGTACATAGGTCATCCATGTGTTCCTCATTCCACGCTTAACACATCATATAAGTCAATCATGTAAATCATAACTCTGCATAGTATGTAACAAAAGGTCATCTCAGTATATTAGGGTTTTGTACCCAATTCTCATAACAAAACATAATCGATCCATTAGGGATTTCTTACCCATCATATAACAATAATGCATCAGTCAGGGTCCACGCCCAATATGCAAATCTATAAAAGAAATGAATCATGCACACTAGGGATTATGCCCAATAATCAAACCAAATCATATGTTTCGGGGTTGTGGGCCCAATATAACATTAGAAATAGTTAGTTCAAAATTCGAGATATTGCAGTCCCATGCTTCCTTAGTGTTATAATGTTTTCCGAAGTATTTTTCCATCGAAGTCAAATTTTCAATCATCAATTCGATCCCTTTTAAAGTGGATCTTGTTGTTTTATTTGACTTAAAGAACCAAAGTACCATTTCATCTTTTCCTTGCTACTAATTATACATCTTCTTCATAGTGATTGTCCCTTCAAGGTATATCATATTATCACATCATCAATCCATGATGAAAATAAATCATTTTATTGAATGTTCTTTTGGTACACATACCACTTTCTAATTTAGTCCTTTACTCATTCTGGTTCTCATACCATGACACACTAGAAATTATCATGTGCATCTCGCTTTGACTATCTTGTTAGCATAAAAGTTTTACCAATAATCAAATTAATTGATATGTAGTATATGACATTTACCTCGTCAATACCATACTCCATCCAAGGAGTCTTACCATTCTCCTATCGGGTTGCTTGTTAGCAATCACTACTCTTTCTTTGAATGTAAGGTCATTTAGATTATGCCATCCCTAGCACATAACATGAGAATAATCATTTTAGTCTTGCTTTTAGAACTAATCACGATTGTGTTCAACTTAATCAACTTCTACTTTGCAGGCTATTTAATGTTGAACTATGTCTTATAACCCTCATACTATTTTCTTTTGTATTTACAAACACTGAATAAATATTCTTGATCTTATGTATGTGAAAATTGAAATAACTTTAACAAACACGAAACATTTTCCTTCCTAAGAACATTGTGTCAGTTGATAGTTAACTTTATCTGAGCCTCTTATTACCTGTACTCAAAAGACATTAGCGATGAAATCCAACATCACTCATAAAGATACATGATTTCTTAAGATGTTTAATCACCTTCAATCCTTGATGAACATAATCACGGAAGGACATATGTTTGGAAACTTTAACCAAACAAAATCAACACATAACCTATGTAAACATGGTACCCTATGATCAATGTTATCATACTTTAAAAGGATAATCACTTGAATGTCAACATTATAAATGACACATAGAAATAACATTCTTCATATGATGACCCATGGAGATGATGATTACTTAAACTCAAATCTTAGCTTTCACCATTTCCAACACAATTTATATTTTAGTTATACAACTTTTCTTTATACACACTAACATCATGTAAGTAACCACAAATTGTCTACATATATACTTGCATACCTTTGTAAGAGTGAATGCATATTCATATGATGCTCATATGCCAAGGAACAAGTTTTCTTGTATTAACACATCTTAGTATTATACTCAATATCAAATGAAATCAATATACCAAAATGAAATTTATCAAGGTATCCATGTATATAACGTATACCTCTATCACATAAAAGTATGACTTTTATAACAACCAATTCATAGTATCTCAACATCCTTAGTAAAGATCCAAGCAAGGGTACAAGCGTGCTCCAAAACCAACTTATGTCTGCTTCCTCAAGCTAAGCCCAAATAAGTCCGAGTGTTTGTAACCTGTGTGCTTTGATACCAATTATCACACAACCATATCACACAACCATTATCCGAGTGTTTATGCTGTGATTTTTTTCAAAAATTTTCATAATGATTGTTTAACTCCATAAACTTCGTACATATAAGCTGAGATAACTATTTTATTACTTCAAGGAATATGATAACTAAGTTTACCAAACAATTCATATTTAAGCTTATTCCCATTGAAAAGACTAACTTAATATATAGTAATAAATTTAAATGTGCATGTCTACATATAAATACCCATCTAGCATTCCATAATAAAATCACTCATATCTCCGACATCAGTTGAATTTACAATGACAAATAACACACATCAAATACAGCCATAAGAGAGATATCGATATACATCGTTCAACCAAATCTATGGCTACGTCCACAAAATAAAGGTCATATTATTTTTTATCAATCCAGAGGGGGTACATTCTGCATCGCAGTTGTTACAATATTAACATTTTCACTTTCTCAATTATCTCTTATAGAGAGAGCATATTCATCATTCCAAAGTTTATCTCAGAAGCGTTGCCAAAATATTTACCATGTTGATCCCAAAATAGTTCATGATGATACATACTTCAACCTAGAGTCGTACACGGATCAGTCCAACGCTCTGCACAGTTAGATAATTAATACGTGCAAAAATATAACAATAATCATGGAGAAGTAATACACATACACAAATTTAACAATAATCATGGATAAGAAATACACATACACATACACCACATTTCTCCAAGTATTGGGTCTACTCAGCATCACACATTTTTGCAGAGATTGCAGCTCTGTTCCTAAATATAATGTTCACGTTTTTAGATCTAAAACATAAACCACTGAGATTATATGCATTACGTTTTCGACAAACATTTGCACAACACTATGTTTAAATAACTACCTGTTTCATCATATAAACTAGAACTCGACAGGGTTATAATCATGCAGCATATACAATAGAACTTGCTAGGGTTCAATCCAGAACCAACACAATATATAATCTAAAAACGAAAGTATATATATATACAAAATCACTATTCTACAAAACTCAGAGATCTATTCCCCCAAAACGTAGAGATGTTATTCTTCCAAGACAGAGATTCTACTCTACAGAAGACATAATAACTAATTTAAAAACACAACGCTAGAAGAGATCACGATTTCCAAGACATAAATATTCAACCGGGATTTAATCGAAAAGGATCACGATTTCACCACAGTATATAGACAGTAGCATCCCTTACAACTGACAGGGATTTGGCTTTCATTAGCCGACCTTCCCGAGCTTATGTGCTTTCATAATAGTTTACCACAAAAACTAAATCGGGATCTCCGAGCTACTCCAATTCTACTACGCGATTACTCAACTGGCAACAGAAAACCCTTACGAGATCTCTGAGCTATCCACCACGAGTATAAATGCAGAGATAACCAACTCAATTTCAAGGATTAAAGGCTTGGTTCCTTAATTATAATAGTTTACCATGAAATTATAATTTTCACTAGAATAACAAAAGGATTTCACTGATTATTACGAGTACGAAGAAATATGTGAAGGTATTTGTAACTTTTAAATGCGGGATGGAGTTCTTTTAACCCAATCACGGTATGTATGAAGATAGACTAGGGCTCTCGATTGAGAGGCCTAGCTACACATCGATTTCATTACACAAGTATAAATTTTAGAAGTATTACTCTTCACCGAGAAGTTAAACCAGTAGGTTACGACCTGTATAAATAAATAACTAATATCTGTGGTTATTCACACCGGGAGATCGATCCACCATTTAGGAAAATGAGCATGGCTCTCATTGAGAGGCCTAGCTACACATCGGATATATTACATAAGTATACATTTTAGGAGTATTATCTTCTCATAGAATATGCAGAGGAAAAATAATTCGATCAAGCAAATAGATGCAGAAATCTCATCTCTGTTACATATTTTAAATCAATTAGTGTCTGCGTGCCATCTCTCTATGAGACGCCGCGTTATAAAGCAAGGAAAATAATATGCAGAGACATCACTTAAAACAAATGTATAAAACAGAACATGGGATCAAGCTGGAAAATTTGTCCCTTCCCTAACGTGCAATATGCGATCTATAACGGAAATACAGTGTAGATATACCAAACAGAACTTAGCGCAGAGATACAAGTTCAACAGGAGATCAACCCTGAAAGGCTGTCTCTTCCCTACGTTAATCCAATGGAAACAAGAACTAACCCCCCCCCCCCCCTTCATCTATCTTAGCTCCTCTTTTTAAAAATAAAGAGGAACGCGACCCTCTTCACCCACGTTTGACATATGGAACCCTGCCCCCCTTGAATGTGTTCCAACTAAGAACAAGTGGAAGCATGGTGATCTACCCGCGATCTATCCTCCATCTGCTTAACCTGAACGATGATTCCAAGCTCGATGTTCATGAAAGGAGGTAGGTGGCAGTGCATCGCTCACAATAATTAATCAAAACTGTATTTATACACCACTTTTCTTACATGAGAGTGCGCTCACACTACGTCTGTAACATTAATATATTTATATTTTTCCTTAGCATTAATTCTCTTTTGATTGGTTATGTGAGAGAGTGTAGACTCCCTTTTATATATATAAATATATAAAAAAAGAAACTAACAAAATATATATATATATATATATATATTCTCAATGTTGTCCCCTCCTATAATCATAACAACATAATATTCCAATGATTTAAATTCATTTGAATTATCTTTTGACTAAGGATTAAATAGCAAGGATTTATTTATGCCCCCAATATATATATTTTTATAAGAAAGTCATTCCTCTCACTTTTTATGATAATGACTATATAGTATAGTCCTTTAAAATGATGAGGCTTTTAGCTTCTTAGTTAAAGGGCCCAATAATAATCTCTTTGGTATTAATTGTCATAATTAAGTTTAGTATCATAGTTAGGATAATTTTTTTAATCTTATTTATTTTTATAATGATAATTATGTTCTCATTTAGTAATGAGATTATAGCAGCTTGTTGATGGTTAGTCATTACTTAGTAATTAGTCTAATCAATACTTATCTCAACTTAGGATATTTCCTTGGAGCTTTTAGGCATCCAAGTGAAAATTTATTAGTCTTCTAGCAAATGAGGTACCCGGATGACATCCTTTGTCACTGACTAAATTTCATGGCTTCCCAATCGTTTAATTGCGTTACTGTCTTTACTCTCCTAAGTTTATATTTTACATCTTAGGATTTAACAATATAACTTTACAAGGTCTTACTCGTGGGACCTTGGCCTTGAGCTCCTCAAGAGATGTTGCACATGTTGCACTAAATGTTTACAATTAAAATAATAAGGGCATAAAAGAGAGATATTACATGTTATGTGATATATGAGGGGTTCAATCTTTTACATCATTTTCAACATTTAGAGAAAAAAATGAATCATTTTACAAATGAACCTATTTGATCCATCCAAGATAGATTATATATGATATTAAAGTTCACTACCGAAGAGATGGTGTCACATAACACAATGTTACATTACAAAATTTAAAGAGTAATTAAAAAAAAATTATGTAGGCTCATAAAATAAAAAAAATAAAATGACATTAAAACTAATTAAAAAATATATGTTTACTTATAAAATAAATAAATTAATTAAAATCAACAGAGATCCATTATGTATAAATTTTTATGAACATGTAAAAAAGTCAGATAAGTTTTTATGAACATGTAAAAAAGTTAGATAAGTTTTTATGAACATGTAAAAAGTTAGATAAATTTTTATGAACATGTAAAAAAGATAGATAAATTTTCATGGACATGTAAAAAAATTAAATAAAATATTAACATCTCAAGAAATTGGATCCCTACTTATACTTTGTAGATGTCAATTTAAAATGGATTTAAACTAATTCTTATTAAATTGAGATTGAAAATGTGTATAATTTTGCTATAATTTTTTTTTTGGACTAAAATTTATTTATTTTATCATTTTAATTTATTATTTACAATAACATTTTAATCCATTTTAAACATATGTAAAATAATGTTAATTCAAATAATTATAGAATAAAATTAATTGATGATTAATTCAAAATTCATTTAAATTGTTGACATTTTTTTTATAGTGTAATTGTCATTTTTTTAAATAGTGTAATGCTTTCTAAACTTGTCAAATGTAGACGGAAATGTTTATAATCCATATTCTAGACATGTGAGCCCAATAGAAGGTAGATTTGTTTAAGGAGTCTCAACTTTAAGTATAGTTTAGTTTACAAAGGAAATTGTTTTAATGTCTATGATTTTGATAAATGTTGGTAATTTAAGCTCACAAGTTAGAGCGAAAAAAATTATGTAGACTATATTGTTATCTTTGTAACCACTTTCTCAAAATAATATAAATTATATTGTTTTCTTGTTATCATTCTCTTAAATCAGATCTTAGATTGGACTTTGTTAAATATTGCATTTTTAAGGTCTTCAAAAGTTGCATACACTATAATGAAAATAAAAAAATTTGTTTCCATCTTTTTGAAAATAGTATAATTTTAAATTATACAATATTATATAAAATGAAAAAATATATTAATAATAAATTTCATATAAAAACAAAAGATATTATTTCCATCTTTTTTGAAAATATTGTAATTTTAAATATAAAATATTATATAAAGTGAAAAAATATATTAATAATAAATTTCATATAAGATAAATGATGGTCATTGAAATCATATTAAGTATTATAAAAATTAAAACAATTTTATTTCATATAATTAAATGATACTCGTTTAAAATTTAAATCATATTAAGTATTATTAAAAAAATAAAAACCATTTTACTTATAACTATTTTTTAGAATATTTTATAAATCCACTGTATTATTGATAAGTTTTTATAACAGGCCAAAAGTCGAAATCTTGTGAAAATTAAAAGATTAAATATTTAGAATTTTTAAAAATCGTTTACAATAATTATTATACGGTTAATTCAACCTACAAATTCAGGTTCTTATAAACTTTCTTTTTTGAAAAAGTACACCAGCGATGGTTAGGCAAGCCGAAATCTGTATATATCATGATAGACTGGAAAAGCTTGCATTGAAGCATCTAAATGTAGTTCATGAAAATGAAGAGCAAAAAGTCATTCTCCACACTGAATGTGATAAAGGCTATGTGAACCAACAGAGCATTCAGAATTATTAGAACTAAGATACATATTTTCACTTGATATCTTCAATATGACTAACAACTTCAAGAGGTTGTGACATTCGTGATACCTTTGCAGCTAGAGCACATACAGTCTACTCTATAATTGACACAAGATTTGTAAACAAAGAATTGGAAGAATTCTTTCCAATTCCACCCATTTCAATCTTACTCACAAAGATGAAACAATAAAAAAACCTTTTCAGATACTCCCTTGTTTGATGAAACGCTCCCAAACACATAGAGCGCAAAGCATGAAAAGTTTAGAGCACGGTTATGAGTCTGCAAAGTGATCATTTTGCATATCCGCGAATGAAAGCTTTGGAAGACGCTTCTCACCCTCACACAACTCCAATGACTTAAGTACAACTAACAATTCCATGTGACTCGTTTAGTACATTAGGTTATCACTTCTCACTTTTATAAAAGTGAGTCTCAACCTCTTAGTTTATCATTGAAAATTGTATGCTCTGCCTCACATAATTCCCATGATACAAGTACAACAAATAATTCCATGTGACTCATTTAGTACATTATGAAGGGTTTTACTTGTGGGTATAACTAAAAACTTTAAACCCTAACCAAGATCTACTCCTATGCAAGAAATTAAACTTAATGCACAGCGGAACTTAGAAATCAAGCTTAATGCACAGCGGAACTTACTTTCCATCTTCAAAGGTCGCGGACAGCTTCTGGTCTTGACTTGAGTTGTTGGCTCTCGAATCCTTCCAAGAACTTGCAATCCTTTTCTCTGGAGAGTATCCTGTCTTCAAATGGAGCAGACAATTTTTCTGGATGATTGCAAGCCTTGGAGACTCAGCCCTTTTATAGCAGTGCCAAAGAAAAAGATTCTAATCCTAGGGCTGCTGAAATTTAGCTAATACTTGGGAAACAAGTCTGAAAAGAAATCTGGAGTTTCCGATTTTATAAAAAACTTCAAATCGGGAAACTTCAGAAAAAACTGAAATAAATCAGAATAAATTCTGATTTCCTTATTTAGCTCAATTTATTACTGCTATTATTTTAATCAACTATAATCGGTCCATTAACAATTATAATTGATTAACATTATTCTATATGTATTTGTATCCAAATCCTTATTTAAAATACGTATAATGCCATGACTTAATTAATCACATTGTTTGGCATGTTTTAATCATTACATAAATGTAATCTTTCGACAGTATTTGATATCATAATCATAATGCACGTATGTCCAACTTAATTATTGTAATTAGACGTCTCTAAATCCAACAATCTCCCACATGGACAAGTGCAACCTTTTGATTATATATCCTTAACTTTATTGCATGCAACTTTTCTGTCTTTCTTATCGTATTTCTTAAACAATTATGTCCATCAATTATGTTAACAAAGGACTTAAGCAGCACTTGTCACATTTATTCGCAACTAAACCGACATAAATCACGCTGCCAACATAACTAAATGACATGAATCTGATTTGGACATATAGTTTAGAAATTACACGCAAGTGTGATTATACGTGCCTATTTCTAATTGAGTCACCTTTACTTTACTGTATGAGGTCAAAAGATCAAACTTTAAAGAAAGAAATAATGAAACTGAAACTGAATGCAATTTGTATATATCATCAAAATTGTTTACAATTGCATTACATAGAACATCCAAAAACAAAACTTAAAACATATTCAGACTCCCACATTTTCTAACTATCCTAAATAGATATTACACCCATACGGGCAACATGTTCGTGAAACTTTTTGGGTGGTAATCCTTTAGTAAGAGGATCAGCAATCATGGAGTCTGTACCTATGTGTTCTATACATAATTCATTATTCTGCACTCTCTCTTTTACAACCAAAAACTTAATATCGATGTACTTTGACTTTGACGAACTTCGGTTGTTGGTTGCGTATAACACTGCTGAATTGTTGTCACATAATAATTTGAGTGGTCTCTGAATAGAATCCACAATTTTCAGACTTGTGACGAAGTTCTTCAGCCATACGCCATGATTAGATGCTTCATAGCATGCAACAAATTCAGCTGCCATAGTGGAGGAGGCCACCAATGACTGTTTAGCGCTCTTCCATGACACGGCACTGCCTGCCATCATAAAGATGTATCCTGATGTTGACTTCATGCTGTCGACACATCCTCCAAAATCAGAATCAGTATATCCAATGACCTCGAGCTGTTCCGATCTCCGATACGTGAGCATAAAGTCCCTTGTTCTCTTTAGATATCTCAACACTCGCTTGGCTGCCTTCCAGTGTTCCATACCTGGGTTACTCAAATATCTCCCTAGCATTCCAGTGATGAACGCAATATCTGGACGCGTGCATACTTGTGCATACATGATGCTACCCACGGCTGAGGCATAGGGAATATCTTTCATGATGTTTTTATCTAAGTCAGTTTGGGGACATTGTTTTAGACTAAACTTATCTCCTTTTGATACAGGGGTATCTCCTGGTTTGCTGTTTTCCATGCCAAATCTTATTAGAATCTTATCGATATAGTTCCTCTGGGATAACCTTAGAATACCTTGAGATCTATCTCTAAGTATTTCAATCCCTAGAACAAATGATGCATCACCAAGATCTTTCATTTCAAAGTTCTTAAATAAAAAATTCTTAGTTTGATGCAACATGTCCTTATTGTTACTGGCAAGCAATATGTCATCTACATATAAAACCAAGAAAATAAATTTACTCCCACAGAACTTAAGGTATATGCATTCGTCTACTATGTTAGACTCAAAACCAAATGAGCTAACAATTTTGTGAAATTTATGATACCATTGTCGAGATGCTTGTTTTAGCCCATAGATAGATTTCTTAAGTCTGCAAACCATAGACCCTGCATCACCTGATACAAAGTTCTCTGGCTGCTTCATATAGATCGTTTCATCAATGTCACCATTGAGAAACGCCGTCCTTACATCCATCTGATGAAGTTCTAAATCATAATGTGCTACAAGAGCCAATATAATCCTTAAAGAGTCTTTCGATGAAACTGGAGAGAAAGTCTCTTTATAATCAATGCCTTCTTTCTGTGTGAAACCTTTCGCAACAAGACGTGCCTTGTATTTTTCAACATTGCCTTTAGAATCCCGCTTAGTCTTAAATATCCATTTGCAACCAACGAGTTTCTTGTCTTTAGGCAACGGAACGATATCCCAAATGTCATTGTCATACATAGATTTCATCTCTTCATTCATGGCATTAATCCACATTTGAGAGTTAGAGCTTTCCACAGCTTGTTTGATATTAACAGGATCATTTTCAAACATGCCAATGTCAAACTCATGTTCTTGAAGATATGCATAATCCTTAGATTGTGTAGATCTTTTCTCTCTAGTAGATCTCCTAATTGGCACAGGTACTAGATTTTCTTGAGGTTCATTTACAACTTGATCTTCAACAGGAGGAGGAACATCATTATCAATTTCTGAATCTCCCACAGGCCCTAGGCCATCAACATTTGTCATGTCAATGTCAGGGTTTGGGTTGGGTTCAGGTCCATTTGTGTTCTCTATTCCATGTTGAGTTTCTAACTGAGTTATTTGTGATGATGAGGTTTGCATATTGTCAGAAGATGTATTTCTAAACGCAATCGGAATTTGAACAAAACCAGGACTTTGGTCCATAGTTTCATTTCTAAACGCAATCAGAATTTGAACAGAACCAGGACTTTGGTCCATAGTCTCATTCGCATTCGTCTCTTCTTCTTCAAAAATACTATCTTTTGTCATATCTCCCCCCACAAACTCATTATCCTCAAAAAATTTTGCACTTCCTGACTCGAAAACTGTATGTTCTGTTGGATTATAGAATTTGTATCCCCTAGATCGTTCAGAATAGCCTATAAAGTAACAACTAATGGTCCTTTCGTCCAGTTTCTTTTCATTTGGCTTATAAGGCCTAGCTTCACATGGACATCCACAAACTCTCAAATGATTCAAGCTAGGCTTGCGCCCAACCCATAACTCGTAAGGGGTCTTGTTAGCTGCTTTAGTAGGCACTCTAGTATGTATGCTGCAGTCTTTAAGGCTTCTCCCCACAAATTCTCAGGTAGAGTTGTACGAGCAATCATACTTCTCACCATGTCTTTAAGGGTGCGATTTCGCCGTTCAGCAACACCATTCATTGCAGGCGAACCTGGCGACGTATACTGAGGCACAATTCCGCATTCCTCTAAGTATTTTGCAAAGGGACCTTGACGTTGTTCTCCTGATCCATCATAACGACCGTAGTATTCACCACCACGATCAGAATGAATGGACTTTATACGTTTGTTAAGTTGTAACTCAACTTCCGTTTTTAACTTTATGAACACGTCTAATGCTTCCGCCTTTTCTTTTATTAAGTAAATATGACCATATCTTGAATAATCATCTATGAATGTGATAAAGTAACGGTGACCATTTCTTGTAGCTTTTGGAAAAGGACCACAGATATCCGTATGAATCAATTCTAAGACATCATTACATCTTTTTGCATCATACTTACGTTTATTAGTTTGTTTTCCCTTTATACAATTCACACAATCACTTAAGTTTGTAAAATCTAAAGGTTGGAGAATATCATTAGACACTAGACGTTCTATCCTTTTCATAGAGATATGTCCTAATCGCTTGTGCCACAATGTTGGAGATTTCTCGCAAGTTAATTTACGTTTTCTATTATCTACATGCAGTGCCTCTGAATGTGAAGTGTCTATATCTAGAAAATAAAGATTATCATAAGAAGACAGGATACCAGAAGCAAGAAGCTTAGAATTTTGACACAAACTGAAATTTCCATTACCAAATGAACATACATAACCATTTTTGTCCAAATAAGATATAGAAATTAGGTTCCTTCTAAAAGATGGAACCACTAAAGCATCAAAACTTAAATAAAATCCTGTCTTACATAATAATCTAAATTTTCCTATGCTTTTCACTTCTACTTTATTGCCATTTCCTACGTAAACGTAGCGCTCCGCCTCACTTGGCTTGCGATGGCTTAGGCAACCCTGCATCGACATACTGATGTTAGTCGTTGCACCTGAATCTATCCACCAAGTATATCTAGATACATAACTTAAATTAACTTCAGAACAAACTAAATCAAGAGACATACCTTTCTTTGCCAACCATGCATGATAGTTAGTGCAGAATTTCTTTGTATGTCCTGACGCTTTGCAGAAAAAACAGTTCCTTTCTTCTGCTTTCGCAGAAGTATCTTCCTTCTTGCTTTTCTCCGCGGCATTGTTTGCAGCTACCTTGGCAACAAACTTGCACTTCTTGCCTTTACCCTTATGATTAGATGTTACTACATGAGCACTTTCCCCCTTAGTCATTTTCTGTCTCTCTTCCTCCTGCACCAACTGAGCCTCAAACTCAGGTAGTGTCCATGTCCCTTTTTGACAATTATAAGTCATCTTGAATTGACTAAAGTTGGACGGGAGAGACAGAAAAATGAACTCAATGAGAACTTCATCAGAGATGTCATAATTATGCCCTTTCAAGGCACGTTGCAGTCTTGTCATCTCAATAACATGCTCTCTAACCCCTTCTTTTCCCTTGTATTTTATTGTTGCCAACTTCACAAAGAGTGTACTAACTTCAGTCTTTTTACTCTTTGTGAATTTCTCTTCAAGGGCCTTAAGGTATTTAATAGCGCCGGTCTCTGTATCAGGTATTATGCCCCGAAAAGTCTCATGGATCGTTTGCTTCATCACCATTATGCACATGCGATTTGAATGCTCCCATCTATCAATATCAGCCTTCTCTTGGGGAGTTTCTTCACCCTCTTTATTGGTCTTGGGGCGATCAAATCTCAGTGCAGTGTCCAATTGCATGATCCCTAAGACTAATTTTAGCTTTTCTTCCCACTGTTTGAAATTGTTCCCCATGAGGGGCTTAATTTGACTTAGATTTGACATTATGTTTAGATTTTGAAAAATTGAAGAACAAAAGGAAAAATTAGATATTATGCATCACGATTTGATCTTTAATCATAATTCTAAAATCCATCTAAAGGCCTAAATTAAATTATGTGCTCCATTGAATCTTTTAGCCAAAACACCACTCAATAATGAAAAACACCTTTGGGCGCAATCATTACCTTATTGTCTTTTCCGCCTTTGGGCCAGATTGACATATCCATTTGCTAACTACCAGGCCAGTCAAGTGGGGAAGGCAGGTCACTAACGGACCTGGTGCACCAAGCCCCAAATGCTTTTCTAGACATTGCCAGCATATGTGTGTTGCAACTTATTTGTTATACATCACCCTTATGCACCAAAACAACTTAGCAGGTGCCAACCCTCCTTTGGGAAAGCTAACACCCACGTCCATTGAGCTTGTCATGAGTCATCCTTGCAATCGTCTTACACAGAGCGGTTCGTTTTGCGAACATCAATGCTTGACTCATGCGAAAACAACACATGTATACATAAAATGCCTTTAGTTAGATTCCAAAATTATACCTAAAATCATCACCCTTATTTGTTAACTTAACAGTTGATAATATGTGCTTGTTCAAGTAAAATATTAATATCTCTAAAAGAAAGTATCACATTCAGAAATACTGTGAAAAAAAAAGTTGGTTACTGTGAAATTTTTCAGTCAAATTTACAGTAAAAGATGATTGAAGTTATTCCACTTCGAACTTTACGAATCAATAAGCATGCAATTCAAAATTTAGAACCCTGATAGATCTTTCATAATCCGAATACTGTGGAACAGTATTGTGTATATTTTCAGCTGTTCTATCGTAATGATCATAACTAAAGTGTTCACCAACATATTGCGCAGCTTTTACCAAAACAATACTTATCAAAACTGTGAAAAAGTATATTCTGAAATCTTCAACGTTATAATTTGTATATGTATCATGAATGGCTCACAACTCACCAATTACTGCTAAATGAGAGTTTGCAAAGCATGAACTACATTATGAGAGTTTGCAAAGCATGAACTTC
The DNA here is from genome assembly GCA_027924585.1 of Larix kaempferi. NCBI lineage: Eukaryota > Viridiplantae > Streptophyta > Pinopsida > Pinales > Pinaceae > Larix > Larix kaempferi. Next base: position 21,398,822 of record BSBM01000434.1, on the reverse strand, counting down.
AGATCGTTTTGCAGAGATAAAATAGCAATTCAACTTCAGATCGATAACAGGCATAAGGGGGAAACAAAATCGCAAAGATAAAGAAAATACGAACAATTCCCAGCCATCATTTAATCACCGGAGCGATTTCCTTTTCTGAAGTTTGCAGCATAAAAGACAGAGTATAAAAACGTTTTTCCATCAAGCAGACATGCCCAGCGACATTTTCAGACTTCGTGGGATACTCGCAGGTGCACAAAAAATCGTTTTCCAGCCCACAATGAATGCCCAAAATGTTTTCAAAATAAATTTCTCATAAAATGAAATGTTCATAAGAATCCAATAAGAGTCTCCTCAATGCAAACGTGGCTGCACTTTGGATCTGAGCATTCTATGCAGAGATATAATGGAATTCAACTTTCAATTAGGAATACAGGTTCTCATCGATGAAAATGAAATTTAAATCCTGGAATCGATTTTGTAAACACACAAAATGACAGAGTTTCAATCTGAGAAATAATGTCTCCATAGGAGAGATGAATACTTGTTAAAAGCGATCTGGAGTTCCTCATGTTATATAACAGAGTTTCGATCTGAGAAATAAAATCTCCATAGCAGAGATGAATACTTATTAAGAAGCGATCTGGAGTTTATCATGTTAAGTGACAGAGTTTCGATCTGAGAAATTATATCTCCATAGCAGAGATGAATACTTGTTAAAAAGCGATCTGGAGTTCATCATGTTACATGACAGAGATCGAACCCAAAAAAAAAAAAAAAAAAAAAACGCGAATGCAAGCCATCATCGGTGGCCAGATCTGAAATCGTGGTATTGACAGGGTTTAAGGAGATCATACTCCAAACGGCAATGAACCCAGATCGATTTTTGAGCTGAAAAAGATAACTTTGACCAGATCGATTTTCTCAAAAACGTGGCTCAAACAGAGATTACAAAAGAATTAAAAAAAAATGCTTCATAAACGTTTTCACACACAACATTTCTTACATGAGGGTGGCTCTGATACCAATTGAAGGGTTTTACTTGTGGGTATAACTAAAAACTTTAAACCCTAACCAAGATCTACTCCTATGCAAGAAATTAAACTTAATGCACAGCGGAACTTAGAAATCAAGCTTAATGCACAGCGGAACTTACTTTCCATCTTCAAAGGTCGCGGACAGCTTCTGGTCTTGACTTGAGTTGTTGGCTCTCGAATCCTTCCAAGAACTTGCAATCCTTTTCTCTGGAGAGTATCCTGTCTTCAAATGGAGCAGACAATTTTTCTGGATGATTGCAAGCCTTGGAGACTCAGCCCTTTTATAGCAGTGCCAAAGAAAAAGATTCTAATCCTAGGGCTGCTGAAATTTAGCTAATACTTGGGAAACAAGTCTGAAAAGAAATCTGGAGTTTCCGATTTTATAAAAAACTTCAAATCGGGAAACTTCAGAAAAAACTGAAATAAATCAGAATAAATTCTGATTTCCTTATTTAGCTCAATTTATTACTGCTATTATTTTAATCAACTATAATCGGTCCATTAACAATTATAATTGATTAACATTATTCTATATGTATTTGTATCCAAATCCTTATTTAAAATACGTATAATGCCATGACTTAATTAATCACATTGTTTGGCATGTTTTAATCATTACATAAATGTAATCTTTCGACAGTATTTGATATCATAATCATAATGCACGTATGTCCAACTTAATTATTGTAATTAGACGTCTCTAAATCCAACACATTAGATTATCACGTGACTCCTTACTACACCAACAACTACCAACGCTATTCATTATTTCGTATCAAAACAGAATTATTTCGTATATCCATCACAACAGAATTCGGTTGAAGCTTTGATCCGTGAACGAATGCAAATATTTATTGAGTAAACAACAAATTTATGTTTATCTAATTCTAAAACAACACAACTTTATTAACTAAGACTTAACCTTAACTCTTCCTCTTAAGATTTATAATACAATTAAGAAACATGAGTTAAAAGAAACGTCCTTTCTATGCTTCATAGAGTGCGCCTATCCTACTAAGCCATTCGAATATGCGAACATATGACTACATCGCATTTCATGTTCATGCTCGCCAAATTCAAAAGGCAAACTAGGACGTTATTACTGACATGCTCTTCTTAAATACTTATGCTCCGAATTTGTTAAGTGACACTAGCTATTTTCACCTCTTGGGCATGACCACAAGCATGCTGGTGACTTTTTTAATTTTCATTTTCTCTGCATAACGATCTTCTCTTCATGTTGTGATTATTGAAGGGTGTAGGAGACTTTACAAGCTCAAAAAACACATAAATCATTCATAGAAAAAAATACGCAGAGCGACAACATAAGCAACTTTTTATTGTTATTACCCTTCGACTCTGATTCAATATTGCGTTGTGGTATCGCCGATCTTCTCTAGCCCTCCAAACTTGTCCAACTCTTGAAAAGTTCGACAACTGACTTGCTCAATACTGAATCGAGAGTTGACGTGTGAGAAAATGCCTAAATTATTTCTGTGAAACTCGAATAAATCCCTTGTCAATGGGTTTGTAAAATTATCTTCTAAATGATCTTCAAATCCACAAAACTCAACAATAATTTCATTACTCTTCATAGGTTCTCTAATGGAGTGATACCTTGTGTCAGTATACTTAGTCTTCTTATGAAATACATCTTTCTTTCACAAAGAAATTGCAGAATTGTTATCACAGTAAAGCTAATTTGGTCATCGTTTTTCATGCAACAACTGAGTCCATAGTCTCCTCATCCAAACAGATTGGCATGCTACTTCTATGGTCACCACATACTCTACTTATGTAGAGGACAACATTACAATGAGTCACTTCTTAAGTGCCCACGACATTGCTCTAGATCCAAAACTGAGAACATAATTAGATGTGCTTTTTCTTTCATCACTGCTTTCTGCAAAATCATTACCAGTAAAATGATTCAAATTAAAATATGAATATAATGTATACATATTTCCAAACTCCGTTCTTCTAGCAACATATCTGAGTATTCTTTTACCAGCCTTCCAGTGAGTACTCTTGGATACTGCATAAAACTGGAAATTAGATTCACAACAAACATTGTATCAGCCCTCGTTTGTAACAAATACATGAGAGTACCAACTAGTCTCTTATACAATGTACGATCAACACATGACCCATTATCCTTCTTACTCATATTTGTACTAGTTGCAATTGGTGTTACAATTGGTTTACAATTCACTCTCCTGAATCTACTCAAAATATCCTTATCATATTTAGTTTGAAAAATAAAAATTCCTTTCCCATATTGATTTCCTCAACATAAATAAAATACTTCATCGACCCCAAATCAATCATCTCAAACTCAATTTTCATGGTTTTTTAAAATGTTGAGCATTCGTTGTCATTGATGTCAACTAAAGATGATGTCAAGTATTTGACAGTCAAATAATGTGAAAGAGGATGTCAACTGATTCAGTGTGAGTCATTGATATCAACTCAAGTCAAAGTGGATATAGGATAATTAATACTACATCATTGTCCTACTTAGCATTATTTACATTTTCCTAGTAGTTGATGATGTTAATTTCTCCCTAGTGGTGCGCAGATGTCATCTAAAACCCATTAGCCACCTAATGTGTCGTGCATACATAATTTTAGGCCCACGAGAGTCAGTTCCCTACATTTTAGGAGCTAACTCTGTGTTCTAGTTCAGTTTGCTGAGTTCCTGAATGCTAGTGGGGTTTGAGCTCGGATCACCACTGATTGTGATCTAATGCACCCTTTTCTGATTAATTTGCATGAAAAACTCACAATTGCGCCCTCTTTGGTCATTTAACTAATAGTAGCTTCAGTTAAGTGATTTTTGGTTGAGTTGAGTTGAGTTTGGGACTTCGGAGCACTCCAGTGGTGACAATTCCTATGCTAGACAGACTGAGACTTGAATTCTCTTCGCATATTCAAATTCTATCTATTGTAACATATTTGTGGACTATACTGATTAATGGATAATGTTACACATTTATGCTTCCATCTGAGTTCCAATGTCTGATTAATTTTACTGCTCATTTCGCTGCGATTTTCACTGTAATTCACCTTTTATGCTCATTCTTTCACTGTGAGATATTCTCAGCTTTATGATCTATTGTGAATTAGAATTTCACATGGTATTAGATCTTAGAGAGCAAAGTTTGAGCAACTTCTTTCAGTAGTGCACTTGAAGCCTCTGGATTTCCACAGCAAATCCTGGTGCCATCAGTAGAAGAAATTTGGGGTCTAAAATGGGCTTTATAGGAAAACAATCCATCATATAAGAAAATGGGTCAACCATAATTTGTTGATGACTTGGAACTCAAGAACCAATAGAATATCAATAAAATGAGTGAACCATAATGGTTGATTTGAGATATTTGTCATAAAGAAACTACTTTTTTTGTTCATATTTTTAGCATATATGTAACACCTCCAAACTTCATAAAAATTAAAAATTTTCTATGTAGTATAATTACTATAATTTAAAATGCGGAAAGTATAATTTTGGAATGTTAATCTCCTTGTTAACTGTTTAACTACAATTCGTAATGACGACACTAAATTACAAGATTTATTATTTAATTTAATATGTCTTAAACAACGAATACAACCTTCTTTTGACTACCTTTAATATGATGATTTAATGCTTTTGGCAATGTTTGATAATTAAATTGTTATCCCTTGTGTCGTAATATGAAATTTTAATTATAATTATGTTGTTAATACTGAACATGTTTTTCTTTGTTGAAGGGGGTTCCTTGTAATGCACTGAAGCTTACTTAGCTTTACGCTAATGCATACTGCCGCTATGTCTAGGTTGCAGGTGAGAACACGCATCTATTGAGAATGTATTGATAATATTCTCGAGGTTAGTATTGTGATAAGTGCTTCTTTACTTCATACTAGTTAATTATTATTATGAGACTTATTCAAATCTTGACTAATGATTTGGAAACTTCTACCCACAACTCAATGGTGATAAAACCCTTGTTTCTACAGTTGATTTGCATTATGTTTATAATAGTTGGGTTAACTTCTTCACCATATACTTCTAGGTTCCTAGGAAAACTCAATGTTGTTGTTTAAAATGTGATCCGAACTATATGATAAATGGTTCAAAGATCATTCGGCATTTAAAGTATTGAGCTCTCCAAATAAACGATGGAATGAACTATAGTAATGTGGATTTTATATTTGAAAGGTGGTAGTGGAAATTTCATGCATTTAATGAACCCACGTGATTGACTTGGAAGTGAGCTCCACATATAGGGAAACCCTATCCATTCGCTAAGGGTTTTGGTCTTTGGCATGTTCATTGTGCTTTTCAGAGGGCTGGAGAACCATGCTCTCTCGGCCGCCATGGTTATGATCCACTGGGTGCAGACTTGGTTTAGACCTAGTCGCAGAGTGAATCATCAGTAAGTTTTTATTGTGGTATTCAATAGAATGGTTATGGTTCTCGTAGCTAGGATTTCGTCCAACAAACTACTGGGATGCTCTCGGCCGAGTTCGAGCTTGGTGAATGTAATGACTGCAACCCTTATATTTTATTTGACTATTGTAGTGTATTCTTGTGTAAATTCTTTATTCATTGTTAATCATCTTTTAACCATACATTTTCTTGTTTGACGGGGTTTATGTTAATAATTACAGATGCTAAACATACACTTTATACTTCTGCATAGCATTTAATGGCGAATAGACCACTTAGAAATTTTTTATGAATTTTAGGGATGTTCCAAAGAGCTCTCAGGATGATTATCCTTCTTGCAATATGTACACTTGGATTTCTCAAACTTATTTTTTTTTCCTTCTTGGAAATGAAGACTCCTTTTGATGGACTTAGCTTGCCATTCTGCTTGGTTCTAGATGACATCTTGTCATTTCCCTTGTGCTTCCCCTTCCCATTCGCACTTTTTGCTTCCCCAACCACAAGAGCTTGATTTTTGGAGGCCTTAAAGGAACCTGTCTGGATCAATTTATCTTGTTCTTGGATGAGAGATTCAGTGAAAACATCTAAGGAGGGAATCTTCCAACTAGGGATTGACATTCTCCCATAATGGAGGGTAGAGACAAAGATGGAGAACTCGGGACCTAGCTTGCTCAGAATGGATAGCACCAACTACTCACCCTTCTTCTCAATGGCACACTACTTGCATTGCATGACCAAAGATTTAAATTTTGAAAAAAATTGTTCAATGGTCTCGAAACTGCTCTGTTGTAGAGAAATCAACTCATTTTCCAGAATATGGCCTCTTAGCTCATCTTATTTGCCGAAGAGGTTCTCTAACTTCAACCATAATTATTTTGGAGTCTTAAATCCATCAAGGTGGAAAAGTAGATCTTTGGAAATATGAATACACATGAAACTGAATGCTTCACCCAATCTATTCAGATACTTGAATTTCTCCACAATTGCTTGTGGATCGACCTCCTTCCACATTGTTACCCTATACTGTGAATTGTTGCACAATACCATTTGCATATTAAACCTCCAATCAAGGTAATTGAAAGGTGTCAGGATCCTGGGAGAGAGAGAGGAGAGTTTGAATTGTCCATCAGAACTATTGGAGCAAATCCAAGGTGAAACTGTTGCTACTGTAACAAACTGTTGCACTCAAAAAAATATTTGAATAACCTGCAAAAAACTCTCAATTTTTGGAGATCGACTACTACTGAGCACTAATTTAGGATAGTAGGGACATTTTTCCGTATCCTTCATAGCTGTCTACACCTCATTGGATTTCTCCAATGAATTCAATGCAATGCAACCAGGATTTGTTGTGGAAATCTATAATATCCCGATTTCTCCCTTAGGGTTTATGTAGCAGAAAGTTCAACTGTGCACCTGTCAATGGAAAGAAGCCCATGGCAGGAGCTCCGCAGTTAAAAATTTGTAAGTATGATTATGTTTTCCTAAGTGTTAAGTGAATTCATAGACTTAGGAGACTTAAGGCTTTCCACAACGAAACGAATGGGCATGGAATCCACTAGGGGGAAAGGGTGAATGGCTTGATAGCCATGAATTTCGACGACAGCAGTCATCCTAATGTCATGTGCACTTAAAGTGAATTGAGATGTTCACTAAGAAATTAACACTTAGTTTTAAAAGTATGTTAATAGCTAGTCCTAGATAAGGACATCGAAGAAACTCCTAGTCACCGCAAGGCAGTAACAAGTTCCTTTAATCTAACTATTAGCAAGAGGCTAATCTATACTAAGTACCATTAAGTAAAAATAAGAAATTAACAAAAAGAACATCGGTACCTAGACAAAATATGTCATTAAAATTCCTAAGTGGAAAATAATTGATAAATTTTGAATAAAAGATAAATGATTTATTATTACCAAGGAAACAAATTGGTATTTATAAATAAATATTATTTAAAAGATAAATAAAATAAGTGAAATTAAAAATAACTATATCAGTTTATCTACTAATGAAGAAAATGGTAACTGGTAGTTGATGCATGAGAAACTCTTAGCTATTTAATAGTATGTTAACTATATAAATTGATAGCTAAAGCCAAGTTACATTTAGTTATGTTCAAGATAATATAATTACCTTAAGTAAACTAATTAAAGATCTTGAGTTAATTTAAAGATAGGTTAAATGGACAAATTAAAAGACTTTGACTTATTTTAAAGATAAAATATTTATGTTAAATTAATTAGATAAAGATAAATAAAATTAAGTTAAAGACAAGTTAACCAAATGTTGACTAAGTAAATCTATTAGTTAACATTAACTAAAGATTAAAGAAGTTAAGTTCTAAAAAGAACTTATGGTCATAGTCAAAACATAGATGGGCTATATAAAGGACACTATCATGTTCAAAAAGGGGATCTTTCTTAGAAAGAAAGAATGGAATGGAAAAGATAACCAGATTAAATGGTGAAAACTTAAATTACTCTGTTGCCCTAGTGGATTTGTGCATAGCTTAAGGGTGATCTCTCGACCGGGAAACCTACACCGAACAAGATCAATTGAAAAGGAGGGATGATCTCTCGGCGGGGAAACCTACACTGGACAGAGATCAGTTGGAAATGACGAACGTTGTAATCAAGCTTCAAGTCGTCCCATTTTAATTGATGAGATAAGTAATTTTTCTGTTTGTTCATGAACATAAATTCTTATTTCTCTTACAGTTATTATAAATTGTAAAGTGTATGGTTCTTCTCGTTAAAGTATGTGATGAGTATTAAAGGTCTTAGTTTTCTTTTATTTGTTATTTTATTTTATTATACCGTCTTGTTGTATGTTCCTAGTAAAGGCAATCTGTTTGTTCATGGGTGTTCTTTGTTTATGAGCGGTTATGTCATCGATTTAGTAAAAGAGAAATATCTTCAAGGCATTCTGTTTGTTCATGGGTATTCTTCGTTTATGAGAGGTTATCTCATCAATTTAGTAAAAGAGAAATCTCTGTGGATTTTTATTTAGATTCTACATATAGTTTAGAACAGTTTTGTTTTTGGATAAAGCCTGATCTGTGCATTTTTTTTTATGCATTGATTTTTACCTCGGATTTGTATAATTATACGGATCTTTCACCCACTAAGTAATTTAGGACTGCATATAGAGATCAATCCTTCGATCAAAATCCCTGCACATAATTATTTATTAAAGAATCCGGAAACAAGTCGTCGGGATGAAATCTCAGTGGTCTCTGCCGTCTTTCCTCTGCCTATCATCTTCTACTTTTAGTGTTGACCGTCCCTTCTGCGACAGCTCTTCCAAGAAGAAATATGGCCTTCTCGTTGCTAAGGTAACTGTTGAACCAGCGTTTAATTCTTTCCCCACTGTGCTTTATGCTCTTTATGATTGTTCCACGCTAGAATTATATGATCACCTCCGTCTCTGTTTCTTTTTATATATTAATTTCTCTGTTGGTTAATGCCTTCTTGGTTTCCGAAATAAACAAAGTTCAACTGATCTCTGTCAATTCCTAATCGAATCCCCGTATTGGCTAAAATCACGAACTATCATCATTTGAAACTTCAGTTGAAATGTCATTTAAACTTCTGTCTTTAATTACTTGGTGAATGCCCAGAATGGCGGATCATTAGCATTTGAAAACTTCAGTTAAAACGTTATTTAAAACTCTGTCGGCACTTACCTCATTAATTCCCCAAATCCCGGATCATCAACATTTGAAATATATGATTAAAATGTTTATTTGACTTTTGTCTTATATATTTAAATTAATTATTTCGTATTGGCTACATGCATAGGTCGTGGATCCTCACCACTACTCTTAATAAGAATAGATTAAGAGAATTTTTGTATTTACATTTCCTCGGGATCTTTAAACTCTGATTATGCTATGGTTACACGCCCACGTCAAGCATAGATCATAGATCTCGTGTTCAGGTTCTTTAAACTCTGTTATGTTTGGGGCTACATGCCCAGGTCAAGGAATAGATCATAAAACTAGTTTTCAGGTTCTTTAAACGTTGTTATGATGAGGTTATACTCCCAGGTCAGAACGGGTCAATAGACGGACATCCTATTAATTAAGTTCTGTCTACTTTGATTGCTAACCACTTATACTATGAAACGAGAACTCGATATAGTTCTCGTTTTTTTCTCTCTTAATTTTAGTAGGTATTTTTAGCTCCGTTTCAAAAAGGGGTGATGCCAGTATCACACATTTTCATTTCGAGGCATTTTTTGAGACCTTTGAATTATCTTTATCGTAAAAAAAAATTAGTTTCTATTTTGAGGTGCGTTTTTAGAAATTTAGCAAAATAGCATACATTTTTAAGCAATTTATAATGAAAAACATATACATTTTGCAATTTTTTCTATAAAATAAGACATTTTTATGGACAAAATAAGACACTTTTATTGACAACATTGTAAAAATTCCAGAAAATATAGACATTTAAAACCATTTTCAATCAATTTTCAGATATGTTTTGTATAAAAATGATACTATTTCATATTATTTTCCGAAAAGTGTTGATTCACATAAATTCAAGAAAAACTATACAAATTATTTGTAAAAAACATATTTTAAACATTATATATAGAAATTTTATTTCTAAAATTAAGTCTGAAAGTCAAAACATTACTAATATATCTTATCAAAATATTGTCAAACTTAACATTTTCTTCAAAACATGAAATTGATCAACACTTTAAGTTATTATGCACTTTTAGTCTCTTGTAATATTTATTGGAATGAGCATACATGACACATACATCTATCTTCACATATTTTTGTATTACTTTGTGGTTTACAGTCTTTTTCTATTTCATCCATTAATAGAATTTGGGTTTTTTTATATTACTATGTTCTTTGCAATATCTTTTTTTGTATATTTCCCTTTTATATTTCTTCCTTCATTCTATGAAGAAACTAGATCAAACATCTCTTCCCTATACCATTGATTTTTATGAACATGATACATTATAAACAGGGAAAATATATTTAATCAATTGGAACACAGATGTCTAAGTGTTAAGACTCCATAGGAGGCCAAATATTTGTATTTTATCAATATTAAAAAGAAAAATATACGATTATAACAAGTTACTATAATCACAATCACATTAGAGAAAACAAATAATTGGTAGAAAGACAAAAAGCCTAGTTCGTGGCTTAAAAATTTAGACATGGAATATATCTGTGTAGAAAGGTTGAACACCACAAACTTCACAAGGAGGGTTATCTTAATTGGCAATATAAAATACGCCTTTGCACCATTCTTAAAAAGATATCTAGAAAGATAGAACACTTCAAACTTCACAATGAGGGTTATCTTAATTGCCACTATATGCTTGCCCACCACTCTTATCAATTGTTTCTTCAAATATAATTTTATTAACTTTATTATAAGATATATAACAAAATTCTTAAGCTATTGAAAACCTATGTACAAGATTGTGGAAATGAGGTATATATGTCTGTGAAAATATCATAATATTGAGCTAAAGAGATACATATGTACAATAAATATTATTTCTACTAATATTTATATCTACATTAAAACTTTTTACACTTTTTATAAAAAATCAAAATCATTATTAAACATTAATAACTTAAATCCTTCTAACTTTAAAATGATGGTTATAATCTAAAATATATACATATATTAGATAATTTTTTTAAATGTAGATACTAGTTCAAGATCTTATGTTCTAATTTATTTCAAGTTCTATTTGCGGTATTAAATTGCATTTAGGTTATTATAATCGTTAGCTATCTTGATCCCTACATAGATATTATATGTTGCTACATAGTAGATACATGAGACTATACTATGTGAACCTTAAGAAATTTAGATGAGATAAAATTGAACTAAAAAATCATGATTCTAAGAAGATATTTATAGTAATTTATCAGGTGTTCCAACATAGAGACTCGTTGATTTCATGGATTCAATTACTAGGATGTGCCTTATAGAGTGACACTTTTTCCCAATGGGTTTTATTAAAACATTAGAATGCTTTTTAAATTTGTAATTGCGTCAAACTTCTTAGAAATGAAGCGTATATTAATTTCAACATTTTGTTTACAGTATTAAAATGCTTTTTAAATATGTTATCGCGTCAAAATTCTTAGAAATGAAGTGGAAATGCCCCTCCTCCCACTGCACCTCCTTCCTCCATGCTCCTCTGGCCACACTCATTCGCTCATATGGGCGCCCAAGGGCCGCCCTCACGGGCTTGCTCGATGCTGGGCATCGAGCAAGCCCGTGAGGGTGGCCCTTGGGCGCCCAAGTGAGCACTCCCTTTCCCGTGAGGGCAGCCCTTGGGTGCCCAAGTGAGCGGCAGAGCAGAGCCCTTAGGCTCCCAAGGGTCGTCCTCACGGGCTTGCTCGATGCCACTTGGGCGAGCAGAGACCTTGGGCGCCCAAGGGCCGCCCTCACGGGCTTGCTCGATGCCACTTGGGCGAGCAGAGCCCTTGGGTGCCCAAGTGAGCAGCAAGTGATTCTTTGCTCTGTCGCTCACTCATTCGCTCATCTGGGGGCCCAAGGGCCGCCCTCACGGGCTTGCTCGATGCCCAGCATCGAACAAGCCCATGAGGGAGGCCCTTGGGCCCCCAGATGAGCGAATGAGTGAGCAGTTAAGTTGTTAAAATCTTAACACAGTTAGGGAACACCATACCAAACCAATGAACAATCGATTTGATTTTGATAACCGTGAGCAGGCTTTCGACACAGTCATAGATGAGATCCATCTTGAGCTTATTATTTATAGATACACCTGTAATTGAGAAATGGGATCAGACTTCTATCATCGGGGCTGCTTATTGTTGAACTCTATTACCGGTCATTTGAACTCTGTGTATGCTCAATTCTATGCAAAGGGACAATATCGATTATTTTTTTCAACACAGACAATACAGATTATTTTTTTCAACACAGACAATACCGATTATGCATTTTATATCACCACAGGTCTCCAAACGGATTGCTTGATAAAAGTCTTGTCATGAAGGAATACATGTATTGTCTTGAAATGATAATCCCCATGTGCATTTATAAAGAGTTAACTTCAAAAAAGTAATTTTATTTGAAAAGTAAATATGGATTTTATAATATTTAAGTTTTGTTTTATTGTAAATTTAAGAAAATGCATTTTATATCACCAAAGGTCTCCAAACGGTTTGCTTGATAAAAGTCTTGTCGTGAAAGAAATACATATATTGTCTTGAAATGATAATCCCATGTGCATTTATAGAGAATTAACTTCAATAAATGTAATTTTATTTGAAAAGTAAATATAGATTTTATAATCTTTAAGTTTTGTCTTATTGTAAATTTAAGAAAATGCAATTTTTAATGGGTGAACATTTTAAAAATAAAATCTATTGAATGTGTATTTTTTAATTTATAAGTAAGCTACTATTTTATTTTTTTTGTATTAGATTTTTTCTTTACATATATTTTTTGTATCGAATCATATTCAATTTGTATTTGTACTAGAATTATGATACTATTCTGTATTCGTACTCGAATTATAATACTATGATTGATTACTAATTATGATACTATTCCGTATTTGTACGAATTATAATATAACTATTAATCATAGTATTATAATATTATGATTGATTACTTATTATAATGTTATGCACATGACCATCTTGATCCTTCTTATTTTTAAGAAATCCGAAATATCCAATTGAACAGTTACAACAAATACATGAAATATCCAAATGAGAGAAGACGGGTTTGAAGAAATCTAAACACATGACCATTTTTATCCAGCATGTGTTTTTCTTTTTAAGAAATCCGCATTCTCGAGAGATCACCCATATTTTGAGAATAAAAACACTCTTTGATGGAAATTTACAAATTATCTATCGGATTCCATCTCGCTAGAAAAACCTGATAAAGCTAAATAGTTTAAATCTTTGCGGCTAAGCGCCCGAGGCACCTCTAGGAAACAGAAACAAATTGGCATTTTAGCAAAACAAAATCCAAATGCAAGAGTTGAGTTGGTAAAACTAAACGCACAAGTAACATAATTCAATGGGAGACTCGAAGTTCAAATTCCGGTAATAGAGTTCAACAATAAGTAGCCCCGATGACAGAATTATGATCCCATCGATTACAGGTGTATCTATGTATTTAAAGATACACCTATATCCCAGAGTTCAACAATAAGTAGCCCCGGTAACAGAGATCTATGTCGGGCATCGCGCAGCCCCGTGAGGGAGGCCCTTGGGCGCCTAGATGAGCGAATGAGTCTGGCCAGAGGAGCACGGAGGAGGGGGAGGAGGGAGGTGCAGCGGGAGGAGGGGGCATTTCCACTTCATTTCTAAGAAGTTTGGCACGATTACAAATTTAAAAAGCATTGTAATATTGTAAACAAAATGTTGGAATTAATATATGCTTCATTTCTAAGAAGTTTGACACGATTACAAATTTAAAAAGCATTTTAATATTGTAATGATCTAGCATCGCACATCCCGTGAGGGTAGCCCTTGGGTGCCCAAGTGACGGAATGAGTGTAAAACATAAGTTGGGCACAAAAAGCAAATCCTAACTTTAAATTTACATACATATATAATATGTAAAACATAAGTTGGGGACAAAAAAAATGTTGGAATTAATATATGTTTCATTTTTAAACTTGTAATGTCCGAAACAATAATTTTGATTAACTATAAAATTTAGTATTTTAAGTATTTTTAATTGATAATTTTCTTGTCATTTCAAATCTTATATTTAAAATTTATAAAAATATAAAATGAGTTTTAACCTCTAAATAAGTTTTAAACTCTAAATAAGTTTTTGAATATTTATATGAATTATTTGTTCTTGTATGGTCTAATATATTATTTAATTATGAATTGCATCATAATTTCTTTGTTTTTTTTTTGTTAGAGTGGTGAAATTATTTATGAATTTTTTGTTTGTTTGTTTAATATGCAACTTTAAAAAAAGTTGTAATTTAACTTTTGAAGATTTTTTTTTTCCAATCTAAGAGTTGATTTTAAAATTTTTGTAAACAAGAGTATGGGATGTTTGGGCCATGGCTCCATTTTTTGCCAAAAAAAAAAATCGTGTATATTGGCATCAACACTTTTCTATTTGGGGGGTGTTTTTAGTGTTTTTTTTCAAAAATCATCGTTTTTATGTCTAGAGTTCTCGTTCATAGTATAAAGTTTTCGTTTCATAGTATAAGTGGTTTGCTATTATAACCGGGTCAATACCGACCTAAACCAAACGCTTCACACAGCCCTAGATTTGTTCTATGGATCTGATTTCTCTGGGCATTTAATGAAACCTGAAACCACTTTGTCATAGAATTGAAATTTGTCACAATTCGAAATGTAGATAATCCCATTTACTAAATTCATAGATGAATATTGTAATCGCCTCTTTTTAAATGATGGACCGGAAGGTTGGTTTCCTCTGAACGACCAGTTTGAGAGATAAGCTTAAGTTTCAAATAAACACTAACATATATAAATTTCAGTTAATATATAATTAAAACAAATTAGATTTGATTTGATTTTCTGTTGCAAAGGGTTTATTTTTGTCAACATATATATATGATAACGGAAATAGTTATTTTGGATTGAAATTAGGCTATCATGTTTCTTCAATTTACGGTGATGAATATTGTAGATACTAAAATGATTATTATAGTCATATCTTAGAAGAAAGCATATATAAATGTTATATATAAAGTTTTATGTGTTTGCGGGAATTAAAAACGAAGGGATCCTTACATCGAGAAAATATACACAATGGAATGTTATGGTAATTATTATTTTAATTATGTAGATTTTAAATTGTTTTTATATATAATCTGCATCTATGTATAACTTGCATCGGATTCTATTATTAGTGGTAGAAATTGAAATCCAGCTATCTTGGGATATATAACCCAATACTATTTTTCATGTGAAAGTTTGAGATATGGGTGGAGTTAAAATAGGTATAAGTAAAACTCAAGTGTTTTATTGTTAAAAAGTTTAAATTAGTATTTTTATAGGATAGTAAGTAAATATAAAAATACTTTATTTTCAATTAAAAATGTATATTGTAAATTATACAAAAACCAGCATGACTCACGAAATGTACAAAAATTAACTAATTCTCTTATTAAGAATATAACACATAGTTGGTTTATGAGAGAGTTATATTATATACGTATTAGTTCGACAAATAATTGTACCGAGTGAAACGAGGTGCTATACAGTATTGTATGGGAGAGATCCTCTAACGTGATATAACTTATAACGTTAGTAACAACATAATTAAAAAATTCATGTCGGCTCATAAAATTAAAAATTACGGAAAATATTTTTTAAAAAAATCCATGCTCGTTCATAAAATAAAATATTATGAAAAGTAATTAAAAAATAGATGTTTGTTGATAAAATAAAAACTTAAAATTTAAACCCTGATTTATCAATCAAGAAAGATCAAATTTCTTGAGTTTAAATTTAAAAAAAGAAACACACCTCAAAAAATTGGATCTCTCTGGGTGTTTGATAGATACGATTTTAAAATGGATCTATACTGGTGTAAATACATTTATGTGTGAACAGTTTTAAGTAAAATATTATATATGCATATAATAAATTTATAAATCGGAATAAGTTAAATGCTGTGGGTATTGAATTTTATGAGGAGGTGCATGACCTTTGATTAACGTATGAATAAAGGTATATTAGATTATTAATCCAACCAATGGAGATGCGGAAGTAATAAAAGGGTAATTTGTTATTAGCTTTACATCATTATGGGTATGGTTTATTTTATGTAAATATATATTGGAAACTACAAATTGGATTAATATACTTATACCATCATTGCTTTAAAAATATATATATATATATAAGTGTTATATATTTATTGGAGAAGGAGAATTGATGAGACATTCTAATTCATATTTAGTTGGATTCAATTACTTCTTTAAAGAGAAGTAATTGAATCCTAGTTCTTATTCATAATGTTTATATATATATTCTTGAATTAAAATGGAAATGATCATACTTATACCAAGATTTAGATGTTGCTTGGATATAATAGCTTCCTATATATTTGTAAGATAAAAGTAGGATTATATTCCTAAGATTGAATGATTAAATACAAATGCAAAAACATCCTTGCCCTAAATTTGAAAAGGGGGGAATTATTTTAAGAAACCCTTAGCTTGGTGAGCCATTAGAAAATCCTTTAGATATAAACTTGAAAGACGCCACAAACAAACTCTTAGCACTAAAGTTTAAATAGATATGAAGGGAACATCAAATGAAGTTCCAGTGATTAATGTCCACATGTAAGTTACAATGTTATGGAGACCCTTAAAGACAAAAAAAAAATTAAAAAATTAGGGTGTATTTTGAGGGACATTACAAGTGGTATCAGATCCTAGTTACAACACTACAGGCCTATTGACTCGCAAACGTACAAGTACATTACAAACTCTATACAGGATTTCATACATAGAGACACCTTCTTGTAGATTTACGCTATAGATAGTTGTTTATATTATTAGCATGCAAAGTCAAACTAGTACATCATTAAAAATGTGTTATATGTTACAGCCAAGCAAGTAGGAAGATTACATAGAAAATAAAACTGCTTTAAAGGAGCTATGATCTATGACAGAATTATGTTCCAAATAAAAATATAGGGTTTAATACTTTAGTAAAATAAACCTAAAAGATAAAGAGTAATATTTTTTACCTTGTGTGTGACTGAGTAAACATAAACTATGTATACATAAGAACAATAGTTAAATATCTTATGTACAGAAAATTACAGTCTCAAAACATGGCATGACTAGACGTGTGTATCGTAGGTACATTCACCTTTAACAATTTTTGAAACAATGCTTTAAATGATTTTTATTTATTGTCAAAGCATGAAAATGAGATTCAAGACTCTATTTGTGATAAACATGTTGTCGAAATGTATGCTTAGGAAAAGTATGAAGCATTTTTGGTAAAAAATAGAAGTAGTTACCTTCTTATATAAATAGAAAGTCATGGCATGCAAATATCTTCTATTATAGAATGTTATAGATGTATAAACCATTTGAATGCATTGTGTTGAAAGAATGTTAGAAATTTCATATATTAAAAGCACTAGTGAGAAAACTATAGAAAAACATAGTCAAGATGTTATGACTTGTAGTGGCATGAGAAGAGTCTCAGAAACATGACAGGAGTAGTTGAATTTATGAAAGTTTGTAGGTTATCTTAAAAATAGATGTTGCACTTGGTCGTAAGTTTGAAATGATTGATATGCTTAAATATCAAGATATGTCCAAATCCAGTTGTAACTATACTTATCGAAAATGAGTAATGTATTAGAATTACACATAAGAGTGTTTGATTGCAAACAATATCTCATATACAATCAAGATAGAAACTTGATATATGCTATGTTTTATCTTTATGATGAACAAGAGATTATGATGTAAATAACTTCTGGAAAGAGGTTGTAAGTGAAGCATGTAGGTTCATGTGGGTACAAGGGACCTCACCAAGACTGATGAATGAGAGGTAATACATGAAGTATTTTCTAACATGAATTATGATTCAATAACTGTTTGAACAAATCACATAATGAAAATTTAAAGTTAGACTGATGATAGTCATTTGCATGAATGAGTTAATAGGTTTATAAATAAACTGAATGGAAAGAAAGATGATAAATTTTAAATTTTACTATGAGAAAATTTAAAGTTAAATTAATGGGATGATGTTGAGTCGAGAGGACTCTGGAGCATCATGGTTATTTATCATTTATAGTATAGTGTTGAGTCGGGAAGAGTCTGGAGCATCATGACTATTAACCTATGTTGAGTGGGAGGGACTCTGGAGCATCATGGTTGTTTATTTGTTATAGCATGATGTTGAGGCGGGAGGACTCTGGAGCATCATGACTATTAAACTATGTTGAGTCGGAGGGAATTTGGAGCATCATGGCTATTTATCTTTTATAGTATGGTGTTGATTCGGGAGGACTCTAGAGCATCATGACTATTAACCTATTTTAGAGTTTTGATGTTGAGTCGGAGGGACTCTGGAGCATCGTGAAATTTTGAACAGCTGTGGGGACGCCCAAGTTGTATGAACATCCTTAAGAGCACCGGTAGGAGATATACCTAGACCTATATAATAATGTGAAAGGGTATCGTCCTTGTGTTGGATGGGCATGTTGAAATAGCGAGCCGTGTGGAGGCCCAAGGAACCTCAAAGCACACCTAAACAGTCTTGGACTGCACCGTAGTATAAGACCACAGTCCATGTAATAGTATTATTAATGACCATTGAAATAGGCCCGAAATTAGTACCATGGATGTGTCTTATAGTCACAGATTTAACTACCTATATTTATATCTAGAACTATTACAAATATGATTTTTTATGGTAGGCTTACATTATGTGTCCAAGTTATTTTACAAAACCTACAAAAAGGGATAGTGAAGAGACATTATGATTATCTTGCATGAATAATAAATACACAAAACTTATTTGGTGTTGAGTGAATACACTCTAGATCACCCCGACTATTATAAACTACTATTGAGCATAAGCTCTGGAATCACTACAACTCATTGTGATTACCGATGTTGAGCTGGAGGCTCTGGAGCATTAGTAATCAGTTTATTATTGAGTATTAGGTACCTCTGGAGCACCTATAATAAAAAAAAGTCTTATTCAGTGTTAAGATGGTGCACTACGAAGTATTTTTATTTGTTTCTCTACTATGCATATGTTATGCACGAGGTATGCACATATAATTATCTTACAAACTTGTTATATTTAAATTTATGAATATATATGTTTAGATTATGTATATGCTATGTTATGTTCATATATATCTCACGTTATGAACATTGATATGATTGCTTTTGAGGAAAAGAAGGTAGAGAATGACTAAAGGTACTTATGAAAGGAATGTCATGACAAGAATTTTGAGAATATTATCTTAGATCATAATTTGTATATATACCATGAATGATTGAGAGATGTGTAGGTGTAGGAAATTAAAAATAAAAGATTTGTAAGTAAGATCAACTCTAAAAGAGAGTTACCATGAAAAGAACACAACATGATGTTGCGAAGGAAAATTATTACTTATGCTCTAAATGATTTAGAAAAATCAGATATATGGATTTATTTTATGATAAAATGCTAGAAACAACTTGTGTTGTTATGAAAAGTACAAGTACAAAAAGAAAGAAACATTGAGGATATCTAAAGGCATGTCAAAGCAAGCAAGACAGTTGAAAATTTTATGCTTACAGAGATAACAAGAAGCAGAAGACAAAAGTTTGAAAGAGTACGAACACCAAGGATGATGTTATTCTTAAGGGGGGAAGGATGTAATATCCCGTTTTTCTCCCTTAAGGTTTCTGCAACAGAAAGTTCAACTGTGTACCCATCAATGGCAAGAAGCTCATGGCAGGAGCTCCACAGGTAAAACTTTGTAAGTATGATTATGTTTTCCTAAGTGTTAAGTGAATTTGCAGACTTAGGAGACTGAAGGCTTGCCGCAACGAAACGAATGGGGCATGGAATCCACTAGGGGGATGTATGACTTGTTAGCCGTGAATTTTGATGACAACAGTCATCCTAATGTCGTGTGCACTTAAAGTGAACTGAGATGTTTACTAAGAAAACACTTAAGTTTAAAAGTATGTTAATAGCTAGTCCTAGATAAGGACGCCGAAGAAACTCCTAGTCACCGCAAGGCAGTAACAAGTTCCTTTAATCTAAATATTAGCAGGACGCTAATCTATACTAAGTACCATTAAGTAAAAATAAGAAATTAACAAAAAGAACATTGGTAGCCTAGCCTCGACAAAATATGTCATTAAAATTCCTCAGTGGAAAATAATTGATAATTTACCGATTATAAATTTTGAATAAAAGATAAAGGATTTATTATTACCAAGGAAACAAATTGGTATTTATAAATAAATATTATTTAAAAGATACATAAAATATGTGAGATTTAAAAGAACTATATCAGTTTATCTACCAACGAAGAAAATTGTAAATGGTAGTTGATGCATGAGAAACTCTTAGCTATTTAATAGTATGTTAACTATGTAAATTGATAGTTAAGCCAAGTTACATTTAGTTATGTTTAAGATAATATAATTACCTTAAGTGAATTGATTAAAGATCTTGAGTTAATTTAAAGATAAGTTAAGTGAACTAATTAAAAGACATTGACTTATTTTAAAGATAAATTATTTATGTTAAATTAATTAGATAAAGATAAATAAAGTTAAGTTAAAGAGCAGTTAACCAAATGTTAACGAAGTAAATCTATTAGTTATCATTAACTAAAGATTAAACAAGTTAAGTTCTAAAAAGAATTTGTGGTGATAGTCAAAACATAGATAGGCTATATAAAGGACACTATGATGTTCAGAAAGGGGATCTTTCTTCTGAAAGAAAGAATGGAATGGAAAAGATAACCAAATCTCGTCAAGCGTAGATCATAGATCTCGTGTTCAGGTTCTTTAAACTCTGTTATGTTTGTGGCTACATGCCCAGGTCAAGGAATAGATCATAGAACTAGTTTTCAGGTTCTTTAAACGCTGTTATGATGAGGTTATATGCCCAGGTCGGAACGGGTCAATATACGGACATCCTATTAATTAAGTTCTGTCTACTTTGATTGCTATTATAACCGGGTCAATACCAACCCAAACCAAACGCTTCACACAGCCCTAGATTTGTTCTATGGATCTGATTTCTCTGGGCATTTAATGAAACCTGAAACCACTTTGTCATAGAGTTGAAATTTGTCACAATTCGAAATGAAGACAAGCCCATTTACTAAATTCATAGATGAATATTGTAATCGTCTCTTTTTAAATGATGGACCGGAAGGTTGGTTTCCTCTGAACGACCAGTTTGAGACTTAAGCTTAAGTTTCAAATAAACACTAACAGATATAAATTTCAGTTAATATATAATTAAAAAAAATTAGATTTGATTTGATTTTCTGTTGCAAAGGGTTTATTTTTGTCAACATATATATATATGATAACGGAAATAGTTACTTTGGATTGAAATTAGGCTATCATGTTTCTTCAATTTACGGTGATGAATATTGTAGATACTAATATGATTATTATAGTCATTTCTTAGAAGAAAGCATATATAAATGTTATACATAAAGTTTGATGTGTTTGCGGGAATTAAAAACGAAGGGATCCTTATATCGAGAAAATATACACAATGGAATGTTATGGTAATTAGTATTTTAATTATGTAGATTTTAAATTGTTTTTTTATATAATCTGCCTCTATCTATAACTTGGATTGGATTCTATTATTAGTGGTAGAAATTGAAATCCGGCTATCTTGGGATATATAACCCAATACGATAATCAATGATAATCAATACGGTCATGAAGAAATATTTTTGATGTGAAATTTTGAGATATGGTTGGAGTTAAAATAGGTAGAAGTAAAACTCAAGTGTTTTAATGTTAAAAAGTTTAAATTAATATTTTTATAGCATAGTAAGTAAATATACAAATACTCTATTTTCAATTAAGAATGTATATTATAAATTATACAAAATGCAGCATAACTCAGGAAAAGTCGATTCGGTAATCTCTTATGGTTGCTTTGGATTATGTACAAAATTAACTAATTCCCTTATTAAGAATATAACACATATTTGGTATATGAGAAAGCTATACTACATACGTATTAGTTCGACAAATAATGTAAATACATTTATGTGTGGAAAGTTTTGAGTAATATTTTATATATGCATATAATAAATTTATAAATTGGAATAAGTTAAATTGTGTGGGTATTGAATTTTATGAGGAGGTGCATGACCTTTGATTAACTTATAAATAAAGGTATATTAGATTATTAATCCAAGCAATGGAGATAAGGAATCAATAAAAGGTTAATTTGTTATTAGCTTTACATCATTACCGGTGTAGTTTATTTTATATAAATGTATTTAGCTTTAGCTTTACATCATTACCGGTGTGGTTTATTTTATATATATTGGAAACTGCAAATTTGATTAATATACTTACACTATCATTGATTTAAAAGAAAATATATATAAAGCGTTACATATTTATTGGAGAAGGAGAATTGATGGGACATTTTAATTCATAGTTGTAAATAAAATTTTGTTGTTTAGATCTTTAAAGAGAAGTTATTGAAATCCTAGTTTTTATTCATAATATATATATATATATATATATATATATATATATATATATATATATATATATTCTCGAATTAAAATGGAAATGATCATACTTATACTAAGATTTAGATGTTGCTTAGATATAATAGTTTTCTATATATTTGTAAGATAAAAGTAGGATTATATTCGTCATATTGAATGATTAAATACAAATGCAAAAATATCGTTGCCCTAAATTTGTAAAGGGGGGAATTATTTTAAGAAACCTTTAGCTTGGTGAGCTATTAGAAAGTCCTTTAGACAAACTTGAAAGATGCCACAAACAAACTCTTAGCATTAAAGTTTAAATAAATATGAAGGGAAAATCAAATGAAGTTCCAGTGATTAATGTCCACACGTAAGTTACAATGTTACGGAGACCCTTAAAGATATAAAAAAATTAAAAAATTTAGGGTGTATTTTGCGGGACATTACAAAATGTAGAGGCTTTTGTTGCACTACCGAAAGTAGCTGCTCAACCTATGCTCAAATGGCTCTTATACCATGTGAAATTCTTAATTACAAAATATCTAAGAGCTGAGTATACATCACAGAGAAAGAATGAGCAGAAAAGATGAATTAGAGTGAAAACTATAGTAAAAATGAGCAGACAATTAATCATGCGTGAGAACTGAGATAGGAGTAGAATAATGTCATGTGATCCAATAATCAATATAGGCAACAATGATGATACAATGGTGAGAATTTGAATCACACAAAAAACTTTGAACCTCAGTTGGTCTATCAGAGGAATTGTCACCACTCAAGTGCTTTGGAAGACTAAAACTCAACTGAACTCATCCTAAACTCAGTTAATTGAATACACAATCAGTTATCTGACTAAGGATGGTGGATCGATGATTTTTTCATGCAAATCAATCAGAAAAGGGCGCATGAGGCAACAATCAGTGGCATTTAGAGCTCTAAACCGCCACAAGAGTTGGCTAACTTAAGTGGAATGCATTGGAACACTGAGTAGATTCCTATAAAATAGGGAACTACTAAAGTGGTCCTAAAATGATGAATGCATGGCTTAGAAGGTAGTATATGGATCATGTATGATATCTGCACACCACTAGGAGCCAAATGACATCATCAACCACTAGGAAAATGAAATAATTCTAGATAAGACAAAGATGGAATATTAAAATATCCTAACAAAAATGTACAGAAAAATAGATACAAGCACATTGGATTTGAATTCACCTTTCCTAACTCACTCAAGTTTAATAACCTCATGTTCTATAAAAGAAAAGGTATTTTCACAATTTTCTAATACCCTAGAATACCCTGGGAAATAACAATTAGTAATAGTCAAAGGAAAACGAGTAAGATTCCACTAAATATTTCTCATTAACTTGTTACTATACTTTAAGTTGTCGCCTTTTCTTAAATAAGTACAAGTGTAGAGTAATTTCGAGCAACTTGGGGCATTTACTGATTTTTTGGAAACTTTAAGATATTGGTAAATTTTAGTAGGGAACTTGGGGTATTTACTGAAATTTCTAAATAAAATGCCTTTAGGAACACAACAGATTATTGAGAAAAAGTTGAAATGAAATAACTAAATTAGACTACGTCATTCTGTGCAGTTATAGAAGTTTTTACGTAGATCTGTAATTCAAAAAACTTGGAAACTCTTACCTATTTCATTTCTAAGAATTTTATTTCAATAAAAACATAGAATTTTCAATTGTAAGAAACGAATGAATAATTGGAGAAATTCATAGAAAATAAACATTGATTGGAAGTTTACCTGGTTCGGTGGTTGCAAATGAATTAATTGTTTTGAAATTCAGGTCATAAAAAAAATCATGGTGCAGATGATGATTAATAGTTCGAACATGTTAAACCCTCTTCTTTCAAAGAATGATAACAATGCAACACATTCTTATTCTTCATAATAATTTGCTTCTGGTCTTTTTTTCTCCCATTATACCGCCTTTGTTGTTTGCCTATTCTTCTTTTCTTTACTCGGTCTAGTCAAAGAATGATAACAATGCAGTGTTCTTCATAATAATTTTATAATACACGAAATATCCTCAAAGGTATTTGGGTATTTGGCGGAAATGAGGTGTAATTTTTTTTCCTTTACTCGCACAAAATGAATTTGTTGGTCTTATAATACTAAACCTCATAAATAACTATTTGCATATTCCCAAACAAAACTTTATTCTTACCCTAATTAAGAATATATTTAATTAAGAATATATTAGATTAAAGAATAAAACTTCCTTTTTCGTTAACTAAAGCTTACCAAATTAACAAGAGACAAAGGATAATTACTTTACACGTTAATCTCTAAGAAAACTTAGAACAACATCTACATAGGAGCATTATTCTCATTAAGAACTATCAGAGATTTCTTAATAACATATTAAAACCCTCAAGGTAACCTCTTTTAATATCCATATGACATTTTTCTCTTAGCCAATTAGATCAGTAGTGATAACCTTTATTACTAATACATCAACTTAACTCACTAGGACATAATGATAGCATACTTTAAGCATATATTACCTATTACCGACAACTCTTTATGACATTAATACACATGAATATATATGAATTACATCCGTAAGGTCTACTTTTCATATGTAGATCTTAATAGCTACTGGGAGCTATATGCATAACCACACATTGAAAATCATTTAACTCATAACCATTTTTACGAGCCTTCTGCATAAAACCATTACATAAAATCAATGAATTCTCTCGGATTTAGAGCTTCTACAATTCAACATATCATGCTTAAATTCTGTACGACATCCACTTCTACATATGCTGATCATAATACCATTGAGATGACTTAGTGTTATCTTAATACCATTTGATCGAATATTAACATCAATTATAAATAAGAAGCATTGACATGTGTTATAAATGCATCATAACCATTTGTGATACCTATGATCCCTGGACTTTTCTTCTGTGATAATTAATTGATTAAATATGTAACATATATAAGGATGAAAAAATCACATTTAATACTCATAAATATGAAAGATAATAAAGCCATTTATGTATTTACCTCAAATTAACATAACCTAAGAAAAATTTGACGGTTATGGTAACAACTGAACCACCAATTGACTGAGTCTACATTGGACCACACAGATCAGTATGAATAAGTTCTAGAGGCGCATGTGCCCTTCGAGACATACATTTAGGAAAGCTATCCCTGTGTTGGTTTGCAATGATGCAACAACCACAACTGTTTGCTGACTCCTTCATAGGGGGTAATCCTTTTACCATAGCTTTATGCCGCAACAACTTGAGACAACCAAAGTGAAGATGTCCATGTATGAAATTCCATTAGAGCTTACCTTGCTGCTACAATTCATGACTAGTGGATACATCATGTTCCTAGTCACTTGTACTTTGATGATCAACTATCTATTTGGGGGTTTTTCATAAATTTCATAGTCTACTCCATCAAAGACAAGTCTGTATTTCTTTTCAGCAAGTTTCCCAATGCTCAGTGGATTATGCTTCAATCCGGGAGCATAATATACATCTGTGATTGTATTTTGTTGGCATTCTTTGGTCAGAATGTTGACCAATCATTTGCTAAGAAATGGAACTACCTCATCTGTGCTGACTTTGACCTTTGTCTTTAGTGATACATCTAGGTCTACAATCAGACGTCTATCACCTGCCATATGGTTACTAAAACCACTATCTAAAATCCAAAGTCCCTTTGGGATTTCGTGTGCAGCATGACATGTAAGAAATAACATATCTTCTTTATCCTCAGAGGTATTAGTGACATTAGCATTCTGTTTTTCCCGATCAAAATTTTTCTTTCTACATTCATGAGCATAATGGACAAATTTATTGCAATAATAAAACTTAACATTAGATTTATCTCACTTTTTTTGTCGTAGTTACTGCCTTCATGGTTATTACTATGATTTTTATCTTCTTTTCAATTACTTCGGCCACCTTTTCCTCTTCCTCTTGATCCTCCTCTACCTCTGCCTCTTCCTCTACCTTTTGAGAATGAGACTTGTGCTTTGAAATCATTCTTCAGAGATGACTCTTCATTCCTTTTGATTCTGGATTCATATGATCTAGTTGTGATCTAGTCAACTCATCTATAGAGAGAGTACTCAGGTCCTTTGCTTCTTCAACCGATGCAACTTTCGGATCAACTTTGGTGGGAAAAGGTCTCAAAACCCTTTAAACCACCCTTTGATCTTCAATCTTTTCAACAATCGCCATGACTTGGGTAATGAAAGAATCTATTGTGTGTGATTCTTTCATCTTTAGATCTTCAAAATCTCTGTTTAGGTTTTTTATTTTAGCTGCTTGTACCTTACCAGCACCCTAATAACTGGTCGCCAAGGTTTCCCATGCTGCTCTGACATGCAATGCAGCTGATATCTTTGGAAATATGTTGTTATCCAAAGCGTTCATTATGTGATATAGTGCCTTTGCATCCTTCTTCCTGTGAATTCGCAGAATATCCTTTTCTCTGTCTGATAGGGCTTGATAAGTTGTGTCATTTGCTGGTTTGGAATAGCCATTCATGACATATTCCCACACATCTTTCGATCTGAGATAAACCGCCATCCTCATGGCCCAGGCATCATTGTCATTTTTTCCTATAAGAGGAGAAATATGAGATTGATTATTGCTGCTAGAAGCCATAGACGCTGCAGAGTCTTTCACTGGCTTTTTAAAAAAACAATCTCCTTCCTTTTTTTAATAATGTCTCATCTTCACTTCCTTAAAATTTTAAAAAGAATCTCTTCTTCTTTTTTTAAAATTCGATTGTTTTTTTTTACTTAAGAAAAACAAATCTTACTTGAAGTGAATAATTTCTGTGAAAAAAAAAACTCAAGACATGAAAAAATCTTCTTGTGGAATTATTTTCGCAGGTCTAAAGAAGGTTGAAATGGGAAATTTTGAGCAATTTTCGTTCTCTGGGATATAATAAGGGAACAATAATTTGGAGAAATTATTGCACTTTGGACTATAGGAAGGGCGCAAAATTTTTCAGAAAAAATTATTTCGTAAGTTTGCCCTACATTATCGCTCCTCCATGCAGGGGAGGGGTGCGAAAATTTCTGCAATTTTCTTGAAAGCTATGGTTTTTCTTGCAATTGGCTTCTTTGAAACTCTCACATTCTTCTTCCTTGAACCGATCAATCAATATTCTTCCAACGCTTTGATACCAAACTAAAGGTTGGAGGGAGAAATAAACACAAAGATTATGTAGAATGAGCTACAACTCTTCAATATTTATTAATAAACGGAAGATCAACTAAATGGAATTACAAACCAAATCTGAATGTGTATTTAAACATTTATAGAAAACCTAAAATCTAACCTAGCTTTTGCATGCATTCAAAGCATGTTCCACAAGGGCTTCACTCAATAAACTGCTATCATAGTACGTTCGTTTGTGGCATATGAAACAATACCCATAATTTCACTAAATATTGGAAAATACCTTCCAAAATCCTTTTTTTAACCCCCTCCCAATATGCTTTCCCAATTTAAAAAAAAACCCTATTTTCACTAGATATTGTATGTATCAATTTTTTCATTAACATTTTTTATACCCCTTTATATTTCTACCTAGTGTATTGATATGATACCCCTCTTATGTCCCCACATGCATTCTACAATGCACCTTGCTTCTTTCGATGTATATTGTGGATGCACATGACCCACAATGCAATTACTTGAAACCACATACCATTATGATTTGCAACATCTAATGGTCTAATGAAGAGATAGGCGAACACTTCTTGTATGTCACTAGAGCCAATACACATAGTACAACATTTAGATTACACGTTGTAGTTCCCCAATCGTTGACTAAGCCTATTGTGGGCTAGGTATCCAAGCCCCCAGGGCCTGTGACAAGCTCTAGGAGGCTGACTAAACCTCCCAAGGCCTGTAATAGGCACAAGTGGTTGGGTATTCAAGCCCCCAAGGCCTATCGAGGGCCTATAACAGGCCTTGGAGGCTTAGAGCTTTCCAAGGCTATTGGTAACAACTGGTTGAGTGCTATTGGTAACAATTGGCTATCAGTAACCACTGTCTCTCCACTATCATCAATTGGAAACCCACTTCACCACAAAACCCCCTGAGCTCAAGCATGCCTCAAGACGTGATTTCCGTGCGTACTGGTAAGCCCGAGCCTTGCCTCAACCCGATTTCTCGTCCGGCCATGATCCCACCATCTCCATTTGGTGGATATTTGTCAGCCTGCCCATATAAAAAAGACCCCAAAGTATTTTTGTATTGTTACATTAAATAAAAAATACTATTTTCCTCTTAATATATATGCAATATAATTTTTAGGTTTTCATGAATATTTAATACCGCAATATGAATGAATGTGGTATTATATTGCCTTCTAGTAAAGCCCCCGTGGCATGTTGTTGCATGTTTTGTTAACTAAACTTCTAAATAAAAATTAAAGTAAAATATGAAGTTAACAGAAATAATTACTATTTCTAACAATCAGAAAGTCAGTCGTACAAGAACAACAACGAAGATGATGATCATAGTCATATGAAGCCCTCTCATCATACTCTTGCAGGAAACTCCATAATAATCGCAAGGCACTCCAACTTGCTAGTTTTTCTCCACATTCACATCAACCAGGCAATAAGCTTTGAAGAATTCTTAGAGGACTCGACCCAAATGCTCTTAGACTCACGAACACCCTCCATTAATTATGTCATCCCACCTTTTGTATTCGAAGAACCAAATTGCATGGATCACCTCCTTTATACCGGTGCTTATATTACATTAATTCACAATTTCTAATTTAAAAATCGACACCTCACCTCAGAGATATCGCGGGAGACATCCCCAACTCAAGGATAAGTTCATCCGAAGACAAATCATGGAGCAACGTTCTAAATAAGCAATTTTGCCTCCATGATATCGGAACTCAAGAGAAAACTATAAACTAAAGAATGGTGGATTCATGGTTCAAACATTACAAAACCTAAAATTAAACCTTCAAAATCAAGGCCTGAAATTAAGGTAAAAACACCTACCGGGAAAAATTAGACCTTCAAAATGAATTAAGTAATCGAAGCTAAGGTCTACTTTCAAGCAAGTTAACATGTAGCAACTATTGTGGCATTCAAACCTGACAAGCTGAAGAGAGAAAAAGGAGTTGTCGAGGACAAGAAAAAAGATAAATGACTATATTTTGATAACTTTTGCGTAGATCAATTGAATCGAGATGACACTCACTCCACTTAGGAAAGCATGCTGAGAGAGAAAAAAAATGCTCTCCGAAATTGGGAATTACTTTCTAGCATGGCGGAAGTGGCTAATCCTTTCAACAACTAATTGTTCATGATGGCATGTAGGATACCCTAACCATGTGTCTTCTATAAACTGAAAAAAGCAGTGTATGCATGGAATTTAAAATGGCAGCAACAAAAAGCAGGTATGCATGGAATTTAAAATGGAAGCAATAACAAGTGGGTCGTGATATATCCATGGAGTTCAAAACTAAAAGAGCAAAGATGACATATTAATATTAATATCAATCAATAATTATATTTATAAGTAATTATATTTTAGAATTTATGTAGATTAGTAAGTATGTTTTTCTTAAATTGTAAGAATTTATTGAAAATAATCTATTACCTAGATGGATTTTATGAGCCTGATTCCAAATTTGATAAAAATAATTATAAAACAAAAGAATATCAAAAATAACATAATTACTAATAAGTGATGCATGTATAATGGTTTTGTTGGGAGCTTGTTGAGCCTAAGCATCCAACCTTTTTGCAATGAGAACTCTTATGGATGATGTTGGAGCTCTAGTACTACCCTACTCTATAGTGTTTCGCACTTCCCGAGGGTTTCAAAATTGTTTGTTTTTTTTAAAGCTTTGATGCAAATCTCTATTTAAAAATAAGATTAGTTCTTCGTCCTTTGCTATGGAAAAATCAGGTACCAATGTAGTTAATGTAGTTATTAGCTAAATTTTTTCAATTAATTAAAGATTCTAAGGAAATGCAGCAAGATGCATACTTAGATTAAAGACTATGTAAATATCTTTTCAGTTGTTTTGTGACGAAGATGTGCTTGTCTTTGTACATAGTCTCCTATTATATTATATTTTTTCTTTATAAATAATTAATATAAATTTAATAAATATCTCAAAAAGACAGATAGCATAATAAAATA
This sequence comes from Larix kaempferi, assembly GCA_027924585.1. Taxonomy (NCBI): domain Eukaryota; kingdom Viridiplantae; phylum Streptophyta; class Pinopsida; order Pinales; family Pinaceae; genus Larix; species Larix kaempferi. Next base: position 21,367,959 of record BSBM01000434.1, on the reverse strand, counting down.
ACCCCATAATAAAATAATCCCATTCTAGAATATCCCTACGAATTGGTTATTTAGAGGCTCGAATACACTAGACACATAGTAAAATATAATTCGCAACCTTTACATACAAATACAATACTTCCGATGATTAAAGCCATTGAAGCGTATGACATGAACGTTAACATTTTTAATCAAAGTTAACAGTGCCAATATCACTTCATATTGAAAATTATTATTTTTGTGTTTATTGATTACACTAACAAGTTGAAATATAAATTCCATCCTATATGTGTGGAGATAGAGTTATCTTAATTATAAAATTAATGCTACAATGCCATAGGATCCCAACTTTGAGGCTCTCGAATATTAGACTCGGTCAATGAAAAGAAGATTGGTCCTGGAGTTGATCTACATCATTTGTTAAAATATCCAATTATCTACATAAAAGTATAAGAACGTCACTGAAGAAATGAAACACTGGTTTCAAATGATCTGCGTCGTGTGTGGTTGGATGTAAAAAAATTATGAAGTCCTCATTCATCAAGAGAAAATATCCATTTATTTATATTCTATTCCATTCTCCCAGCCTTCAAGCCATTTAACCGCTTATTGTTAAAACTAGCATTAAACTCGCTTCTTTGCCTATTAAAGTACAGTAAACAATAAAGTCCAAGTATTTGTTCTAACTTTTTTTTAAATCTGTGAGAATTATTGCAACGATGACAGACACATGCACCGCCAAAAGAGTCCATATGAGTTCGTTAGGGTCCATTTAACAGATTGCTTATTCTGGTATATTCTTTCCTACCACATGGTTCGTCCCTTCAAAACAATATTGTTACGCGATACTCGTATTTATTTCACCATTGGCTGGAGTGGGGTTTCAGAAATTTATTTTTTTAATTATCAACAAACATGATAAAAGAAACCAAAATATTGTTTTGTCAATTTTCTCAATGAACCATTGAGATTTAGATTATCTTGGAAACATGTCTATTCACCTGTACTAAAAGGTTATTTGAATAGTTTCAAAGGTTATTTAAATAATTTCCTATCCTTCTGTTGTTGGCTACAACAATCATTTCCTCTATGGCCTTAACATCCATATGCATACTGTACAAAACAATGACAACTATTTAATATCTATAAAAATACGGTAAATATTATTATAACTTTGGAGAAAATACAGTAAATATTATTATAACTTTGGAGGATGGTGTTTGACAAAGACAATCTCACCAACCACTTTCCCTGAAAAGAATCAATTGGAACATACCCTTCTAGATTTATCTGTATATGGGTACTTAGTAGATCTCAGACAACTCCAACGTCCAAAGCCTTGAAACTTTCACAATCACATTTGAGTTCTTTTCAATTCCACCCATTCCAATGTCTATGGAGCAAGAAATATCTTTTCACATATAGCTTCGAATATACTATTCCAGATTTTGTCAATAGTTTGTTGTTGGAGAGATAAAAACTCCCAAAATAGTAAACTCACCATTTTGGTTCAAGTATGAGGAGAGACACAATAATGAAATCTTTGAGTACGAGGAGCACATTTCCTCCTTATTTAAAAGAGTACTGAAGTGGTCATGAAAATGGTATGCGCCGGTACTTGTCATGGAAATGGAATGCTCATCTCCACACATGAAAATGGAATGCTGTTTACTGTAACGTCAAGTACACTTGATTCGTTTCATACAAGAGGATGCCATGTGATTAGTTTAGTACTATAACGTGTGCGAGGAACGCACACCTGGTTAGTTAGTTGCCGTGTATGGGATCAAAATCGAACTCATATAACTCCAAAGAACGGCCCTATAACTTTTATTTTTAACATTTTTTTAAGATTATTTTTAACCTTTTTGAGGAAGTGCAACACATATAAAATTTAAGATTATGTTGCAAATTGCCCATTCAACATTAATTAGTCTAGGTACTATCCTCCCAAGTATCAAGTGAAGTATCACAATCTTGCCATCTTTAATTTCGAAGTTACATCGTAGTCTTGTTATCTCACTTTAATTTCAAAAGGCTAGAGAGTGTGGAGTTAATATGGTGGATGGAGTTTGTTATCCTATAGGGCCCAGTATAAGTGCTAATAAAAAAAGCCTTGACTCGTAAGAATCTGGCAAAGCAAAAATCGCTGAAATTGTAATTTGAAATGTTCAAATTGCAATTTGGGTAATTTTAAAATAGGATATTTAGGCGAGGATAAGTAATTACAATTACTTAAATTGCAAAATTGCAGAAAGAGCAATTTCTAAAAACAAATTTGACCGATTTTTATGAGGTGTTTTAATTGTCTTTTATCCTACTAGTAGACTCGTCGAAAAAGTGCAAAGTTTTCCTAAATTCCCCAACTTACCTTTTGACTTCCAGTATACACTAGTGGTTGCTTCTACTCATAAATATTAGAAATCTAATCTTTTCTTTACGAGCTCTATTTTTTGTTGTTTATTTATTATCCTTTAAAATATAGCAATGGATTGGTATCGAGTACTTATCGAGTACTGTACATTTTTTTTATCACTTTTACAACTATTATTATCTACATAATCAAGCCCTCATATAGTGTACATTTGGATTTGGTTTCCGTTCCTTATGGAATCGTTGAAATTCAAGGCAATGTCCCTGGTTGTGAGTAACACGATTTCTTGTAGATGCTAGCATACTCAATTTTATTATTATCTCAAACACACTATATAGTAGAAATGTGTGTCGAAACCAATATAAATATATAGTTGTTGATGGGATTGGACCCCTGGACCCCGTGTCACATGAGAACTAACCCCATCCCATCCTAGTTATTGATTTGCCTAGTTATATATATATATAATTGAATATTTTAAAAATAATTAAGCTGCTTTTAGAATAGTTGTTTTCAAATTCAAACTTCAAATCATCCTACTACAAAATAGAAAAAATAAATAAAAAATCAATATTTATTATATAAAACCAAAACATTGGAATTTTATCCTACATCATTCCTTTATAGGGTAGTAAAGATTGTAAATGTCCATCCATAAGCCGCCACAAGAAATGTTCTGAGATTCAAAGTACTTTTGTTGTTGTTGTCTCTATATATATAACAAATCAAAACTTTTGAAAGTTGGGTGTTTAATTTAACGTTTAAATCTTAATTTCACCATCATAATAATAGTTGATTTTTTTTAAATAACATTTATAATAACTATATGAAATATTTGATTCTTATATATTTCCTCATATAATACAAAAATGAACATATAAAATTAAAATCTATTTTTAAATTTGTACAAACCCATAGTAATATATATTATATATAATACACTTAATTTATAATATATTAGTAAAGAAATTTAGTAAACTTCTTAAATAAATTAACATTTTTCTTTAACTCACATTGACAAATATTTCAAAATAATATATATGAAATTGTAAGAAAATGTTTCATAGTAATTGATCCAGGACAATGAACAATATAGCGCATAACTTCTTAAAGAGGAATCAATATTATCAAAGAGGCCCAAAAGAGTATTAAGTCCAAATGGAAGATAATCTTTCCATGGGATTATGTTGTAAAAGATTGTAATGGTGTTCAAAGGATAAAATATTCATGGTATCTAAAATTTAAATGGAAAACTCCATTTTCTAAATACGGAAGTATGACTCTCCATGTTAGTGGTCTAAAAATCTATCCAAGATCAAAGGATCATTAATTTTATTTGCAACATTTAGAGGGGGAAAGAAAACGAATTATTCTTCCGATTACCAAATATGTAGAGATAATTGTAGACACAGAGAAGGAGATAATTATATCAGTGTTTGAAAACATGTATTTTGTTGCCATACATGATTTACCTATAGAAGTATGTAAATCAATTTATGAATTGAATAGGTATAAAAACATTCCTCACATGCCCCTAATAGATTAATACTTATCGTATGCAAAGACATCATCTAGAAGATATTTTTTGCAAGCTACTTTGGAGGTATACATCCCATTTTGTTCGATTTCAGTTGATGAAAGTACTGATAAGATTATGGTGTAGTATTTGATCACTTATATTAATTATTTGACAAGTTAAAGAAGAGGTCAATCTCTTACAAAATGCATACACCTTCTTCAAATTAGAGATGGAATATCACAACCTACGCATGATGTCGTGACATCTCTTTTAGCAGAAATCGATTTATCATTGAGAAAGCTAGGTGGATTTGGATTTGAATTTGGCTTCATCTAGGAGATCTATTTTTTATGTTTTATGTAGCACGATAAATTGAAATACTCCTCATTTATTACATATCCATTGCAAATCTCATTGAGAAGCATTAGAAGAAAATGATGCTTCATCTTATTTTCTAGAGTTCCAAGCTATTTATAAGTTTGTAAACAAGGTTTATTCATGCACTAGGAAATCTGCGAAAGGACATGGAGAATTGAAAGACTTGATGGAGTTATTTCAAATCACAAGGTTAGAAATGTTACAAGTCGATTAGATTAGGTGTATTTCTAGAGGAAATTTCATGGAAAGACATGTTAAGCTCATTCCCTTGTTGTTAAGAGACTCGAAGTTAGGGGAGGAAAGAAGGTATGACTTGGCCACAATATTTCAAGTACACTTTTGCATCCATTTACTTGCAGATGTGATTATTGAATTAAGCAAGATTAACCAAAAGTTGAAAGACGACCATGTTGACATTACATCTATTGGAACTACTTTGGATATTATTATTCGCTTGCTTCATGAGTCATTTCTAAGAGGAATATTTTGGGTAGGTTCAATGCACATATCAATTTTTTAAAGTAAAAGACAACAAGAAACTCTTGAGTTTGTAGATCACATATGTATGATAAATATACATGCATCAAGGTTTAGTATTTTTCCCAACTAAAAAATATTCGCGGCAGTAGATGATTGCATTATGTTGGGAATTTTTTTGCAATGAAGGTGACTAACTCTCTAAATGCAAGGTATTCCTAGTAATTATTATAAGGATATGTATGAAAGATATTCTTAAACAAGAATATGGATAACATGTTTATGTGAGAAATTTAGTGTTGTAGATTCATGAATTGTGTATAGTGTTAAATGTAAATGTTTCAGTTAAATGGATGAATTTATTTGTACTATTTATAGATTAAACCCCAAAATACATATGTTTACAACATGGGATCTATGTGAAGGTGAAAATGAATGGTTTGAATGATTTTGCATGTTTGTTGTGGAGATGGAAAGCTATTCTTGTTATTTAATCTTACACACTAGTATGTGAAAGAGGCTTCTAAAATTTAAATTGGATAAAAAATATAATAAAATGACACTTTGTTTAGAAACATTGGATATGTAAATGTGATGTAGGAGCATCGGGTCCTAGGAAAAATAATCGATGTTGATCAACAGAAGGAGGCCAACCAGGGGAGGTGTCGACGACCACTAGTGCGAAGTAAACTGGAAGTATGAACCAGGAAGTCAAGCAGAAGCTGTTGACGTGTAGTCGACAGGAGTAAGAATTCCAAAGTCGACAAGTCTGTGGTCAACAGATCACAGGAATCAGAGATCGAATGGGTCGAGATGTTGACAAGGTCGAACATTGACACCAATGAAAGCGACAAAGGCCAAGCATGGAGGATGGGGCGGACTGGCAGCCGTAGAAGAATTTTAGTGACGTTGAAAACTAAGGTTGAGCATGACAGAGTGAAGTATGGTCGAGACATGATATGAGAGCAACAACTGTAGCAGAGTCAGAGAAGCACAACAGTCAGGATGATGTACTTAGCAGTTGTTCATGGTTGTTGAGGAAGTTAAAGGAATTTATGAAGGTGGTTGGGATAATGCTAGATGTCACCACAGGTGGAGGTTGTGCAACACAACCAGGGGGCACTGACAACTGCGGTTCTGCAGGATTAGGGAGAATTCAGCGGGAAGAGGAAAGTATGTCTCGAGGAACTGAGTGAGACTCGAGAGTAATAGCAGAGTAGATTAGAAGGGCAATGCGAAGGCACAGAGAGGGGGATCATTCGGGGGATTGTTCATCCATTGCTCACTAAGTTCATTTGTTCAGCAGAGACCGTGAAAGGCAAGAGGATCAAACATCATTCAGAAACACACTGAGGGACAAAGTTTTATTTTTGTATATGGTAACAGGCTAAGCCCGATTAGTTTTAATAGATTGCATGTAATTTGTAATTCATTACAAGTAATAGAAGAGGCGAGCTTCTGGCATTCAGTTCACATTTAGTGTTTGTGAGCACCCTGTGTGTTGTTGTGCATTATTGTTAAGAAAGAGGCCCTTTGTTGGGACCGACCTTGCGCCAATTGGTATCAGAGCCCAGAGCCGAACCCGGTTGAGCAGTTGAATTAGTAGAGTCAGAAGAGCCTGCGAGTGCGTCGACAACTCCATTTGCGGTTGGGTAGAGTTGTGCATGAGTTGTGAAGTCTAGTTGCGGTTGGAAGAGTGAATATTTCGACTTAGTCCAAAGAATGGATCAAAGAGGAGTAATGTCTAAGTTGTAGGATGAAGAGCACATGGCGCAATAGTCATAGTTGGTTGTGAAATGTTCTATGAGTGCATGCTAACAATGCGAATCTTGACCAATGAGGTCGTAGCGATCAAAGAGAGCCAGAGGCATGGATGCATTACTCATGCAAATGACCACAGCGACGAGGAAGTAGAAGCACGGGAAGCTGTCGAGGAAGAACCAGAAGATAAATTCATCAAGATACTGTTAGAGATGAGGTTAATACAAAGATGGATGTACCTACCTACTCAAGAAGTATGGATCCAGAAGACTTGATAGACTGGTCCAGAGAGATCAATAAATACTTCAACATAGAGCAGATAGAGGATCACAAATGGGTTAAAACTGCATGTCTAAGGTTGAAGGGTCATGCCTCAGTGTGGTGGGACAATGTATAGGCTGATAGAGTCAAGAAATGAAAGGAGAAAATATGGTCTTAGGACATGATGGTTTCCAAGCTGAAAGGGAAGTTCTTACCCAGTGACTATGTCATTTACTTGTCCAGGAAGTTGCAAAACTTTCGACAGAAAGACATGACCATGAAGGAGTACAGATAAGAATTCTATGGAATGTCGATTCGGTCGGGTCAAACCAACAAAGACGAAGAAGCTATTGCGATATAGATAAATTCCTTGAAGTATGCCATATAGGATGAGTTGATTTTGTCGAGGTTTAGAGCAGTCAATAAATCCTACCAGATAGCTCTGAAGGTAGAACAGAAACTATCGAGGAGAGCTGCATCAACTAGAGGGAGGATGATTAGTCGAGGTGCAAATACTGTTTCCAAGAAAGGCTGAAGTAGGGGAACCAGGAGAGAATCCATTGAAGACAACCGATGTGCAGAAGGGGCAGTGACTAGAGAGAAAGCAAAATGAAACTGATCGGATGGTCGGCAGACCCACGGTCGGGGTGCGTTCGGTTGAGGTGGTCCAGCAGAGAAGAAAGGAGCTTGTAGAACAGTTTTAGTTTGTTATAAGTGTCGATGCGTGGGCCAAAAAGCTTATGAATTCCTAGAAAATCTACACGTGGCAGAGGAATCGAAACCCAGAGTTTGACAAGATGACCAGGGCGATGAGAAGATGAATTTGACATCTGACAGTGGTGAGGATGGTCGAAGAAAAGGTCGAAACATTACATCTAGGAGAACATTGGTTCAAGACCACCGACGCGACGCAAAGGAGCGAGCACAACGAGAGGATATCTTTCGGACTAGAGTGTTGATCGACGAGAGTATGTATTACCTACTATACTATATTGTTTGTATGTAATTTCTGTAGGATGGTCGCATAGAAGTCTGTGTTTACCTTTGTTGATATATCACTTGTCAGGTATTTGTATGCTATGAGTTATATTAATGATCTATTTGTAATTCAGCATGGGAGAGTGTTGGCAGGCGGTTGGATGAGGTAAGATCGCGGTACTGCTGACGCTACAACATGTTGGATGAAGGCACGAAAGGAGTAGTTGGTGCCAAAGTATACCGTAGTTGGTGGGTGTTGGTTCACTTGGACCATGTATTTTGTAATATTGAGTCAAGACCGCAGTTGGCAGATTTTGGGTCATTTATTTTGCAATATCGAGTCAATTGTACCATGGTATGCTGGTTTTTGGGTCATTAGACCAAGTCAGTTAGGTGATTGTCCATAAGTTTCGGTTAGGAAAGTGGACAAGTATTGTAATTGGCGGAAGCCTATAAATAGATGAGAATTATAAGTGTTAGAAAGGAGAGAGTCGAAGGAATAGAAGAAGAAATAGAGATGTATACGAAGAGTGGTAGAGAGATAATGCGGAGAGTTGCGTAGAGATCTATGTTCTACTTTTGGTTTGCCACAGTAATATAAGGATGGTGATTTGGTGCAATCTGTGTGTAATGTTGCTTGATACTTATGTTATTGTCTTGTATTAATGCAATTATCCATTTCTGTCACTATGATGTGAATGCCGCAATAATATGTTATAGATATCTGTTTACTGTAATGTTAAATGCTGCGATTAAAGTGATGTGCTATAACTTCATGATGAATAGTTAGAATTGTTGTTGGTATCATACTGCCACAACTCGCCTCCTCCCTCAGCGGAAACATGGTTCCGTCTGCTCTTCTTGGATGCATCGGGTGAGACATCATCTGCTCTGTGGGTGTTGCTGGGTGGGCTCAAACCTGCCAGGGCCGGTGCAAGGAGACTATGATATGTGTCGATAGTTGGTGGACCCCTATCGACTGTGAGGTTGCAATTTGGTCAACAAATGGTTTCGTTGCCGGGACCATGTGCAGAGTAGAAGGAGGTCATGTTGTGGCACCCGACGAAGCCGGAGATACAAAAATGGTTCGATCAGAAGTTGCAGGAGTTTGTTGAAGAAGAAAGTTGGAATACATGACTGACGGTAGATCACTAGGTGGGAAGATATATTCACGACGGTCCGCATGAATGGTTTTTCTATGAATTCCCAGTCATTTTGTATGAATGGTTGTCAAAGCTGACCTTCCAGAAGAGGAACTTCCAGAGTGGTGAGCCGATGACTTGGACCCTAGAATTGATTTAGGACTTACAGGAAGTTGATAATAAGGCATTGCGGGCTGTCGAAGTTTGGCTTGATAGCATCTTGGAAGGATATATCATTGAATTTACGATCGATACAAAGAAATACTATAGCGAAGCCGAAAGATACTTCTTCCAAGGACCGAGGGGAAGGTTTTTGCTGTCACTCCAACTGTCGATTAAGATGCTAATCTGTGAAAAGGGTATATTAAAGATGCACGTTGATCAGTAGACAGCCTAGTGGGTGGAGGCTGTGGGTACCACAACTATTGGGGAATAGTACATGGAATGGTAAAGGGGTAGATGGGTGAAGACCATGAGAAGACTATTGCACACTCTGCAAGTCGGTGGGTCATGATGACAAGGATTGACATGCATATGGGTTGCTATAAGAGAGGATGTGCGATGCATTCTATGTCAAGGACGATCAGCGTGCCATGCAACAACCACAACTGCAACCGCAGGTAGCCCAGCCACTACCGCAACCGCAGATGCAGTTTGCACCACCACAACAGCAATTGCAGCAGTTCATGGCACAATACGCTCCGATATAGATGACTCCACCATAGCCACAATATGTACAACAACCGCAATATGCACCACAAGGGAAAGGGATTCCAGCAGCACCAATGCAACAACAATACCAGCAGCACGTCGGCTAACAGGGAGGCTACAGGGGAGGATGCGATGGTGGATTTGGTCGTGGAGGAGGAGGCCGAGGTAGTCGTGGACATGTTCAATGTTATCACTGTGCGGTATGGGGGCATTATTAGCGTGACTTCCCACTACTACAGAATTAGTGTATGTTTTGTTCCTATAATGATCATACAGTTGAGAATTATCCACAGTTGATTGCAAGATGGCAGACTGGGAACACTCCGCGGCTACAGAACCTAGTACAGCAACCGGTACAGAACCTGGTGCAGCAACCAGTGCAGAACCAGCCCCCGCAACCACCACCGAACTCTAATCCTAACATAAATCAACTAGGGAACCTATAGCAGAACCAGACACAGGGTGCCAATATTGTGACTATTTTGGTAGAACCAGGACCACAAGATGCTTCGGTGGTTGTTGTCACTCATGGAGGTAAGACGACTGGGGAAGATGGCTCGCGACCACTCATTCACTTAGCTAGTCAGAAGACGGTAAATTTTGACATCGATGCGGAGCAGGATATGTTCCTGGAGGCACGCTACACTTTGGAGAAATATTGCGGTAAGGCTGTTGTTTGCAATATGCTGCCTGTCTTTGATGCCACATCAGACGTCGATCAACCACCACCAGGGATATTGCAGAAGTTCCTTGAAAGATGTCTGTTATTGGCACGAGACCTGGCTTCCTTGGTTGAGATTGAGGGATGGTTATTGCAATTTTTGAAAGGACTACAGGAGTCGGTAGTAAACTCCTTACAGCGACAGAAGACTAGCAAGGAAATGCGAATGAATATTCAGATTGGTGACTATGATGTTGACTCTATGATTCTTGACCTTGGTTCAGATGTTAACATCTTAACCAAGCAGGCATGGCAAAAGATGGGGAGTCCCCCATTGAGCTGGTCTCCTGTGCAGCTCTAGTTGGCTAATCATGCGAAGGTAACCCCAATTGGGCGAGTTCCATGACTCATGATTGATATTGAGGGCATGAAGACTTATGTTGATTTTGATGTTATTGAAGTGGTTGAGGGAGGAAGCTCTTATCCAGAACTCTTGGGGATCAGATGGGCTAACGACGGTGGAGCTATAATCAACTTTAAGAAGCGCATGATGACCTTTGAGAATCACAATTTCAAAGTTATTGCCCCTTTGGATCCAGCTAAAGGACACCAATACGTGGAGCCTGTAAAAGATGATGATCATGCTAGATGGGACCATGCATTCAATATTTCTAAAGATTATATTCATCCTACCGCCTATGGCGAGTTGGAGTGGCACAGTGAGAGCTCTGCATCTTCTGACTCTAATGATGAATTGGAGCATTGGCAGAATCAAATGCATGAAGTATCCATTCGCAAATGTGGTTTAGTTACGCAATCCTTATGTCGTGTTGCGACGGAAACGATCACATTGCCTGTCTACGATGGGTTTCCTAGCCTAAACACCTTTGTAGAAGAATTTGAAGACCGCATCCCAGAACCATAGCGATTGTTGGCCTTGGACGAAGCACTGAAGGCTGCTCCACCACGCTGGTGGACCACACATAAGAAATTCATTAGAGATTGGTCACAGTGTCGAAGGTTGATGATGGTTCGGTTCGGCGATACTGAGGTTTATCACACTGGCAAGTATGATTGTCGGACTGATTCCAGTGATCATGTGATGGAGTGTCAATGATTATGGGTAGCGCGACCCAAAGACAAGTGGGTCCATGCATTTGTCCATACTTTGGATGAGATAGCGCGGTCGTGGTACATTGCATCCAAGTTGCACCGAGACATTACAGCATGGGGAGAATTGATGATCTGTTTCACCCATACGTTCACTTTTGCGGATGCCAACCTTGATGTCCATAACACCTTGCAGCTCATCCATGACATAATATTTCAGGTTGTTCCAGCGGCCTACACTGTCGACCCACACATCCACTGTTAGATGCAGTCTCTCATGGAGTGCTTCAACATCAGTGGTGGCCCGGAGGACGATGTTGATCCCCAGAATGTCAACACTCCAGCTTTGCAAAATGAAAATTGGCACTGAAGCTACTCCCAAGTTTGCTGATGTTGGGGCTTATTGGGATGATGAGATGATGAGTAAGGTTACTGAGTTACTGCATGAATTTCAAGACGTGTTTCCCACAAAGTTTTCTAAAATCAAGGGAATGGAGAGATGATGATTCCATTGAAACCAGATGCTAAGCCAGTCCGACAGTGACCTTATCGGCTAAATCCGTGACATAAAGAAAAGGTCAAGACGGAACTTGATCGGATGCTGGATGCTGGTATTATCAAACCTATGGAAGAGTCAGAATGGATTAGTCCTATGGTGGTGCAGGACAAGAAAACAGGCGAAGTACGCATTTTTGTTGACTTGCGGGAGTTGAATGATGCCTGCTTGGATGACCTTTTTCCGACCCCATTTACTGATGAAGTACTTGAAGGAGTGGGTGGCCAGGAGATGTACTCTTTCACTGATGGATTCTCTGGCTACCATCAGATTCGCATTGCCAAGCAAGATCACCATAAGACAACTTTTGTTACTCAATGGGGTTTCTTTCAGTACACGGTCATGCCATTTGGTTTGAGAATGCACCTGCGATATTCTCCTGGGTCATTGTTGCCGCATTCAAATATTTTATTTAGAAGTTTCTGCAGGTATATATGGATGATTGGACCGTTTATGGCTTGATTTGTGATCATTTTTCCAATCTACGGTTGATGCCTGAGCGATGCCGACAGCATCAAATATCGCTGAACTTGAAGAAATGTATTTTATGTGTGTCATTTGGGATATTGTTGGGTCATATTGTGTGTAAGCAGGGACTGCTGGTTGATCCAACCAAAATTGGGCTTATTTTTGGGTTGCAACCACCGACCACCATTAAGCAGTTGCACGCAACCTTGGGTCACACGGGATATTATCGCAAATTCATTAGGGGGTATGCTGTGATTACTGCCCCTATGGAAAAATTTCTAAAGAAGGATGCGGCATTCTAGTGGAATCCAGAATGCCAGGAAAGTTTCGAAACGCTCAAAGTGAAGATGGCGACGACCCCAATATTGGTCTTTTCGGACTAGAGTAAGGAATTCCATGTCCATGTTGATGCTTCATCAGTTGCACTAGGGGTTGTACTGGGTCAACCAGGCGGAAGCGACATTGATCATCCCATTGCTTTTTCCAGTCGGAAGCTGTCTTCTACAGAATGCAACTACACTACCGCCGAACGCGAAGGTCTGGCCATGGTTTATGTGCTACAAAAATTCAGGCATTATTTGTTGGGTGGCCATTTTAAAATGTTCACTGATCATTCTGCATTGAAATACTTGGTCAAAATCCTGTGTTGGGGGGGAATATCTGTCGATGGCTACTTTTGTTTTAGGAGTTTGATTTTGATGTCATTGTGAAATTAGGGCGGTTAAATGCTAGACCAGATCATTTGTATGGATTGATACAGGGGAGGAACCGACTAATATCGACGTCGAGTTTCTGGACAACCAACTGTTTCACGTTGCCACTGCGGATTAGTATTTTGATGACATCCTTCAGTTTTTGGTGACCGACGTCATGCCTGATGACTTTACCACTACTAAGAAGAAGCAATTGGTTGTCAAGGCTGCCAACTTTCAACTGATCGCGGGAGAGTTGTATAAATTAGGTGCTGATGAAATATTGAGAAGATGTGTCTTGCAGCATGAGCAAGCACAAATATTGGCTGAAGCACATGGTCGAGTCGCAGGAGGACATTATGGTGGCCGAGCGACTTCTCGGAAAGTACTATGTGCAGGGCTTTGGTGGCCCACATTACATAATGATGCGACATACTATGCGAGGTCTTGTGATGTTTGTCAATGAACCGGCAAACCATCCAGACGTGACGACATGCCACTGCTACCTCAAGTAACATTACAACCATTCGAAAAATGGGCTGTGGATTTTGTAGGACTAATCCATCCAGTAGGAAAATTCACAGGTGCGCAGTATATTATCACAATGACAGAATACTTGACCTAGTGGGCTGAGGCCACAGCTATAGTTGACTGCTCCGCCGCAACGGCTGCTCAATTTTTGTTTGACCACATTATCACTCGTTTCGCCTACCCCAAGATATTGTTGAGTGATCAAGGCAACCATTTTCTCAATTGCACTATCAATGCACTAACAAAAGAATTACAGATCTAGCATAAGGAAAGTACACCCTATCACCTACAGGCAAATGGGACAGTAGAAGCGTTTAACAAGGTATTGGAGCATGTGTTGACAAAGGTGTGTAATGTGAACCGTGACGATTGGGATTTGAAAATTCTAGCGGTCTTATGGGCCTATCGCACTACATGTAAAAGGTTGACTAGACAGACACCTTTCAAGCTGGTATATGGGAAGGAAGCAATTATGCCTATGGAGTACATTGTTCCAAGTCTAGAAATTTCAGCTGTTACGAGCATGGATGATGTTGCAGCATTAGACAAATGTCTAGCATAATTGGTGGAGCTTGAAGAGGATCGATTTATTGCTGGCTTTCACCAAGGGGTAGAGAAGGACCACCAGAAGGCATGGCATGATTGCCACATCAAAAACAAACAATTTCAGCAAGGCGGCTTAGTGTTACTACATGACAGTAAGTTTATGAAACATCCAGGCAAGTTGTAGATGCATTGGATGGGTCCCTACCGCATCAATAGTATTACTTCAGGACGAGCGGTTCAGTTGTATCTATTGGATGGGGGGATGCTCCCCAAGCTGGTAAATGGTCACAGGTTGAAGCGCTATCGCCCAGGCTTGGAACAGTGTGATGTCTGAGTTGCATTGGGTAAAAAAAAAAAATGATGATGATTGGTTCAGGTTGCTTTGTGGTAGATGGCGCACCAACAGAAGAAGGTATGTGCAAGTGGCAGACAGCTTGTGCCGCCAAGTTAGCATAGTCAGAGACTCATGACAGTATTGTGCTCAGGCTCGATGACGAATTTTGTACAACGATCTTGGGAGAGTACGACGAGGTGATGTGATTACTAGCCACCATCTCTACACATGATTGCACCTGACCGATTCGGCTGGGTTCACACATGACGACGACATGTTTTGCACACGGCACGCTGGGCCAGGACGAGCAGCGGGGTTGTTCACGTGGTGGCACGTGGGAGATTTGTTGGCAGCATGGTCACCCCCCTCCACTGTGACAGTCGGTCGGCTCATACAAATAGATGAGAGGTACCGGGGCATCATTCCCCCCCGTCGTGACCTGGGAAGGTCCGGCTATAAGTAACCAAGGAAGTCGGTATTTCACCATACAGAAGTTGTTCCAACATCAAGTGGTTATGCTGGTTAATCAATTTGGGAGTTAAGTTGTGAGGAATTCCAAGGAGGCTATGGAAATGCTTCACTTTGTTTCCCGTGGCAGCACCCCAGGGACCCTATGGGCCTGCACGATGAGTGTCCCTGAGCACCTTGATATGGTCGATGCACTTCCCCTACGTTTGCCCGGGCCGGTGCCAGGGCGACTGCGATACACGTCAACAATAAGATGGACCCCTGGCGGGTCCCGCATGATTCAGTACGCAGTGGTTGTTCAAAGAGTTGTGCTATTTTTTATCAGAACGCTAGTTGGTGTAGTAGCTCCCTGATGTCAGTCGAAGATGGGCACTGGCGCGAAACAGATGTGCCTTAGTCGTCCACCATTCTCACCTCTTGGTACTGTTCGTCCTCTTTTCTTTTCAGTATACACTATTCCATATGACTGGAGGATGAGTTCGCGACATACCTGACAACGAGTCAGGGGTTTCCTACTCTTGTGTAGGGCTTACAGAATTGGTAGCCGAGGATTTGTACAGCCGAAGGAAGGAAACAACATTGTGTGATCTAGACATCAAGACCAGATGTAGTTGACGTGGCTCGAGGGCGAGCCACAAGATTGTGTTGGGGGCCTATTAGCAGGCGGTTTGATGAGGTAAGATCGTGGTACTACTGACGCCGCGACACGTTGGATGAAGGCGCGAAAAGAGTAGTTGGTGCCAAAGTATACTGCAGTTGGCGAGTGTTGGGTCACTTGGACCATGTATTTTGTAATATTTATTCAAGTATACCGCAGTTGGTGGGTTTAGGGTCATGTATTTTCTAATATCGATTCAGTTGTGCCGCAGTATGAGGGTTTTTGGGTCATTAGACCAAGTCAGTTAGTCGATTGTCCATAAGTGTCGGTTAGGAAAGTGGGCAAGTATTGTAATTGGTGGAAGCCTATAAATAGATGAGAATTGTAAGTGTTAGAAAGGAGAGAGTCGAAGGAATAGAATAAGAAATAGAGCTGTATGTGGAGAGTGACAGAGAGATAATGCGGAGAGTTGCGCAGAGATCTATGTATTGCTTTTGGTTTGCCACAGTAATATATGGATGGTAATTTGGTGCAATCTGTGTGTAATGTCACTTGATACTTATGTTATTGTCTTGTCTTAATGCAATTATCCGTTTCTATCGCTATGATGTGAATTCCACAATAATATGTTATAGATATCTGTTTACTGTAATGTTAAATGCTACGATTAAAGTGATGTACTATAACTTCATGATAAATAGTTAGAATTGCTGTTGGTATCATACTGCTGCAACTCGCCTCCTCCCTCGGCGGAAACATGGTTCTGTCTGCTCTTCCTGGACACCTCGAGTGAGACCTCATCCACTCTGTGGGTGTTGCTGGGTGGGCTCAAACCTGCCCGGGCCAGTGCCCAGGGAGACTGCGGTATGTGTCGACAGTTGGTGGACCCCTATCGACTGTGAGGTTTCCATTTGGTCAACAGAGAGATCCTTGCAATGCTCCTGAGATAAGTTTTTGGATGTTTTGAAAATTCTCTCTATGAGAGAGGCTTCGATAAAGTGGAAAATAAATATTGCGACAACTGTGTTGCAAAATGTAATCCCTCTATTTTGATAAATAATAGATGATGCGACATTTCTTTGTGGACATGTCTCATAAATTTGTGTGAACCAGGTATATTGGTCTCTCTCTTATGTGTACCTTATGTGTTTTATTCTACTTGGTAATTGTGATCTAATATGGTGTTCAAGGTAAAGTTAGTGATATTCAAATATGAGCTAATATAACTATGGTATATGAAGCATTTGACTTTTACAATATCAGTTTGCTTGAATAAATTTACTTTGGGTAAACATAGTGTATAGCGTAATGTTTTCCATTTACATATAAGTATCCTAAGTGAAATATAAGAAGTTGTTTAGATGTAGTTTTTAACATGGTAGATGAATTGATAAATGTTGGAATTATTGACTAAGATCCTTGCATAAGTAAACAAGGTTTATAAGTGTAATGATTGTAGGAATGATTGAAATGAATGATTATGCATGCTTAATATTTCCTTTTATCGAAATAATCGTCATTGTGTTGATTCAAGGAGGGGGGAATTTTGTTCATTAACACAAACAAATTTCATTATAAGTCGGGAGGATATTTAACGTCATGAAATTTCATATGAATTCTTTGGAGTTTAAATAATCATTTTGAAAAATTTTGAAAATTCACTAAAATACTAACTCGGCTATTTGGGGTATGTTACAAGTACCATGGTCAAGTGTGTTGAATGAATTCATCAACACACATGACGATACAATTAAGCTAATACAGTACATGTTTCCAAATGATAGTTATTAATGATCCTAAATATTTATTGTTGATGTCCAATTGCCAATCTCATATTTGTATATATATAGTTTCATGTTCGAATAGGTTCTATATATAGTTTCAATAAATATTTTCTTTGTTTGTACAGCTATACATTCTATACATTTTTTTGTTTTGTTTAGAACTTGTTTTATTTAAGTTACGTAATTATTACTCTGTTTTTGCTTATGCTAAATATGAAATTTTATGTCAGTTATCTTATGTAAGAATTTATAGAATTCCTCCTCTACTATTATATATATATATATATATATATATAACTATTTCTCATTTTAGTTTGCATTAATTGATTTACCTTTTTACCTCCATGAGGTATTAATGTTTTCTGGTGGTTTTGCAGGTAAGTTCAAAAGGAAATTTTTGTTATATGTAAATTCCTCTATCTTCCATGTTTTTTGTCTATAACTTCTATTTCGGTTGTAGTAAGCCCTCTGGTTCTAGATTTGGAACCATGGCTCTGATACCATGTGTAGGAACCATTCCTAGGTTCATTGGTTTATTAATAAAAACTAATTCTTTTCTATGTTTTAATTCCGTGTCTAAATTATTTTTTCTTTTATGGTTTTGTTTAAGTTCAATTGCTTGTAAAATAGAATTTATGGCCCTGTAAATAGATGCATTATTTTACTATTTTCATCATTTACAAGTTTACATGTGCAACAACATATATATACATTTTCCAAAAATTCCATTTATTTATAACTTAAAATAAGTAAAATTCAACACAATTAGAAGGGGATTTTTATAGATGTATGAAAAATACCTTAAAGATAGCTAGTTGTCCCTTTCAGCTCCTTCTTTCCCTTCCTATTTGTGCGTGCAACCAAAATTCTTTCCCACCAAGAAACTCAACCATCCCAAACCAATATGGTATGCCTCTCTTCCAACTGGAGAGGTCTCTCCAACCACCCAACTCCACAAGTTTCCTCCTGGACCCCCAAACCCAAACTGAGTACAAGCCCAACCAGTGCTTCCCGTAAATTTTTCCTCCAACACTTTCCCTCTAATTTAAAATTTTCCTCCCTTTCCCTCAAAATCAAAGATGATAATTTTCCTCAATTCTATTCTCCCCTTATTCCTCCTTCCACTTACTCTTTCCTACCATAACTACCCTTATCCCCATCATTAATATTCTCCATTCCCATCTCCTTCTTGAGCCCCAACACTTACTCAAAATAATTTAATTGTATAAATAATGCTTGGGTTAGTACACCTACCAACCGTAAGTGTTTCGCATTTACACATCTTATCCACATTAATTACTAGTTATCACTTGCTGACTTTACAATTCAATGTTTCATAATTAAATTTATAATTTTTATTAAATAACTTCAAAACGTATTTTAACACGTTGTTTTATGAATTGCATATGGTAACTATTTATGAATTTACCCTATATTCTAAATTACTTTCGACATAATCATAATTAATTAAATAATTATAAATTAAGTCTGATCCATATATATTTATATTAATTAATTAACATTGTTTAAGACATAATTAATAGTAACTGATCAAGTTGATATTACTCTAATTGAAATTAAAAAATTACCATTTAATATTATTAAACCAAGGTCTTGACTATTTACGATCATTAATACTCATTTAAACATTTAATATCAAAGTGCATTAATTACCACCTAAGTTAACCACAACCTTATTAACATTGTTAATCATCATTAAAATTTATCGACCAAGTTTTTAACCAAAATTTTGAACCTTAATCTTAAATCATTAGCATTAATTCACCTTTATTGACCATAATTAATAATCAACGCTAGTCATAATTAACTAACCATTCATTTACACTTGACATAATAGTTTTATCTCTCATCTAAGTAGGTAACAATAATTATAACGTGATCGTTCTTATCCACAATGCATCCAAGCCATGTTTGATCATATAATAATAATTCATACAACATAGGTAGACGAGTTATGTAAGTGTAGCTAATGCTTACATAGATCGTGTAGGTACACTAACAGTCTCAGCCATACAACATTCAAATCACACAATTTTATTGTTCACTGACCTATATTTAACATAATTTGAACTGTTGGATAATTCACTTACCTAAATACAATTAACTGACGAACAATTAGTGTAACTATTTTTCTTTTCCATTGAGCCATGGTGCCATTGTTCGGGCTCTTGGTTAATGTCATCATAAAATTATTGAGTATGGTTTCATATTTTAGTATGGATGTATGTTTTGTGGTTCGAGTTACATTCATTTGAGTACTGTTGAAATATTCTATACTCTGTTTCTGAAGTATTAAAATAATGAATGGCTTACTTAACCAAGATTGTATGTATATATATATATATATGGGTTGAATTTAATGAAATTTATTTTTGATCAATTCAGGATCGCATCTCAGTATTGTGATCAGAGTATGTTTGATGGAATGTGTTGGATATAGAACAAATCTATGTTAGATCATTAACCTTTGTTTGCAATACGATCTCTTTTTAAATGTTAAATGTTCTGCATATTATAGATGGTATGTGTTATAACTAGACGTCATGGATCTATTTTTACATGATATACATTGGTGATCTCGTCGAAGCTACTTACTGCTTGATTTGATTTCAGTATATAGATGCTTGCATCAATCTGTTCACTGCTTGCTAAGTGTCTATATATTGATGCTCTCATCGATTTACTAGTAACTTGTTAATTTTTTCTTTTTATAATATATCTATCAATCTGGTAAAGAGAATCAAAATATAGTTCAATAGATTAATAATCGGGTTGGGCAATACATATTTGTGCTTTGTGCTTGATAACACTTCATGTCTTACCTGGTGAATTTCGTTCACTCAATATGGTAAGAATAGTTAAAATGACCATAATTACTTGGGTCACTATTTGTTTTGTTGTGATTGTTTGATTCCATTTGAATCGCTGCAATTGCCTTTTTTCTGTCGAACCTTCCTGAGCGGAAAATTGTGATCTAATGCCTCTTTTCATGAGGCATCGATCTACCATTCCTGGAATAGTTTTTTGTATAGTCGATCTGTCAAATTTAAATTAAGTCAAAGAAATGGATTGAATTTCAATTGATCCTGTTTAAATTATGGATAATTTGAATGTCGAGTTGCGGGTGCGAAAATTTTGTCTTTATCTCAATTATAAATGCTGAGAATATAAGACGTAAAATTGAACGTCTTGTTGAACTCACTGAGTCTGTAGCGGTAGTTTGAAACATCTCTCCAAGATCGGCAGTTTTATACACTCTTGTCTTGGGAGATCCGCCCCTTTATATTCGTGACTGTATTATTTTAGGTTATGAGTGGAATAGTAGTAGTTACTTGTTCGGAACTCACAGGAAGTCATCTGAATGGATGAATATCATGTTGGTATCGAGTGACTAGGAATTAAATTCATTATGGATCCACAATCGTTTTCCTTGTATGTATTTTTAGAACAATCACATCTGTGAAGGTCGAGTCTCACTGTAGAAGCAAACTCAGACAGATTTCTCTTAAGTTTTCTACTTTGAATAATTAATCGTGGTAGTGCGATCAGGGGGATTGTGTCTCATATTTGGTGTTATACATCTCGATCCGTTTAAACTACTCATAGCATTTTTTGATTGCTTTCCACGTGTTTTCCCTTGGATAGCCGGCTTTCTTAGAAAAACGTACTCACCTCCATTGAGCGATAGATTTATCGCTTGGTCCGTAGGATACAATTAGCATCATGCGAGTGCCCATACTCTCTATAAATATCGGTGCACCTTAAAAGAGGATTGGGTTATATATAAAAGCAATCCATGTGAATGTTATCTATTTGTGGTACTTTTACTGAACATCGATCCCTTGGAGATATGTATGTATTTTTCTGTTATGCGTTAAATATCTTAGAAGTATCTTAACAAATGTAAATAATGTCTTTGTAAATTGGCCTTATAGCACATATGCCTTAATAAATGGATATACATATAGGCATGTGAAATAAAGAGAAGATTTTATATTGAAATACATGTTTCATTGTTTATTGAAATTCAATACACTTATATAGTTGTTAAGCAAGAATGCCTTGAAGTTATGCTATCAAATGCTTTAGGTAAAATAATTGGTTAGGCACGAATGGTAGAATCATATATATATATATATATATCGAGAGAGAGAGAGAGAGAGAGAGAGAGAAATATATAGATATATATATATATTACTAGGAGTGCATCGATTTGGGTATAAAGGAACCAAAGTGTTAAGTTGCAAATTGAATTTTGATTCGATGTTTTAGTTTTATTAGTCCCTGTCGGCCTGCCAAGCAGCAGGGACTATAGGAATTGGCTTGACGAAATTAGTATTAATCTTCGGCAAAACAAATGCATTTTAACCTAAGTTTTCTTAGCTATATTTTCTTGTGACCAATCACCATTTTGGGAGCCTTATTTGGTCTTTTCTCGAGGATTCTGGGCTTAATTCACAAACATTTAATCTTTATACCAATTTCGTTGTGAAACACATATTTCTATGCCAATTTGGTTACATAAGCTTGCAGACACATTTTCTCCAGCTTCCACCATAGTGATTGACACATCTCCTCATGCATGGACTTTCCCTGGCATTTGTCAAGCTAGACTTCCTTGGAAGAACATCCTTAAGCCCACCGAACATCCTTGCAATCCCACCAGGTTCCGTAACATCCTCACAAGGACACCGGGTTCCCTACTGGTCCACAGAGAGGTCCCATCCTACACTCAACTTCCATGCTCCTATCATATATTTTTCATCCTATGAAAAAGACGACCATAATATCAATACATAGACAGCTGACTTCCATGCTCCTCTTATGGCTTCTTCACCGCCATAATTTGAGGTACTAATAAAATGGCGTCTGCAGGGAGCACTGAGTGCAAAATGGGTAGAGACCTTGGCCATGGTGTTTGATTGGTCTTGCCGACTTGTTGCTCCATCCAAGCTCTCGCCAGTGCTTCTGGTGTCTTATTTGATAGTCTTGCAAAATGGCGCAATCGTTCTAGTGTCGTATTTAACAGTCTTGTAGAATGGCGCAAGAGCTCTTATATATTATGTATTAGAGTACTGATGACATACACTGATGATTGGGGATGTTACCTCTCGTTCTCTGCAAAGACAATGCTTATTAAACCTGGTTTGGAAACTTCTTATGTTGTATTCCTGGATAAATGGTTCTATTAGCTATGATCATTCTAAACAATAAGTTTGTGTTCATTTTTCAGAATTTATTTCAATCTGATCTAGGATCTTAACTGAGAGAACAACATGTAGATCATATCAATCATGGACACAATAATGCAAGCACACAAGAGACACAGAGTTTACTTGGGGAAAACCATAAAGGTGAAAAACCCCAATAACTTCCTCAGAGATAGATAGAGCAATGATACAACCCAAGCATAAGAGATAGACATTTCTTAGCAGCAGCTTCTCCTCCTCCACAAGTGCGCCACTCTCCCAAGAGTGTGAGAGAGAATAGAATGATCAAATAGAGTGCTTCTCGCACTCTATTTATACTTTACTTGACTTGCCTAATAACCTTTACTAGGTCAGCCTTAACTTAATCACATAACATAATGCTAACTAGGCCGACCCCCAATAGGGTGGTCTAATAACCCTTTGACCCACATGACTTATACAGGGTCAACCCCAACAAGGTCGTCTAATAACCCATTAAGTATAAGTTACAACACTTACAATATAAATGACGACACTTCCGTATAGAGGAGTAATAACATCTCCATAGGAATACAATATACATATATGTGAAATACATTTCAAAGTTACATATACATCAACACTCCCTGTTAACTAGGAAGGTATTTCTCGACACAGGTCTTTTAGCACAAGTCTTCTTCTTTGGATCATCGCCATCGATGCATTGCATCGAATCGTCTTTGTCACTACTGCTGCTATCTCAATCAATCTCTGAATCTACTCGTCATAGGAAGTTCTATAGAGCCATTCCTTTTTCATACTGGATGTAGGCCCACCACCTATAGGTCTTCATCATCACTGGCCATACTATGGAATCCTCAAGACATATTATGTGCATCACAAAACCTGGCTGAAGTATCCCAGGCTATTACGAGCACTCAACTCTACCTGTCGGATCTCCCAGGAGCACATTACATGTGACCCCATCACAAAACCTGGCTGTAGCATCCCAGGCTGTTACGAGCACACAACTCTACCTGTCGGATCTCCCAAGAGCACATTACATGTGATATCACCACAAAACCTGGTTGTAGCATCCTAGGTCATTACAAGCACATGGCTCTACCTGTCGGATCTCCCAGGAGCATATTACATGTGGTCATGGAAAAACCTGGTTGTAGCATCCCAAGTTGTTACGAGCACTCGGCTCTACCTGTTGGATCTCCCAGGGGCACATTACATGCCATAGGACAAAACCTTGAAAGAGCATCCCAGGTTGTTACGAGCACACAACTCTACCTGTCGGATATCCCAGGGTTGGATTATATGTCCTCCCAAAGCAAAACTTCGAAAGAGCGTTTTCTAGATATCCTAGGGCCACATTACATGCCATAGGAAAAACCTCGAAAGACTATCTGCAAACCTCCCAGGTCTGGATTATATGCTTATCTACACAACCTGTTCACGGCCACAAAGTATCATCCTGATACTCATGATCATCGTTCACGAAGCACAACCCAGATGCATATCACACAGCACTTACATATACGCCATGGGAGAACACATCTACAACCATGCGAGAATGGCACAGCACTTATATTGCAACCATGGGAGAACACATCTACAACCATGTTGAAATGGCCCAACACTTATATTGCAGCCATGGGAGAACACATCTACAACCATGCTCGAATGGCCCCAACATTTATATCGTAGCCATTGGAGAACACATCTACAACCATGCTCGAATGTCCCAACCACTTATATCGCAGCCATGGGAGAACACATCTACAACCATGCTCAAATGGCTCTCGCAATTACATCACGACCATGGGAGAACACATCTGCCACCATGTCGGAAAAGCCCATGTGCATCTGTGTCTTCGGAACTCATCACACATAATCCAACTGATTATGTAATGTATCCACCTGATACATGTCATCACATATGATCATCCTGATCATCATCGCTACATCGTCCTGATGCATGTCATCTGAAGCAACATACTGAAGCTCATCATCCATGATCATCCTTATCATATAATGCATCCACCTGATGCATACCAAGTATCTACCTAATACATATCATCATACATGATCCACCTAATCATACAATGTATCCACCTGATACATACACAGATACATGATCCACCTGATCATACAATGTATCCACCTGATATACATCAACATACATAATCATCTTGATCATAGAATGTATCCACCCGATACATATACAGATACATGGTCCAAACATCCAACATGATGCATATACATATACATGATCCAACTGATCATAACAAGCATCCAACATGATGCATACATACATACATATAAATGATCCAATTGATCATATCCAGCATCCAACATGATGCATACATACATACATATAAATGATCCAACTGATCATATCCAGCATCCAACATGATGCATATACAGAGCAGTAACTGGAGCACTGTCCTGATGCTCATCACACAGCGCTTACATCCATAGCCATGTGAAATATCCTCCTTCCACCATGCTTGGAATGGCTTCAACAAATGTTTCCATCACTTCTTCCTCGAAGTGTCGTCAATCTGAAGAACACCAAGCCTCTCTCTGAAGTATTCGAACTTCACTCTGGCTAGTGGCTTCGTCAACACATTTGCAACCTGCTCATCTGTTGCAACATACAGGAGCTTCACTGCTCCTCTCGGCACCATATCCCTGATATAGTGATATTTGATCTCTATGTACTTCGACCTGTCGTGGAACACCAGGTTCTCAGACAACTTCACACAACTCTGGTTGTCACAAAAAATACCAGTAGCCTCCAGCGGGAGATCAAATAACCCAGACAGTAGCTTCCATAGCCATACTGCCTCGCAACTAGCTGAAGAAGCTGCAACATACTCTGCTTCGGCTATACTTAGTGCTACGCACGACTGCTTCCTGCTAAACTAGGAGATCACACCTGATCCCATACTGAAGTAGCACCTAGATGTGCTCTTCCTATCTGTAGCACAGCCTGCCCAATCTGAATCAACATAACCCTGCAGGTTAAACTTTTGATTCGCATCATACTTGAGCTCATAATCAACCCCTTCTTTCTGGGAGAAGCAATGAGCTACAAATCTTGCTTTATATTTATCCATGCTACCATCTACAACATGCTTGATCTTATAGATCCATTTGGAAGTCACATCAGACTTCCCTTCAAGTCTTGGGACTGCATCCCAAACATCATTCTTCATGATCGACTAGTACTCCTCGATCATGGCATTCTTCCCGAATCCTGGGAACTTCAATATCTTCAATAAATAACTTTGTTGCTGAAACAAATGTTGTAGTCCTTATTTTGTAGGTGCTCGTATACGATCTTTCCTACAAAACAAGTTAAATTGCATGATTAAAAACATCTCATAGTTTTCAGAACAAATTCTTACACATAAAGAAATATGTCATACAGTCATGCAATTATCTTAGCCAATGCTTCAATACAACATTTATTCATATCCCGTAACTTTTTAGATGCCTTCCAATCTCTACCAGAACATTATTAAGAGTGTGCACAACTCCCAACATGTCAGCAAAGAGGTTTCATTCTAGATAAATAGCAATGGAATGTTGTACAGTGCCATAGGACACTTACCCATCACATGCATATTAGTAGTATACTGTTCATTACTGCAATTATTCTAATATGCATAATACACAACCTAAGTCTAGGAACATAACCATATACATCATTGAACAACATTATTTAAACAAACAAATATGTAAGAAATGACAATTCAAATACTTATCTTTGTTTGGTTGTTGGGTGGACTCCCTCTTGATCTTTGCAACTCCATTCTGATGTGGATTGTGAGAAGTGGTCGACTCCCTCTAAATATCTGCATCCTTGCAGAAACTACTGGAGTGTGCTCCCTCTTGATCTTTGCTTTCTGGATTACCTATCCTTGAACTTATATCCATCCTCGATCACTATGCATGCTTACAAGTATCATTATTGTGATATCCTTAAGATCTCATACATAATCATACATTTATTAGTATATTCTCAATACTATAAAAACACAATAATCTTAAGCATGCATAGTCATGATCATTTCAAACAGAAATAATAAGCATTGGTATTCAAGGACTCTTATGGTTAGTCATATCATAAATTAAAGTAAGAAACATAATATGCCTAAACCCGTGATTACTCAAACCTATACTTTCATGACTCTTCTGGTTAGTCATATCATCAATTAAGGTAAGAAACATAATATGCCTAAACCCATGATTATTCAAACCTATGAATAATCATTATCAATCATGCGATGTATACTTATATAAGAGATCCTATTACAAGGTAGGATTCTAACTTGATATAGAAAAAACATACCTGGATTAGTAAGCTAATTATGTCTAACATACCCACATGATGTCTTCTTGTTCTCTTCAATGACTTGTGCTAGTAACCTGCATATCTCATAGGTTAACCATTATAGAACCAAGTTATACATACATCGTAAATAGATCTTCTAAGTGATCCATGACAATGGATGAATATTTGTCTTCATGTCACCATGATCATATGTTCTTGAACTAGAACATGATTTGTCTTTCTTGGTGTACCTTTCATGTTAGCAGACAACATAAACCTCATACAATACCATAATGCATTAGTAGAATCATAAGTGTCAACACCCTAATCAATGAATATCTTCTATCATGCATTCATAATTTTATTAAGGTGATACGACAAGTCTAAATTTAATCAAGATTGTACTAACCGTAATAATATGAAGACAAATATACCATAAATGTAATCATGAACAAATCTCGTAACATACCTATCGAGATTGCTTGTAATCTTCTTATGTAATTCCTTAGCCTCATCTCCCTCTGAAACAGGAACTTCTTCACTTATGCAGGTGACCAATCCATTCTCTTCTAGGATTAACCCAATCCACTTGATTTGTAGGAACTAGATCTAGAGCTGGATTAGGGTTTGTTAGAGAAACCCTAAAAATTCAAACTTTGAATTTCAAACTTCCGAAAGGATGTAAATATGCACCTTGATGAGCTGATCAAGCTGGTATACTCAGAATTTGAAAACTGCAAAGTTTCACCCCTCAAATTTGCCTTTGAAACTTCTGGATTCACTGGACATGACCCCGAACTAGTGTTTGATAAAGCCCCCCCTTCTGCCCAATCAAAAGGTTCAATCCAACGCTCTAAGCTTCTATTTTTTTGAGGAGCTTCGAGATGTGGTCATAGATTTAAAAAATTCTCATTTTTGTAGAAGCCCTAATTTTCCATTTTCCGATCAAAGTCTCGAACTAGGGTCTGATCAAGCCCGACCTTCTGCCCAACCAAAAATTCTGATCCTGGTCTCTAAATTTTGATTTTGATGAGTATCATTCAGCTGTAGTCTCCGATTACAAAAATTCCAACTGTCTCCGAAACCCTAAATTTCGGAAGCCATGAATGAAGGTGCTCAAAAATAATTATGTTTTGATAGAAATATGTACCTGATTGTTTCTGGTGTAACTCCGAACTTTTCGATCCACAAGGTATGAAAATTTTTTCAGTGATATCCCAACCTGTCATCTTTCCAACCCCATAGGTCCGACCTCAAATGGATTCTCTGAGAGAGAGTTATGCCAAGTGTCGCAACGTGACCTATTTATGGGATAAACAGGAGAGCGAACTTGTACGACGTTCCATGTGTCACTGGTTCGGTTTAGGCCTCTGAAAAACTTACCCGAGAAAGTAAAGCCTGTGCACTACGTGTCACTCATTATGAAATTTCATTTGGACCTTCCTAGCCCAAGTTATGACCTTTTTTCCAAGGTCACCTGTTTATGACTGAGATCTGGAAGAGGCAGAAACCCTATATTGTACAGATCATAAATCACAAAGTACAACGAATTAGAGGTTTTCCTTTGGACACAATGTACGTGGGGATCTTAGATTCTACCTGTACGATTTTCGGACCCTAAAACCTCGCCAAAAGTTATTTATAGCGAAATTTCTACGATGACTGGTTTTTGCTATATCAAGCCCTAGCTTCGCATTTGCAACAAGTGTCATACATGCCATACCATGCCTTCTTTCAGGCTAGCTCTGATACCATGTTAATTTTTCAAAATTTACTTCAATCTGATCTAGGATCTTAAGTGAGAGAACAACATGTATAGCATATCTACAGCATATCAATCATGGACACAATAATGCTAGCACACAAGAGACACAGAGTTTACTTGGGGAAAACCATAAAGGTAAAAAACCCCAATAACTTCCTCAGAGATAGATAGAGCAATGATACAACCCAAACATAAGAGATAGACATTTCCTAGCAGTAGCTTCTCCTCCTCCACAAGTGCACCACTCTTCCAAGATTGTGAGAGAGAATATAATGATCAAATAGAGTGCAGAAGGCACTCTATTTATACTTGACTTGACTTGCCTAATAACCTTTACTAGGTCGGCCTTAACTTAACCACATAGCATAATGCTAACTGGGCCGACACCCAATAGGGTGGTCTAATAACTCTTTGACCCACATGACTTATATAGGGCCGACCCCAACAAGGTGGTCTAATAACCCATCAAGTATAAGTTACAACACTTACAATATAAATGACGACACTTCCGTATATAGGAATAATAACATCTCTATAGGAATACAATATACATATATGTGAAATACATTCCGAAGTTACATATACATCAATAGTTTGTAAATAGCACAAGAAAAGACTTTGTTACCAATGAAGAAATTAGCGGACGTAGTAGATATATTTATAAAACACTTTCGATGATGTCAAAAACACATAATCCATGGCAGAAGCAATACAAATCTTTTCTTCTGTCTTGAACAGCCGAAGACATAATCCATCTCTAACAAACGATAGATGCTAGAAATCCTTCATGCATTGTAATAGTTAGGGTTGCGTCGGCATCTTTCCATCTTTTTTGTAAAAGTTTATTAGGTCAAACAACATTCAATCAACAATTTACATTGACAATATATGGATAAAATGATTTTGAATGCAATCTTTTATTACCTACAGTGGTTGCTTGTATCTCTAAATCCAAGTTGTCAGCTAGCTCAACTATTCCTGAGAAGTAATATTTAACATATTCAAAAACACTGGAAACAAAGAATTAGCTATAATATTTCAACAACATTAATTCCATCAACTTGTATCAACCTTCCAAGCACACAAATGATGGAAGGATGAACAAAAACCTTTACAATGACGAGCAGGTAAAAAAAATTTCCATGAAGTTTTTGTTGCTTTCCTGCTCCTTCAATTTAATTCTTTTGCAGTCTAATCATCAAGGGAAGCCGCATGCAATCACGGACCTTTAGGGAACTCCACGGCCCTATATGTTGATAGAAGTGAATTAGATATAAATAATAACAACAACAACATAACCGCTCTGTGGGAATTGGACACGATCATTTAGGTCCTTTTCGAAAAAACATTGGAGAAAAAAGAGACGTGGATCTTCAGAAGGAGATCTGGAATCTTTTCAAGATGTTTTTCTTTTTGGCAATTTTCTAGCGACGTGGTGCGGTTCACAATACTGGAGTGCAGGCACTGGTGGATGCTTGTTTTTCTCTGCGCCACGAGGCACCTGATATATTATGTTTGCATGGTGTTGGCCATGAGGTGTATAAATGGTTTCAAGCATCTAGGAAGATGCCATAATCTCACACTGGGCTCAGCCACCGAGAATATGAAGAAGATCCCTCTGAGCTGTATTTTATTGGGCTCTTTGCATTTTGTTCTTTCTGAATATCTTCGGTTTCATGGTGTCTACCACAGTTACTCTTTTATGTGCATGATGATTACAACACTAAGCGAGCTCATGAAACTGTTCAATCGGGCCTGCCCTAGAATGAATAGTTTGCACTCTTCCACTTGGACAAATGGAATGTGCATATATAGTGCTGGGAAGCACTTGGACGAATGGCATGTGCATGCAAAAATCAAATGGTGGTTGATTCGACCTCTTTCTAGAAAACTCAATTGTGAGATACGTTTTATATTTTATTTGTTGTCAAATATATGCTAATGTGTCACATAGATATGAATTACATGGCCGAATCCATATATCATTCTTTCAAATTTCATGTCGTCGTTTTTTGCAACATTCTCTGCATCAAATCTTGGAATTCTCTGTAAAATAGATCAATATGCTATAAAATTTTGTATTTATAATGAAGATAAATACTAACATAAACTAATACTGAACTTAAAAATGTGCAAATAAAAAAATATGGATTCAAAATACCTTTCTGTTATCATTCACTGTCAAATTTTCAACAAACTTTGCTCCAGAAATAAAGAAACCCCACCCGAGAGGGCTGTATGGCACAGTTCCAATACCAAGTTCTCTGCCATTAGAGTTTTAATATGTTAGTTATCTATTTATAATGCAAAGTAAATAGCAATATGTCAAATCCCAATTCCAACAAAGCAAATGAAATTATGGCAAATCCTAACTCTAACACCTTATCATACCTGCAAGTGGGAATAATTTCCTCCTCTACATCCCTAGTCCACAAAGACCACTCAATCTGAACTGTTGTTAAAGGATGGACCACATGAGCTCTTCTAATTGTTGATGCAGAAGCCTCTGAAAGTCCGCTGTATTTTATTTTACCTCCTTCTACTAATTTCTTCAACTCTCCCATTTTCATAGATGCATAGACAGACCATGGAATCAAACTATATGAAAACAGGAAATCAAGGAAGAAATCAATGAATGAAGAAATGCTTGCTACAGAAAAATGATAAAGTATGATTCAAGTTTACAACTATACAAGTTGGTATAAGAAGAGAAATTAGAATATGGTGGAAAGAGCTTGCTTGGAGAAGTTCAATTCTTTTTAGAGGCTGAGGAATTGAGTGTACCCATCATAAATAAACTTAGAAAGTCGGTAAGATAAACCAAGAAGTGTGTATATATAATGTTATTTAAAATCTATTTGCATCATTTCAAATCTAACCAAGAGTAAGTGAAAATTTATTTGAAATCAAAGGGGAATATTTTGACTCAGTTGAACAATCCAAGAAGCCACATAAAAATGGAATCTTTTATTAGTTGTGCTTCAAGCGATTTCAATACGTATTTGTAAGATTGTCAACATTATTTTACTCTTTCCACCTTGTTTTCATCCTTGGTTCAGTGTTCATGTGTTTGTTTTACATTTTCTTATATGTTTCATGCTTTTAGTGTAGAAATCATGGACTAACTAACTCAATCATGACTGAGCCTTATAATAAAATGGTAAAGGAATATGAATATCATGATATGATTTATTGATCTCTTATGCATATATAAGAGAATGCCATTGTTAAGAGGCTCATCATTAGCTAAGAATAGTTGTTAACTAAGAATAACTGGGCAGGTAAGGATGCCTATATCAATGTACAACTAACAATAACTCACTATATCGGAGAACACCAACACCCCCATAAGCAAAATGTAGGGAGCAAGCAAAGAAAACGAAAATGGGTCCTAACAATGAGGCTTGTTAAGCTGCCCATATACAAACTATGAAAAGTGGAGAAAATATAGAGATGGTAAGACTAAAATCTAGTTAAATCTTGGATTAAAATCAAATAAAATGGCAATGGCGATGTTAATTTTTAGGTCATTTAGTATTGGACTATGCACTAAACAAATTCATTGGTCTCTTCATTTTGTGCCACGATCCTTTCATCCCATGTTTTTGCATGAAGGGAGCATTGCGATTGCGAGCCATGGAAACGCCTTGAGTATACAAGATTTTAGACAATTCAATTGTTTAAATCAACTTCTTTACTACTATGAAAAACTTTCGTGTATATATAAGTTATCTTTCATATGATTATAAGCATTAGATGTAAAATAAATGGTTATTAAAGGGATCAGATCTAATATGAAAAACTTTCGTTTATATATAGGTTATCTTTCATACAGTTATAAGCATTAGATGTAAAATAAATGGTTAATAAATGGATCATATCTTGGATCAACTGGATAAAGGGATCGGATCTTGTGATACGTGGCCAACTCCATCACCTTAATTAATCTCTTCTTGTTTTTTCCAAATCTAATTCTTCATTTGAGATATTATCCATGTTTTTTTTATACTTCTTGTACATGCAAAGGTCCCATTAGTATGAATTTATGTTAATATTTCACCTTTTATTCGATATTAACCATTTTTTTATATACTTCTTGGACATGCAACGGTCCCATTACTATTACTTTATGTTAATATTTCATCTTTAATTCGATATGGCACCTCTTGATTCAAGGTCTGTTAATAATGATGGAAAGAACTTCTATTGGGAATTTGAACTGGTTTGTGACAGAGGAGGCTTATTCAAAGCTTCTTCGCATATTACACTGTTTGATTTAGATTTTTTTTAACCTCTTTCGCAAAGCTTCTTTCCATGGTTCTGAAAGTGAAAAATTTAATTTAGAAAAAGAACAACAATCGAGGTTTAAACTTGTACTATTATCAATCCCATGATGAAGGAAACATGTTTTATCCATTTAACACTTTAAGTATGAGAAGAAAGCATGCAGCACCATAGTGCAATTGCGGTTTGAAAGCCTGGTTATATACTTCATGAATGAGTATATGTCTCATTGAAACTAGTGTAAAAGATGGAACTCTGAGAAATTTTAAGCACTTTGCCTAATTTGGAGATTAGCCATTGTTGTCTTTCTAATACTGGGGAAGTATATGATTCTTGTACTATGGGAAAACATTACCTTGTACCTCGTAAAATGATGCAGGAGCATCGGAGCCTAGTAAGATCGGTCAAAATTGATCGACAGAAGGAAGCCGACCAGAGGGGGTGTCGATGACCGCTGGTGCGTGAAGCAGATTGACTTGGTGAAGTCAATAAGTTGAGCAGAAACTGTCGAAGTGATTGATAGGAGAGGGAGGCCAAGAGTCGACATGTCAATGTCGACAGATGGTGGTCGATGAGTGATTAGTTGCCGTAGGGTCATGGAAAAATTGACATGTTGTCGAACCGCAACATCGACAGGTTTGGCGGAGCCAAGCGTGGAGGAAGGGGAGTACTGGAGAACCGCAGGAGATAGGATTGAGTTGACAGATAGCTCAAGATGTGACCAACTACTATAGTAGAGGCAGAAGGGAGGAAGGTCAAGAAGACTGTACCTGGTAGCCATTCGGGGTTGCTGAGGAAGTTACTACAATTATTGCAGGTAGGTGAAGGACGTCACAGATGTTGTCACAGGCAGAGGCTGTGCAGCATGGCAGGGTGCTGACAGTTGCAGGTCTGTAGGATTTGAGAGAATTAGCAGACATAAGAATGCGTGTCTCGGGGATATTCATGACCTTGGGAACGGCAGCATCAAGGTAGAAGACCCAAGAAAAAGAGACAGGGTAAACAGAACAGACGCAATAGAGTTTGAAGTTGTGAGAGAGAAGAGTCACACATGCTGATAACAGGTAGCTGAGATCGAGCCATTGCTTAGAGTTCCACAACGAACCAGGAGAGGGTGAAGTCGACACATTGAGAGAGCACACCACAACTACTTCTGAGTTGTAGTGGATGAGGCCGACTAGTTAGTTAGTTATCTACATTTCATTTATTCTGCATTATAACCGAATTGAGAAGTAATATAAGCCACTTCTGGCATCCTATTTTGCACCCTGTTTGTGTAAGCATTGTGGTTGTGTCATGTGTATTATTAAGCAAGAACCTTATTGCTAAGGTGCCTTGCGTCAGTTGGTATTAGAGTAGAAGAATCTGTGGAGTTCGAAGAACATTAGTGATATTGAGCCTACATGTGCGGTTGAATAGCTCTATCTAAGGTTGGGTAGAGTTGTACACAAGTTGTTGAAGTCCGGTTGCGATTGGACATGTGAGATTTTCAGCAGAACTTGAAAATGGATCACAGAGGCATTAATGTCTGAGGATGAATAATTCATGGTGCAGCAGCCATCACAGTGGATCGTCAGATGTTCGACGAATGCATCTGAACGATGTGTACTTTGAAAAATTAAGTCACGACGATCAAAGAAAGCCAAAGGCATGGTTTTATTCCTGAGGCGTTAGACCACATCGACGAGGAAGTCGAAGAGGTGGAATCTCGGGAAGAAGCCGTCGAAGAACCAGAAGAAAAATTGATCAAGCTCATGACAGATATGAGAGGTCGGAGGAAGATAGATGTGCATACCTACTTGGGAATCCTGGACCCAGAAGACTTATCGATTGGTTTAGAGAAATGGAGAAATACTTCGACATAGAGCATATCGAGGATCCTAAACAGGCTAAGACTGCATGTCTGAGGTTGAAAGGTCATGCCTCGTTATGGTGGGATAATATATAGGTTGACAGACTCAAGAAAGGCAAAGAGAAAATTAAGTCTTAGGATAGGATGGTCACCAAGTTGAAAGGGAATTTTTTTCCAAATGACTATGTGATTTCCTTGTTCAGGAAGTTGCAAAACTTTGGACAAAAAGAAATGACCGTGAAGGAGTACACAGAAGAGTTCTACCGATTGTCGATTCGGTCGGGACAAACCGACGAAGGAGAAGAAGTTGTCGATAGGTATGTGAACGGCTTGAAATATGCTATTCAGGATGAATTAAGCATGTCAAGATTCAGAGCAGTCGGCAAAGCCTACCAGTTAGCCCTGAATGCAGAAGAGAAACTGTCGAGAAAATCCGCAGCGACCAGAGGCAGGATGACTGGTCGATGAGCAATGACTGTTTCCGCGAAAGGCCAAAGTAGCGGTTATAGAAGGGAATCAGTCGAGGAAAATTGACATACTGAGGGGACATCGACACAGGAGAAAACACAAGAGAACTGACGCGATGGTCGTGAGACTCGTGGTCAAGGTGCGTATAGTCAAAGTGGTCCATCCGATAGAAAAGTAGCTATCAAACCAGCCATAATCTATTACAAGTGTCAAGGAATAGGACACAAGGCATATGAGTGCCCATAGAGCCTACATGTTGTACAGGATTCGAAACCCAAACGTCGAAAAGATGAACTAGTCAATGAGAAGGAAGAATCAACATCCGACAGTAGTGGAGGTGAGAAAAGAAAGAACCGAAACCTGACAGTCCAGAGATCCTTGATCCAGGAAGATCAATGTGACAAGACCGAGCCGACACAGTGGGAGGCAATCTTTCAGATGAAGGTACGGATCGGTGAATGGCATTGCAAAACCATAGTAGATGGTGGAAGCACGAAAAATCTTGTGTCGATAGAAGTCATCAACAAGATTGGGCTGAAGTGTCAGGAACACCTACACCCGTACAAGATCTCATGGTTGCAGAAGGGACACCATGTAAAAGTGACCAAACTGTGCCTGATCAACTTCAGAGTTTAAGGATCTGAAGATAGTGTACTGTGCGACATAATCCCAATGGACGCAGGCCATCTGTTGTTACAGAGACCATGACAGTATGATCGGAAAATGATCTATGATGGTCGAGCCAACACAGTCACGGTGTGGAAGAATGGTGTGAAAATAACTCTTAAGCCAAGGCAAGAAGAGCAAGCCGACAATAAGCACAGCGAGAGCAATATTTGGGAAAAGTGAGTGTTGATGAGCTTAGCAAAAGAATTCCTCGCAGAGGAGGAAAAGCAGTAGGGATGTTTTGTGATCATTCCAAAAGGACCATGTGTCGAGAGATCGACAATGGAGGAAAATATCCTGGTCAAAATCGAAGAGTTGCTTGAAGAGTTTCGCGACATAATGGCTGAGGAAACACCAACGGGGTTTCCTCCAATAAGGAGCATATCCCATCAGATCGACTGAATTTCAGGGTCGAGTCTGTTGAACAAAGCACCTCATAGGATGCGTCTGACGGAATGTCAGGAACTCAACCGACAGGTCCAAGAGTTGTTGGACAGAGGGTTGATCAGAGAGAGTCTGAGCCCATGTGCAGTACTAGCAGTATTGACGCCAAAGAAGGGTGGAGAATGGAGAATGTGTATAGACTCCAGAGCCATCAATAGGATCATGATCAAGTATCAGTTTCCATTCCCGAGAATGGACGACTTGATGGATCTCCTGAGTGGAGCGACATACTTCACAAAGATAGACCTGAAGAGTGGTTATCACCAGATTCGGGTTAGAGGGAGATGAATGGAAAACAACGTTCAAGATGAAGGAAGGGCTATATGAGTGGTTAGTCATGCCGTTCGGGTTGACTAATGCACCCAATACATTCATGAGAATGATGAATGACATACTGAAACCATTCTTGAGAAATTTTGTCATAGTCTATTTAGACGACATTCTTATTTTTAGTTAAAATAAGACATAACACTTGGAACACATCCGATAGGTGTTACAGAGATTACAGGAGGGGAAGTTGATGGTGAACCTACAGAAGTGTTTCTTCATGAAGAAGGAATTGGTATACTTGGGATTTGTAATCTCGAGTAAGGGGTTAGTGATGGACCCAGAAAAGGTGAAGTCAATAGTGCATTGGCTGGAATTGACAAGTGCGATGGGAGTGAGGAGTTTCCATGGACTTGCAAGTTTCTACTGGAAGTTCATTCGGGGATTCAGTCAGATTTGTGCACCATTGACAGAATGCATGAAAATGGGCGAGTTCAAGTGGATGGATGCTGCCCAGAAAGCTTTCGACAAGTTGAAGGAAAAGGTCACTGAGAGCCCGATGTTAGCGCTCCCAGACTTTAACAAAGTTTTCCGGGTCGATTGTGATGCGAGTGGAATGGCAATTGGACCATTGTTGAGCCAGGAAGGCCGACCAATTGCATTCTTTAGTGAAAATTTGAATGGAGGGAAGCAAAATTATTCGGTCTATGGCCAAGAATTCTATGCTATTGTCCAAGCATTGAAGAAGTGGAGGTATTATCTGTTTCCCAAGGAATTTGTGTTATACACATATCACCAAACACTAAGGTATCTGAATACTCAGTCGAAGTTAAATCAATGACACATGAAATGGGTGGAATTCCTACAAGGATATACATTCATGTTGTGACATAGGTCGAGCAAGTCGAACAAGGTTGCCGATGCGCTGAGTAGGAGAGTTGGACTGCTAAACATGATGACTGTTTGGGAAACAGGAATAGAGTTGGTGAAGACAGAGTATGAGACTGACAAGGATTTTGTGAAAGCATGGAAGGCTTGTCGTGAACCTTGGAGTGTCGACAGGACTCCATACTTGGTTTATTTATCCAAGAAGGCTATTTGTTCAGGGGAAGTCAGTTGTGCATTCCCGGCAGATCTATCTGGGAGAGCCTAATCCGAGAGTTGCATAACAGTGGATTAGCAGGCCATTTTGGCATCAACAAGACTAAAGCATTGATCGAAGAAAAGTATTATTGGCGAGGAATGAAAACATATGTCGAAAGGTGTGTTCAACAATGTCGAGTTTGCCAGTTGGCGAAAGGGAGAAGTCAGAATACGGGGTTGTATACACCATTGCAAGTATCAGATACCCCTTGGGAGCATCTTAGCATGGATTTTGTGTTACGATTTCTAAAGACAGAGCAAGGAAATGACTCAATCTTTGTGATAGTCGACAGGTTTTAAAAGATGGCACATTTTATTCTGTGTAAGAAGGTGAATGATGCCACATGGATTCTTTTTCTATCCTTCAAAGATATAGTCAGATTGCATGGGTTTCCAAAGAGTATCACGTCAGATTGGGATACCAAGTTCATGGGGCATTTCTGGAGAACCATATGGAAGAAGTTGAACACGAAGTTGCAGTTCAGCTCAACATACCATCCACAGACAGATGGACAGATCGAAGTAGTGAACAGAAGTTTGGGAAACCTTTTGAGATGTTTGACAGCCAACAGACCCAAGCAGTGGGAGAATGCGTTGGCACAAGCAGAATTTGCATACAAGAATTCTATGAATCGGTCGACAGGTTTGGACCCATTCCAGATTGTTTAGGGAAGAAGCCCACATGGAGTGGTGGATTTGGTCGAATTACGAACATAAATCAGAAAGAGCGTGGATGCAGAATCATTTGCAGAGCACATGAAGGAAGTCCATGAAGGTATGCGAAAGCACATAAAAAAGAGTAATGCGGCATACAAGTTGAGAGCCGACAGGAAGAAGGGGCTACAGTCGTTCAGTGAGGGAGACTTAGTCTATGCATATTTACAGAAAGAGAGATTTCCAACCGGTACATACAACAATCTGAAGGTGAAGAAGATTGGAACATGTAAGATTCTGAAGAAGATTTCGGACAAGGCTTACATGTTAGAGTTTCCAGATGACTTGAACATTTCAGAAACATTCAATGTCTCATATCTATACAAATTTGAAGAGGGGTCGAGCAATAGAAGCAAAGAAGTAGAACACATCAACTGGACAACCCAAATTCCAGATCGACAAAAGGAAGAGATCACAAAT
Source organism: Larix kaempferi (assembly GCA_027924585.1). Taxonomy (NCBI): domain Eukaryota; kingdom Viridiplantae; phylum Streptophyta; class Pinopsida; order Pinales; family Pinaceae; genus Larix; species Larix kaempferi. Next base: position 21,329,068 of record BSBM01000434.1, on the reverse strand, counting down.
CTAATTGAAGAACGTGAAGTCGGATGTACACGCAAAATGCAAAAGAAGGAATACTTAGTGTGATGTAAGGATGATGAGTTGCAGGAGGCAACATGGATTTCTGAAGAAGAGTGTAATGTAACCACCCATTGATCCAAGGCAAGGGAGGGAACATGATGCCAATCAATGGGATTTTTCATAAAAACTCAACCCATTCATTAGATTCATACAATTAAAAACCATTGTGTGCAGATGTAACTCAATTGAATATGCACAGTGGAAATAAACAAATCATCCACACACATTTTATATGCATACAACATACCAATATAATCATCAAATTAAACATTACAGAAGTAAAATATAGAGACAGAGAACACTTATCTTCGTTGTGAAATTGTTCCAAACAATTAGCTATGCCGTTGCAACGTCCCTCCCAACCGTAGGTCTCTGCCCAGCCTATATTATTTCAGCACTCAGAGACCACCCCCGAGCTGGGCATGATATCTACAAGGAAAAGGGGATTTCAATCTCATACACAGCCAAATAATCATTTGCATTTAAGCGAAGCTAGTCCACAGCTGGGTTTATCAGGCTAAATCTGAACCCTCTTCATTTGTGGATGCTTCCACTCAAGCTCAAACCAAAACAATGGAAACCCATTTCAACCGCAACAATCTTAACACACAACAACTCAAAACTGAGCGTGGATACTCATAACAGCAAAAACCACAATTTCTGGCATGAAGAAAAAACGTTTGGCAACCAAAAACAAAATGGCAATTGGGGAATCACCCTGGGAGAGAAAAACCATTTCCAGAAAATGTTTGTATGCACTCAAGGGACAAAAACAGCCTCCATAAACCCCAAATTCATGACTCCCTTCCTCCCAGCCATTTTGCAATACAAAAACGAGTTCCCAGGCATGGAAAATGCAGGAGATAGATGAAAAACGTGATGGGAAAATCCCAGCTAGCTCAGACTACATGAGAGGCCAAAGGCTTGGGCATTCAAGGGCCAAAATGACCTTCACACAGTCAGTAATTGGCAGTAGGGAACCAACACGATTTTTGGGCAAAACCATGACAGGTCGGCACCCGAAACTGGCACATACACAGTCACACAATTGATGGAAACATTCAAAAATGATTTATGAGGTAGGAGATAACTGCTGGGTTCACAAAAATTATTCTTCCACAAATGAAAACCAAATCTGGAAATTCAAAAAGCATTTTTACAACAATAATGGAACATCAAGCTATCAAAACTTATCTATTGAGCTTTCCAATGGATTCTCCCCTTTCCCCACAGTCCAGCCATCACAAAAACGGGATTCTCTACTTGAAAACCAGCAAATTTACCCCATACTTCATGAGAAAAACGCCCACCAAGCTTCCAAAACGTGAGAGAGTGAAGTCTGATCCTGAATAATGGCTTGGGAAGGCAATTCATGGGTGTTTTCTTTCCCAAGAAGAAGAAAAACGATTTTCCATGAGGGTGGCTTGCCCATACTCGAATTTGGACAGCCATACCTCCCCAATCCCCAAGGCATTAACTACTTCACCCAACTCTTGGGAGAAATCAATGATTGGGTACAAAAGTCAACATGGGTAATTGAGGGTTTGATGGGTACTCTCATTGACACTTGGCTTGACCTGATTGGCTCCAAGGGTTTAAATATTTCCCTCCCAATTCCTTGTAAAATCATGCCCCCATCTCTTGTTGCATTGCATAGCTAGTTGTGGGTATTTTATTAAATGCATATTTACAAGATATTTGAAATTCCATTGTGCCTGGCTAGCACGTAAACCATATGCATCAATAAATTGATGGCAGGGCCTTGGCCTTGAGCTCATCGCCATGATTTTATAACAATATTACATCATTTACATTTTAATGCAATGGGGTCAAGATGGGAAGATGGCATTCCCCTCCCCTTGGAATAACACCATCCTCGGTGTTCCAATACTTCAGAATATATACCCACTTTACACATGCCTCAAAATTCACAACTGGTGGTAGGTCTATCCGGCGTTTCATCTCTTTACTTTGAACCTTCAAGATCAAGTCCTTTGGCTTCCACAACTACTCCTGTTGGCTTTGACCTTCCATCTCTGCAGGTGGGAATTGCTCCAAATCAATCCCTTCCTTTTATTCACCTTCCGGCTACTCTACAAGTCTGGAATTTCATGAATGCCATCTTTCTTGCTGTCCTGGCAACTATTTGAGGAATATTTTCAGCCAAATAAAATAGCTTTTGGTTTGCTGCCATGATCACGGTGCACGACTGGATCTCACTTTTCTCACCACCAACACTTGGCCAGTAATAGCTGCAATCAATGGCTTTCAATTTTTCACCTGTGAGACTCATGATGCAAATTCCTGTTAGGACAATCATAACACAATATTAAAATTCGTCAATTATTTTTCCAATTGACTTGGAACGTCCATGCTTTACTCATGAGAATTCCACAGATTTTATGCTTTCCCAACATACACATGAACTCATTCATTTTCATCCATTCACAGGGAAATAACTAATTCAGCATTCACAATTTATTTCAAGCAATTAAACACAATCTATTTTCAGTCATGACATGCATTCAACAATTTTATGTTTCTAAGATGCATCAGTCGAAAAGAAAGAGAAGAGTAAGAGTTTCCCCCTCTTATTCTTGTTCCAATCCAGAGCCACACCATCACTGTGGTTTCATGCTCCTTAGTCTCTTTCACTTTAATGTGAATGCTTGAATTGCCCTTTATTGGCTATGACACTTAGTGTCTAAGTTCTATCTAATGCTTTTCAACTTGGGTACCCCTTCCCATTCTACTTACAGAACCTCTGGTTGCTAGGACCCACTCATGTTCACTAGCACCATCTTTTATTACTGCTCATATTGAGCTCTTTAGGACGGTCATATGTCCATATGCATCCCTATGATGCCTTCCTGGTCCTTGCTTCCAATAATACCTACACTCAAACATTGAATCAACTCACATATTTAGTTTATTTCATAAGGTTTTTCTCTAAACAAGACTTTGAGAAATCATAACCAAATCATATACACACGTATATTCATAAGCAAAAAGCTACAAGAAAACCAAATACTTATCTATATTGGATGTCTTCACTTTATTCCATGGGATCCTTCTTTGCTTTACGAGCCTTGGATTTCCCGTGGACACAATTATGAATTTTGGGCCAGCACGTAGGCTACTCCACAATCATTCGAATAGGCAATGCCAGGCCAGTACACTGATTGGTTTTATCAATTGTTTAAGGGGTATTGGGCCAGCATACACATTGTTTCACAATATTAAGTAGTGAATTGCCAACCAGTTACTCTCTGGATTTATCAATAATTTAATATCGCCCACTCATTTAATCTCTAGATTTACCAGTAATTTTATCGCGCTTTCAGGGTCTTTCTTTCCTACAATGACCAAGGTTTCCAACAAAGAAACATTAGTGTATCAACCTAGTTGTTAGAAGACTTATACCTGAAATATTCATTATTCCAAACAAGACATAAATGAAACTGAATACTTATCTGTATTGTGCGTTTCCACTTTGGTCCACAGGATCCTGCTTCACTTTGCAAGCCTTGGGATCGCCTATGGACTTGGATGTAGTTAATTCTTCACCAATACACCTTCACGCCGACTGGATTTACCAAGCATTTGGTGGTGCCCAACCAATCCCATACCTGGTTGTCCCTCTCCATTGTTGAGCCAGTACATTCGCCTGGGTCATCGACCAATGGAAGGAAACTGCGCCACCTGACCATTATAAGTCAAGTCTCTACTATGGAGCCATATGCATCTCAGTGTTTTCAGTCAGTCTTGGCACCCGCCCTCCTACTGTTGTCCCAATAGATATTTTATGCCTTCACCAATGTCACCACACCTTCTTGCACCACAACCCTTCACACACACAACTCTTCATTCATACAAGGACGTCACTCCTTCTCTGGTGCAAATCGGTGGTTCCTTTTAGGAACTTTATAGGTGACTTTCTTGACTGCAAGTTAGCATGACCCCATCACACAAGGATGATACCTCTTCTTATTACAGAGCTCTTCGGGCCTATCCATCCCTTCTGGTAATATTTCATGTGAACATAGAAAGGTTACCAATTCCCATACAGTCCTTTTGCATATCCTTCTTCACTTTGCCTCTTAATGTGTAGTATCAATTTGCATCTATGTAGGCTGACAACACAAGAAGGATAAGCAAGCTCATCAGTATTGCTGTTCAATTTTGTAACCATAATCCATATCATTCACTATCAAGTATTGAAACACCAGGAATGCATCCATTCCGTTAGGGTGTAGTCAATATTGAAAACCCTATCTTGACCCAGCACAAGAAAATGTGTGCACCCTTTTTCAATGTGCGCCATATAGGCCCTGATCATACTCAAGCAGTCTGCAATGATATAAATAAGATAGAGCATGCTTTGCATATTAACCCTAATAATTTAGACATGCATGTTCTTGTCTAGGGTCACATAATGCTAATTCATTTTGCAGATGTATCTCACATTCCTTCTGGGCATAGCTTTACCATCTCACTCTCATGGTTTACCATCATGCGGTTTAGCTGAGATATTGTCAATGGCGTTTCACCTGAAACCCATTTCCAAAGCATGGGGTCTTTCCCATCTAGTTTGGCTTTTGCAAGCCATCACTTTTGGTCTTCTTGCAATGTGTCTTCCTGGCACATTTATCAAATAGCCAAAAAGTTAGCAGCATTTAGCAATAAGCTTCAAGTATGATTGTTCCATAACCAATCATTAGCATTAATAATTAATTCAACATGAATTTGCAACTCTATCTCCTACAGAAATTGATTGGTTTAACCATGAGGCCATCCTCATATTGTTTGGCTCTCGTAAGTGGTATCACTCTGTCCATTATGGTTTTACACTTGCTACCATACATGAACATCCACCTACAACATGTCCTCCTGACACAATTTATATCAGCCAAACAGTGATTAGCAATTATGAGCAAATTCTCAAATGTGAAATCTACAAATCTGTTTTCCTACAGAAATTAGATTTGCAATCATAAGATTATTCTTATAAATTTAAACCATAAAATTTTCAGATTTGTTTCATGCATACTTTACAACCATGAGAACCTTCTCATAGCCTCTGGCTTCTGCACATGGTAGATCTCGGTCTTTACTATGGACTTATCCTCATTGCCATACGTAAGACTTTTCTACCTGAGAACTGAAACTTCAATCAGCCAAACACGTTGTGAGTATCTGTGCATACAATACTTTCATTGCCACAACAGTCACTGAAGTGATATCAGAATTATGACACTCAATAATTCAAACACCTTCAACTGTTAACATTTGAAATGCAATGAAATATATACATTCCTATATATGCATCATTGTCACAATAAAATTGCAAGAAACAGTCACATTATCCATGCAATTTAAATAAACTATAAATACTCATTACTTCACATTCCATGCAATTTTGTCCTTCCAACAGAGCACTCTGGTAGCCCATCACATGTCTACCTTCTTCATGCAATCATTCTCCTGCATTCATAGCAGCTCATGGAATGTTCTCAGTACTAACAATAGTTTACCATTTCATCTATCATCTAATTGCATTGAAATATATATATATATATATATATATATATATATATATATATATCACAACTATGCATTCACACAACACATCTCAACATGTGCACCTGCACATATGCATGCACATCCACAACATTTACATAATATTTTGATGTACATTCACTTAATGCATAACCCATCAATGCAACCTTGCATTAATCCATGAATGCTATGCATTCCAACATATTATGGCCTAACCATGCTTGTCTCATATGGCATACACTACCACAGGACCATAAGTCATCACATACTTTGGTTGTTAAACTCACAACCAACATACACAAATGGCATGATATAATTTCATATAAATGCATTGAGATTTCTAAGCAATTATAGGTTGTAAGGATCATTTTATTCACTCACCCATACCTAACCATACTTGGTAGGTTAATATTCCCATTCGGGCACTCAATACCATATGCAAACCAAATCATCATAGTTCAAAACATAGTTGAAGGAATCTCACCAAATCCTCTTTCAATATTCATGCAATTAAGCACAAATAACCATTACCTGCATGGATGTTATTAACATCGCTTGATGTTACCTGATCAGCTGGCCTATTACCAAGGCTACTTAGTCCTTTTTCCAACATCATGATCACAGACTTGTTGCACCATCCTCTCTTCATAAGGTTGTTGGTCACATTCAACAACATCATCAACTTCTTTAGCCATGTTTTGATTGTATTTGTCCTACAACCAATGCAGACACAACTAATTATTAGAAACCACCATAATTATCTCAATTGGCTCATTGCATATGTGAAACCTCACTATTTTACCAATATGCAATGTTTTATTCATACACAAACATTTCACATGCACTGTGCAATGTTTCTTAATATGTCTACTAGTGCATCGTCATATCATCCAGCTAATCTCTTGCATTTCAGCATTCATATGCCATAATTTATATGCATGACCACTTCAAAATTATAAATACAATATCAAGAGGGTAGTGGAGGAATTCTCCCTTCCAATTCCTCATTGTAGCATCGAATTCCCTCTTCTACATCATAGCTGATCCAATTTCATGGTCTCTCTAGCATGCACACAAGCAATTATTAGCTACGATCTTCTCACAAAGTAGAAATTCAATATATGTATTCATGTGTATAACAGTCATTCATGATATTTTCCAAGCATACAATTATTATGTTATAAACATAAATGGTTTAAGGTGAGAGATTTCCCTTTCATCAGCATTGCCTTACTGCTCCCATTTCTTTTCCCCATTTGGTGCGAATATTAAGGCTAAAATGGCCACAAGCGTCGCAGATCTTATCATTATTTTTACCGTCGGTGTCGTGAATATTTAGCTTAAAAAGCACCGCCCGTGTCGTGGAATTTTAAGCTAAAACTCACCGCCCTTGTCGTGGATCTTAAGATTATTTTCACCGCACACACAGCACAAACATTCAACATAACTTTGCTACTGCGCATAGAAAGTTAGCGTAACTCCCGCCGCCGCAGCCCTTAGGCAGAATTTTGAAAACAATTAGAAATTTTTTGAGAATTTCTCTTCCTTTTGGCGCAGAATTTCCAACTTCTCCATTGACCGTGTCGTAGATATTGAGGTTAAAATTGTCGCGGGTGGCGCATCTCTTATCGCTAATTTTTCCGCCGCGTGCGCAAAATATATTCTTAACTTCGTCGTGGATGTCGCAGATATTAACGCTATTTCTACCACTGCACACACAGATGTTAACGTTAATTCTGCCGCCATGCGCAAAAGTTAACCTTCACTTCGCCGACACAACCTTCGAATTTTTTTTGAAACACTTAGAAATGTTTTTGGAATTTTCTCTTCCTTTCGGCGCAGAATTAACAACTTTCCCGCTGACCGTGTCACAAAAATTAACATTAATTCTACCACCGCGTGCACAAAACATAACCCTAAAATCACCAACAAAGTCTTTAACAGAACTCATAAATAATTAGAAAAATTTTGCAAATTTTCAAAGACAGTTAGAATTTTTCTGGAAATATTTGCTTTGTTTCTTTACAGAGGTAAGCCTCTTAGATATCATACTTGCATAGAACAAAACAAAAAAAGTATGTCAAGAAAATTGCACTTCTTTCATGTAAAGAATAAAATAACAAAACAAGAAAATAATATCAGATGGTAGAGGTTGCACCTCCTTTCTCTCCTCCATGGAGGCAAACAGACAAATACAAAACTGAATTCTACTGCATTGGAAACAATTTAGAGCAAGCATTCAACCTGAAAATGGATTTTCTCCCTCCTTCCTCAATTTCATAGAATGGGATCAATGAAAGCAGTTTTTTAAATAATCCCAAAAACAGTCATGGAAATGACTTCCCATCCTAATAACCTAGAATCCATTGGACCTTCAGGTTTCTTTAATTCATTTTAACTTCAAATACTACTAAATATACACAAAATGATTTATATCTCTATGAAGGGCCCAACAACCGTAGTGTTGAACCTTAAGCTCTGATACCATCTGTAACGTACCCACCCATCCATCTAAGGCAAGGGAGGGAACATGATGCCAATCAATGGGGTTTTTCATAAAAACTCAGCCCATTCATTAGATTCATACAATTAAAAACCATTGTGTGCAGATGCAACTCAATTGAATATGCACAGCAGAAATAAACAAATCATCCACACACATTTTATATGCATACAACATATCAATATAATCATCAAATTAAACATTGCAGAAGTAAAATATAGAGACAGAGAACACTTATCTTCATTGCAATTGTCCCAAACAACTAGCTATGTTGCTGCAACATTCCTCCCAACCATAGGTATCTACCCAGCCTGTATTATTTCAGAACTCAGAGACCACCCCCGAGCTGGGCATGATATCTATAAGGAAAAGGGGATTTCAAGCTCTACACAGCCAAATAATAATTTGCATTTAATCCAAGCCAGTACACAACTGGGTTTATCAGGCTAAATCTGAACCCTCTTCATTTGCGGATGCTTCCACTCAAGCCCAATCCAAAACAATGGAAACCCATTTCAAACCCAACAATATTAACACATAGCAACTCAAAACTGAGCATGGATACTCATAACAGCAAAAATCACAATTTCTGGCATGAAGAAAAAACGTTTGGCAACTAAAAACGAAATGGCAATTGAGGAATCACCCTGGGAGAGAAAAACCGTTTCCAGAAAACATTTGTGGGCACTCAAGGGACAAAAACGGCCTCCATAAACCCCAAATTCGTGACTCCCTTCCTCCCACCCATTGTGCAATAAAAAAATGAGTTCCCAGGCATGGAAAATGCAAGAGATAGATGAAAAATGTGATGGGAAAATCCCAGCTAGCTCAGACTGCGTGAGAGGGAAAAGGCTTGGGCATTCAAGGGCCAAAACGACCTTCACACAGTCATTAAGTGGCAGCAAGGAACCAACACGATTTTTGCGCAAAATAATGACAGGTTTGCACCCGAAATTGGCACATACACAGTATTGTATCAACTTCCAAAACCCTTATGTTATCCACACATCTCCTATCTATAAGCCTCTAAACAAAATCCCCATCACACTCTTTTTTATACAAACTTTCAAACCCATCCAATTTTTGAAGTTCTTCCTTCCATAACTGTGCATATTTTTCAAGTTCATCCCTACCTTCTATTATACAGGATGGTACATATGTTTCTACTTTGGTATTAATGTTGATAGTATGTCTTGCAAGCATAACATTGTAACTATTTCAAGTTTCCGGTGTTTGCTTCCAATGCAAACAAAGATTTGGACATCTAAAGTTTTGCATAGAGACGAGGTGGTGGGGATTTCTTATTTTGGGCATATAGTGATGGTGTCCCAACATATATCCATAGCAGCAACTGATTGTTGCTCCTCCTACTCCATTAAATATTAAATTTGATTGTGCTCAAACAATCTAAACTCATGATCATGGTAGCCGTTTTTGCTACGACTTTCACAAAGAAAAAATATCAAACTCTGAAGCAAATAAAATTAGACATTGGTTGTAAATGTATGTGCGCATGTGTATATATATGTGTGTGTGTGGCTACAGGTAGGAAATATTCGGTTAGACGAACCTATAATGCGAAGGTGAACTAAATAAATGAACTGCCTGAACTAGAGACAAGGCCTCCTCATTTACGATGTGATTTCCAAAGACTCGTAGTTCTATTCATGGTTTCCATTTGGATTATGGTTTCATGATTTTCTTGTGGTACCCTTCCAGCACGTTGGTTGATAAATGGTGTATCTAATATGACCTATCTCTATGGGTTGAAAATACCACGAACATATTTCGTCAATTTCTTCCTTCATGTTTAAAACTAAGCGTATGTCTCTATCAAAATAACCTCACTCACTACCAAAGCCATCCTTTTTTTTAAATACAAATAAATCTATCAACATCAAAACAAATTATATTGTGTTCTAGACAATAAGTGTTTGATATCCAACAATTAGAACCTCCTATAATAAATGCTCGGAAGGGGGTTCACATATTTAGTGTTTACCCCTTTTTCTTCTATATCTATTCAATAATTGCTTAAGGTAAAATGATATTATTCGGGAGAAAAAAAATATTTAGTCTAAGTGCTATAAAAACTTGTTTATGGAAATGCAGAAAACTTACATTTATTATGTTTAGATGCCTTAACCGAAATAGCTATGTGACTTCAGCTATAAACTGCTTCCCTAATGATGTAGAAATAGTATCATCCTCAGTTGGTTGCTTCATCACCTTAAAATCCACAACCCTATGCTTGTAGATTCAATGGTATATTCGGTTGAAGGTCCCCGAAGAAAACTTATGGCCTATGAACAACTGAGACATATCAATCATCCATTCTTCTTCGACTCCAATAGCTTTTTCTCCTGCACTGAATCCAAATAATGAGACCAAGAGGAACTCTTTTGTGTTCTTTCTTTGCAAAATCTATATCATCCAAGGTTTGGTGGTCAACGAGTAAAGGAAGAGCCGGAGTTCCATTCAATCAACTATTCGAATGAGCGATTGGAAGTGACGATATTTCACTCATATTCTCATATTTAACTTGCTTTGAGCTTAATTTGAATTTAACTTGCTTTGACCTTAATTTGCAATCATAATGCTTGCCAACATTACTCATTGTGTCGTCCCTCTATGACCTTGGGGGATAGGCCCATCACACGATCTTCAAGCAAAACAAAAAGCAGAAATAGGCTCTGTTATATACAATAAAATTTTGCAATCTAACTCTAAAAGCCCAAATTTTGCTATGAACATCACCTAAAATCTTCTATTTTTCCATTTTGCCAAAGAATTTAGTCGAACACAACTATTTCCCAACAAATTTTTGAAATTTACTATTATATTTTAAATATTCAAAGTTTTAAATATTTTCATAGGCACATTTACAAGATTCAGCAAAAACCTTCAAAATCCTCACAAACACATGAAAATCGTCACAATCACGACACGTGAATTGCACAAAATTTCCCAAAATGGATTCAAACTCTCTATAACCCTTCCTCAAACTCGACTTTGAAATTTTCACAGCATGTGACACACATTCTCACTGTGAACTTCAAACGAATTCAATCTTCATAATATGTAAGCGAGTGGGGAAAATACATTCCAAGAGAAGCACGAGAGAAGCGTTTATATGAGAAGATGTTATGCAGTCTGGCACCCCTACGAAGAGGACAAGGATGGATGGGCCTCCACTGAGAAACCACAATAGAGTCTTCTCAATCTTGTTTCCTATGCCAAGCTCCTTGTCTAGTTCGTAGATTGTAGGATTGACAACCAGTCATAGAAGAGCCTCTTCACAACATAGTAAGTGTAGCAAGAACTTATACTAAAAACTATGACTTCAATCTCATAGATCAATTGATAGATGTTTTTTACTTGAGGCATGAGACCGGAGGACTAGGTGACCATATGAAGATATATTTGTTTACCATACAAACCCTTGCAGAACTAGTTCTACGTCATATTATATGTGGGGACCACCCTGTGGGAAGGTAGGGGAGTGTTGCTCTTACTCACAACAACACACGCAGATCAGTTAGCTCAGAAATTTTCACCTACAGGATTGTTGCAACTGAGTTGCAGCTGACTGTTTAGCTAATAGTAGTCTACGGGACAGTTGCAGCTGACTATTTAACTAACAGTAATCTACAGAACTATTGCAACTGGCTGTTTTAGCTATGTTTTTGATAACCCCCACGTTCATAAATAATGGCTGATATTTTTTTCAGCAATCAAGTTAATTTAACACTTCCACAGTCAATCATATACACTCAGAAAATTACTATGCTACAACAAAAACATCATTTAAACATTCAACCACGAGTTTACAAACTCATAAAGACAGAGAGGAACATAGAAGCAAGATTACAAAGCTAAAACTCTGTTTCATATTCAATTCAAAATTTGTATTCCTCACCATGTATCTCCATTTCTCTCCATATCACAAAACTAAGGTTACATCGATATTTATACATAAAAAATATATTCGGTCATTTAATTATCTTGACCTTTCACTGCATCTAAAGCAAAATTGACTGTTTGGAATTTGTGTGGATACTCTACCCTTTCATGAACTGCAACATGAACGATGGATGCCCCTTAAGTCTTTGACAGGCTATAGTAGATCTAGTGAAAGTCCCTATGAACTTTAATGTGATGCAACCGTGATGTCCCTTAAGCAATATGGTGAAACACACGGCTTCTTTTAACATCTAATCAGCTAGAACATGTTAGTGGATGACCCTTCAAAAACCAATGTAATATTCGGTCTCAATAATTATTCGATGAGTTGTGACAAAAGAAGTATTTGCTTCTTCAAAAATTGATGTGGTATGTTGCCCCTTTGAATCTTTGACAACATGAGAGAATCAAAATGGTGTGGCAGTGGTTGACTCTTCAGAGTTTCAGTGGCCACTCAATAGGGCAGTGAACGAATTTTCAGACTTTGTGGCAGTGAAGTAATTAACCACTTCCAACAATCTCCCCCTTAATTACTTGACCCAAAAATACATTGAACACAAACAAAAATAGCTACAACTTTACAAGCACAACATTCCAACTATAATGCCTACTGGTCTAAGTCTCAGCAAGGCTTACATCAATATCAAAAAAACTCAAAATTTTGTTTCACATTCTTTGTTGCAACATACTAGTGCAAATTTTCTTTCTCTTTCGACTCCAAACTTTGAAATATGTAAACTTTGTTTTCTACTTTATCTTTATTTTTACCTTGATCTTCTTCAACTCTTGCTTCACTCGTGGCTTCAACCATCTCTTCGTCTTGACTTTATATTTTAATAATTCAAAGTCCTTTTGCTCAGTAATTCCACGATACTTTTTCTTCTCAACTTTAGTTAGTTGTTCATAATTAACAAAATATAATATTTCGTCATTTACTTCAGCATCAAAACCATTACGTTCAACCTTCTTGGATTTTACAAACCAATCATTATTCATAATTTCAATTGCATCATTCTTAGCTTTGGCTTCATCATTACTAGACTTAGAACACCAAACTTTATACCAAGAATACTTTTGATTCTTCATCTTCACTTCAATGTTTTCTTTGATTCCACAAATCCATTATGATCAGCTTTAGCTGCAAAATGTTCTTCAATTTGCTTACCATCATTCAAATTTTCAATGTCCTTTATGCCAAGGACTCCAATCAAAATATTTTCCTCTAAATACTGTAACGTGGGCATACAACAGTCCCACAAGCTATCTTTGACTTCAGCAAGAGTAATTTGTTCAATGTCATTCTATAAGCACATTAACTGGTAATAATGCCCAATTTCTTCAGGACTCCATGACATGAAGATCTTTGCAACTAATTCTTCAACCAATCCATCTTTCCCACAATTTTCATCATTCAAATCAAACTCATCATTTACAATATCATCTTCAATTGGTTGCTCACCTGCACATTCAAATATTTTTTCAACATTATATAATTTATCATACCGTGAACCATATTGGTTCTTTTCATTTTTCTTTTCTCTGAGAGCTATCACTTTCTTTTCATTCACATCTGCCCCTGCTTCTGCAACAAGACAATCAACATTCTCCATCTCTGCTTCTACAACAAGACTTACATCTTTATCATCATATCTTGGCTTTTCAATCCATTCTTTAAAAAATTTCAATTGTTCATCAAGAACATCATTCTCTCTTTCAGCGGCTCTATCTGCAACAAAACATACGACATTCTGAGTGCTATCATTATGCAGCTCTTTTTCTAGCACTACTTATTCAATCACCAAATCAACAACCTTTTTATTTTCAACATCATTATAGATTCGTTCTGCTTCAATCGCTACAACTTATGTGCATTCTTAAACAATCTTATCAAATTCTTCAACAAAATTAAAATCATCTATATTTTCAAAAAACTCACAAGCAAGTTCAAGTACTTCAACACAGTGCACTTTATCTTTCTTAGTTTTTGATGTTGTCTCAAATACTACTTATATGGCAGTATTCATTCCATCATCATGATCATCATTGACGATTACTTCTCCATGGGCAGTTTCACATATACTGGCTGCTTCATTGGCACCTTCTTCATAGCTGTCATTAGCAACATACATCATTGGAATATTCAAAGAACAAACTACTACACTGGTAGTTACTTCACCTTCAATATTTGACTTAGAATCCAAGACTTCATCATTATCGTCCTTCGTACCTGCACAATCACTAACAAGCAAATTATTAAAAAACATCTCATTCTCTTTTCTGTCCTTATCTGCACCATTCAATATCGCTGTAGATTCTTTTTCAAAAATATCACCAGCACGTTTTCTATCAGCAAATACACCATTTTGATCTTGAATGTATTTTTCACCAGCAGCTTTATCATCTTCCTTATGTGCACCAAATGGACGAGTGCAACACTCTTCATTTTCTGTAACATGGCTACTGTAAATTATTTCAAGCTCATCTTTGTCTTCAACTTCTACAACATCTTCAGAGTTGTCTTCTAGATTCATTGTACCTACATGTCCGCAAACTTCAAATTCAATGCAAGATTTAAATACCTTCATGGGTGTGTCCATCAAGGACTCTTCTTGCACAAATTCTTCTTTGTTGTCCTCACACTTGACGAATTTATCATCTTCATCAACATTATGCATGTTGACCATTCCATCATTTTCACAATTCACTTCAATGACTTCTAAATTCAAAACTACATCAACATCTTTATCAATAGCAATTCCAACTTCTTCAAATTCTGCTACTGCTACACAAGATACAATAGCCTCATCTTCTTTTTTAGTTTCAACAATATTTTCATCAATTGATAGATCAACACAACAGTGGAATTTACCAATAATTTGACTATATTTTGTTGCTTTTGCAAATTTATCTATTTAAATGTTAATAGGTGGTAAGTCAGCCATATATCTTCCCCTTATGTCAAACTTTCTCTTCAAACTTTCCCAAGATTCTCTAGCTGTGTTTGCTTCAGTAATTACATAAAAAAAATTAACTTCCAGATCTTGTTGGATGCAGTACAAGGAAAATGCATCTTTTTCCTTATCCTGGGGTTTCTTAACTCCATCCTCAACAAAATAACATAAGCCTATAGCATGCAATAAATTTTTCATATTAACTGACCAACATTCATAAGTTATACCTGAGAAATGTGCCAGTGGATAATAGATATTGCTCCATGCATCCTCTACCTTTTCTTGAGCTTCATCTGCTTCAGTATCCTCTCCCTTCTCTTGAACTTCATTTGCTTCAGTAGGTTCCACGGTGGCTTCACCTAATATCTCTGCTATGGAAAAACCAACTTCTTTTGCATTAACAATATTCTTCTTCATTCATTTAAGCCTTATGTTTTTCCCCATGTCTTTGTCTTCAAATAAATACTTGCACAAAATTTAAATTTCTTTTGGTTACAACTTCCCGATCCTCTTTCACGCATAATGGCTTCAATTCAAACCAAGTGAACTTCCAAAACAGTGGAATACAAACTGCTCTACCATTAAACTATATGGGATCTCTCAACCAGGAATAATGTCTTCCTTTAACCTGCTCAACCTCTGTCTTAGAGAACATGAACACAGAATCAACTTCATCCATGGACTACGGCCATCTCTTCTCTTTATAATAACCATGGCTGAGCTTGAGCAGCTTAACCAAAAGATGGATGACTCAATAAACACTTGATATAGACTTAAACTACTAAATGATTACTCAACCTTTAATCGAAGAAGTGTAGGAGCTCTCTCCAACATAGATCTCAACCTCCAAAATGAACTTACTGCTTTAATTTCTTCGTAGCAAAAAGTGGGGAGTGCTAGAGTAAAACTCAACAGCAAGATATCCAAACAAAACACAAAAGGTTCAACATACAATCATACGGCTCATTCATGAAGTGAGCACAGAACCAACTAACAAAAATTAGAAACAATCAGCTCTGATACCAATTGTGGGAAGGCGGGGGAGTGTTGCTCTTACTCACAGCAACACACATAGATCACTTAGCTCAGAAATTTTCACCTACAGGATTGTTGCAGCTGAGTTGCAGCTGACTATTTAACTAACAATAATCTACAGAACTGTTGCAGCTCATTGTTTCAACTATGTTTTTGATAACCCCTACATTCATAAATAATGGATGATACTCTATTCAGCAACCAAGATAATTTAACACTTCCATAGTCAAACATATACACTCCAAAAATTACTATGCTACAACAAAAAAATCATTGAAACATTCAGCCATGAGCTTACAAACTCATAAAGACAGAGAGAAACATAGAAACAAGATTACAAAGCTAAAACTTTGTTTCATATTCAATTCAGAATTTGTATTCCTCACCATGTCTCTCCATTTCTCTCCATATCACAAAACCAAGATTACATCGATATTTATACATCAAAAATATAGTCGGTTATTTAATTAGCTTGACCTTTCACTGCATCTAAACCAAAATTGATTGTTTAGAATTTGTGTGGATACTCTACCATTTCATGAAATGCAACGGGAAGGATGGACGCCCCTTCGGTCTTTGATAGGCTACAACAGAGCTAGTGAAAGTCCTTATGAACTTTAATGTGTTGCAACAATGATGTCCCTTAAGCAATATGATGAAGCACACTACTTCTTTTAACATCTGATCAACTAGAACGTGTCAATGGATGACTCTTCAAAAACCAATGTAATATTCTGCTGCAATAATTATTCGATGAGCTGTGACAAATGTAGTAACTGCTTCTTCAAAAATTGATGTGGTGTGCTGCCCCTTTGAAGATTTTGACAACATAACAGAATCGAAATGGTGTGGCGGTGGTTGACTCTTTAGAGTTTCGGCGACCACTCAGCAGGGCGGTGAACGACTTTTCAGACTTTGTGGCAGTGAAGTAATTAACCATTTCCAACACACCCTTCATGGAAACTATACTCGGAAGTGAATTTACAGCCTCACGATTCCAAACCCTCAAATTGCATTCATGATAAGTGATGCACGTCAAATGCCATATTATAAAGTTGGTGTAATCTATATCCATTACTAACCTGAAAACCATGTATCATATGTAATCCATTACTAACCTGAAAACCATGTATCGAAGCTGAAAAGGGTTATAATAGAAAGTTCCAAATTGGGATGATTAAGATACCATACATAGATTGTCGAGTTTGCAGAAATACTGAAAGTGGTTGCATAACAACTCATGCATCTTGATAATTTCCAATTTTCTTTTGAAAATAGTTGGTTTTTCTTCATGTTGTGTTTTCTACATATTTTATATCAAACCCAACTCATAGGAGCATCTCCAAGCAAGACACTTAAGAAACTATGTTCATGCACTTGAGCAAATATTGGATTGTAATCAAGGAGAATATTTTGTTGGTATTGAATGCAGTAAATAAAGAGGTTGTATACTAGTAATTATCTCCCATTATTTTTTAATCTCCATGAAGAAATAAAGTTTTTTATCTATCAAAATCTCATGTGTTGTTATACTAATTGTTGTATGAAAAAAATCATAAAAATATAATTATGATATTCCACCAAGATCTATCAAATTTGTTTGTTCTTTCTCACTATTCACTACCCAACTTGGATCTCATACTCAATATCTACATAAACATGAGGTAATCACTCTAGATATCCACAAAGGTGTGAAATAAGAGGGCTTTTATCCATACATCAAATTTAAGGTCTTTACAATAAAAAAAAATATTTCCATGTTCCCTCACAAACTATTTCATAAATTATCAACGGAATGATAAGATGGCATTATGTATTTGTAATAGCCAAATTTCATACTTGACCAAACTTTGAATCGTAATTTAATTAACTCACAATTTGCATATCCTCAAACATGCAAGTGATAGGACTATTGGGATTATTGAACTTTAGATCATTCAAGATATCAACTTTCTATCAACAATGAAGAGACTATATTCCTACATCTTAAAATTCCAAACTTCTATAATTATTTTGAAGATTATACTCTCATACTCCAAATTTAGCTTGGGGATTAAGGTAATCTCATACCTCACTAATTCTAGCGCAGTATAATGGAAAAGACAACTTGCTAGATATAACAAAATATTTAGAGATAAGGGACCTGTCTGGGGAGATATTTCGATCTCGGTGATATCAATATGATAAAAAATGAAAGTCTCTTGAAATATCTAATTAAATAAAAATGGGAGTGAATCTCACACAAATAGATAGGATATGATCTTCTTCATAGGTTATAAATTCCAAGTCACTAAATCAAGGTGAAAATACCAAAGCTTAAACAAGAAAAATTCTCCACATCAGAATTACCCATCCAAGAATTTCCTTGACAAACTTATTTAGAGACTCTAACATTTTATCTTGTATTTCTATATTTTCCTTAGAATTTGTTGGGTTTATGCATGAGTGCAGAATTTTCACTTTCATTCCAGTGTTCACGAGTCATTACAGTTGTCATTTTGCTTAAAAATAAATTGTCACGAGAACTCTTTTATATTCCATTGAACATAAAATGTTGTGAGATCTCAAACGTAGATGCTATGCAAATGATGCATTCATTATGTGTTTAGAATATGGTGATTCTTTTATTTAGAGTTTATATCTAGGGTTGATTTTATAATCTGTTTAATAAAGTGAGATTTTGTTTTATGTAGTACGTTATGATCCACTAGATACAAATAACAACATAGGAATAAAATGGATTATCATGTTTTGGACTTGGATGGTTATCTGGTTAGTATCCACCCACAACACAATGCACACTCACACTCTTCCCTTGCATATATCCTTCATAGGCTAGGTTTTGTTTTCTAGTAGTTGCAAAAAGTTACTCTTTTTTTTGAAGTACATTGTGTGCTTCATTTTATTAATTAAATTTTTATAACTTCTACAAAATTAATATAATTGTTTTTTGTTTTTGTTTTTGTTTGAAATTAGATAGTGCATTGCGGCTAGAGGCAAGACAACCCTCAATGTACTGCTTCTTTCACACTGGATGGATGCGGCTCAGGTGCTTATCCGGGATTTTGAACATATACATTTTGAACATGTATTCAGGGAGGCAAACATGGAAGCGGATAAGCTTTCTAGACGGGCTCTTAACTCTCAGGTTGGGGTCATCATGTGGCAAGAATGGCAGGAGGATATACTTTACACTCATGGCTCTTATCAGTTACATTGGATATGATGTTTCTTAACTTTATATTATGCACTTTTTTGGTTTTGCTATCCTAATTTATGCGGCTGATATACTTATATGTCTGATAGTTCTATGTGCAAATCCTTCTTAGGTACTGGTTCCAACTACTTGTTGGACGATTTTGTATACACTCTACATATGCGGCATTATATCCGACTTTTAAGGATGCTGTTCGGTATTTATAGCTTAGTTGGATCCATATTTTGATGTATTTGGATTACTGTATATGAGGCCTATTATTTATTTTGGTATGGACACATATGTTATGATGACATTTGGAACAGTTTCTTCTACCAGAAGGTTTCCGGTTATGTCATGTGGACATATGGTTCTTTTTGTTGGTCTTTTCTGTTGTAGTTGACAACACATCTGTCACTCTGATTGGTATTCCCCTGGTCCTCTTTATGACAGGGATTGTGAGTTCTTGTTTGTACTGACAGCTGGTTTTATTTACTGTTTCGTATATTAATAGTAAGTTAAATTTTTCTATGGAAAAAAAGATAGTGCATTGCCTTTATTTCATTTTAGGCGGTTTGGTTTTCTTTAAATAAAGAAAAGTTTATTCTCCCATTGATTTACTTAATAATTGATAATAAGTATTGAATTATTTAAGGTTTACTTAATAATCGATAATAGCTATTGAAAGGTTATAAGAGCTAGTGATTTGCGTAATATTTGATAATTAAATCTTTTAAGGTAGCATGATTTTTTTATTATTCATATTCCAAGTATGACTTTAACTTTCATACCAAATTGGATTGAGATTCTTTGGAATGTAGGAAAAATATTGTGCCTATTCAAACCAATGTTGATAACTTGCTTGATTAATGTGTTACTCTTGTAGTTAGAATACATACAAAGCCATATGCACAAATACTGCCCTCATTTTTCAATATGAAGTTGTTTTGCAAAAGGCTATTTATGAGTTAAGTTATTTTTTCATTGTCATTGATGCATGTAATACATTTTCAATTAAATATGTCTGTATCCATGTATTTAAAGCAAATTGTTGAAGTGTAGACACTACACATTGCTATGAATTTATCCTTACTTTTTTTATATGCAGAGTGTTTATATTTGCATAACAATCTTATTTTAAGGAGAATGGGCATACTTACCTAATACTTTTTGTTTGTTGTTTCTTTCGGTGTTCCTTTGCACCTTATAAAGTAACTGCTAATTTAAATTATTTTGTGCTAAATTATCTCGATATATATAAATTTACACACATAATAACAAATGCAAGAACTTATTATTCTCAAAAAACTGTAATAGAAGAAATTTATGGTCAAACTTTATTACATTTCTCCAATTTCAAAATAAAACAAAAATTATATAAATTTACACTTCAGAGAAAGCAAGAGCTCATTACTCCCAAATGATTAAACTAAAGAAATTTATTTCCAAACTTCATCGCATTTCTCCACCTTCAAAATGAAACTAAAATTTCAACTCATTTATGGTAAATTGTCCTTAGCCATATAAATTTATGACATTTCCCATAATAGCATAATGCAAGAGTTTTAGCACATTTCATCAATTCTTTGTACGCACATGAAATGAATGAGATAAATTCTGTGCACATCCTTATTTAGAATTTAAACTAGACTCAAAATATTTTCGAATAAATTTTTTGCGCTCATATAAATTTACCACATTGACACACATATAAACACTTTCTCACAAAAATTTCTTCACTTTTTCCCTCAAATAATAGAACTGCAAGAAAATTAAGAAAAAAATACTTGCATTTCTTTAATTTCAAATTGAAATTAAAGAATTTAAATCCATTTCGAATATTTTTTCTATAAACATATAAAACTACATTTAACGAAATGATAGAAATGCAAAAGCTTTATCACATAAATTTATTATATTCTTGTCTCGAATGACAGAAATTCAAGAAAATTATGGCTACATATTCTTGCAAACTGACACTTCAATTAAAAAAAAGGCTAAATTTTCCGTAGGCACTTTATGACACCAAATGCAAATTATAGAACAACAAAAATGCAAGAGATTTATCACACTAATTTCTTGTATTTATGTAACTTTAATTGAAAAAAAAAAAATTCTGGCAGAGAAACTCATGGAAAAAATTCAAGCTACAAAATGCAAGAAAATTGGACCATAAATTCTTGATTTGTTTCATGCATCTTGACACCTCTGTAAGCCTAACACGAGGCTTCATCGCAATATCCAGCGATGAAAATAAGCTGCTCCCTTTTAATTACACTTCGCCATGACCATAGTGGCCCAAAATCAAACCTTTATCTCTATATGGACAAGGGAAAACAATGAAGGTCATTGCCACTAACATCCACAAAAGTAAGTAGAAAGGCAAGCAGACAGCTAAATGCTTGATATTATTAGCACAACCATTTAATTTGTGGTTGGTGAACATCATTGCATAAACTATTCCATATCCATGTATTAGATATGAGTTATTCATGCATAACTATAATTATCCATGCATAGCTACCACTTATTTTTTATATTCTTTTTTCTTATAAATATTTATTTTTAATTAGGAGCAACTTCTATAAAATCAACTTGACCATACACTTGTTTTGTCCTCCTACAATCTAGGAAAAGCATCGGTGCTAGTCCAATCCAAATTCCAAACTATAAACACCTATTAATACAATTATTTAGAACAAACTAAAATCTCTAGATATTTAAAACCAAATGAAGATCAATAAACTTCTGACAAGTGTAAATGAAATTGTTGCCTTACTTTGCAACATATTTTCCAATATTATTACTTTTAAAGTGCACATAATTCACCTGCTATTGTGATAGCCATAGATGTTAGATTTTATAATAGCAGTATAATTTCAATTATTTATAGTGGAAACAAATAAAGATGACTGAAAGAATAACCATGCACATAAACAAAGAGACACAAAGATTTTATCTTGGAAAAACCCAAACTCGAGAAAAACCCAGCCAACCTTTCTTATTCAAAGATTCAAGATACAAGTACAACATATATAAGAAGAAGGTAAACCCAGAGATATTAAACCCAGAAAATAGTCTTGTTCTGCTACCTCATCCTTCTCTTCCTCAGTTGCACACTTGTCTTGGAAAGCAGAGTGAATTGCTCGATGTATGAATGAGATAGGCGTCCTTCTTATTTATACCTCCATTTCCTATTTTTGTTCTTTCCAAGGATTTCTAGAACTTTCTAGGGGTTTCCTTTCTAGAACTTTCCAGGAATTTCCTGGCCATTCTTTTTTCATCAGGATACCTCATGACACCACAACACCAATGCTCCCTCTTAGCTAGGGAGGTATCATCATGCTGGAATACATATGGATATCATCTGATCTTCATAGCTTATCTTGAACATATCGTCATCATAAGAAAGGTATTTTCACGTCCATGTGACTACAATAAACATGACATCCTTTATAAGATACAATCCATGAGTCTCCCACCCACATGGGCTACAACCCAAGTGTTGTTGGGCACCAACCCAGTGAATCCAACACAACTTATTCCATCGAGAAGTGTCATGCTTCAACTCAGTCCATCGAGGATCACAATAGATCGAGTCAACTCATTCCATCGAGGAGGATCATCGAAATACCAAATCCCTCTCTCTCCCTCTTAAGGAGAGTCACACCATTATTTTTCCATGATGAATTCTATGCTTCTGCTTTTGGTTTTGATGCTTCTTCTTCCACAAATTTTATAAGACCATTCTCTTATAAGATGATGAGTACTTTGTACTACCATGAATTGAAGTTGGAAGCCCTTTCATGTTCATCTTCAACCTTGACACTGTTCATCTTGACTGTAGGATGGAAACTGACACCTGATCCATAAACCCTAGCATAAGAGGGTCAAATTTTGAATTTTGGAAATTGAGAATTATGCTTCCATATATGATTGCATCCTCCTTAGGAAAGTTCTAAAATAGTCCTTCCGGATCAAATAGTTGGTTGGAAACCTCTAAAATTGGAATCCCTAGTTTGTGACAATGGATTCTTTTGGCATTGCTCTGATACCATGTTAGACTTTTATAATAGTAGTATAATTTTATATATTTACAGTGGAAACATATAAAGATAACTGCAAGAGTAACCATGCACATAAACAAAGAGACACAAAGATTGTATCCTGGGAAATCCCAAAATCGGGAAAAACCTATCCAACTTTTCTTATTTAGAGATTCAATATACAAGTACGATAGATGTAAGAAGAAGGTAAACACAAATATATTAAACCTAGAAAATAGTCTTCCTCTACTGCTGCATCCTTCTCTACCTCAACTGTACACTTGTCTTGGAAACCAAAGCGAATTTCTTGATGTACGAATGAGATAGGAATCCTTCTTATTTATACCTTCATTTTCTATTTCCATGCTTTCTAGGGCTTTCTAGAAATTTCCGTGAGTTTCCTTTCTAGAACTTTCTGGGGATTTCCTCAACATTATTTTGTCACGAGGATACCTCACAATCCTACAAAACCAATAACATAAATCTTGTGTTGTATCTTGGATCCTCAAGACTTCCTACACTTCCATAGTTCATGTAGTAACTTATTATTTACCTCATACTCATACTATTCTTTTAAACAACAATGGAGAAGCAGTAAGTATGATAGAAAATATTTAGGTAAAAGAAAGAGCATAAAGCTAAGATATTTTTTTATTTTGTTTTCAACTTAGTTAATGATAAAAATGGCCAAATGAATGTATCCTTTGCCATAGTAATTTCTTACCTATTTATATATTTCATTAAATAATTATAATTAAATAAAATATTAAAAACAATTAAAAAATAATAAACTTTTTTGTGTACTGCATAAAATAATATAGTACGGCAATAAGCTAGACACCAAATTGATATATGCACTATAAAATTTCGCGAAACCCTTTTTATATTTGAACATGTGATTTCCTAGAAGGAAACACATATTCTTAATATTAAGCTCACTTAAACCATAAAAGCTACTTAAAATTATCAAGCATGGCTATTCCTTAGTGATAAGATCGAAAAAAAAATTACTTTAGTAATTAAATATTTCTAATTTATAATTAAATTCACAAATAACATTTACTTGATCATAAAGATATTTGAATATTTAAAATTAGAGAAGAAAATATGTCAGATAATTAAATATTTAAAATTTAAAATAATTAATTTTTTAACAAAGATAAATTTTTAAAATTTTGGAATTATTAATTAATTCATGATCATGTCTCTTTACGCTCGCAAAATAAGTTATGCTTTTGTAATACTATGCATGGAATAGGTTAGAGGAGCTTAAGGTTCCTTTTGAGTTGATGGATTCCGCAGTAAACTATACGAAAATATCATCGCCAAGTTTAAGCACAGTGAGGGCCAATTGATGGATATAAACTTTAATATTAGAGTTGAGCAATGTTTCCCCCTCTCCCCTACACTTTTTGGCATTTACATCGATAAGCTAGAAGGTTGTTTAGAAGAAGCAAGTTGTGTTGGGACAATATTAGCTGGGATATTTATCATCATATTATTTTATGTTGATGATATTGTTCTTATGGAAAGGTGTCCCTTTGATCTTGATAAAGAATTAAGAATTCTCAAATATTGCTGCTCTAATACGAGTATGAGTGTTAACACCAATAAGACAAAAGTTATGATTATAAAGTCCAAGAACAACACGTAGTGAATTTTATATATGACAATAGAAAATTATAGGAAGTGATTTCATACAAATATCTCGGAATCAATATTCACCACAAGCTCAATTGGAACCATAACATCGATAAAAGGATTAGAACAAAGGATGGAAAGCTTATTTCAGTCTTGAAAACAATTGTAAATCATCCAATTTGGCTATGTGGGATAAAAATAATTTCCTCTTTGAAACTCTTGTCATTCTTGTTGTCGTGTAAGGTTGTGAATTATGGGGTTGCAACATCTCTAGAGAATCTTGGAGAATATTGAGCAATTACACAATCATTTTAGAACTTATAACCTCAAAATTAAAATCAATATGCCTTATGATATTCTGATCATAGAAGTGGTTCTTTCCCCCATTGAGAGCATGGCTATGACTAGGTAACTGATGTACAAACACAAAATAAATAACGTGGGAGATCAGAGACTTGCTAAAATTTCTTTAAAATCAAGTCAAAACCACCTGGGTCTCATGCGGGGTTGTTGTAAATATACCATGCCTTGGTTAAACCATTAGGGCATTGACGAAAATGACACTTAACAGAATATCAATAATCTCAAAAATATTATTACATCTGACTTTAAAGAGAAAATGTGGTACGAGAAAGATTTAGAGGTTAAAAACAAATTAAGATACTAGAATGAGGTCATTAACCATAATCTAGAAGATTATAAGTGTAGCTTGGGTTTTCACTCTAACTTGTGCAAATGAGCACCTACTAAGGATAATGGAATCCTTAGCAACAAAATTAAGGAACAATAAAAACTAAATGTAAAACAGTAAAAAGACTAAGCTAACATATGCATGAAACAAATATAAGCTAAAATAATCAATAGTAAACATCCATTGGAATACAATAACTAAAATTTACAATTTCTTATTGATGGGAAAACTAGGGTTTGCAAATATTTTACCTCGAATGATGAGGTTGGTGAAGCCCTTGCAACAGTACAAGAGTAGTGTTCCAGAGCTCCACATTTCCCTTCTCTTCTCCCAATGCATCAATGGTGGCTAAAACTCCATTCAAATGGTAGGCTCAAGCTCAAAATGAATGGCTAGGGCTCAATAGGAATTTTGGCAGCATAAGGTTAGAGTGGAAGATGGATCGCAAATGAGGGGCCTCCATCACCTTCTTATAGATTTTTGGGTGGTGGGATAAACAACCATGGTTTTAGGAACGAAGTGGTTTAGGTTAAGGGTTTAGGGTTTTTCCCTCTTTTCTCCTCTTTTTCCTTTTTTTTTGAAATTATTTTGCATTATTTCCCTTCTTTTCTTTTTTCGGGGTGGGAATTTTAGACCTCTTTTGACGGTTTTTTGATGTTTTTGGAGGAAATTTATCTATTTGAGGAGGAAATGTGGGTTTTTTTAAGGTTTTGGAGGCCGAAATGGTAGGAAACTGATCAACATGGTTATGTGACTAGGGGGATGAGCTAGTGAGTAATTTTTTGGTGTTAACAATAAGTATCTCTCAGTTTTAACCAATTCAAATAATAAAATTAATATATCCAAAATAAGAATCAACTCCCATGATCTCCATAGTGAAACAGGGCATTGGTCAATTCGTAAACTACCATGGGCAAAAAGGATTTGCCATCCTTGTGAAGCGATGCACATTGAGGGTGAATATTACTTTCTCTTAGAGTGCCCTCCTTACACCCACATTAGATCTCATTTTCATAGTATTTGCTACAATACAAACCTTTCTAAACTCATAACTTTTCAAAACTATAATGATCTAGGCATGCTTCTCCCCAAGATTTTTGAGCATATGAATAAAATTTTAAAGCAAACCAAATAATTCCCTTCTTCCTTATTAAGATATGATAGACCAAATTTGTTCTCAGAAGTTGTTCTCAATGGATGTTCATGTTATTTTCATCGTCGTCATCATTATCATTGTCATAATCATCATCATCATCATAGATATATTTTATGATAAATAGTTGTAATGGTCTAACAAATTCCCATTGCAAAATGAAATGCATTTGATTTTTTTATATTTTTTTGTTTTTAGGAGTAGAAATAAATTATTTAAAATTTCTATTATTTATAAAATAAAAAAGGATTTTCAAAGTGGACAAGTATTCCAAATTTAAGAGTCGTGTTCTAGTTCTCGCTAGATATTCCATGATTTATTACAAATATTTTTGGCTTCAACGGAAGATCTAAGGTGAAGGAAAAACAACTAAATATAACTCAAACATCGTAATCAAGGAGGGTATTGAGAAGTTTAGTGGTTGCAAACTCATGAGTGGAAGATAAAGATAAAAGAACTAACAAATCAAGATTTATGGATTGTTGTTGTTGGGAGACTAACAAATATACATGACAAAGAATGTACCATGATGTATGAATCAACACAATTTGCTATCCACCTTTTTCTTATAAGATGTATGATTATTAATTGGAAAAATATAAATGCTCTGTATGGTTCTAAGTCCTTGGGAAATAAAAATTAATTGAGAAGAAAGGGTTTTCAAATAAAGATGAAGGAAAGAGCAAATCTTGTTGAGAATTTAAATGAATTTAACAAATTGATTAGACAACTAGCTTCATTTCAAGATCAATGGATTTGATAGCTTCAATATATTGTTCTCCTGATTAGTATTCCTAACTCATGGAGTTTTGATATTACCCATTAGTGAATGTTTTACGGATAATCTAAAGATCAAAGGCATTGCATTGTGTGATAACTATTGAATATGGAAACAAAATGACTATTAATAGAAGTTCCCTCATATTTAAACGCATCATTTGCAAGTGACCACTCTAGAGAGAAAAAGACAATGTATTTCATGGTAATTTAAAGTCCAATGTAGTTCAAAAATCTAAAAATGACTATTAATATAAGTTCCCTCAGATTTAAACGCATCATTTGCAAGTGACCACGCTAGAGAGAGAAAGACAATGTATTTCATGGTAATTTTGAGTCCAATGTAGTTCAAAAATCTAAAGTGTGGTGAAAGAAATGTAATAAAAATGAGTTCAAAAATAAGTATTTCCCTCTCTATAAAGGAAATAAGGGAGATGACTTTAATGACGAGAAAAAGGACATGAATTTTACCATATCTTGTTTATTTTCTCAAGCCTATTATGAAACATGGCCTATAGACTCTAGAGCACCATTCCACGTGACTCCACACAAGGATCGGTTTGATTCCTATGAAGAGTTAGATGGAGGGAGGATCTTTTTAGGAGTTCATAAATCCTATAATATAGTAGGCACAAGATCTATTCTAATAATATATAATGGATGAATCAAATAAATTTTTTATTTGAGACTTGTATCTATGCTGAAAAGAATATTTTTTCACTAAGCCAATTCACTGATGCAAGGTTGATGTGATTTTTTTAAAGAATATGTGTAAACGAGGTGCATTATTATTTTTTTGTATTAGGGGAATCAATAATTAGAGAAGTGCTCATACTTACATGACATGGGATCGATTCTTGTCCACTACCACTATACTCCTAAGTACACTCACACAACTCACATAGATAAAACATAAACTAATCAAGATTTGAACCAATGACCTCTTTACAATGTGTTATACTATTTCACTTCTTCCCTAGTCAATCTACACCTCTACGGGCATGGGAGAGGTGCATTGTTAATAAATAAGAGAATTATGGTTTGCACTCTCTACATATTGGACGTTACTAACCATGTTGAGGTTAATAGTAATGCTACATTAATTGAAAAGAGTCGAGCCACAAAGGAAGCATCTAAATCATTTGAAGGATGCATGCTTTGGCATATGACGATACGACACTTAATGATTAAACATTACATGATATGCATTCCAAAGGAATGGGTGTGACACTTAATGATTAAACATTACATGATATGCATTCCAAAGGAATGGGTGTGAAATTTAGTTAGGATTCTTTTGAGTTTTGTGTTGTATGTCTTGTGTAAATATGCAAGCGTTAAGTTTTCATTATACTCTCAAGGGGCCAAAGAGATATTAGACCTTGTGTATTAATACATATTTAGGTCTATCAATATTTCCTCTATAAGTAGTTCTCAATACTTTCTATTTTTTTACTAGTACAAATGGTTTCAACAGGAATACATGGGTTGTCTCTAAATAAAAAGGGTTATATCATTAACATGTTCAAGAATGTATTTTCTATGGTTAAGGGAAAATTAGTAGAATGGTGATGACAATGGTGGCTAATTCTGCTCAATAATGTTTGATGCATTTTGTCAAATGCATGAGATTGCAAGGTAAAAATTTACAATACATCATTCACCAAAAAAATGCACTAAGAGATATGATGAATAGAATATTAAGAGATATGATGAATAGAATATTAGTTGACAAATCAAGGTCCATGATACCTTGAGCAAAATTGAAGTGAGGTTTATAGGATAAAGAAATGGCAACTTGTTATTTGGTTTATTCTTCATCTAGTTCGGCCTTGGGTGATAGGACATCGTAGAAAGATTGAAGTGGGAGCTTGCCGTATGTTTCTCACCTGAGAGTCTTTGAGAGTGATAGGATATTTTGATTATTTGTGTGGTTTATCTCCCATTATTGAAGAGCTTAAAAGTGTTGAAGAGTCTTTTAACTTCTTGTGAAAGTCTGGGTGAAAAAAAAAAGGCAATGATATGAACTATCTAAATAAAATAAAATCGTAATCGTGGTCTTTAGAAGAGTTTCAAAGATAGTAGGAATGTTGGTTGTAAAGCGGTATTAAAAAAGAAATTTAAAGTTCATGGAACAATGAAGATATATAAAAAAATATTTGGAGGGAAAGCGACATTACGAGATTCAAGAAATCAATTAACAAGAGACATTATTACCTGTAGCGTGACTTCTATAAGGATGTTGTTGGTCTGAGGTGCATCACCTTATGATTTCGAAATGGATCAAATAGACATTCACCAATGTTTCTTCATGGAGACTTCGAAGAGGAGATATTTATGAAGTGAATAGAAATATTTATGATAAAAGTCTGGCATAGAAATCAATGTATGAGTTGAAATAATCTCAAAGAAAAATGTAAAAGAAATTACAGTATTACTAATCATTATATTTCAAAAACTATTATAGGTGATATGTTTTTTATTATAATGTTTTGTGTGCATGATATATTCAATATTGGATGTGTTCATAGTTTTAATGATGAAAAAAAAACGTTATAAAAGGAGTACATGTAACTTTTAGAGGGATGAGTGTAACTATTTCTTGAACTAAAATAAATAGTTTAATGGTCTTTTAAATTTAAAATAATATAACTAATATAATTAGTATAGGCTTATTTTAAATTTGGATTTATTAAGTGTTGAGAGTGATCTGATTCTTGTAGGTAGTTGAGATTTCAAATCGCTAGATGCCAACCAAGTTTTGGTCGGGGAGAAATTGCTACATTTTTAGACGGCTTCAATCCCTATACGAGTAGTCTAAAACTGCTACGATTTTTCCCAGAGAAAATGATTTTTCCAGACACGTTTAGCCAGAATCTAGGATAGAATTCTTAGAATCTCAAATAACAGGATTTATC
This sequence comes from Larix kaempferi, assembly GCA_027924585.1. Taxonomy (NCBI): domain Eukaryota; kingdom Viridiplantae; phylum Streptophyta; class Pinopsida; order Pinales; family Pinaceae; genus Larix; species Larix kaempferi. The sequence goes on along the minus strand of BSBM01000434.1, from coordinate 21,298,578 downwards.
CGGCATAATTTGGATGCCCTGGGGGTTTTCCAGGGTGCTGAATTCATCTAAATGTTAAGAAAAAACCATTTAATCAACACAAATCGCCATATTTTTAGATTTCAAATCGCCCAATTCCAACCAAGTTTTAGTCAAACTAGCAAAATCGTCACACTTTTAGATGGCTTTAATCTCTATAGATTTGAAGTTGTGTAAATTAGAAGTTGAGATTGTGAGCCACACGGAACAGGTAACTGAGAGGTAACTGAGAAAAAATAAATAAGAAAAAAAAAAAGAATTCGAGCTGGATACCCGTAGGAAGGTAGGAAACCCATAGGAAGTTAGGGCATACAGAGCAGCTAACTGACATGGTGTACGTCCTTCATAGACGTTGTAGTAGTAAACGAATCACATGGCATGTTGTTATTCTACAAAACGAATCACATGGAATGACGTTACAGTAAACAAGTCAGGCACAGTGTGATGTGCATTGTGAGCAGAGCATACCATCTCCATGACTAATGAGGTTGTTATGTGAGCTGCGCATACCATTTTGATGACCACTGAAGAGCTTATATATAATCACGTAAATAAGCAAGCGGTGCTCCTCTAGACTCAAGCGCTTTCATTCATGTGTGTGTTCTAACAGCAATTTGAAGGTAGACTTCCATCCCACATCTGTAGTCAGTTTGAAGAGTTTTTGTTTCCAACAACAAACTATTGACAACATCGCGAATAGTATTGAAGACTGTATGTGCCTTGTTATTGCACTTGTCAATTAGACAAGAACGCAATCGGTCATCAAATTATCTTGCTGTATAGACATTAGAATGAGTACAAATTAATGGAGAGGATTGAAATGTGATTGTGGAGCATAAAACGTTTTCACAGTTCCCTTTCTAGGAATTTTCAACATTGCCAATAGTATTGAAGAGTGAAGAGTGTCTTGCGTCTTATTATTGCACTTGTCAATTAGTGGAGGAAGCACTACCTTGTTGTGTATAGACATTGGAATGGGTAGAATTGGAAAGAATTGAGATGTGATTGCATAGCTTACAAGGTTTTCAAAGTTCACTTTTTAAGAATTTTTACTTGTAGTCTCTTGGGTACTTTAGGTGTTTGAATAGGTACTTTATGTTTGAAGTTTGTTTGAATTGAGTACTTAAGTTGTGAAGCATCTTCACATAGAAAGGAGTAGGTCAATTTCTTATAATTAAATTTAATTTCAAGTAGAGTTCCATTGGATTCTCAAAAACTATTGTGCTCCTTACTATACCACATTCCAAAATTATAATGGAAATAACTCTTATTGTTTATTTTGTCAGCATTTGTACACTATGCATATATATGGTATTGTATTTCAATGATGGTAACCAACATAATCTATATTTAACTCGGATCTAACCCAAAGAAATCTAATTCTTAAGCATGTAAGGTGACAACATCTCCCCCATACTCATTGTATAGAACATCACTACACTCTATGCAATGATGGTTGGAAATAATGTTCATATGATCTAATGATCATACATAGATAATCTCACAATCTGAAATTCATCTCCTAGTGGATATTAACTACAAGAGGAAATGATTATTGTAGCCAACAACACAAGGTTTAATGTGGAATAAGACAATTTATAAAAGGATTTTACAAGTTATTGCATAGAATATCACCACATCATCCATTACACTTTTTACAAATTCAAATAAAATTTATAACTAACACAACTACAATATAAAAGAAGCTTGGTATATGTTGATTAATGTTATTGTACATACTTTTTTATTAATGGTTTCATTCACGTATATCAATGACTTTTAATAAGGTGGTTGCACTAGTTGATGGTTGACATCCTAAGGGAGGATTAGTCGATTTCCTAACTAAATTACCAATATCAATAATATTAAAATATATATGATATTTGATTATGGTTTACAATGTTTTACCATGGTTGACAATGAATTACTATGGTGGACTGTGGTTGATCATGGTTCACTATGGTTGACCATGATAAATTATGGTTCACAATGTTTGACTATGGTTATGTATGTTTTAAAAAGGATGGTTGACTATAAGGTTGAATTTAGTTAGCCATGGTTTACATGATTTTCCATGGTTAACTATGTTTGACCTTGGTTGACCATCGGTAAGAAAATGTAACCATGGATGACTAGATTTTACTATAGTTGACTTTGATTGATTATGTGTGACTACCATTGATGCTTATCTGACCATGATGAAGAAAATATTTGATTGTCATTGAACATATGTGGTTGTGGTAAAAAAATGTTGGGTTGTCGTCAACCATGGTTATAATAGCAATTAATATGGTTGACTTCAATTAACCATTGATGACTTTAGTGAACCACGGTTAACCATGCTTGATTATGGTTGACCCTAGTTTAACTATAGTTGATTAGCATTGACCATGGTGGATAATATTTGATAACAATTGACAATGATAAAGTATTATGGAAAAAAAATTCTATGGTTTTCTATGTTTTGTGAGGGATCACTATGGTTGGATTATAATTAAACAACTTGACCAAGGTTTACTATGGATAACATTTGCTGTCTATGGATTAATTCACTAACCATGCTTGGCCATGTTTGAATTCCATTTAATGTAACGTACCCAACCCCGTAACCAATGTCACGGGCACATGTAAACCTAAAGGAAGGCTAAATAAAGGTATATCAAAAAGAAATAATGTCAATCAAAGGCTAGGATTACATAACATTGATCCAATTAAAATAAGCATACTACCTTTAAAATAATTGTGATAATTTAAAAACAATTATAAAACTCCTCGAAAGCTCATGTAGATGCAAGACCATGCAAGCATGTTAATGCAACAAGGTTTACAAGCATTGCTCGACTTGGATATTAGAATTATTAAAACATTAAAGGTGACCATAATCAACCCAATAATTCTAACTAATCATATTTACAGAATTATTTGCAAACAATTACAAACTAGATCTTTTAGCCATAAAACTATGCAATTTATGGCACTCCCATTAATCCAATTTATGACACTTTTATTAACAGTTTTTTATTTCTCATCTAGTAATATATGAAACTAACACCTATAGTCATTCAATAATATGAAATGGAAAATACAGAGCTATCATATACAACCATTAATTCATACAAATATCATATCTACTATTGCTATAAAAATCACTACCGGATCATCCGATAAGCATCTAAATCCGTGCAAAACCAACTGGGAGTCCCAAATAAAAAGCATACCATATATATGGGGCAGTCTACATCCACCAAATGCACATTAGAGAATTCAAATACAACCATACAACATCGGATATTCAATTCTCCTTAGAAACTATCAATTCAATCTAGTTTTCTAGTAGAAACACCCACTTTCTAGCAATCAAAACTCCATATTTTCATTTTTGTATCATATAATAGATCTGATCAAGCAAGGAGGGCGCAATCACAGAGTATGCTATAGAAAATAAGACATACACAAACATATTTAAAGCTTCCATTAAGATCAGAGCTCCAAACAAGGATAAAACTCCAATTTCCAAGCAAGGTTCCTTAACAAGTGTTCCCAAAACCAACCCATTTCAACTGTGAATTCATATACATATATGATCATCCATAGAGGGATAATTTTCAAAGTAAGCTACAACAAATAAACACATAAATCACATATCTCAAGCTGCCATCAAGGTTAGATCTCATAGTCAAGGAAAATGTACAAGTTTCAAATAGTTAAACTATCAAATATGCATCGAACCATTGATACAAAACCATATACATTTAACTGTGAATAGATCAACCATAAAGGGAGTTATAGAAGCAATAGAAACATAATATAAAAATACAAAATTACATAAAATAAACCACATATCTTAATAATGTGTAACTAGCATCAACCAGACCACGTTCCAGCTGGCCAAAGGCACTGCCAAGCCAAATATCACTTTAATAGCCCACCCCTGAGCTGAGGTCATAGATCCACAACAGAAGTGCACTCAAGGATAGATCAAGTATCATTTTGAGAAGACACAACTCAATTCCTTAGAACCTACTTTCTCCTCCACCCCATTACCAGGTGGAATGGTAATCCCTTCACTGCCTAGGTTTCTCGGGGCATCTCCATTCATGATTAGGATTTATGTGTAGGTCCAGGAGTGAGACATGCAGTGGAAGCGGAAGAACTATACTAGATTTTTTTAGGCTTCCCACAACACCATACAAGATCACAGTTCTTTAAGCTCAAGGTTCATTCACATAGTAGAGCATCCATGGCTTCACAAGCTCACAAGCTTACCAAGCTCCCAAGCTTACCAAGCTCCCAACATCAATGCATGAACCAACAAGAACAACTAACAATAATAAAACACAATCAACCAAAAACCTTAACCAAGGATATCAACCATCGATTTATAGACCAAATAAGGTAATTCTATCCGAAGAGGGTAAAATCAAACCAATGTAAGCTAAATTGAGTCAAACCAAGGGGGGTAACTAAACAAAAAGAGGCTAGCTCTAATCCAACCCATGCAATTCAAATTTCAAGGAGAGTGGCTCCAAGTCACTCTACCCAATTCAAATTCATATGTGGACACATCATCCATGGAGAGGAATCAAAATTAGTGAGGTGAGGAGTTACACAAACCAAAGCATCTTCCCAAAATATAAAAGGATGAGTTACACAAGGAGTTATCCAACTTTTGAGGTGTCATGGCTAAAAATCGTTAGTGAGGGAACACTTGTGCAAACTACGGTTACAAAACCAAGTGTAACATCCAAAAATCAGTTACAAACCCACCAAAGGGTCCCAATAAACAACTAGAATCCACCCAAGTAGTCACTGAATCATGAATTAGGATCAATAGTACTAACATAGGCTAAAATAATAAAAATTTGGGTATTTTGCACAATTTTTGGGTGATCATCAACTAATAAAGCCACCAAAGCGTAAATACATACCAAGCCAAACCAAATAAATTCTAAGGTACTAGGAATGTCCCCATTCCCCCTCACCTTTTGGATTTATGCCTCCCATACTATTTTGTCATCTTTGTTGTGCTAGTTGTTTTTCATTAACTAATTATTTACAAAATAATAGTAATGTCTCTAGGTCCTTAAATACCCTTGTCCCATCACCTAGTGCCACAATAATATCTAGTTAGAAATCACATATGTCCAGGGCTTAACACATAGGGTGTTACATTCCCCTTCCCCTTAAACAATGTATCGTCCACGATGCCTAATACATACATGGATTTACAAAAGGATAACAAACATGCCCATACATGCCTCAGAAAGATAATATATTTAAAACTCTCACAAACATTCCCATACATGCCTCAGAAAGATAACATCTTTTTCACCACAATACTTCCCACTACCACCTACTTTCTTGTCCATCTCCACTACCTATGAGAGTACTGATACTAGTAGAGTGGACTCAAGGAGGCAAGGGTCGATCTTCAATCCCCATAACAGGTTCTTCAATCCTCTTTACAAGGTGTTCAAACCTTCAACAAATATATCTCCACTTCAAAATCATATTTCAATCACTCACATGATCAACATTAGGTATATAAAAATATATAAGAATATTATTATACAAAGATACTTTCTTCACATTGCAACAACCACATGGTTAGTGCCACACACACACACACATACATTGTTCAACAAGATGCATATAATACATATACAAAATAAAAGATACATAAGATAAGATATAATTATCAGATGAAATATTTCAAGGCTACATCACAACATGAAATAAGTTCCTTTTTATTTCATTTCTCTCTACTTCACCTATGACACGTGAAATACATGAAAGGCATATGAAATCAAAATACTTGAAATGCATTTACCTGAAAAATTATTATGATCCATTTCAGATTCAATTACAATCATGCATTACGTACATATTCTAAGTTACCCGAAATGCATGAAAAACACATTAATTGCATTAAGATACTAAAAAAGTTTTAAAAAAACGAAATTGTGAAGAGAAAATACTAAGAAATAGGAGATTGATAATCAAAGCTCCTATGTGGATCGAGGAGATAAAATACATACAATGATATTTAGTTTTTGCATAGATAAATGACAAGGGTACTAGAATTTTGCTTGATAGATAGTAGTGTTGTCGTCACCAGTTTTTAATGTGCATATATAAATGCAATAGTGTTGATCATGTCAAACCTTTAAACGTTTTACACTTTAATTTTTTCATTCTCCTTATTACCCTTAGCGATTACATCCAAACTTAAATGAATTATTAAAAGTAAAACCTATATATGATGTTACACACTCATCCACAATGTAAATTACATAAAATAAAAAAATAATTGAAAATATATGAATTATCAACATTATTTATTTTATTTTTAAATTCTCATAACATGCAAATTAAATATAAATTTTATAATTTTTTTTAAATATTTAAAATTGTATCTCTTATATATATATATATATATATATATTAAGCATAACCTTAAAAAGTTTAAATAACTAAAACTGAAAGCCACTCATTGGTGGCCATGCTAATAAAATCTCTATGCATAATTATAAACATGGTATAATATTTTTACGTCACCCTTAACATTGTTTTCTTTTGATTGTTATAGCCACTAAATTCAAAAAATAAAATTCCAAAATCTTGGTTGAGCGCCAAAATTTGTCTGAACTACCTACTATTCATATTCATCTTCATTTCGGGGTTTGTTTGGCCCTCTGGGAAATAGTCTATTTTCTTCCAACAACTTTACTATTGCAAATCAAAGAGAGTTAGAATAATATTGGCCGCAATAGAATAGCAGCATGTTCTGAGATGGAGTAAACCTGGGTCTCTGAATAATTCTCACTCTGAGCTAGTTTCATGCTTAGAATTCATTGAAGAAGACTGTAGGGACTCTAATCTGCTTGTTGGTTGAGCATGGGAGTTTGAAGAGGGAAATACTAGTCACATAGAACATTTGGAAGAGTTTTGTGTATGTATGCTTGATGTTGAGTGTGAATTTGGAGATCTGGGACATATTGAGACATTTCTACATCTCTTGGGAGCATCACTGAAGATTTTTTCGATTTAGTATCCATATAAATACCAGTCTGAGTGATTAAAATCCATATCAACTTCCTGTGTGAAGGATAACGACCACATTTCATTGTCATCCACCTTCACTTTCCAGGTTGTAGGATTTTCAAGGTTTATTCCATCATCCATTTTGCTGCTATAACATTGTATTGTGGGTATTGGCTTGAGGAAGGCACTTGGGTAGATCAAACACCTATGTGGAACGAGAGACGACCTCACCTCTAACTCATCCAACTCATAGGTCAAGAACAGCACAATCAGTCACAAAAAAGGCAAAGTGGGTATTCACATACTCTAGGTAAGATATTATATATTTGTTATCAGATCTAAATGGTATGAAAAGGGGACTATTACAGCCCATTGTTTATTGTTGAAATATTATATATGTCGTTGCAATATATAAATGATGAACTGTTGTTGAAATATGATCATTTCTGAGCTGATTTACAGGTATTCATGTAGCTTGTATGATGGTATTTAGTTTATGAATAAATATGAAGGGTTAAGGCATTCAAATAAAACATTGTCTACACACTTACTCATGTCCACAAAATCATAACTTTATAAAAGGGGAATATACAGGAAATAGCGCCTGCAACACCAATTGTTTGACGAAAGTCACCTTCCAAGATATCATCGAGAGTCAGCCATAATTAAATGTATTACTTTTTCAACTCCCTGCCTGAAAATCCTTTCATATTAAATGTTGGTGTTGTGGGAATTTCTCCCATTCTTTGGCTTACTAGACTAAAAACCCTTGTACATCCATGTGTTCCTTTTGTTGTCTAGATTATGCATTTGTGATGCCATATGAGAATTCTCTTTGAAATATATAATTTGTTGGGATAAAATACTTGCTACTATTTTGTGTATATGATTATATTTTTTGGTGGACTAGGAAAGACAACCATTCTTTGGGCACAAAAATATGCCCTAATGACTTGCAAACAAGCTCAAATAGAAAATTTGGATGTTGTAGAAAGATTAAATACTATTTGGGATACTTCATACCAAAATTGTTCCTTTGAAAACAACTCATATAATTGGTTGGTTGTTGATCAATGAAATTAATGGCATTTGAACAAGGATGCACCATTGGCAGGGATCTTACACCATATTCATAAATGTTCCATGCATTTGTGACTATAGTTAATGTCTCCTTAATACTTGTACTATTCCAATGATAAAGGTAAGACTTTAGTATTAGTTTATGGCTCTAATTTGGCAGCAACCTATGCCAATTACATGGATAAAGAAAAGTGCACCATCAATAGTAAGTTATTTCTTATGTGAGGTGTAATTTAGAAAATTGTTCGTTAAGGATTGCCCCACTTTGGAACCTTATATAGTTGTGAATAAGTGAAGATACATAGTTGAAAAAACATTCATAAAATCAACAAGAAGTGGCTACACGATAGTTCAAGTTCAGTATCGATGCAGGGTTTGTCACATGGAAGAGGAATATTTGAGCAAACTATTATGGGAAAATCCAAATATCCAAAGATTATGGGAAACAATGATAACAAATCAACAGACAATATTCCGGTCCAACAGTCATGAGGATGATTTTGATTCCTCTATGGCATGAGAATAACCATTAAAACAAAATTTGTAAAGGAATATCGTATACACCACCATGCCATCCATAAATCACATCCCTTTTTAACATAATCATTGAGTAAGTAATTATGGAATTGAATCAACACTTAATACACTTATTGGGGGCTTAATTGATCATTTATACATTGTTCGTTGGTGGTTATAAACCTCTGATGGAGGCATAATCATACAGGTCATAATCTATACAACTAACCCAAATCACCATTGTTCATAGGGATGTCAACATACTTTGTATATGTATATGCTTTGAATGGGTAAATCACTGTTATCTATGTTATTATACCATACACAATTATCACCAAAACTGCCTTCATTAGAAGCCATCCTAATATATTGTTCTAAATTCTCTATATCTCACATATGTCATGGTTGGGTCCCTCTAACAACATCACAATCCAAGACATCACTATCAGTTTGTAAACTTCCTTTGGTTGATATTTGATCTGATTGCTTTAAGAATTTGAAAGGTTTATCTTCTAAGTGGCACAATTCTACATCTAGCAATATTACTCAATGGTGTTGTAAGTTTCCCTAAGAAATTGGTTAATGATGCAACTAATAACCTAACTAAATCACTTATAAATTTCAAGTATTGATATCTCAAGTGAAGATAACATTAGCTCTTGGTACTAGAAGATTTTCTTTGATTGGAACTTGATATTTTTGCTTTACTGTACACTCTAATAGATAGTTCATGATATCTCATTTGAAATGTTATATTGAAGAACGAGATTATAATTAGAACATGGTTCATTCATGCCCATCAAACTAGTTAATTTGTCCTATTTTATGAATTGATTTCAAAGGCTATACATGTTTAGCCAAATGTTTCAATGATGTTTGTTTCTCTTTCAAATGATATATGGATCTTATTTATGATATGAAATTGTTCTACTATAGAATGAATAATTTGATTAGTGATCATATTTATTGTGATTTGTGAACATAAGTGAACAATTACTTGCTTCCTAAGGCTTCCTACATGTTCTTAAGGTGATGAATTCTCCTAGCACTAGCTTAAGCTTTTTTTTGGGTTTTAGCCTCATGCATTTTATTTCCTTTTGTTTGCAACTTTAGCCTTGAGAATCCTATCTCTATTCTTACCTTCTAGTTAATTTCTTGGATCTAACAAATCTAAAAACTACGTTCCTTCCACAATTCTTTCCCCTAATCTATTGTTGCAATATCTAGAATGGAAAACTTACCTTAAGTGATATCTTCCTTCATTTTTTTTGAGAAAATGTTTTCTCTCATGCATATAACCCTAATGTGGATGGTCAATTATGAGTTTTGAGATATATGGTATTGCTACTTTTAGCTTATGCATGCTTTCTAGATTGCCAACAAAAGGTTTTTGTCTTGTAGCAAAAGGTTTGCAAATGCCAGAAGACTCTAGCCTTGTTTATCTCCTACGAGTGAAAATCTAACCCTAGTATTCCCTTAAAAAAATCCTCCAAGATCCTTGCTGGCTAAGATAAAGAGAAAATACACAAGAAGAATATCACAAGAATAAAAGTTCACCCTAGTCTCACATCTAGAACTCATGTGCTAAAACACGAGTGAAGAAATACAAGTATGTTAAAATGGTTTCCATCTTTCCAAAAAAAGGTTTCCATCTTGCCAACAAAAGGTTTCCAAATTCCAAAATACTCTAGTCTTCTTTATCTCCTATGAGTGAAAATCTAACCCTAGTCTTCACTTAAAAAAATGCTCCAAGCTCCCTATTGGCTAAGATAAAGAGAAAATAGACAAGAATAAAAGTTCACCCTAGCCTCACATCTCGAACTCTTGTGCTAATACAAGAGTGAATAACTACAAGTATGTTCAAATGGTTTCCAGCTTGCCAACAAAAGCTTTCCAAATGATAGAAGACTCTAGTCTTCTTTATCTCCTACGAGTGAAAATCTCACCCTAGTCTTCCCTTAAAAAAATCCTCCAAGATCCTTCCTGGATAAGATAAAGAGAAAATACACAAGAATAAAATTTCACCCTAGTCTCACATCTCAAACTCATGTGCTAATACAAGAGTGAAGAAATACAAGTATGTTCAAATGGTTTCCATCTCGCCAACAAAAGATTTCTAGCTTGTAGAAAAAGTTTTCCAAATGCCAAGAGACTCTAGTCTTCTTTATCTCCTACAAGTGAAAATATAACCCTAGTCTTCCCTTAAAAAAATCCTCCAAGATCCCTGTTGGCTAAGATAAAGAGAAAATACACAAGAGGAATATCACAAGAATAAAAGTTCACCCTAGTCTCACATCTCGAACTCATGTGCCAATGATACAAAGTAGATGTAATCCATTACATTACCCCCTCATATTAGATGAGGCTTACACTTGCGAATTTCATCACAATGCTTATGATTTTTATCACAAGGATTAGACTTGTACGATAACATTGTAGTTAATTTAATGGATTGGAAGGAACAAAAGTGCTATCGATTATAGATGTTACTATCTTTTGGTTGAGTTGCTTCTTTGGTGTTGTTAGTATGTCCCTATGTGTTAATGATGTTTTGATCAATGTGCTAGCATGTTACTAGATGAACACAATTCCCACGCACTCTCTCAACACATTTTTCAAAATATTAGTCTACAGTGCAGAAATTGCACTACACATCACTAAGCAAAACCCTAGTTTAGAAAACCGTCAAAATGGACAGCTTTCAATCCATGAATCCACCGGATAGGGGTGTCTCTAGTTGTATTTGAATAGGGGTGTCTCTAGCAGTGTCTCACTTCCCAAGGCCATGTAAGGACATTTGGAAAATTTTGACTTGTGGCATAAAAACCAAACCAAGAAACGAAATTGAGTTTTGTTACGTCCTGCAGTTGTGTTTGGGAAAGGGCGAGATGACCAACATTCTAATGCATATGCTCGACACATTTTTAAAAATATTATCCTATAGTATAGAAATTGCACTGAATGTCATAGAGAAAAACCCTAGTTTAGAAAACTGTCAAAATAGACAATGTTATGTCCATGAAGCGAAAAAATAGGGGTGTCAGAAGTGGTACTCAGATTTCATGAATCCATTCGAATTGATGGTTTGTCCATCTAATCCTCAGTTTTAGAGTTACTGCGAATTTCATCTCGCTTCCCAAGGCCATTCAGGGACACCTTGCAAATTTCAACGTAGGGCATAAAAATCAAATCGATCAACCTAATTGATTTCCATCACCTCCTATAGGTGTGTTTGGGAAAGGGAGATATGAACACCATGCCCACATACTCACTCTCGACACATTTTTCAAAATCTTAGTCTACAATGAAGAAATTGCAACACACATCACATAGCAAAACCCTAGTTTAGAAAACCGTCAAAATAGACAATATCTGGTCCATGAAGCCACTAGAGACGGGTGTCACTAATGGTACTCATATGTCACAAATCCATAAAAAATGACAATTTGTCCATCACAGTCTCATTTTTCGATTTATTGTTAATTCCATCTTGCTTCCCAAGGCCATTCAAGGATACTAGGCAAATTTAAACAGGGGGCATAAAAACCAAACCAAGCAACGGAATTGAGTTATGTTACCTCATGTAGGTGTGTTTGGGAAGGGGGAGAGGAATACCATTCCCACACACTTGCTCGGAAAATTTTTCAAAATCTTAGCGTAAAGTGCAAAAACTGCACTACATGTCACTGAGTAAAACCCTAGTTTAGAAAATAATCAAAACATAAAATGTTCATTCCATCAAGCCACCAGATATGGGTCTCACTGGAAGTACTCGTATGTCACTAATCCATTGGAACGAACAGTTTGTCCATCTGAGTCTCTATTTTCGATTTATTGCGAATTTCATCTCGGTTCCCAAGGCAATTCAGGGACACCTGGAAAATTTCATTTGGAGGCATAAGATCAAACTCAGCAATGGAATTGAGTTTTGTTACCTCCTATAGCTGTGTTGGGGCAAGGTAAATATGACCATGATGTCCACGCATGCACTCGACACATTTTCAAAATATTATCCTATAGTGCAAAAATTGCACTACACATCGCTAAGAAAAACCCTAGTTTAGAAAACTATCAAAATAGACAGCATTTTGTACATGAAGCCACCCAACAGGGGTTTCATTAGTGGTACTCAGACATCATGAATCCATTGGAACTCACGGTTTGTCCATCCAAGGCTCAGTTTTTTATTTATTTCCAATTTCATCTTACTTCCCAAGGCCATGCAAGGACACTTGGAAAATTTCAACCGGTGGCATAAAACCAAAAATGAGCAACGGAATTGAGTTTAGTTACCTCCTACAGGTTTGTTTAGGAAAGGGAGACATGACCACCATGCACACACACTCACTCAAAACATTTTTCAAAATCTTATCCCGCAGTTCAAAAATTACACTGCACATCATAGAGTAAAAACCTATTTCGAAAACTTTCAAAATAGACATCGTTCTATCCATGGATCCACCAGAAAGGAGTGTCACAAGTGGTACTCTAATGTCCTGAATCCATCATAACTGACGGTTTGTCCATTCGAGCCTCATTTTTTGTTTTATTGCGAATTTCATCTCGTTTCCTAAGGCCATTCATGGACACCTTGTAAATTTCAAGGTGGGGTATAAATATCAAACCCAGCAACAAAATTGAGCCACAAGTGTGTTTGGGAAAGGGAGAGATGACTACCATTCCCATGTACTCACTCTACATATTTTTCAAAATCTTAGCCTGCAGTGCAGAAATTGCACTACACATTACTGAGCAAAAGCCTAGCTTAGAAAACTGTCAAAATATACAATGTTCTGTCCATGAATCTATCCAACAAGGGTGTCACTAGTGTTACTCGGATGTCATGAATCTATTGGAATCGACATTTTGTGCTTCCAACCCTCATTTTTTGAGTTATTGTGAATTTTGTCTCACTTCCCAAGGCCATTCAAGCACACCTAACAAATTTTAACTGAGGGAATTAAGACCAAACTGAGAAATGGATTTGACTTCCATTACCTCCTATATGTGTGTTTGGGAAAGGAAAATATGACCACCATGCCCACACACTTGCTCGTCACATTTTTTAAAATCTTAGCCTAAAGTGCAAAAATTTCACTGCACATCACTTAGCAAAACCCTATTTTAGAAAATTGTCAAAATAGAAAACATTCAATCCATGAATCCATGGAAAGGGGTGTCTAAAGTGGTACTCAGATGTCACAAATCCATCAGAACTAACAGTTTCTTCATTTGAGCGCAATTTTTTATTTGTTGCGAATTTCATCTCCTTTCCCAAGGCCATTCGAAGACACTAGACAAATTTCAACTGGGAGCATAAAAATCAAACTCAGCAACAAAATTGAGTTCTATTACTTCGTGTAGGTTTTTTTTGGCAAGGACAAGAATACCACGATGCCCACACACTCACTAGACACATTTTTCAAAATTTTAGCGTACAATGTATAGATTGTAGTTCATGTCACTGAGCAAAACCCTAGTTTAGAAAACTGTCAAAATTGACATAGTTTGTTCCATGAAGCCACCTGATAGGGGTGTATTCAGTGGTACTAAGATGTCAGGAATCCATCAGAATCGACGGTTTTTCCATTCGAGCCTCCATTTTCGAGATATAGTGAATTTCATCTCGCTTCCCAAGGCCATTCAAGGACATTAGGAAAATTTCATTCGAGGGCATAAAAAGCATACCGATTAACGGAATTGATTTATGTTACCTCCTGTGGGTGTGTTTGGGAAAGGTTGAGATGATCACGATGCCCACATACTCGCTTAGCACTTTTTTCAAAATCTTCATGTACAGTGCATAAATTACATTGCATGTCACTAAGCAAAACCCTATTTTATAAAACTGTCAAAATAAACAATGTTCGGTCCATGAATCCACTTGATAGGGGTGTCTTTAGTGATACTTAGATGTCATGAGTGCATTGGAACTACGGATTTGTCCACCCGAGCCTTAGTTTTTGATTTATTGCAAATTTCAACTCCCTTCCCAAGGCTATTTAAAGACACCTGGAAAATTTCAATTGGGGGCATTAAAATAAAACCAAGCAACGGAATTGAGTTCCAGTACCTCATCCAGGTGTGTTTGGGAAAGGGAGAGATGATCACGATTACCACGCACCTGCTTGGAACATTTTTCAAAATCTTAGCGTACAGTGTTGAGAGTGAGTGTTGGTCATGGAGCCAGATCTTCCAATCTCATAGATGATATTGTCTTAGCCATGTACCCCAGCTTTATATCATATGCAAAAGGGTTGTACACTCGTTCCCCAACCTTGGGGTTTGGGAACAGTTTACGGGCCCATGGTTTTGGGTAACCCATGGTATTTTCCCATTGTATTTCTACTTTTATAAGAAATACATTGTAATACGGCTAGGTATGATGTATTAGGTATTATGCATTGTAAAGATCTGTGAGATCGTAAAGAGAGACTATGAGACAATGAAGAGGAAGTGCAATGGATGTGTTGCAGGTTGTATCCCTTCATTTGCTGCATGGTATAATAATAAGGACTGGCAATTTCAATGTGGACATAGCCCATCTTGGGTGAACCACAATATATTGGTGTCTCTCTTGTAATGTGTCTGTGTAATTATATTTTCATTTCTGTTTATTGTTATTGCTCTGCAATCCTGTTTTTCTAACAGTGAGTTGAATGCATTCAACTGCTTTTGTTCATTGTTAATGGTATTATTTATACATGAAGAGATAATTTGGATAAGTTACACCCGCTCCAAATTCTCATGCATTATATCTTTAACTAATACATTCATTTAATAATGATGACATAGGAAAGGCCTTATGCCCCCCTAAACATCTCTCCCACCAAAAAATCCTTTCTTCGTCCCGAAGAAAACAAAGAAATATGTATGAACATCTTGGGTTTCTTCTCCTGTGGAAGTAGTACTCACTATGCATCAACCGTCAGCATAAGTAACTTAGCCGCAACAAATGCCAGCTTAATAGGAAGACACATGTGTACAAGGCTCTATTGTGACTGGTTACTCTTCATCCTCCATCTTCAATCTGGTAGCATTCCATCAAAGTCTCACCCTCTCACAACGAAGTCAACTATCATCTTCCTCAATTTGGTATTTTGGTTTAAAGCCTTACCCTGGCTCGTCTAGTCGACACTCATCTCCATCGGCTTAGGCATGTGGGGACTTTAGGCTCTTCGAATTTCTATGCCATTTCTCTTCCTTTTGGTTTTCTGAGGTCACAATCCAGGAACATATTTTCAATACAGCACTGGGGGGTTCATCGAGCGAATATCATTTATTCATATGTTCAGCGAATGCCAATTGTTGATCTCATCCAAGTTAATTTATGATCTATTCGGGACGAATAAAGGTTTTGTTTGTGGTGGAGATGTTGGAGGAGCCTAGGAAGGTCACCCGACTAGGTCCTCCGTTTGCCCACTTCATAGAACAGGTCAAACCGTTTTGTCAGTCACTACATGTCGATTCGGTTAGTCAATCGATAGGTCATTATGTAACTATTTGTAAACCATATATATAGGCTGGAGAGTCGGATACATAAAGGCATTAAGGCATTGTAATGCATCTATGTACTTGTTTTGACTAATAGAAAGACTTGTTTTCTCTACCTTCATTACTTATCTTTGTTCTATCTGTATAATTTCTTAGTCTATATCATGTATCACTGGTAACTATGCAATCCACTTAACTACAACAACATGCCACTAAGCAAAACCCTAGTTTAGAAAACTTGCAAAATAGACAATGTTTGGTCCATGAAGCCACCAGATAGGGCTATCAATAGTGGTACATAGATGTCTTGAATCCATCGGAATTGACAATTTATCAAACTAATTCTTCATTTTTGAGTTATTGGGAATTTCATCTTGCTTCCCAATGCCATTCAGGGACACCTGGAAAATATCAATCAGGGGAATAAAAATCAATCCAAGTAATTGAATTGAGTTCCATTACATATTGCAGGTGTGTTTGGGAAATGGAGAGAGGACCATGATGCCCACACACTTGCTTGGTACATTTTTCAGTATGTTATCGTACCATGCAGAACTTGCACTACACATCGCTGAACAAAAACCTAGTTTATAAAACTATCAAAATAGACAACATTCTATTAATGAAGCCACCTAAAAGTTGTGTCACTATCGATACTTAGATGTCACGAATACATTGGAGCTAATAGTTTGTCCATCTGAGCCTCGGTTTTTGAGTTAATGAAAATTTCATCTTGCTTCCCAAGGACATGCAAGGACTCCTGAAAAATTTCAACCCGAAGCATAAAATCAAACCGAGAAACATAATTGAGTTTCATTACCTCCTGCAGATGTCTTTGGGAAAGGGATAGAGAACCATAATTCCCATGCACTCACTTGACACATTTTTCAAAATCTTAGCCCGTAGTGTGGAAATTGAATTGCACATCGTTGAGCAAAACTCTAGTTTAGAAAAATTTCAAAATAGACAATAGTTTTTCCATGAAACCACCCAACAAGGGTGTCACTAGTGGTACTCAGATGTCACAAATCCATCGGAATTGACTGTTTGTCCATATGGGCATCGATTTTTGAGTTTCATCTCACTTCCCAAAGCCATTCAAGGAGACGTAGTAAATTTAAATCGGGGGCATAAAAACCAAACCGAGAAACAAAATTGAGTTCCATTACCTCCTATAGGTATGTTTGAGCAAGTGCGAGATGACCACCATGCACACACACTCGCTCAACACATTTTTCAAAATCTTATCCTACAGTGCAAAAATTGCACTACACATCAGTGAGAAATACCCTAGTTTATAAAACTGTCAATATACACAATGTTCATTCCATGAATCCACCGGATAGGGATGTCTCTAGTAGTGCTCATATGTCATGAATCCATCAGAACTGACGGTTTTTCCATCCAAGCCTTGATTTTTGAGCTAATGTGAATTTCATAATTTTTTCCCAAGGCCATTAAGGGACACCATGCAAGTTTTCAACTGGGGGCATAAAAACCATACAGTGCAATGGAATTGAGTTCTGTTACCTCCTGCAAGTGTGTTATGGTTTCCCTAACAATAAGGATTCATATCACTAATAACTGTACTTTCAGTTCATTTACTCTTGTTTAAGAATTCCACTGCTAAGATGAAAAAAAGGGTGAGTGGTCCCCTTCCTTTGTTTCCAAAGTAGTTTTGTCTCTTTCATAGGACAAATAAATGCAAGAGATTGAAGCTAACTGGTGGAAAACACATGTTGTGCCAATTCCATATAAAATCTAGATTCCAAAAGTTTATTCATGGATAGTTTTCAAGCTCTCTACCTGATCATTGGAATAACAACATTTGTATCTTTGATTATATTATTTTCCTAGCTACTCTACAATTTCAAGAGAGATCTTAATGTTAAAATAATGCTAAAATCCAACTTTGGATACAATCCCCCATTGGATCCATTGATAATTGAAGCTTTTGTCTCCATGGTAGTGGACACTAGACTCTCAATCATAGGTTAGGATTTTGACTTGAAATTTGAAGGGAGATGAAGGGGCATAAAATTTAAGTATTCACAATGCAAGAGAATCATTGGTGTTCTAGAAATCATGCACACCCAAGATGTTTTTATTTTTTTTCTTTTATGTTACATTTTCCCCTGGATTTCAATAGCATATGGGTCTAGTATTTGATCAATCCAAGGTTTGACATTTCGATATGTTATAGTGGACATCTTCCTATACCTTCTCACAATTAAATTTCATAGCAAAATATTGATTTTAAGAACCACACATATGTATGGAGCAAACAAGTAGAAAATTCATGATTTCTACACTAGCAAGGTTTAGTATTTTAACTAGCATGTAATCAATACTTGAAATTAGAGTCTAAAATTTGGATATGTTGTAAAGAAAATATTTCTCTACATTACCCCTTGTTTTTATCAAAAGAAATGGAAATTTATTGGCATGTATAATCCCTACATAGAGTGCGACAAAAAACCCAGATTTCATTCCACATGTTCAGTTTGCCTAGTCCAATTTGACTATTTGCCTCTAATCCTGGGTTATGCATGAAAGTTAAATAGGTTAGTATTAACAATGTACTAATTAAAAAGATGTTTAGGTTATCCAATGAAATGAAAATACATGGGAACCAAAAAACCATTACCTCATAGTTTAATACTTGACAAATTGTTGTAATTTGGGCCTTTTGGATATCCATGGTTTGGGACTTCTGTATTTGTTTGTTATAAGTGATCTAGAAACCCTATAATTAGCCATGTGAATGTAATAAAGCTCAAAAAATTTACCATTGATTCAATAAATTTTACACTTGAACTCTAGAAAACATGTTTAGAGCATAACATAAGTGATGGTCTCTTCTAGAAAAGGAAAGTGAACTCATTGTAGGTGGAAATAGTCGAAACATGCTAGACAGACAAGGTTTTAGGAAAACATGGGACATATTTTGAAAAATCAAAACCAAGGGACACTCTACTATCTCACTCCTCAAATGCATATAAGATTTTTTATAGATTGCAAGAAAGTTGGAGTGACCCCAACCAAATGAAGGACCCTTGCACTACTCAAAATTTTAGTCCATGGCCTCTGATCCCTCCCTCTCTAGGTGGTTCTTCAATAGGTACTCTCAAGAGAACTTGGGTCATAGTGGGTGCTAGCTGTTAAGTTTAAACCAAATAGACTAGCAAGATCACTGAAAGAAACATAATCACAAGATAGACACAGAGTTTACCCTGGGAAACCCTCATGGGGTAGAAAACCCAGCAAAGCTTTCCTCAATAAGATGATCAACCAAAATACAAGATGTGCTCCCTCCTTCTCTACCTCCTTAGCAGACCTCCAGATAAGTGCACTACTTTTCTGAGTTGTACAAGTGTGTCTAATGAGGAGCTCACCCCTTCTATTTATATTAGATCCCGACTGACTAAATACCCTAATGGGGCCGACCTCTCCTGGAGAAGTCTAATAACCCCTAAAATA
The DNA here is from genome assembly GCA_027924585.1 of Larix kaempferi. NCBI lineage: Eukaryota > Viridiplantae > Streptophyta > Pinopsida > Pinales > Pinaceae > Larix > Larix kaempferi. The sequence goes on along the minus strand of BSBM01000434.1, from coordinate 21,278,946 downwards.
TAAGATCAGGGCCGACCCCCACATGGTGGGTCTAATAACCCTAGTTACCACAACTCATCGGAGGAAAAATCATCTCCGGATACATAATAGGGTTAAATCGGAGGGATGAAACATCTCCGGAATAATAATGTACAAATATAATATTCTTAGAAGTTACAATATTCAACACTCCCCCTTAACGAGAAGGATATTATAACAAAGTCTGCAGGAGCAAGGAGTCATCAGCTACATCATACATGATACATCTATAAATCATCGAAAGCTTTCTTCAATTCATCATCATCAGTAACTCAACCAGTTACTGGAACATCAATGTCATCAACATAGTCATCACACGATCATCAGCACTATCATCACGTGATCATCAGCATCGTCATCACATGATCATTAGCATCGTCATCACACGATCATCAACATCGTCATCACACGATCAGCAACATCGTCATCACACGATCAGCATCGTCATCACACGATCATCAGCATCGTCATCACACGATCATCAGCATTGTCATCACACGATCATCAGTTTACAGGATGATCAATCCTGCTCTCTTTAGGACATAGGTCCATGGATGATACAATCCAGATCAAGTTCCAGGATGATCAGTCCTTATCACTTTAAGACAAGTCTCATGTCTAGGGACAATGCAATTCCATCACGTACATTTTGAACCCAGTTCATGGACGATGCAGTCCTCACGTACATTTTGAACCCAGTTCATGGACGATGCAGTCCTCATGTACATTTTGAACCCAGTTCATGGACGATGCAGTACTCACGTACATTTTGAACCCAGTTCATGGACGATGCAGTCCTCACATACATTTTGAACCCAGTTCATGGATGATGCAGTCCTCACATACATTTTGAACCTAGTTCATGGACGATGCAGTCCTCACGTACATTTTGAACCCAGTTCATGGATGATGTAGTCCTCACGTACATTTTGAACCTAGTTCAGGGACGATGCAGTCCTATCTTCAATTTTCGGAGACATCAGTCTATGGCTCAATTCTGGGACCGAGGTCCGGGGAAGATGCAATCCCCTACCTGTTCATTCAGGACTTCATTCTCGGAGACATCATGTCTACGGCTCTCTTTAGGACTAAAGTCCAGGGATGATCCAATCCTCTCATGTCCACCAAGGACTTCATTTTCGAAGACATACATCTACGGCTCTCTTTAGAACAAGTGTTCAAGGATGATACAATCCCTCTTCTTTCTCGGAGACACTTGTATACGGCTCACTTTAGAACTTGTGTTCAAGGATGATGCAATCCTCACATGTATTCTCATTAATACATCCATCATCAAAAGCATGTATTCTCACCAATACATCTATCATCAAAAGCATGTATTCTCACTAATACATCTAGCATCAAAAACATGTATTCTTCACTAATACATCTAGCATCAAAAGCATGTATTCTCACTAATACATCTATCATCAAAAGCATGTATTCTCACTAATACATCTAGCATCAAAAGCATTAATACATCTAGCATCAAAAGCATGTATTCTCACTAATACATCTATCATCAAAAGCATGTATTCTCACTAATACATCTAGCATCAAAAGCATTAATACATCTAGCATCAAAAGCATGTATTCTCACTAATACATCTATCATCAAAAGCATGTATTCTCACTAATACATCTACCATCAAAAACATGTATTCTTTACTAATACATCTAGCATCAAAAGCATGTATTCTCTCTAATACATCTATCATCAAAAGCATGTATACATCTAGTATCAAAAGCATGTATTCTCACTAATACATCTATCATCAAAAGCATTTATACATCTAGTATCAAAAGCATGTATTCTCACTAATACATCTATCATCAAAAGAAATATAAGAGTCCTAAATCTAAATATATCTAAGTATCAGGTGTAGTAGACAAGTATCCTCATCAACGATCTTTGTTGTTGATGAGACAAATTCATCGACAGAGATTATACTACTCCCCCTTTCGAGGAGGGTCCTTTTGAACTACACCAAGCTTGTCTCAGAAGTATTCAAATTTTACTTGAGACAGAGGTTGGGTCAAGATGTCAGCAATTTGATCCTCAGTGCTCACATACTCGAGCTTGATAGCTCCTCTCTGCACCATATCTCATATATAGAAGTATCGGATCTCAATGTGTTTTGACCTGTCATGGAATACAGGATTTTCTGTCACCTTAATGCAGCTTTGATTGTCGCACATAATCATAGTGGGATCCATTTCTAAGTCAAACACTTCAAATAATAGTTTTCAAAGCCAAACTGCTTCATAGCTGGCAGAGCAGCCAGCTATATATTCTGCTTCAGCAATACTGAGAGCCACACTAGTTTGTTTCTTGCTGAACCATGAGATCATGGCAGATCCAAGACCATAACATCCACCTGATGTACTCTTTCTGTCTGAGACACTTCCTGCCCAATCAGAATCTGAGTAGCCATGTAATCTGAGTTCATGACCTCCAAGATAATATAGACCAAAATCTAATGTACCTTTTAGGTACCTCATTACATGCTTTGCAACTATTAAATGAACCTTTCTAGGTTCTACAAGATACTGACATAGGGTATTTACAGCAAAGCATATATCTGGCCTAGTATTTGTCAAATACATCAATGACCCAATGATTTGTCTATATAGAGTTAGGTCCACTAGTTCCGATGAGTCATTAACTAATAACTTCAAGTTGGAGTCCATGGGAGTGGTCATGGGTTTACACTCCAACATATCAAACATTTTTAAAATCTCCACAGCATACTTACCTTGATTTAGAAAGATTCCTTTTGGTTCTTGCCATACTTCTAGACCTAAGAAGTAGTGCATTAATCCGAGATCTTTCATCTCGAATTCTGAAGAAAGCTTCTTCTTGCTTTCAATAATTTGCTTCTCATTTCCGGTTAGAAATAGATTGTCTACATATAACAACAGTATAACTGGTTCATCATCCATCACTTTGAGATAAAGATTTGGGTCATCTTTACTCTTGGTAAAACCCATGCTAGTTAAGAAATTGTCAATCCTTCCGTACCAAGCCCTGGGAGCTTGCTTCAACCCATATAATGCCTTTTTCAGTTTGCATACATGAGTTCTTCCGTCTTTAACCTCAAACCCTTGTGGTTGCTCTATGTACACTTCTTCTTCAATTACACCATTCAGAAAAGCTGTCTTAACATCCATTTGGTGTAATTTCCACTTCATCATAGATGCAAGTGCCATGATAGTTCTAATTGAAGTATACCTACCAACTGGTGCAAATGTTTCTTCATAGTCATTTCCCTCTTTCTGAGAGAATCCTCTGGCTACAAATCTTGCTTTATATTTTTCAATGCTACCATCTGCAGCATGTTTTATCTTGAAAATCCATTTAGAAGAAACCACACTTTTATCTTTTGGTTTGGGAACTATATCCCAAACATCATTTTTCATTATTGACTGATATTCTTCTGTCATTGCTTCTACCCATTCTTTCTTCTGAGCTGCCTCTTCATAGCTAGTAGGTTGTTGATCCACAAGATCACACATCAAGGCCATATAGTTGGATACTAGCTTTGGTTTCTTTCTTTCTCTAGTGGAGCCTTCAGGAGCTCCATATCTTTCAGCTCCTTGAATAATATATCTAGCCCATGCTAGCCTTCTTTTCTTAGATAAATCTGTAATAGGAAGTTCTTGTGGTTCCAACATGTCATGATCCTCTGGTGAATCTTCAGGGATGTGCACAGCCTCTGTGATTCTAGGAGATGTATCTTCTTCATATATTTCTTCAAGTTGGCACTTCCTGGATTTCTTGAGAGCTGCTTCTTCATCAAATCTTACATCTCTACTTATTTATATATGATGAAAACCTGGTATGTAGATTCTGAAGGCTTTGGATGATTCACAATAACCAACAAATATTCCGTTCTTACCAGAAGGATCCAACTTGGTTCTCTTTTCTTTTGGAATGTGGATGTACACAGGACACCCAAATATTTTAAGATGACTTACCTCAGGCTTCTTTCCTGTAAACACTTCTTCTGGAGTTTTGAAATCAAGAGCACTATGAGATAGTCTATTTTGCACATATACTGTTGTCTTAGCTGCTTCATCCCATAGATACATGGGAAGATCTTGGTCATGTATCATAGTCTTTACAGCTTCCATGATAGTTCTATTTTTCCTCTCAGCCACCCCATTTTGTTGGGGATTGTAGGGAGTGGTTAGTTCCCTCCTAATTCCAGCTTCTTTACAAAAGTCTTCAAAGTCCTTTGAAGTGTATTCTCCGCCATTATCTGTTTTGAGAATCTTGATTCTCTTTTTTGAGAGATTTTCTATTAGAGCCTTGAACTCTTTGAATTTTCCAAAGACTTCATTCTTACCTTTTAGGAAGTATATCCAAGTTTTCCTTGAATAGTCATCAATGAATGAAAGATAGTATTCAAACCCACTTAGAGAAGTGGTGGGCATTGGTCCACATACATCTGAGTGTATTAGGTCCAAAATGTTCTTAGTCTTTGTTTCACTCTTTGGAAAGGGGTTCCTAACATTCTTCCCTTTCTTACATCCTTTACATGAGCCATTATTATCAGCCTTCAAAACTGGTAATCCTATGACCACCTTGCTTACAGAGGGTAAGGCTTTGTAGTTAATGTGAGCTAATATTCTATGCCATAACTCACTGGGACTAGAAACTTCATGAGCAAGGGCAGCTTCAGGATGACCCTTGAGTTTATAGAGACCCCCTTCTTCACCAATGATAACTGCATCTTTAATTGATTTTCCTTTGGACCACATGAGTACTTGTCCATCTATGAAGGCCACTCTAAAACCTTTCTTATCTAGTGCTGAGATAGAGAGTAGGTTCTTCTTTAAACCTGGTACATATAAAACTTCTTTCATTTTCAAGGGTGTTCCAGAATCAAGCTTGTAGCTTGCTTCACCAATTCCCTTGATGGGATATTGATAATCATCTCCTAGAGATACCTTTTGAGGGGAAGAATTTTCTTCAAGTCTTGAGAGAGATTTCTTTTGACCTGTCATGTGTTTTGAAGCACCACTATCAATGAGCCATGTATCTTCTGTAGGAGACACAGATCCAGAGAGTGCAGAGAATATGACATATTCTTCTGGATCTTCTCTCTTTACTTTAGACATTTTCTTTTGAGGCCTTTCCTCCTCTTCTTCTTCTTCTTCTACTTCTTCTTCACTCTCATCCTCTGCCATATGCGCATGATGTCTTTTGTGAACAAACTTCTTCTTCTTCCTTTCTGGAAGAGTACAGTCTCTAGCATAGTGTCCTAGTTTAAAACAATTATAACATTGGATTGTGGAGAGATCTCTTTCTGAGCTTGTTCCTCCTTTCCTTTTGAATCTATGAGAGGGTTGAGACTTCTTGTGGTTCACTTTGAAGTGACCCCTCTTACCTCTTTTGGTGTGGGTGGCCAAGGCTTGGTCATCCTCTTTGAGAAGAGCCTCTCTGTTGGCTACCCTAGCCTCTTCTTGAACACAATTGTCCCATACTACATCAAACTTCATGCTTTCTTTTCTGGCACACATAGTTTGTATGAAAGATTCCCAAGGTCTAGTAAGACCATTTAGAGCAGTCATCAAAAGTTCATCTTCATCAAGAGTATCACCAATGGCATCTAGTTGCTCCTTGATTTGGGATACCCTTGAGAAGTAGTCTTGAATAGATTCTCCTTTGTGCATCTTGGTGCTCTTCAACTGAGTCCTTAGGTTCATCTTCCTATTGATGTTCTTTCCTTCATACATTCTTCCTAGAGCATCATACATTTCTTTTGGAGTCTTCTTGGAGGCCACTTAGGGAATCAAGTGGTCTTTAATAGAATCAGCTATGATTCTCTTTTCCCTAATTAAATCCTTCCTATGCTTCTCTTTGGCTTCATCTCCTTCAGGTTCTGCAACTTCGTCCTTGACATAATGAGCAAGATCATTCTCTTCAAGAATGAGACCAATTCTGTATTTCCATGCCAGGAAATTTTCTATTCCTTCTAGCTTGTCTTCAAGCTTAGTGTTTGGAGCCATCTTCTCTTGGGGGAGTCCAAGAGATAAGGGATAGAGTAGTATTTTCCCGGAAGTATTACCTTTTTACTTTTCCGGATCCTGGGACAGAAATTCTGGTTTATCGCACTTTTGGTAAAACTAGGGTTTGACTTTCCCAGAGTTCTACCTAACCAAAAAGTTCAATATAGGGCTCAAAAGATTGGTTTTGAGAAGGGCTATCCAGCCATGTAATCAGAATTCAACAATACCAACTTTTTGTTGAACCCAATTTCTAGTTTATCGCACTTTTGGTAAAACTAGGGTTTGACTTTCCCGGAGTTCTACCCAACCAAAAAGTTCGATCTAGGGATCAAAAGATTGGTTTTGAGAAGGGCTATCCATCCATGTAATCAGAATTCAACAATACCAACTTTTTGCTGAAACCCTAATTTTCACCGGAGAGAGAGAGAGAGATATTCTTACCTCGTGAAAGATGTCCTATTCAGGCTAGCTCTGATACCATGTTAATTTTAAACCAAATAGACTAGAAAGATCACTGAAAGAAACATAATCACAAGATAGACACAGAGTTTACCCTGGGAAACCCTCATGGGGTAGAAAACCCAGCAAAGCTTTCCTCAATAAGATGATCAACCAAAATACAAGATGTGCTCCCTCCTTCTCTACCTCCTTAGCAGACCTCCAGATAAGTGCGCTACTTTTTTGAGTTGTGCAAGTGTGTCTAATGAGGAGCTCACCCCTTCTATTTATATTAGATCCCGACTGACTAAATACCCTAATGGGGCCGACCTCTCCTGGAGAAGTCTAATAACCCCTAAAATATAAGATCAAGGCCGACCCCCACATGGTGGGTCTAATAACCCTAGTTACCACAACTCATCGGAGGAAAAATCATCTCCGGATACATAATAAGGTTACATTAGAGGGATGAAACATCTCCGGAATAATAATGTACAAATATAATATTCTTAGAAGTTACAATATTCAACACTAGCACTGGAAACTGCTCAAGGAATGCTACAAGAGCATGACCAACACATCTTAATCTCAGGGGCTACAAAAGAATTATTGATTGAATTTGGCTTAGATAGGAGGAAAACCTTAGGGTTAATAGACCCTATACAATAAATACAAAAACCTCTACCAATACATTACATTTATATAGTAAGGGCAATCAAACAACTTCCTGGACATGAATTGTAGTAGAAGAAGATTAGAGATAAGTGAAAATGAGAATGGTGAACCAACACTTTATCTCACTCTCTGATTTAGATAGAATACAACTAAAGATGCTCTACAACTGTAACATAAATATCCAGATGAACATGTAAAAGAAAAAGTAATCAACAGATACTTTATTGATTCAAAACATTCTCAGATATATAAACATTGCAATGATACTCATTTGACAACTAACCATCTGAACATTAGAAAAATAATGATAAACATATGTATGGAAAAACACACCAACAAATCACTCTCAATAATCCATAAATATATATTTGTAATATATTAAGCTAAGTTAAAAAATTATATACATAGAGCTTCATACAAGCCAATCCTGGGACCTCCCAAAAAAAAACCCAAAGTTCTCATTCTGCAAATTTTATATAGAAATAGTAAATAATTATCAAGATCCAAAAAAAATGGATCGAAAAACATCCTCATCCTTCTTTACTTTGATGTTCAAATAATCATAGAGATGATAATATATGATACCCAATTCAAATTGATGAGGTGGATCATCAATTGTTGTCTATGAGTTTTTTTTAGAAAAATAACTTTGGCGAATCCCTTAAAAATACGGTCCAAATGTTCTTTCGTATCTCACAAGCCATGATAGATGTGTAGAATCTGAGAGAGGTTTTTGTGGATGGGTCTATTCTTGACAATAATTTATTGGGGTTTTAAAAAATACCATCTCCATATTCTCAGAAACCTCACCCAAAGTTTGTGACTAAAACAGGAAATCATTTAATGATTTAAATCTGGAAAAATAGGTTGTAAACATCCATTTGAATCATTCAAACCATGAAACCTATTTCAAAAATGAGGGATTTTTTTGTGAATGGGACCGTGATTGAAAAAAATCCCTTTTGGTTTTGAAAAATTCACTTCCATATGTTTGGAAACCACTCCCAAACATAATGACTAAAACAAGGAAAAAACAGAGTGCTACAAAATCATTCTGCAGTGCCTTTCTAAAGTCTAAAGTGCCCTGATTCTTAAGGAATTAGTTTACCAATAAAATTTTCCTCTTATGTGACTAGTTAATGATCCCATTACCTTCAAAATCTTCGGTTAAAAAAAAAAAAAAAAAAAAAAAAAAAACATATTTAGGATAAGTGCTCACTCACATGAACAAGGTCATTTGTTGATGCTTTATTTTGCATCGAGTCATGTGTCACTGATTAGGTTAGGGTGTCACTGATCAGATTAGACTTCATCATCAGATGCTTATTTATAAAATACAGGAAAAGGAACTCACAAAAGGATTTTCGATATTAAATCCCAATTTTCATGTAAGTCATACTAGTCACATGGATAAAAAGTAGAAAACTAAGAGGTGAAGACATGGTAAAATGGTCAAGTTAGTCCATACAAGAGGAAGGATGAAAAGGATATTAGTATTTCCTAATCAAGGTATACATCTCACAGATACCCCTCCAAGTCATGATAAAGCTCAATGACCAAAAATGCCCAATCTATAAAATGGAAGCTGCAACCAGAAGCCTGAAATTTATTTTTGACATGAGAAATGTGCTTTTAAAATAACTTTTATTTTATACAAAATTTGCAATTTTTCATAGCCCTGGTGAAAAGATTTGATTACATCTGAAAAATAGGGAAACAAAAATATGATAGGGAGTGCAAAAATGGAAAAAATATTTCTCTTAAAAGTTATGCTCTGGAGTTTGGTACAATGATGCAAATACTACACAAACTTGGCATATTACTAATGTATTGCGAGTAAGCATAACTTGAGAATTGTATATTGTATTATTCTATGATTAGTTCTTATAATCTTGGTAAAATATATCAAAGTCACAAACATGTTAAGAATAAAAAATGTGTAAGTTAAGGGGCACATAATTCAGAACAACCTTCTTATATTTGTTGATTATTCACCTCTCCTACTTGCAATATAGTTAAAGTAGCTTTTAGACATGTATTTTTCCTCAGTTCTTGCATATGTCAGCAAACAATAACATTTGATTTATATATATTTTGTACAGTGGTCAAGAGATGGATTTTGTTTTAGTTTCTTGCAAAGGATCTGGTATTAAACTTAGCAAAAGAGAGAAAGTTCTCAAAGATAAGCAGGTATTTATTGTACTTAAATATTTTCCTCTCTTGCCAAACTGGTTAAATGGTAAAAATATTTTCACATCTCTTGCAACTAGATGCTTAGATTTAATTTGATGTTGTTGAATTTGTAAGGATGGAGAGAAAACACTGAGAATATCTATCCTTGGCTACACAATAATTCGACCAAGTCAACTACTGGTATAATATTTGTTTTGTTTTTGGTGTGTTTGTGTTTTGTGTTTTCCTTACATGTAACACACCAAGAAGGTCCAACAAATCCTTTTTTCATTAGGTTTTTGGATATTACCAGCGTGTAAGTTGGGGGGGTTGAGTATGTATACCTCTATAGACTTTAGTAGTCAAATTTTTGTGAGATGGGGTCCCTTGTACCACAAACAAGGAAGTCTCATACACCAATTTGGTGTTTAACTTGGTTGTGACCTTAAAATAAGATCATTAAATTTATTAAAGCAACTTGGAGTCACTACCCAAGGTATATAGTCCTACTCGTTTGACTTAATTAGAGTTTCACCACTCAAATATTTAGTGTCCATCCACATATGGTACAAGTGATTTGGTGTTCAAAGATGAATCTTCCAACCTTTCTAGGGAATCTTTCTATCCAATTTGAAATATCAAATAAGGTGTGGATGTTTTTTCTATTGAGGCATCCTCTTAACATGAATAAGGGAGTGTTCTCATTGAGCAATGGTATTCTCATTATTAAATTTGTCTATATATTTATCATTTTCCCATTCCTAGATACCAAACTACAAATGGAATTAATCAAGGAGAAAATATCTTAGATATATCTACACATTTAAGATCTCGTATTGGAATAGGGCATCTAACAATTTTGTGTCTATCCATATCTTTGAATTTTATGTTTTTATGACATCTTTCCACCATTTTGTGTTTATTCATATCTTTTATTCTATTTTTTATATATATGACATATTTCCACCACAAGTCATTGACCAGAGTCCATAATATTTTTCCATTTAGGGTTGTGTTCATTAGGGTTGGACCTTTTATCTCCAACGATATTAAAATAAATTAGGGCTTTAATATTTAATAAGGGTTGATGCACAATCATGACAGTCTCTCACGACTTGGTGTGACTATTGAAAGTAACTACACAACAAATTCAGAAATGGTTATTCCAATTCTCTTATCTTATAGTTTCCTCAAAATCTAATGTAGCTTTGAAACATAAATGATATACGGTTTATATTAAATTTTATTCCTCAAAATCTAATGTAACTTTGAAACCTAAATGATATAATTTATGTTAAAATTTATACAAATGTAGAATACAATGTGTATGACGGAACAAATATTTTTGCATATTTTTTTAATTTTATTTATATTTTTTAAATTAAGGTTAGCACAACCCTAAAATTATTATATCGTGCAACACTGATGCATATATATATATATATATATATATATATATATATATATATATATATATATATATATATATATATATAGAGAGAGAGAGAGAGAGAGAGAGAGAGAGAGAGAGAGAGCATAAAAAACATTAGAAGAAACAATATGCATATGTACTTTGCAATTATGGGACATGCCACAAAAAATGTGTGTGGGGGGGTGTATTTTAAGTGTATTTTTAACAAGAATTGATATATTCTTGTATTAAAAGGGTTGCGGTTGAATTGAATGGTGTTATAATACAAAATGAATGATGTCTTTGAGTTCAAAACCAATAATTTAGTGAAGCAAAAAGGATCCAAAAGGAGATGGGTACTATTTGTAGAGGATTTCATAGGACTGCTACAAGTATAAACTCAAAAGAAAACATCTAAAATTAGTACAATTTTGCAAAAAATAAATACTTAAATATAGTAAAACATGTGTTTGTTTTGTGTTTCACCTTGGCCAACATTAGTATGTTGTGATACTTGATTTTTTAGGCCATGTCCTCGAGCTTTTGATGAACATTTCCTTATCTTTGAGCTCCCCATGTGAAAATCCAAAAGATAATTTAAGATTAGAGAGAGTAGATTGAGAGCCCTTTTATAGATTGCAAACCATATTTTGAAGCTTAGAGCACGTTGCTTCCAATATTTGAATGTATTTTATGTTGTATAAGTGTATCCAATATTACTACATTTAGGGAGCTACATTTATGCTCATTTCTATGAATTGCAGTTGTCACTGCAGAAATTGAAATCCTATTTTCACTAATATAATCCTCATGCCCATGCAAAATCCTTTGAATTTCATGATTATCCCTTTGACATTTCCCATGACACAAAGAAAAATCCATGGTATAAAACCTCTAGAGATTTGAAAACACCTCAATGAAAATATTTCCCTGCAAAGGGGAGGAAACATTGAGATAGATATAACTTGAACGAAATATATCACACCCCAAAGCTAGAGGTAGAGATTGAGCCACCAATCTAGAGACACAACCCTAAAATATTGTTTTAGCATGAAGCCTCAATTGACGAATGGGGCCCATAAACAAATAAACACAAGGATGGAAGGAACTAAGGAATTCACCGATAAGAAAGAACAAAACACCAAGAATTTGTCAAAAGACATGTAACAACAAGAATTCAAGATATTTGCGAAAGGGTATCTTCCAAAGACCAACCTAGATTGAATTTCAATTTTAGGCCACAACACCGCAATGATCTCAATTCTCCATAATTTTGTCCACAAGTATTTATGCCTTCCTCAAACAAAAATTACTCGTATCTACAATGGCACCACTAGGGGAAACCAATCAAGGTGAACAACCCTTCAACATCCATTCCATACTCCATAGTCCCACTTGTAATTAATATTTTTCAGTTCAAAACAATGACAAAGGAATATTTTTTGTATGTGTGGTGCCATAATATGAGTGCACTCAGATTTATAGTTTAGTGTAAGAATCACCAAGATTTCACAAGGTTTTCTAATTTCATGAAAGATTCGCCAAACTTTTCATAAGTTTTTATAATTGTATGAAATTTTCTCCCAAAATTTACAAGATTTTATAATTCTATAAAAGATTCACCAAAAAATTATATATACATATTATATTATTAATAAAATATCCTTCACACTTTTTTGTGTATCATGGGGATTCACCCATTTTTTATACATATAAATTTAGGGGGGGTGCTTAAAATCATCCTTCAGCAAAACCCTAATTTAGAAAACTGTCAAAATAGACAATGTTTGGTCCATGAAGCCACCAGATAGGGTTATTACTAGTGGTATTTCGATGTCCTGAATCCATCGGAACTGATAATTTGTCTATTTGATTCTTCATTTTCAATTTATTGCAAATTTATGTCTTGCATCCCAAGGCCATTATGGGACACCTGGAAAATTTCAACCGAGGGCATACAAATCAAGTCGAGCACTAGAATTGACTTCCGTTACCTCCTGTAGGTGTGTTTGGGAAAGGGAGAGAGGACCATGATGCGCAAGCACTTGCTTGGCAAAGTTTTCAAAATGTTAACCTAGAGTGCAGAAATTGCACTATACATCACTAAGAAAAACCCTATTTTAGAAAACTGTCCAAATAGACAATGTTTTGTTCATGAATCCACCCAACATGGATGCCATTGGTGGTATTCGGATGTCAAGCATCCATCAGAACTAACATTTTTTCCATCTGAGCCTTGGTTTTCAACTTATTGTTAATTTCACCTCGCTTCCCAAGGCCATGCAAGGACACCTAGAAAATTTCAATTGGGGGCATACAAACTAAATTGAGTAACGAAATTGAGTTCCATTACCTCCTGCATGTGTGTTTGGGAAAGGGTGATATGACCAGCATTCCCACACACTCCCTCGATAATTTTTCAAAATATTAACCTATAGTGCAAAAATTGCACTACACAACACTATGCAAAACCCTAGTTTAGAAAACCATCAAAATAAACAACTTTATTTCCATGAAGCCACCAGAAAGGGGTGTCACAATCGGTACTCGTATATCATGAATCCATCGAAACTAAATGTTTTTCCACCTCATCCTTGGTTTTCGAGCTATTGTGAATTTCATCTCGCTTCCTAAGGCCATTCAAGGACACCTAGCAAATTTAAACCCAGGACGTAAAAATAAAAATGAGCAACGAAATTGAGTTTTGTTACCTCTTGCAGGTGTGTTTGAGCAAGGGAGAAAGGAGAACGACGCTCGCGCACTTGCCCGACACATTTTTCTCAAAATACACAACGTTCATTCCATGAATCCACCGGATACATGACAGAATTTGAACCCAAAATCCGACGAACTCGGACAAAATTGACCGTGTTGTCGGATTTCACCTTTACAATTATGAATTTTTCTTATTTTTTTTAAATTGATCCTTATAGTCATCGCATTTCCGATGCCCGTAAAAAATCCAACGGACTACATCGTATATTTGACGAAGGTCGTTGGATTTACGACGTGTAGGTTATAATGGTAACTATGATAACTTCATCGAATATCCAATGATCATTCATATTTAGAACCTATAAATTATATAAACATTCTGACATGTTTTCTATACAAGCGATAGTTTGCAGAAATTATAATCTTTGCATGAACTATTTTCTGTACAAAAGTCCACAATTATTTCAATTGTTACTGTGATTAAAAATAGTGAAGTGTGGAGCTTGATTTTTTAATATTGATAATCATCAGTCAAGATCTGTATCAGAAAATGTCACATAACAATATTCCTGATCCAGACGAACAAAATCGAGAATTGCTTGCTAAATTGTGGAATCAACTTAAAAGAAAGGGTGATGGGAAATGTTATTGTCCATGTAGTAAATGCAGTGGCTTGAAAAGAAGAAGAATAAAGATCACAACAGCCAAAAGATATTGTAGGGAACATGGATATGCTGAGGAGGGACATGACTATCGTCCATTCGTAAGTTTTTCATTATATATGTCTTTATATTGATCGTTTTTGTAAATGTATGTATCATTTTAATATTTCTTATATTAACTAATATCTCTTGATGGTTTTATGTAATTTTAAAGGAAATACCTCGTACGGCATATCGCCTGGAGGATGTGCTTTCAGAACAAGTATCGGAGGAACATGGAGCTATTAATAATGGAGAACAACTTAATGATCATATTGAAGAAGACGATCATACTGATAACATAGTTGAAGATGATGGTACAAATACATTGATCCATGATACATTTAATGTTAGAATAGATGATCATGATCATGATCATGAAAATGATGACTTTGATGATGTTCATGATTTACCTCTTCTTGAGAATCCTTACGAACCCCTTTATTAGGGATCCAACACAAATCTTCTCTCTACTATATTGTTGATAATGAACTTGAAGGCTATGAATGGTCTTACAAACAAATCAGACACATGGATGTTAAGGTATGTAATATGTTCCATCACATATATATATCATGATAAAGGTTATCTTTGTTCCTCTAATAATTTTATTGTTCACTCATAAGTAAAATTAATACAGATGAAATATGTTTCATTAATATTATTTATAATTTATATTAACTAGTTTTTTATTGTAATTTGTTGTAGCTTGATAGCTGAATTTTTGTTACCACCGTCAAATATTTTACCTCGCACATATCGAGATTTATCTACCATCATGACAGAAATTGGAATGCAGTATGCAGCAATTGATGCATGCCCCGATGACCATGTTATATATTATAATCGGCATGAATTTCAAACAGAATGTCTGGAATGTCATATCAGTAGATATCGAATAGATCAAGTAACAAAAAAGGTGCCTCGCAAGGTTCTTCATTATATTCCCATTATTCCACGTTTGTGACGACTGTTCAAGTGCAAAAAAATAGAGGAATTTATGGATTACCATGCACGAAATAGAAGTCAAGATGACATTATTCGAATGCCTGCAGATGGTTCTGCATTTAGAGATATGGAGGAAAAATGGCCACACTTTAAAGAAGAACCTCGTAATTTTAGGATTTCTTTGGTAGCATATGGTGTCAATCCATTTGCAGAGATGATATCTATTTACTCGGTGTGGCCTATTTTTGTTATCAACAATAACATTCCTCTATGGTTGTCAATAAAGAGGGAGCACATAATGTTGGCAATGATTATTCCAGGTATGTGTCTACAACAATTTGTTTTTAATGTAGTGGCAATATCTCATTGATTTCTGTAATTTCTTTATAATCTATGATCCATGATGGTCGTCGTGATCATGAAGTCATTAATAGGATTCCACAAGGAATGAAAATTTATCCTAAAACATTTAGTAGGTTGCCCTACTATGAGCACCTACAAATTGCTCATTTGTTTGATACAATGCATATTGGAAAGAATGTGACTGAAACATTATGGAAAATATTGGATGGAAGGAGTGACAAAGAAAAATTTGTCAAAATTTGCAATGACATTCAGGAAGGAAACCATGCAATGAAATATGCCATTCAATTACATAGTAATGGAGACCAAATTAATATAAATTCACTTCCATGGTTGTTAACGGAGCAACAAAGTAATGTTGTAAAATAACTCATGTGAAAAATTAAATTTCCCACTGGATTTTGTTCGAACATGAAGAATATCATAAGAAAGAAAGGTGATTTTGTGGGGGTGAAACTGCATGATTGGCATATCTTCATCAAGGTAATTATTATGGTATATATATTGCTATATTTTTTTATTCTAGTGCGTATTGTTGGTATTTGTTGTCTACGTTTTGTAAAGAATAATGAAACGATTTTTATATTGTTACAGTATGTTCTACCTCTATCTCTCTTGGATAACTTCGACAACAATGTCAAACAAGTTATATATAATCTTGGAAAATACATGAGGTAAGTGCCGTACTTTGCATGCATAAAGTATTTGTTTAATTCATTGTAGAACTTATATTTGACATTTGTTTTACGAATTGTTATGTAATATAATGTTTATTTTGTTAAATTTTGTGATTGGTTTGCATCATATGTAGATGGTTGTCATCTAAAGAAATCCATCAAGAAGATATAAAGTATTGGAGGGCAGAAATTCCTCATCTCATGTGTGAAATACAAAAGCGTCTACCTTCGACATTTTTCAATGCACAAGAACACTACCTCATACAGCAAGTTGAGGAGATTGAATTGTGTGGACTTGTACACTCAAGGTCCAGGTGGATGGTTGAGAGGCACTTGAAATTTTTTAAGGGTTTGGTTAGACAACCAGCACATCCCAAGGGTTCTATGGTGGAGGGATATATGGTGTACCAGAACATGATATATATTAGTGAATATATTCCTAAATTAGCGTCAAAGATCAATTTAGGTCTCATTTGTGATCCAAAATCCAATAACAATTTCCAAGGGGAGTACCTGAAGGGGAAAGGTAAATCAAGGAAGGTGAAAGCTAATTATTAGCTAGTGGAGATTAATTATAGTACATTTGATTGTTGATTTTTTATGTATATATCATACTTATTTGATTTTTAATATTGAATAAGCATAAATTAAAAGTGTATACCGTGTGAAGTGAATATACATGTGTACTGAATTTTAATTTTATTTTCATCAAGCAATTGGTCAAGAGTGGGATGCACTTCATTAATACATCACAAACAATCTTGATTGGATGAAGGTATGGATTGAACGATGTGAAAAATCTGGTCATGGAATATCATGGGAAGGTGTGGATTCATTAGTTAAAGTAGCTCATCACAATGGAGATACCAATAATACACAAAGGGAAATCGATTTAGCATATTGTTTAAAAAATAAGCAAGAAAGCATATTAATTAGCCATACTATTTGATTTTTTTTTGAATATATTGATGTACACATTGATTTTTTTTCTTTCAGAGCATAGACATGCACTTAATCATCAATTCATGATGTAATATTTACGTGTATGGCTTGTTGTAGGTAAAACACCATAAGGCTATGTGGTGCAATGGTTGTAAATTTTGCATCAAAAAGTCGGATGAAACGAAGAAAACATTAGATTGTGGGATAACTGCAGTATTTGAGGTTACCAATGTTTATTATAGAAGTGACGGCCATCCAGAACTCTAATAAAAACGATATTATGGGTATTTGGAAGAATTATTCAGTGTGACTTTAAGTCCTTCAAATTAGTTCTATTCGTTGTCAAATGGTATAGGTTAAGATTGAATCAACATTATCCCGATAGAACTATTACTGAACATGATAATGGATTTACCATGGTTAATACAACGTTGTTTGAGCTAGGAGCGAAGCCCTATGTTTTTCCAAGCCATTGTGAACAAGTATTTTACTCATAGGTTCCAGGTAGAGGGGATTGGTCATTTGTTGTGAGTTACGATCCAAGGGGAAGGATGGTAAAGTATAATCTAGAGGAAGATAATGAAGAGGGTCTTGAAGAAGAAGATGATCATGTTGAGGATGATCAACATTAGTTAGTTGATGATCACTTTCTAGATGAAGATGTCAAAGAATTAGTTGAATCAGATCATGTAGCAGACAATGTCCATGAAGATGATATCAACGATGAAATGATGATTGAAACTAACATCGAGGACGATGATGATATGGCTAATCCTTACAATGTTGAATGTGGATCGGATGATACAGATGATGACATGGATGAAGACAATGATGAGTCCATTGAAGTGCATGAGGTATTCCTTAATATATCTACTCTATATATTTTGAATTAATATTGCGATAGAATTATTGACTTGTATTGGTACGTATAAATTAATTGTTTTTAAGTTTTTTTTCCATGTTCTTGTATGCTGACATATGTTATAAGAGCCATTGCTTCTTAAGTATGAGAAAACAAAAGAAATTATTTTTTTTGTACAAATATTTTGTCGAGTTATGGGGAATTGAGAGTGACGTGGGGGGGAGGTCAGATGAGCTTCCACTTTTACGTGGTCGGCCCTATTTAGTAGAGAATATTAAATTATTCTCGAAACTGAGAGAAGCTCAGTAAGGAATAAGTGGATGCATCATAATGGGAGACCTACCTTATAATACATGTGATAAGGAAACTAGTATCTAATCACAATATCATAATTGCAATGTCCTACCCTCTAGAAATAGGGACAAGGAAGCATCTACATCACATTAGACTGGCCATATCCAATAAAGATGCCATAAGTTGATTAAACTTGTGTTATGTCCATGTTATGTTAAATGTGGTAAATGAAAAGGATTAAACTTGTGTTATATCCATGTTATGTTGATGTGCCCTAGGATTTGTTGAGATAGTTCCTTATTCCATAATTTTTAGTGCTTTTGATGGCCATTCCTTTAAACCCCATGGTATTATCCCATCCTTCCTAGTCAAGATTGGAGAAAAATCCATGTCAATTGAGGTTAGTGTCATTGATTCACTATTATATTAAAATTTATTATTGTGGCATAGTTGGGAATATGCCATGATGTATATCATGTAATCCATGTCTTGAGTAATTAGATTTCCCATGTTCACTTTTAACATAAAATACAATGGATAAACGCAATATAGTTGCGTATAATATTTCTAATGAGTCCTCATTTTTCCAATTTCAATTATGGATATATAGTCTATGTAGGGCACAAGTTGCAACACACAACCTCCTCTATATGAACACAACTTCATAGTTGTGACCTCATTGATAAGATTTTGTTCTAAATCAGATGTTATGGAAAATACTTGTAGACATAATTCTTATATCACCCTTAATACATGTTCATTGTATCCATTAAATCCATAGTGGACCCCATCTAGATCTTGTTGACATGCAATTGGATTTAGTTTGACCTCGTTTGACTTGTTTCAATCACCTAATATCATGTCCTTTGGGGAGGCCATGCCTATATTGCACAAACAATTCGCCAATCAAACAACAAGCCTATAGAATAATAAATGTACTAAATGGGGACAACGTTGAATTTTTTTCAAGTTGTGCTTGTGTGTACTGAAATGGCGTCATATTCATGAAATACATGGTCAAGCGACTTAGATAACATTCACATATTCTCTAGGTATTCTTCCCTTCTATTTATACATCGTTGATTAATGAGTTTAAGTTTCCTTATTCCTACTTTGGATAGGCTAAAATAAACTCTATCAAATTTGCATGGGATTCAAAATATGATCTCACCTTGTCCTTCTTTCATGCTTCTTGATCAACTTGAATCAAATTTGATTATGACAATCATGATGATCATAATCATGTTAATGATGATGATGAAGAGGATGGCGATGATGATGGCAATGATGATCGTGATGACGATGAGGATGATGATGAAGATGAGGATGGAGATGGTGAAGATTGTCATATTGATGTTAATGGTGTCGATGATGACGACAATCATGATTTTCATCATCATGTCGATGTTTATAATGAAGAGGATGGAGATGATGATGGTGTTGATGATGGAAATGATGATATTCATGATGACGATGATGATGATGAGGATGAGGATACCAAAACTTGAATTATAAATTGATAGCTTACTTATGATTTATATTTTATCTTCCACCTCCCATGGTCTTGGGTATGCTTGTATTTGTTATATCCTTTGATCTCCTATCATCTTGGATGAAACTACAATTTATATGTTTCATTCCATTTGAATTTGGATTTCCTTTGCTTCTATAATCGTTTTGATTGATATTTTTGGACTAAACCCCCCTCTACATACAATGTTCCAACTTAATGTCTTAAAGGTGGATTTAGAACAATTTTATGGTTATTGCAATTTCATTTGATTGATTTATTTAGTTAAATTTTATTTTATTTTCTGGCCCTTGCTTTGTATTATTCAAAATAGGTAGTCAATAATAACTTTTGTAGGAGGAGATCACCTTATATGTATATAGGTAAATATTTAAAACCCATCCCATTTCTTTGTTTACATCTACATCCCAATTTTCTTCCTCTTTGTAACATTTTATATTATAGTTAGATTGTGCTACACCTAGTTAATGGCTTTTTCACACTTGAGAAAGTAATAAACCCTAGGTCCCCTTTCATACCTTTCTTCATCACCATATTGAAAGGGGATAATATAATTAATGTATTATGTTCATTGTATTCATTAGGTAGAAAGGATAGATTATATAGTTATTTACGTTGTTTTCATGCACCCAAAAATTGTTCCATGACTATGCGAAAACTTTGTGCCTACCCGACATATTTCTCTGCCCTTCAAGAAAATCTCACCTGCTGAGTTATCATTGTATGAAAAATATATTGAAGATGGTTCATTCATGGATTACTGCACAATTCAATGCCATCTATGGCTTAGAGAATGCTTCCAAATGAGTTGATATTGACATGTAGTTGGTTTGTAATAAACAAAAAAAAGTCTACAAACTTCCCCATAGACAACCACTCCCATGTGGGGAGCATGATCATATAATTCGATTGATCCTATAGGAATCTAACCACCCAATGTGCACCAATATCAACATCCTTTTACACACAAAAATGAGATAGAACAGTTCATATACGAATTGTTGGAAACATGTGTGGTCCATCCTAGTACCAATGCCTACTCTCTACTCATCATGGTTATAGAAGTATAAGGTGCTTCACCCCTATGTCCTAACTTTTACTAACGAGGACAATGATGATGATGATGTTCTTGATGATGATGATGTTGATGTTTCTGATGAAAAACCTGACGATGATAATGATTATCATCTATTTGATGACAATAATGGCCATGATGATGATGACTACGAAGATGACAATGATTTTGTTATCAACATCATCATCATAATCATCACTGATGAAGATGATGATGATGAGGATGACGACGATGATGATGATGATTATTAACAATGAAAACAATGATGAAAATTATGATGACAATGATGTTTGTTGGGCCTGGCCCAAGGCATTTTTGAGAATATCAGCTTTGGAGTTGCAGTGCAGCTCAGATGAAGAACAGTTTGGGGAGCTGCGAGGATACAACGCAGTGCAGCATCGCCAGAATATGGAAGTCAGCACCATGAATTTACCATGCTGCGGAGTACCAATGCTGCGGAGAGATAGCACTGCGAAGAGCCTGATCCGCTAAGATCCGGCAAGGTAGAGTTTTGGAAGGAAAATGGTACAAATTTTGGTAAGACCATCGAAGGTCTATTTTTGGTTAAGATACTCCATGATTCCCAGCAGGCGGGTAAGGAGTGATGGGGAAGGAAAGCGACCGGTCACACAAGCAAAGACAACACTACATCAATCGTCCGCATAAATTCGTTAGAGAAGGAACGACGGGGTGAAAGCGACCTGTTGGCGTGCACTAGGAAGAGGAGATGAAAGCGACATGACCACGCACATATGGATGGCCACGATGAAAATTCGCTATCAGAGCCTAACAATCCTGGTTAGCGGGGTAATTGCACCAGTTTTGGGTAACCTTAGGGTTTTTTATCTCACTTGATTGTAAAGACGTGACCTATGGGAACGATCTATAAAAGGGAACATTTTGTAAGGGAAAGGGTTAATCTCTAATAAGGAATAGTTGATTATTGTTGAATGTTATTGTAAAATGCTCTGCAAGCTGCATGCACAGATACCTACTGAGAGAGAAGAGAGTCTGCAGCTGAGTGCATAGACTGGAACCGTTGTACCCTTCCCAAATATAATATAACAACAGTTCCTATGGACATAGCTCCCATACTGGGGGTGAACCACGTTAAATTCTGTGTTATGTGATTGCTTATGTACTTGAATCTGTGTATTTGTTTATGTTGAATGGTTAAGATATGGTTTATGAGCTCATGTGTTTTTCTTTTATATGTATTCGCCATAAGGATAATGATCGGAATAATATGTTAAGTATCCACATATGTGAATGAATGTTAAACGCATACTTATTTCTAAGTCTATTGAATGTGTAAGTCAATGGTAACCACTTAGTCTGTGAATTCAGTATAGTGCAAGTCCCTAAGCACAGCACCGGAAGTGCACCGTTATGTCGTTGTTTGTTACAGTGTATAAGTATGCAAGGGTCGCAGTCTATTATGCTTGTTGAACGCATATTTTTACAGTAAGTAATATCTACTAAAGCTTCCTAAGTATTGAGAGGAAGCGCAATCCTCTACGATGCTTTCCTATTGTCAAAGAAACATCCCACATCATGCAATCCTTGGATGTGCGATAGTCTAAGTGATAGCCGCGGAGAAGTTGAACTTCACGCAGTCTGAAGTCTAAGTCCTGTAGCGCGCTGCACGCGAGCTTTGTTTAAGCGCTCATCACCTGGTTGTGGAAACCTGATTCGGCAAGCCCACAATTGCTTCACCTCAGGTGAGACCTCAGTCTATTCGCAGTTTGTTTTCGAAAGGGCTGGTGAAAGGGGGTTTTGTTGGTTCCTCGAACCGCGCAGAACCTAGGTCTTTATAGAAAACCTCAAGAACAGTTATATAACCAACAAATTGTTCTATTGTCGCAATTGAACTGGTGATGATTACTGTCACTAAGAATTGGCATCCATATAAGAAAGAGATTTGGAGTTGGTTAGACAAGACATAAATAGATTTTGCCAGAAAGGAGAATAGATATCCACGTCTATCTGACAAAGACTAGTTAAATAAATACATGGGGAAGGATATTCACGAAATTTTTTGTGCATCCTTTGGAAATGAGTTGCATGAGTGGATATCAAGACTTGCAGAGTGAAAGAACTATTTCCATCCAAAATGACCTACCGAGTGGACCCCAGATCTCATTCAGCGGCACTAAGCAATAGATAGTCCACTCTCGTGAGCAGTCGGTGTTTGGGTTGACAGTATACTAGAAGGATTCATGACAGAGTTTGCTGTGGACACCTTGAAGTTTTACAGCGCAGCAGAAGCAAAATTCTTCAAAGGTTTCAGAGGTAAGTACCTAAACAATCTCAGTTTATATATTAAAATTCTTTTACCTGAGAAAGGCGTTTTAAGAATGCAGTAAGATTCATAGAAATTTTTGAGTCTATCATGGTCAATAGCATATATAGTGACTCTAACGAAGATACACACAATTTGAGAATTGGGAAAAGATATAAGTATACCACTCGAAAGAACCCTGGTGAACATGAACTCTACGTAGACATTGATTTGGAAGTTGAGCCTGATAGCTAGACCACACCTCTATCAACTACTTATTAGCCTATTACTCCATAGAACCCACCAGTTGTGAATACTGTGCCTCCTATTGCATGGAATCCACCAATTCAGAACACTCCAATTGTTAACATTCCTAAACCTCAAAGCATCAATAACAGTAACATCGTGGGAGTGAGTACTCCGACCATTACGTCATAGACCATCCTGTCTCAAAACAAAACATCCTGCGCAGTAATATCCCTAACACCACTTAGAGCATCCTGCGCAGTAATATCCCTAACACCACTCAGAGCACTGCGCAACCAAGAAGGAGAATGACTAATGACATAAAACTGTTGATATTTAAAGGAATGGGTCTAGAAGACCTAGAGCAACATTGGTTTCTATGTGAAGCCGTGTGGAGTGTCAATCAAGTTCAGGATGATGTTGTGATGCAAGCGCAGCTCATCACTACATTCAGAGATAGAGCTCTAAACTGGTTCATGAAGTATTCTCATGCACAAAATAGAACCTTAGTGGATATTAAGGCTGCATTATTAAGAGAGTTCAAGAAACCAAAATCTAAATCGCAATGTATAATATAACTGAAAGAAATTAAGTAGAAAACGTCTGAGTCAGTATGGAAATTTCACTAGAAGTTTAAGACACTATTAGACCAAGTCAGTTTTGACATAGCACTGCAATAGCACCAGGAGTGGTTCATAGCCGCATTGTTGCCCCATATTAGACTGTTGTTGATTCAATAGAAGGTTGCATTGCATGCAGAAGCCTTGGAAATTCCGATGAAATTAGAAGCTTCGCCAATAAGAGAGACTAGCACTGGAATGTCTTAGATCCAGTCGCAGCTAGCTACCCTAAGATTAAAATTGCAGGACATGAAGAAGGGGAAAGAACAAAGACAAGAAATCTAGTGTACAGGCTACAAGGGAGAAGGACACGCTAGAGAGAACTGTCCTTTATTTCAAGAATACCTTAACAGTGGAGCACCAAATCCAATGAATCAAAACCAAGCACCATGGTGTGAGATATGTAGAACTAGAGGACACTGGCCAGAAGATTGCTACTTAATTCAGAAGTATGTGCGAACACCTAAGAATTTATATTGCACATTCTGTAAATCCATTGGACATGATGAATCCAACTGTAGAGCATATGAGCTCATGATGGAAAGAAAGCAAAATATGGAGCACATGCATGGTGGTGGAGTATGCAAAGTCCAAGAAGAAACTCCAAAAAACAAGGATACAATATGATCAAGGAGCATACATAGGCCGTGGAGGATACTGCGGAAGAGGAAGAAATACTAGCCCGGGACAAGGAAGAGGAAGAGGCTAGATGATCTGTTATAACTGTGGCCAGCTAGGTCACTTATCTAAAGATTGTACCAATGCATGTACTACCTGTAATTATTGTAAGTCTTTTGATCATGTCATTTAGGTATGCCCAGTGTTAGCAACAGAAATGCAGAAGGGAAATAAATATGTACCTAACCCAAACATCCAGTTGATCGCAGCAGATAAAAGGGTTGCAGATCCAAGTATTAATGCGGTGACGCCAAGTGGCGCTTCCACAGGAAGAGATAGGGAAGTAGAAGCTTCGAGTCCCAAGGATATTTTAAGGACCTATACTTATGTAAAAGTGTATAAACCCTAGCGAATCTTACCAATTCTAAAAATGTCAACCATAAAATATTTGATGATATTTTTCAAAAAATATTTCAATTTATAAGGATTTTATATAGTTTATATAATAATTTGGCGATTTTTAGAGTGAAAAAAGTTTACCCCATCAAAGTTGGGCGAAATGGGGCTTCAAAATATGCAAATTGGCGAATCTTTTTTTGGAAAAAAACGTGGAAAAATAGCCCATGGGCTAAATTTCGCCCCTAAAATTATCCTTGGGCCTTCGACTCCTGGAGACTTTGAAACTAAGTAGGCACCTGTCGAAACAATCTGGATCAGAAAAGATATTGAGAAAACACCTGCTTTCAACCTGGAGAAAAACAAAGAAGTCTTTGAAGAAGCATGGGACATCTTCAAAGAGCTAGCACTAATGTCACCTAGAATCCCATTGAGAAGTGAAATACTGCATATGGAGGAATATATGCCGGCAGCATATGAAAAAACGTGCACCGCAACAGAGACAGACACTTATGTTGCGCAGTTTCTATGGAGATGCATGAAATTATTGAAGAGCACAAATGTTGTAGTGAGATTGGAAAAACTGTTAAACCAATATGAACCACGCAGTGAGAAGGATACTGCCGAGAGCACAGTTCACCACATCAAGAGCCACAAAAGAACATGACAAGAAATGAGGCTCAGTGCAAAGATAGGAGATTGTGAGATGGATGAAATCATCCTTGACTTAGGGTCAGAGGTAAATGTCTTGACTAAGCAAACATGGAAGAATATGGGGAGACCAAAGTTGTCATGGTTACCCATATAGTTGATATTAGCCAACCAGAAAAAGGTCGTACCTTTTGGGAGATTAGCCAATATTATTGTTGGCATCGATGGAGTGCGAATCCATGCAGACTTTGAGGTTATTGAAATTGTGGATGATAGTCATCTTTATCCAGCACTATTGGGTATAGACTGGGCAATGGATAACCTCGCAATCATAAACCTGAAGACCAAGAGGATGATCTTTGAAGGGAAGGATATAAGGGTCATCGCACCATTGGACCCTTCGCAGGGAGAAAGATACAGTGAGCTAATTGAGGAAGAATCTAGAGCACAAGACCTTGATCATATTTACAAGACGAATGCGAATCAATATGATTGCATCAATCCTAAGACGGATGGAACACTTAGTTGGCGATGTGACAGTTCTTGCATCTTAGACTCTGACGTAGGATTGGAGAATTGGAAAAGCAGAATGCATGAGGTATCTCCCAGAAGATGTGCGCAGATCACAAAGTCACTACGTTGGATTGGAACAGAGGTAAGTCCAATCCCCACCTATGATGGTTCGACTAATGTTTATTCATTTATTCAAGAATATACTGTATCAGTTGCAGCTGAACATCGCATACCAGCATTAGATATAGCACTGTGCGAGACACCTGCCATATGGTGGGCTGCGCATAAGTAGACTTTGAATACATGGGATCAATGCAGACACATGATGTAGATCAGATTCGCTAAGAAGGTGCCACTAACATTTTCAATATGTAATGGATAAATAGATCCAAGGGATCACATTGAAACTTGTTCACAATCATGGATAAAGAGACCACAAACAAAATAGGTTCATCTATTTGTGCAGACATTGCAAGAACACATTCCATTGAATTGGTCCAGGATATGGAGTTGCGTAGAGTAACTAAAGATTATTCTATATTAACTGTGAGCTTCCACATAAGTTTTAGCTTTGAAGATGAAAGTCCGAGCATAAATGAAGCTCTATAGATTATCAAAGAAAGGATATTCAGAGCCGAATTCCCAAGTATAAACAAGGCATTGGAGGAAATCAAAGAGAAGGTGTTTGAAGATGTATAGGTACCTATGAACCTACAACCAGAATGGGGAAGGCAGATAGAACATGCCTTTGAATCCTATAACCTCGCTGAAAATGAAGAAAAACAAGAGGAGAGTGATGAGGAGGATCCGCGCAAAATCAATATACTTGAGTCAGAGACAGGCACTTTTATTGTGCAGCTCCTATGGAGCTACATGAAATTATTGAAGAGCGTAGATGTTGTAGTGGAATTGGAAAAATCGTTAAGCCAATATGAACCACGCAGTGAGAAGGATACCGTCGAGAGCCCAGTTCACCACATCAAGAGCCACGAAAGAACAGGACAAGAAATGAGGCTCAATGCGTAGATCGGAGATTATTAGATGGATGAAATCATCCTTGACTTAGGGTCAAAGGTAAATGTCTTGACTAAGCAGACATGGCAGCAGATGGGGATACCAAAGTTGTCATGGTCACCCATGCACTTGAGACTGGCCAACCAGCAGAAAGTCATACCTTTTGGGAGATTAACCAATATTGTTGTTGACATCAATGGAGTGAGAAGCCATGTAGACTTCAAGGTTATTGAAATTGTGGATGATAGTCATATTTATCCAACACTATTGGGTATAGACTGGGAAATGGATAACCTCGCAATCATAAACCTGAAGACTGAGAATATGATCTTTGAAGGGAAGGATATAAGGGTCATCGCACCATTGGACCCTTCGCAAGGAGAAAGATACAGTGAGCCGATTCAAGAAGAATATAGAGCATAAGACCCATATTTACAAGATGACTGCGAATCAATATGACTCCATTAATCCTACGGCGGATGGAATGCTTAGTTGGCGATGTGACAGTTCTTGCATCTCAGACTCCGACTTAGGACCGGAGAATTGGAAAAGTAGAATGCATGAGGTATCTCCCAGAAGATGTGTGTAGATCAAAAAGTCACTGCACTGGATTGGAAGAGAGGTAAGTCCAATCCCGACCTATGATGGTTCGACTAATGTTTATTCATTTATTAAAGAATATACTGTATCAGTTGCAGTTGAACATCGCATACTAGCATTAGATATAGCACTGCGTGATACACCTGCCAGATGGTGGGTTGTGCATAAGCAAACTTTGACTACATGGGATAAGTGCAAACACATGATGTAGATCAGATTTGCTGAGAAGGTTGCACTTACATTTGCAAGATATAATGGACAAACGGATCCGAGGGATCACATTGAAACTTATTCGCAATCATGGATAAAGAGACCATAGACAGAATGGGTTCATCTGCTTGTGCACACATTGCAAGAACACATTCCAAAGAATTGGTACCGGGATATGGAGTTGCGTAGAGGAACTTCAGATTGATCTATCTTAACTGCGAACTTCCACAGAAGTTTTAGCTTTGAAGATGAAAGTCCAAGCATAAATGAAGCTCTGTAGATTATCAAAGAAAGGATATTCAGAGCTGAATGCCCAAGTATAAATGAGGCATTGGAGGAAATCAAAGAGAATCTGTTTGAAGATGTAAAGGTACCTATGAACCTACAACCATAAAAGGGAAGGCAGATAGTGTTAGTTTTTCAGAAATTTCAATCTAATCTAGGATCTTAACTGAGAGAATAACATGTATAGCATATCTACAGCATATCAATCATGGACACAATAATGCAAGCACACAAGAGACACAGAGTTTCACCGAGGAAAACCAAGAAGGTGAAAAACCCCACAACTTCCTCAAAGATAGATAGAGCAATGATATAACCCAATTACAAGAGATAGTCCTCCTTGCAGTAGCTTCTCCTCCTCCACTAGTGTGCCACTCTCCAATGAGTGTGTGAGTGAGATGTGAATGATCAATTAGAGTGCCTCCCACACTCTATTTATACTTGACTTGACTTGCCTAATAACCTTTACTAGGTCGGCCTTAACTTAACCACATAACATAATGCTAACAGGGCCAACCCTCAATAGGGTGGTCTAATAACCCTTTTACCCACATGACTCATACAGGGCCGACCCCATCAAGGTGGTCTAATAACCCATCAAGTATAAGTCACGACACTTACAATATAAATGACGACACTTTCGTATAGAGGAATAGTAACATCTTTATAGGAATACAAACACTTCTGTATAGAGGAATAATAACATATCTATAGGAATACAATATACATAGGTGAAATACCTTCCGAAGTTACAATTACATCAACACTCCCTCGTAACTAGGAAGGTATTTCTCGACATAGGTCTTCTATCGCAAGTCTTCTTCTCTGAATCATCGTCACTGGATCATCGACATCGAATCATCGTCATCGTCACTATTGTTGCTATCTCAATCAATCTCTGATCTACTCGTCATAGGAAGTTCTACAGAGCCAGTCCTTTTTCATACTAGATGTAGTCCCACCACCTACAGGTCTTCATCATCACTGGCCATACTGTGAAATCCTCAGGACTTATTATGTGCATCAACAAAACCTCGAAAGAGTATCCCAGGATCCTTTATGTGCCTAAGCACGATTGGAAAGATCTCTCAGGGAGCTATTACATGTTGACTATCATGAAACCTTAAAAGAGTGTCTTGACTAGCAAGAAATCTAAAGAGCATCCGAGGCCTTTTACGTGACTAGCACAACCTGTCCAAATCTCTCGGACATATTACATGTGACCCCCACCACAAAACCTTAAAAGAGTGTCTTGACTAGCAAGAACTCTAAAGAGCATTCGAGGCCTTTTACGTGACTAGCACAACCTGTCCAGATATCCAGGGCGTATTATGTGTGGTCATGGAAAAACCTTGAAAGAGCATCCCAAGACTGATTACGAGCACATAGCTCAACCTATCAGATCTCCCAAGGCTCTATTATATGCCATAGGACAAAACCTTGAAAGAGAGTCTGCCAGATATCCCAGGGCACTATTATATGCCATAGGAAAAACCTCGAACGAGTATTTGCAAACCTCCCATGGCGCTATTATATGTCCTCCCAAGAAAAACCTCGAAAGAGCATTTGCCAGATATCCCAGGGAGCTATTATATTCCATAGGCAAAACCTCGAAAGAGTATCTACAAATCTCCCAGGGCACTATTATATGCTTATCTGCACAACCTGTCCATGGACATAGAGTATCGACCCGATACTCACCATACATCATTCTGATGTACATTATCGCATGATCATCCTGATCGTCATCATAGCATCATCCTAATGCATATCATCTAGAGCAACATCCTTAAGCTCATCATCCATGATCATCCTGATTATCATCATAGTATCATCCTGATGCATATCATCTGGAGCAACATCCTGAAGCTCATCATCCATGATCATCCTGATCATAAAATGAATACACCTGATGCATACCAAGTATCTACCTGATACATATCATCATTCATGATCTAACTGATCATATAATGTATCCACCTGATACATACACAAATACATGATCCACCTGATCATACAATGTGTCCACCTGATACATATACAAATACATGATCCACCTAATCATATCAAGCATCCAACATGATGCATACATAACTGCATGATCCTACTGATCATATCCAGCATCCAATATGATGCATATACATATACATGATCCAACTAATCATATCCAGCATCCAATATGATGCATATGCATATATAGACCAGTAGCTGGAGCATCGTCCTAATGCTCATCATCCAACTCTTACATACACAGCCATGGGAAGGATCCTCCTCTTACCATGCTTTGAATGGCTCCAGCAAATGTGTCCATCACTTCTTCCTCGAAGTGTCGTCAATCTAAAGAACACCAAGCCTCTCTTTGAAGTACTCGAACTTCACTCTGTCTAGTGGTTTCGTCAATACATCCACAACCTGCTCATCCGTCGCAACATACAAGAGCTTCACTGCTCCTCTCTACCCCATATCCTTGATATAGTGATATTTGATCTCAATGTGCTTCGACCTGTCGTGGAACATGAGGTTCTCATACAGCTTCACACAACTCTAGTTGTCACAAAAGATACCAATAGCCTCCAACGGGAGATCAAATAACTCGGACAGTAGCTTTCAGAGCCATACTACCTCACAACTAGCCGAACAAGCTGCAACATACTCTACTTCGGCTGTAGTCAGTGCTATGCAGAACTGCTTCCTGCTAAACCTAGAGATCACACCTCATCCCATACTGAAGCAGCACCCAGAAGTGCTCTTCCTATCTACAGCACTTCCTGCTCAGTCCAAATCAACATAACCCTGCAGGTTAAACTTTTGATTCGCATCGTACTTGAGCCCATAATCAATTGTACCCTTCAGGTACCTCAAAACATACTTTACAACAACTAGGTGAACACCTCTTGGATCTATCAGGAACTGGCTCAATGTGTTCACCGCAAAGCAAATATCTGGTCTCGTGTTCGTCAGGTACATTAAGGACCCAATCATCTGACGATACACCGTGACATCAACCGAATCAGATGAAGCATCACACATAAGCTTCAAGTTCGATGCCATAGGTGTGGCAATGGCCTTGCAGTCCATCATCTCGAACCTCTTCAGGATCTCTACTGCATACTTTCCTTGTCAAAGGAAGATTCCATCTGCGCTCTGCCACACCTCCATGCTTAGGAAATAGTGCATTATCCCCAAGTCCTTCATCTCGAACTCGGCAGCAAGCTTCCTCTTCATGTCAGAAATCAACCCATCCTCACCTGTAACAAACAGATCATCCACATACAGTACTAGTATCACTGGATTGACTTCCTCAACCTTGTAGTAAAGGTTGGAATCCGCTTTACTCTTGGTAAATCCCAAACTGGATAGAAAGTTGTCTATCCTACTATACCAAGTCCTAGGAGCTTGCTTCAAGCCATACAAGGATTTCTTCAACTTGCACACATATGATTCTCTGTCATGTGTCTCAAAACCAAGTGGCTGCTCCACATACACTTCCTCCTCGACTACACCATTCAAGAAAGCTGTCTTGACATCCATCTGGTGTATATTCCATTTCATCACTACAGCTAGAGCAAGTACTGATCTAATGGAAGTGTGTCTAGCTATAGGAGCAAAAGTATCTTCATAGTCTATCCCTTCTTTCTAAGAGAAGCCACGAGCTACAAACCTCGCTTTGTATTTTTTCTATGCTACCATCTACAGCATGCTTGATCTTATAGATCCACTTTGAAGTCACAACAGACTTCCCTTAAGGTCTTGGGACTGCATCCCAAACATCATTTTTCATGATCGGCTGGTACTCCTCGATCATGGCATTCTTCCCGAATCCTGGGAACTTCAATATCTTCAATAGATAACTTTGTTGTTGAGCAAATGTTGTACTCCTTCTTTTGTAGGTGATGGTATACGATCTTTCCTACAAAACAAGTTAAATTGCATGATTAGAAAACATCTCATAGTTTTCAGAACAAATTCTTACACATAAATAAATATGTCATACAGTCATGCAATTATCTTAGCCAATGCTTCAATACAACATTTATCCATATCCCGTAACTTTCTAGATGCCTTCCAATCTCTACCAGAACATTGTTAAGAGTGTGCACAACTCCCAACATGTTAGCAAAGAGATTTCATTCTAGATAAGTAGCAATGGAATGTTGTACAGTGCCATAGGCCACTTACCCATCACATGCATATTAGTAGTATATTGTTCATTAATGCAATTATTCGAATATGCATAATACACACCCTAAGTCTAGGAACATAAACATATACACCATTGAACAATATTATTTAAACAGACAAATATGCAAGAAATGACAATTCAAATACTAATCATTGTTTGGTTTGTAGGGTGGACTCCCTCTCAATATTTTCTTCCTTGCAGGAACTACTGGAGTGTGCTCTCTCTTGATCTTTATTTCCTGGATTACCTGTCCTTGAACTTATATCCATCCTTGATCACTTATGCATACTTACTAGTATCATCATTGTGTTATCCTCGAGGTCTCATACATACATTCATTACTATAATCTCAATACTAACAAAACACAATAATTCTAAGTAATCTTAAACATGTATGGTCAAGATCATTTCAAACACAGATAATAAACATTAGTATTCAAGGTTTCAAGGAATACTTCTTTTACTCATGCATATTCTTTATTTGACCAAAGGACTTTTCCGGTTAGTCATATCATCAATCAAGGTAAGAGACATAATATGCATAAACCCTTGATTACTTACATTTCTAACTTCATGAATAATCATTATCAACCATACAACAGTATAAGATCCTAACACAAAGTTGGATTCTAACTTGATATAGGAAAAACATACCTGGTTATCATATTTGCTAGTTATGTCTAGCAATGTCTTATTGTTCTCTTCAATGACTTGTGCTAGTAACCTGCATATCTCATAGGTTAATCATTATAGAACCAAGTTATACATACCTCGTAAGTAGATATTCTATGTGATCCATGACAATGGATGAATCTTTGTCTTTATGTCAACATGGTCATATGTTCTTGAACTAGAACATGATTTGTCATTCTTGATGATCATGAACAGATCTCAAAACATGCCTCGATAAGTCATACCTGTCGAGATTGCTTCTAATCTTCTTATGTAATTTCTTAGCCTGATCTCCCTCTAAAACAACAACTCCTTCACTTATGTAAGTGACCAATCCATTCTCTTCTAGGATTAACCCAACCCACTTGATTTGCAGAAACTGGATCTGGAGCTGGATTAGGGTTTGTCAGCGAAACCCTAAAAATTCAAACTTTGAATTTCAAACTTCTGAAAGGATAGAAAGATGTGCCTTGATAAGCTAATCAACCTGGTACACCCAGAATTGGAAAACTACAAAGTTTTACCCCTCAAATTTGCTTTTCAATCTTTCGAATTCACTAGGGAGGACCCTGAATTAGGGTTTGAGTTTCTTGGAGCTTCACCTAGCCAAATAGTTTGATCCACAGCTCTAAAATTCGATTTTTCCAAGGAGCTTCCAGTTATGGTCATAGATTACAAAAATTCCCATTTTTGCAGAAGCCCTAATTTTCCACTTTTCCGATCAAAGTCCCGAACTAGGGTTTGATCAAGCCTGACCTTCTTCCCAACCACAAAATTCTATCTTGGTCTTTAAATTTTGATTTTGATGAGGAGAATTCATCCGTGTTCTCCTGATACAAAAATTCCAACATTCTCTGAAACCCTGAATTCCCAGAGCTGTGAATGAAGGTGCTCAAAATTCAATTTTGTTTTCACAGAAATATGCACTTGATTGTTTCTGGTGTAACTCTGAAATTTCAGATCTACAGGGTCTAAAATCTCTTCCTATGGTATCCTGACCTGTTATCTTTTCAACCCCGTAGGTCTGACCTCAAATGGATTCTTTGAGACAGAATTATACCAAGTGTCACAACGTGACCTGTTTATGGGATAAAACAAGAGAGCAAACTTGTATGGAGTGCCACATGTCACTGGTTCAGTTTCAGCCTCTGAAAAACTTACCTGAGAAAGTAAAGTCTGTGCCCTACCTATCACGTTTTACGAAATTTCATTTGGAGCTTCCTAGCCCAAGTTATGACCTTTTTTCCTAGGTCACCTATCAGTATGACTGAGATCTAGAAGATGCAGAAACCCTACATTGTACAGATCATAAATCTGAAAGTACAACGAATTAGAGGCTCTCCTTCAGACACAAGGTACATGCGGATCTTAGCTTTGACCTGTAATATTTTCAGATCCTGAAACTTTTCCAAAATGAATTTATAGCAAAAGTTCTATGATGACTGGTTTTTTCTATATCAAGCCATAGCTTCGCAAGTGCAACAAGTGTCATAAATGCCATACCATGCCTTCTTTCAAGCTAGCTCTGATACCATGTTATATTTTCAGAAATTTCAATCTGATCTAGGATCTCAACTGAGAGAATAACATGTACATCATATCAATCATGGACACAATAATGCAAGCACACAAGAGACACAGAGTTTCACCGGGGAAAACCAAGAAGGTGAAAAACCCCGCAACTTCCTTAGAGATAGATAGAGCAATGATACAACCCAAGTACAAGAGATAGTCCTCCTAGTAGCAGCTTCTCCTCCTCCACTAGTACGCCACTCTCCAATGAATGTCTGAGTGAGAAGTGAATGATCAAATAGACTGCCTCCTGCACTCTATTTATACTTGACTTGACTTGCCTAATAACCTTTACTAGGTCGGCCTTAACTTAACCACATAACATAATGCTGACGGGGCCAACCCCATCAAGGTGGTCTAGTAACCCATCAAGTATAAGTTACGACACTTACAGTATAAATGACGACACTTCCATATAGAGGAATAATAACATCTCTATAGGAATACAAACACTTCCGTATAGAGGAATAATAACATCTCTATAGGAATACAATATACATAGGTGAAATACTTTCCGAAGTTGCAATTACATCAACAGATAGAACATGCCTTTGAATGCTATAACCTCGCTGAAAATGAAGAAAAATAAGAGGAGAGTGATGAGGAGGATTCGCGCAAAATCAATATACCTGAGTCAGAGGGAGTGCGCGATGTAGAGGGACCTCCACTGGAAATTCTAGATATGAGTGGACCTGTTAAGACAAGAAAAGTGAACATTGGCACAAGTGAAGAGCCGAAGTTTGCATCAATTGGATATTATGGGGATGATGCAATGGTTGCGTAGATCACAGACCTTCTACATGAATATCATGATCTGTTTCCGACAAAGTTCTCTGAAATGAAAGGCATTTTGGGTGACTGGTGGATTATGAAGATACCTCTTAAGCCAGGCATGAATCCCATCAAGCAAAGGCCCTATAGACTGAATCCCATATATAAAGAGAGAGTCAAGGAAGAACTTGATAAGATGCTTGATGCAAGGATCATTGAGCCATTTGAAAATTCAGAGTGGATAAGCCCGATGGTTATCCAAGACAAAAGGACTAAAGGTGAGATCAGGATCTATGTAGATCTCAGGAAGTTGAATAATGCTTCGCTGCATGACCCATTTCCTACTCCTTTCACAGATGAAGTGCTAGACAATGTTGGGGGAAATGAGTCCTACTCATTCATTGATGGATTTTCTAGATACCATCATATAAGAATTGATCCAACAGACAAACATAAGACAACATTTGCTACTGAATGGGGCTCATTTCAGTATACAGTTATGCCCTTTGTTCTAAAGAACATGCCTGCCATATTTTCCAAAGTTGTTGCAGCATTTAAAGAGTTTATGCATAAATTTTTAGAAGCATATTTTGATGACTGGACTGTCTTTGGTTTGTTGAAAAAACCACTGTGAAAACCTCATAATGATATTAGCTAAGTGTAGACAACATCAAATCTCCTTGAATTTGAAGAAATGTATTTTTTGTGTGCCTTATGGTATTCTTCTAGGACACATTGTGTGCAAACAAGGTTTGATGGTTGATCCTCCGAAGATTGCAGTGATTGTCAATTTACCTACACCAACCTCAGTCAAGTAGCTTCACACGACACTGGGGCATACAGGATACTATAGAAAATTCATCAAGGGTTATGCACAGATAACTGTGCCAACGAAGAAACTGCTGAAGAAAGAAACGCGGTTCATATGGAACGCAGAATGTGAGAAGGGATTGGACACACTAAAGGAGAAAATGGTAACTATGACGGTCCTAGATTTTCCAGCTTGGGAGAAGTCG
This sequence comes from Larix kaempferi, assembly GCA_027924585.1. Classification (NCBI taxonomy): domain Eukaryota; kingdom Viridiplantae; phylum Streptophyta; class Pinopsida; order Pinales; family Pinaceae; genus Larix; species Larix kaempferi. Next base: position 21,242,461 of record BSBM01000434.1, on the reverse strand, counting down.
TTCCATGTACATTTTGATGCTTCATGTATAGAGTTGGGCATTGTGCTCGCTCAACTGGGTGAAGGGGGCATTGATCACCCCAATTCTTTTTCGAGCAGGAAGCTTTCATCAGCTGAAAAGAACTACACAACCACTGAAAGAGAGGGTCTAGCTATGGTGTACGCACTGCAAAAATTCAGGCACTATTTGCTGGGTGCACACTTCTCCATGTACACTGACCATTCAAATCTAAAGTACTTGGTCAATAAGCCAGCGTTAGGGGGAAGAATCTGCAGATGGTTATTACTCTTTCAGGAGTATGATTTCGAAATTGTAGTTAAGCTAGGCATGTTAAACTTAGGACCTGACCATCTCTCAATGATTGAATCAGACAAAGAACCCAACAATCTTGAAGACTGTCTTCCAGACACGCAGTTATTTTCTATATAGATCGTAGATGACTACTATAAAGACATTGTCGATTTCTTTACTACTATATTGGCACCAACAGAGTTTACTACGCAGCAAAAGAAGCAGCTGTTGGTAAGAGCAGCAGACTTCACCATAATCGCAGGACAGTTATACAAGTTGGGACTAGATGAAGTACTGTGCATATGTGTGTTAGAGCATGAGAAGCCATTTATATTGGCTGATGCACATTCAGGTGTATTGGGAGGTCACTAGGCAAGAAGAGCCTCTATGTAGAAGATATTGCAAGCAAGGCTATGGTGGCCTACTATTCACAAAGATTCGAAGGAACATTGCCAGAGCTGCGATGTTTGTCAGAGGACAGGAAGGTCGTCACGAAGAGATGAAATGCCGTTGAATCCGGAACTGACACTTCAAGCATTTGAGAAATGGGCTATTGATTTCGTGGGACCTATTAACCCACTAAGAAAGAGGACTGGTGTGAGATACATTATCACTGCGACAGATTGTCTCACCCGATGGGTAGAAGCTAAACCAGTGAAATACTGTAGCATAGTTACTGAAGCGAAGTTCATTTTTTAGAACATCCTTACTAGAATCGAATGCCCGAATATTTTGATGAGTGATCAAGGAACTCATTTTTTGAACCGAATTATTGAATCCCTTACTGAAGAGATCCACATTTATCATCAAAGGAGTACACCATACCATCCTCAAGAAAATGGAACTATTGAAGCTGTCAACAAATTATTGGAGAATGCACTCACAAAGGTGTGCAATGTCAACAAGGATGATTGGGACCTGTGCATTCCAACTTTGTTATGGGCGTACAGGACCACTTATAAGAATTTGACAAGCCATACACCCTTCAGATTGGCCTATGGACAGGAAGCAGTGATTCCTATGGAATATAATGTACCCATCTTACCGATAGCTGTGTTTATAAGCATGGAAGAACAAGAGGCAATAGAAGAAAGGCTTCTACACTTGGTTGGATTGGAGGAAGATCGCTTCATCGTAGGATTTCACCAGCAAGTGCAGAAAGATAGAGAAAAAGCATGGCATGATCACCATCTCAAGAACAAGTCCTTTCAGGTAGGTGACTTAGTCCTCCTATATGATAGCACTTTTATGAAATTTACTAGAAAATTTAAGATGCATTGGCTTGGCCAATACATTGTTAAACATGTTACTAACGGTGGCGCAGTTCAGTTAGACACGTTAGCTGGAGACAATATACCCTGATTGGTCAATGGAAGTAGGCTAAAACCCTATCAGGATAGACCTACTTTGTAGAACCCTCAATAGAATGAAGCCACGAAGTAAGGGGGAAAAAAAAAAAGAAGAAGAAAAATGAAAAACGAAAAAAGAAAAAGAAAGAAGAATCGCATAGTATGAAGCTTATAATGTCGCTGCACAGATCACCTGAAAGAGAGAAGATGCAAATTTTAGGACCAAGAGCAAGGAACCTCAAAGTAACCATGGCGGGATAGTGTCAACCTATTGCGCAGTTCAACGCAACGCTCCAAGAAACTAGCTGTTACAATGTCGGTTGGAAAACTAGCCGTTATATAGTGATTTTGTCGACGACCGCTTGAGAATTTAACACAGAAATAACCATTCTGAAGGAATTAATGAAGGAAAGGAACTGAATCCTCAGCGGGTTTGGCCAATGTACATGCCATTTAATGCTTTTATAGTCGTTGATGGGCGCAGCTAAGCCTAATTGCGCCTATAAATACCCTTGTAGTTAGACTCGCGGGCATTACCGAAACTCTGAAATTTTTCTACGAGCCATTTATTGCATTTGTTTACAGTTAGCACTAAGTTATCCCATGAGTCTGCAGAAGGAAGTTTAGTGAATGTCTGAAGATTCTACACTTGAGCAAGAGTTCAAAATCGAGCAGACTATGAGGGTGTTCAAGAAAATGGGGCTTGAAGGGTTGATGAGAACCCCCGTTAAGAAGGTTGTTACAGAGCAAGGACAGGGTTCACGTCAATTGCCACGACATTCCACAGTTATGCAGAGAAAGGGTAAGGAACCTGTAGTGGAGAATACAAAACCAAAGATGATGAGCTCCAAGCTTCCAAATGTCCTGCTTGGCGATAACGAAATACCATTAACTTTGACCCCTGAGTATATTTATCCACGTACACAGGATGCACCGGCTGTTAAGCTGTCCAGAAACGTGAAGTATGACATACCACTTCCACCAGTATCCAAACATGTGAATCTAGAAGCAAATCCGCTGGGTAAGATCACATAATGTAAGTTCAAGGACCATGACTTACTTCAAATGCAAAAGGAGCTGGCCAAGCTGAAGTACCCACAATTTTAGCTAGATAAATATATGTGCTGGAAGAAGGATGTGAAGGGAAATTATGTGTTGGTTGTGCAGAGTTGGCTATCTGAAGTAGTAGAATCGAGGTTGTTGAACCTATTGAGGTTGCCACACTTCGATCAGATCCCAGAACTGAATGCAGTGGTGCGCACTCTCATATCGCGCACACACCAAGGCTATCTTTGGATGGAAAGAAACTTTGACCCGAACATCAACATGATCCATCGCATCATAGGGTTAAGAAAGTGAGGTGAGGAACCTAAGAATTTTTTTCAAGCAAATCCAAGGATAACGAAGTCGTTGCATAGATGAAGCAAGCACATCAGATTCTAAAAGGAAAAAGAGGATTCGTCACGGACGATATAGATGATGATGTTACACGGTTCGTAACACAAATGCTAGCAGGAAAAATTTTGAGAAAAGCAAGGATGACAGAAGCCCCAGCCGGCGCAGTGCTCCTTGGGGCAAAAGCTGCGACGGGAGGAAGATTTAACTGGTGCCATTATTCGCAGACTACGGATATCCAAAGAGGTAACATCTAAATATATTCACACCTTAAATTTTTGTGTTGACATGCATTCCGTCTACATTTCAGCAAAGGTACAGAAAAAGAACCAAGAATGGTTCCAAGGGAACTATCACACGGATGAAGCAGATATCGACGGATAGATGAATGGAAGGTCGAAGGACCTATGATCATCGATAGTGACTCCAAATAAAGTAATCCAATTCAGATAACTATTGTCGAAGAGTCACCATCAGGAAAGAGGAAGGAACCCAGAAGCTCAGTCCCAGAGAAAGTACATAAGAAGAAACAAAAAGCCTCAAAGGGCCAATCAGAAGCAAAGCTCCATGATGATGATTATGAGATGATCGCATCCACGGTCACCGCGCATATGGAAGACCTACTGGTTGTCAAAGATACCAAGAATGAGGATATTAAAGCAAGTATAGAGCATAATCTCACTTCTTTGCAAGGTATAGTGACAAAGTTTGAGCAAGTCCAGTGCGACTTAGTTCATGGATTTGAGTGAGAAGATATATCAGTCGAAACATCGCAGTCGAAGCAAACACCTTTAGATTTAACCATGGCACCGAGATCACGCATTCTCAAACTAGATCCGCTAAGTGTCATCTTACCTCACGATGAACTAGCACCGGGCGTGCAAAGAATAGAGCATGTGGATGTTAACATTGCGATCTTGCTACTTGAAGGACTACACAATCTACACCTACAGGTTGTGGAAGAAATTCATGACCGAGATAGGGTCATTCTCAGCCATCATCATGAGTTACAAGAAAATTACAAGCAGTTGGAAGAAGAGAGTGCACAGAAGGCCAAGGATATCGATAACACACAAGAGCAGCAAAGAAGGATAGAGCAAATTGTTGCTTCAGTTTGCGCAGGGAACCCAGAGTGTGTCAAGCAGCCAAAGCTTGTAGACACTATCCTTAAGATCATATCAGTATTCAACGATCTTAAGGAAGAAATGACAGACATGGAGGTGGATTAAAAAGCAAATATTGCCACTCTGGAAGCACAAAATCCTCCAAAGACACCACCGGATTAGCAACATCTTAGAGCATCAGAAGTGCAAGCTGCCACAGACAACATATCCAGTGAAGTGGCTAAGTTCCAAAGCTTGCTGGATGAAGCTAAAAAGAGTATTTACTACGCTGCAAGAGGACCCTGAGCTGCTGGAGGTCCAAACCACTTTGAAGGCAAAGCGGGCAGCGTTAGTCACCCTGGACGCGAAGGTGAAGGCCCTGCCACCGAAAGATAAACTCCACAGATATCCAAAAGTCAGAGAAATTCAAGTGTTGAGAGATAGGGAGGCTGAAGCCGGAGATAAATCGCAACCCCTGCAAGAAGAGGCCCATACAATATCGTAGCAGATTGAGGAAAATCTAAGGGAGCTCCACAATGCGCATGACTCAGTACAAGAGCAAACGCAGGATGACATAACACTTGATGTATTGGAGACCATTAGGAAAATTGAGTAGGATACAAAGGAAACGGTTGCAAAGCTGAATGCAACGTATCAAGAGTTCGCTACTAAGTTAGCTCCGAAGGAGGAAGAACAGCTAGGAGAACCAGAAGTGGAGAGTGGCTTGGGGACGAGCCATATGTAAGTGTTAGGGGCCTGTTGGACCTAGCCCAAGTAAGGCATTTTTTAGAAGATTAGTTTTGGAGCTGCAGCGCAACTTAGATGAAGAACAGTTTTGGGAGCTACGAGGATACAGCACAGCGTAGCATCGACAGAATAAGGAAGTCAGCAGCACGAAGTTACCGCGCTGCAAAGAGCCTGTTCCACTAAGATTCGGAAAGGCAAATTTTTGGAAGGAAAATGGTACAAATTTCGGTAAGACCATCGACGCTCTATTTTTGGTTAATATACTCCATGATTCCCAGCAGGTTGGTAAGGAGTGATCCAGCAGGAAAGTGACCACAAGCAAAGACAACACTACATGAGCCGGTCTCATAAAGTTGTTAGAGAAGGAACGGCGGAGTGAAAGAAACCTGTCGGCATGCGCTAGTCAGAGGGGCTGAAAGTGATGTGACCACGCACAGAAGTATGGCCACGACGACGAGTCACTATTAGATCCTAACAGTCCTTGTTAGTGGGGTAACCGCACTAGTTTTGGGGTTCCTTAGTGTTTTTTAGCCCACTTGATTGTAAAGATGTGACTTACGGGCATGATCTATAAAATGACACATTTTGTAAGGGAAAGGGTTAATATTTGATAAGGAATAGTTGATTATTGTTGAATGCTATTGCAAAAGGCTCTGCAAGCTACCTGTGCAAAGACCTACTGAGAGAGAATATAGTCTGCATCTGAGTGCGCAGACTGGAACTGTTGTACCCTTCCCAAAGATAATATAACAACAGTTCCTGTGGACGTAGATCCCATCCTGGGGGTGAACCACGTTAAATTCTGTGTTATGTGATTTCTTATGTACTTGAATCTATGTCTTTGTTTATGTTGAATGGTTAAGATCTGGTTTATGAGCTCATGTGTTTTTCTTTTATATGTATTCGCCATAAGGATAATGATGGGAATAATATCTTAAGTGTCCACATATGTGAATGAATGTTAAATGCATATGTATTTCTAAGTCTGTTGAATGTGTAAGTCAATTGGGTAACCACTTAGTCTCTAAAGTTGGTATAGTGTGAGTCCCTGAGCACAGCACCGGAAGTGCACCATTACGTCGTTGTTTGTTACAATGTATAAGTCTACAAGGGTCATAGTCTATTACGCTTTTTGAATGTGTATTTGACACACTAAGTAATATCTACTGAAGCTTCCTAAGTATTGAGAGGAAGTGCAATCCTCTGCGGCACTGTCCTATCGTCAAAGAAACATCCCACATTACGCAGTCCTTGGATGTGCGATAGTCTAAGTGATAGCCGCAGAGAAGTTGAACTTCGCGTATTCCGAAGTCTAAGTCCTGTAGCACACTACCCGCCAGCTCTGTTTAAGCGCTCATCACCTGGTTGTGGAAACCTGATTCCGCAACCCCCCCATTGCTTCGCCTTGGGTGAGACCTCAGTCTGTTTGCAAGCTGTTACCGAAAGGGCCGATGAAAAAGGGTTTTGTTGATTCATCGAACTGCGCAGAACCTAGGTCTTTATAGAAAACCTCAGGAATAGTTATACAGCCAAATATGTTCTTGATGATGATGTTGATGATGATGATGTTTTTGTTTCTAATGATGAAGATGATGATGATAATTATGGTCATATCTACGAAAACAATGATGGCCTCAATGACAATGATGATGGTGGATCTGATGACTATGGAGACAATGATGATTTTGTCATCAACATCATCATCGTCACTGATGATGATGATGTTATTATTGTTGTTGTTTATGATGATGATGATGATTACTCATGATGAAGATGATGATGAAAATTATGATGACGACGGTGTTGATGATGAAAATTATAATGACGACGGTGTTGATGATGATGAAAATTATTATCATGATGATGACGATGATGATTATGAATCGGATGGTGGTGATGGTGATGGTGATGATTGTCATTGGAACCGATGTTATTAGAATCGTCAACACTAAAATCATCATTAAATTTTTTACAACTTTAACATTGATATGGTATTAGACTTTGTACCCAAATCGAGTACTAAAAACACTTTGGATCATCTTCTTCTAAAGTGTATTTGTAGATAATTTATATTTTTTGGGAGTGTAAGGAATTAGTGGGATCTACACAAAATATTTATAGTTTTTAGGTGTTACGGATTATAGGATTAAATTTTCTAAATGTTAGGATTAAGTGTTCACGTGTTTTGAGGGGTAGGGGTGGGTGTAAGTGTTATAATTTATATTATTTGTTACAGTTCAACAAGAATCCTTTGTATTTTTTACTACAAGGCATGACATTTATTGTTGAAATTCCCATATAATCTCTTAGGAGAGTAGTATTTATGCTCTCCTTGGCCAACTGAACATGCCTCCTCTTTAGTAGAACCAATGGTGATTGAAAAACTAGGGGATGGAAAGGCCCATGAGAGAAAAGGGAGTAGAATTACCTATTCCTAATGATGTTCCGAATGGTTGATCAATTATCTCACAATCCTCACCGCAAATTTGAGCTGAAAAGGGATTCTCACTCACTCCCAACTTGGTGAAAAACACAATGGTAAATAATTTTTACTTTTACCCTTTTTAGTATCAAAATGCAATATTCCCAACTTAATTTTTATTATTCCAAGTGGTTTTTTACTAAGATGAATATATTTTTGTGCTTTAATCAACTTATTGGCTCTAAAACTTGTCGTGAAGCTTGCATATTAAGGCTAATAAACATTTGACTGTGACAAAGATCATTTTTTACTTTTCCATGCTCCTCGTTAACTATGAAAAAGCTTCCGAGTACTTTTTACACCATGATCATGCTTGTTAAAAACATGATAAAGTAGTGTCAAGCTTAGTCTTTGTTCCTTATCGTGCTTGTAAATACATGAGAATAAATTACCGAGTACACTTTTATCACTTTTTCAGGCTCGTAAAATCGTTACCAAAAAGGAACCCCTCTAAGGTTTTGTTTAAGCCCTTTTCAGACTCACAAAACATGAAAAGCTTGCCAAGCGAACTTGTCTCTTTCATGCTTCTAAAAGGATGTGAAAGGTCATCTACACGATGATAGTTTACCCCATTTTTAGACTGTGTGAGCTATTTATGAAAAAGGTCTACTCTAATCACTTTTGACTAGAAGGTTCTCTTAGGCATGGCTTTATCCTTTTTCGGACCTCTGAGACTAAAAATATGAAAAAGTACATTTTGGACTCTTCTTTAGTATTTTTAGACTCTCTAAACATGAAATAACACTAAGTTTTCCTTCTCTGGACTGGTAAAACCAAACATTGAAGGACCCTTATAGGGATGAACCTAGCCTATATTAGGTTCATAAAGCACGTGACATTTTACTCATCCCAAGGGAGTGCTATATCGAGCATTTGTTATCCTCCTCAATCTCGTTAATAAACAAAGAGGTAATCGTAAATCATGATGGGGGATAAGGAAAGAGTGTCTGTGTACCCATATTATTGGCATCTTATAGTCACCCTTGAACATGGCATTTGTTTGCATCTCATTCAAACAACTTGGGTAATATGCTTGTCCTCGAGTCTTACCATTTTCTTGAGTTATTCCACTCCTTTGGGTCTTCTGAAGAATACATCAAACATGCATTGTATTAGGATTTGGTATCTACTTCATCATGTCAATGCTTCCAAGTGATGCAATTCCATGTTCAAGGGAAGTCTGTTGTTGAGTCAACCTTTGAATTCATTATACCCTCTTTTGTGTTGGTCACCCTTGAGTCAATCTCAAAATATACTCTATGGTACGATCTACCTCAAAATCATTTTTTATCTTGTTTCGTGTCGGTGATGGGGGAAATATCATGGCCCTCCTTCGACGGGTTTATCCTTGTCGACTTCAACACATCATATGAGGATTAGAGCTAGAAGCTATTCAAGTCTCTTGGACCTAGATGCCCTAATGGTAAGTTACCTCACTTTCAGCAGTAGGTTCACATCATTGAACTATGACTAGGAGATTCCATCGAATGTTCAACTCTAACTCATTGATTCACATTTGGGAGGATGCACTAGAGTACCTTGGGAGTAATTGACATTAATGATGATTTACCTCACAATTGTTAGTGGTATACATCAATGACCAATAATCAAGTGATTTCTACCATGTTCGACGTCAAGACATCTATTCGCATGGTTAGAATTGTACTTTTTCTGATTTGGGTTGAAGACTCTGGGATAACTTATGTATCTTACCCAAGATGCGATGGATATTTTTTGAGTCATATCAAAGGGATTCACTCTTGTATTGGTCGTGGCTATGTAATTATCTCATCATGGATCAACACTTGTATCTTAGTAGCCACTATTGTGTTCAGTCATTCAATACTAACATGGATCTGCAATAATTGGTCGACAGCCATGTTTTGAGTCATTTGGGACCTATATCTCAGAGTTTGTTATACTACATAAGTCCTTTTCTAGCACTTCAATCGATGGTATTTGCCTTAAAATTCCATACATCAAATCACTTCACCTATCACATGTCTTTGTCGTCTTTTAAACATGACGTCCTAAAAGGAAATTTTCTATGTTTGACTAGTAATTTAGTATAATTAAGTAATCATAACTCTCAATTTATTACCAGGATCAAGACACATGTCAAAGGACCTGGGTATGTTGAAACCAAATTTCCAAAAGTAAATGTAGCATTTGCAACCATGAAATGTCTAAAAACACTTCAAAAAATCAATGTTAAAATTGACTTAACCTATGCAACAGATATCTAAAAAATATTTGCTAGTATATTTCATAAGATTCATTCAATTTATTCTAAAAATATTAACAGTTATACCATCGAAACCCTAGCGTTCTGATGCACTCTGCATGATCCCTCACACTTGGCCCTTCCGCGGGCTCCCCCTGAGCTAGTTCCATGGATCCACAGCCCGCTCCCTCTTTTGAGGATTGCAGGCCTCTCCCAGATGCTGCTTTCTATTCCCTAGAGGATTCCACCTCCCTCCTCCTACCCAGTCTGATCATTCGGCTGAAAGCTTCATCAAACGTGCAGCTGCTCCCTACATCCAGATCCTGTCAACAGCTTCTAAATTGAAGGCTTTTACCCTGAGTGAATGCGGCTTGATCGGTCAATTTACTGGAATATGGCCGTCACCAAAATCCATGGATGCCTGGATAAACAAAAGATGGATGCCTTTGATCACCGAAGGTTTACAACATTGTTTATGCGGTAAGGGTTATTTTAATTTACTATTTGAAAACAAATATGATAAGGATCTTATTTTCCGAAGCGTCCCATATTTAATGGGCCCTCGTGGTCTCTATCTAAACCGCTAGAGCCTTTCCTTTGATCCTGAGAAAGACATCCCCTTAGCTGTCCCTGCCTCGGTTCGCTTACCCCATTTTCCCCTACATTGTTTGAACGACGATACCTTGCAAGCCATTGCCAATGCTCTTGGAAATTTATCGACAAGGCGGAACCAAAAGGATTCCTATTCACATGTGCCAGAATCTGTGTAGAGGTTGATTTGGACAAAGGTTTGCCTGAAGAAGTAAATATGCTAATGGAAGGTTAGGAGAACATACATAAGGTTGTGTTAACACCCAAAAAGTGCTCACTACCTCATCTGCCCCATTACATGACTCATTTGTCCATATTTGCCTCCAAAATGCCAAAAAACCCCTTTTTCCCCCCAAAATAATCCAAAATTCCTCCAAAATAGCAAAAACCCTCTAAAAGGGGAATAAAAAATACAAAAAAGAGGAAAAAAGGAAGCAAAAACCCTATACAGCTGACCTAAACCATATGGTTCCCAAAACCATGGGCCAGCACTCCACCACTAAAAACCTATAAATAGGTGATGGAGGACCCTCATTTCATATCCACAGTCAACCACACCCTTACTCTGCCAAAATCACTCTTGAAACCCTAGCTCACCCTTGAGCTACTTTCACATTTGAGTGCCCCTTTGGCCCATTTCCAAAACCCTTTGGAGAAAAAGAAAGGAACAAAACTGGAGCTTGGAAGCAACCCTCTTGGACTGCTGCAAAGGCTTCACCAACCTTCACATTGGAGGTATAATCAATACAAAAACCATTTTTATTCTCTTGTCTTTTCTGTTTATGCACATGCTTAGAGTAGTTACTATTTTACTGTACTGTCTTTCATTTACTATTTTTCTGAACTGCTACTAAGGAGTCCCTTCTCCTTAGTAGGTGCTCATTTGCACAAGCTAGGGTGAAAACCCTAGCTACAGTTTTGGCTACTCCGCTGGGGATCCTTTGAATTTTTTGTTATAGTTTTTAAATGTTTTTAATTTTCTGCAATAGTTTTCTGTTTTTTCCTTTCGGCTGCTGTAAACCGCGTCTTTTACCCCCCGTAGTTGCATTCCGACCGCGTCTTTTAGGCATTTACCTACGATTCGACCGTGGCTCTCAGACTGTTTCCAGCGATCTATCGGTGGTTTCCAGTCTATTACCTGTGATCTGACCGTGGCTATCAGGTTATTTCGTGCGGTCCGACTGCGGCTGTTAACCCATTTTTCTGCGGGCCGTCTGCGGCTTTCATCCATTTTCCTGCAACCCACCTGTGTCTTTTGGCCTTTTTTCCCGTGTCCCACTTGCGGCTTTCATCCATTTTGCTATAACCCACCTGCGTCTTTCGGCCATTTTCCTGCATCCCGCTTGCGGCTTTCAGTCATTTTCCTGCAACCCGCTTGCGTCTTTCGGCCTTTTTCCCACGTCTCGCTTGCGGCTTTCAGTCGTTTTCCTACAACCCGCCTGCAACTTTCAACCTTTTTCTTGCAGTCTTCCTGCATCTTTCAGCCAAAATCCCGCAACCCATCCGCGACTGTTGCTCTGTTTCCCGCGGTCCGACCGCTCAGATTTGCCACAGACCTGCGGTCTGTTTTCTGCACTTTTTTCACATTTTTGAACCCAGCACTTTGCTGCAATATTTTCTGCACCTGCACAGGCATCTGTCCTATCTGTAGCCATACTTCCCTACAGCCTTTTTTCTACAGTATTATTTATGTTCCATTTACAGAATATTTTTTAAAAAAATTCAGCATTTTAATTGAAAAGAGAAAATTTTGCATTTCAAAGTTTAAATTCTGTATTGTTATTTTTAGTTAGAAAGTTGCCCACCCCATGGCACTCTTACTTGGGTTCATCATCTCACACACACACACTCTATCACCTAATTCAAGTGAGCCCTAAAATACTACTTAACACAACCAACATTCTAACCCCACTTGGGGAACACATAAGAATTTTTGTAGTTAGGTAGGATCAGGGGGATAGGCATCCAAATAACACCCCTCGATTGCTTACACTTGAGACATAGTTGTTGTCCATTAGGGAACCAAAATGCCCTAGTATTTTTTGACATAGTTTAAAACTAATTTATCTAGAAGGCCTCTCCCCTAGGAGGGTTGAAGTCGCCAGACTGGTTCCGGAAGCCTAAGTGGAATACCGCAATCCATTAAGTAACCGAAGGATACCTTTCGCAATTCTCGGTGTATCACCCGTATGGAGATACAACAACAATAGAACCAAACGACAGATTCACCCAACCGAACATGTCATGAACGGGGTATCTTAGTTGTTTTTCTTCTAGGATTGACTACCCAGTGTCTCTCTCAGTAGGGGGATATCTTTAGCCACTTGGCTCTACTATCCATATTGTCTGACTTGGATTTCATCACCTTGCAGAGGATATGTCTAGTTGAGTCAGAATACTATTTAGCTAGGTGTTTGCATGCTCCCTTACCTCCTTTTGGTCTAGCAAGTCAACTATTTTTATTTTTTAGGAAACTTGCTGCTTGTTGGTATTCTGACCATTTCTGTTGATACTCCGCTTATTGTAGCACAGTTGTTACAGTAAGTGTTTTGAGTTGGTTGTTGGCCTGAGTGCCATGTTTTTTGCTCTCTCCTTCTGCACACTCGGTTGCATTAGGGTTTTTGAGCTGTATTCACTCAAAACAACCCCCAGATACTTGACACCATCTATCACCATTGAGTCCCCGAGACATTCTCGGTGCCTCTGGGGTGAGCCCCCACAGCACGGTTCACTTGACATCACCCGTCATAGACATAGATCTTCATCACTTGATACCACTCATCATAGATCTCGAGCTTTGTCACTTGACTCCACTCGTCAATGGCATAGAACTCCATCACCCAATCTAGATGCCCCTCTGAGGCAGAGTCCGAGAACCCCACGTGCACTGCACCGACCAGCCCCATGGCTGGCGTGACTTCCACCCCTTTCTTTATGGGGACCATTGGTGGAGCATCCACCACCACACTACCTACCACACCTATTTTGGGTATGCCCTCGATGGGGCCCACATTCCGATCACCGTACCCATTCCAGTAGTTGGCATACCTATCCCCACTCCATCAGTGACTCACACTACCCTTGGCGGTGCAGGACTGTCCCATACCACTTTCGTGCCTCCACTTGGGGGCATTGGCCCCAACATGGTCACAACTGCTAGTATGTCACATCCTTCTACTAGTTTTCCATTCTTGGCTAGTCTCAACCTTCCTAACCTAGCTAGACTGACTAACGATCCCATCAGACACGACCCTGCGTGGCCTCACATTCCCACCAAGCTCCCCTCCGACATCCCTAAGTTTGAGGGAAAGGTAGGTGAAGACCCCCAGAACCATATTGTGTCCTTCCATTTATGGTGTTCCTCCAACTCCATAGTGGACAACTCTGTCTGCCTCCGTCTGTTACAGTGCACCCTCACTGGCTCTACAACTAAGTGGTACATCAAGCAACCCCATGGGACCCATGCCACTTTTACATCCCTTGCCTTCACTTTCCTGTAGTTCTTGCAGTTACCTGTCCGCTACGATGCGGGAGTTGAGATCCTACTGTCTTGCAGACAGAACACGGCTACCCACATCACTGACCACATTCATGAGTGATGTCGACATCGAAGCCTATGCAAAATCAAGTTAGACGACCGTATCTTCTTAGATTGGTTTCCAAAATCCCTCCTTCCTGTCATTGCCAAGGATGTGGCATCCGAATGACCCCAGTCCGAAGAAGAGGCCATCCTCAAATTCCAGCAATTTGACCTTATTTACGCTCAGTCGGGTTATCTGTATTCCATCATACCTGACGCCCCTCGCGGTGATTCCTCCCGACACGATGCACCGGGGGCATCCCATGCCATAGATGGCATCATTGGTCGTATTGCCTCGCATCCTCAACCCTTTTCCATAGGACGTCCTATCCATGGCCCCGACCTTTCGCGGGCTACATCTCAATCCGGAGCAACCAATTCGTATGCTCCCATGGCACATCACCACCATTCCCACGGACCCTCATGTCCACCTCAGTGCTTTGGTCATGCATCCCCTGCTTACGCCCCCTCAGTCGCACCTCAGCCATATTACCACCCCCAGGCTGCACCAGCTCATGTGTCCTCTCAAGCCCAACCTGCTTATTACCCGCCACAGACAGCCCCTGCGACAAACCCACAACCCATTCTGCAGACGTATCAGCAACCCCCACAAGGTTCAGCACCTGCGCAGCCTCCACCTACTTATTATCCACCGCAGCCTACTCCCGCACCTACACAACCCCAGAACCCACCTGCTGCCCAAGGGCAAGTGTATGCCCAACAGAATCTACAGCAGAACCAAAATAACCAGCGCCAACAGGGCCAGCAAAATCGTGGCAAAGGTCGTAACCGTGGGAATAACCCCCCTCTAGACCAAGGCGGTCAACCTCCCAATCCCCCAAACAACAATAATGCGGCACCTGCCAACCAGAACCCTGATCGATCGCCCAAACAGGACAAAAATCCTAATTTGCGAACAAACCATCCATGTTCTATTTGCGGGGTCTATGGCCACTACACACATGCTTGCCCACATTTGGAGCGAGCTCGGCAACTTTGGCCTGATGATGCCCATCGCCAAGGGCATGCGGCTCCTCAGACACTGCCCAACCCCCCACCACCTCAACATCAACCTTTGGTGCTACAAAACCCCTTACCAACCCAAGGCGTAGTGAACACTCAGCCGTTGGCTCCCCCTCAAGGAAATGCACCACCACAACAGCAAATCACTTATGCTGCTCCTGATCAACCCATGATAGAATCAGGTACCCAACACTTGTTAATGATGTCATCCACTGATGTCAACCTCCAAACCTGTCGGAACCAATATGGCTCCACCCCTGAATCCCCTCCTGCCGACAAAAACACTAACGCTCATCCCACTGATCAGACGTTACGTATACCTCCGGCTCCACTACGTAGCGCCTCCAAAGCACCTCGCTTCCCACTTTGTCACATCAACAATAATCCCAATGCTCGCACTGCATCAAATTACAACATTGTAGATGACTATGCCCAGTCCCCCACAACCATGTCTACGTTAGAGGTCTTAAAAAACTGTCCTTCACAGTGCAAGATTTTGCTCTCTGCCATTGGTGCTATTGACCCAAATGATTCCCGACTGATGGCCTTCGATTTGGACTAGTCTGAACCACGCTTTCCTTCCACTTTAGCATTCCAAGTTTCTGTTTCCGTTTGGAATCTTGTCATCCATCGATGCATTATCAATGAACGTGCCTATACATGCGTTATGTCCACATTCGTTTGGCAGAAGTTGGGATCCCCTACTCTCCAGCAGTCCTCCACTGCATTGCGAGCCTACGACGACCGTTCGGCTCAACCCCAATGTCTCTTAGCTAATGTCCCCATCCAGTTGGATGGTAAAACAGTGCTCACTGACATAGAGGTCATCAATGCCCAACTTGATTATAACCTCTTACTTGGCCGCAGCTACATGTATGCCATGCGGGCGGTTTCCTCATCCATTTTTCGTACCATGATGTTCCCCCATGACGGACGTGTGGTCAAGGTCGATCAACTCACCTATTATGATCCCAATGCCCCCGCTGCACCTGAAAATGTCCTCCCCATGGTTGAACAACTTGTTTGTGGTGCAACTACCTCATTTTTTTCCTCCATGGGACTCGGAGTTTACTCAGATACATCGATGACCTCAACATTCCAATCCATTCCACCCTCGTCACCCGCGATCGAAGTATCTGACCTATGTACCCTTTCCCACAATACACAAACACCCAACAATCAACCGCCCTTGTTACCCAAACCACCATTGGTACCTAGTCACATTGGTGTTACACCCATCCACACAATCCCCTTCCTATTCCCTCCCTCGGGAGTAGTAAGCGCCCCGGTTATGGCTACTCTTAGCCTCCCTGGGTTAACCTTAGGATTACCTGTGTGGTATATTTCACCTCTCGTTCCCCCGCCAACACCAAATGTCGTCCTACAACCGATGCAACCCATTGCCACTACTAGTCGACCACCTCCCGGTGTCACTACCCCTTTGTCATCTACGAATCCCCCCCCTCTTATCAAGCACACTGGGGGCAAAGGCCCACAACCATACACTACCGTACCCCCGTCCAAAATAGTTAAAAACCCCCCCATGTTTTGTGCTCCTCCCAAATGCTCATTGTGTGATGAGTTAGGCCATCTGACTCATCAATGTCCACAATTACCTACATTACAAGAACACATGCAAATGCTTGACGACGACCCCAACATCCCGGTTGTCGAACTCGATCCAACCCCTAAGCCTCGTGATAAATCACTGCGTAACAACCACCCTTGTGCAATATGCGGTATTTATGGCCATTACTCACATCACTTTCCTGATCTCCCAGATTATAGAGCAGCTCTCTATGAGATGAATAATTTGGACCTTGAGACGGCACCCCCCACAATAGAGGAGATCCACCCCCCAATATCACCCTCATCTGGAGAGATTAACACCATCTATATGATCGCTTTGACTACCACTCCCTCGCCAACCGATTTGACAACTCAAAGTTTCCGCAATGATGAGGAGATTCTAGAGGCTCTCACTACCCCGGATTATCCCTAGGAAGACATGCACCATCGTTTCTATTTCCTCCCAGAAGAGTCCTCCACCACAGCCACCCAATTTGTGGTTGAGTCCAAATATTTCCCTCCCACCAAAGTCAACTGGTTTAAGGATCCCATTCCCACTCCTGATGCCTTTGAGGAGGGTAACATGGCCAACATCTCACCTATCATCCACATCGATATCTCTAACCCACCTGGTGCTCTTGAAATCATTACATTAGGAGCCTCCTGCAGTGAGTATGAGATTGGACAGTACAAAAAAAATTTCCAAGAGTTTCGTGATGTCTTTGCCTGGTCCTATACCGAAATGCCTGGTCTCGACCCCGCTATCATAGGCCACCACATTGACACCGCTGAGTTAGGGGGCATAATAGATTACCTCAACCCTGGGATAGGGGGCATGATCAATCATTTTGAACCTTCCCCATCACATCTATCTTAGCACATCAATGATCCCATTGTTCCAACCAGCACATATGTGATCCACAATCACAAACCCCATGTGCATAGCATGGGGGCAAGTCATTAACCTTGCTCACTTTTTCACATGCGTGATCTCAACCATTTTTTAGGTCACATGTCACTTGTATATATGATTTGATTCGATACACCTAGTATTCTACCCCCGTGGGTCATCATTTCTCCCCACTACTGCCTCCTTGGCTTGGTGGGCTCACCTTTATTTGTAACCATTTTTTAACCCAGTTATTTCCTTTGACCATTCCGGAGTCCTTATGGCCTCCATTTTTCGCACCATTTGCACCGCCGGATTCATATTTCTGTGCATGTGATGATGCTTCAAATCATTTCTCGCTCTCACCAGAACCTTTATTGACATCGTGACATTTCACCTTGTTGCCGCAATTTGCATGCCACATCGGCCATAGCCCGTTTTTGATATACTTTATATCATCGGATTCATTTTTCCGAGCCCGTGATGATGCTTGAGATCATTTCTCGCTCTCACCCCCATATTTTTTGGGTATTTTTTCCAAAACGCACCTCATTGCCTCGGTTTGCATGCCACATCGGCCGTTATCCATTTTTTCACACTTTTTATGTCACTGGATCCAGTTTTCTGAGCTCGTGATGATGCTTGAGATCATTTCTCTCTCTCACCAAGTACAATTTCAACATTGTGTCTCGACACCTTGCTACCTCGATTTGCGTGCCACATCGGCCGCCATCGGATTGTTCCGCATTTTTACATGAGCCATTCACTCCTTTCATACTGCAATTATTTCGTTATTTTGCCACCATTCATTATCCCGCAAGCAGGCCCACTAGTGTTCCCCCCTACCCTCGTTCTTGGTCATCATCAATGTTCCTTGATTGAGCACTTCCTCCTTGCCTGTCCATTCCTTTTGTTCGGTATAATTTTATCCCTTTTTTAGGCCGAACAAGTCCTTTACGAAAAAGGCACTTAGGGAGTTTATGTTAAGCTCTTTTCTGACTCCTAAAATAATGAAAAGATCGTCGAGCAATCTTGCTTCCTTTCATGCTCGTTAAAGTACCTGAAAGGGCGTCTATATGGTATAAGTTTAACCCTTTTTTGGACCTGGTAGACTAATTACGAAAAAGGAATACTCTAGTCACACCGGCTAGAAGAGTTCTTCATTGCATTCTTTTATGCTTCTTTGGGCCTTGGAGACTAACACACGAAAAAGCAACCCCCTGGAGTCTTCTTATCACTTTCAGACTCTCTAAAATTGAAAGCAACCACGAGCATGCACCATCCTGGGCTCGTACAAATCCACACGACAGTACCATTCCATTATTTCAGAGTCTTCTTATCACTTTCAGACTCCTTAAAATTGAAAGTCGTCACGAGCATGAACTATCCTGGGCTCGTATAAATCCACACGACAGTACCATGTTAAACACACTTCTTCTAGTTCCTTAACCCATGAAGAAGTCCCCCCGTGCCTCTTGGCACTATGATCGATCATCTCGGCAGCACCCCCAGTAAGGTCGCCTGTGTTCAAAGTATTCTGCAGTCTCCTGCCACTTTCCACCAACTTGAGTACCACTCACCCCACTCACTATCCTTGATCCATTACAACTATGATTCCTTTCCCACCAGTCAGTTTCATATGCTGCCCGATCATCCCCGCCATCATACTTTGAACAAAGGAAGTTTGAGTCCACCCACTCTACTTGCCCAGTTATCCCACACAGTATGTTAGTCCTACCATCAGTACTCTCACACTTCGGTTCTCCACCTCACGCTCCTATCAAGGAAACATCATTGCCTTGCTAGTTGCAGGTCTCCCTTTGTCGATGACATCCCCTCTATTCCAAAGGATAGACCAAGAGGTCCCTGCGCCTTGGACCCATCACCATATGTGGTGACTGCTTATGGACCATTTTGAGAGGAGTCATCATTGCCTCTCCGAGTGGTTGTTTCTCACATGCTCGACTTCAACACCTTGATCACATCATTGAGAATCGTGCAGGGTTTATACCCCTTCAGTTATTGGTCGAAGACCCCGGATTTCCCCCGACTCTAGCACATTGGTGAGTCACTTCGGAACACCTAGTTATATGTTCCCGTGGATGTCCAGGTTGCATTGGTGATTGTATTCGGAAGCCATCCAGTTATATGCTTCCTTGAGTACCCAGTTCAGTTCCAGTTCAGTGTACCATTGAGGGTATGACTCCCCGTCACTATGATCCAGCAGCTCATCAGTTCCTCTAGGACCACACTCAGCAGCACTGTTGTTATGCTAGTATATCAGTTCTTCAACTCAGACATGGTCATCCCAGCAGTATGTCCCAGATTTGTGTCCCCTCTGGACCCTTATGATGTACACAGTGGTTCTCTATGTATCTTACAGGTCCCCCTTTTTCGGGCCTCACAGTTATTTTTTATGTATCTTGATATGAGCATGGGTATGCCCGCCTCGACCATATATTGAGATTCTTCCTCATTCATTATTTGGGGCCATGTATATTTCAGGTCCCCATGTTTTGGACCCCATTGTTATTGTTGTCCTATATCTTGATACGAGCATGGGAATGCCCGTCTCGTCCATATGTTCAAATTATTCCTCATTCATTATTGAGGTCTTGTACTTTCATTTTTTGTAGTTTGTTCGGGACCGTTGTTCCGGGCTCTAGTTCATTTCTTCTCCTCTCCACATCCCAGGAAAACCATAAAAGACTTATGATGTCTATCGACCATACGATGCGCTCCTACCCTCATACATCAGGGGGCAATCTGTTAACACCCAAAAAGTGTTCACTACCTCATCTGCCCCATTACATGACTCGTTTGTCCATATTTCCTACCATATTTGCCTCCAAAAGGCCAAAAAAACCCCTTTTTTCTTCCAAAATAATCCAAAATTCCTCCAAAATAGCAAAAACCCTCTAAAAAGGGAATAAAAAATACAAAAAAGAGGAAAAAGAGGGAAAAGGGAAGCAAAAACCCTATACAGCTGACCTAAACCATATGGTGCCCAAAACCATGGGCCAGCACTCCACCACTAAAAACCTATAAATAGGTGATGGAGGACCCTCATTTCATATCCACAGTCAACCACACCCTTACTCTGCCAAAATCACTCTTGAAACCCTAGCTCACCCTTGAGCTACTTTCACATTTGAGTGCCCCTTTGGCCCATTTCCAAAACCCTTTGGAGAAAGAGAAAGGAACAAAACTGGAGCTTGGAAGCAACCCTCTTGGACTATTGCAAAGGATTGACCAACCTTCACATTGGAGGTATAATCAATACAAAAACCATTTTTATTATCTTGTCTTTTCTGTTTATGCACATGCTTAGAGTAGTTACTATTTTACTGTACTGTCTTTCATTTACTGTTTTTCTGAACTGCTACTAAGGAGTCCCTTCTCCTTAGTAGGTGCTCATTTGCACAAGCTAGGGTGAAAACCCTAGCTACAGGTTGATTATGAATAGCTGCCCTTTAAATGTAAAAAATGACATGAATATGGACATTTTGTCAAAAACTACCCCAAAAATGTCCAAGAAACCACAGAGAAAGTTCAAGAAGAAGGATGGAAACAGGTGAAAAAGGGGAAAAGGCCCACGGTAGCTCCACAACCCTCTAAACGTTCCCAGCCTAAATCTGCTAATGGAACTGCACCAGAAGCTAAGGAGGTTTCAACTACCAACAGTTTCCAGGATCTACATGTAGAAGAAGGAGAAGTTGTTGTTTTGGACGAAATTGCAGTGGAAACAGAAAGAAAAGAATTCATCCCCATTCATATCCCTGAAAAAGAGCCAATCATTGAAAACATTGGAGGATCTAGCACCCCCGGTGAATCATGGGCAAACAAGGTAAAGCATAAATTTGTCTCATCTTCTTCATCCCTGGATATCTCCTCGGATTCGCTCGAAGATGGGGACTTGGTGCAACCCCCGAACACCAAAGGTAGAAAATATTTGAGGTATCATAGAGAACTAGAGGTGGAAAAAGAAATTGAGTTGGGGAGGCAAAAAAGCCTGGAATATATGAAGTTACTACAGCAATTAAAATCTCAAAGTGGAGCGAAAGAAGGAAAGTCTCGAGTAGGACCTAACCCATCCAAGAAGTAATGCTAGCTCTCTCTTAGAATTATCGGGGTCTTGGTGGGCTAAATAAAGTTGAAGCAATAAAAAATATGATAAAATATCAAAAACCAGGTCTTGTTCTAATCCAAGAAACTAAGATGCAGAACGATGAGGTCTTGGCTCTCTCACGTGCTTTTTGGAAAGAAAGTCAGGGCATGGCTATTAGTGCCCGCAGGGCCTTTCAGGGAATTGCTACTCTGGCTTCCCCAAAATTTTCCATCATTTCATCCATTGAAAGTAGCCACTGGATGCTTACAGAATTAAAACCCAAAGATAGCAACACCTCAATTTATGTCTATAGGCCCATTCATCATAGGGATAAAATTAAGTTTTGGGAAGATCTCAGCAACTTTAAAGAGAGCTTGCAAAGGGAAAAACTCATCATTGCTGGAGATTTCAATGTTACCAAGTCTCAGCAAGAGAAGCGCGGCAGAAGCATTGTTCGTGACCCATTTGGGGAGAAGCTTAAGGATCTTATCGAGGACCTGAATCTGAGCAACATTCCGTTAAAAAATGCCAAGTTCAACTGGAGCAACAAGACATGCAGCATTTTTTGATGTATATGTAACTTCGGAATGTATTTCATCTACGTATTTCATATATATTTATTGTACCCTTATTAGAGATGTGTTATTCCTCTATAAGGAAGTGTCGTCATGTGGATTGACAAGTGTCGCAAGTGTGTGTACTTGCCAATGGGTTATTAGACCACCATGTGTGGGGTCGGCCTTGAAATATATATTATATTATGGATGTATCTAGATAGACAAGTTGGCCCCATAGTGTAACTGGGCAAACAGGTTCATATAAATAGAGATCGGGAGATCTCTATTTGTATCATTCGGAAAGTCACACTTCTCTCACTCAGAAAGTGGCGCACTAGTGAGGAGGAGGATCATTTGCTACGAGGAGACTATCTCAAGTGTATTTTGGTTGTACTTTGGTTGAGCCATTGCTCTCTCTATCTCTGAGGAAGTTGTGGGATTTTTCACCTTAGGGTTTTCCCCACAGAAACTCTGTGTCTCTTGTCTCTCATGCTTTTGATTCTTGTGATGCTTATCATGCTTATTGTGATTGTTATGCATTGATATACTGTATATGTTATTCTCTCAGTAAAGATCCAAGAGTATTGTGAATTAATGCTCAAAATTTAACATGGTATCAGAGCTAACCTGAGAAGAAGACATTTTGTAGTGACGAAAACTTGAGTTTCTTGTTTATTGGGTTTCTCTCCACAGATTTCGAAAACGGAGTATAGTAGATTGACTCTACTCATCAAGGAGAATCTATCTGTCCAATAAGAATTCAATTCTGAGCATTTTCAAATTTGGCCCTAAAAATTAGGGTTTCCACAAAAATAGGAATTTTTGAAATCTGAAGACATAGCTGGAAGCTCCTTGCAAAAATCGAAGTTTAGAGCTTTGGATCGAGATTTTTGGCTGGGTAGATCTCCGGGAAACTGAAACCCTGATTCAAGGCTCTCCCAAGTGAACCCAGGAGGACAAAAAGTCAAATATGAAAGGTAAAACTTTCTTGATCTCAAATTCTGAATGCACCATGCTGATCAGCTCATCAAGGCGCATCTTTCTATCTTTTCAGAAAGTTGAAATTCACATTTTGAATTTTTAGGGTTTTTTCGACAAACCCTAAACCGGGACCAGATCCAGTTTTCAGCATTTCAAGTGGTAAGACCTAAATCTTTTCTATTTCCATTTGAAGTACTCTTTAAGATGTCTCTCCACACCAAGCTTGAGGATAAGCTTGAAGGGGCTGATAACTTTCGAGCTTGGAAGTATAGGATTGGGTTAATCCTAGAAGAGAATGAGTTGGACTCATATATAAAAGAAGACATCCCTATCCCAGAGGATGAAGAGGCCAAAGTATTGCATAAGAAGAACTTGGTCAAGGAAAAGAGAATCATTGTTGATTCTATCAAAGACCATCTCATACCCCATGTGTCTTCTCTAAATACACCCAAGGAGATGTTTGACTCTTTGACCAAGCTATTTGAAGGGAAGAACATAAATTGAAAGGTGACCCTGCAAAACCAATTGAAAGGAGTAAAGTTTCAGAATGGAGAAACCATTCAATCTTATTTTTCTAGGGTCTCCCAGATTAAGGAACAACTGGAAGCAGTATATGAAATGGTGGAGAATGGTGAAGTTGACATGACCACTTTGAATGGCCTACCTAGGTCATGGGACTCCTTTATTCAAGGAATCTGTGCAAGAAAGAAGTTGGTATCCTTCAGCAGATTATGGGAGGAATGTTCTCAAGAAGAAGCAAGGCTTGTGGCAAGAGAAGAGAAGATGGGAAATGAAGATCAAGCTCTTGCAGCTCACACCAAAAGAAGCAAGCCCAAGAAGGATCACGCTCGCTGCAAGAGATCCTATCAAAAGAATAAGAAGGATCTAAGATGCTTCACATGCAATGAGAAGGGTCACTTTGCTTCAGAATGTCCCAAGAACAAAACGGAAAACCACAACAACAACAACTCCAGTAAGAAGAAGAAGGGTAACAAAAGAAGGTACCATGCTTATGCTATCGAAGATGATGAACCTCCAAAGAAGAAGGCTAGGGTAGAAAGTGATGATAGTAATGATGACTCATCAAGTGAAGAAGAGTATGTTCTAATCTCTGCTCTCACAGGTACTATCTCCCATGGTTGATTGATAGTGGGCTTCCAAACACATGAATGGGTTTAAGGAATATTTTGTGAATCTATCTGAACATGAATCACCCCATAAGGTGAAACTTGGGGATGATTATCAATACCCAATCAAAGGAAGTGGTGAAGCCTCCTACAACCTAGATTCTAGAAAATCTTTGAAGATGAAAAAAGTCCTTTATGTACCTGGGCTCAAGAAGAACTTACTTTCCATCTCTGCATTGGATGCAAAAGGTATGAGGGTTGCATTTGTGGATGGCCAAGTCCTAATGTGGCCAAAGGGAAAGACCATAGATGATGCAGTTGTGATTGGAGAGCAAGAGGAAGGTTTGTATAAATTAAAAGGACAACATGAACATGCCATGGTGCATGAATCCATGGAGCCAAGTGAACTTTGGCATAGAATACTTGCTCATATGTACTATAGGGCACTTCCAATTGCAAGCAAGGCTGTAGAAGGTCTTCCTGAAATCAAGACCAAACATGAAGGTGTTTGCAAAGGATGTGCAAAAGGTAAGAATATTAAGAAGGCTTTCCCAAGTAGTGAAAGCAAGGCAAAAGATATCCTGGAAATCATCCACTCAGATGTATGTGGTCCTATGTCATCCAGTCCTCTAAGTGGGTATGTTTACTATGTCTCATTTATTGATGACTTCTCTAGGAAGACTTAGGTATACTTCTTGAAAAACAAAGATGAGGTGTTTGATAAGTTCAAGGAATTCAAAACCTTGATGGAGAATCAAACTGACAAAAAGATCAAAACATTCAGATCCGACAATGGTGGAGAATTCACCTCAGGTGACTTCAAGAAGCTTTGCAGTGATTCAGGGATTAAGAGGGAGTTGACTGCTCCTTATAATCCTATACAGAATGGAGTCGCAGAAAGGAAGAACAGAACAATCGTGGAAGCAGCCAGGGCAATGCTGCATGACCAGGATCTACCTATGCATCTATGGGCAGAAGCAGCTAGAACAGTTGTATATGTGTAGAACAGAACACCCCACAAGATATTGGACAACAAGACACCAGAAGAAGTCTTTTCTGGTAAGAAACCTGAAGTCAGCCATCTCAGAATATTTTGTTGTCCAGTATACACTCATGTCCCAAAGGAAAAGAGGACCAAACTAGATCGTTCAGGAAAGAAGGGTATCTTTGTGGGTTACAGTGAAAGCTCGAAGGCTTATAGAATATACTTTCTAGGGTTCAAGAAGATTGATGTCAACACGGATGTAACATTTGATGAAAACTCAGCATTCATCAAATCAAGGAAGGCACCTATCGAAGTTTATGAAGAACCTAAGGAAACTAGATTTCAAGACTCTACCATGACTGAAGCAATTCCAGAAGTTGTTCGTGAGTTTGAAGATCCGCAAGAACCTATAGATCCACCCCGTGAGGATAACTCTCACAAGAGGAAACCTGCATGGGCTAGAGAGCTCATTCAAGATGCAGAAACATTTGGCATTCCAGAAGATGAACACAGAGCAAAGAAAAGAACCAGATCACATACCAACTATGTTGCTTTACTCTGTGACATTATGAACAAAGAACATTCCAGTAATGAAGAAGCAGCAGAAAAGAAAGAATGGAAGGATGCTATGGTTGAGGAATACCAATCAATAATGAAAAATGATGTTTGGGATGTTGTCCCAAGACCTAAAGAGAAGTCTATTGTGACTTCCAAATGGATCTACAAAATCAAGCATGCTGCAGATGGCTGTGTAAAGAAATACAAAGCAAGATTCGTAGCTCGTGGCTTCTCTCAAAAAGAGGGAATAGATTATGAAGAAACTTTTGCACCTGTAGCCAGGTATACTTCCATCAGAATAGTACTTGCCTTGGCTGCAGCAATGAAATGGAAAATACACCAGATGGATGTCAAGACTGCTTTCTTAAATGGTGTAGTTGAAGAGGAAGTATACGTGGAGCAGCCACTCGGTTTTAAAATACAAGACAGGGAGTCATATGTGTGCAGATTGAAGAAAGCCTTGTATGGCTTGAAACAAGCTCCCAGAACTTGGTATGGTAGGATGGATAGTTTCCTATCTAGTTTGGGATTTACCAAGAGTAAAGCGGATTCCAACCTTTAATACAAGGTTGAGGGAGGGAATCCTGTGATTCTACTCCTATATGTGGATGACTTATTTGTAATAGGAGATGACAGATTGATTGCAGATACTAAGAGGAAGCTTGTTGCCGAGTTCGATATGAAAGATTTGGGAATGATGCATTATTTCCTAGGTATGGAGGTGTGGCAGAGTGAAGGTGGTATCTTCCTTGGTCAAGGGAAGTACATAGTAGATATCCTGAAGAGATTTGGGATGATGGATTGCAAGGCCATGGCCACACCTATGGCATCAAATCTAAAGCTTCTATGTGATGCTTCATCTAAGCCGATTGATGTCTCTATGTATCGTCAGATGATTGGGTCCTTGATGTACCTGACGAACACGAGACCAGATATTTGCTTTGTTGTGAACACATTGAGTCAGTTCCCGACAGATTCAAGGAGTGTTCACCTAGTTGTTGTAAAGCATGTTCTGAGGTACCTAAAGGGTACAGTGGATTATGGGCTCAAATATGATGCGAATCAAAAGTTTAACCTGCAGGGTTATGTTGATTCAGATTGGTCTGGCAGTGCTGCAGATAGGAAGAGCACATCTGGGTGCTGCTTCAGTATGGGATCAGGTGTGATCTCTTGGATTAGCAGGAAGCAGTCCTACGTAGTACTAAGTACAGCTGAGGCAGAGTATGTTGCATCCTGTTCAGCTAGTTTTGAGGCAGTATGGCTACGGAAGCTACTATCTGAGTTATTTGATCTCCCATTGGATGCTACTGGTATCTTTTGTGATAACTAGAGTTGTGTGAAGCTGTCCAAGAACCCAGTGTTTCATGACAGGTCGAAACACATAAAGATCAAATATCACTATATCAGGGATATGGTGCAGAGAGGAGCTGTGAAACTCCTGTATGTTGCAACGGACGAGCAGATTGCAGATGTGCTGACAAAGCCACTAGCCAGGGTGAAGTTCGAGTACTTCAGGGAGAGGTTTGGTGTTCTTCAGATCGAGGACACTTCGAGGAAGAAATGATGGACACATTTGCTGAAGCCATTCCAAGCATGTTGGAAGGAGGATCCTTCACATGGCTGTGGATGTAAGTGCTGGATGATGAGCATCAGGATCATGTTCTGGTTTCTGCTTTGTATGATCAGTTGGATCATTTTTATATGTATGTATGCATCATGTTGGATGTTGAATATGATCAGTTGGATCATTTATATGTATGTATGCATCATGTTGGATGCTTTATATGTATGTATGCATCATGTTGTATGCTGGATATGATCAGTTCGATCATTTATATGTATGTACGCATCATGTTGGATGTTGGATATGATCAGTAGGATCATTTGTATGTATTTTGTATATGCATCATGATGGATGCTTGGACCATGTATTTGTATATGTATCAGGTGGATACATTGTATGATCAGGCGGATCATGTATGGTGATATGTATCATGTATTTGTATTTGTATCAGGAGGATACACTATATGATCAGGTGGATCATGTATGATGATATGTATCAGGTAGATACTTGGTATGCATTAGGTAGATGCATTGTATGATCAGGATGATCATGGATGACGAGCTTCAGGATGTTGCTCCAGATGACCTGCAACAGGATGTTGTAGTGATAATGATCAGGATGATCATGTGTACATCAGGATGATGCATGGTGAGTATCAAGTTGATACTCTATGGCCATGGATCAAGTTGTGTAGATGAGCATATAATTTGGCCCTAGAAGATTTGCAGATAGTCTTTTGAGATTTTGCCTATGGCATGTAATCTGGCCCTGGGATATCTGGCAAATGCTCTTTCGAGGTTTTTCTCTGAGAGGACATATAATTTGTCCCTGGGAGATCTGTAGATAGTCTTTCGAGGTTTTTCCTATGGCATATAATTTGGCCCTGGGATATCTAGCAGATGCTCTTTCGAGGTTTTTTCCTATGGCATATAATCTGTCCCTGGGAGATCCGATAGGTTCGGCTGTGTGCCCGTAATAAGTCTTGGGATGCTCTTGAGAGGTTTTTCCATGACCACATATAATCCATCCCTGGGAGATCCTATAGGTAGAGCTGTGTGCTCGTAATAGCCTGGGATGCTCTTGCGAGGTTTTGTGGTGACCACATATAATCTGTCCCTAAGAGATCCTATAGGTAGAGCTATGTGCTCGTAACATCCTGGGATGCTCTTGCAAGGTTTTGTGGTGAGGTCACATATAATATGGCCCTGGGAGATCCTATAGGTAGAGCCGTGTGCTCGTAACATCCTGGGATGCTCTTTCGAGGTTTTGTGACGCACGTAATAAGTCTTGAGGATTCCACAGTATGGCCAGTGATGACGAAGACCTGCAGGTGGTGGGCCTACATCAAGTATGAAAAAGGACTGGCTCTGTAGAACGTCCTATGACAAGTAGAGTCAGAGATTGGTTGAGATAGCAGCAGCAGTGATGATGATGATGACGATGATCCTGAGAAGAAGACTTGTCTAGCATATCTGTGTCGAGAAATACCTTCCTAGTTAAGAGGGAGTGTTGATGTATATGTAACTTCGGAATGTATTTCATCTATGTATTTCATATATATTTATTGTACCCTTATTAGAGATGTGTTATTCCTCTATAAGGAAGTGTCGTCATGTGGATTGACAAGTGTCGCAAGTGTGTGTACTTGCCGATGGGTTATTAGACCACCATGTGTGGGGTCGGCCCTGAAATATATATTAATTATGGATGTATCTAGATAGACAAGTCGGCCCCATAGTGTAACTGGGCAAACAGGTTAGTATAAATAGAGATCGAGAGATCTCTATTTGTATCATTCGGAAAGTCACACTTCTCTCACTTAGAAAGTGGTGCACTAGTGAGGAGGAGGATCATCTGCTACTAGGAGACTATCTCAAGTGTATTTTGGTTGTACTTTGGTTGAGCCATTGCTCTCTCTATCTCTGAGGAAGTTGTGGGATTTTTCACCTTAGGGTTTTCCCCATGGAAACTCTGTGTCTCTTCTCTCTCACGCTTTTGATTCTTGTGATGCTTGTCATGCTTATTGTGATTGTTATGCATTGATATACTGTATATGTTATTCTCTCAGTGAAGATCCAAGAGTATTGTGAATTAATGCTCAAAATTTAATAGCATTGGACACATTGTAGCCAGGCTTGATCTCTATCTGGTAATTTCCTCCTTCCTTTGTTCTGATCTCATAGTTTTCTCCTTTGCCATTCCCTGTGCCTCTTCAAATCATAAACCTATTACTCTTAACCTTTCCCCTCCTGAAAATCTTGGACCTATACCTTTCTGTTTTAATCCCCTTTGGATCCAGAATCCCAGCTTCATAGATATTGTTAAAAAATCTTGGAGCTCAAGCTTCTCTGGATCCCCTATCTTCATCTGGGAATCCAAGCTCAAAGCTGTCAAAGCACTTAAAAATTGGGCCAAAATATCCTACAAAAACCCCTACAGTTCTAGAATTAACCTCCAAGCCAAACTAGCCAATCTGCATCAAAAAATGGAGAGAGAGGAAGTTACTCAATCCTCTCTCATTAAGGAAAAAGTCTTAGATCTTGAAATTCTTAGGGCAGCCAAGCAGGAGGAGGAGACCTAGAGATTAAAATCCAGGCAGCTTTGGCTCAAAGGTGGCGACAATAATACTAAATATTTTCACAATCAGTTTAAAGCTCGCAGCAGTAAGAATGCAATCAGGGAGTTAAAAAATAGCAACAGAGATAGAATCAACAATCAAGAGGACTTGAAGATTCATGCTTACAATCATTTCAGAGAGCTCTTTACGGATAGTGGAGAAACGGTTCCCGAAGCTCAAGCAAATCTCTTAGCTGGAATCCCCAACCTTGTATCGGAAAGTGCAAACAGGGAGCTTGCTAAACCTATCCTGGAGCACAAAATTGTGAATGTCATCTGGTCTCTTCAAATTGACAAGGCTCCTGGCCCCGATGGATTCACCATCAATTTCTATCGGGTCGCCTGGGAGGTTATCAAAGATGACTTGAAACGCATGCTGAATTGGACTAGGAAAAAAGATAAAATCGAAGGGGCAACTAATTCTTCCTTTCTTGCCCTAATTCCCAAAGAGAAAGCTCCCTGTTCCATGAGTCACTTCCGGCCAATTTCCCTCTACAATACTTCCTATAAAATCCTTTCTAAAATCTTCGCCACAAGAATGAAAAAAATCATGGGAAAGCTCATTTCAGAATCTCAAGGAGGATTCGTTGTTGGAAGGAAAATTTTGGATAAAATTATTATTGTGCAGGAGGCTATCCATTCCAGCATGGAAAAAAACCATCAAGGCATGGCCATTAAGCTTGACATGGCTAATGCCTTTGACAGAGTCAACCATAACTTCCTTTTTTCTATTATGGAAAAATTCGGCTTTTCTAGCAGGTTTGTACGATGGATAAAAGCCTGCATCAATAGCCCCTGGATAGCTCCCCTTGTCAATGGTAGATCAACCGACTTCTTCCTAGCCTCAAGAGGTCTTTGTCAAGGTTGTCCCTTATCCTCTTTCCTCTATCTTTTAGTTGTTGAATCTTTGAGCGGGAAACTTCATTCCATGCAGGCCTCTATAGACCTCAAAGGAATCAAAATTGTCAGAGGTGTCAGACCTGTTAACCACTCTCAGTTTGCAGATGACACAATCTTAATTGGAGGAGCATCTGCCATCATTGCTTCCAAGTTCAATCTTGTTCTAACTTCTTTCCTCAAGGCTTCTCATGGCAAAGTGAACTTTGAAATATTCCAAAATTTACAGTTGGAATTTCTCTCATGGGACTCTTGCAGGAATCGCCAGAATATTTGGGTTTGAGGGAATCAGAGATTGGAACTCCTTCGACTACCTTGGTATTCCCATCTTCAAAGGAAAAAAAAAAGTCACAGACTGGCAAGAGCTCATTGTCAAGCTTAAAAAAAAAATCATTTCTTGGGGCACCCATTGGTTAAACCTTGTTGGAAAAATGGTGCTCATCAATTCCATCCTCTCCACTTACCCTCTTTACGCCTGCTCCATTTACCTCACTCCCAAAACAGTGATGTTGGAAATCACCAAAGCTCTCAGAAAATTGCTATGGCAGGGGGGAAAAACTAATGGATCAAAAAAATTTCATCTGATAAGCTGGGACACAGTATGCATACCCAAAGCATACGGAGGGGTGGGGATCAAAGATCCATCCTTCATGAACCTTGCCCTTGGTACAAAAACTCTTTGGCGGATTATCTCGGGTAAGAAGGCATGGTGGAAGGAGATCTTATATAAAAAATACATGCCGGGAAGTAGAAGCAGATGTGTGGAGAGCATTGATCATGGGAAAAAAGGAACTTCAATTTGGAATCTTTGCAAAAAAGCAGCTTTTATCATCCAGAACAACCTCTCTTGGATCCCAGGCAACGGTAAACAAATCCAAATCTAGAAGGACAATTTATGCTCCAGCCCTCCTACCAATTCTCTCCCTGATTTCCGAGATCTACGAAGCTAGATGGAAGATGCAAACATTCATTCCCTGTATGATCTGTCCACCTGGTCCCCTCATGGTAAATGGATGGGTTGGCGCATGCTAGACTTACCTATGCATCTCAAGTATGATTATAACACTCTCCTCTCTCATTTTCATGGTGCAATCCCCATACATATTTCTATGAGGGACAAGCGAGATTGGGGGAATGGTGGTGCTTACTCAGTTAAGGAAGGATATGTCTTTCTGGATACCCTCAACAA
Source organism: Larix kaempferi (assembly GCA_027924585.1). Lineage (NCBI taxonomy): Eukaryota > Viridiplantae > Streptophyta > Pinopsida > Pinales > Pinaceae > Larix > Larix kaempferi. The sequence continues at coordinate 21,210,635 of BSBM01000434.1, read as the reverse complement.
CCAGTGAAGCAAAGACAGCAAATGGAACAGAGTCTAGGATAGGGATGGGATACCAAAGGTGAACGTCTCCAATTACGCACTTTCTCATAGAAAAATCCTCACCGCGGAAAATCTCAGAAGAAGGGGGATTGAAGGTCCAATCAGATGCACCTTCTGTAAAAGTGTTGAGCTATCTATCGATCATCTTTTTCTGGAATGCAAGTTCACCCAAGAAGTGTGGCATAGAGATTTTCATGAGATTCACCCAAATCTCATCCTACCACCAATTGGAATGACCTCTTTGCAAACTAGCACCTTTACTATCCCAATTCATTCGCCAAAAAGCCAAACTTTAAAAGAGCCTGGGTTTCCTTCCCAAAATTCCTCTGCTGGAAACTCTATACATGTAGGAATCATGAAATCTTCGAAGACTGCAGAACAACCCTAGGCACACTTGTCTCTTCTTCCAAGACCCTTTGGATTGACGCTCTATCCTCAAGAAACATGAAAAATCTTTGCAAAGATCCTTTAACTATGGAAGAGCAGGGCTGGGTGGCCGATTTGCTGATCCCTCCCCAACAATCCCAAATCCGCCTTGTCAAGGCTCAAAAACCTCAGAATTGGCAAATCAGAATGGAAACTAAGCATCTCCATGACTAGATAAGAACTATTGGTAGCCACATCCTCTTCTTTGACGGTGCCTCTAAAGGCAATCCTGGGTTGGCAGGTGCTGGGGGAATCCTTCTGGACTCCGACGGAAATAAGGTGAATGATTTTGCTTGGGGGATTGGTAGGAAAACCAACAACGAAGTTGAATGGCTTGTTGTTATTAAGGGTATGGAATTTGCGAGGAAGGATGATGTAAAGAATCTTGTGGCCTGTAGTGACTCTATGCTAGTGATCAGGGAAGCCAGGGCTCTTATGAGACATCGCCGAAAACTTGTCTCCTCTTTTCACCACCACTTCATTCACTTAGCCAAGGATTTCCTCTCAATCTCTTTCCTTCACATTCTAAGGCATAATAACCAAATTGCAAACTCCATGGATAATATTGGTGTAGGCTTGAATTGTGGTCATGATTTGATAAACAACCTACTCCTAATGAATAATTGGGTCCCTTAGATCCCGTCCCCCTCTCGCCCTTGTAACATTAGCCTCACCCTTTCGATGAACCTACTTAATAGCCATATCTCCTTGAGATTCTCTTGCTCCTTTCAAACATCTCCTCGCTTGAACTGGTGACCACCCTTAATAGGCTCCATCTATCTTGCATGTGTGAGTTTAATGTGGACCAGTCCCAAGGTCTTCAATGGCTATTTCATGCATGAAGGTGGCACACTCTATATCCCGTATATCTCTCTCTGTGGAGGTTATCCCTGCATTTTTCTTTGAAGTTTGTTATTAGGTTTAAACATGGAGGATTCCAATTTGTGTTTGTCAACTCTGAAATGTCGCAAAATGTAGGAAGTCTACCCAGGGGCATTCCGGGGGAATTGGCTCGAAGCGATACCTCTCTGATATCTTTCATGGGAACAGCTCTGGTGGTAATGAACACTCTCATGGTGGCACGGAAAAGCATGTTTTCCATGTACATTCCAATGCTGAGGACCTTGGCAGCCGTAAAATATGGGTTTCTCTTGACTTTGGTCAGGGTCAGGGAATCAGGGGTCCTATGCAGCATTCTGGCTGTGGATTAGAACTTGGAAGGAAGAATTGGAAGGCCCTCTCGACTCCTGGCTCTGGGTTTATTTTGACTCCTTCGCAGTAGTTTAGAGGTACCCCAGGAGATCTGGGAGTTAAAAAATCTTGGTAGCATGCGCTGGGTGATAATGGTGGTCTAGTGCACATTGATTCTCCGCGTGGGCAGGCTAGCCCTTCCCTTGAACTTCACTCGCAAGTTCTGGACCTGGAAGCTCAAGTCCGTTGGCTCCAAGGTGACTTCTCCAACATGAAGAAAGTAATTTCCCACCTCACCACCTTCGTTCAAATCTCTAGCTCTGAAGTTTGGAATAGTAATGGAAAAAGGAAAGACTATTTGGAGAAGCTTATGGGAAAGATTAATTCGTTCCATGGCTGCCTCAGGATTGTGGAGGATAAAGTTGATTGTATCAGAACCAGTGGCAGAAATAGCCCTTTCGTCATTCTGAACATTGACGATGAAATTGCAGGTGCAGCAACAGGAAGCAAGGAAAAGATTAATCGCCCCCTTCATGGAAATTGACTTCTTCACTGTGCTCTCATCTCGGCATTTTAGCAACTTTGTTTGGGCTTGAATTGTATAATCCCTCTCTTATGTATTACTCTTGCAAGTTTCTCTTAGGTCAGTTTGTTAAAATTTTAAGTAATAGCAGGCATAGGGCCTTTTTTGAAGATCAGAGACTGAATGCTGAAGAGACTGTCTCAACAGCTCCTGTTTTTTGGGAACAATATCCCCTATGCTATGTAATATTTTCCATCTTTTTAATATAAAGCTCTTTAACCATTTGTGTTGAAAAAAAAAATTCATTCAATTTATGTTCACTAGGATCAAACTTTAATAAAAACTAAATACATAGGAAATATGAAAGTCTAATTAATCCGTTGATAACCAAATATTACCATGTTCCTAATGTGCATGGAATGCTATAAAAGTATAAATATTTCAATACCGAACTATTTCCAAATAAAAATATGTCAATATTGAATTATTTCCACATACAATCATTCATCTTATATATAGATGAATTGTGAAGTTCAAAATTGAGCTTTCCAATCAAAATATCCTATTGATTAAAATTTGTTGATGAAAATTTTCATAATTAAAGACTGAAATTCAATACTAATTAAAATGTTGGGACTCAAACACATAACATCCCACCTATCAATAATTTTTCCTTCCCAATCTATATTCGCAACCTTCTCCTATGGATACACCACCCTTCTTGATGATAGTGGCATCACGATCAGTCAATGAATCTCCTCAAGTCATAAGGCAAGTCATTAAACCTCACCTTGAAGGAAGGCAAGTCATGAGGCAAAAAATGACCCCTTCTAAGAAATCCTTCAACAGCTCCATTCCAATAAAGCTAAGGAAAGCAACAAATCGTTGGGTTCATTTTCACTCAATGGATTTGAAGAGAGTCTTAGATTACAACTTGGTGGGGAATTTTTCACTTTTAAAAGTCAAGATGCGGTGGGCAAGGATGCTTGGCAAGGTGTTGGTGAATGTTAAGGAGCAAAGGGAACTTAGACTAGTAGTTAAATCATGCTAATATTGGATACCAGTATCTTTACCCAGAACTCAAACCAACCCTATCCCTTCAAGTGAAAACTCTTACCCGCAAGTAGAGGCTTATGACTACATAATATATGACGTATGATTTACTAGTCAGGAGTGGAAACTGATGATCGGTCTAGATGATGATATGATGTGTGTTCTATTGATGGTCCTTTACCTTATTTCCCTTCCTAGACTTGAATGACAAAATGACACTTTATAATCCATAGAAAATACAATATAATATCCAAATGTGAATGAGGAATACAATTACCATGTTCCTAATATGGCTTGAATTCTATAAAAATAGAAAGGATTCAATATTAAATTACAAACATACAAAACCAGGGTGCGGTTGTAATGTCTCCCTCCCTATCGATTACAAATTTCCATGGGAAGCTAGAGATATCAAGTGAAGGCATGCAAGGCCGAGCAACAAAGAAAAAAACAGGGCCAACATTTTGTATTTCTAGGTGAGATTCTTGTGTCATTTATGTTTTCTGACATTGAAGCATAACAACTGTTTTCAATCTCTTTACTCGATCGTGACACTCTTTGCAAGGTTTTGACATTGATTGACATCATAACCATGAATAACATTGAGATGATATGCTAGGAGCTGCCCAAAATACAAAAAGCTAGCATCAAATGACAATATTACATAGGTAATTACTCCATATATATAATAAAACCCAAACAAAAAAGCATAACTTATTTCAACCATAGAGTTGATCTACAATGCCTACATCTGCAAGTAATATTATAAACTTTATCTACAAGCAGATGAAGATACCTATAATGCTACAATGTTAAAGATAGGTTGAAGGAAATCTTGTACTTGAGGAACTTCAATAACATGACAACCATTATTTGGGCATACCAAGGATGACTCTCCCTTTGAGTACATCATTATCAAGTGCCCTCTACGTGCCTGGAGTTGTTGAATTACTAATTGTTTCTTGGATGTGTGGCAATAACACTAATTCAGAACTTTTAAGTCAAAGTGCTTGTAGAAAAGTGTCAATCAAAAATATTTAATGATGATTCAAAACTTCAAGGAACATGTAAGGTAAACTTGCAGATGTGAGAGGGTAGATAATAGAAACACAGATGCAGAAAGTAAGGTGATATTATGGATACTTAAAGGTAGGAAGGAATAAATATGTTGAGACTTAAAAGACCCGCAAAGCAAGGATACATATACTACAAAGCAACACTATGGATGTAAAAGTAGTGTTTGAAGTTTTAGGCCTTAGAGAATCAACAAAAGGAACAGAAAAAGCATCGCCTAAGAAAATCCAAAGCATACACATTTAAAATACATGACAAAGAAAATAATTCTGGACCAAGTCAAAGCATGTAAAGTGAATCCAATGTCTAGATCCATAAATATAAGATGTCTAGTAACCATAGCCGACATTGTCGCTTATACCAAAAAAAATACGAGTGGAAAATTGGTGAAGCATGATTATAAAGAAAGATATGGATCCGTTGCAGCTATGGAATTCACCCCAATCAACAGGTATAAACATTTAATTTCTTTACCACTAAGTGATATTCTGTAACACAGAATAATGAGAAAATATTGTGTTTAAGTTGCAAAGTAATAGGGACTTTAGTTATCTAAGTTTAAGATGAATCTATATTAGTCATACTCATCATATCAATCATTATGAGATACTATTCACCACAAAAATGTTACATAAACAAATTTTGTTTATTCATTACCAGCTCCAAAATACCTTTAAAACAGTAAAACATTAACTAAATGTTACATAAACAAATTTTGTTTATTCATTACCAGCTCCAAGGTACCCTTAAAACAGTAAAACATTAACTACCCTTTGTCGATATTCTAATATAGGATAATCGAGCTCAATTAGAATTTTATGTATAAATTTTAAATTAGATTTGCAGCGATATGGAATCTGGCAAATTCAATAAGATTCAACAAATTGGCATTTACTTTGGAGAAAACTTCTAGTTATGTATCAGAAAAGATTGCTTAGTATGTATGTCTAGTATTTTGAAGAATATGCTTGAATTTTATTAATCATTAATCATTTCAGCTTCTCAATGTTCTACAATCATTTTCAAACAATACAAACATTTACTGTGCTATATAGAGAAAATTTCTAGAGACATCAAAAATATATAACTTTATGAATTTACATTAGTTGTTATCACAAATAACGATAAAATTACTAGGATGAAAATAGCCTACACAATATAGCATAAGCATCTCTATTCTGCACACCTCAAATTGTATTGCCCATAAACCCTTTTCTAATGAATCACTAAGTAAACATTAAAACACAAAAATCCATTTGCAAAATCGCTATTGTAAAAGCAATTTATGATGATAAAACTTGGATTTGTACCTCCTCTTTTTAAGATGATCCATGTATGTATATTTCACGTTGTATCGATTCTTCTGAATAAATTTTGATATTTTCCTCCAATTATTACCATGTTCAGCTTGTTAGCTAGAATTCTCTCACAGAAACAATAATGAATGCATGGATCGCTATAGATGTAGAAAATAACAAACATGTATAAATAAACAGAAAGGATTTCATTCAATCAAAATACTAAATTGAATTTCTTGATAGATGCATAATTATTTAAATTCGCAATGTCTATGAAAATATTCACAGTAGTAGCATAATGAAGTCCTCTTGTCAGAAACTATTGCTCAACTGGGAAAACACTGTAAAATATACCTTTTAAGTGCATTTATTTCATCTTTTTCCCAACCCCATACTTCTAATCTTTCAAAAAGGACATGAGCTCAAAGATAAACACTCACAGGAGGTATCTATTATTTCGTCTTTAGGTTTCATTGTGTATAAATTGATATTTGATATAAAGTCTCTAGTTTCATAAAATAAGAATTTATTGAATTTTTATTTAATTTGATTTAAATTTCATTTCATTTTTATTATAAATTTATTTTTATATAAATATGGACTTTATATATTAGTAATTTTTTTTTTATTATAAATTTATTTTTATGTAAATATAGATTTTATGTATTAGTAATTGTAAATATTAAATATATTTAAAATAATGAATTCTTATGGTTAATTTTGGATTTTACATGTATAAATTTATAGTTAATTTTGGATTTTACATGTATAAATTTGCTAACAATTTTACATTAATGATACATAAAAATGCATTGTAAAATTCGTCATTCTTAATAGTTTAAATGACTCAATTGGGATGATATTCATTTGACCCATCCATGTAATGAAGCCTCATTATTTCTATAAAAATGAAATTGACCATTTCTATAAAATGGAAATGAAACTAATACTTATTATTTCTATGAAATTAAGATGAAAGTAATAGATAAATAAAGACTACATAGTACACACACTTTTTTTTACATTTTTATAAATTTAAATTATAGATGATTAAACAAAAGTTACTAGATCAATTTTTTTAATATGATCTATAATTGTACAATAAAAAACTAAAACACAATGAGAAGTATTGGTGGTAAATGTTTAAGACCAAACATGTTTCATTCACAATAGTAGATCAAGTTTGAATGGAGGTAGGGTATATTCTACACCTCCGTAAACTAAGAATTCAAATCATTTCCAAGGAAAATTTTAAGGATCCATAATTTTCTCAATGTGTACTAACCTTGGCAATCTTACTAACTCCTAAATTTGCAACCATAAAATGTTTGGTGATTCTTCTTTTAAAATATTCAAATTTCTAAGGACTTTATATAGATTTCGGATAATTTTGGTGATTTTTAGAGTAAAACAAATTATCCCATGGAATTTAAGTGAATCATCTTTGAAAAAAAAATAAAAATTGGAGAATACTTTTTTTGGAAAAAGGGTCAAAAAATAGCCCATGGGCTAAATTTCGCCCCTAAAATTCTCCTTGATCACTACACATACCCTTTTTTCCAAAAACAAACAGCTAACATATATCAATTTGGTGATGTTGAATCAGGGGCAATTACGACATTGGTTGAAAATGAAATGAACAAATCAACCACCTCTAAGCAATCCAATTTTCCCTCCATGGAAAAAAATAAAAAAAATAGTTCTCATGTAGTCATGCACCTACACACATTTAACATAGGCATACAAAATTACTAGCATCTTTTTATCTTTCCAACTCCTTTTGGCCCATGTCAACAATAGTATCAAATTCTTTTCCGACTTAAAAATGTATGGAAGCATCCATTTATGGACATAAATTTAATCTTGCATAGACTTTACTGTTTGGCCATCAATTGTAATTTTCTTTACAGTTTTGTAAATTTTATTGTTGCAAGTGGATTCAGAGACCCTCTTGAAATTGGGGTCTATGAATCCACCCGCAACGTTAAAATGTACGAAATTGTAATTTTTTTACAATTTTGTAAATTTGACGCTATAGATGGATTCAAGGATCCCCTTAGTCGTTGCAAAAAAAATAGTTCTATTACATCAATACAATATTGAAATATCTAGAGAAGAATAGAAACATGTTATATATAGTTATAAAATCTTATATTATATTATATATAGACACTCTGAATTTGTGTGTGATGTATATGGAAATATTTGATAATTAATTAGGACATCTTATATAATTATTAACTTAGAATGTCTAGTCCTATTTTTTTATCCCATGACTAAATTAGCCATATTTTGTATTCAATGACTATACTAGTCATCTATTTTAGTCAATTTTAGTTGTAATCACTTAAAATTGCTCAAATTCGGTCGTATGTCACTTAAAAACACCATGGTGACCAAATGTTTTGGTGCTTTAGTCATTATTTCACATAGTGACCAACTTTCTTGGTTGCGTGGTCATTTATCACCCATTTTTCTACTAGTGTACTTTGGTAGGGATTTTATTCAAAATATAATTGGCACAACAAATAGCTTTATCCCAAAAATGTTTATGTAATCCTTTAGAATGTAGCATACATCTAGCCATTTCAACCAAAGTCCTATTCTTTCTTTTATCTACCCTATTTTATTGAGGTGTATAAGGAACAACCTTTTGTTATTGAATTCCATGCTTAGATCAATATCCATTAAATTATTTTTTTATGAATCCCCCTCATGATGAGTTCTTAGAGTCTTAATACTTTTACCGGATTATTTTCCAAACATGGATTTAAAATCTTGAAATATACTAAATGTTTCACTTTTATTTTTCAAAAAATAAACTGAGGATTATGACTATAATAGTCAATAAAAGTAAGAAAATAAACCACATGAGACAAAGAAGGAGTTTCAAGAGGACCACAAAATATCATTATGCATTAGTTGTAATGGTTCTTTAGCACACCAAGATTTACCTTTATCAAACATTTCCTTATATGTTTACCATGAACACAACCTTCACAGTCACCTTTAGTGGACAAAATTGAAGGTAAGCCATGTACCATGCATATTAGACATCATTTGCATTTTTCCACAGTTTAAGTGACTTAATATTCCACGCCATAATTTTCTTAGTTCATCATTGTGAGGAACATAGTAATAAAAAGGTTGGATTTTGTTTGAATTAAAACCAATTAACTTATGTAATTCACCATTATGATCAACATGGCCTAAATAAACAATTTTGAAGTTATGTTTGACATCTTTTAATACATATTTATTAGGCTAAGCTTCAAATTTATAATCTTTCATGCATGGTAAATAGAATGTAAGTTTATGGGCATTCCTTGAACATAAAACACATCTTCGAAAGTCCCATTAAGAACATTAACATTACCATATCGTATTACTAAAATATGCTTACCATCACTTATGGATACTTTCTATGTTGTGTGGATTTTAGTGTCATAAGAATTAAATAAAAAAATTTAACTAGTCATGTGATTAGAAGCACCATAATCCATTATCTATTCCACATTAGAAGAAGAGTTACTATGTTGAATAAAATAGGCACACAAGGATACCTATTATTCTTCAAAAGACTTCTTCTTGGATTTAGCAAGTTCATTTCTCCATTTAAAGCAAATATTTTTAGGGCAGTTGGTTTTTTCACAATACTTGCAAGGATTATACTCTTTCTTTTTATTAGACACCATGTTAGAGGCATCATCATTAGAAGAGTGCAGTTGATCCTTGATTATGTGGTTTAGAATGTTTATTAAAACTTCTATGAGGATTATTTTTATTATGTTCCATTAGTGCTTGACTATTAGATAATTGACCAAAAGCAATTAATCTATCTTGGTCATATATCAAACCTTTACAAAAAAATTCAAATGAGGGTTTTAAACTACCTTTTGTTGAAATCTTATTAATATTGAGAGGGGGTGTGAATCAATATTAGCACAATTATAAACAATTTTTAGTTCTTATCAATTTGAATTGGAACTTAAATTATGCATCTATTATAAACATAAACATTCAGCATGACATGCGGAATACATAGAACACAAATTTTTTTACGTGGAAACCCAAATGGGAAAAAACCACAGAATTCTCTCTTAAATATTAAAAAGATTACATTCATGGAAGATCCAACTTCTGAAATACTCCAACACCAACTAGAAGGAGGCACCAACCCCTTGGTTTTACAGGCTACAACCTAAAGGAAGCACTAACTCCCTAATTTACCAATTTCAACTGGAAGGAGGCACCAACCCATTGTTCCTTGCTCCGTCCTGCTACCCTTGTATGACTGTAGAATATATTTCTTTGTTGTTCTACTTATCCACGCATTCTTCATATTAACTGTAGTTCATTCCGTTGTGTGTACCTTGATATCTTGCAATCGTCAAACTGTATTATGTAATTAACTTTAGTACATCAACATCACACACTTCATTTCATACTTCATAATCTGCACACGGTTCAAACATACATTCTATTTTTGCACATATTCAAAATCAACTAATACTACACATATTATCTTGTTCTTTTATTTTGACTTTGCACATCTTTATCAGCTCAATCTGCACACCTTCTTCTATGCTACACCTCTATCTTGGTGCATCTATCTTAGATAATATCACGACCCTATGTGTACCAACTGTGATACTGCATTTTTTTTATCTGCACTTGTCTCTAATTAAACTCATCATACTGTGCATCTCATACTGTGTTGTATATCTGTCTTCGCACATCTGTCTTATATAATATGTGACCTTCTACGCATTGTATGCGATATTGTCTTTATGTTCTCATGCACTTGTCTCATATTAACCTCATCATACTACGCATATTTCTTTGTGTTGCAATGCTATCTTCCGGCATGTGTCTTAGATCATCAGTGAATTTCAACGTACTGTCTGTGATATTGTCTTTATGTTATCACTCACTTGTCTGATATTAACCTCATCATACTGCACATCTTATGTGGTGCTACAACTTTGTCTTCATGTATCTGTCGTAGATCACCAGTGACTTTCTACGTATTGTATGCGATATTGTCTTTCTATTCTCACACACTTGTCTCATATTAACCTCATCATATTGTGGATCTTCTACTATGATGCAACTCTATCTTCGGGCATATGCCTTAGATCATTGGTGACTTTCTTCATACTGTCTACGATACTATCTTTCTATTCTCATGCACTTGGCCCATCATCTTGCGCATCATCTGTAGTGTTGCATTTGCACAATTGTCACAAATAAAATACATCATCTTGTGCACCATCATCAATTATGTTCTTCTGTACGTGCACACTTGGCTCTCTGCTTGATCATTCTGTTCTAGTTCCACGAGCCCTTAATACCCCAAAAAATTAGAAGCTTGCCCAATCAAAGTACTACCAATTTCTCATGTTCAATCTTACTTCAACTCTCCGACTTGGATTCTCATTTATACTTGTCTTGTCTAGATGGTATGTCCACAAGTTGGTCATAGTATCCCTTCTTCCTTGCTTCTCGATCCATCTTACTTCACGCTTCTACCACTTGTCATGTTCTGCGCCACTGAGGTATCACACCTTCTAGGTCTTGTGCATACTTGGTATTTTGCATAGTGGGTATTGCACACTTTGGAATTACTTTGTGTGTGGTCTTGCACCCTGACTTGTCTAACTGCTACTTCCTTTCGGGACTCGTGCAATTCAACAACTTATATACTTATTTTCATTGGTGGGTCTTGCACACTTCCGAGACTTGCATACTTTTCCAACCGCTTCTTGCTCCCAAGCCTCTTGACACTCCCAAAATTTGTCCAACCATATCTTTGGAATATACCTTTGAAGTAGCATGATTGGGTAGACTTGGAACATGTACGTGTACCTTATGTACTTATTCATATTGGATGTTCTTCTTATGTACTTTTTCAAGCTGGATGAACCTCTTATGTACTTCTTCAAACCGGATTTCATATACTTCTTCAAAATGGCACAAGAATACTATGTTCTCTTTGACATAAGTTGACATCAGTGACAACCAAAGTTCAACACCTTTGACATTTCAATGGTTGTATTCCTAGTTGAGATGAATATTTTATAACATGAAGGTAACTTTTGTTCTACAAGAATAGTAAGAGCATTATCATTTTTCTTGTAATCCTTACCATAATTATTTAAGTTTGTACTATAGGTTTTAATTTCAGCATGAAATGACTATATTCTATCCAAATCTTTAGGGTCTAACTCATGGATTTTCTTTTCAAGATAGTAAGAAAAAACATCATCACTTTTAACAAATAAAGAAGCTAAAGTTTTCCATACCTCAATTGGGCTATCCTCAGCCTGAATATGTACATGTAAACTATCCCAAACAATTTGTCCAATGAGTCCTCTTGCTTGATCACATCGATCTTCCCCTAAGGATAAGTCTTTTGCATCAATACGTTTGGTTTGATAACTTTTAACTAATCGCCATGGGTTCTTACTCCTGTGAATATCAATCATATTTCTCTTCCAACTGAGATAGTTAGATCCAACTAATTCACAAATGGATACAACTTCTAAAGTCATAGTGTGAAACAAGAAACAAAACCCTAATGTGGAAAATTGACTTATCGCAAAAAAATAAAAATAAAAAAGTGTCAAAAAACCAGAAATCACTCACCAATATCGAATCCTAGCATCAACTAATAGACATATTTGTGAAGATATAGTTGAAACAATGAACAAAGAATTAGATGCAATGAATTTTTTGTTGAAAATGATGCCCACACACTTTTCTACATAGTAGTCTCATGTAGAAGTGCTTTTTCTTATGGAAATAAATGTGGCACGCACTTCATCAAACCAAAAAGTGTGTATCAACCCTACACTTCCGGAAACCTGTCAAAAAATGGAAACTTGTGAAACTAGATGTCATCATGTACAAAAAATTGCGACAAAACACAACCATAGAAAAAATAATAGATCTTTAATAGCAAGTTAGTATTCAAGGGATTTTAACTCGTATCTACAAAAATGTAAAGAAAATTTTGAAAATTTTCTTTAAAAATTCTTAAGAAATTCTGAAAATTAAATAATGAGGGTTAGGGTTTGAAAAACAATTATCAAACATGTAGCATATTCCCATATCTAAATAATAGCTACAAGGGTTTGATATATCAAATGACATACTAAATATGGAGTGCCCAAAAATAATTTGAAGAAAATGTTGCTTGTAAAAATATCAAAATTTTATCAAAGAAGGTAGAGCATAGGAACTAGCTCTAATACCATGTTAGAATGTTGAAATTATAGTACATGGACATACAGCAATATGTTTGCTAACATGCAAAGTAAGAATCTATTAGTCTATCCTTCTATCCATACAAGCTACTAATAATCAGTGTAAGAAACAAGAGATAAGAGAAAATAATTGGATATAAGTGGTAAAACCCTAATTGGGGAAACATCTATGGGAAGATAAATATTCATATTCTTCATAAATATCCAATCTTACATTTGAGCTCCACTCTACATATTCTTCACATCTTTACAAAATTCACAAGAGATCATTCTTAACATATGCCCAAAGTCTCTCCTTCACCTCTATTATATACCAAGAGGTATGAAAGAATTACAACTCATACTACATGTGGGATAAATGATTTTCCACCTCTTTATATAATGAATGGTAATAGAAGAATATTACTCCATGATGTGCGTGGGATAACTCCTTTTATATAAGATTAGAATTATTTTCCTTCCTTTGTTGGATAAGACATCTTACGACATCACCCTAGACATGATTACACGTGTAATATTAAAATTGTGCATTCGAACATTTATAATTATGTATCTCTACACTTGAATAGGGTATTGGGGGGTTTGAATTGCTATTCTATGTCTAAGGTTGGTGTGAATTTAACTATGTGTGAAGTCAAATTATTGTTTGCGTATGACCTATGTTTGAAGGTGTTGGAAATCCAATTTTGTTTTGAGTTAAAAGTGGTGTTTGAAAAAGTATGATTTGTGAGTGAATGTGGTGTGAAATCACTTCGAATGACGGTATGAAGTTGACCTATGTTCAATAGGTTGTTACTCATCTTAAAATATTTGCTTTCACTAAGATTTCATATTTCACCCTGCCAAAATTTATAAGGGTTATAAGAGTTGTGCCATGTCACCATACTAAAGATAAAAATGAAAATGAGTACTAAAAAATTTATAGAAAAAATGGATAGCTAAGATATATAGTGAAAATATGGGTTTTTTAACTGGAAAAATGTATTGAAAAAGAGTTCAACAAAATGATTTTTGAAAGCATTCTTTGATATCTAATAAATGAAGGCTATTTTTTAATATCCTATAATCGCACTTGCTATGTCAGAGGTTCATAGAATAAAACCCGTAAGTTGATAAGTTTCTCCTTATTTTTCTTTCTATGTGCCACTCACTATTATCTACATTTCGCTATATAAATGACATTGTATTTTTTCAAATATATATTAAGCAATGAAGAATATAATTATGTTTTCTTTTTTCTTGCGTAATTAAATTTACAAATTCGAATAAATAAATTTACATTTATTGTTTGAATAAAATAATCTTAAATTTATTATATATTTTCAAAAATAAATTTATTTTTATTTAAATAAATTTATTTTTAATTTATAGAAGTTGAAATTTTTTAGTGATTTTATTAAGGTTTTGTTATATTTGTCTTAGGAATAAGCTAAACGGTAGATGATTTGTACTTTTCTGGCGATTTTTGTTGAAATCACATTTTTTATTATTCAAATTATAATTTTGATTGTAAAAATAGTTTCAACGCCCTTGATTACCTGATTATGTAATTCCAACAACTTAAAAATGCAATTTCAATAATTTAAACCAAATTTTAACTAAAAAAATCACCGAAAATAAAAACAAATTGTCGATTATTCAACTTACACCTTTATGTCTCACACCTAATTTTAAGTACACGTTGCTTATCTATGTGCAATCAAAAATAGAATATTCATATAATCATTCGCTAAGTTATGTCGTGAGGGAGATAAATGGAAATAAAAAAGATGGAGAAGACTACAAAATGGTGATGAATTAAGAAAAAGAAAACGAAAAAACATAATCCAAACGTATTATCCAAAGATGCCAAGTAAATGACACGTCAGCGATAATGAACATTATAACGTCAGAGATTTAACGGACGTCAAAATCAGTTGGCGGTGTGGCATGTATGCATCCACTATGACAGGATACGGCGAGAACCGGTGCACGCGTAACCACTGCGAAAATGAGATCCATCACCCTTAGACACGATTATGGATTTTGGCGGTAGTTGAGTCCAAATACAGGGATTGTCACAGCGTTCAATCAACGCGGACATATTTTCTTTTTTAATTATTATTTTTCTCTCGGGGAGGGACATTTTGACTATTCACATCCCATCAAGGTAATTATTAAAATAATGGAAGTGAGTGCTTTAGTTAACGGCACTAAGTGCTTAAATCTAAGGGTCATATTAAAATTTTATGAAGATTTTTCATTAAATTTCTTCACAACATGATGTTATATGAGTCATGTTTGTTTTTGGGATCATCTTAAAATGAATTAATATGAGGAATAGTTTGGTACAATAAGGCAACATACAATCTAACATATCTAATTGTATTTAAATAAAAAGGTTACCCGCATTAGTAGTAGATAAATCCAACAATATATTTGGGTGAGATGAATCAAGGTATTAATTCAATGTAAAAAGTATACAATTTTCCTTTGCACATAGCTTTGGTTTGTCTTAAATGTTTAAGAAGTGGTCTTAAATCTATGATAAGCATTGTTCATTGGGGAGTCTATTCTTCCCCTTTGATTCTTTGAGAGTGTGTGTAGAAACCAATTACACGTACATGGAGACTTGGAGGGAGAATGTGAGAGGTAGAGCCAACTTAACCCTTAAACCATGCACAAAATAATACTTAAAAAAACTTAGAATATCTAATAAATGCTAAGCAATGTTTATATCTTAAGGTTTTTAGTTAGTTATTCATAAAAACCCACTCCCTTATTGTTACATCCAAACAATTAAATAAACTATAACAAGCTTAGAAGAATGTGTCCTTTACTGTTATATCCAAAAAATTAAATATACCATAAAAATCCTAGAAGAATGTGTCAAAACATTACGAGGATAGATGGTGTAACTTGTGAGAATAGTCATTTACTATTAGAATGTTTTGGAGCATGCTAGCACTTGTCACAACAATAATTTTTATTTTCGCCAAATGTTATGTTGCAACTTTCAAGTAGATTTTTTTACCAATGATTCATCACTTGAAACATGTTCACAAGTTTTTCCTATTAATTTCATGAACCATCAAACCAAGAACCATAGAGCTAATAATAAGATCATTACTTTTCAAAACCATGAATCAATAATAATTGACTACATATTGCAAGACATTTAATAGTCCTTTGTCTTAATTTCATGAATTAAGAAACTTAACAACTCCACAGAAAATTAAGATACCAACATTTCATGAGAGCACGAACCATGTCTATAAAAATTATTCACAGGTGAGTTCCCTTCGATATGTGTAGTATATAACATACCTAGTAGAGTTCCTTTAGAGGCTTGATATCCCACATATAAGTATGATTATATTCAAAAATTAGGGTTGCAACAATTGCTTCTATAGTGGACCTACCCCTACTTGTGATTATGAGTGCAGATAGTTATTGTCTCTTGTGCTCCTCTCTAACTTCAGGCATGCAATAAAAATCCAATATACATGATGAAGGTGGAAGGCTCAATGATCGATGTGTGGTAGAATATTGAATTGAATATTTTTTACTAATTTTATCCTATAACCAATGAAGAAAATATTGTTGTTAGAATTTTAGCCACATACATAGACACATAAATAGATAAATGCATAGATTTAAAAGTATAATAAGCTAGGACAACAAACTTATACCAATGGCCACCACTCATAGGGACCGATCTACCATGTTTCCAAATGAATGTGCCATGTCACAATGCCTACTATTAAATGTGTGGACTACTCAATTACCATGATGCCATCAAATTTCATCTACTATCAACACCCATCTTTAATGCCTCAATTCTATTTAATAATTTTAACATATTAAACAAAGGTGTGTGTGCATGTGTGTATATTGGATATGTGCAATTTTTCAAATTGTCCACCAATTTGACAGTTTTGAAAATTAATTAAATGTCAATAGTGGTGTACTATTTTTAATATTGAATGTATTTAATGGTTAAATATGCTAAAAATGGGTAAATGCCCATTAAAATTTAACCTGTGATGGGAACGCATGGACAATACAATACTTTCCAATCGATGTCCATGTTGAGGCATAATTAATGTCAATTTTTGAATTGAATCTGAGTAGAAAACAACCTCCAAAAGTGAAGCTTTGGAGGCCACAAGGTTACAAGCCCTTTCATCTAATACAAACCTCTAGGAATATTGATATCTTCCCACTAAAAAAATTATGGTGTTTTCATTCGATATCATCTATAATCTTTGCGGATATTATGAGGGGCATTATTCGTTTGTAATTTTCATCCTTCTAATACTGTCAATTAAATTTGCAACTACAGTTTTACAACTCAAATTCCATTGGGCTTATCAACTTGAATTTAGTTTTTTATTTTTCTTGGTTGGGTTTCATTGATTTGCTAGGCATATTCATCTTTTGTTTTTTGTTGAACCACCCAATTGCAAATTCATTCATTCATTGTAGTGGAACATTGATCACCTTTAGATTTATGTTTACCATAGTTGTGCAATTCAAAGTGTCCTATTGAGAAAGAAAATAGTCTTAAATTGTGTATTTTGGTTGTTCTCTATAGATTTTTTCTTATGGGTATTAGTGCTTCTACTTAGCTTAATGTTTTAAAAATAGAACACGATTTTAGGATTGGGTTCCTTTATGCCTAAAATTTTAACTTGTATGATGGTTTGTGCACAAATTATCAAGGACAATGCTATGGGATTTTGGCTACCGGTCATTCATATGGAATCTAGACTTTAAGGAAAATGAAAAAAATACTTGGATATATCAAGGGATATAAAAGAGTTTTTTATTTAGGTCATAATTTATTTGTTAAAAGACAATTAATAACATCACTCAATAATTGAAAACGAGGTTACTATTGCACTGGTTGTTTAATGGTTTTTTCCCCTTGTGGTTCTTGTAGCTTGTATTAACCACTATTTGACTCCATAGTTTCCAACTCGGACTGACACATTGGAAGTAAAGAAGGGAGTCATATATTCATAGAGAATTTTCTTATATTGGCATATAGATTCTCAGTATATGCCATATACATTGTTGGGAATACCATATATTTTCTGTTGGTAACATATGCAAAGGGCGTTTGAACTTATTTGGTTTTATTTATGACACAAAGTTCATTATTTTGTGTCTACTTTGTTTTTTCTACATGTGCTTACATTGCTTGATTTCATTGGTATTCTTAGTGGGGAAGGTAAATTTGTAGGCCATAGGTGATTGTTGTTCTATCTTCCTCTTGCTTAAATAAATATGTTATGAACTTATTTAACAATAGAAATGTAAATTTCCAAAGATGCAACAATAACACATATAGTTGAAAATGAATAGTGGAAGCATAAACACAATACACAAGAGTTTTTTTCCTTCTAGTTAACTTATCATTTAGTTAGACAAAACTTAAAAGGACACCACAATCTGAGGTTTGTGACCTGGTAAAAAGAAACAATATGCCTCATAGAAACTTGAGGAATTGATGATGTACCATGTACGACATTGTACAGTACTATCCTATTAGTATTCTACCTTGTTGGTCGATCCTCCTCCTATTATATGTGTTCTCTCCAACTTGGATTCACTTATGTGTATTCCTAACACAACTTCCTTGGTGTATATTCTACTCCTTGATTCTAGGAAGCAAATTCCTTGATTCTAGGAATCAATATAAACTAATATCCTTAATCCTAGAAACCACCTCATCTCAACAATGACTTGTATGCCTAATATTATATCAAATCTAACTCACTAATATTCTAGAATCTGTAGAATGTTTCCTTTAGATTTATGATGCTAAGAGATCAAAGGAAATTAGATGTTCACTTTTATTTATTAACTGAAATTACAAGATGGTATTTGATGTGGATTATTTACAGAATGAAATGAAGGAAGCAATATAAAATGGAAACACACACACAAATGTTTTGAGAAATCATAGTAGTACAATAAAACCCAAATTCCATTAATGAATGGAATGGAAAAACACTACAAACTGCAAAGCAATCCAAACTATCTCAAATGGTGGTAGCTTAACTTTGAAGAGAGATGTGTCGACTACGCTCCTTCGCAAGAGATGATTACAAAGAGAACGCAAAGGGAAATTTTATCATAAGAATAAATAGGAAGATACCCTAAAATCCAAAAACCTAACCCTAGGAGATGAAGTGTGAAAAGTATTTGTGGCCCCCAAGGCGGCTAGTTGATACATCAACTTCTCGAGGGAATACAATTTACATACAATCATCATTTAGGGTGCTCGATAGCTTATTGGAAAGGATTAACCAAGAATTACAACTTTTGATTAGGGTTTTGGAATGCCACCACAACCCCTAGCCCTACATTTGGCCATAAAAAATCGTTGAGGGCCTCCAAACGACCCCAGAAGTTTGGGACCCGAAAAAATGTAGAAAAATTCCAAGAAGATGGAGAACCATTGTAACTTGGTGGAATATGTGGGTGACCATCAGTATCGACCTAGATTAGTCCTCTCCTCTTAGGGAGAAATGGTCCCCATTGCATCAAGTTCCTCCATCGGATGAGGAAACTTTTGCTAAATCAAACTCTTGGTGAGCCACTTTCCCTTACGAAGAAGTTTCCCTACTTTGATTAACTGATACAATTGGATTTTTTGTTGCTGAGTTCCCTTCAGGGAAAATTTTAGGGGCGAAATTTATCCCATGGGCTATCTTTTGACCTTTTTCCCAAAAAATTCCAAATTCTATTTTTGTTTTAGTTGATTTGCCAAAATTCCATGGGATAAAAAAAAATTACTCTAAAAATCGCCAAAAATTGTCCAGAAACTATATAAAACCTTTAGAAATTTGAATCATTCAGGAAAATATCATTCAACATTTTATGATTGGAAATTTACGAATTAGTAATATTCACCAAGTTTTCTACACTTTAACAAAATTATGGATCTTTAGAATTTTTCTTGGTTCCCTTCATCTTAGTGTCCATGATCTAGTTGAATGTTTCCTTCTTAATGAAATGAGGAATGAGTTATGTAGGGTTCAACTTCTTGACTACCTTTGAGTTTTCCAAGAGGGGTGGAAAACATGGTCAAAGTAGCTCCACATTAAAGACATGGTGGAAGTCAAGGAAATAGGGAATATTTAACTCAAAAGGATTCTCATCCGTAGCCTTGGTGATGGTGCAAGGCCCATATCAAAGTGAGCGGCACTTCCGATGGGGTCTTGTAAAGTGATAGTTTTGTAAATGTAACCAGACCTTATTGTCAACCCAAAACTTATGTGGAAACTCAATGCTAGTCATGCTACTGCTTATACTTGGCATTGGATTTATGCAAGATATCATGAACTTGTTGTTGGATGTGTTGGATCCACTCAACAAATTTGGATTCTCGATCATACTCAATTTGAGCATGGGAGGACTCTTCCTATGTATATGCAATTGGTAGTGCTACATCACTTGAGGCTAATGGCTGGAACTCAAAGCATACATCAAAAGGGTTGTGGCTAATAGAGTTTTGAAGGTCTTTATTGCAGTTACGTTGAACATAAGGAAGGATATCATTCCATATGTGGGAATGTTTCGAGTTGTACATTCTTATAATATGCACAATCATCATGTTGACCACTTATGTCAACCCATCGGTTTGTGGGTGGAAGGAAATCAATTTAGTCAACTTGGTGTCCATCATCGACCATAGGATAGACTAGAAAGTACTTAGGAACTTACTATCTTGATCTAAAATAATGGTCTGTGGGAGGCCAAATTAAACCTAAACACAGTAGAAGAATATCTTAGCAGTGGCCTCTACTGTAATGCTCTTCTTATAGGGAGTTAAAATTTCCATCTTAGAGAACCGGTCAACAACCACAAATACATAGTCATTTCCATGCTTGGTTGAAGGAAAGTTGGACATTTATTCCGTGGAGAGAAACTCCCATTGTTGTAATGTCCCCATCCCTCAATCCGGCTAGCAGGATGGGACATTAACCAAACCATGGCCTCTAAATTTCACCCCATAACCACAATTACGAATTTATACAACTAAAATGCATGTGTAGAAGTGGAAATAAAAACACACAGTGGAATAAACTCAATCTACACACACGTACAATTTACAGGCATAATCATCACATGAATACAAATAAAATTCATTGCACATCAAATACATAAGAATACTTACCTTCAAGCAAATAAGATCCAAGTAATTGGTTGTGTAAGAGCGATTTTCCACCCATCAATAGGAACTCTATCTAGCATATACTCTTTATGCTGAGAGGCCACCCCAAGATGGGATATGAGGCCACTAGGGTGAAGGAAACACCTACATTCTTCTCTCTCTCTATTCCCATAATCCATTCTTCTCTCTATGCTTATCCAAAACTCCAACAAATCTCTACAGGGGTCTCACTAAGCCATCAAAGCCATGGAACTCCTTCTGTTGATGTATATGTAACTTCGGAATGTATTTTACCCATGTGTTTGTATTCCTATAGAGATGTTATTATTCCTCTATACGGAAGTGTCATCATTTATATTGTAAGTGTCGTAACTTATACTTGATGGGTTATTAGACCACCTTGTTGGGGTCGGCCCTGTATAAGTCATGTGGGTTGAAGGGTTATTAGACCACCCTATTGGGGGTCGGCCACGTGGGTCAAAGGGTTATTTGACCACCCTATTGGGTGTTGGACCAGTCAGAATTGTGTTATGTGGTTAAGTTGAGGCCGACCTAGCAAAGGTTATTAGGCATGTCAAGTCAAGTATAAATAGAGTGCGGGAGGCACTCTATTTGATCATTCTATTCTCACACACACTCTTTGGACAGTGGCACACTTGTGGAGGAGGAGAAGCTGCTGCTAGGAGATGTCTATCTCTTGTGCTTGGGTTGTATCATTACTCTATCTATCTCTGAGGAAATTATTGGGGTTTTTCACCTTTATGGCTTTCCCCAAGTAAACTCTGTGTCTCTTGTGTGCTTGCATTATTGTGTCCATGATTGATATGTTGTAGATATGCTATACATGTTGTTCTCTCAGTTAAGATCCTAGATCAGATTGAAGTAAATTCTGAAAAACTAACATGGTATCAGAGCAATCCTGAAAGAAGGCATGGTATGGCATGTATGACACTTCTTGCACTTGCGATGCTAGGGCTTGATATAGCAAAAACTAGTCATCGTAGTACTTTCGCTATAAATCCATTTTGGAAACTTTTTCAGATTTGAAACTTTTACAGGTCGAAGATCTGATCCCCATGTACCTTGTGTCCAAAAGAAAACTTCTAATTCGTTGTACGTTTTGTTTTATGATCCATACAATCTAGGGTTTCTGCCGCTTCCATATCTGAGTCATAAACAGGTGACCTAGGAAAAAAGGTCATAACTTGGGCTAGGAAGCTCCAAATGAAATTTCGTAAAAAGTGACAGGTAGTTCACAGAATTTACTTTGTTAGGTAAATTTTTCAGAGGCCGAAACGGAACCAGTGACACATGGCACTCCGTACAAGTTCGCTCTCCTGTTTTATCCCATAAATAGGTCATGTTGCGACACTTGGAATAACTCTCTCTCAAAGTATCCATTTGAGGTCAAACTTGTGGGGTTGGAAATATGACAGGTCAGGCTACCACACGAAAAAAATTTAGGCTCTGTGTATCGGAGTTCGGATTTACACCAGAAACAATCAGGTGCATATTTCTGTCAAAACAGAATTGGATTTTGAGCACCTTCATTCATGGCTCCAAGAATTAGGATTTCAGAGAAAGTTGGTATTTTTGTAATCAGAGACCATGGATGAATACTACTCTTCAAACTTGAAATTTAGAGACCAAGATCAATTTTTTTGGTTGGGTAGAAGGCCAGGCTTGATCAAACCCTAGTTCAGGACTTTGATCGGAAAAGTGAAAAATCAGGGCTTCTGCAAAAGTTGGAATTTTTGAAGTCTATGACCACGACTGGAAGCTCCTCAGAAAAATCAAAGTTTAGAGGTTTAGATTGAACCTTTTGGTTGGGCAGAAGGGTGGGCTTTATCAAACCCTAGTTCGGGATCCTATCTAGAAGATCCAGAAGTTTCGAAGGTAATTTTGAGGGGTGAAACTTTGCAGTTTTCAAATTCTGAGTATACCGACTTGATCATTTCATCAAGATGCATCTTTCTATCTTTTCAAAAGTTTGAAATTCAAAGTTTGAATTTTTAGGGTTTCCCTGACAAACCCAAATCCAGCTCCAGATCCAGTTTCTGCAAATCAAGTGGATTGGGTTAATCCTAGAAGAAAATGGATTGGTCACCTGCATAAGTGAAGAAGTTCCCGTTTCAGAGGGAGATGAGGCTAAGGCCTTACAAGCAATCTCGATAGGTATGACTTATCCAAGTATGTTTCGAAATTTGTTCATGATTAAGTTTATGGTATGTTTGTCTTCATATTATTACGGTTAGTACAATCTTCATTAAATTTAGACTTGTCGTGTCACCTTAATAAAATTATGAATGCATGATAGAAGATATTCATTGATTAGGGCGTTGACACTTATGATTGTACTAATGCATTATGGTGTTGTATGAGGTTTATGTTGTCCGCTAACATGAAAGGTATACCAAGAAAGACAAATCATGTTCTAGTTCAAGAACATATGACCATGGTGACATGAAGACAAAGGTTCATCCATTGCCATGGATAACATAGAAGATCTACTTACGAGGTATGTATAACTTGGTTCTATAATGGTTAACTTATGAGATATGCAGGTTACTAGCACAAGTCAATGAAGAGAACAAGAAGACATCATGTGGGTATGTTAGACATAACTAGCTAACATACAAATCCATGTATGTTTTTCCTATATCAAGTTAGAATCCTACCTTGTGATAGGATCTCTTATCTAAGTATACATGGAATGATTGATAATTATTATTCATAGGTTTGAATAAACATGGGTGTATGCATATTATGTTTCTTACCTTAATTGATGATATGACTAACCAAAAGAGTCATGAAAGTATAGGTTTGAGTAATCACGGGTTTAGGCATATTATGTTTCTTACTTTAATTTATGATCTGACTAACCATAAGAGTCCTTGAATACTAATGCTTATTATTTCTGTTTGAAATGATCATGACTATACATGCTTAAGATTATTGTGTTTTGATAGTATTTAGAATATACTAGTAAATGTATGATTATGTATGAGATCTCAAGGATATCACAATAATGATACTTGTAAGCATGCATAGTGATCGAGGATGGATATAAGTTCAAGGACAAGTAATCCAGGAAGCAAAGATCAAGAGGGAGCACACTCCAGTAGTTTCTGCAAGGATGCAGATATTCAGAGGGAGTCGACCACTTCTCACAATCTACATCAGAATGGAGTTGCAGAAAGGAAGCAAAGACTAAGAGGGAGTCCACCCTACAACCAAACAAAGATAAGTATTTGAATTGTCATTTCTTGCATATTTGTTTGTTTAAATAATATTATTCAATGATGTATCTGCTTATGTTCCTAGACTTAGGGTGTGTATTATGCATATTAGAATAATTGCATTAATGAACAGTATACTACTAATATGCATCTAATGGGTAAGTGGCCTATGGCACTATACAAGATTCCATTGCTACTTATCTAGAATGAAACCTCTTTGCTGACATGTTGGGAGTTGTGCACACTCTTAACAATGTTATGGTAGAGATTGGAAGGCATCTAGAAAGTTACAGGATATGGATGAATGTTGTATTGAAGCATTGGCTAAAATAATTGCATGACTGTATGACATATTTCTTTATGTGTAAGAATTTGTTCTGAAAACTATGAGATGTTTCTAATCATGCAATTTAACTTGTTTTGTAGGAAAGATCGTATACCTTCACCTACAAAAGAAGGACTACAACATTTGTTCCAACAACGAAGATATCTATTGAAGATATTGAAGATATTGAAGTTCCCAGGATCTGGGATGAAGTAATGGAAGAATGCTATGATTAGTTGATCATGAAGAATGATGTTTGGGATGCAGTCCCAAGACCTGAAGGGAAGTCTGTTGTGACTTCCAAATGGATCTATAAGATCAAGCATGCTGCAGATGGTAGCATAGAGAAATACAAACTGAGATTTGTAGCTCGTGGCTTCTCCCAGAAAGAGGAATTGATTATGAAGAGACTTTTGCTCCTGTAGCCAAGTACACTTCCATCAGATCAGTACTTGCTCTGGCTGCAGTGATGAAATGGAAGATACACCAGATGGATTTCAAGACAGCTTTCTTGAATGGTGTAGTCAAGGAGGAAGTGTATGTGGAGCAACCACTTGGTTTTGAGACACATGACAGGGAGTCATATGTGTGTATGTTGAAGAAAGCCTTCTATGGCTTGAAGCAAGTTCCTAGGACTTGGTATGGTAGGATAGACAACTTTCTATCTAGTTTGGTCTTTACCAAGAGTAAAGCATATTCCAACCTTTACTACAAGGTTGAGGAAGGCAATCTTGTGATACTACTCTTGTATGTGGATGACCTGTTTGTAACAAGTGAGGATGGATTGATTGTCAATACCAAGAGGAAGCTTGCTGCTGAGTTCAAGATGAAGGACTTGGGGATGATGCACTATTTTCTAGGCATGGAGGTGTGGCAGAGCGCAGATGGTATCTTCCTTGGACAAGGGAAGTATGCAGTGGAGATCCTGAAGAGGTTTGGAATGATGGACTACAAGGACATGGCCACACATATGGCATCAAACCTGAAGCTTCTGTGTGATGCTTCATCTGATCTGGTATGTCAAATGATTGGGTCCTTGATGTACCTGACAAACACGAGGCCAAATATTTGCTTTGTGGTGAACACATTGAGCCAGTTCTCAACGGATCCCAGAGGTGTTCACCTGATTGCTATAAAGCATATTCTGAGGTACCTGAAGGGTACGGTTAATTACGGGCTCAAGTATGATGCGAATCAAAAGTTTAACCTACAGGGTTATGTTGATTCAGATTGGGCAGGCAATGCTGCAGATAGGAAGAGCACTTCTGGGTGCTGCTTCAGTATGGGATCAGGTGTGATCTCTTGGTTTAGCAGGAAGAAGTCCTACGTAGCACTGAGTATAGCTGAAGCAGAGTATGTTGTTGCTTGTTTAGCTAGTTGTGAGGCATTATGGCTTCGGAAGCTACTGTCTGAGTTATTAGATCTCCCACTGGAGGCTACTGGTATCTTTTGTGACAACCAGAGTTGTGTGAAGATGTCTAAGAATCCGGTGTTCCACGATAGGTCGAAACACATTGAGATCAAATATCACTATATCAAGGATATGGTGCAGAGAGGAGTAGTAAAGCTCCTATATGTTGCAACAGATGAGCAGGTTGCAAAATGTACAGATGAAATCACTAGCTAAAGTAAAGTTCGAGTACTTCAGAGAGAGGCTTGGTGTCCTTCATATTGATGACACTTCGAGGAAGAAGTGATGGAGACATTTGCTGGATCCATTCCAAGCATGATGAGAGGAGGATTCTTCCCATGGCTGTGGATGTAAGCGTTGGATGATGAGCATCAGGACGATGCTCCAGTTACTGCTCTATGTATGTATGCATCATGTTGAATGCTGGATATGATCAATGGATCATTTATATATATGTATGCATCATGTTGGATGCTTGATATGATCGATTGGATCATTTATATGTATATGTATGTACGCATCATGTTGGATGCTGGATATGATCAGTTCGATCATTATATGTACATGTATGTACACATCATGTTGGATGCTGGATATGATCAGTTGGATCATTTATATGTATATGTATGTACGCATCATGTTGGATGCTGGATATAATCAGTTGGATCATGTGTATGTATCTGTAGATGTATCAGGTGGATATATGGTATGATCAAGTAGATCATGTGTGTTGATATGTATCGGGTATGATCAAGTGGATCATGTATTTGTATGTGTATCAGGTGGATACATTGTATGATCAGGTAGATCATGTATGATGATATGTATCAGGCAGATACTGTGTATGCATCAGGTGGATGCATTGTATGATCAGGATGATCATGGATGACAAGCTTCAGGATTTTGCTCCAGATGACATGCATCAGGACGATGCATTGTTGATGATCAGGATGATCATGTGTACATCAGGATGATGTATGGTGAGTATCAGGTTGATACTCTGTGGTCGTGGAACAGGTTGTGCAGATAAGCATATAATTTGTGCCCTAGGAGATTTGTTGATACTCTTTCGAGCTTTTGCCTATGGCATGTAATTTGTGCCCTGGGATATCTGGCAAATGCTCTTTCGAGGTTTTTCCTATGGCATGTAATTTGTGCCCTAGGATATTTGGCAAATGATCTTTCGAGGTTTTGTCCTATGGCATGTAATTTGTGCCCTAGGAGATCCGATTGGTTGAGACATGTGCTCGTAATTAGTCCTGGGATGCACTTTCAAGGTTTTTCCATGACCACATGTAATTTGTGCCCTGGGAGATCCGATAGGTTGATCCGTGTGCTCGTAATCAGTCCTGGGATGCTCTTTCGAGGTTTTGTGGTGACCACATGTAATCTGTGCCCTGGGAGATCCGATAGGTTGAGCCATGTGCTCGTAATCAGTCCTGGGATTCTCTTTCAAGGTTTTGTGGTGGGGTCACATATAATAGAGCCCTAGGAGATCCGACAGGTAGAGTCGTCCGCTCGTAATAGCCTGGATGCTCTTGCGAGGTTTTGTGATGCACGTAATAAGTCCTGAGAATTCCATAGTATGGCCAATGATGATGAAGACCTGCAGGTGGTGGGCCTACATCCAATATGAAAAAAGACTTTCTCTGTAGAACTTCCTATGACGAGTAGATTCAGAGATTGATTGAGATAGCAGCAGCAGTGACGATGACGATGATTCGAGGACAATGATTCGCTGATGATGATCCAGAGAAGAACACTTGTGCTAGCATATTTTTGTCGAGAAATACCTTCCAAGTTAAGAGGGAGTGTTGATGTATATGTAACTTCGGAATATATTTTACCCATGTGTTTGTATTCCTATAGAGATGTTATTATTCCTCTATACGGAAGTGTCGTCATTTATATTGTAAGTGTTGTAACTTATACTTGATGGGTTATTAGACCACCTTGTTGGGGTCGGCCCTGTATAAGTCATGTGGGTCGAAGGGTTATTAGACCACCCTATTGGGTGTCGGCCCAGTCAGCATTATGTTATGTGGTTAAGTTGAGGCTGACCTAGTAAAGGTTATTAGGCAAGTCAAGTCAAGTATAAATAGAGTGTGGGAGGTACTCTATTTGATCATTCTATTCTCACACACACTCTTTGGAGAGTGGTGCACTTGTGGACGAGGAGAAGCTGCTACTAGGAGATGTCTATCTCTTATGCTTGGGTTGTATCATTACTCTATCTATCTTTGAGGAAGTTATTGGGGTTTTTCACCTTTATGGTTTTCCCCAAGTAAACTCTATGTCTCTTGTGTGCTTGCATTATTGTGTCCATGATTTATATGCTATAGATATGTTGTACATGTTCTTCTCTCAGTTAAGATCCTAGATCATATTGAAATAAATTCTGAAAAACTAACACCTTCGAACTTCCCCACACAACACAAGGAAGAAATTTCCCTTCACTGATCCACAGTTCCCTCATGAAATACAACCCTTACATTCCTTACTAGTGTGTATAGTAAGAGTCCAACCTACTGTATGCCAATGGAGAACCTCTTGCAACGTTAATCCATGGATTCTCAAGCATCCAAAAGTAGTACTCAATGGGTAAAGGTTCCTAGCTTTCCCAACCTCCTTGCTCACATACAACAATCTACTTTCCCTTCCAAAATGCATCCCTGTCTTCAAATTCAAACTTTTGGGTTAAACACTATTTGGTAATGGACATGAACATGCATGGAAAACTCTACGTAGTGTAGGAAGATGCATGAGAGAATGATCAAAAGAGTGTTGACTCCAAGGATATGAGGTAAGGGTGAAAAGACAACTCACATGGCTTCTGACCATAGAAGAAATATGACAGTTGAAATCTAACATAATTGTCACAACCCCCATGCTTCAATAACTACATGAAGTGACTTTTGCCACCAACCTCACATATGCATTCAATGATTGGATTTAATACTAAAGAGAAGGTAATTGGCTCATTTAAGGCACATGGCATATTTTGGATGAGTTATGAGGTTGACACATGGTAGAAAAGGATTTGGTTTCCCATAGCCTCCCTTCCTCTTCCCCTCCAGTGGAATCATATCCCCTTTAGTGCTCTTTACACAGCCATCTTGGACCATTTTATTAATTTCCAACATAATATTTACATACATTTTGAATTGGCATAGTAAGCCAACCATATGGCCCAAATCAAAATATATACATCATACATGCCTAGCCATTCTCTAGTCAGTCCTTGGACTTAAAATTTGCACTAGGGATCCATACTATCATATTTACATCATTTACATAATTTTGATTAAATACATTCCAAGTCAAAACTGGGGGTATTACAATACCCTCCCCCTTGGAGTAACATTGTCCTTGTTGTTTTCTCAAAATCAGAACAAAAATCGGTATGCCTCTTTCATGGCATCCTCCAACTCCCACGTAGCCTCATCGGGACCGAAGTAATTCCATTGCACCTTTACCTGTCTGATGAATCAGTTCCAGAGTAATGTTACCTTCCTATCTATGATTGATAGTGGCTTTGTTCGAAAATATCCCTTGGGTTCCACCTGAATCACATCCCAATCAATCACATGATTAGGATCATGTACATATTTCTTAAGTAAAGAAACATGAAAAACATTATGAGCTCTAGTGTTAGCAGGAAATGCAATTGGCCCTATTATTTCAAGCACTTCAAATGTCCCACAATATCTTGGTGACATCTTAGCACAACCATCCAAGCTTCAATAAACTCTTCCTTGGCCTCACTCTAAGGTAGACATGATCCCCAACACTAAATTCGCTATGCACTTTGTTCTTATCTGCATAGATTTTCTTCCTATCTTGGGATTCCTTCAAATTCTACCTAATTTTTGCAAGCTCTTATTCCATTTCCTTAAGCAATTCCGGCCCAATTACAATTATATTCACTATATTATCCCATGCCATTGGTGTCTTGCACTTTCTTCCATATAAAACCTTAAATGGACTCATGACCAATGAATCTTGATGCCCATTGTTATATGAAAACTCTACCAAGTGTATATAATCTTCCCACTTGAATGGTTTTTACATCACATACATGCGAATCATGTACTCAAAAACCTGATTTACTCATTCTGTGTGTGGATGGTAGGAAATGTTAAAATTTAGTTGTGTTCCCAAGTTTACAAAAATGCATTTCCAAAAATTTGAATTGAACTTGGTATCTCTGTATAAAATTATTTCCTTAGGAAATCCATACAATCTAAAATTTCCTTCATAAAAATATTTGCAATGGAATCTACTTTATAGGTGGATTTAACTTGGGGAAAATGTGCCGATTTTGACAATTTATCCACAACAACCATGATAGAATCATGTTGTTTCATAGTCATTGGAAAACCTGTAATAAAATGCATCGAAATTATTCCCATTTCCATTTTGGAATTGGAAAAGGATGCAACAAACTTGCTGGGTGTTGATTCTCATATTTCACTTGCTGACACTTCATGCATTTAGATATATACTCAGCAATATTCTTTTTCATCCCTAGCCAAAAATATTACTTTCTAGCTGTAAAAATTGTTTTTTGATATCCTAGGTATGTAGAATATGCCATTTTATGGATTTCATCCATAACAATTCCCCTCAAGTATGCCACATTTGGAATATAAATTCTGTTTTTTATAAATAATTAGTCCATCCTTTTCAAAATGATACCCTTCATACCTCTTTTCAAAATTCAGTTGATGCAATTTTTCTTTTATTTGCACATATAATTCATCTCCAGCAAGATAATTGACAATATGTTTCCTTAAGTCTGATTGGCAAGTTGTGATGGATTCCACATGCATTTCATGCACCTTTCTGCTAAGTGCATCAACCACTTTATTTTATTTTCCTTTTATGTGTTTGACATCAAAATCAAACTCACATAAAAATTATAGCCATATAGCTTGCCTTGAATTTAATGTTGGCTACTCATATAAATATTTTAGACCACAATGGTCTGTCCTCAATTCAAATTTTATGCCCATTAAATAGGGCCTCCACAGATTTAAGGAATAAACTATAGCTGCAAGTTCCAGATCATGTGTGGCATAATTATTTGCATGCTCCTTCAATTTTCTAGACTCATAACACACCACATGATTTTCTTGAATAAGAACTCCTACAAGTCCTTGTTTATATGCATTTGTACATACCACAAATTCTTTTTCTGGGTCTGCAATTTTCAGAATTGGAGCACTTGTAAGAAGCTTCTTCAACAGTTGGAAGCTTTCCTCACATTTATAGGTCCATTCAAATATTGTTCCCTTCTTTTCTAAAGAAGTGATTGGGTGTGCAACCTTGGAGAATGCTTCAATGAATCTTCAATAGTAACCAATGAGACCCGTAAAAGATCTCACATCTGTCACATTCTTTAGAGTTGGCCAATTCATAATGGATTCAATCTTTTCAAGATCCACTAATATTCCTTCTTCTGAAATAATGTGACCCAAATAATGAATTTTATTCCTATAAAAGTCACATTTTCTCAACATTGCATACATCTTATGCTCCCTTAATATTTGCAAATTCATTCTCAAATTTTCTTCATGCTCCTCTTCATTCTTAGAGTAAATAAGAATGTCATCTAGAAAAACAAGAACAAACTTGTCCAAATATTTGTGAAAATTGATATTCATGAGACACATGAAGGTAGTTGGCGCATTAGTGAGACCAAACAGCACCACTACAAATTCATAGTGTCCATACCTTGTTCTAAACCTTGTCTTGTGAATGTATTCTTCCTTGATCATTACCTGATGGTAACCAGACCTCAAGTCAATCTTTGAAAATATATTTGCCTCTCTCATTTGATAAAAAAGATCATCAATTCAAGGCAATGGGTAGTTGTTTTTCACTATCACTTTATTCAGTTTCCTGTAATAAATACATATCATGAGTGTACCATCTTTCTTTTTCACAATTACTGAAGGTGATCCCCATGGAGACAAAATTGGACTTATATATTTTTTTTCCAATAATTCTTGCAATTTCATTTTCAAGTCTAATAATTCTGGTGTGCTCATTATGTAGGGTGTCTTAGACATTGGTGCAGTTCCCGGTACAAGATCAATTGTGAAATCAATGTCCCTATTGGGAGGTAGTCCTGGTACTTCCTTGGGAAACACATCATTTAATTCTTGTAGCACATGATAGTCCTCCAATTTTGAAATTTCATTTTCTGATTTGTCCAATATATGGCCTGCATACAATTGACAACCTTTACTATAAAACTTATTCAGCGGCATGGCTGATATATGCCTAACAAGAATTTTCTTTGGAATTCCTTTCATAGCCCCTGGGTTTCCTTCATCATCAATGCACCCAAAACTCTTATTGTAACAATCAATTTTAACTCTATGTGCTTCCAGCCAGTCCATCCCTATGAGAATGTCATATGAACCAAGTGGCAAAATATTCAAATCTGCACAAGTGGATCGTCCACCCATTTCTAATGGACATTTCTCCACCATTTCACTAACTTTCCTCTTGGTTCCTGTGGCTATTTGAACCAACCATGACTTACTATGATTGTTTTTCTTAAAAGCACAAATCTCAACAATTTAGGACTAACATAACTGTGAGTAGATCTAGGGTCAATCATAATAGAATTAGATTTCTTAAAAATCTTACCTTCAATCTCAACCACAGTTGATTGAAGATCTGCTTGGCGGTACTCTAGTGCAACATAAATCCTAGGGACAGTCATTTCCACTTGACCCACAATTTCAGCTTCTTAAATGTTGTGAACTTGCATTGCACTCCCATTCCGATATGGACAATTTCTAAGCAAATGGCCCTCTCCACATCCCCAACATTGTAGTGGCTCTCTTGGCTTGATCATAACAATACTTGGCCTTTATTATGGTCTCATCTAGAGTTTGAGGCTCATCAAAATATTTTCTATCTTTATAGGACTGAGGCAACCCACTTAGAAAACACTGAATTTCGACTTTATCATCTCTGATATACTTGACATATCTTAGCAGATCCAAAAAATTATTTGCATACTCCTCCATATTCATTTGGCCCAATTTCAACTCATGGAATTCTTTAATTTTTCCATCATAGTACCTATCAAAAAGGTACTTTTTCTTGAATTATTTCTTGAATTGATTCGAAACAATATTCATTTCATTGATGTTATTCACTTTCCTAAGGTAATCCCACCATATAGATGTTCTTCCATTCAGATTGAATATAGAAACTCTTTCCTTCATATTTCCTAAGTAGTCTTGGACTTGGAAATACTTCCTCATCCAAAGAATCCAAGCCTCAACTTCTTGACCATAGTTTATTCCACCATCAAATGTGAGAGGATTGGCATTCCTGAATTCTTCATGTGAGTTGTTCTTTAAAGACCTCTTCCTCTTATTCCTGAGATATTAAGAGCTTGATCCTTCAATGGAAACCCTAGATTCAGATGACTCACTAGAAGATATTTCTGGAATATATGACCTTTCCTTAGAAATCCTTATTGAAATATAGGACTATTGAAGCCTCTGGGGTAATACTAGAAGTTTCTAAGGAAACAATAGGAAAGAGAAAGCCCAATCTGAAAGGCTTCAAATAAACCTACGTAAGGATGGTTCTATCCCTAGACTGTTTGGTGTGACTGACTCTTATGGATATCAGGCCTCCGCTGGCACTATGTGGGTGATCCATATGGATCTTTCTTCCTGCTAGGAAGATATAAAGGTTTGTGGTAACAGTGTAAATAAAGTTAATTTCAAACTGATCTAGTTAAGCTAAGTCAAATCTAGAAAATGTGTTTGAAGTTTCAGAACAATCATATCTAAGAGATTTGGTAAATGTCACACCAATTAATAAATATATGAATAAGATCTAACATCACCGGCTTCAAATAAAACAAGATAGTGAAAAATAAGTTATTTCATTTAAAGGATTAAATCATATAATTGTTCTATCAATGATATGTCAATTAACAAATTAACATAGGATAAAGATGATTGTTTAATAGTTGCAGAAATGAAATGATATGAATCAAGTAAAGAAATTTATTTGATCCATAACTTACACATGAACCATATGATGAGAAATCAACGCATAGAGCTATGTATGTAATGATCATACAACATAAAACAGAGTTATCAAATGATTAAGTAGGAAACTGGAATTTATCAAAGAAACTTGACAAATATGACAAAGAAAGGGAAAGAGAAACTGACTGAAATTCATTAAAGATTGCAAAAAATTACAACTCCAAAAATACAGAGCATCTCCAGTTCTATTCTTCGGTGGTCACCCCTCCCCCCCTTTCTCATGATATCTAAGTGTCTTTAAATAATAATTACAAAAATTACAAAGGGAAAAATATCCCATAAAAGTAGGTATTACAAAATATTGTTTCAAGATTTGCCAAGGGAAGATTGCCACTTGGAAAATACATCCAACGGATCCTGAACATCTTGATATTGTGCATGCTTGAGTTTTAATTGTGCCTTGCAGGTAAAGCAGTTGATCTCCCTTTTCTTAGTTTTTTCCCATTCTCGTAAGGAGAGATTAATCTTCATTTATGAAGCTATAGGTGATTCAATCAACTCCTTAATCTTTGTTATATGGATCTTCTACAGTTGCTCAATACACTCCTTTGACCACATATACTTATCCTCAACCTGTGCGATCATCAACTTGGGTGGAAGGGAGCTTTCAATATGATTCATAACAGGGAATTTTAACGAACCTAGCAAACTATCAGAGGAAAACCACCTTTTGCTACAGACCTTTTGACCTTATTGTATAATGGATTCCACTATTACACAGACATTCCCCTAGGATTCTAGAGAAACCTTTATCCTTATGAGTTTTATCTTGTCCAAGATAGGCATTTCTTCAGGTTTGTCCTTTATATACTTCTGCCAATCTACGACATCCTCAAAGGCTCTAGTAACATCATTTCTTTTCTGATTGTGCTCATCAAGAACATCTGAATAATGCTCAAAAGAGTTGAAGGTCTCTTGAATCTCATTCAACCCTTCAAATAAATCAATCAATGGGTTCTTGTAATCATCATGAATCCTTAAAGAAAATTCCTTGAATTATTCCTTAGAAAAATTAGAAAAAGAAGAAGCAACAGATATGGATTATGAAATATTTAGTTGTTGCTCGAGGGATGCTATTTGTTCAACATAGTTTACATTCTTCCCTTTTGCTTCCTGAAGCTGATGTTGGAGCACTACATTATGTGATTGCATGTTTTTGATCTGATTTTCATAATCATCCTTCATTCTCTGCAACTGAGATTGATGTTGTTCATTTGTTTGAATCTGTTCCTGCTTGATATTTTGCAGTTCTTTCTTATTCATTTCAATTTATTTGTTAAGAGAAGTAACAAAATCATAGTAAGCCCCTACAAAGGCTCCCATATCTGCATTTGTTTCAAGAGCTTCATGTTTTACATCTATTGAATTCCTTTTCCATATAACCTAATTTGGGACAGTTACCTGCACTAAAGTCCCTTCTTTGGCTCTTTTAGAACCCTTTTTCACTACATCCTTTTCTGACCCACTCCAAGAATACTCTCCAAGAGAGACCATTGCATCTTCTCAAAAATATGCTACTTCTTCCATAGGAGATGTAGGCACTTGTGGAACTGTGACCAAAGACACGGGTTGGGAAACCACAGGGGTTGGAATTGGCTTAGTTATTTGAGGAATGGAAATGGAGGACATTACAGCATTGGAGGATGAAGGTGTAGGAATGGAAGTGGTGGATGAAGTGATAGGCTCTGAAAGTGTAGTAGAATATTGAATTACAACTGGATCTAGGGCGGCTTCAATAGGGTTAACAAGTTGATCAATTGATATGGGTGGAGGAACTGCAATACTGGATGATGGGATAGAAGGAAAACTGGTAGGAATGGCGATAGGTGAAGAGGTTGTTACAACAGTATAAGTGATGATTTCTGGGAAATGAATATTAGGGAAAGAATCATCAACAACTAGATCTTCCAGTGGATCAGAAAAATTCTTACTAATTGGAGTGATTGTTGCTAGGATAATAGGAATAGAAACGGGACATGACAAGTTGGTAGGAAGTGACTCATCTTCTAAATCATTGTCTTCAATATGCAGCATTGTAACTTTCTCCACTGACCCTTCAGACTTCTACTTCTTGACTGGAGGAGTTGAATTTACATTTTCTGTGTCAAGTGCAGAGCTCATCATTGCTAGGATCTTCTTCATTTCCTCTGTTTATTTGATGGGAGAATTGATATTGGCCAGGGGTTGAGGTTGTTGAGTATCTTCGACTGGATCTTTCCCTTGGTCATATGTTTGATAGGTCAACATCAAAGGAGTGCTAGCTTTTGTTTTCTATGCCTCTTTCTCCACTAATTATTTCTGAGCTCTTTCCTCGACTGACAGTTCAATATTTCTGTATAGCAATACTTTAGCCTTGATCTCTTGCTGGTACTGGTGTAAGAAATTCTTCTCTTTCTCAGAAGTGACTCTATTCAATACCTCATTGAAAGAATTGGCACCCTCATAAATGAAATCATCAGGAGCAGTTTGATGCACATAGGTACTTTTGATGTGCTCCTGAGTGAAATGATTGGCCAAAAAGGACTTTGGATCATGCATCCTCCTAGGGGCTTCCCCAATCTTCAAAGTTGTAGTTATTTTCCCAAGCAAGGTTGCATGGGTAGAGTTCTGAATTACTAATGACCCAAGAGTAAGGGGAAACTTAGGCCACCCTTTTCTTTTAGCTCTAGTTAACTGAGGGAATACACCATCAAATAGAGTTTGAAAAGATATGTCTTCTAGCACCATTCTGTCAGGTACAATTCTGGGTAACAAATGAGCTTTGTTTCTTCCCCAGACTCTGATATAGGAAAATTATTCTCCCACATACCAATCTCCCATTGTGGAAATTAAGGCCTTAGCTTGAGTAGAAAAGGTGGGAGCATCTTCCTTGAATATCTTCTGATAAATGGAGCCCACGAAATGGTCACAGATGTCATAAATGTATGAACTTATCCTCCCACAATTCAAAACAGTAAATATGGACTGGAGGTGCTTCCTTTGTCCCATTCCATCCCATGGCAGGAAATGGAAATGTTGAACAAAACACATCCATTGCATAGCTAGAGAGGTAAAATGTTGTCTTTCTTGAGGCAGGAGTCTTCTTATATTTTTCAATGGATTCATTTAGTACAATTGATAAAATATGGGCCCAATTAAAAGATTCTCCTATGGTAAGAACATGATGGGCCATGGGTTCCCACTCTGCTTTGAAGACTAAACAGTTTGGAAATCCATATAGTCTGCACAACATGGCTTCCAGCAAAGAGAAAGGTTCCCTAAACCAGGAAATGGGATAAATTTTATCATCTTTGGGGGGAAATATAGATGGGGTTTCCATCCAGGATTTAATCATTTTATCAAAGTTGAACCAGGTTGTGGAAGACTCCAAGAATTGCTTTGTAAGTAGTTGTTGGGAACCTCTAAGTGCATAATCACTGACGAAAACCTCAGGTCGAAGGAGGTTAAGTGAGTTTGAGCCACATCATTAAATGAATGGTCCTGAGGGTTGGCATGGTCAATAGCCCATTTTATGGCATCAATATAGGGAATCAAGGATGTCCTGGCTGTTATAGAATGAAGCTGGGACATACTGATGTTTACAAAGGCTTCCTGGTCACGTTGGATTTCAGAAAAATTATCGTTGTCAAATATGGAATAAATCTACGACCAGTCCAGGTAATAGGTTTCGGAAACCCTCCCATTGGTATTAGAGAAGATATTGTTGTTTGGGTCCTTGTTTTTCAGTTCGTTCAAGTTTGTTTTAGACCTAGTGTTCTTTGACATGGTTGAAAATGGAATTTTTTGATAAAAATAACGAAAAGAAATTCGATTAAAATTAAATTCAAATTCCAAATTTCGCGTAGATGATTGGTAAAAGAACAAAGAAACCTACCTGTAAACCGATGGAGGAAGCAAAACCATGAACATGGTAAAAAACCACAATAAAATTCGTTCACCAAAGGTGGAATTCACAGTTTGAAAAACGGTAAAAAGATAATAAAATTTTGAAAATTTAACCAAAATATTATCATCGAAATCAATCTGGATCGTAGATATCAAATACATAGATGGTCAAGATTAAAACAAGAAAAAGAGAAAATAAATTGCGGGAGTGCCTTTTGAAAATTTATCATTTATGCTTCTGCAATAAGCAATCCGCATTGCGGGTTGCAGAATTGAAGATGTATGAATTTAAAATTGGGAAATTTAGTGTTTTCGCAATACGCAAACCGCGGTAGAGAATGTGGAGTGGGAAATTTATGGGAAAAAAATTGACCTTTCCACAATCCGCATTGCGAGTTATGTGATTGCGGAATTGTGGTTTGATTTTTTTTTTAAGTTTGGTTTCCAATTTCCGCAATCCGCATTGCGGAATGTGGAAATGTGAAACCAAAAATGTGATTTTTATTGATCAAGTACTTTCCGACTTCCTCAATACGCATTGCGGGTTGCAGAATTGCGGAAAGAAAAATTTTAAAAATTAAAAAAATGAAAGTTTCGTAATCCACATTGAGGATTGCGGATTGCGTAAACGATGTGTTTCAAAGGAAAAACTATGTTTTCTGCAACTTACAAAATGGAGAAAATATAAGAATTATTAAACACATTTTATTGGATCCAAAACATGGAAAAAGTGAGAATAAATACATCAATCATAACATCCCATAATCGAAATGAAAGAAATCAAAATTACCTCCATTAACAAGTAAAAGGAGGTCGCATTTTTATTTAATAAAAATGGGATATGTTGTGCCTACAACAAATGTCGGTTGGTTGGGCGAAGTAGTTATCTCTGTAAAAAAGAAATCTTCAAATTTCAGGGAGGAACATGTCATAATGAAAAACTGTTTCAGTATGTAACCAGAAAATGTCTTCATAAAATTACAATCAAAACAACATAGTTAATTTCATATAATTAATATTTCCCCATCCCAAACAACTTGTAATGATACTCACTTGAAAAAGGTAACCTAGAATCAAAGAGGTATTCCTTGGACGAAAATGCAAGCATGAGAGGGCAGTTTGTGATAAGCCTTAGGAAAAAAAAACCTCCACCTATTCCAGATCACCAAAGCATCGATCACCTTGAGTTATTAACCATTTATTTATGTATTTAGTAACTTTATTTCTCAATTTGTTTATCCATTTTTTTTTTTTGAAAAGAATTAAAATAAAACTAAGATTATGTTGACACAAGACCATTTCCCTAACTTGGTGATCATATTTTGGCAATGCCATTCAAAAATCCCAACTGGAAACTAAACAAGCCAACTCTGTAAAGAGACCCCTGTCTTTTATTTTTTACACTAAAAGCAATTACCATGGCTTAGTGACCACATAACAGTAATTTTAGTCCAGAGTGGAACCCATGATCATGGTCAAGATGGATTGCAATAAGACCCCTTGTCCTTGAGTGCAACAAGTTGCCTTAACAGAGAAAATAGTGTTGATTGAAATGTAAATTGCAAGACACCACCTTGGCTTGGTAACCAAATTATAGTAGTGTCATTCACTGATACTTGCATATCATGAATGGACCAACCTGTGATAGGATCTTCCACCTTCCAGCAAATAGTTGAAAGTCACCTCCCTATATTGATGACTAGATGTGGAGATGTCATTCCACCGAATATCTATGAACATGATAGGTTGGCTCGCAATAAGACCCCCTATCTTACAATTTACAGTTATTTAGGTGAATTTTATTAGATTCCAAGATGATCAAGGTGGGATCCATAATAGAGAAAGATTCACCAGCCTATAAATATTTACTACCAATCACTGATGGAAAATATGACAAGAAGACCAAGTCACTCCTAAAGCTTCAATTATCAAAATGAGACATTTGTAAGATGGTGGTCCAGTTGAGAAAAAATATCAATTGAGAGTCTGCATAGATTGCTTGTTATATCTCATGAAAGTACACCTTCATATATAGACTGAGTAAAAATCAATCTGACATGACCACCTCAAATTCTTCAAACTGAATGGATCTGAGATAAACTGATCAAAAACCTTGGAAAAATGTTTTATCAATATCATGTTTTGAAAGAAGCAAAATTCAGAAAACAAACCAAAGAAAAGAAAAGAAAAACAAACCATACCTATGTACAAATAAGCCAATGCTTACCTTAAATAAAATACTTCTTCAGAATTTGAACATTTACTGGATAGGCTTCAGAGAAACCCTCCACTGTTTGTAATCGGATAGTACTAGGGCCAAGCTTTTCTGTAGCAATGAATGGCCCTAGCCACAAGTGTTGGAACTTAGTATATTCATTTTTATCCTTGTGTTGTTTGTCCCATTTCAAAACCAAGTCCCCCACTTGAAAATATCTGTAAGTTGAATATTTTTCATCAAACCACCTTTTCACTAATTATTGATGTTGATATAGTTTATTTTTGGACTTCTCCCTCTCCTCTTCTAATTTAAGCAAAGAATCAATTATGTTTTGAAGAGGATAAGAGTCATCATGTTGCAATGATTGAGCTAATTGTAATGAAGGGATTAGGAGGTTTGAAGGTAAAATAGATTCCTTACCATAGACCAAGTAGTAAGGCAAGTTTCCAATAGAAGCATTTGGGGTTACTCGGTCTTCCCAAAGAGAGTTGAAAAGTTGAGTGTGCCAATTCTTATGATGAGTAGCCACAGTCTTCTTCAAAATATTGATCAAGTTTTTATTTGAAGACTTAGCCAATCCATTTCCCTGTGGGTAATAATTGGAAGATTATTTGAGCTAAATCCCTTTCTCAAGGGCATATTGGGTGAGATCAATAGAGGAAAAATAAGATGTATTGTCAAAAACCAAGGACTCAGCAACCCCAAACCTAGTGACAATATTACTCTCAAGAAAGGATATCACATGGTTTGTATTGGAAACCCTAAGGGGAATTGATTCTACCCACTTGGTGAAAGAATTTGTTGTGGTAAGGATATATCGATGTTGTAAGGAAGAGTCAAGAGTGATATAAGGACCAACAAAATCAAGGCCCTATTGCTGAAAGGGAAACTGGATAGTGACTGGTTGAAGGGGAAAAGTAGATTTCTTAACCTTACCAGCACATATTTGGCAGTCTTCACACCTTCTAGAAAAGGTATATGCATCTTTGAACAAGGTTGTCCAATAATAACCAGCTCTTAGAATTTTATGGGAAATTGTCTCCCTTGAATAGTGTCCTCCTGCAGGTCCTACATGGAATTCCAATAAGATATCATGATTTTCTGTTTTTCCAAGACACTTGATAAAAAATCCATCATAATTTCTTCTAAACAACACACCATCAATAAACTGACAAGGTGCAACTTTTAAACTTAGAGCTCTACGCTTCTTGAAGTCCAAATTTTGAGCAAACCCATGTGTGAGAAAAAATATAATGTCATCATACCATTCAGATGTTGGAGCAACAATGACATTTACAGTATCTTCGGATGTACCTTCCTCTTGGTTCCATTCAAGCTGTTCATGTTTGGGGTCAGTAGATTGGGCAACGAGTAAACACAAACCTTGTCCTTTAACAATTTTAACAGGCTTTATTTTCAAATCATACTCTTGAAGTGAATTCATCCAGTGGGCACATTTTTCACCAAGTTCCTTCTAGATCGGGACATTTCTTATTGTCGCATAAGGAACAATGAATTTAGTTCTATAATTTAGGAGATAAAAGACTACTACAGAACTATCCATCAATCCTCTGAAAGCTATATCCATAGCTCTCTGGAATTCACAATTTGAAAAAGGGTAAAAAGACAATAAAATTTCAAAAAGTTAGCCAAAAGATTATTAGCGAAATCAATCTGGATCGTAGATCTCAAATAAATCAATGGTCAAGATTAAAAAAGAAAAAGTGAAAAGAAATTGCGGGAGTGCCTTTTGAAAATTTATGATTTATGCTTCTACAATCCGCAATCTGCATTGCGGGTTGCGGAATTACGGATGTATGAATTTCAAATTGGGAAATTTATTGTTTCCGCAATCCATAGTCGGGAATGCGGAGCAGGGAAGTGATGGGAAAAATTTCAACCTTTCTGCAATCTGTATTGCGGGTTGTGGGATTGTAGAACTGCGGTTTGATTTTTTTTTTAAAGTTTGGTTTCTGATTTTCACAATACGCATTGCAGAATGCTGAAATGTGGAACCGAAAATGTGATTTTTATTGATAAAGTACTTTCCAACATCCGTAATCCACATTGTGGGCTGCAGAATTGCGGAAAGAATATTTTCAAAGCTTAAGAAATGGAAGTTCCGCAATCCGCATTGCGGATTGCGGAAACGATGTGTTTCAAAGGAAAAACTATGCTTTCTGCAATTTACAAAATGCAGAAAATATAAGAATTATTAAGCAAATTTAATTGGATCCAAAAAGAGGAAAAAGTGAGAATACAGACATCAATCATAACACCCCATAATCGAAATGAAAGAAATCAAGATTACCTCTATTAATAAGTAAAAGGGGGTCCCATTTTTATTTAATAAAAATGGGACCTGTTGTGCCTACAACAGGGACCTCTTGTGAGAATTCCTTCTTGAGATACTACCACTCTTCTTTTGATTTTTCCGAATGTTGTATAGAGTTAATCTTCCTCTGAATGTATGTCATCGTTTGTATCATAGTTGCATTCAATTTATTTTTCTCTTCTTGAGCTCTAAGAAACCTCTCATTGTCTGCTCTATAACTTTGTAGCTCCACCCTTTAAACAAAGACTTCCAAAAGTTTATAGTTAACTTGGAGGCACGATCTGAAATTATCATTTTCGGTACACCATGTAGTCAAAAAATATGCTTCATGAAGATTTCTGCAATGTCTAGAGCCTTATGAGTAGTCTTCACAGGTATAAAGTGTGCTGCCTTGCTAAGTTTATATACTACCACCATGATAGAGTCATTTTGTTTCTGATTTTTGGGTAGTCCAGTAATAAAATCTATGCTTATCACTTCCCATTTCCAACTAGGTATAAGCAATGGCTGCAACAGTCCAGCTA
The DNA here is from genome assembly GCA_027924585.1 of Larix kaempferi. Lineage (NCBI taxonomy): Eukaryota > Viridiplantae > Streptophyta > Pinopsida > Pinales > Pinaceae > Larix > Larix kaempferi. The sequence continues at coordinate 21,167,569 of BSBM01000434.1, read as the reverse complement.
GGTGTTGATGTTCAAATTTAACTTTTTGATAGTCCAAACACTTAGCTATGTACTCTACTACTTCATCTTTCATTCTGGGCCAATAGTATTCTTTCTGTAGCATAGTAATGGTCTTTTGATAACCTGGATGGCTAGAGTAATGGCTTTTGTGGATCTCATTTAAAATAAAAATTTTTTACTTCGGGTATGTTGGGTACATACAATCTGTTTTTGTATAATAACAGTCCATTTTTCTTCAAACTGTAATCTACCATAGAATTTTCAGAACTGTTATTTGCTGTCTTTTCTCATAATTTTCTGTATTCTTCATCCGTTTCACTCCTTTCAAGGATCTGCTTTTCTAAATCTATTGAGTAAATACTAATGGCTGAAATAAAATTCAGTTTTGTTTTTCGATTTAATGCATTAGCAACCTTGTTCTCTTTCCTTTTAATGTGCTGAATTTCAAAATCATACTCACTCAGGAAAGTTAACCATCTAGCTTGTCTAGCATTCAGATTTGTCTGATCTAATAAATATTTCAAACCCATGTTATCTGTCAACAAGGTAAATTTTTTGCCAATAAGGTGATGACGCCACATTTTTAAAGCATGAGTTACTGCTAATAACTCTAAATCATAAGTAGAGTAGTTCTTCTCATCTATTTTCAGCTTTCTAGATTCGTATGCCACAGCATGCCCTTCTTGTATTAGGACTCCACCGAGTCCGTCATTACATGCATCTGTGCAAACTATAAAATCCTTATTAGGATCTACTATCCTCAAAATAGATGTTGTAGTTAGTAACTCCTTTAACTTCTTAAAACTGTCTGATCATTTCTGATACCATACAAATTTCTTCCCTTTCTTCTGCAAGGAGGTTATGGGGTTTGCAATCTTTGAAAAACCCTCTATAAATTTTCTGTAATATCCAGTAACACCCATAAATGATCTTACATCCGACACATCCTTAGGAACCGGCCAATCATTAATGGATTTTATCTTATTGGGATCAACCGAGATTCCTTCCTTATAAATTATGTGTCATAAATACTGAATTTTGTCCTTGTGAAAGTCACACTTACTAAACTTAGCATATAGTTGATGATCTCTCAAAACATGTAAGATAATCCGTAGATGTTCATCATGCTCTTCTTTGCTTTTTGAATACACTAAAATGTCATCTATAAATACCACAGCAAACTTATCTAAGTATTTGTGCAGAATATTGTTCATCAAACACATAAATATAGCCGAGGCATTAGTCAAGCCAAATGGCATGACTACGAATTCATAATGTCCATATCGAGTTCTGAAAGCTGTTTTGAAAATATCCTCATCCTTAACCTGTACTTGATGATATCCTGACCTTAGATCAATCTTTGAAAATATCGTTGCTCCACGTAGCTGATCAAATAGATCGTCTATGCGGGGCAACAGATATCGATTCTTGATTGTCATCTTGTTCAGATGGTGATAATCTATGCACAGTCTTAGGGTTCCATCCTTCTTCTTAACAAATATAACAGGTGCTCCCCAAGGAGACACGCTGGGTCTTATATAGTTTTTATCGATCAGTTCCTTCAAATGTGATTTCAACTTGTTTAATTCTAGTATATTCATCCTATATGGAGATTTAGAATTCGGTACTACTCCTGGTATTAATTCGATGGTAAAACCTAAATCTCTTTTAGGAGGTAATCCTGGAATCTCCTCAGGAAAAACATCTTTGAAATCCTTTAGGACAGGTATGTCTTCTAGTTTCAGTTTGTCCTCTTTACAAATAAACTCATCATTTACTATATTTAGTGCAAACAACTGACATCATTTCTTAACTTCTCTCTTTACTTGCATGGCTGAAATCTGTCTAAGGGTTGTCTTTCTTGGAATACCTTTTACTTCTATAGTTTCTCCTTCATCATTTAAACATGTAAAACTTTTCTCATAACAGTTCAGAATGACATAATGGGCTTCTAACCAGTCCATTCCGATTATAATACCATAGGATCCTAAAGGTAAAACATTCAACTTAATTTGTGTCTTTAACTAATTCATGTATAAAGCATAACTTTCAATCAAATCCGATACCTTCCTCTTTGTTCCTGTTTCTAGTCTAACTAACCAAGATTTACTGAACTTTTATGTTTTCAATTTAAAACTTTCTACAATATCTGGTGATATATAACTTAAGCTAGCACCTAGATCAATCAAAATAGTAACATGATGATTTTGTAGCATACCTTCAATCTCTACCATAGAGATTTAATGATCTGCTTGTTTGTTGTCGAGTGCTGCATTGATTATGGGCATCTCCCTTGCTAAGTCTCCAACAATAGGTTCATTCTAAATAGAGTGAATGTTGTTAGCTGTCTGCTACCTCTTGGGGCATTCTGACGCATAATGAGGACCTTGACACTCAAAACATTTGATAGGTGCCTTTTGATCATTAGTCCTGGTAGCATTGGGAGTATTTCTAGGAGCTGTAAAATTCTACTGTTGACTGTTTCTGGGGTTGTTTCCTTGAGAATTCCGATTCTAAAATTTTTTCTTTTGGAAACTAGAATTCCCATTAAATCTAATTTTTTTCTTTTTCAGCTCAAAATTGTTGGGTTTATGACTTTTCCAGTTTGATATTCCTTCTCTTTTCCGATTAGTGTCATAACAGAAAGTTACTTTCCTCATGGCCTCTTCTAAGGTATTTGGACTGTCATACTTGATTCTGTCCTTGATATTGACAGGTAGACAACTCAAGTATCTTTTCATCTTCGGTTTTTCTTCCATGAGGTATGGCACATATCTTAGTAAGTTCAGAAATTTACTATTCATTTTCTTCATGTTCATACTTCCCAGCTTTAAGTCATAGAACTCCTTTGATTTTTCTTCATAGTATTGTTCTGATAAGAACTTGTTTTTGAAATATCATTTGAAAGTACTCCAGTTTACATCCTTGTCCTTGATGCCATTCACTCTTTTGATGTCCTGCCACCAAATATCCGCCTTGCCGATCAAGTTGTAGATTTCCATCTTTGCCTTCAATGATTTAGAATAATCATATATTTGGAAATACTTTTTCATGCTGGATAACCAAGCTTTTGCTATCTCTCATTTTTAAGTTTCACCATTGAAGGTTGGGGGTTTGATTTTCTTGAACTCCCCTGAAATTTTCTCATACTGTTTGTGACTTTTTCTTTTGGGTTTGTAGTCCCCTTCGCTGCTGTCACTTGAATAATTTATTTTCTTTTTCCGTTTTTCATGGGTAGCTTCTGATGATGTCGAAATGTTGTTTGCATCATTAGTTTTCATCTTTTTACTTCTGTCTCGATGAGGTAAATCTTCAATCTTGGAAGTATTCTCAATTTCTCTATTCTGTTCATCAGTTGGGCATTGTTCGAATAGTACTTGATTGAATTATTCTTGTGCCTTCATAATTTTCTCATTGTCTTATTTTACAGATCTGATTTTTGCCTTTAATTCTTGAAATGCTCATAATAATTCTGACGAATTGTCATTTAATTTTCCATGGAATTCTTCTCCTTCGAAATGCCTTCCCGTGCTATGACCATTGGATTGAAATCTGTCTTCTAAATGTTCAGTTGATCCTTCCATACCTGTAACTCAAAATAATTTATGTATAACACAATAGTTTAAATTTTTGAATTAGTAAGATTTCTGCTATAAATAAATTTTTTGTTGCGTGTTCTTGGACCTTTTTCAGGCCTAGAGTTCGAACATGAGCTCTGATACCACATGTAACATCCCGAAAATACCAAAAAAAAAAATTATAATAGCAATAATTATCAAAGTCATTTAATGTGGAACATATAAATTAATTCGAATTCTTAACTAAGATAATTAATGATGATGATGCGTCATTTATCTCAAATAAATATGATATAATTGTATTTGCTATTTCAGATTTAAGTGGATGTTAATCTCCTTAATGAAAGATCTTTTATGATTATGCACGAGTATAGTTTACAGGTTTTCTTAAGTCCTTGAATATGATTACATGCTGTACTATTGTGATGTTCTTGATGAAATGCTGACAATTTGTTTGTCTGATGATGAAGGGGTCCTACGAGGTACCCTAGAGTTTACTTAGCTACGTTTAGCTAAGGCATTTGAATCTTGTTTCCGTGTGCAAACCGCAGGTAAGAAATCTTATAAGAAAACATGTGTTAAGAGTACTTGTGTCTTTCAATTCATCGTCAATGTAAATTTAGAATGCTAAGTACTTCCTTGCAACACTAGTTACTGGAGGTATGGATGCATGGTTCTAATCCTAGTTTATGTACTAACTTTCAAGCTCTTCTATAGTATAAAGTCACGTCGTCAAAATAATGATATAGTGCTATTTGTATTTTCGTTACACAGTTAAAATATGGAAAGTATAGTAATTACTGCTTGTGCTTATGAACTTAGTAAAAGAATGAATATCGTCATCATTTAAACTATGCTTATAGTATTACATTTGTCGTTAGACTTTGCAATACATGGCTAACATATTTAATATGTTGTACGTATGATGATTATGCAATAGAATTAGCATTGAATGTGTATCACCCAATTATCTATACTTATAGATTCACATTAATATTATGGATTGGAGAAGCAAACTATACTGTACATGTATCTAATATTCTTGTACATAGTTAGAATCCTATATCTAGGTTTCCATTAATTAACAATATATTATATATCTATATGGCTAAGTTTATTTCTTTTTAACTATACATGAGCCATAATAATGAAATGCAATACATAAACCTATCATACAAAGATTCGATGCATATCAAATAACTATAGAGACTAGTATGAAATTCATCGATGAACCTAACTCTTGTCCTAAGTATTATTATCATAACTTATTGTATTCACAATAGTCTTGTTATTGAAGTGATGAGTTGACATGTATTAATTTGCCAACTACAGGTTGATAGTGTTCCGATCATGCATTAAATGTTCCAACCGAACTCCATAGTGGAAAGTGTGGCTGTCATACCACGTAATCCATCCACGTAAACTGGGGTTTATAGCATAACTTGGAATCCTAGCTGGTATGGTTTCCATAACGCCTCTCCTCTGAGCTATACATAGTAATGTTCACTTGGCATGCAGTGTTGGCAACTTCATGGTTATTGTAATTAATGAGATATTAATGCAATGTTGCTCGGCTTTCAACGTAGCATTGTTGGCATCTTTCTTGCCCGTTGATCTTCACTAGATCTTGATCATTGATTTTGTAACCCTAAACTTCGTTGTAAGTAATGGTAGCGAGTTTCCCGGTGTTACGTTGGAGTTGGGCCGATAGGCTGCCAAAATGTAGGGTTGGAGAAAGTTCCCTTCAAGGGTTTCGACCCTGTGACCAGTGAGAGGTAGCTTTTAAATACTTGCAGGATTTAGCTTTGTGCCATAGAGCCATGATACAGTCATACGAAGTGTGGTTTTCTGTCAGCTGTTGAGAGTGGTTTTGTAATTGACTTTCGGCTCTTCCAATAGATGGCATTGTCTTCTGAGTTTCTGCATGTATAAATGCTGCAACCAACCTCTGGTTTCATCGTTATTACTTGGAATGAAGCTTCTAAATGGTAAGTAAGTTAATAATGAAATGTAATAAGGTGAACTTGTATTTTATTTGTGTTTGCAGGCTTTTAACCAGTCGAACTTGTAATTTGGCAGGTGCCCTATTCATTGGAAGGTTTCTAAACAAAGGGTTTGAGAAAGAAAAGCTGCTACTGCTTCCTGGTAAGCTCCGGTGGTTCTTGAAAACCTCGTAGGTGCCTTTGATGGTGTTTTTCTGTGTGCCAAGAATTGGAAACCTTCGACTTGTTTCAGTGATGGCCAAAAACAAAGTTTAAGCTTGTTTTGTTTGATATCATATTGTCATAGGTTGATCCTCAGTCTTGTATTTGATGCTTGGCTTAGTATTGTTTTTGTTGTAGCGTTGGAACCGACTTGAGTTGGTGTTTATACCATGAGTTGTTTAAGGGAAAAGACCCTATGTGTTTTGAAAATTTTAAATGGAAACAATAAAATCTCTGTCGTGTTCTTATCTATGTTGATGGACCTTCCTTAATGGAGTCGTGGCTCGCTTACTTTTGTACTATTGGTTCTCCTGGAATGCAATGTTACAGTCTTGTTTAAATAGATGTTTTAAATGATTGTTGGGATTAACTATTGAAAGCTATCTCAGGTCGAGTGTATAAAGTTGCTTCTTATAATTGTCATAGCTGTTAATATTTAATTTTTGGAATGGTTCGTCCAGTGTCTAATTTAATTCTCGAATGAATCCTACTTGTAGCTTTTGATTGCTAGCTAGCTTGCAATAAGATTTCGTACCTAAAAATTAGCCTGTGTATAAAAGGGTTCGATAATGTGAATGTTTCAATGTTGAGATGTGTTCTTACTAGGGTTTGAGCTATCAATAAACATTAGTAAGAATCGTGCTTTCTACTAAGTAGTGAATGCCATCTTGAAGAAGTTTGGATATGCTAGTTAGGGTTTGGAAAAGAAAACTCTAAAGTTTACCATGAAAGACTTGTGAAGAAAATATGAATTCTGAAAACAAAACTAGGGTCTGATACTATCGTGAATAGATTTATAAAATATTGAAATGAATGGATGATGAATTAATAGGTTTACATAAAATAAATTTATGCAGAGAATAGATTTTACAAATGAACATACATGATATTTCTATCTGAAAAGAATGTAATTGAAATGAAATCATATAAACCTTCTGCAGAAATTAATTCTTGTAACTGCTATTATTTCTTGAATTACAGTTGCTTGAAAAACATGAAATGTATAATATTTATGCATTTGATTTCTATCTATAATGATTAGAGTTAAGAGAAATATATATGACTATGCATAAAATAGACTATGTTTTTCTTTCATGTATTAATAAAAGAATTCTATACTACTGTTGATGTTAAAGTGTAATATTTACTATGTTTAATTATAGGACAGAATTTTAAACAGAACACTTACTGAAATCATTTATCCAATTAATGGCATTCTTCCTATCTCTCATCTATCATTAATTTGCTTCTCTATACTAGAGTACTATGCAGAGAACAACATGGGGAAAAATATAGAGATGGTTATCTGATCAAATATTTCACAAAACTTTATCATTCAGAATCAAACATAGATCAGAAAATAAAAATAACTTCTTTTACATGACAGTTTAATAATTCTACTAAGCAGAAACATTGAACTGTAACAAAAGTAGGAATAGTAAAACCTAGTTAACCATAAGGAAACAAATAGTCCAAGGAACCTGTTCCACCCAACCAATTCCTGAAGACAGCCAAGTTACTTGCCTTAGGACCCCCAAACCTGTTCACTGAACCACTAGGAGGAAGAAACTTAGAAGCTTTGGACCTCAACTTCCAGTAGCAATAGTTACCCAGTCTTAAAGTATTAGCAGTCAAAGGGACCTGCACCAGCACCTCTGGTTTCCTGCTCAAAATAATTTGCAGACTTACAGTTGCACTCTCACATAGCCTCCCTATTCGAATCTCTCAGTGATCACCTGATGCACTTGAGAAATATTTCTGCAAAAAATATTGTAAGAGAGTTGCCTGCTCAATTCGAATTTTCCTTATGTAGACTTCCTAGGCCTTTTAGTGGTTAACTAGTCATTTAATGAGCTGCCTTCTCACTCCCACCACCTAGAGGATAATGCCACATTTTTAGGGGTAGTTGTCCCATAACCAACAACTAGTGGTGAAGTGCAATTGCTGCCATCTGTCTCGTGCCTTCTAATAGCTTTCATTCCTCCTAGTGGGTCAGTGAACACTCATTTAACAGTTCCCTTGGGTGTTTGTCTCCTACTTTAATTTATTAAATAATAATAATCAATAATTACATTCATCCTTGATCAAACTTGGTCATAATTACAAAAAATTGTAATTAAAATTTTACATAAAATATTTTGCCAATAAAATAATATTTTTCAAAATTTGGGTAGGTGACCTACACCCCCCCTTAAGTCTCAACATCGTCCTCGATGCTGGTTAATCACTCTCTAAGTGTTCCTAAAACAGAGTTGGGTATGCTTCCTGTATACTACTCTCCAACTCCTAGGTTGCCTCTTCTGGGCTAAGGTGCTTGCATTGCACCTTCACTTTTCCAATGGTGCGATTCTGGAGTAGAATTTCCCTCCTTTTAAGGATACAGTCCGGTTCCACCTGAAAACGCCGTCTTGTGCCACCTATACATCATTCCAGTTTACAACATGAGTAGCATCGTGTACATACTTCTTTAAAAATTATATATGAAAAAAATTATGTATCTTTAAATTTGGTGGCAAAGCCAATTGGTATGCCACTGGTCTAACCCTGAACAATATTTCGAAAGGACCACAATACCTGGGTGCCAACTTGGCACAACTTTCCAACTTCAATGAACTCTTTTTCGGTCTTACCTTGAGGAAAACATGTTCACCAACCTGGAACTCTTTATGAGTCCTTTTAAGATCTGTTTGACTCTTTTGCCTATCTTGGGCAGCTTTTAGATTTCCTTGTACCATATCATCATTTAAACTTAACATTCAGACTTTAAACAAAATTAGAAATAAATTCTTCTTCCAAACAGAAAAACAGAGATTACCAATTTTACTAACATAACTATTAACTTAAATAAAATAGGAAACAATAAATCCTAGATAAATCTATAGGGAACAAATAGCCCAAGAATACTGTTCCACCCAACCAATTCCTGAAGACAGTTAAGTACTTTCCTTAGGACCCCCGAGCCTGTTCACTGAACCACTAGGAGAAAGAAACTTAGGAATTTAGAATGTCTTCTTGCAGTAACAAATAACTTATCGAATCTTCAAGAGCTAGCAGTCCAAGAGACCTGCTCCAGCACCTTTGGTTCTCTTTAACAAATATTTTTCAGACTTATGATTGCACTCACAACTAGCCTCCCTATTCGAATCTCTCAGTGATCACCTGATGCACATGAGGAAATATTTCTGCAGAAAATATTGTGTAAGAACTGCCTGCTCAATTCGAATTTGCCTTATGTAGGCTGCCTAGGCCTTTTCAGTTGTTACTTGGTCATTAAATGAGCTGCCTGCCCACTCCCACCACCTGGGGGATAATGCCACATTTTTATGGGTAGTTTTCCCATAACCAACAGCTAGTGGTGTGGTGCAATTGCTTCCATCTAGCCCATAGCTTCCAACAGCTTCCATTCCTCCTAGTGGGTCAGTGAACACTCATTTAACAATCCCCTTGGGTTTTTATCTCCTAATTAATTTATTTAAATAATAATAATCACGTCGGCTTTTCATAATGAGTACTGCGTTATCCCCGAGCACTTCACTAATTACATCCATCCTTTATCAAAATTGATCATAATTACAAAAATTTGTAATTAAATTTAACATAAAGTATTTTGCTAATAAAATAATAATTTCTGAAATTTGGGTAGGTGACATACACCCCCCCTTAAGTCTCAACATCGTCCTCAATGTTGGTTAATCACTCCTTGAGTGTTCCTGAAACAGAGTTGGGTATGTTGCCTGCATACTATTTTCAAACTCCCGGGTTGCCTCTTATGGGCTAAGGTGCTTCCATTGCACCTTCACTTGCCCAATGGTGCGATTTTGGAGAATAGTTTCCCTCCTTTCGAGGATACAGTCCGGTTCCACCTGAAAATCTCTGTCTTGTCCCGCCTGTACATCATTCCAGTTTACAACATGAGTAGCATCGTGTACATATTTCTTTAAAAACGATATATGAAAAACATTATGTGTTTTTAAGTTTGGTGGCAAAGCCAGTTGGTATGCCACTGGTCCAACCTTGGACAATATTTCAAAAGGACCGCAATACCTAGGTGCCAACTTGGCACAACTTCCCAATTTTAATGAACTCTTTTTCGGTCTTACCTTAAGGAATACATGCTAACCAACTTGGAACTCTTTATGAGTCCTTTTTAAATATGCTTGACTGTTTTTCCTATCTTGGGAAGCTTTTAAATTTTCTTGTACCTGTTTCACAATTAGTTCTAACTCCTGCAATAATTCAGGTCCTAAAACAACTTTATCTACTGGATCATTCCACGAAATAGGTGTATCACATTTCATGCCATAAATAATTTCAAAGGGACTAAGTCTGGCTGATGCATGACAATGATTATTATAAGCAAATTCTGCTAAGTGTAAGTAGTCTTCCCACTTACCAAGCTGATCTTTAACATACATTCTTAATAAATCTTCTAAAACTTGATTTACCCTTTCTGTCTGTCCATCCGTTTGTGGATGAAATGTTGTGCTGAAATTTAAGGTTGTATTCAACCCCTTAAACAATGATATCCAAAATTTTCCGATAAATTTAGAGTCACGATCTGAAATTATTACTTTCGGTATCCCATGTAGTCAAAAAATCTGTTTCATAAAGATTTCTGCAATGTCTGGAGCTTTATGAGTAGTCTTCACAGGTATAAAATGTGTTGCTTTGCTGAGTTTGTCCACTACCACCATGATAGAGTCATGTTGTTTCTAATTGTTAGGTAATCCAGTAATAAAGTCTATGCCGATTACTTCCCATTTCCAACTTGGTATCGGTAACGGTTGCAACAATTCAGCAGGATGTTGGTGTTCAACCTTCACTTTTTGACAATCCAAACATTTAGCTATGTACTCTGCTACTTCATCCTTCATTTTGGGCCAATAGTATTCTTTTCTTAGCATAGTAATGGTCTTTTGATAACCTGGATGACCAGAATAATGACTTTTATGCATCTCATTTAGTATCAAAATTTTTATTTTTGGTATGTCTGCTACACACAATCTGTTTTTATATAGTAATAACCCATTTTCTTTCATACTGAAATCTGCCATAAAATTTTCAGAACTGTTGTTCGCTGTCCTTTCTTTTATTTTCCTGTATTCTTCATCAGTTTCACTCTTTTCAAGAATCTGATTTTCCAAATCCATGGAGTAAGTGCTGATGGCTGAAATAAAATTTAGTTTTTCCTTACGACTCAAGGCATCTGCAACCTTGTTCTCTTTCCCTTTAATATGCTAAATTTCAAAATCATACTCACTTAAGAAAGTCAACCATCTAGCTTGTCTAGCATTCAGATTTGTCTGATCTAATAAATATTTCAGACCCATGTTATCTGTCAATAACGTGAATTTTCTGCTAATAAGGTGATGATGCCACATTTTTAAGGCATGAATTACTGCCAATAACTATAAATCATAGGTAGAGTAGTTCTTTTCATGTACTTTCAGCTTTCTAGATTCATATTCCACCGCATGTCCTTCCTGTGTTAAGACTCCGACGAGTCCGTTATTGCATGTGTCTGTACAAATTATAAAATCATTGTTAAGATTTGCTATCCTCAAGATAGGTGCTCTAGTCAATAATTCCTTTAATTTCTTGAAACTGTCAAAACATTTCTGATCCCATACAAATTTATTCCCTTTCTTCTGCAAAGAAGTTATGGGGTTGGCAATCCTCAAAAAACCTTTTATAACCTTTCTGTAATATCCAGTAATGCCCATAAATGATCTTACATCTGACACATCCTTAGGAACCGGCCAGTCATTAATGGCCCTTATCTTATTGGGGTCAACCGAGATTCCTTCTTTAGAAACTATGTGTCCTAGATACTAAATTTTGTCTTTGTGGAAGTCACACTTACTAAACTTAGCGTATAGTTGATGATCTCTCGGAACTTGCAAGATAATCCGTAAATGTTCATCATGCTCTTCTTTACTTTTGGAATACACTAAAATGTCATCTATAAACACAACAACAAACTTGTCTAAGTATTTGTGCAGAATATTATTCATCAAACACATAAATACAGCTGAGGCATTAGTCGGAACAACTGGCATGACTACGAACTCGTAATGTCCATACCAAGTCCTGAAAGCTGTCTTGAAAATATCTTCATCCTTAACCCAGACTTGATGATATCTTGATCTTAGATCAATCTTCGAAAATATCGTTGCTCCACGTAGCTGATCAAATAGATCGTCTATGCGGGGAAACGAATACCGATTTTTTATTGTCATCTTATTAAGTTGACGATAATCTATGCACATTCTTAGGGTTCCATCTTTCTTCTTAACAAAGATGACAGGTTCTCCCCAAGGAGACACACTAGGTCTAATATAATTCTTATCAATAAGTTCCTTCAACTGTGATTTTAATTCGTTTAATTCCAGTATGTTCATTATGTATGGAGCTTTTTAATTTGGTACTGCTCCTGGTATTAACTCGATGGTAAAATCTAAATCTCTTTTAGGAGGTAATTCTGGGACTTCCTCACAAAATACATCCTTAAAATCCCTTAGGATAGGTATGTCCTCTAATTTCAGTTTGTCCTCTTTACCAATAAACTCATCATTTACTACATTTACTGCAAATAACTAGCATCCTTTATTAATTGCCCTCTTAACTTGCATGGCTGAAATCTGTCTAAGGGTTACCTTTCTTGGGATACCTTTTATTTCTACAGTTTTTCCTTCATCATTTAAACATGTAAAAATTTTTCCGTAAAAGTCCAGAATGACATGATGGGCTTCTAACTAGTCCATTCTGATTATAATATCGATCGTAGGATCCTAAAGGTAAAATATTCAACTTGACTTGTGTTTGTAACTGATTCACGAATAAGGTACAACTTTCTATAAAATCTGACATTTTCCTCTTTGTTCTAGTTGCTAGTCTAACTAACCAAGATTTACTAAACTTTTATGTTTTCAATTTAAGACTTTCCACAATATCTAGTGATATATAACTTAAGCTAGCACCCAGGTCAATTAAAACAGTAACAGGATAATTTTGTAGCATACCTTCAATCTCTGCCATGGATATTTGATGATCTGCTTGTCTGTTGTCGAGTGCTGCATTAATTCAAGGCATCTCCCTCGCCATGTCTCCAACAGTAGGTTTAGTCTGAATAGAGTTGATGTTGTTAGCTTTTCGCTTCCTCAAGGGACATTCTGATGCATAATGGGGACCTTGACATTCACAACATTTGATAGGTGCCTTTTGCTCATTGGTTTTGGTATTATTAGGTGCATTTCTGGGTGCTGTAGAATTCTGCTGTTGATTGTTTCTGGAATTATTCCCTTGATAATTTCGATTCTGAAAATTTTTCTTTTAGAAACTGGAATTTCCACTGAACATAAATTTTTTCTTTTTCAGCTCAAAATTGTTGGGCTTATGAGTTTTCCAGTTCGACATTCCTTCTCTTTTCTGATTTGTGTCATAACAGAAAACTGCCTTTCTCATAGCCTCTTCCAAGGTTTTTGGACTGTCATACTCGATTCTGTCCTTAATATTAAAAGGTAGACAACTCAAATACCTTTGAATCTTCAGTTTTTCTTCTATGAGGTATGGTACATACCTTCGTAAATTTAGAAATTTACTGTTCATTTCTTTCATATTCTTACCTCCCAGCTTCAAATCATAGAACTCTTTGGATTTTTCTTCATAGTACTGTTCAGATAAATACTTCTTTTTAAAGTATCATTTAAAAGTACTCTAGTTTACATCTTTATCCTTGATGCCCTTTACTCTTTTGATGTCCTACCACCAAATATCCGTTTTTTCGATCAAGTTATATATAGCCATTTTTTCCTTCAAGGACTCTGAATAGTTATAAATATGAAAGTATTTCTTCATACCGGACATCCAAGCTTTAGTTGTCTCGCCCTTCTTAGTTTCTCCATTGAAAGTTGGAGGTCTAATCTTTTTGAACTCCCCAAAAATCTGCTCATACTCCTTATGATTTCTCCTTCTGGGTTTGAAATCTCCTTCACTACTATCACTGGTGTAGTTACGTTTCTTTTTATGCACTTCAATAGCATCTCCTGATGAGGTTGAACAGTTGTTCACCTCACTGGTTTTCATTTTCTTATTTTTATTTGCATGAGGCAGATCCTTAACTTTGGAGATATCTTCGTTATCTCTCTCTTGCTCCTAAGTTGGGCACTATTCAAACAACACTTGGTTTAATTCTTCTTGTGCTTGTAGAATTCTTTCATTGTCTTGTTTCACAGATATGATTTCTACCTTTAATTCATGAAAAGCACATAACAATTTTGACGAACTGTTATTTAGTTCACCGTAACCTTCTTTTGCATAATGCTGTCCCGAGCTATGGTTGTTTGGCTGAAATCTGTCTTTTAAATGTTCAACTGAGTTCTCCATACCTATAGCTTATAATAATTTTTGTATAACATCATAATTAAAATTTCAAATTAGTAAAATTTTCTGCTATATACAATTTTCTACGACGTGTTTTTGGACCTCTTTCAGGCCTAGAGTTCGAACATGAGCTCTGATACCACATGTAACATCCCGAATTTTCATAAAAATTTAAAACTTTTGAAAACGGTATTAAATACGAAAATTATAGTTACGAAAAATAATAATTGTTTGATTATGACAGCAATGATTAAAAAGTCGTTAGTACTAAACATAATTTAATTTCTGTATTAGTAGCATTGTGATAACGACAATTTTAACACACAATTGGAAAACATGATTATTGTAATACATGTATTGACAGGTCAGAAATATGATGCGATACTTTTAATTTGACATGATACTAACAGTTTGCTTTTTGATGTCCAAGGATGTCCTACGAGGTACCCCAGAGTTTACTTAGTTGCAACGCTAAAGCATTGCAATATTTCTATGTGCAGATGAGAGCTAAGAAGTTCCATGACTGGATAAATTTCAAAGTACGTGTATAGTTAAAATTCAACGTCGTAAATAAATAGAATGTTAGAAATTTGTTTTGACTCACAAAAGCATACAGGTATGATTTACATGGTTATAATTACTGTTTTCAAAGGTTGTCTTACAACTCTACTATGATTTCAATACGTCGTCGATTAACATCGTCAGGCTGGTAGATTCATCGCTGAAATCATCGTCGTTGTAGTAGTTGGCTCCGTCGTCGTCTTATGATAATAAATACTTGTATAATACTAAAGTCGTAATTGTATTGTTAACCATCAAATGCATTGCATTAAGAGTTAGGGTATGGAATAAATAGCACTTGCATGGTTTTCATGCTATTATTTATTTATTGGTTTCGTTGAGATTCCAAAAATGCAAACTCTTATCTTTTTAATAGTTGCAATAATGAAAACTATAATTATCATGTTAACCATATAACTCTTATAGATTACTATCCTATGCAATAATTTGACATTTTTAAACTATTCACAATATATATCAATGTTTATAATATTAAATTCACATGAACTTGGAACTTTATTACGTGACTATATAAAGCACTAATATCCAAATGATATATCGAAATTGCAACCATAACTTAGAACTATAACTACTATACAATATAGCATTAATGTTTTTAAATTAATGAATATCAAATTAGAATTAACTCATCGATATAAATGGTACTAACATGAATTAATGTTGACAGAGTGGACGAGTTGACGGGTATTTAAACTTGGCATGTGTCTCGAGCTAGCGTGGAGATAATGTCTCGATCCTACATTAAAATCTCAACCCAACTCCTCGTGTTAAGGATTGTTCATAATCCACATAGTGTAAATACAATGTAATGGTGATTTCAGAGGCCACTGTGTAATGGTTGTAAGTTTGATCTACTCCTCCGAGCTGGATGTAGAACGATCCAACGTGAGCCAAGGTGGCATGGCCATGCATGTGAAGTGATAGAGCAATAAATGCAAGGGTTGTTCGACCCAATGCAACCTCACTGGCACACCCATGAACATTGATTGTGATGAATCTGCGTCGTTGGATGTAACTCTAGTGTTCGTGGTGGTATTGATTGATAATGAATTAATGTATTTTCATTGTGTCATTTGCGTTCCGAGCAGCGAGGCCGACGGGCTGCTAAATTTTAGGGTTTAACCGAAAATTGTGAAGAGGTTTTGACCTCAAGACCTGCTGGTTAGATTTAAGTTGCAGGTTCTTTCCTACTGTAATGGCGTTGTACTAAAAGGTTGGGTCTCTGGTTTGAGTTGTTATTGAGTTGATAGTTTATAGCTTTTCTTTTAGAGATTAAGTGGAACACACAATGCTGCAAAATGATAGAGGGTATCCTGGTCTCATCTACAGCACAGAACTCGTCGTTTTACTAGAGAATGTAAGAGCCCAGTCACTTATTGAGAAGGTAAACACCCTCAAAATTTTAGTGGTTCTTTTGTTGAACTTCGACTTATGGTTTGACATATAATAGTTATCTAACTCTAGGTTGTTGTTGTGTCAGTTGCAGGGTTCGAGGAATGACTTGAGCAAGGGTTTGGAAAAAAAAGTTGGCCTGCTTCCATTCCTGGTAAGCTCCGGGTCTCAAACCCTCGTAGGTGCCTTTCGACTTTGGTTGATGTGGTTTCTAAAGATGAGTAACCAGTTTTTTCGCCATGCTTCAGCGTTGCCTGTCAGTTGAAAAACTTTGAAGAACCTTTGGTTATTCATGTGATGAATGTACAGGGATGTGACCCTCGTTTGTTTGTATATCACAAGGCTTAGTTTGAAGGTTTAACTCGTCAATGCTGAAGGTTTTTGAACTCGCTTTAAAATGTTTTAAGTTTGGGAATAAACCTTGTGTGATTTCGTTTGGAAACATATTGTAATTTTTTTGTTTATGGGAACATTGATTTCCCCTTCTTGAAGTTGGATCTTGTAATGGCTTAAAAAATTTGAACAATCAACCTGTTGGTTTATTGTATGTGGAATAAGAAGTAGAGCCGAGGCTCGTCTACTGTGGATACAATACTTTTCTTTTCGGCATTGAATATATGCTATTTCTTTTTGTGCTATTCGTTTGTGTTATGTTTTGAGTACTGTAGATAGACGTGACCGTTGAACTAAGCAAAATTTAAATGCATTCCTGTAGATGACTAAACTCTATATTTTGTGAATGAAGAAATGGTTTTTGTTTGAAAGGGAAAAGAACAGGGCCACCCCCAAAATTCTAGTTTTGTCTTCGAAAATGAAATATATTATTTACATGTAACTTCAGAATAACCCTTATGTTGTAGCTAGGGCTTGTACTGTAATTTAAATGTGGATGTAATATGTGTTTTATGTTACCGTGGATAATGATAATGAAAACGTAAAACAAGTACAATCTAGGTTTTTACAGTTGATACGATTCTATGTTTTTAGTACTATATGCGGTTCGTAATATAATAGAAATTACGACACTCAGATTGAATAATACATAAGGTTTGTAATGTAAAAAGATAAGTGTAAACAATATAGGTTTTACATTTCCTTTGTTTACAGTTCTGATAATACTGATACGATTATAGGAAAATATTCTATTAGTAAATTTGTGAAGAAAACCACAGTGTGTGTGTGAAAATGTGTATTGACTGTAATTTGTAACTTACATTCCTAGTTAACACATTTATTTATCTGTAACAATACTATTTATAATGCAGACATGATGTATGTAAAATTCAATTCCATCTACTTCCAATGTACATAATAGAGATAAGAAAAATAAATACAAAGTGTCTGTACAATAAATAATCAATATTTGTCTTTCTTGAAGCCATGAAGTATTTTATAATATTTTGAAATACTATACTGTAATTACTATTGTTATTAACTATAGGGCAGAAACTGAAACACAACTCAATCATTGTACTTCTTTATCGAATCAATGGCAGTTTGCCTATCTTTTCATCTATACTTAAGTTGCTTCGCTACACTAGAGTACGATGCATAAAACATCATGTGGAAAAATGTAGATATTGGTTTATCAATTCCAGATCATCATTTAAACTTAACATTTAGACTTTAAACAAAATTAGAAATAAATTCTTCTTCCAAACAGAAAAACAGAGATTACCAATTTTACTAACAGAACTATTAACTGAAATAAAATAGAAAACAATAAAACCTGGATAAATCTATAGGGAACAAACAACCCAAGAAGACTGTTCCACCCAACCAATTCCTGAAGACAATCAAGTACTTTCCTTAGGACCCCCGAGCTTGTTCACTGAACCACTAGGAGGAAGAAACTTAGGAATTTAGGATCTCTTCTTGCAGTAACAAATAACTTGTTGAATCTTCAAGAGCTAGAAGTCCAAGAGACCTGCTCCAGCACCTCTGGTTCTCTTTAACAAATAGTTTGCATACTTATGATTGTACTCACAACTAGCCTCCCTATTCGAATCTCTTAGTGATCACCTAATGCACATGAGGAAATATTTCTGCAGAAAATATTGTGTAAGAGCTGCCTGCTCAATTCAAATTTTCCTTATGTAGGCTGCCTAGGCCTTTTCAGTTGTTACTTGGTCATTAAATGAGCTTCCTGCCCACTCCCACCACCCGGGGGATAATGCCACATTTTTAGGGGTAGTTGTCCCATAACCAACAGCTAGTGGTGTGGTGCAATTGCTGCCATCTGTCCCATACCTTCCAACAGCTTCCATTCCTCCTAGTGGGTTAGTGAACACTCATTTAACAGTCCCCTTGGGTGTTTGTCTCCTAATTAATTTATTTAAATAATAATAATCAGTAATTACATTCATCCTTGATCAAAATTGATCATAATTACAAAACTTTGTAATTAAATTTAACATAAAGTATTTTGCTAATAAAATAATAATTTTGAAATTTGGGTAGGTGACAATTGACTCATCTAGTTTTGTCTCCATGGCTCATAACTGCACTAATCCATGCAAAGGCACCATTTGCGTGGATCAAGGGGTAGGTTGGTGCTAGGGTCAATGAAAATACTAACTAGTGTTTGTTTTGATATGTTCAAATATTTGATTTGTTCTCTACTAAGACCGGTGGAATAATATGCTCTCATCCGAGCCCTATACTCGGTTATGCTCACTAATTAACCATGAGCATTGTCAACTGAGGAAATGATGCTATTGAAGGATGTGGCTAGGGAGAGTCTCGATGGTTCCCTAGTCGTTATAAGTTCTTGAACTAAGCTTCTTAATTGTTGTAAATTTTGGTTTATTTAGGATTCCATGCTTGGGTTCTCCTTGGGGTGAATGTTTACTTCGGGGGTTTTCGTGGATGGTTGTTTGTTTGGGGGTTTGGCTCTTGGTTGTTTGCCATTGTGATGAGGTAAAGATTAACTGCAATTAAAACAATTAAATTTGTTACAATATTGTTTGAGTTTTTTGGATTTTGTTTAAATGTAATTGTTTTTAAAATCATTGAAAATACAAAAAAAAATTGTAATTAGAGCATGAAAATTCACCTGGATGATTATTGGGGGACGTTGGTGGAGGGATTGGTGTGTGCACGCGGCCTTGAGGCGTTCTTTGACAATGTAGAGTCGACAAAATCGGGAAAGGTGGGTAAGAGGTGGGCCTTAGCCCAATTTTTAATACACAAAGAAGTGCACGCACACTAGTAATGTGTGCGTGTTAATTTCCCCCGCGCGCTAATAGTGTACATGTGCTCTTAAGACCTACGTGGATGCCTACCTAGCGGTTCAGGAGTTTACCAAACCGTTGCGTGCATGCGGTCTTAAGAGCATGTGCACACTATTTTTTTCCGCTTGCGCGCTCCTGTTGCAATAGATTTGGGGAGCATCTCTATGCATGCCCCTAGTCATAATAGGTAGCAGAAGTCATATTCGATTGCAAATAACAAAAGTGGAATTCTTTTATAAATCTTAGAGTCATAATAGGTAGTGGAAGTCATATTCGATTGCAAACAACAAAAGTGGAATTCTTTTACTGTCGCCTCATATAATACTCAAACATAAGAGATCTATTTTAAAAATCCAGATCACCACTTCACCCGCTTTCAGATTGACACAAGAAAAACAAGGCAATGTTTATCAAAATCTAGTTTCTATTGGCATTGATAGACAACCCAAAGAGATTGAGAGGAAATCATCCAATTTAATCACATGCTACAAGTAGAAAGCATACTACACATACACATGAGCTACTGGGAAATGGATGAGAATCTAAACAAGGAGAAGATGACTCCAAGCACGACTCCATACCTCTGAAAGTGGGCCATCTTTGCATTAAAGCTATGTCATACTTATTTTGTAGACAATTTGAACATCAATGCACAATAGTATGCAGATTGGGGGTGATACCAATACGTGAGAAATATCACACAATGGAGCTAAGATTAGGGTTTACAGATGCACACAAACACATAGGTTGTATTAATGTGTAAATCTGGGAAGGAATATTGACAAGGGTAGACTACAGGTCTAACAAAGATGAATAAATCATAGGCCACATGATTTATAACATTTATGCTATCACTATTAGGATGCCTAATAGGGAACACAATAAATTGACTAACACAAAGCCAAATACACAAGATAGAATAAGCATTGCATTTCATTAAGATGAGGTACATATAAATACAATCGTATGTGATCCTTGGATTCATATACCAAGGCGTCTCTTGGACTCCCAATGACTGTTCATTATCACCTAATAGATTAGGTTTCCAACGAGATCCATAAACCTTGAAACAAAAAGTTGACTAATTCTATACGAAAGTGAGGTTTGGATAGTCCATCGCTCAAATGCAAAGAAATATTTGGGAAAATTACCTTTCCTAGTGCACAAACGACATAGAGATGCCCCAAATAAAAACAAAACCTAGGCTTCTCTAAAAGGAATCGACTGCTAAGATATAACCTTGGACAACTAACCTAATGCATGAATTACAAACAAAACGCCACAAAACAACCATCATGCAAGTGTAGTTGTTGAGATTCAATGCAATGCAATTTGAAATTTTGCATTAGTGTACGGCCCAACGAAATCCGTGCTACGTAGGGACATAATAAATTTATCTTTATTATCTATATAAAATAAATTTTTATTTGTAAGAAATATATTTTGTCCATATATTTTAATGAGGTTCTGCCATATTTGTCCAACGCCAAATTGTAAGTACAAGTTTCTTATCTATGACGAAAAAATTAGAATATTTGTATTATTATTCGCACGAGCTTCTCATCTATACACAACCAAAAAATTAGAATATTCGTATAGTGATCCGCTCAAGTCCTCGGCAGGGACTAGGGAGGGAGATAAAAATAAATAAAATAGATGGAGAAGACTACAAAGAAGAAAAACAAAAAAATAAACATAGTCCATCATTATCCCACGGCGAGTTTTCTAAAACTGCTATGATTTTGCTTGGACAAAATAGTTTTTTCAGAGACAAATTTGTCCGAATCTGGGTTAGAATTTTTAGAATTTCAAATAACAAGATTAATCCTATATAATTTGGATGCTTTGGGGGTTTTCCAAAGTGCTGAATTCATCTAAATGTTCAGAAAAACGATTTAATCAACACAAATCACCAGATTTTTAAATTTCATATCACTCAATTCCAACCCAGTTTTAGTGGCACAGACAAGCTTCTTATCCAACGATGCCAACTAAAAGACACGTCACGAGAGTCAACTTATAATAACGTCGGAGATTAAACGGCCGTTAAAATCAGTTGGCTGTGTGGCATGTATACATCCACAATAATAGGATACAGCTTATGCCATTGGCTGGTGAGAGTAGGTCCACGCGTAACGGCAGTGAAAATGAGATTCATCCCCCTTGGACGCGATTACGGCTCGTCATGGTAGTTGAGTCAAAATAAAGGGATTGTCATAGCGTTCAATGAACTTGGACACATTTCCATGATACATATTTTTTCATTTTAATTAATTATGATTTTTCTTCGAGATATGGACTATTCACATCACATGAAGATAATGTGAATGCTTGAACAATATACAACATACTTGGCTGCCATCTCGACGCGAAATTAATGGAAATTTTTTATTGATGTGAGCAGAAATCGGCCTATAAAAACGAAGCTTTGGAGGTCACACAGATATCGGCCCTGTAATCCAATACCCCAACCACTGGGAGTGTTGGTTATCTTCCCACTGAATTTTTTTGTGAAGTTGCCAGGTTTTGTCTGTAGACGATATTCTGGGGGGTATTGTTCATTTCCAATTTTCATTCTTCTTATGCTGTCAGTCAGATCTGCAGCTGCAATTTTGTAGCTCAAACTGCATTGATCTTACCGGTTTGGATTTAGCTTTTTTATATTTCTCAGTTGGGTTCCACTGATTTGCCTGGCATTTTCATCTTTTGATTTCTGCTGAACCACCCAATTGCAAATTCATTCATTCATTGCGCTGGAACATTCGTCATCATTTGATTTGTGCTTTGTTCTGTGGGCTCAGGGGATATTCCGAGGGGCATTGTTCATTTTTAATTTTCATTCTTCTTAAGCTGTCAGTCAGATCTGCAGCTGCAATTTTACAGCTCAAACTGCATACAGCTTACCAGTTTGGAATTAGTTTTTTCATTTTTCTCAGTTGGGTTCGGCTGATTTGCCGGGCATCTTGAGCTCTTGATTTCTGCTGAACCACAGTTGTGCGGTTCAAAGTGGTCTGTTGAGGAAGAAAACAAGTCTTAACTGTATAATTTCTGGTTGGTCTCTGCTGTTTTTTTGTGAATATTAGTGCCTCTCTTTAGTTTAGTGTTTTAGAAATAGAAAACGGTTTCAGGTTTGGGTTTCCGGAAATTCTAACTGGTATGATGTTTTGTACACAGATTCTTAAGGATGGTGCTGTGGGTTTTTGGCTATGGGTCCTTAATATGGAATCCAGGCTTTCAGGCGGACGAAAATATCCTTGGATATATCAAGGGCTACCGAAGAGTTTTTGATTTAGGTCGGAATTTCTTTGATAAAAGTTAGTTAATCACATCAAACAATCAGTGAAAATGGGGTTACTGTTGCAATGGCTGTTTAATGGTGTTTTCCCCTTTGCTTCTTGCAGCTTGTACTGACCACTGTGGGACTCCGCAGTTTCCCGCTAGGACCTTAACACTGGAAGCACAGGAGGGAGCCATCTGTGTAAGAAAAGATACTTTCCTTAGACTGGCATATATATTCAGAGTATATACCATATACATTGCAGGGAATACTAGATATTTGCATTAGGCACTATATGTAAAGACTGTCTGAACGCATATCGTTTTTTTTATGATGTGAAGGGCATTGTTCTGCATCTCCTTTGTTCTTTTCTGCATGTACTTACACTTGTTTTTCCATTGATCTTCTTAGTGGGGAAGAGCCTACTGTGTGAGAGGAGGGCCAGAGAAGGAAAAATTGGCTATGGAGGTGAGATAAAGGGGGAGGTGCACTGTTTTGTTTAGCATGGTTTTTTTTGTCAATGTATTGGTGAAAGGCTGATTGATTTTAATTGAACTATGTGATGTTCAGTATCTGGAAAAGAGGGAATGTGAATATGATATCAAGGGCTCTGTAGATTTTTACACTGTAAGATGCTCTGCTCTGGTCTGCTCCATTTATCTATATATATGGCAACTGCCTAACATTACTGGATAGCTAGGGAAGTTTCTTTTGGATCGATATAAAAGCTATTAGTTTTTGACCTTTTTTTTCACAAAATACCTGATTTTTAGAAGATTTGTCATTGCAGGAGGAAGGAGAATCTGCAACCCCATTTCTGACTGGAGTTCTGTTGTGAGTCCCAGCAGCATTGATGTCAAGATTTCTGTTAGCTTGGTCTTATAACCTTGATATATGTTTCTATTGCATTTCAGACAAAATGATGAAAGCACTGATTCAGACAAAATTATGAAAGCACTGAGTCATTTTTATTGCTTCTTGCAGATTCATATCTACTCCAAACAATCGCATAAACAAGTACTACCTAGGCCCAGCTCCACTAGAAGAAATGGCAAGGTATGTACTGTTCATTTTTAAGGAATTTTTAGTTATCACAATGAGATTAAAAAGACGTTTTTGTTCAAACAAAAGACATCTATACTTAACATATAGGTTGGCATTATCTTGTATGCAGACAAATAGCAAAAGCTGCTGGTCCATGTGGGAATAACCGTGACTATCTTTTCAAGTTGGAAATAACCATGGCTAGCATTGGTGAGTATCTGTGATGTTACCATTGATATACCCATCCTTCATATGTCCATGCTTTGAGAATTCATGACTTATTATTGCAATGCAACAGGTCATGAAGACCAGGCGGTGATCAAACTTGCAAATGAAGTGAGGAGAATTCTTGGAGGCATTCATGATGTTCAATCTACCACTGTGATTACTACTAACCTTGGGGTTTTTCTACCCAGAAAAGAAGAGCGGCTAATTATAGCGTGAGATATACCAATTCTTATGGTTAACCATTTTTAAAATGACCATGTTTTTCAGTACACACATCCCAATTCAGGAAGCATTGCTCTGAAATTTTTGAGTCAAAATTCTATACAGGTTAAGTTGTAATAGGACCATATTCAATTGAGGATATTTGCTTATCCAGTAGCCCAGGGATAGTCATTACAGGTTCAAATTATGGTTTTGAACCATTGTCAGGTTAAGTTGTAATAGGACCATATTGCATTGAGGATATGTTCTAATCGAGTTACCCAGTTACCCAAGGATAGCTGGTTGGATTTTTAAAGCTTTCCAAAACTTCTATTTACAAAGGATTTTTTTATCGAGTAACCAAGTTACCCAAGGATAGCTTGTTAGATTTTTACATTTTTTCAAAAATTCCTTTTACAGAAGACGAGTGAATTATGTTTTAGAACTCACATGTTTGAGGGATATAATACTTTTATTTGATTGATATAATATGAAAAGTTTTGACAATTCTGTGCAACATTTAAATTTTATACTTGTATATATGTTTTTATTTTTATAATGCAAAAAGTTTCTCTTTTGGGATCAAGCACAAGCAGTGGTGTGCGCATACCACAAAAATTGGAACAGCATCGGCTGGTATTAGTCAACTCAGCACCGCTAGTTAAATAGCTGGCCATATTTGAGATTTATAGCCCACTCGATTTCAATTATTTAAAAATTAAGAAGATTTTAAAATTATAATTGGTTAATGTTTTGTAGTTTTGAATAAATCAATAGCAATATTAATTTAATATTCAATATATATGATTTGTCTTTTATTTTTTTAAATAAAGTTTGAATATTCTTTAAAAATTTTGAAAATGCCAAAAAAAGTTAATAAAATTTCAAAAATGGTTTATTTATTTATTTAAAAGAAAGTTTGAATATAATTTAAAAAGCTTTTGAAAATGAAAAATTAACAAAGTTTCAAAAAAGGCTTTTTTCCTCTGGTTTGAATAGACTTTGACTTTAAATAAAGTTTGAATATTCTTTAAAATTTTTGAAAATGCCAAAAAAATTAATAAAATTTCAAAAATGGTTTATTTATTTATTTAAAAGAAAGTTTGAATATACTTTAAAAAGCTTTTGAAAATGAAAGATTAACAAAGTTTCAAAAAAGGTTTTTTCCTGTAGTTTGAATAGACTTTGACTTTTTTTTTCACAGAAAAATATAACTTACTATTAATATACGAAATAGTAAATAGTGCCGACTGTCACATCGCTACCTTGTAGAGCATATGTGTCATGTCAAAAACAATGGCCACAATGCCATCAACATCAACCGTGAAAACCATAAAGGAGCCATATGTTCCCACATAAATAACATGAACCCCTCCCGGAGGAGAAACAGGTTCATCAAACACTATAAACCATCTAAGAGTCCCATCATATAACAAAGTTCACCAGAATAGACTTTGACTTTAAAAAGCGTTCGGCAATGTTAATTTTAAATATCGGCATTTTTTTCAGCAATATCGGCATATATATGTTGTGTTTTATATTTATATTATAAAAAGTTTGAATAGTTTTTCGAAAAGCTTTGAAAATGCTAAAAAGTTGAAAGTTAAAAAAGCTTCCAATTTTGTTTTCTCTAATTTGGCAGACTTTAAAAAGATTTCACAAAAAAGTTAATAATGTGTAAATTGACTTAACCAAAATGAATAGTTAAACCTATGTGTAGATTGGCTTTTTTTAAGCAACTGATAAAATTTACGTCTTTACCTTTTTTTTATTTAAGTCAATAACAAAATATACGTGTATGAAGTTTAAAAATAAATTTATATTTTTTAATATGTTGTGTTATGTTGTGTTGGATATAAATGTATAGAATTTTTTAAAAAAATTTGTAAATTTTAATTTTATAAATAATATAGTTTAAAGATAATTTTAACAAATATAGTGTTTAATTGTGCATAAATATATTTGATATTTTTAATTTTGAAAATAAAAAATAAATTATACAAATATAAAATTTATTTTTAAATATATATTGTAGAGCATTATGTCACTTATAAGAATTGAACCTAGGTGGAGAGGATAACAACCATTCTTCTCAACAATTAGAGCTAAAATCAATTGACACATTCTCAATAAATAATATAATTATGCTTTTAAATATTTTTAATTTCGAAAATAAAAAATTATACAATTTTAATTTAAGAATATATATATATGTAGAAATAATTAATAATAATTAATTAATGCAAATTTGTTTAATTTATATATATAGGGGGAAATAGTTCTATATATATATATAATATAAATTTGTGTAATTAATATATATAAATGTGTTATATATATATATATATATATAATAGAAAAATATCCAACATTCTAAATAAAGAGTGTTTATAAATTGGTTTTTAGGACTTACATTATCATCACACATGTATCAAAAGTTATATTCTCCCCTGTCTTTTGCGTATGAGGCTTGCATAATATTTTATGCCTTAACAACAATCAGTATAAAACCAAAACTTGATCATTATATAAAAAAGCAAAGCTAACAATATACATTTTCTTTACATATAAAAAATTGAACGGATTGACAAACTCAATTTATCCTCTCTAAATTGATTTAACCAAAATAAATAGTTAAATCTATGTGTAGATTGGCTTTTTGTTAAAGCAACTATAAAATTTATGTCTTTACCTTTTTTAATTTAAGTCAATAACAAAATATACGTGTTTGAAGTTAAAAAAAAAAATATATATTTTTTAATATGTTGTGTTGTGTTGGATATAAATGTATAGAATCTTTTAAAAGATTTTGTAAATTTTAATTTTATAAATAATAGTAAATTTTAATTTTATAAATAATATAGTTTAAAGGTAATTTTATCAAATTTAGTGTTTAATTGTGTATAAATATATTTGATATTTTTAATTTTGAAAATAAAAAAAATAAATTATATAATCATAAAATTTATTTTTAAATATAAATTGTAAAAAGGTTCAACAAGAATATTATGTCACTTGCAAGAATTGAACCTAGGTGGAAAGGGTAACAACCATTCCTACCTCTAAGGGGAGAATATTATTTGCCTTTCTAAACCAAAATTCCCGAAGCCAAGTTTGTTCTATCTTAAATTTTTCTAACAAATATATAACTTCTTAGGCTATATATTATATTATACTATTCTAGTAGTAGAACACAAACAAGAACATAGCACAAAACAAAGAATAGAGAACAAGTAAAACTGTAGAAGCACATCTTTAGTCGACATGTCTAGTCGAGTCAGGATCTATGATCTCCATGACTAGTTGATGGACTGATACTTCTTCCAGAGGGTTTAGAGCCACGATTGATTTCATTTGAACATGACTTTCCTAGGGCATATTTATCAATTTATGCACAGCCTCCAACTGTCTATCCACCTAGCCGCTTTGCTCTCTAAAATTGCTTTCCATGTTATGCATACGAATGTTGATATGAGAAATATGGCAAGATATTTGTCTCACAGCCTATACTAGATCTTCCATTCTTTCATGCATAATACATAGGTTGTGATTGAGATCACATATGTTGCTATGAACCTTGTAGAGCTCTCCTCTATAGGAGGGCATATTGCCGAAGTTGTTACTGGTCTAATAATATCCAACCAAACCAAAGGATAGCCTCAATACCTCTAAAATAAAGAGAAATACCAATCATAAACCTAGGCAAAGAAACTAGAGATCGAATTCCACAAGGTCCTCCCTATAAATGTAGCAGGAATGCAGCCACATCACACCCAAAATATGACTGAAAGGACAAAAACTTGTGAGCTTCACATCCCCTAGATTGAAAAATACTTGCCACCCTAATAATTCAAGTATAGGACCAAAGCTCTCCACCAAAATACCTTCCCGAGGAATGAAAACACAAACCAGAGCTTTACTCGTTGAAACATAGGCAAAAGTTGAGAAGAAATGAGACCCTATGCGAGTATCTCTACATAGAGATATCCCACATCTTTCAGGGGGGTGAAGGAATGTGCTCCACTAAACTGCACTTAGAGGACAAGAAAGGTAAGCATGTGTGGAAGACTCCATGAATGAAGGCAGTGAAATGAATGGGATGCACTTTGATCAATGACTAGGGGTACCTGCACGAAGCTGGTACCCAAAAAGACTGCAACAGCAGCGTGTGAGCGGAAAAAACAAAGCGACGTGCACGCATCGCTGCTTCGGCAATGTCGAATGTCCATGTGGTTGAGCCCACATGGATAAAAGGGGTGTGCACGTGTCTTTGACACGTACACACAAAATGGCGTGCACGCGTCAATGATGCTTGCGCGCCTCTGCTCACGGGTTTGTCATTTTCGACGGACCTGTGAGCCCACTGTGCAACCCCGCGAACGCGTATTTGAGCACCAAAATTCTCCTCAACACCAAGAAATTGCCTCTACACCACGGTGCCATCCATTTCTCCAGGTAGGTGCTCCTCAAAGCACAAATTTGTGTTTTTTTTTGTTTTCCATTTGAATTTTAATTTTAAAAAAAAATTACAATCCATTAAAAAACCAAGGAAATTTAATTGCAGGCCATCTACACCTAACAAGATGTCAGACACACCTGAACCATCTGATGAAACCAATGAAACTCGACCTCCAGAAGACAATATGGGAACCGACAATGAACCGAATGAAAACCCTGAAGATCAATTACACCAAGGCTTAAATCAATTGAGGGCACTAAGTAATGAATTGAACAGTACCAAGGAATCCTCTCGGGTTTCCTTGGCTTCATCACTTCAAAACATTATTGAATCAATCAATATTGCACACAGTGAGATAAAAAACTTGAGCCAATACAGGGCTCGAATGAGGGAACACTACTTCACTGGGTTGTCCAAGGAGCAGATAAAAGACCTCAACATCACCAAAGCCCAGTTGTATAGCAAGTTCATAGTTCCCTCGACAGGACAACCTCCAGCTGTGACGAGGCCTCGGGTTTGCATGGACTGGTGCATTTACCAGCCATGAAGAGATAACTGAACAAAGAGGTGGTTCATGGTGTTTGACAGGCCCCCGTGCAACAATTTGGAGGTCCCATGGTATTTCCTTCAGAAATTGTGGGTTGAGTTTGAGCTAGGGTACCATGTCAACTATTTTGACATCACTGAGTTTTAGGGTGTCGGTCTTGGCTCTTCCCAAGATCGACCTCAGGCGCACCGCAACCCACTTAAAGGACCTCCTGCACCCAGGAGAGAGCCAAACCCCCCTCCTCAGCCACCCGGGTTTGGTAGCAGCCTAGATGAGATTCATGACTCCGTCAGACGTGCCACACATGACTTGCTTAAACATACCAAATTTGTGGCCATGTCTTCCCAGAGCCGGGAGGACATCGATGAGACACAGACAGCTACACAGTCTATGGGTGGTGGCTGGGACATGCCGGGTATAGGTGGAACCCAGGCGGGGCCTTCTAGTTCTGCTGGAATGACGGCACATCATTGTTCTCGCTGTGGTCATTCTTGCCATGGTGATACGTATCAGCATGCCACAGGGAGCTTCATGGATCAAGTTTGCTATTGTTTTATTTAATGTTCAAGTATTTGTTGTATTTTATTTGATATCATATTGTTTAATATATTTAACTTTGAATTACACATTGTTGACTTTATTTGTTTTAATGTATAGTTATTTAGGGTTGGGTCTCCATCCCCCAGGTGGGAGGACGTCAATTCCTTTGACCTCGATGGAGCCATGGCAGCAGCAGAGAATATTGCGGCACCATACACATAGGTAACTTCTTTACTTTGAATAATTAGATCCAATTACGAGTAGTTTGTGTTCAGTAATTACAAATTAATTAGCACTGAGTAATTACCATATTATCATCTTATTTTATAGTTGTGTTTATAATATTGTCTAATTTATTTGAGAGCTATAAATTTGTATAATCCCATAAAAAAAAATGAAACCTTATAAAACATGAAAACCTAAGAAAACTAGAAACATTTGTCCATGTTCACTTTAGGCATCCTAGACCTCTGATGATTATACAAATGGGAGAGAAATTTCCAAAATCTGTCATTCTTACTTGACCAATGATGAGCCTGTAGCTGGGGTTTTGGTGATGCCCGCAGTGTCCTTCATCCTCAGACTACCATCGAATGCTTGCTTTCTCTTCTTGTGCTTGACCAATGCCATGTGTGTTATTGTTGCTTTGCCATTTGTCACCATGTCATCCAAGTTATCTTTGCCATGTACT
Organism: Larix kaempferi; assembly: GCA_027924585.1. NCBI lineage: Eukaryota > Viridiplantae > Streptophyta > Pinopsida > Pinales > Pinaceae > Larix > Larix kaempferi. The sequence goes on along the minus strand of BSBM01000434.1, from coordinate 21,137,211 downwards.
CTCCTTGTCCAAATCATCTTCAAATGACCACAGTATGGGTCATTGGACTCTTGGCTCAATAGGTGTGCCAATGGCTCCAATGCCCATCACTTTGTCCACCAAATCAACCTTTGCTGCCATGCCCTTATGCCATGTGTTCTTCAAGCTTAAACTTTGAGAATATATTACCATGGTAATTATCACTTTCCCCCGTATTCTGCTAATAGGTTCTTTTAATGGTAAAGGTGGTCAAATCACTTCTATGCTTCTGCTAACTTTGTTGCATCAATTGAGTTCACTGAGATGTTGTACTTGTCACTTTTGCATCCACTGAGACCAATAGGAAAACTATTTGTTGCTATGAATTTTCACTGCATTGTGCAAAACTCTTGGGAAAAAGAGAATCATAGTGACCAAGCTTCTAGAAATTCAAGAACCTGATGTTTCTCATGTCCTTATTACCCTAGTTTATTATCATGGGATTTCCAATTTATTCTAATACTTGAGACTGAAAGTAATCATACTACTACTCCTAGAACATGCTATTAGGAAAGACATATAGACAACGTAAAACAACTTATCACATGTATTGTCACTAAAGTTTTTGAAAATGATGTAAGGCCCATAAGGAAGAGCGATAATCTTACAAATATGGTCTATGGGGCCTTGCTATTCTCTTGATTCAAATACAACTTGGTAAAACATTTGGCATCAAGAATACTCATTTAACTCATTTCACTAAAGATTTCTTTGATTTCAATCAAGTGATATCATTCTAACAACATAGCTATTCAATCAAGAACACATAATTACTCATTCAATGCAAAAGAACATGGCACATTCAAGCTTGTAAGTAAGTTAATCATGAAAAAGATTTCTCTTTCTTCCTTTTTCTAACGATCAACACTCTAAAGTGTATTAAATAACATGCACACTAACATAACTGCTATTTAGCACCACTTTGCAAATTGAAACAATGAGATGTCATTTTATTTGATGATGTAAATGTTATGGAAATAAAGGGACTCAAGATCCTCACTTTAGGGATGGAAATACTTTTCCACTGGGTGAATCAAGCTTGTAGGAAACTACAAATCTATAAGAAGACATCAAAACCTAGGAACTCTTCATCAAGAACCCAAACACATTACATAGGTTTCCAATTCAAATTTGTAAATGGACATGAATTCCATTCACTTATGAGGCACTGCACATCTCTCTAGGGCCAAAGGAAAAGCTCACCTACTCATGGGGATGACTCTAGAAAAGGAAAAGCTCACCATATCACCTTCTATGCCCTGTCACCTTATTTAATTTTAATTTCGTGCCATGCCAGCTTCTATCCTTTCAGAATATTGAATATCATCTAACTTGAATATAAATTAATTGCAGTCATGTTTTTTAAGTACCATCGTTGTCATTCTCATTTGCATTGTGTTTAATATTGTTAATATTGTTTTTATAAATTCAGTCTAAAAATTGTAGTGTTCGCATAGGTGTCCACTGGCTCCAGCAACCAGCCATTGCCACCGGGGACCAATAGTTCTCCACGTGCGCAGGTATCATGTGTATTAAAGCATAAATTTAATCTCAAATATGATGACTTGTCCGTCTATATTTATATTTTTCTATATTAAACTATGAGGTTATAAATGTGTATGCAGGTGCGAGCACCTCAACCTGCCAGTGCCGTTATTCCTCCCTCCCCGACCTTTCGGCTACCCTATATGCTAGTTGTATCCCCTGGCATATGTGGCCCATTCCCCAACCCCTTCCATCCACCCCCCCCCCTCCTATATAGCACCACAGTTCCATCCAGCTCCCCCTTACGTTTCATATCTAGCTCCACCTCCGTATCAGTTTCCCATGTTCCCACCCTCCCCCATCCGACCATGGCACACCACCCATCCACAGTCACCCATCCCTCTACTGCAACATAGACCTCGCCCCCCCCCCGCCACATTCCCCCACCACACTCGCTTCCCCTTCCAGGGTGCCCCGAGCCATACTACAACTAGTTGGGGTTTATAGCCCTAAACATCCATCTCCACTTCTCCCACCCCAGTCCATGCCTCCTCCTACCACCCCCCCCTTCTTCCACTATTCCCCCCAGTGGTGTAGCCACCATCGATGTGGATACATCCTCCCATTTACCGTCCACCCTAGCATCGGAGCAGGTTGTCCAGCCGACTGCTCCATCCGCCAACCTTGAAGACCAACCGATTTTGTTCACGGTGAGATTGACTAGTTTATGAAAATCTCGTTCAATTTCAACGGAAATTACTATATGCATCTAGTTTCAGCATTTATCTTATTGTTCTAAATGTTGCAGGGTGGCATTGCTGAGAGAATAGGATCACAAAGGAGGGAGACCCCCTCACGACTTACAGTCTTGCATGCGGTGAGTTATCCAAGATTTGAAAACTATTTTTATTTTGAAATTATGTTTTATACTTGTATAATTGCCAGGAAAAGTTGACATATTATTGTTGTCGTTTTTGGGCTCAGGGGGACGTGCTCAAAGACACCAAAAGGACCCAGCTTCCTCTAGCACAAAGAAGAGGAAGATCAATTTTGGAGATGCACCTGGGAGCTCCGAGGGTGGGTAGGAGGATTGAGAGACCCTCCTATGTACACTAGCCACGATGTGACATTTTCGGCACGAGTTGCCATATTTTATATAGGGCACCATGGGCCATATTTTGTATAGGGAACGAGTTGCCTTTTTTTGTACGGGGCACGAGTTTCCATTATATAGACGTTGGGAACGATGTTCCATTTTTCCAAAATGTGTACATGATTGGATCATTTTTTCATATTAATAGATGGATCTACACTTGTGTATATGAGTTTGTTTTTTATTACATTTTTGCATACATGATTTTGTATTCGATAAGAATGTTATGGAAAAGTTCTCACATACATATAGATGTTATTTCTAGACACCAAGTGACCTCAATATGAGTCCCTTGTATTTGAATGGGTATTGCATCGTTCTTTGTGTGTTAGTATGTGCCTTTAATGAAAGCATGGTTAATGTGTTGAACTACTGCTTGCACAAGTTGGCATAGACCCTCAGTGTTGATAATGTCTTCAATGTTTTGGTAATATTGACAATCACTCTTTGCAATTTAAGTATCTTGGATTTTTTGAGGTTAAGACACATATTGAACATAGTCAACTCAATGGTTCAAGACATCATTTTACCCCATGATCCATGGAAGATTCATTAGAGTCATATGAACCTCGTTTTCATCACCTCAACCATGGTCCCTCTCTTTAGATCCCTCTCCTTAGCAATGCATAAATTATATCTTCTACCTCTACTAGAACCCTTATGGCCTTTCCCTTCAAAACAACCCAAACCCCATTCAACCCCCTCTTTATCATCACCAAGAACCTCCTTCCTAGATATTAAATAATATCTATTACCTTCCACACTAGGGCCCTTCCTATTTTGATTATTTACCTCAAAATCCCCATCACTAGAATCAGACCCATAGGGGATCCCTCAGTAGAATAACTGCAACACACATATCCTCGGATTTCCTATCCCCCTTCAATCCTTTCAAAGAGAAAGACAAACCCTAACATCTATCCCCAAATGAGTATACTATCCCAAAATTTTCAAAATCAAAGGAAGGATATTGCAAACTTAATGCGAAGTCTTTAATAGACTTGCCAATTTCCTTTTGGCATTTATCTAAGTGAGGTTGAGCCTCCATTGAAGGTGACCGGAAGTCCAGAGGAAGACTAAGACACTTCATCGAAACTGGAGCGATGTCATTCATCTTCGAGTATGAATAAAAACAAGGGGACCATTGTTTTAGCATAACCAAAATCATCTCCCACTTCCAATCATGGGCCAAAATATTCCTCAAAATCCTCTTGATATATGAAAAGAAACCCTAGGTAACTTGTAGTTGATATAAATAAATTAGGAATGTACCCAAGCCAAAGAGCCCATCTTTCCTATAACTACACCCTTAGAGACAACTCCCCCACCTTTTTACCATGAAATCTTCCAACAAGAGCATGGGAATCCATTCCCACCACCTCATGCATTTTGATATCCTTTCCTAGGACTAACCTCATAAGAGATATTTTATGTTTTACACACTTCTTCCTCTTCATTTTGACACTACCAACATCATTCACCTGCATCCCTTTGTCTCCTCCATCTCTAACCTTCAACCAACTACCATCCTTTTCCAAAACAACCCTTCCATCCTCGAGATCTATAGGATTCACCCTTGGACTTACTAGGTCCATAACCACTTCATATACAACACCTAAAATAATTTGATTATCCTAAATTAATCCATTTGAAATAGGACCCTTGCCACATATATAATGACTAGTCTATCACGATCCACAACACTCATCTATGGATCATAGTGTTAATTGCATGTTATTTGAATGGTTATTACACACAACATATCCTAAATGTTTATGGTTTATTGAATGAATGTTTACAATCATCTAATCATTTACATTTTAGAATTTACCAAACTTGCGCAAATGGTTCACTGATTTTATTTCCAACACATCTTTTTATATTTATATGCTCATGGATCATATGGCAAAACATTTAATTAATTAAGTTTGTGAAGATAAGATTTCAGCCATCTTTATTGAAGTGATTCAAATCACTACAACTTAGTTGGACCCTTAATAGATTGGGTGACACCCTTTTGCAAAGATTTTGCTCTCTCCAAGAGGGTCTCATTCAATAATCACTCATAAACTAATAACTATAACCTTGGCATTATTAGATAATATCATTTGTGGATGATTTTGGGAAATAAGCCAACATGTTTTAATGTGAATTTTGATTCTACAACATTATGGTTCATTGTTGATTTAAGTTTTGTGAATATCTTTATTTATCCATGAATTTTCTTTCATTTAACACATGAGCAAATATTTATTTTTGAAAGGTGTCAATTTGATTAATTCACTTCCAACTTTCTGAATTAAGCACTCACATGGGACTTTAACTTAATGGAAACACATCTTAATCTTCAAACAAGTTTGAAATCCTAAGACCTTTTCTCCAACCTTGATCTAGAAGCCTCCCTTGGCCTTTAAAGTAGGCCTAAAACCTGGGAAAATATTTACTAAGGTGATAGTGGAAATCATCTTCGGAAGTCGCACTTCTAGCATTAGAGGATTAGGACTTTGCCACTTGGGTGTTGAAACAAGATGTAATAGGATGCACTAGCATTTATGGATGAGAGAGATAGGGAGCGCATGCATGCGCCATCCTCCATTAATTTCCAGTTTAGATGTTTTTCCTAAATTAGCAGTTCAGTTCTAATTCTGCTTTTTTTGCTTTATTTAGTTTTGCATGCACAGTGAGAGAGTGCAGTTCCCTAGGCACTCATACGTGAGGATTACAGTCTAATTTAAGGGGGGCAGATCTCTAGGAGGATACATGCTTGCATGCCTGAGATAATCCCAGTACAGATGCACTTAGTTGGCCCATTTATCCATGCAAACAAGGCACTCTAGAGTTAGAGTCTTACACTCTTAGGATACCCAAACCTTAGCACTAAACCATCTTCTTCATCCTCACCATCACCATCACCATCACCATCACCATCAACATCAACATCTTCATCATCACCACCATCTTCATCATCATCATTAACTCTAACTCTAACCCTAATTCAATTTCCTTCTATAACTCTAGCCCTAACCCTCACCCAAACCCTAGCACTAAGCCATCTTCTTCATCCTCACCATCACCATCATCTTCATGTCTTCATCATCATCACCATCTTCATCATCATTGTTAACTCTAACTCTAACCCTAATTCAATTTCCTTTTATAACTCTAGCCCTAACCCTCACCCAAACCCTAGCACTAAACCATCTTCTTCATCCTCACCATCACCATCACCATCACCATCAACGTCTTCATCATCACCACCATCTTCATCATCAACATTAACTCTAACTCTAACCCTAATTCAATTTCCTTCTAAAACTCTAGCCCTAACCCTCACCCAAACCCTAGCACTAAACCATCTTCTTCATCATCACCATCACCACCACCATCTTCATCATCACCACCATCTTCATCATCACCACCATCTTCATCATCATCATTAACTCTAACTCTAACCCTAATTCAATTTCCTTCTATAACTCTAGCCCTAACCCTCACCCAAACCCTAGCACTAAGCCATCTTCTTCATCATCCCCATCACCATCACCATCACCATCAACGTCTTCATCATCATCATCATACTTTCCTGGTGGAGGATTTTCCAAAGTTGACCCTCGTGTGCAAAAATTGCACTCTCCCTCACTGAGCAAAACCCTAGTTTCCAAGATGGATGTACAAGATGACATCGGGGCCACAGGACCAGAGGAGAGGGGCACCCCTGGCACTATCCCAGTGTCTTGAATCCAACAGAGTCAACGGTTCGTCGATCGGAGCCACAGTCGTCATTCTATGGCTCGTTCCGTCTCGCATCCAAAAGGCCTTGAGGGACACCTGCTGGATACCTGCCGGGGGCATAAAACTCCAACCGTGCAAAAAAATTGGGTTTCGGGGAGTCCTATAGGTGTATCTAGGAAGGTTCCAGCTGGGAACGCTAGCCATACCTGCCCAGTGGAGGATTTTCCAAAGTTGACCCTCGTGTGCAAAAATTGCACACTCCCTCACTGAGAAAAACCCTAGTTTCCAAGACGGTTGTACAAGATGACACCGGGGCCACAGGACCAGAGGAGAGGGGCACCCCTGGCACTACCCTTGCATCCTAAATCCAATGGAGTTGACGGTTCGTCGATCTAAGCCACGGTCGTCATTCTATGGCTCATTTCGTCTCGCATCCAAAAGGCCTTCAGGGACACCTACTGGATACCTATCGGGGTCATAGAACTTAGAACTCCAACTGTGCAACAAAACCAGGTTCTGGGGAGTCCTGCAGGTGTGTCTAGGTAGGTTCTAGCTGGGAACGCTAGCCATACCTGCCCGGTCGACGGTTTTCCAAAGTTGACCCCCGTGTGCAAAAATTGCACACTCCCTCACTGCGCAAAACCCTAGTTTCCAAGATGGACGTACAAGATGACACTGGCACCACAGGAATAGAGGAGAGGGGCACCCCTGGAACTATCCCGGTGTCCTGAATCCAACGGAGTCGATGGTTCATCGATTGGAGCCACGGCCTTCATTCTATGGCTCATTCTGTCTCACATCCAAAAGGTCTTCAGGGACACCTGCTGGATACTTGCTGGGGCCATAGAACTCAAACCATGCAACAAAATCAGGTTCCGGGGAGTCCTGCAGATGTGTCTAGGCAAGTTCCAACTAGGAATGCTAGCCGTAAGTGCCCGACAGATGATTTTGCAAAGTTGACCCACGTGTGCAAAAATTGCACACTCCCTCACTGAGCAAAACCCTAGTTCCCAAGATGGACCTACAAGGTGACACCGGGGCCATTTGACCAGAGGAGAGGGGCACCCTTGGCACTATCTCGACATCCTGAATCCAACGGAGTTGATGGTTCATCGATCCGAGCCACGGTCGTCATTATATGGCTCTTCCGTCTCGCATCCAAAAGGCCTTCAGGGACACCTGCTGAATACCTACTGGGGGCATAGAAGTCCAACCATGCAGCAAAACTGGGTTCCAGGGAGTACTGCAAGTGTGTCTAGGGAGGTTCTGGGTGGGAATGCTAGCCTTACCTTCCCACCTAGAACCTCCCTAGACAAACTTGCAGGACTCTCCAGAACTCATTTTTGCTGCACGGTTGGACTTCTATGCCCCCGATAGGTATTCAGCAGGTGTCCTTGAAGGCCTTTTGGATGCAAGATGGAACGAGCCATAAAATGATGACCGTGGCTTGGATCGATGAACCGTTGAATCCGTTGGATTCAAGATGCCGGGATAGTGCCAGGGGTGCCCATCTCCTCCAGTCCCATGCCCTTGGTGTCATCTTGTATTTCCATCTTGGAAACTAGGGTTTTGCTGAGTGAGGGAGTGTGCAATTTTTGCACACGGGGGTCAACTTTGGAAAATCCTCCACCGGGCACGTATGATGATGATGTTGGTGATGATGATGAAGACATTGATGGTGATGGTGATGGTGATGGTGATGAAGATTATGGTGATGGAGAAGATGATGATGATGGAGATGTTAATGAGGAACCTAGAGTTAGAGTTAGAGTTAGGGTTAGAGTTAGAGTTAATGATGATGATGGAGATGGTGGTGATGATGAAGACATTGATGATGATGGTGATGGTGATGGCGATGGTGATGGTGATGATGAAGAAGGTGGTTTAGTGCTAGGGTTTGGGTGAGGGTTAGGGCTAGTGTTATAGAAGGATATTGAATTACGGTTAGAGTTAGAGTTAATGATGATGATGAAGATGGTGGTGATGATGAAGACGTTGATGGTGATGGTGATGATGAAGAAGATGGTTTAGTGCTAGGGTTTGGGTGAAGGATAGGGCTAGAGTTATAGAAGGAAATTGAATTAGGGTTAGAGTTAGAATTAATGATGATGATGAAGATGGTGGTGACGATGAAGACATTGATGGTGATTAAGAAGATGATGGTGATGATGATGACGATGATGGACACATGGGGTGGGAGGTCGACCTCCAAAAACTCAAGCACTGACATGGGTGAGGTAGATCTAAAGCCTCCCTCAAGGACATTTCCAACCATTAGGTGACAATGATGAACATGTTAGTGCTACTCAATTAGATGATGAAGATGGTGACGATGATGAAGACGTTGATGATGATGGTGATGGTGATGAAGATGATGATGATGACAACGAAGAAGCTGTGATGATGATGGTGATGGTGATGGTGATGAAGATGATGATGATGAAGAAGATGATGATGATGGAGATGTTGATGAGGAACCTAGAGATGATGTTGATGATGATGATGACAAGTCCCTCTAAGTGGTTATCTATAGGAATAAAGCATCAATCTCCAACCATAAATGAGCATGTTTTAAAATAAATTGATGGGATACATATCTAAGAGTCTAGAAGATCTCTATGCATTTTTCCATCAAATTTGGTCAAGTAGATTCTAGTATCTAGTTAAAATATATTAGTGGAAACCCTAGGTTGATGACACGATGCTTCGATAAGAGAAAAAACCCAAAATCTAGCTAGATTTGGGTGAGCATTGAGCATGGGGAACCAAATCTATGAATATGTGTATTGTTAAATATAATTTTTGTTGGGTGAAGCCAATAACCAACATAATCATCATAATATAAGATTTTTTTGGGTTGGGGATATACCTCAAGGTACCCAAAGCATGAAAAAGGTTTGGGTGGACACACAACTAAAGAGAGAGAAACTAAAGAGATATTTGATCGATAAGGAATTTCACAGTTCCCCAATGCTTTTCTCAAGTATAGATCTCAAAAATACCACCCTTGAAACTTTATGATAACTCCCTACCCCAAGTGGAAGACCCTTCTATCCATACAAGGATTCCTAGAAGGTTTCATGTACCAAGTTAAATTTTCAATACCATTGTAATAGATTATGTACTTCAAAAAATTTCCTAAAACCTAGGTAATTCTAATCTTGAGAACCTATAAAAACCACTATCTTCAAATGCTACAAACATAAATAGATATATTTACGAAAATACTAACTCAAATTACTCAAATTTGATCCAAATCACATCACCATTTTATTCAACATAAAAGAGAAGCATGGAACAGTTTAATACATATAGGAAAAATAAAAAACATAAGCAAAGACATGTATGTATGTATGTATCAACAAAAAATGCACGTACCAACAAAATAACATAAAACTATACATGCCTCGATGTAGAACATAACATTCTTTAATGCAATTCTTTCTCTTATGTAAAGTTGACTGGCCTCATTCAATAAATCCATCTGGATCCTCTCTGTTTCTAATTGTCTCCATCAATCTCTCGTGCTCTGAATGAGGCAGGTAGTAGCGTATCTTGGTTGAGCTCTTGCTTGACATTGTCTGAAGATGGATGTTTGTGCCAACAATCAAGTTTGTGAAGTGATACACCACTGAACTTGGTTTGTAATCCATGAATACATGCCCACTAGTCTTCCTTGACTTCCCATCTAGTGTAAGATATTCCCCCTTAACCACCATCGATCCAATAGGAGATTCAATGCCTTCATCGTCAATCAATGATGCGTATAGTGTTTGCTTACCTTGGATGCACCGTGCCAACCAATAATCCACACCCCATTCATTTCCTTTCGGGGAAACAACTGCATATATGTGTCCTGGTTGTACAAGATCCGAGATATGGTCGTAGTCTATCAAAATCGCTGACTAACCCTCCTCTAACTGGGTTGTTTCAACAATTGCATGTTGGTCTACTGCAAGTGACACACGATCCCATTCATCAACCCAGTCCATGCATTCCCATTCATCCTATTCGCCACTGTTGCAAGGGCTACAAAAGCATGCAAGCTTTCATGTCCATATTTCAAATATGGGGTTGTTTGAGCTTCGAACTAAATGAAATCCATGTGTTCCTTGTACTGTGCCGCAACTATAGTAACACGATCGGTCTATGTCAACCACCTGCCAAAAATTTCTTAACACACGTCCTGCCGCTGATGATGTTTGTTGATCTCTTGCTCGGTCTGAAAATGTTGCAGAGCACCATTGAACTATGGATTCTGCATCTCGGATATGAGGTTCCCTGTCAAACCTCATCTCTTCCCTTTGTAGTGCAGTCTTGATGCATGAACCAGCCCCATCATGCTCTCCTTTGCCGTGCCCGGTCTCAAAATAGTTCTATATATGCGGAAGATTATAAGTCTTATGCAACGTACTTATCCATTGGAATACTTGGGCATTTTTTAACTCGCTCGCACAACCATCCGACCATATCCAATGCTGATCCATCTGTATATCTCTCTCCTTCAACTTATCATAGAAAATTCGAAAACAATGTTGCACATAATGCAGATCATGGGTTCTATCATCACTTATGTAAAAGTTTGTTTCCTTCAGTATTATCCTCTTGTCATTGCTGCTCTTTGGCCCATGCCTATACATAATATGTACCATGATGCTGACTTGGTTTGAATGGTAGTATTGACTCTAGATTTAATTTTGTGGCTGGAGGGTGTAATTTTATGCAAAATCCACAATTGACACTATGGTTCCAACGGAAAATGTGTCCCTGCATTTTTTGTACTGCTCATCTTGCCATCACACTACATGCACATGTTGAACATACTACTCTGTTTTCTCATAGAACTCCATCAAGAAGTCACATACCGATACCAGTTACCATGGAAACAAGGGAAAAATTACAATGTGGCCTTTGGAAAAATGTATATGCCATAAATTGAACGTGTAATATGAAAAATATGCAATATTCATTTGTACCTGTGACTTCACCAATGCAATCTTTTTACTTTCTCTGACACTGTCTAATTGATAGGTCATGTACTTGAAGCTCTGCATCTCCACGCCTATCATGCCAAATTCGTGCTCCTTGCTTTCATGAATGCAACGGTTCAAAAGAGAAAACCCACTGCACCTAGAACATGTCCCATTAATAAACGATTTTTCATAATACTTTTGTCCTTCGAGCCTTGGACACATGATGTTGTGGATAAATTCTCTTGATGCATTTGGTGGTAGTATGGATTCATTGCATCCCTGCACAATGTTAGTATGCAAATCACAAAGTATATGTTTATATGTGTCATAATAATATTTATATTCTACGTGGTATCTAAAACAACAAGTGTTCCAATCAATGCATATACGAACATACCATGGTTTGCATTTCTCAAAGGACCTTTGTCCCAGGTTCAATTATGTGTGCTCGTTCCGGAATCTCTCATAGAGTTCAGTCTGTGTGGTGTCAAGGAAGTGTTTAACATGGGTTCACGTTCAGTATAACCTTTTCTCAGTTTTAGCACGTCTCTTTGGTTTGATGAAGGTCTAGTATGATCATGCCAAAAATTTTGTACTAACCCCTTAACAACACCAATTAGCTTCCTATCTGCACGAGACAACCTACCAACAAAAGCCCAACAATCATTTCCACCCGGAGTGTCAATATTTTCTCTTATAACATAGTAGTTTTTAATAGTTTTTCTATTTAATTTGAGTATGTGAGAAGTGTGTGATAGTAGGTGACGTTGCCTTGTGGACTTGCTTACAACTGATTCCACTAAAACATGACGAGCCGCACAAAGATCTTTTGTACGAGACGTCTTCCCAATCGCATTAAATGCAGACTGGAGATTTCTAACAATATGACTGTTGGCCTCTGAACTTTTAACCATCTTTATGCCCAAAATTCTCCTAACAACAGCTAAAGAACGTGACTTTAACAAACATAGCAATAATTGACATCTACCTACATCACCTTTGGATTCAAAATACTCTTTGACAATTTTATTGCATTGCCATTTGATCGTGTGTTTTGGCAACTTGCCTTCAAGCCCCGACATAGCACTCTCATCCACATGAATACATCTAGGAGTTCTTCTTGCACTGAATAGTCGAGGTAGGGAGGGTGGACATGAGACATGAATACCGGAGCTTGTTTGTTGTGGTCTTCTCGGGGATATTACAAATTAAGCAAGGCTTGTATTTCCATCTCTGCACATGCAACATCTCCAAAAATTCTTGTGTCATGAGGAACTTTAGAATGACTCGTTGATGGATTGTTGGTTGGAGATTGTGTTGATGTTGGAATTTGAGTTGGGTCCGTTGGACGCAACCGCTTTACCCGTCGTTCTGAACAAGAGGTTGTCGTGTCAACAACTGTGTTAGGATCAGTGGCAGGATCCGGGGCAATGAGAGGACCATGTCTCAATCTTTCCATTCCCAACCTGGCCTTTTCTTTTAAGTCATTGACCTTTTCAATGGGCAGATTCCTTCTATTTTTTTTTTGCGTTTCGTGAGTTTTCCATCTCCAAAAGTCTCTTTAACACAACTATCAGGCCTACCCCTGCAAAAGAAACAACAAATAAGATATTAGTGCCATTATACAATGAACCTGACACATTCCAAAATAGCTTACCACTTTAGAAATTAACATATACAACTACAGACTATGTTGGTTTATTTGTGTTCGAATAAACATCATTATCCCTTACAATTCCAACCAATATAGATAATGGTTGGTCAAGTGTAGAGAGGAGAAACTAGTGTCTTTCCTAGCCATCAATTCGAAAAAATTATGGTAGTAACACCCTACAATAGAGATGGCTAGATATGCCTTGGGAATAGTTTGATAGTTTTTTTATATCAAATAAGGTAACCTTAATTAGTTGCATTTTTTGCTTTCTCCCTTAATGTTATCAATTCTAAATTTTGCACCTAGTTTGATTGCTTTGTATTCATAGTGGAATGGTATATCCTTCCATTTGAAGCAATGTCCTTTACCATCATAAATAACGAGGTTATATAACACCTTAAGGAGTTGAAGAAACAACAACAAACTATTTGCTTATCTATAAACCTTGAGATGATAGAATGTGATTTTGAGTTTAAAATACCCATGGTTGAATTCAACAATGCATCACAATAAAATGAATGTATACCTTGTATTGTGCAAAACCTTAAGGAGGATGCAAAGGTTCCTAACAAGGATGGTCTTGGGAAGGGTGATAGGGGGAATATAATTTGACCTTTCAATGTGCAATATCTAGGGTGGGGTGGTGTTGGAGGGTGGGGAACTAGGGACTATACCAACAATGATCATGTTGAATAGAGCATGAAGTGGGAAAGTCTTGGTTTTTGGAAAAAAAATCATTATTAAAGGTGGGGCTATTGTAAGGATGGTAAATATGGATGAATATTATCATATTTGGATTCATAGAGAAAGGAAAGGTGCATATAATTACAAATATCCTCATTCCATACAATGGTATTGAATAAGAAATGAGAGAGTTGAGGTTTTGTGGATGAGTTGAAGTGATATTTTTAGTCATGTTTAGTGAGTGTGTAGTATTTTTTGCTAGCATAATATGAGGTGAAAAGAACCAAATTAACTTGGGAACTAATTACACAATGAGGAGGTTGCATACTTCATCTTGTCTAGTGTTCATATGAGTTTTTTTAGATGTGAACTTGGGAAATCTTCTTGTCAAATTCATTGTTGTCTATGCATGGATATTGTTGTGGGCATATGATAAAAACAAAAAGGCATGGGCTCATCTCAAATCTTGTGAATGAAAAGAATTATTTACAATTCACCATACCTCTATAGAAATGATCTCTACTTGCAACGAAAACTGGTAGCTTGAATGAATCCACTAGATTCCAAGACCATTGAAGATGTTTGTTAGATTCCAAGGGTGATTTTGTGTCCAATAGATCAAAGAGTGTCCAAAATATCAATGAGTGTGAGCCAATAAGAAACCTATGAGAGATTGAAACCCGTAGAAGAAGTGAAACCCGTGTTTTTGGTGGAATTCCCGAGAAACAGAGAACTCTATTTTTTTTAACTAGTAACAGGGACACGCATGCGTGCTTAAACACGCACATGCGTGTTTTTTGCGAGTACATGTCAGAAGTGCACACACACCCAAAACTCGCAAACGCGCCCCTGTATAACATCTACACCATTTATTCCCCAACGTTTACACCATTTAATGCCAAACCTTCCCCCACTTTGAAAATATTTGCATAAGTTGGACTCGGTGATGAAGTTTGAAGGGTGGGTCTTAATTTTTATTTGAAGGGCTTACTCTTTGCATCTTGACACATTT